>VCCP01000002.1:2400000-4800000 GCA_005765155.1 Zelopaecilomyces penicillatus
TAGAATCCTTTATAAGAATAGTTTATAATTTAATATAGATTATTATAAAATAATTAATAAAGTTCTTATACTTTATATTTTATTTTAAAATAAACTTAATAAAAGATCTTATTTATAGCTTTAATAAAATAATTATAAGCTTATATAGCTTATTAAAAAAAAAAATCTTTTATAAAAAAATAATCTTTATCTTTAAATTTTAATAAAAATTAATAAGATATCTTAAGATTAAATATAAACTTAATATTATCTATTATTTATAAATAAATAAATAAATAAAATAGATTAATTAAAATATTAAAAGATATTTATATATTTATATTAATTATTATTAAAATAATTAAATAAAATATTTATTAATTATATAATTAGTTTATAATATATTTATTTTTAAATTAAAATAATTTATATTAATATATATTAATTATAGATTTATATTATAAGTATTTTATCTATTATATTAAAAAGGATTAAAATCAAAATAAAATTATATTTAATGTTATATAAAAATAATAATTATATAAAGAACTCTATATATAATTATAAATTATTTATAATAAAATAAATTATTATATAAATTAATAAAGATAAAAAGGATTAATTTTTAAAAAAAGAGATATAATATATCTTTTATATTATATATTAAATAAAAATAATATTAAATATTAAATATAAGAATAGATAAAATAAATATCTTATTAAATAAAAAGATTTTAGATTTAAAGATAATATATAAAAGCCTATTAATTATTTAAATTATTATTATTTAATATTATAATAGTTCCTTTAGAATTAATTAATTTAATTAAAGAATCTAAATTAATAAATTTATTATCTAAACCTAAAAAGGATTAATTTATCTTATTTAGAATATTTAAAAACTATAAATTTAATATTATATAATATTTATATATCTTTAAGATAAAAACTAGATTAATTTTATTTTTAATATTTAATTCCTTTAAATCCTAATAAATTAATTTAAAGTTTTATTTTTTAGCCTTTTTTTAAAGCTTATAAATATAAGATAGATAGTTTAAAGTTAAAGAGAGCTATAATTATAACTTAAATAATTAATTTTACATATTTAAGATATTCTCTTTAATTTCCTTTTCTTTAAAATCTAATTAATAATATTATTTTAAAAGTTCTATTATTAATAAATTAATAAAAATTAGATATTTTTATATAATAAGATTATATATATAAAGGTATTATTAAAAATTATTATAAAAATAATTCTATTTTATATATATTATATAATAGCTATTATTTTCTATTATATAATAAGATTATTTCTATTTAAAGTAATAAAAATATAATATATTTATTATTTTATTATTAAAATCTATACCCTTAATTAATATAAAATATTTTATATTATTAATAAAAGTAATATATTTAATTGCTTTTTTAAAAGGAAGTTATAGTTTTTTAATATAATCTAATATTATAAAAAAATGATTTAATATAATCTAATATTATAAAAAAATGATTTAATATAATATAAATATTATAATTTATAAATATAAAAAAGAAAAAGGAAGATATATTTATAAGCTTTAAAAATAAAACCTTTTAAAAAGAATATTATATTATAATATAATAGCTAAAATTATATAATAAGTCTTAATTATATAATTATATAATATTATTAAATATATATTTAAAATTAGGAATTATATAAAATTAAATTATAATTCTAAAGGTAATTCTAAGCTTAGGATTACTTTTAAAAGAATAATTTAATAAATAGGCTTGTAATTCTAAGTATAATCTAATAATAAGGATTATAGCTTAAATTATAATTTATAATATATATATATACTCTTAATTTTTACTTTTTTAATTTAATCTTAATTTATTATTAATTATATATTTAATATTATTATATTATTTATTATTATTAATTATACCAATACTTAACCTTTAATTATAATACTTTATATTTATTATTAATATAATAGATTATATTATTTAAAATACTCTAATCTATTTATTAATATAAACCCTTTTTATTAGGTTTATCTCTTAAGAATTTATTAAATATTATATAAAGGCTTTATTTTAGATTATAAAAAGCCTTTTTAATAATATAATTTATTATATAATAAGATTATAATTTAATTTAATTCATAAAGCTATTAAAGAATAGTTTTTAAAAACTTTAATCTTTATAAAAAAAAGACTTTTTAAACATTTTATAAAAATATCCTTAAATAATTAATATTAAAAGAAATGAGTTTTTTATATAATAGTTTACTCTATAATAATATAATAGCTAGATCAGCTATAAATTTAATAGCTTAATCTATTATAATCTTATAACTAGACCTATTATAATATAATAGCTTTACCTATTATAAGATTTAATATAAGATCTAATTTAAGATCTAAAGTATTTAAGCAGTCTATCTTATTATATAAGATTAAAATAGAAAATAAAGACTTATCCCTTAAAATCCTTTTTTTCTTTATATTTAAAATATCTAATAATTTTAAATAAAATATTATTTAAAATTCTAATATAATTTTAAATATATCTAATATTTTATAAATATATAGAATTCTTAGATTTTTAATTAAATCTTATTTTCTTTCTTTATTAAAAATATAATCTTTTAATTCTTTTTATAAACTTTTATTTAAATAATTATTATATATGTTTTATTATTTTAATTATTATCTTTAATTAATCTTTATAAATGTAATAGATTATAAGCTTAAAAGATAATTATTTTAAATTATAAAAGGAATTTCTTTTATTATATTTAATTATTTTATATTAGATTTTTATTATAAGTATTAGATTATATTATTAAATATAATATATATTATAATAATTAAATAATTAAATTATTTATTTCTTTATTTATTTAATTAAATTAATAAATAACTAGAATATTAGATTAGATAAAAGAATAAAGATATTCTTTTTATATATAATAACTTTTCTTTCTTTTTATTAATTAAATTTCTTTTTTATTAATTAAAAGTTATAAAATAATATTATATATATAAAAGTTAAATATTAAATTTATAGTTTATAATATAATTTATTTATAAAATTTATAAATTATTAATTTAAAATTATAGAGTTATAAATTTATAGCTTTATTAATTATATTAAATATAATTAATTATTTAAATTATTAATTAATCTTATAAAAGCCTTATATAAAACTATATTAATTAATTAATTAATTAAATTAAAGATATTATATTAATTATATAATATATAATAGCTAATATATAATAAGCCTTTAATATATTTATTAATCTCTTTAATTAATTAATTAAAAAATAAGGCTTTTATTAAAACGTAATTATTATAATACTATTATAATTAGTATTTTTAAGTATTAATATTATTATTAATATTGTTATTATTATTATTAATATTATTATTATTATTAATATTATTATTATTATTAATATTATTATTATTATTAATATTATTATTATTATTAATATTATTATTATTAATATTATTATTAATATTTAAGCTTATTCTTATAAATTATTTTCTCTTTTTAATTATTATAATTATTAATTATAATAATTTAAATCTAGAATTATTAAATTAAAATCTTTAAATCTAGAATTTATTAAATATATAGACTTTTAATTATAAGTTTAAGATTAAAATATTATTTTATATTATAATATATTAAGCTTTTAAAGGGTTAATTAATAGTTTTAGATATAAGGATTAATTAATTCTTAAAAATATAGACTTTTATATAAAAGACTTTAAATATAAGATAAAAAAATAAGAATAGAAACTATTAATTATTATCTACTAGCTATAAATATTTTAATTATTAATAATAATTAATACTTTATTTTTCTTTTATTATTATAAATTTAATAAATTTTTTTTTTTATTTATATAAAAATAAGAATTAATTAAGATATAATATTAAATTATAAAGATTAATATATATATAATTTAATTATAAATAATAAAAATAAAAAGAGATGATTAGTAATTATTAAAGATATTAATAGGTTTTTAAAATAAAAAGATTTTAATAAATTAAAATATATATATATTTTAATTTATAGACTTATAATTATATCTTTAATATATTATTTATTATAATATTAAATACTTATAATTTAATTCTTTTTTTGTTTATTTAAACAGAAATAATTATAATATAAATTAATAGATATTTAAAAAAAGCTAGAATTAAAACTCTTAGAATATAAATCTATTTAAAAACCTAGAATAAAGACTATAAGTCTATTATAAACTTATAAAAAAGTATATTATTTTTTATAAAAAGGAAAGCTATAATTATATTATTATAATAAGCCTTTAATAATATTAAATATATATAATAACGATTATATTATTTCTATAAATATTAAATTTAATAAAGAATTTTAAACCTTATATATTAATTTTATAATAATAATTAAAATCTTATTTATTAAAATACTATAAGAATATATATATAATAAAAAGAAAATAATAATAATTAATTAAAATTTAAAATAAATAGTATAATAAAAATAGATTTTAAGTTTTAATAAATTATAAATTTAAAGGAAATCCTTAATTTTAATATATATAAGGCTTATAAGGTTTTATTAAGGATTAATTAATAATATATAATATAGAATAATTATAATAATATATTATAATTAAAAGCTTTATAATAAATACTAGAAATATCTTATAAAAAGTATTAATAGGTTTAAATTTTAATTAAAATAAATTTATTTTATAAGCTTTTTATTATAATTTAAATAACCTGTTTTAAAAATACCTTATTATATAAATAAAGAATAAAACTAAATTATTATAACTTCTTTAAAAATAATAAGACTTTTATAATCTAAAAATATATAGTTTAAATTATATATAAAGTTAAACCTTTTTTTAAAATAATAATTATATTATTAAAGAGATATAAAATCGAATATTAAAATATCTATTATAATAAAATAAATACAAAGAGAATTAATATTAATTTAATAAAGAAGTTTTAAAAAAAACTTTATTTTAATAAATTAAAGAAATAATTATAAAGAATACAGCTTCTAATAGAATATATTATATATTATAATTATAATAAAAAGGATATTATTTTATTATATATTTTTTAATGTTTTTAATTATATATAATAAAATAATATAAAGATAGCTTTAATATATTAATTATAATATTAAATATTATAAAAGCTTTATATTATTTAAAAATAAAATAATATATTTAATAAGGCTTTATTTCTTTAAATAATATAAAATAAATAAATTAATAATATAAAATAAAGATATTAAAGAATATTAATATAAGAATAAATTTAATATATAAAGATTTATTAATAAACCTTTAAAAAAAGATATAATTTATAAAAAAAAGAATAATAAATATTTAAAGAAATCCTATAAAGATTTATAAAAATATAAAGATTTTCTTAAAGATTATAAATAATAATAATATAATAAGATTATAAAAGATTTATTTTATTATAATAGATATTATAATAAAGCTATTTATTTTAAGAAAATCTTAATTTAATAAAGATAATCCTTAAATATTAAAATTAAAAGAATAATTTTTAGATTTATTTAATAAATTAAAAGAATTATAAAAGAATAATAATTAAAAGGATATTATATAAAGCTAAAATAAAAATAAAGATAATATATATTTTAATATATATAATAATAAATCCTAATAATATATTATTATAGGATTTTAAGATATTGAATAAGTTAAAAAAAAACCTTATAAAGCTATAATAAACTAATTATAAAAAATAATTAAATAATAAAAATATCTTTATTTAAAAATTAAAAAGCTATTGAAAATAAAAAAAGCTAGGACATTTTTTAAATATAAAGATTATATATATAAGATTAAAATAAATAAAGATAAAATATATTTTTAAGGATTTATTTATAATCTTATAAAGAAAAAGCTAAAAGCTTTTAAAGAATATATTAAAAATATATTTAAAAAGAGATTAAATTTAATATTTTATACACCTTATTAATATATTAAAACTTTTCATATTTAAATTAAATAAAACATTTAGATTTTATATTAATTATAAAGATTTAAATAAAATAATAATTTTTATATTTATTAATATCTTTGTAATCTTTTAAATATATATTAATAAAATCTTAAAAGGATTTATAAATATAATTTATATAATATATTTTAATAATATACTTATATATAATAAGAACTTTAAGAATTATAAATAATATCTTTATAATATCTTTAAATAATAAAAGAAAATTAATTTATATATTAATCTTAAAAAATATATTTTCTTAATTAAATAAATAAATTTTATAAGCTTTATAATTTTAAAGAAATATATTATAATAAAATAAGATTATATAAAGGCTATTATAAATAAAAAGATATTTAAGATAATTAAAGAAATCTTAGTATTTTTAAGGTTTATAAGCTATTATTATTATTTTATTAAAAGTTATATAAAATTAATTACTCTTTTAAATAATCTATTAAAAGAAAACCTAAGATAATTAATAATATTTAAATAAATAATTATAAGATAAAGGTATTTATATAATTAAGAAAGGTATTTATTAAAACCCTTATTTTTAAATATTTTAGTTTTAAGGTTTAAATTTATATTAAAATAAATATCTTAGGATTTATTATGAAAATAATAATATTATAATTATATAGAGATTATTAATATCTTATAATATCTATATTATAAAAGCTTAATAAAATAAAGATATAATATTATACTTTTTATTAAAGGCTTTTAACTATTATAAAATTATTTTAAATATAAAGATATTATCTTATAAATAATAAAGATTAAATATAAATCTTAATAAATTATTTAAATTATAAATATCTTAATATAAAGCTAAAACTATATATTTATTAAATCTTAATCTTAAATAATCTTTATCTTATTAATTTCTTAATTAAATATAAATCAAATAATATAAACCTTATAAATATATTATTATATTAATATAAATATTATTTTATTATAAATATATAAGAAATCTAATATATATAATTATTTAAGTTTATAATTAAATTTATAAATTATAAGATATTAAATAAAGATAAATTAAATATTAATAATAATAAAGGAATTATTATTATTATATTATAAAAAGCTATTTATAAATTATAATATAAAAGGCTTAAAAATAAAATAATAAGAAACTTATTATAAGAATTATTTATAAACTAATTATAAGTTATTTATATAATTAAAAGATTTATAATTAAAGAATTATTTAATAAAATAAAACATTATTAAAAGATATATTAAAAAGGCTTAAAAAGATAATTCTAAAATAAATAATATAATTAATAAAATATAAGATAATAATAAACTCTTAAGAATTAAATAAAGATATTATTATATAATATTTATTATATTTTTTATATTATTATTTTATTATTTTATTACTAGCTAAGCCTATAATTAATTAATTAATTAATTAATTAATTAAGGCAGCTATATTTATTAAAGAAAACTATATAAATAACTATATTAAATATAAAAAAACCTTAATTAAAAGAATTAATCCTTGAACTTTATATATATTTAATAATTAATAATAATTTTATATTATATAATTTTATAATATATTATCTCTTTTATATTATAATCTTTTTTAAATTTATTTTAATTTATTTTAAAAAAACCTAAATAAAATTATTTAATAATTAAATCTATTAATAATTATTTATAAAAAAATATTTATAATATATAATAATTTATTAAATATTAAATATATTATTTATTTTAATTAAATTAATCATTATTATATAAATATTATTATAAAGCTAGATTATTAAATAATTAAAGAATTTATTATTAATATTATAATCTTAAATAATAAGATTTATATTAATTATCCTTTAATATAAATAAAGTTAAAAGGAAAATTTATTTATATTTTATAAAAATAATATTAAATAAATCTATTATTTATATTAATAATACTTATTTTTAATAAAAAAAAAGAAAATTTAATTATAAAAATTAAATAATCTATTTATATTTATTTATTTGAATTAATTTAATAAAGGATTTAAATTATTAAATTAATATAAATAATTATAAAAAAGATTTTAATATAATCTTATATTAAAAATAAAAAGTTTATTAATAATAAAAAATATAATATTAAGATGTATATCTTTTAATTAAATTAGAAAATATTATTTATAATTATTAAAAGATATTAAATAAAATCTTATTTAATATAAGAAAATATAAAAGAGATTTATTATATTATTAAATAATAATAATTAAAATATATATTATATTAATTATATACTTTTTAAGGAATTATTACAAATAATCTGATTTTTATTTAATAATAGTATTATATTATCTTTATTATTAATTAATTAATCCCTTATATTTAATTAAAGGTAATATAAATATTTAATAAAATTAGATAATTAATTTAGATTATAGAATTTATTCTTAAAGAGTTTAAATATTATAAATAAATTATAAACTATAGTATTAAATTAAAAATATAAGATATTAATATTAATATTTTAATCTATATCTTTAATTAATTTAATAAATAATTAATTTTAAATATTATTTTAGAAAAATAATTAAATCTATAATATTAAATAAATAAATACAATTATATTATATTATAATAATTAAAAGCTTAAAAAAATTAATTTATTTAATCTTAATTTAAATAAATCTTATAAAGGATTAAATATAATATAAATTAAATATAATATAATATAAAGAAATATTTATTTATTTATTAAAGATATTTATAATAATAAAATTTATTTAATTTATATAAAAATAATCTATATAAATGTATTTTAATTATTATATAATAATATATTATATTAATAGATTAATCTATTATTAAAAAGGAATATTAATAAATTAAAAACTTATTAATACTTAAATTATAAGATTATAAAAAGAATTTAAAATAAATAAGATTAATATAATAAATAAATTAAATATAAATATTAAAGAATACATATTAAAATTATTATAAATAATATAGATTATAGGATTTAAAATTATTAAATAATAATTAAAATAAATTTATATTTAATTAAATAAATTATTAAATAAATTAATCTTTTAATTATAAAATAAATTAACTTTAAAAGAATATCTTAATTATATTTATATAAAATAATAAACAAGATATATTATACTATTAAAGAATAAATTATCTTTAATATTATAATATTAAGATTTTATAAAATAAATAATATAATATTATTAAATTTAATATATATATTAAATTAATTTATATATTAAATAAGATTAAAGATTATATATATTATAATTAAAATATTTAAATTAGATAAAGTAATTAAATAATAGAAGAATAAAATACATATAATAAATATATTTTAATTAAATTATTTAAACAATCTAGTGATTAATTAAATTAAAGGTTAAATAGATTCCTGTATAATTTGGAATATATTAATCCTTATAAATAATTAAAATATATATTATTAGATAATAAATAAAATTAAATAATTTAAATTTTTATAATAAATAAAGATAAGATTTAATAATAATATATATTAATAAGATAATTAATATTATTATTAAAATAATAAAAATACTTATAAAAGAGAATATTAATAATAAATACCTAGATATTAAATATAGAATAATAATATTTATTATTAAAATAAATATAATATTAATATTAATATTAATATTAGTATTAAAGATAAAAAAGCTAAAGAATATAAATAATAATTAAAGAATTATAAGATATTAAATTAAATTTAAGTTTATTATATATAACTTTAATAAAAGTTATTATATCTTAAATAATATTAATAAAATCCTTTTTAATTTATTTTTAATATTTATTATAATAGGAAATTCTGTATTTTAATTAATATTTTATTTTAAATTATTTATTTTATTTTCTAGATATATAATTAATAAAGAAAAAGATATAATAAAGAATTATATAAAGTATAATATATATTTTAAGATAAGATCTTTATTATATTATATATTTATAAATAATTATATAATATTAATAATAATATTTAATAAATTAATTATATTATTAAATTAATTAATAATAATAAATATAATAATTTATTTTAAAGTTTTATATAAAAAAGAATATAAAAACGATATATATTTTTATTTTAAATAAAATTAAATTTTTAAAAAAGTTTAAAAATCTAAAATTAAAAATTTATAAAGTATAATTATTTAAATATTTATATAAAATTTATATTAAATAAAATAATAATAATTATAATAATTTTAATAATTAATATAATATATTTAAATATATTAATTAATAAAAAATAACTTTAATAAATCTTTTTTATATAATCTTTTATAAAACTAATAAATTAAAACTTATATAAAGAATAATAAATTTATTTAAAATTATTAATAAAGCTAGATTTAATTTTAATATTATAAAATAAATTAATAAAATTTTTATATATATATATTTTATAATTAATATTTAATTAAAAAAGGATTTAATATTAAATATATTATTAAATATTGAATTTATTAATGAATATAATATTAATATCTTAATTATAAAAAAAACTAAAAGTCTATATATTATATAATATAATAATATCTTTTAAATTATAAATTAAATATAAATTAATTTATTAAAGGGTTAAAATATTATAAAATATTATAATCTTATTAAAATTAAAAGAATAAATCTTAGTTAATTATATATAATTAAAATACTATAATCTATATTTTATTAATAATAAATAAAATATTAATAATAAATAATATTACTAAATTAATAAGATATTAATATAAATAAATATTAGATTATTTAAATAATTATATTAAATATAAATATTATATTATATTCTATAAAGATATTTATTTAATATTTATCTATATAAAAGTAATAATTAATAAATCTAATTTATTTAATAAAACAATTAAAGTATTTAATCTATTATTAAATATATTATAAAATAAAATTAATATATATAGAATAAATAAAAATAATATTCAGATTTAAAAGAAAATTTTTATTATAAAATTAAATAAATTAAATAAAATAAAGATATTAAAGAAAATAAAGAATATTAATTATATTAATTAATTTAAATATATATTAATTAATAATAAGTTTCTTTAAAAGATTTATTTATAGTCTTTAAATAATAATAGAATTATTAAAGATTTATAAAATACTTTTATTAAAAAGTTTTAAAAAGATTAAAAATTAAAAGGATTAATAGAAAAATAAGAATATTTAAAATAAAATAAAATAAGTTTAAAACTTTATAAATTAAAAGAAATTTCTTTTAAAATATTATAGAATTATTTAATAAAAAGAATAATTCTATATTATTAATATTTAAAAAGGTTAATTTTCTTTATATTAAATATAAATAAAAAACAAAAAAAATATTTTTTTATCTTTTTTTAAAAAAAAAATATATAATTAACTTTATTTTTAAATATATTATTAATAAAATCTATAAAAGAATATAAATTAATTAAACTTAAGTTTAAATATCTAATATAATTATATTAAAAATAAAAAATAATAATCTAATTATTAATTTATTTAATTATTATTTTAAAAATTATATAATAATAAAAAGAAAGATTAATTATATAAATATATTAATATTAGATTTAAGAAAAATAAATTATTAATTAATAATTATATTTATATATTTAAATTAATATAAATTAAATATTTATTATATTTTAAAAAAAAGAAATATTTAATATATTATTATAATTTCTAATAAATAATAAAGAATTATATAAAAAAGGTTAAAAAAAACTATTTAATAAAAATATAATAAATAATAAATTAAAAATAATATTTATAAAATAATATTTATTAGATAAGAAATTAATTAGGATTATTAAATTATTAATTATAAATAATTTAAAAAAAAAAAAATAGATTATTAATAAAAAAAATTATTTTTAATAAAAGGATAAATTATGTTATTATATTAGATTTAAAGGTATATAAAGATTATATATATTATAAAATTATATAAAAGCTTTATTAATTAAAGCTTATAATTAAAATCTATATATAAGATTATATAAACCTATAATAATTTTAAAAGGCTTAATATTTTATTAAATAATAAAATAAACTAATAATAATTTTTTTAATATAAATATATTTAAAAATTTAATAAATTATATAAAATTATAAATTAAATTATAATTAATAATTATATTATATAAATCCTTTTATATAATATTTATTAATTTTATTATAAACTTATTAAAATAAATATAATATTTATTCTAAAAGATAATAGATTATAAATATCCTTTTAATATAATAATAATAATAATTTATAAATAAAGTAAAATATCTATATTAATCCTAGGATTAATTTATTATATAATTAAATAATAAATTAAAATCTAATTAAGATTATTATTATTATATAATTAAAATATATTTAAAATAATTATTAATAATAAAGATATTAAATTTATTTTTAACTTTTAAAAAGGATATTTTAAAATATTAAAAATAAAATTAATATTTTATATTATATATTATTTATAAATAAATAAATTATTTAAAAAAAGAATTAATTTATAAAATTAATTTTAAGATATTATTTAATTATATTAGATATTATTATAAAAAAGATAATTTTAATCTTATAATTCTCTTTAAATAATTTAATTAGTACTTTATTATAAAAATTATTAAATAAATCAATAATAAGATTTAAATTTATTAAATTATTAAATCTTTTATAAAGGAATTTTAATAAAATAAATATTAAAATATTAAATATCTTAAAATATATATTTATTAAGAAAATAAATTCTATTATATATATAATAATAATATATATAATTAAAATTAAAATTAAAAATATAAATTAATTAAATTTAAGATAAATAATAAAATATGTCTTAGATTATATAAAAAATATAAATTATTAAATAAACTATCTTATAAATAATTATAATAATAAATAGATACTATTAAAATACTTAAATAAATAGGATTATTAATATTTAAACTAGATTTATTTATTTTTTAAGGAACCTATTAAATAATATTAATATTATATTAATATTTCAAGCTATTAAGAATTAATCTATTTAATAAAGTATTAAATAAATAAAAATAATCTATAAAAATTAAAGATTAAAAAAAAATAGAAAATATTTAAGATTATTAAAGAATAATTAAATTAAAAAGAATAATATCTATAAATTATATATATAATTAAATAAAACAGATTTAATATTTAATATAATAAATAAAGAAAAAAAAGAATTAATTTAATTAATTACATAATCAATTAAGAACTATTAAAAAAAATACTATATTAAAGAATTATAAATAAATTAATTATAAAAGAAAATAAAATAGGATAAAGTAAATAAAGTTATAAAAATAAATCTATATCTTTTATTATTAGTTATAAATAAAAAGAATTAAAGAAAAAAGAAAACATAAATAAACTAGATATTTAAGATTAAAAAGATATATATTATAAAAGAAAAATTTAATTAATTAAATATAAAAATTAATAACTTAATTAATTAATTATTTATTAGATTAAATAAAGTAACTTACTTATTTAATAAAAATAGTATTATATAAATTAAAAAATATAGATTAAAAAATAAGTAATATAAGTTAATATAAAAGTTTATAAAGATAATAATAAATAAATAATAATCTTATTATAAGGCCTTAATTAAAAAGGTATTTAAATATATTAGAATAATCCTTAATAAATATAAGGTTATATTCTATAAGATTATTTAAAATATAATTAATATAAATATTTATAAGGAATAAATTAATATTATAATATAGCTTAAAGAATATTAAAAAGAAGCTTAATATAATTAAACTAATATTTAATAAATACTAATTAATTAAATAATTTAATTTAATTATATAGTATTCCTTTATATTATTAAGATATTTAAAAATATTATAAATAATATATAGAATAAATTAATTAGAAATATTAAATATATTATATCTTTAAATATATTTTAATAATAAATAATAAATTATATAGTATTAATAATATTTCTTATAATAAAAGTTTTTTTAAAATATTATTATTTTAAAAAGAAATTATTATTATTTATATAAAAGCTGAAAAATTAATTTATTTAATTATTAATTTTATTATATTTAAAAATATATATCTAGAAATACTTAATAAGCTTAATTATAGTAAATAAATAAAAACTAATATTATAATATAATTAAATAAAAGTAATTATATTAAGGAAATTTTAATAAATATAAATATAAGATAATTTTATAATAAGATATTAATTATTATTATATAATTAAACATAGAATAAGTTTATATTTTATTTATTAATAATCTTTTTATAATATTTATTAATAATTAATATATTAAAACTAAAAAAAGTTTAATATAATTAATTAAAAATATAATTTCTATTATAAATAAAAAATATAAAGAATAAATCAAGCTTTTAATTATATAATTAAAAAATAAAAACCTTATATAAATACTAGAAAAATAAAAGTATTTAATTAAAAAGATATTATAATAAAAAATAACTATTAACTTTATTATTATAAAAAGGCTTTATTTTAATAATTAAACCTAGAAAGCTAATCTTATAAGAACTATATTTATTATAAGGAATTAAAAAATATGTTAATATTAAATATTTATTAAATTAAATTAAAATAATCTTTAAATAAATAAATAATACTATAAATTTATTAATGATATAATATAATAAATAAATAAGAAAAATCTAATATTTGAATAAAAACGTATTTTAATTAAAATAAACTATATATTAAAATTAAAATAATTTATTAAAATAATTTATTAAGATATTAATAAAAAGTATAAATAGATTTAAATAAATATATTATTAAATAATAAAAGGATTATTTAATTTAATATTAATTATAATTAAATAAATATTAAAGATAAAAATAATAATAATAATAAAAGATTTAATAAGCTAAAGAATCTAGATAGATTATTAAATAGATTAATATAAAAAAGATTAAGAATAAGATAAATAATAAATTTAAAAGTAATAGTACTTTAGATTTTAAAATAAAGGATTTAAAGAATAAGAATAATAAAAAGCTATAGCTTTTCTATTAAAAGATAATTATTATATAATATATATTATATTTTATTATATTATTACTTTATTAATTTATTATTAATTAAGCTTATAATTAATTAATTAAAATAGGTATTTTTATTAAAGAAGGTTATATAAATAATTATATTAAATATAAGAAGATCTTAATTAAAAGAATTAACTCTTTAACTTTATATACTTAATAAATATTAATACTTAGATTTCAAAAGCCTTTTATTATAATAAGATTATATTTATATATTTAAAATATAAAAAGAAGAAATCCTAATATTTATTTATAATAAATATTATTATTTATATTATAAAATTATAATTTAAACTATATAACTATTATATAAAAAGGATATCTTTATTTATTTTTTTAATCTAATATTTTAATTATCTAATAATTTAATTAAATAATTAAAGAAATAAATAATTTAATAATTTAATAATTTAATAATTTAATAATTTAATTATTTAATTATTATAATATATATAATAATTAATAATCTAATTTAATAAAATTAATAATTATTTATTATTAAGAAAAAGATAATTAACCCTTTATTATTTATTTTATTATTAATTTTAAATATTAAATTATTTAACTTTAATTATTTATTTTTATATTTAAATCTTATCTTAGATTTATAATTTTCTTTTATAAATCTATATTTATTTATTTAATTATTTATTTAATTTTATTATAATTTTTATTTTAATTATTATATTAAGAATTCTTTATTAATTTTTTATAAATTTATTTTATATTATATAATTTATTTTTTATTATTATATTTTCTTAATAATATTTATTAATTATATAACTATAATAATATATTTAATTTCTTTTTTTATTTTTATTATAAAGACTTTATTTATTAATTATTAATATATTTATTTTTATATTTTTTAATTATATTTAAATCCTTTTATAATAATAAGATAATTCTTAATACCTTTCTTTTTTATTATATTTTTATTATATCTTAATTTTATTCTTTTTTTATTTTATTAATAGATTTTTTATAAATGGATTTATTATAAGCTAGCTTTATAGTTATTATAAATAGATATTAAGAATAATATTAATAAACTTAAAAAGAAAAAGAAGTTACTATTTTAATTCTCTTTTTTATATTAATAAAGCCTGGTTTAGGCCTATTTTATTTTTATTTTTAAAGCTTAAGCATTTAAGCTTAAGCTTATAATATATTATTTTTTCTTTAAATTTTTTTTAATCTTATTTAATTATTAAATAATAAGGGTATAAGATAAATATAATATATATTATTTTAGTAATTTAATAGAATATTTCTTATTTTCTTTAAATTATTATTTTATATATCTTATATGTTTATTTATTTTCTTTATTAAAAGTATTATTAATTTAAGTGATTTTGTTTATATTTTTATTTTAAATTCTATTCTTCTCTTTATATAATAATAAGATATCTAGATTTTTATTATATCTTTTTTTATTAATAATAAAGATAATAAATATTATACTTTTATAATCTAAAAATAATAATCCTTTTAATCCTTTCTTAAAAAATAATATATATAATATAAGTATAGATTTAAATAATATAGCTTTTATAAATATATTTTATATTCTTTATTTAATTCCTAATTAATTATATATAATCTATTTTTAAAAAAAAAGAAATAAATTATTAATAATTATATTATTCTTAATAATTTTAATAAAGAATTAATTATATTTTTTAAAGAAATTAAATTAATTTACCTTTTTTATATTAAATAATTATATATAAATAATTATAAAAATTATAATTTTTTATTTAACTATACTTATATATTATATTATAAGATATATTTTCTTTATAATTATAATAACTATATCTTATTAAATAATTATATACTTTATAATATATTTATAATATTATATACCTATATAATATATAGTGATTATATTATAATTAAAGTAATAATTAAGGCTTTTAATATTATAATTAAATAAGCTATTTTTATTTAAGAATAATAAGCCTAGATAAAGACTCAAAAATGTATTTTAAAAGCTATTAAAATAAAATCTATAATATTTTTACAAATAATTATAAATATATAGCTATTCTTTTTTTTATTTTTATTTTAAATACTATTAATATCTTTATTTTATTATAATAATTCTATAATATTAGCTCTTTAATTTTTAAGAGTTCTAATATATTTTTAAGCTAAGATACTTTAATTATAATATCTTATTATAATATCTTTATTATACCCTTATTTAGATTTAATTTATATTATTTTATATAATAATAAAATAAGATATATACTTTAATCTCTTATATTTATATAAATCCTTTTTAGATATATAATATTTAAAATAGCTTTTATTAATTTTAGGATAAGATTATTAATTAAAGTAAAAGATATAATCTATATATAAAAGGGAGATATAAGTCTAATAATAAATAAAATAATAAAAAATAAATTAAGTTTTAGATTAATTCTAAAAGAATTTTAATTATTATATAATTATTATTATTAATCTTCTTTTTATCTTTATAATAATTATAAATAATATTAATAATACTAGCTTTATTATATTATTTATAGCTTTTATATTATTTAAAGGATATTTAATATTAAAAAGAGCTTTTGGACTCGTATGCCTCGCACTCTGCGACGCTGCCTCTAAAACGCATACTAATACAAGGACTGAATTCCTCGGGGTTAAGTACCCCTAGCTGCGATGTCGCATAGCGGCCCAGGAGGGGGCGCTGTTGGGGACGCAATGGACGTTGTGTACGTCGACGCGTTGGAGGTCGCGATGCCCGCGGCCCCCAGCACGTCAGTACCAACAAGACCTGAGGGAGCTGCGACGCCGAGTCGCAAGCTAAGCGAGGAGCAGGAAAAACTGGAGATCGAAAGAGAACTTCGATATCTGTTGGCTGACGGGGAAACGCTCGCAAGAGCGGTTCAGCTTGCTTGTCGACTTCAGGAACTCGCCGACAGCGCCGCGGTTTCGCGGCGCCAACCCCATACCACCGATACCGAGATCAAGAAGGTCATTACGGAGACCTTAAAAGAACTCGGCATCACAACCAAAGCGAACCAGCCTACTTGGGCAGCAATAGCCAGAGGAGCGCCTAGAGAGCCCAGCGCCCCCGCAGCGAAAGTCATACCAAGAAGACATGCCCGCGAACTGATCATCAAACCAACCGCAAGGGATGATATCACCAACAGGTCAGCAAGAGACAATCTCAGCGCCCTCGCAGCGGCAACAGGACGCAGGGACGCTGTAGCGACCAGACGACTACCAAGCGGCGACATCGCGGTGACGTTCTCAGCGCCCACAGATTGGTGGACCACTAATAAAGCGATCTGGCTTCCAGTGTTCGGACCAGATGCGTCTATTTCCATGAGAACCTACCCAGTATTAGCTAAAGGAATCCCAGCGATCTCGCTGCGGACACAGAGCGAGGACGAAATAAAAACAGATATCCTCCGACGGAACCCAGCCAAACCTGTTTCCCGTATACACACTAGGCTACCCCAAAACGTGATCGCAACGAGGGCGATGCTCCTTATCGAAGCCACTACCCCAGAGAGCGCGGATAAGCTAGTCAAAGAGGGCCTTTTCTTCGAAGGAGGCTTTTATGAATGCGAACCTTATGACGGAGCGATCAGACCAACAAGGTGCTTTAAATGCCTTAAGTTCGGGCATAAGGCCCGCACCTGCAACGCTGCGGAAGCGATATGCAGGTTCTGCGGCAAAGGCATAAGCACCCACCCAGAGGGATTTGATAAATGCCATACTCGAGAGAATAAGCAGCTACAGAGCTGCGCAGCCTGCGGCGGTCAATACAAGGCTTTTGCGAACATATGCCCTAAGAAGCAAGCTGAGATCAATAGGTCAAGGGAGGCCTATAAATGTAGGCCCCTCTAGTTCGATTTAACGCGCTATAATGCAGAAGAAGCGGCGGATACGCAGCTACCCACCTGTGATATCAATACCGAACCCATTAAGAACCCAGTTGGCTGCCCCCGTAAAAGGAAAAGCATAATAGGCCAGAACACAATAACAGCGTTCGTCAACAGTCAAACAGTACCAGCGATGACGCAGGGAGGCAGCATACCTAACCCCACCTCATGATATTATCCATACTTTACTGGAATATTAGAGGCGGGGGCTCAGAGAGAGCTGAGATACCGATGAGATCGCGCAGCGAGCACGACATCATCGCAATACAAGAGTCATCCATAAGCCCATGGACTAAAGCACCCTTCGCAGCAGGCAAAGGCAAGTACTATATGATATGGGGCTGCGGCCGCGCTGCTATATTCATACATAAAAGACACGACCTCGCGTCGTGGTCGTGGCGAGCGGGCAGGGACTGGGCCTGCATCACACTTGGGCAAGGAGAGAATGCCCTCACAGTGTGGTCTATATACTCAGAACCCTATAACGGGAGACAATGGACCACACCCCTCACCGAGATACCCCAGCTGCGAGGACGACACATCCTCGTAGGAGATCTCAATATGCACCACCCTATGTGGGACGCTCACTATAGAAGACAACCAGGAGCCCAGATCATCCTTGACTTAGCGCAGCGCTGGCGCCTCTCCCTCGCCACTCCCCATGGTACAATAACATGGGCCAGAGGCAACAGGAGACCTAGCACATTAGACCTAGCCTGGTACAGCTCAGACCTGATATGTGATTATCTAGGCACAGATACAGATATAACAGGATCGGATCATTTCCCGCAGGTAGTGCGGACCGAGACAGCGGCGAGAACTCACCCCCAAGCAACAATAACCAAGGGATGGGTCTAGGGAAAGATGGATGAGGTCAAAGTCCGAGAAACGGCCAAGCTAGCCTTTAATGGCCAAGAAGAATATACGGATATCGATCAGGAAGCAGACGCATTAATAACGCAGCTACATAGCATCGCAGACCAAACGACCCCACAAAGGAACAGCAAGGCCAAGGAAATACCCACACCATGGTGGAATGAGACCACCCGGGAAGCGATCCACGAACTCCGAGCAGCAGGTCGCCGCTACCGCGCTCTGAGGTCGCAAGTTAATCTGAGGGAGCTCCAGACCTGCGAGAAACACTATACCAAGGTCCTTCATACAGCAAAGAGGGAGAGCTGGCGCAAGCTCCTAGCCTCAACCTCGCTGAGGGAGAAGGGTATCTGGGATCTAGAGAGATGGGCTAGGCTTAAGAGTCATATAGCCCCAGAGCCACCTACGCTACCACCGCTTATACGCAGCGATAACACAGAGGCGATCACAGCCACAGAGAAGGCTGCAGTCCTAGCAGCGAAGTTCTTCCCCCCCCCATTGCATACAGAAGGGAGGCTTAAAACAGCCGGATACGGTAGAATCCAAATCAAACAGGCTGTCGACCCAGATGAGGTCGAGCAGGTACTCCACAGCGTAGGAGCATGGAAAGCCCCTGGCGAAGATGGTATCCCGATGGGATTCCTCAAGGCCTGTGGCCAACCGCTCTACGCAGCGATAGCGCACCTAGCGACCAGGAGCCTTGAATCGCAATACTTCCCGCAGCGTTTTCGCCGCGCGGTAGTAGTGGTCCTTAAGAAACCAGGGAAAAAACCAACAGCCTACCAGACTACCGGAGGCTGGCGGCCTATATCCCTACTAGCCACAGTAGGGAAGGTTATCGAAGCGATCCTCAGCAGGCGCATCTCCAGCGCAGCGGAACAGATAGGCCTTCTACCAAAGGGCCAGATGGGAAACCGGGCAGGCAGAAGCACCGAGACTGCAGTTTCAGCTGTTATCGAAGGGGTGCAAGCAGCCTGGGGTAGCGGCGGTAACGCAGCTCTACTATAGCTCGATATCAAAGGCGCATTTGACACAGTCCCCCACCATCGACTGCTCCTAACCCTATAAGATGAAGGGTTTCCAGAATGGATGGTTAACTGGCTGCGCAGCTACCTCGATGGGAGGACAGTGAGGCTACGTCTAGATGGCACCCTAACCGACCCTTATGAAATCCTGGCCGGGGTCCCATAAGGGTCCCCTTTATCCCCAATCCTCTTTATTATCTATATCGCTACCCTATACCGGGCCTTGGCCGAGATACAGGGCCTGAATATAATAGGATTCGTAGATGATATGAATCTACTTAGCAGCGGCCCTGATGCAAATAGTATATACCTACGGTTAAAGAAGGCCTGGAGGATATGCAAGGCCTGGTCCAGAGCCAGCGGGCTAGAATTCGCACCGGATAAGTTCGAGCTGATCTACTTTACAAAAGCGCACGCAGCGCCAACGCAGGGTCTCCTTCTCGATAACGCTACGGTAACCCCTGCAGAGCATGCGCGGATGCTTGGCATCGAGCTCGATAGGAAACTCACCTTCTTCAAACATTGGGCAAGGATTCAGGGTAAACTCACATCACAGAACCTAGCACTCACAAAGCTCGCCGCGAGGACGTGGGGACCCCCTCTCCGCATGGCCCGGATCATATACACGACGGTAATTCGCAGCGTTATCGCATATGGAGCGACAACCTTCCATAAGATCGATAAACCACCAACCTCGAAGGGAATTAAATCAGCATACGCTGCACAAACCCTGTGCCTACGCAGCGTTACCGGAGCGTATAGGGCTACCCCAGTATACATCCTCGAATCCGAAGCATATATACCACCCTTAGACCTATATCTCACACAACAAAAGACCAGAGGCCTCGCCCGCCTACAGGCCCACGTGGGATTCTTTAAGCAAATACGCGATACCGTAGCGCTATCGATGCGATCTCGACGCCCCCGACAGCCCAATCCCCAAGGAGAGAAGCTATTACTCGAGACCAACATACTACTCAGCCATCATTGGCTGGGAGAGAGAACCCCCACAGAGGCCCTTCTACACTGGTGGAGGGAACGATGGCTAGCGAAGAAGTCGCGAACTAGCTGCGCCGCAGCAACGCAGCCCATAGCCCTAAGCTGGAAGACACTAAGGAAGTATGATAGCCTCACTAAAGCAGAGAGCTCGCTGCTCATTCAGATCAGAACCGAAAGGATCGGGCTAAAAGCGTTCCTCCATCACCGTATGGTCCCTACATGCCCCACGCCGCTATGTAGCTGCGCCGACGGGGGGAGGGAGACAGCAGAACACCTAGCCCTATGGTGCCGGGATGTCCCAGAACAACTCCACCGGAGCCTCAGACAGAAGATCACACCACTCCAGAGCAGGACTGACTGGATCAGCGCACTCGCTGCGCCATCCACAGCAAAGGAAATCACACGATGGATAATGAGGCTGGAAAGGCTACAGGAATACAACCTGGCGCTACGAATACAGGACGCTGAAGACGACACAACAGCAGCGAGATAGCAGGGGCGCCGCGGCGCTTCAATTTAGGGGTATCTACAAACGACTATATGCCCGCCTCAGCGGGGTAGCAGCGACCTCAGTCCGAGTCCTCCTCCGAGTCACATAAGTCCACAAGGACGACTTACTGGCAACAATACTGGTTTTGCGTACCACAAGAGTTAGACACGCAGGCGCAGCGAGGGCGCAACCTGTCGCCAGACTAGGGGGGGGGGGGGGGGGGGGGGCAGGGAAGAAAGGAAGGAAGGACCTACCTGTCAGAGCGGCTTGAGGAAGGAAGGAAGGAAGGAAGGAAGAAGAAGGGAAGGAACGAGGTTTATATAGTGAGGGCGGTGAGGCCAAGCTGCGGCAGAATTGCGCAGATCACCGGCAGCTGCCAACAGTGTTGGGAGTTGAAGCTATCACGACAACGCCTCGAGGCAGCAGCGACATCACCAACAACTACCACAACGAGCCCAGGGACGGAATTCCACAGAAGCCGGCAGAAGCCAGGCGAATCCCGTACCCATCCGACCACCCAAAAACATCAGAAACGGGAGGACGAAGCGATATAGCTGCTACAAACAGTTATAACACAAATACTAACCCGGCCATATAGGCCGGTCCTACTAACCCCCAGCCTTATGGCTCCGATATAGCAGACGCATAGGCATCGCATCTAACACGCCGATTCCCCGTCAGCCACCAGATACGGAGGTGAGATCCGTTATGTACAGGAGGCAAAGACCAACGCTGCGATAACGCAGAGAGAGCATAACATAGTTAAAAAGAGGATAGGGGTTTTCATCTGTTTTTCCCCCCTATCTATTAAATAGAGAGGGACTGCTTACCCTATATAGGGTCTAGCCTAGAATATATATAGGCTAGTACAGTGTAAGATTAATAATAATAATAATAATAATATTATTTAAAGTATATTTATAAAGTACTTTTATATTCTTATTATATCTTTTATATAAATCCTTAATAAAGATAAATGTCTTTTCTTTTAAGATATATTAATCTTAAAGTATTATATTATTATTTATTAATATTTATTTTATTAAGTTTTTTATAAATAATATTTATTATTAATTATTTAATAATAATAATATTCTTTTATTTAATTTATTTTAAGAATACTTTTAATATATAAATAATATCAATTAAAAAAAAAATAGAATTAGAATTAAAATCCTAAATAAAAAGGATATTAAATAAGTTTAAGATAAGCTTAATATATTATTAGATTTTACTTTTAAATAATAATAAAAAGTATAAATATTTATTTTTATTTTTTATTATTATAAATATATAATATTTAATAATATAGCTTTAATTTAATATTATTATAATATAGGATTATTAAAATAATAAATATTATTTTATTTTATTTTAAAGTTATTTAATATTTATAATTATTTTATATTCTTTAATAGTTTTTATATAGAGTTATTTAAATCTTTTTATTTTATAAATATTTATTATTTTTAATCTTTTTTTTTATTTTTTTTTTATTATTAAAATATTTTTTTTATTCTTATATAATATTCTTATTATTATTATTTAAGATTTAAAAAGGGCCTGGTTTATTATCTATTATCTATTAAGATAAGAATAGATTATTTAATACTTATTTTATTAAATTAATATAAAAGATTAAATAGATTTCTTTTAGTATATTTAATATAATTATTAAAAATATAAAAATAATAATTACTTTATATTTAATATATAACTAATTTAGTTTTTAATTTAAATAATTTATTTTAATATTATATAAAGAGAGCTATATATTAGCTTTAAAAAGAAAATATTTTATTAAATATTAAGTATTATTCATAGCTTTTTAAGCCTATTATTATATATAAATAATAGCTATTTATATAAGATTAGCTTTAAATTAAAAGTAATTAAAGATTATAATTATTTATCCCTTTAATAATATTTTATTCTTATTTAAATATAGTTTTTATTATATTAAATTAATCTTAAATCTATTTAATAATCTATTAAGGCTTATATTAATTATAAAGGATTCCTTATTATTAAATATTAATTAATAGGCTAGAAAATAATTAATTTTAAATTAAATTATAAAAAGTATATAATTATTTAAAAAATAATTTAGATTTCCTAATTTATATATTTTATATTATTATTTATTTATAAATAATATATAATAAAAAGGAATTATTATATATTAATTAACTTATATAATATAATTTAAAAATAATTTAATTAATTTAAATCTTTATTTATAATAATCTTTTTTTAAAATCTATAAAAGTATTATTAAATATCCTAAAATTATTTAATATATACTTTAATAATTATAGATATTATTACTTTTAATTAAATATATTTTAATAAATAATCTATAATAATTATTAAGAATTTTAATAAATTATCTTATTTTAAAAGCTTTATTATAAAGTTAATAGATATTTATATTTAATATTTATTTATAATAGATAATAATTAAAATAATCCTTAATATTATTATTAAAAGATATAGCTACCCTAATATATTAAATAATTATATATAAATTAATAAATTAATTATAATATATTATTTTAATAATAATTATAATATGAAAGCTTAAATATTTATTTTTATTTTAGATATTTTATTAAAAAAGAATTATAAATCCTTTTAATAATTATAATAATAAAGGATTCTTAATTTAAAAGCTAGAGTTAATCTTTATAAATTAATACCTTATATATATTTATTTATATAATTTATTATTCATTCTTTTATTTTAATTTTAATAAAGAATTATTATATATCTTTTATAATTATAAATAAGATTCTTTTAAAAAGCTTAATCCTAAAAGCTGAATAAATAAATATCTTTAAATAATATTATTTTATTTAAAAGATTATTTATTTTCTCTTTAAATAATATATATATATATATATATTAAAGCTATCTTAATTAAATATATAATTTATATTAGGATTATCTTTTTATCTTTTATATCTTGTTCTCTTTTTAATAGGATATTAAATTAAACGTTTAAGAGCTAGATTAATAATAAAAATAATATTAAAAAGATAAAAGTATTTCTATTTATCTAGTTTATTATTTAAAGAGCTCTTTAAAATCTATAAAATATTTTAAATTTTTATAATTAATTAAAATAATAAATAGCTTTATTACTTTTTTAAGTTTAATTAATTATATTTTTAAATATAATATATTTATTAGAAATTCTTTATTATAAATTATATAATTCCTTTTAATTATAATAAATTTAATTAAATAATATATAATTAATAATAGGATATTATTATATATTTATAATAGATATTCTTTAAATACCTTTCTTAAATAATTAGCTTTAATAATTATATTCTTTTTAAAATCCTATTAAGCTAGAATTAGTTTTATAATAAATATTTATTTTAATACTTTAAAAGCTAAGTCTTTTATATTACTTTATTAAAAAAGGATTTCTTTATCTATTAAATAGATAAATAATTTAATTAAAATAAAAAAGAATAAAACAAATTCTTAATAAAATTTAATAAAGCTTAAAAAGCTTTTAATTTTTTATATTTATATAAATATTCCTTATTTTTTTATAATTATAATCTTCTTAAATATTAAATATATAGCTTTTCTTATTTTAATAATAAACCTTAAATATTAAATAATAATTATAATAAATATATATCTATTAATATTAATAAATAAGCTAGTCTTTTATAAGTATATAAGAATATTTTAAATCTTTTATAAATAATCCTTTTTAAAGCCTTTTAAATATATAAGAATATTATTTAAATATATTATAATAAACTTATTTAAGATATATTCTAAAATTAAATTAATATATCTTTAAAAGATTATTAAAGTATTTAATAAATTAAATAATATAATAAGCTATTTAAATAAATTAAATTGGATTTAAAATACTATAAGATATTTATCTTTTTCTATAATCTAAATAAATATTAAATAATAATCTTAATATTTTTTAATTAATAATAATAGATATTAATCCTTTATTATAATTTTATTTAAAGCTTAATAATTTATATAAAATCTTTATTCTTTTATAGCTTTTTTAATAAAAAGAATAGATATAATAATTAAAAAAAAGCTAGCTTTAATTTATCCTTTATTTATTAATTTTATAATTTATTTTTATATCTTTAATAGATAATTCTAGGGTATATTATATAAGGGTCTTTAAAGTAGATTTATTTATTATTTATTTAATTTAATTTAGATTTAAATATAATAATTTATTATTCTTTAATATAAGAGTAAGCTATTAATTTCCTTCTTATTAAATAATATTATAAAACTATATAATTCTTTAAAAAGCTATAATAGGATTATAATTTATCCTATATATATTTTAAATAAATTATTTAAAGTATTATATTTTTTAATAATATTTATTAGGATAATATTTATTTTATAAATATTAATAATAAAAGATTTATTTATATTAAATATCTCTTATCTTAAATTTTTTTATTAATATAATAAATATGAATTCTATAATTATAATAATATTTATATACTTTACTTAAATAAAAATCTTTTTTATAATTATTTTATTTATTTAATTAATCTAAAGTTCTTTCTTTTTAATAATAAAATAAATTTATTTATATTATATTTAAGGTAATCTTAAAATTAAATCTTTTAATAATCTTAGGATTATATATATAATTAAAATAAAATCTTAATTATTAATATTTATTTATACCTTAATTATAAAGTATATCCTATAATCTTTAATTAATTCTATAATAATCTTAAATATATATAATCTTAAAAAATATATTAAATCTAATTTTAATTATTAAGTTATTTATTTATTAATTATATTATAATATTTATATCTTAAATTAATCTATATATTTATAAATATAATAAAGTTTAAAAGAATAGAAATTAAAAATAAATATTTATTTAATCTAATTTTAATATTTTATTTCTTTTTTATTATAATTTAATATTAATCTTTTTTTAGGATTATTATATAATTAATTTATCCTTAAATAAGATTTAATTTAAAAATAATTTTTTTTTTAATCTTTTAAATTAAAATTAAATATTATATTAGAATTAATAATATTAATATTAATAATATATTATAATTATATAAGGTAATATTAATTTTATAAATATTCTTAGTTTTTTTAATAAATATAAATACCTTTCTCTTTTTTTTATATAATATCTTAAATAAAACCTATCTTATAATTAATTACTTATCTTTAATAAATATAATTAAACCCTTTTTTAAATTCTTTTTAAATCCTATATAATATTTAATTATAACTATTATATTAATATTAATTATTAATATATCTTTATTAGCTTAAATAAAGAGAGCTATATATAGGATAAGGTATTATTTTTATTTATTGTTTTTATTTTTTTTTAAATTAAATATTTTAAATTCTATAATAATCTAATAATAATAAAATATAATCTTAATATAATTAATATAAAAGATAATTTAATTTAAATAGATATGTTATATCTAATAATTAAATATATAATAAAGCTTAATTAATTTTATTAAATTAAATTATATTAAATTATTTATTATTATAAGTTTTTATCTAAAATATATATAAAAAGGGAAAAAGCTTATTAAAATATTATTTAATATATTCTAGTTTAATCTAGATTATATCCTTATAATAAAGATTATAGAATATTAATATTATATATTTTAAAAGCTTATTTTAATTATATATTTAATTTAATTTATTTATTAAATAAAACTTTTAAATATATCTTTAAAAGAATATTAATATATTACTTTAAATAATTTTCTATTAATTTTTATATCTCGTAATAAAATCTTTATTAATAATAATTTTATAATAAATAATTATTAATTAAGCTAAGAAAATATATTTTTATTATTATTAAATAATTAAGATAAAGAAAAGGATATATATTTTAAATAAATAAATTTTTTTATTTTCTTTTTTAAATTATTAATTTTATAATCTGAATTAATAATTTATATCTTTATATAAATAATAGCTTATTTATTCTTTTATAATAAATTATATAGATTCTTAAAAATAAATAAAATAGATTATTAATATTTTAATATAGATAATTATTTTATTTTAAAGAATATATCTTTTTTTTTAATAGAGTATAAAAAGTAAGTTTATTAAATATAATAAGCTAGTTTTATAATTATTATAAATAGGTATTAAGAATAATATTAATAAATTTAAAAAGAAAGAGAAATCTTTATTTTAATCCCTCTTCTTATACTAGTAGGGCCTGGTTTAGACCTATTTTATCTTTATATTTAAGGCTTAAGCTTTTAAGCCCAAGCCTATAATAGGATTAAAGATATATAACCTGATTTTAATAGATTACTTTATTAAACTAGTAAAAGATCTAATAATATTAATTCTTTATATTAATTCTATATCTTATAATAGCTTATAAGATAAAGGCCTAGCTTATATAAAAATACTATTATAATTATCTCTCTTTTTATAAATAATATAACTTTAAATTATAATATATTTATAAGATTAGCTTAGATTTTTCTTATTATTATCTTATTAAATTATAAGCCTAAAGCCTTTAATTATATTATATATTATAAGCTATTATAAATCCTTAAAGCTAAGGCTTTATAAACTAGTTAATCTGGCTTATATATAATTTAAACCTATAACCCTATATATTAGGTATTCTAATCTATAAAGTATTAATATAATTATAAAAGGATTAAAGGTATATAGCCTAATTTTAATAAACTATTTTATTAAATTAATAAAAGATCTAATAATATTAATATCTTATATTAATCCTATATCTTATAATAGCTTATAAAATAAGGGCCTAGCTTATATAAAAATACTATTATATTTTTAATAATATTATTGTTTAATCTATTAATAAGTAAATTAAATTAATCTTATATTTAATATATATTATTAAAATAATTATTACTATTATATTAAATTTGATCTTTTAATTATAAAACCTTATTATTTTAATATTAATATAAATAATTTATTTAAAATAAGAATATAAACTTATTTAATCTTTTGTTAAATAATAAATTAGATTTCTTTTATTTTAAACTTTTATTCTTTTATATATATTAAGATCTTATTTTTTAAATTATATTAATTTAAATTTAATATATAATCTTTTTAATAATCTTTATATAATATATTAATTATTAATATATAATAATATATCCTTAATCTTTTAATAATATATATTAAATTTAAATATTATTTAATATTTAATTTATCTTTTATTATTATTTAAATTCTTTAATATTTTTACTATTAATATTAATATTAATATCTTTATTATCTTTATTTTAATAATATATATAGTTATTTTATATTTCTTTTATTTTAATAATAATATTAATTATCCTTTTAATAAATACTATTATTAAATCTTAATTATAATATATTATAAAAAAATCTATATTTATTAATTTAATTTATTATAAAAAAGTATATATCTTAATTAATTTTAAGAATTTATTTATTCTTTTTTATAAAAGATATTCTTTAGTTTATAATTTATTTAATTTATTTATTAATTATATAATCTTATTTTAATAAAGTATTATATATATTTTAATTTAATATAAAGATATAAATTATTTATTATAGATTTTTATTTTACTATTATTATTATTATTTAAATTATTAATTACTTTATTTATAAATTATTAATTATTTATTTATTTTATTAAATATATAAACTAATTTAATTATTTAAATACTATTTATCTTATAATACTTCTATATTATTATATTATAAAATAATTTAATTTTAATTAATATTATTTATTATACTTATTATTTTTTATAAATATAATTTAAATATTCTATTAAATTTATACTTTTTTATATATAGAAATTTAATTTATTAAAGAATTTATTTAAATAATTATAAATTTAATCTAATTATTAATTAATTATATTAAACTTTATAATTTTAATTATTTAAAATAGTTTTAATATTTATTTTTTAATATTAATATTTTAATAATAATATTTTTTTAAATATTTTATAAATAATGGCTTTTTAATAATATTAATTTTATTTATTTTAAATTATATTTATAATATTATAATTTGTATTTTAAGAAATCTTTTAATATTTTAATATTTTAATATTTTAATATTATTATTATATTAATTTATTAATATAATATCTTATTCTAATATAATTACAAAGAATTTAATTAAATTATTTTAATATAAAATAAATAAATTATATTATTTTAAATATAATTGATAAAAAGATTTTTATTATTTTAAATTATATTATCTATAAATTATATTATCTTTAATCTATTAAATAACCTTTTTAATCTAGAATTAAATCTTTAAATCTTTAAATATTTAATTTATTATAATATACTATTATAATTTCTTATAATAATTTATTATCTATTTTATTATATATATAATTAATTATATTCTTAATTATTTATTTAAATAATATTTAAAGTTATTTATTTAATAAATTAATAAAAGATATTATATTATTATTATTATAAAAGCCTTATATTAATAATTTATTATAAAGATATATTATATTTTAATTATATATTTTATTTAAGCTTAAAAAGAAAAATTTGTTTTTCAATAAACATTTGTTTTTAATTAATAATAATAATAATAATAATATAATCTTATTATTTATAAAACAAAAGGGATATTTATAATAATACCTTAAAGAGAATATAATTAAGCTTAAAAATACTTTATTTATTAATATTAAATAATATAATAATTCTTTTTTATTTTCCTTTATTTTAAATTTTTTTTTTAATTAGCTATTTTTATAAATTATTCATAATATTATTTAATTATTAGCTTTTTTAAATAATAACAACCTTATTATTAATATAATATTATATTAAAATCCTATTCATAATTATTTATTTTAATTTAATAATCTAATATAATTATTATTTTATTTAATATTAATAAAAATAAATAAATATATTATATTTAAAAATTCCTTTTAAGTATTTTAAAATAGTTAATTAATTACTTCTATTAATAAAAAGATAAGATATTTATAATAATTTATTAATATAACTAGTTTTATTAAGTATTTTATTTATCTTTATAATCTTAATAATTATATTTATTATATTTAATATAGATTTATAGATTCTAGATATTAATTATATTATATTTTCAAATAATAAATAAATTTATCCTTTTTTTTAATTTAATTTAAAGAGAAATAAAATAACAGATTATATTAAATTTTAATAAATAAATTATATTAATTAATAATATTTAATAATATATTAAATCTTTTAATATATATCTTATAAATATTAATTATATATAAATACTTTATTTATATATAATTAATAATATATTTAATAGTTAATATTTTATTATTTATATTTTAATATTTATTTTAATAATAGATATATTATTTATAAATTAGATTATTAAAAGAGTTTATTAAATAAAATAAATTAATCTTTTTTAATAATAATTATATAAGAATAAAGATTAAATAATTATTATAAGTAATTATTATTTATTATTATATCTAAGAAGAATATCTTTATTCTTTTATTTAATTTAATATTTTAATTATTTAATTATTTAATTAAATAAATAAAGGAATAAATAATTTAATATTAAACCTTTAGAATATATATAATATCTAATAATTTAATAATTATAATATTTTTAACACTTTTATAATATTAAAGCTTAATAATCTTAATAATCTTAAATTATTTAAATTAAAAATTATTTAAATTATTATATTTTAATAATAAGATTTATATTTAAATTAAGTTTTTTTTTAAATAAAAGATTAATAAAGTTGTAATAATTAATAGCCTATTAAATTATATATTATAATTTAATATTTAAATACTTCAATATATTTTAATAAAAATATAAAGATTAATATTATAATAATATAAAAATGTTTATTAATATATAAGAAATTATAAAAGTATTTTAATTAAATTATAAATAAAATATAATATATATTATTTTAATAATATATATATAGGTTTTAATATATAATATATAATTAAACTAATTTAGCTTTTATATATAAATATATATATATTTAAAATTAAAATCTAATATATTATATCCAACTCTATAAATGCTATAATTTAAGAGATCTAAATATCTATATTAAAATACCTTTAGCTGTTAATAGAATAGCGGTTTACCTATAAAAAGATTAACTAATAGCGGAATGTATCAGACCTTGCGATGCACATCACGTGTATCAATCAATATTATCACGTGTTTAGATCGCGTCACGGAGGATTAAGTCTTATGTATCTCCTAGACAGCCATCTACGGACGATTAGTGTCACGCACCTCTCTTGCCAAAAATTCTGCTGATATCGTTACTGCGTTCAAATTCATTTATCATCCTGACACTCAGCCATTCGGTGCTGTTCAAGAACGAGCTGCGCACTTGTCCTTTGTCAGTCGTGTTTCCTCTGTATTTTTGAGGTGGCGCGCGACGTGCCATTACACTCACTCCGTCTCGTCAATCGGCGCAATGGATGAGACTGGGGCATACAACTCCTCGGGCGGCGCAACGTCGCCGACCAATCCAATCGTGTCACTGCCATCTGCCCAGCAGCAAGCTAGCATAGGTGATAAGCAAGGTATTTTCGATGAACGCCACTTCGTTATCAATGGCTGAAATAACTGACATGGAGATTGCGCCAGATGTTCAAATGTCGGAAGGTTCGATAAGCGATGTCAATGTCAAGCAAGATATGGCAACCTCAGTCCCAGGTGCCGTACTGGTTGAACAGCTTCATACGCAAATAGGCCCGTCAGTGGACGCCATTGCACACACTGATGCCGTGATGGGTGACGTGGACGAGTCGAAAGGGGTCATTGATTCGACCGATGGACCTCCTGCAGATGATGGTGGACATTCCGCGAAATCCAAGGACACGATCGAACCTGTTGCAAGGGAGCACCTCGTTTCTCAAACACATGCCATCGTCCTGCCAAGTTACAGCACTTGGTTTGATATGAACAACATCCACGATATCGAACGCAAAGCAATGGCCGAGTTCTTTAATAACAGGAATAGAAGCAAAACTCCGGCTGTTTACAAGGATTATCGTGACTTTATGATCAACACTTACCGTCTAAATCCTATCGAGTATTTGACAGTGACAGCATGCCGCCGAAACCTGGCTGGTGATGTATGCGCCATCATGAGAGTGCATGCCTTTTTGGAGCAATGGGGCTTGATCAACTATCAAGTATAGTATATCTTAGGCTATATCATTGAAATTCTCACTAACATGTCGGATCAGGTGGACGCCGAGCAACGACCGTCACAGGTCGGGCCCCCATTTACTGGACATTTCAAGATAATTTGTGACACTCCCCGTGGCCTTCAGCCTTGGCAACCCTCTACAGATTCTGTGATATTAGAGGGCAAGAAAAACCATGACACAGATAACAAAGCGAGCGCAACCGTTCCTAGCAAGAATGAACTGAACTTGGAAATCGGAAGGAATATATATGAGGCTAGTGCCAAGGGGTCTGTGATGAAACCTGATGGTAAACCAAACGGCGAAATCCCTGCGGCAAATGGCACGTCCATCACCGACGATGCAGCCCAACAACCTACCTCAAAGGTGAACTGTCATCAGTGTGGGAACGATTGCACACGTATCTACTACCATAGCACACAAACAGATACAAGCTCCAAATTAAAGTACGATCTGTGTCCCAACTGCTTTACCGAGGGGCGGTTACCCGCAAACCATACATCAAGCATGTATTCGAAAATGGAAAACCCGGCATATACCTCCATACTAGATCGCGATGCGACATGGACTGACGCCGAACTATTGCGTCTTCTTGAAGGATTAGAGCGCTTTGATGACGACTGGGGGGAAATCGCCGATCATGTGGAAACACGAACACGGGAAGAATGTGTTTTGCAGTTTCTACAGCTGGATATAGAAGAGAAATATCTGGACTCAGAGGTATCCATCCATGCGCCCACTGGAATGTCAATGCTTGGCTCTCAACAAGGGCATCTCCCCTTCAGTCAAGTTGATAATCCAGTGATGTCAGTTGTCGGGTTCCTTGCAAGCCTTGCGGATCCCGCCAGCACGGCGGCGGCGGCCAACAGATCTGCGGACGAGTTGAAGCGTAGCCTACGTAGGCAACTCGACCGCGGGGATCACGCAAGGGATCAAAACCTCTCTGGTGGCAAGGACGAGTTTGACAGTGACGGGAACTCGATGGACGTGAATTTACGACAAGCAAGCTCTACCAATAATCGAAACGCACTAGCGTCCATACCCTTGGCATCGATTGGAGCACGCGCAGCAGGCTTTGCATCACACGAAGAACGGGAAATGACACGATTGGTTTCAGCTGCCGCGAATATGTCTCTTCAAAAGCTAGAATTAAAACTCAAATATTTCAACGAAATGGAGACAGTGTTACGAGAGGAACGACGAGAGTTAGAGCGAGCTCGACAACAACTATTCCTTGATAGGCTATCCTTCAGGCGACGGGTAAGAGAGGCGCAGGATGCATTGAAGGCAGCTGCAAGGACCGGGGGTGAACAAGGGTCGCAGTTTGCGCAAGACATGGCACTGGATTGCACAAAACTGAGCTTTCGGGCGGTAGCAGGAGGACAGCTCACGCAAAGACCAACAAGTAATGCTGATCACAAGAGCTATGAAGCATAACATGGTACATGTTGGGAGTACAGCATTGTCGTAGTGCGCAATCCACGACGTTACGGTGCTTAGAGTACTGTGCGGAGCGCCCAAATCAAGGCTGGTAGCACACAGCTGGTACTTGAAGTTTGTGGCTTGTCTGTATGGAATAATTAGGAGTAATAGTATTTGCATTATAAAGACGCTGCTACTAGGACAAATCATGCCATACCCTACCTTTCTATGATGTTGGATAAATTCCTAAGGATAAATATAATGAAAGGGGAATTTGATAGCAGATATATAAGGGTATTCTAAGTAATAGTTCAGTTATATAGATAATAGATTAAGGAATTATAATCTGGTAAAAAAGAAATTAATAAATATAAATAATTAATAAATATAAATAATTAATAAATATAAATAATAAATATATATAAATAATAAATAAATAAATATAAATAATAAAAAAATATAATTAATAAATAAATATAATTAATAAATAAATATAATAAATAAATAAATATTATTAATATAATTATATTATTAATAATAAAATTAAAATTAAAAATATATATAAAAATTTATTTTTAAATTCTTATAAAAAATAATATTTATTAATATAGTCTTTATATAAGATATATTTAAATAATTAATTAAAAGATATATTATTTAATTAGCTTAAATATACTTATATATACTTATATATTTAAAATAATAACATATCTTAATAATATATTAATAAATAATATATATTTATTTATTAATATTATATTAATTTAATATATATATATATATAAATTAATAATATTATAATATATTATTTTTATAATTATTTAAATTTTATAATATATTATTTAAACTTAATAATATAAATACTTAAATCTATAAATAATAAAATTATTATTAAAAGTATTATTAAAAAGAGGAGATTATATTTATACATATATATTAGTAAAAGCTATTATTTAAAATTTATTATTTTTTCTTTTTATTAAGTTATTTCTTTTTAAAAATAAGATTATATTTAATTTATTAATATAATTTTAATAGGCCTTAATTTAATATAGAAATATATTAATATATATTATAAGCTTTTTAAATATTATTAATCTTATATAAATATAAAATATTTTTAATTAATATACTTTTTTAAGAATCTTTTTTTAATACTTTAAAACCTGTTTTAAAGTATTAATAAAAGTCTTTTCATATATATTATTAATTTTCTTTTTTATTAATTTAAATACTTTTTAATATACTTTATTATTTATAATAAAATAAAAAAAGCTATTTAAAGCTATTTAATATTATTTAATATTATTAAAGGCTATATATAAGGCTATATAATAAGCTAATTATTATTATCTTCTAATATATTTTATTAATTATTTATATATTAATATATAATATATAAAATCTAATTATAAAGCTTTTTATTATATAATGTTATATAAAATAATAATAACATTGAAAAGATATTATATTTACTTTTTTATAATATTAATTATTATATATATTATATAATTTTTTATATATATTTTAATAAATTAATATTATTATTATTATTTTTATTTTTATCTTTAAAAGATCTTATATTAAAATTAATAAAGCTATTATTTTTTATTCTATATAAGATATTTAATAGATTATTAAAAATCTTTAATTATTATATTTTTAAGCGTTTTATATATTAATAAAGAGCTTTATATATTATTAATAATTAATATTATTATTTATTTTAAGGTTTTTTTCTTTTATTTAATTTTGTTAATAGATATTATAAAATATTAAGCTTATAATAAATTATTTTAATAGTCTTATAAATTTATTTAGCTTTTTTTTATTTATTAACTTATAAATATATATTATATAATTAATAATAAAGTTATAATTATATATTTTAAATATAAAGGCTATTATAAGTATATAAGTTATTTAAAAAATATCTTTATAAATTAATAAGCTTAATAAATTAAAATAATATATATATATATTAAAGTATATTTATAGCTATCTAGAAATATACTTTCTTTAATAATAATAAGATATAAGCTTGATTTATTATTTATTATTTTATATTATTTATTAAGGAATTATTTTATTATTAATTTATTTATTAATAGAAAAAGCCTTATTTATTAAAGCTATTTATAATATTATAAACTATAAATATTATATTATAAATTAATAAAAAAAAATTAAAAATTAAAAAATAAAAATATAAGATTATCTTTTAAAAAGAATTTCTAAAAGGCCCTTTAATATATTATTACTAAGAGTATAATATATTAATATTTAAGGCTATAATATATATATTAAATAAGAAAAAAAATTATAATAATAATATTAAAAAAAAAAAAGAATTATAATGATACTATTAAATATAATATAATATTTAATAAATTATATTATAGTATATTTATAAAGCTATTAATAATTAAAAGATAATAAATCTTATTTAATTTTTTTTATTAATTTAAAAGTTTTAAAATTAATATATAATATTAATTAGCTTTTTAAAGCTTATTATTATAATTAAATTATTCTTTAAAATTAAGATTAAAGTATTATATAATAAAAGATATTTTTTAATATAAATATTAAAATAATAAGATTAATTAAATATAATTATTATAATATAAAATCTTAATTTAGATTTAATAAAATATATAGCTTTATTAATATTAATCTTTATTTAATATTTTATAAAAAGGATTTTAAAAATAAATTAAAAAGAAATAAATTTATTTATAATATTTATTATATTAATAAATATTATTAAAAAAAATTATTTAAATTAAACGTTTTAAGCTATTATATATATATTAATTAAATAATTATAATTTAAATATCTTTATAATAATAATTAAATTAGATTTTATATTTATATTTATTTTAGAATTTAAGAATATTAATTTAATATTTAAAAATAATCTCTTTAAAATATTTAAAGAATAATTTAATATAAAAGAAATGTTTATAATTCATAAGAATAGTTTAAATAGCTTTAAAATAAAAGAATATTTTTTTTTAAATACTTATAAAAGATATAGAATATAATATAAATATTAATTAATTTTGATATAAAAGACTTATTTTAAATTTTAAATATTTTAAATATTTTTAAATTAATTAAAAGTTTTATTTTTAATTAATTATTTAAAGGCTTTATATAAATATTATATTAATAAATAAATATAATAATATAATATTAATTAAGAATAAATAATTATTTAATATAATAATATTAAGATATTATAAAAGAATTAATATTAATATAATTAATATAATTTATATATTTAATAAAATAAATAATAAAATATATTATAAATAAAATAATTAATAATTTAAATAATAAAGATAATTAATTATAAATCTATAATAAATAAATTAAATCTTTATATTAAATTAAAATATATGTTAAATTTATTAAAATAAGATATATAATTAATTAATAGATTAATTAATTAAATTTAAAGTTTAATAATTTCTTTTATAATAAAAATTAAATAAGTTTTTCATATTAATTAATATTTACACTTTTTATAATAAATTAAATTAATTAATATTATAATATTATATTTAAAAAAAAAATATCTATTAAAAAGATAATTAATATTTTTATTAAAATAAAAGAAATATAAGATTTATTAAATATTATTAATATTATTAATAAATACTTAAATATTAAATATTAAATAATTATATTTATTATTAAAATAAAGATAATAAAGATATTAATATTAAAAATAAAAAAGCTAAAAGATATAAATAATAATAAAGAATAATGAAATATTAAATTCTAATAATTTATATTTATTTTAATTATTATAATTTATATTTTATAAAAAGAATATATTAACTTATATTAAATGTTTTAATAATAATAAATTATATATAAATTATAAATATATATAATATATTATTATTAAATCTTTTAATATAAATTAATATATTCTCTTTATAAATTATATTAAAATAATAAGAAATATAAATAAAATAATTAAAATTTAATAGAAATAAAAATAAAGATATTTAAATAATTATAATAGATATAAATATTATATTATATTATAAAAGAGTATTAATATAATAAAGGATTATATAAAAATAATAAACAATAAATTAATTAAAATCTTAAATTTATCTTTAAATATTCTAAGAAAATATTTATTTAAATTTAATAAATAATTATAATATTAAATATCTAAAAGAATAATTTATTATAAAATTAATTAAATTAAATAAAAAAAATTATATATATTTAATAAATTCTATTAAAGCTAATATAATTATAAATTTAATTAAAACTTATAATATATAATATAATTAAAAAATAATAAAGTTATATAATAGAGATAAGATAAAATTTAATTTTATAAAAGATTAATAAAATAAAGAATTATTAATATAATTATATTTTTTAAATATTAAAGATAATAAATTTATTAATATTATAATAAATAAGCTTCATAAATAAAAATATATAAATTAAATAAAATAATTAATATCTTTTAATTATTTTATATTTATTATTTAATAAATAATAAATAATAAATAATAAATAAAAAAAAAAATAATTTAAAATCTAAAATAATTAAATAAGACTATAATATTAATAGGATTTAAGAATAAGTTAATCTTTAAATAATAATTTATAGATTAAAGATTATATTCTTAAAAAGATTTTATTAAAATATATATTAATAATATAATTATATTTAATAATATCTTTAAATAATATTTATTTATTTTAATTAATATAAATTAAATATTTATTATATTTTAAAGAAAATAAATCTTATATTTTATGTATTATTATAACTTTTAATAATATATAATAAATATTATAAAATATTATAAAAAAATTTATTTAATAAATAATAATAAATAAATTTAATAATATATAAGAAAAGAATATATTTTTTTAATAATAGATTTAAGGTTTAATTTAAAAAAGGAATATATAAAAGATTATAATTTTATTAAATAATTAAATTATAAAGGTATAAAATAAAAAATAAAGAATTAAGAAAAAAAAAATTGATTTATAATAAAAAAGAATTATTAAATTATTTTAAATTAAATAATATAAAAAGAATATAAGATTTATAAAATTATATAATAATAATATTAATAAAGATATATAATTAAAACCTTTATATAAGATTATATAAAATAAATATAATATTAAAAGATTTAATATTTTATAAAATAATAAATTAAATTTAATAATAAAGATTTTATTAATAAATATATATAAGAAATATTTAATTAATTAAATAATATTATAAAAAGAATTATAATTAATAATAGTTTTATATAAATTATTTTATATAATAATTATTAACTTTATTATAATATATTTAAAAAGGATATTATAATTATTTAAAAGATATTAAATTATAAGTATTTATTTAATATAATAATAATTATAATTTATAAATAAAATATAAATATAATATTAATATTTAAAATAATTTATTAAACTATTAAACTATTAAGCTATTAAATAATAAATTAAAATATAATTAAAATCCTTATTATTATATAATTAATAATTAAGATATTAAATTTATTTCAAACCTTTTAAAAGGATTTCTTAAAGTATTAAAAAGAAAAAGAAAATTTAATATAATATATTATTTATAGATTAATAAATTATTTAAATTAAAACTTTAATTATAAAGTTAATATTAAGATATTATTTAATAAAATTAAATATATTATAAATTAAGATAATTTAAATATTATAATTTTTATTTAATAATTTAATTAATATCTTATAAAAATATTATTAAATAAATTAATTATAAGATTTAAATCTATTAAATAAATAAAGATACTATAATTAAATTTTAATAAAATAAATTTTAAAATATTTAATTATAAATAATATTAATATATATTATATATAATAATAATATAAATATAATTAAAAATATAAATAAATTAAATTTAAGATAAATAATAATATATATATATAATAATATAATAAATATTAATTATTAAAACAGCTATTATAAAGATAATTATAATAATAAATAAGATTATTTAAAGTAATTAAATAAATAGAATTATTAATATATAAATTAGATATATTTATTTATTAAAGAATTTATTAAATTATGTTTATTTTAATTTTATATTTAAAATCTTATAAAAATAATTAAACAAATAAAATATTAAATACATAAATATAATTAATAAGAAATAAAAAATAAAATAAAAGATAAAAACTTTGAAGAATTATTAAAAAATAAATAAATAAATAAATATATTTATAAATTAAATATATAATTAAAGAAGACTTTTTTAAATTAAAATATAAAAAGAAATTATATATATTATATATATTAAGCTTAATTATAGATTATAAATAAAAAGAATTATAAATAATTATAAAAGATAATATTTAATAATATTTAATAAAAAAGTAAAAAAAAAAAAAATATTTAAAAAGAAATTATAAATAATATTATAAAATAAAAAATAAGAATATTTTAAAAAGAAAAGAATAATTATTATTAAAATAATAAAAAAACCAGTTATTAAAATTAGATATTTTATAAAAAAAGATTAAAAAAGATATTTAAATCTTATAAAATAAAATAAAATAATTATTAAAAAGAATAATTTTAAAAGAATTTATTAAAAGAATTTATATTAATAAAGAATTTAATATTATTAATTAATTAAAAAAATTTAATCTTAAATTAATAAATTATAAAATAATAAAGATATATTATATAAATATATTAATTTATTATAATATAATATACTTTAAAGTCTTATATATAAAATAAATAAAGATATATTATAATATGTTAATAATTAAAATATAAAGATTATTTAAAATTATTTAATATACTTATTTTAAAGTTTAAAATAATTAAAATACTTTATAAAGAAAAATAATAATTATAAAATAAGAGTATTATTATTTATATATAAAGAAATTATTATTTATAAATAAGAGTTATATATATACTTATTTTTCTTATATATCCTTTTATTTTATATTTATATATTTAATTTATAATATAAGATATTAATACTTTAAAATATATAGCTTTATAATAGCCTTATATATATTTTATCTTTAGCTTTAATTTATTTATAATATTATAATCTCTTTTTAATCAATAATATAATTATCTCTTTTTATTATTTATATTATTATTAATTAAATATTAGATTATTATAAAACTTTTTAAACTTTTATAATTCTTTTATTATAATTATAATAATACTCTTATTAAATAAAGCTCTTTTAATATTTATAACCTTAATAATAATAATAAAAAAACTATTTATTATTATATTCTTATATATAATAAAATAGGTATAAAAGCTTTTATAAATATAAATATTTAATAGACTTTTATTAAATTAATTAATTATTAATTTAAGATTATAATTTTAATAATAATCAAATTAAATTAAAAATAAATTATTTATATTATTATATCTCTTTATATATTTAATTTTATATTATTAAATAAAATTATAAGAAAAGCTTAAAGATATTCTTATTTAATAATATAATTTTAAAGTCTTTAAAATAAATAATATTATAAAATTAATAAGCTTTATAAAAATAAGCTTTTTTATTTAAAAGAATATATATAATAATTATTAAAAGCTTTATATAAATAAGCTTTATAGCTTTATAATTATATAAGCCTTTATTAAGGCTTTAAAAACAATTAGCTTATAATATTATATTAAATTTATCTTTATTAAGCTTAAAACTATATTATAAACTTTTTCTTAATATAAAATAATATAAAAGTATTTTCTAAAGATTCTTAATATAAATAATATATAAAATTAATTACTTTAAACTCTATCTTTTTAAAATTATTAATATTATTAATTAAAAATCCTTTATAAACTCTATCTTTAATCTTATTAATATAAAAAAAAGATTAGATTTTAATAACTTTATAAATAGCTTAATAATTTTTAAAGCTAATTTAATATTAATATATTATATATTATTATTATAGATAAAAAAATAACTTTAAAAAGGGCTTTAAATCTTAAATTCCTAGCTTTTTAATAATAATTTTATATTTATTATATAAATATTAATATAAAATTAAAGATTTAATTATATTAAAAATATTTAAATAATCCTATAGCTTTTAATATTTATAAGAAAATTAAGATTAAGAAAATTAATAATAATCTTATTATATAAAAGATAGAATAATAATTAATTAAAGTTAATATAATTCTAAACCTTAACCTTAATAACTATAATTAAAAGACTATATTTAATACCTAATAAACCTTTATTTATATATTATAAGAAATTAATTTCTTTAAAATATAATAAAAAATAAAGATTATATATTATATTTATTAAAGCTATATTTTTTTTATATATCTTTAAAGAATATATATTTTAATATAAATAATAAATAAAGTATTATTTTAATAAATACTATAATTTTAATTAATAAATTAATAGTTTTATAAAAATAGTTTATATAGATTTAAAATCCTATTTAATTAATAGGTATATAAATCTTTATTTTCTTTTTAATTAAAATAATAGATAAAAGAATAAAAAGAATATATATATTAAAAAGGCTATTATAATATAGATATATTAATAGCTTTAATTCTTTAAATAAGCTTAATTTAATAATATAATAATTATTATTATATATATAGTTATTGATTTAATTAATAAATAATCTTAATTAAACTTAATTATAATTCTATTATTAATTTATAAAGCTGCATTATTTAATTCTTATTATAATTACTTTATATAATAATATAGGCTTTTTTATATTTATTTTAATTTATAAAAGCTAAAGGCTAAGTAATTATTTTATAAAAAGAATATTTATTCTTAATAATAATTTAAAAAACTATTAATAAAGATTACCTTATTTATTATAAAAGATCTTAATTAATTTAATAATAAAAAATCAAAAGAATCTTTTTTTCAATATATAATCCTAATATTATTAAAAGTCTTTATAATTATTTATATCTTATAATAAATAAGAAGCTATTAATATTATTTAAGCTTAATATAAAAGATATAAAGAAAATAAAAAGTATTCTAGCTATATAAAACTATTATAAATATAGCTATAAATATAATAACTTACTTTATATAAATTAATTAATCTTATAAAGATTAAACTTTAATATATATAAAGATCCTTTATAATTTAAAATTAAAAAAGCCTTAAATTTAGCCTTATTTATTAATTAATAACCTAAATAATAAATAATAATAATTTTAAATAAGATAAAAGGCTATATTAGCTTTTATATTAAAAAGGCTAATAATATTAAAGATAATAACCTTATAATAAACTATATAATTAAATATATAATTAAAAATATAATACTTTTAATATAATTATAAAGAATATATATTTAAATAAATTAATTAATTATATAAGAGATTTATTATATTAGCTAAGAATAAAATTATTATTATTATATTAATTATAGATTATTAAAAATTCTAGTATAATATATTATAATTTATATATATAGGTATAATAAAGTTAATATAAAAAAGATAATAATAACTTTATTTATAAATAATAATTTCTTTATATATAAATAATAATATTTTAAAATAAATAAATAAAATTAAAAAATAATTAAAAAATCTTAAAATAAAAATCTTAATTATAAATATTAATTAAATATTATATTTAAAATATATTTTATTAGTTTATTATATTAAAATACTTTAAAAGATATTAAATAAAGAAAGATTAAATATAATATATATTATTTATAAGTATTAATTAATTTAATAAGTTTTAATTATTATTATATATTATAATAAATAAAAATTATTTTTATTAATAAATATATTAAAAGAATATTCATATTTTATTATAAAAATAAATATTAATTAAAACATTATAAAGAAATAACACTTATTTATAATATTTATTATATTAATAAATATATATCTTTTATTAATTAATAGATTAAATAAAGATTATTAAATAGATTATATATTAGATTTTAATAAATATAATTTTAAAAAGAAACTTTAATAGATAAAAGTAAAATTTTAATATAAAAGGAATTTAATATATTATTTAATAAAAATGCTAAATAAATCTATATTTTTATTTTAAATAAATTATTTATATTAATATTAAAATAATAATATTTTATAATTAAAATAATTAAAATTAATATAATATTAATAATAAATATTAAATATTAAATATTAAATTTAATTTAATTATTAATTATTAATTATTAATTAAGAAATTAAATCTTAATATTATTAAAAATCTATTAATAAAAGAAAAGAAAATATAATAAAGATAAAATAAGAAATAAAAGAATTAATCTATATCTTATTATTATAAAAAGGATTAGATTTAATTAAAATACCTAAAATATTAATAATTAATAATTAATAATTAAAATTTAAATAATAATATTAAAATAAAATTTAATATTTTATTATAATTATATAAATAATAAATTAATAAATTAAATTATATATTATATTATATAAAAATAATTATTAAAAAATATAATATTAAAAAAATAGATTTATATAATATTAAAAAAAATTATATTATTTATATAGGATTTGTAAAAGATTAATAAAAAATTCATACTATAATAATTAAAAATAAAGTTAGATTAAAATAAAATTATATAATAAATAAAATTAAATTTATAAATACAACTTTTAAGTTTAAAATCTAATTTAAATATATTTATAAAGAATTAAAAGAAAATAATATAATATAATATATAAAATTAATTATAAATCAATAATTAAATTATAAATAATAAATAATCTTTTTTTTAATAATAAATAATAAAATTATTTATCTTTTTATTTCTTTATTCTTTATATATATAATATTATCTTTTTCTTTTTAAAAGAAATATTATTATAAATTATAATTTCATTTAAAATTAATATAAATAATACTTATAATATAAAATTATATAAATCTTAAGCCTTAATTAAGCTTTTTTATTAATAGATTTTAATTTAATATTATTATATCTATAAATTTAAATATTTTATATTAAAAAAATTAAATTTATAGAATAAGCTTTAAATATTAATATTTATAACAAAAGAAAATTATAAAAATATTAAAAAGATTTTATTTTTAAAATAAAAAACTATATTAATTATAAAATAATAATATAATTAATAATTTATAATAAAATATAAGGGTTTTTTTTAAAGTTTAAAAAAAAAAAACATATTTTTTTTAAATAAATAAATAAAAGGTTTAAAAAGTAAAAGTAAAAGTAAAATAATAATAATAATAATAATAATAATAATTTATTAAATTATAATATTTTATTAAATTATAAGAAACTTTTTATATATTTAATATAATATATTTATAATAATATATAAACATATAAAAAACCCAGTATAGATATTCAATGCTAAGAGTAGTATTCGATTTGTAAAAAGGTAGAATGTAAATAGCAATATTATATAGATATAGGGTAGAGGGGTATATATAGCAAAAACGCTATGCACAGGCTGTCCATAATGCGAACAGTAATACTCTCATACTAGGAAATCTTCTGACATTGGCTTCATCGTCTCCAGCTCAACCTAGCATCCTTTTTAGCCACTGCATTCCTCTTGGCAAAGTAAGGACTGTCGCGGCGTCTGGTGGATCTTAGTTTGTTTTTCCCCCTCAAGTTACAACCCAATTTTCAACCCCTTTATTGAGGCCTTTCGTTTGGGGCTTCCCGTGTCCTCTATCTGTATAGCTGTTCCAGCTGCCCAGGTTGTTGATACGCCAACGGTTGGCTATGACGGCCCCCACCAGCATGCACAATTTGACGACGCTCATCAAGCGGTGAATACCTACACAGGCTCGCGTGCCGCACTAAAAGAAACTTAGGCTAGTTGAGCTGACTTTGAACGTAGACTTGAAGCTGCAACATCTCGCCTCGAGGACATCGCTTCCTCCACTGAAATCCCCAAAGCACCTATCACGTTGACTACTGATGCACCGGCTATCATCTCGCCCACTTCATCCAAGAAGTCTCTTGAAGTACTCCCTCAATCCATCGAGGATTTTGACAATTTTCTTAGAACTTCTGTCGACAAATATGTGAACCTTAGCATTCAAATCGGTGGTCTCGTTGCCCAGCAGGTCCGTCATCGTCTTCTCATACTGTGGAGGGACCCGAACAAGCTAAACATGAAGCTGTTCTTCTAGGCTACGGAAGTCCTCAAGGGATTCCAGGAGCAACGCAGATTCCTGCTTATCGCGACCAAGGCGGCTAAACCCGACCCATCTGGCTCCACCATGACTACCTACCAAAGCCTTCTGCGACCCATCAACGAAGCCCTGATGGCTGTGACCGAGCTTAAAGAAGGCAACCGCCCAGATCCCATGTACACCCATCTGAGCTCGGTCGCCGATGGCATCATGGTTCTGGCCTGGGTTACAGTGGAACATCGTCCTCACACCCATGTCGAAGAGTGCCTTGGAGCAGCACAGTTCTTCGGGAATCGGGTACTTAAGGAGCAGAAAGATAAGTGCGTTGCCCTGGGGCGCTTTCCCGCTGGGTGCAGTGGTTTAACTCTTTCATAGGGACTCTAAGCAAGTGGAATGGGTCCAGGCCTTTTACTCAATCTTCCGCGATCTCGTAACATATGTTAAACAGCATCATAACTCTGGCGTTACCTGGAGCTCCAATGGAGAATCGGTAGGCGATGTCCTTAATTCACAGTCATTCGCCCGAGATTCCCCTTCGGCCCCAAAATCCGACATTCATGGCTCTGCGCCTCCTCCACCGCCACCCCCTCCACCACCAGGACCCCCCCCTGTCGTAGATTTGAAAATAGATTCCACTCCTGTGGCAACATCTGGAGGGTTTGGTGCAGTTTTCTCAGCTCTGAACCAGGGTGAGGCCGTCACGAAGGGTCTGCGGAAGGTTGACAAATCCGAGATGACACACAAAAATCCTTCTCTTCGTGCTGGGTCAATGGTATCAGATACATATTCACGAGCGAAAAGTCCAGTACCCGGCAAGAAACCTAAACCTGAGAGTATGCGTGTTAAGAAACCGCCTAGAAAAGAACTTGAAGGCCTGAAATGGACCATTGTACGATGCCCTACGCTCAACAAAACATTGGACTGCATTCTGATACGATCATAGGAAAATTATGAAAAAGAGCCACAGCCTACAGAAATCGAGGCGTCTCTTTCGCAGTCAGTCCTTATTAGTAGGTGCAATGACACCACGATCATTATTAGGGGGAAAGCAAATCAAGTTACTGTGGAGAACTCATCTAGATTATCGCTTGTTGTCGAAACCTTGGTGTCCTCTGTGGATGTAGTGAAAGCTCAAAATTTTGCTTTGCAAGTACTTGGGACAGTACCTACTGTCATGTTGGACCAGATTGATGGCGCTCAAATCTTTTTCAGCAAGGACAGTTCCAGCACCACGCTTTTTACCAGCAAATCTGCTGGTATCAATCTCAATGTCATAACTGGACCTGATGATGACTATAAAGAGTTACCTATCCCTTCGCAAATCTGTTCCTACTATGACCAGAGCAAAGGCGACGTGGTAAATGAAATAGTAGCTCATGCGGGTTAAACGAGAATAAAATTAAACCTAGTAATTAAATTAGAATGAGTATTGCTGTTACACATAAAGAAATTGCTATTCGCACACAAAAGTCATGTAACCCCCCCCCCTCCCTCTAATTGAACAGGCTATTATAGTAAGCAATTGAGCAGCCCAGCCACTATACCTATTAATAAAGAGTATTACTATTCGCACTTTTCGCTATTCGCACTATTGTTGGCCTGTGCATAGCCCTTTTTCTATGCATACCCCTTTATCCTATACCCACACACCTAAATTACGCTATAAGGCACTGGCACTTTAGAGTACACCGTAAAATCATATATATGTACCTCATAACAGCCTCATCAGCTGTAGCAGCACCCAGACCTATAGCTGCCTTCCTTATACAAGCCAGCTGGCTTTATAATAGCTTAATACTAGTATTAATAAAAACCCTTATAATTTAAAATTAAGGATATCTTTAATAAACCTATATAAATTAATATATTAATCTATTAAATAATAATATAAATAATAAATAAAGGTAATTTATAATAGGATAAAAAGCTATATTAGCTTTTATATTAAAAATATTAAAAAAGAAAATATAAAATAAATTATATAATATAATATATAATTTAAAGTATTTTATTTTTAATATAATTATAAAACATATATATTTATATAAATTATTTAATATTAATATAAATTAAGTTATATTAATTAAAAAGATTAAAGCTAGTTTAATTAAAATAGCTATTATTAATTAAAATTCTGTTATTATATATTATAATTATATATAAAGGTAAAAGAAAATTATATAAAAAGATATAATATAATTTAATATAAATTATTATAATATAAATAATAAATAAGTATAATATAAATAATAATACTTTTAATAAAAGAGATTATAATATAACTTTTAATTTTAATATATTTTATACTTTATTATAATTTATTAATATTTATATTATAAATTATATATTATTATAATAATAATTTATATAAATTAATCTTTATTAATATAATTATAGTTATTATTATCTTTTATATTATTTAAATTATTTTAAATAATTATAAATATCAATTTTTTAAATTAAAAAGCCTTTTTTTTTATAAAATAACTTTATATTATAATTATAATATTATATAAAAGATTATAATCTTTATTAAATAGATTAATTTTTTTTCTTTTTATTTAAATTAATTATATATTCTTATAAAAAATAAAAATAATATCTTTATTTAATAACTTTAATATAATAATTTTTTATTATAAAATAATAAATTAAAGATATTATTAATAATTTATATTAATATAAAAATCCTTTAATTATAAATATCTTTAAAATATTATTTAAATAAAATATTATTTATAATTTATATATTTTTTTAAAAGTTATTTAAAAGATTTTTAAAAAGAAATCTTTTAATATTAATAACTTTAATTTTTTAGAAAAAATTAATATTATCAAATTTTAAAATAAAAATAAAAATAATATATAAATTAATTATTTATATAAAAGAATATTATAAATAATTTAATTCTTTTTTAATTTTTTTCTTATTTTTTTTATAAAATATTTATTAAAACTTAAAATTAATTAAAATATATATTTTATTAAATTTAATATAAAGTTTAATAATATATAAAGATAATATTTAATTAATTTTATTATTTTAATAATTATTCTTATAAAAGATTTTTAATAGCTTAAAAAATAAATCTTATAATAAAATTAAAGGTTTTATTATTTAATCTTTTTTTATAATATCTATTAATTATTAATTATTAATAGCTTTATTAATTATATATTAATATATTTTATTAAATATTATATTATATTTAATATTCTTATTATAATTCTTTTATTTTATTTTATATATATTTTTTAATCTTTTAATATTAAGGTTTTTAATTATTAAAAATAATATATTAAATAATACTTTAATAATCTTTTTTTAATAATAATATTATAACCTAATAACTAAGATTATATAATAAGCCTTAATTATCTAATTTATAATATTATTAAATATATACTAAAGGCTTAGAATTATATAGAATTAGATTATAATTCTAAAGATAATCCTAGGCTTAGGATTACTTTTAAAACTATAATCTAATAAAACAACTTATAATTCTAAGTATAATCCAGTAATAAAGATTATAGCTTAAATTATAATCCAAGATATATATATATACCCTTAATTTTTACTCTTTTAAATATAATTTAAATAATTATTAATACACTTTTAACTTTATTATATTATTTATTATTATTTATTATATTAATACTTAACCCTTAATTATAATATTTTATATCTATTATTAATATAATAAACTTATTACTTAGAATACCCTATCTTATTTATTAATATAAACCCCTTTTATTAGATTTATCCTTTAAGAATTTATTAAATATTATATATTAATAACTTTTATTTAATAAATTATTATATTACCTTAAATAATATTATTATTTTATAAGATAGCTCTTTAAACCTCTACCCTATCTAAAGTATTAATTAAAAAAGCACTCTTAATACTCCTATTAATAATAATCTAAATATAAAGATAAATAAAGAGAAAGAAGATAATAATAATATTAAGATTAAAGAACTCTAAAAAGATATCCTTATACTAAAGAAAATTAATAAATACTTTAAATAAATATTAAAAGAAAAGTATAAGGGATATATAAAAGAAATAAAGATAATTAAGCTTATTATTAAAACCTTATAACTTTAGATTAAATAACTTCTTAAAAATATAGAAATCTAAATAAAATAATATAAATATAGATTAAAGATAATTATAATATAAATATATAATAGAAAGGATATTAAAGAAATCCTAAAACTATAAATATCTAAGCCTTTTAATAATACCTTAAATAAGCTTTAAGGGTTCCTTATTTAACTCTATACTTTCTTTCTATACTATTTAATATAATTCTAGCTTAAATTAATTAAAATAAGATATATTATAAAGCTTTTTATAGAAATTATACTTATCTAATTTAAACTAATACTTTAGGATTATATTAATAATACCTTAATAAATATCTTAAAGAAAAAAACTAATCTAATCTTTATTAATTATAATATCTTTAAATAATAACTCTTAAATACCTTTAAATTATTAAATAAAAAATAATAAATTAAATAATACCTATATAATCTCTATTAAATAGAATCTATTTTAAATTATATTATAAAGTTTTAATAAATCTTATCTAAACTATTTAAAAAGGATAAATAAATATATATAGAAACCCTATATTATAGATTTAAATTAGAAATTAAAGATAAATTATATAAAGAAATCTAATTAAACTCCTTTATAGAATATTATATTATAGCTATTATTATTAATAATAAATAATACTTATATTAATAAAAAAAGAAATATAAAGAATAAAATTAAAAACTAATTTACTTTAAATTCTAATTATAATAATAATAATATAAAATAAACTATAATTAATAATAAAATAACCTTAATACTCTATTAATTAAAATAAACCTTAATATTATATAATAATAAGATATATCTAAGATTAAATACTATAATTATAATAAGATAAGATATTTTATTAAAGATTATTAATAATTAAAATAAAAATAAAAAGATTAAAAACTAATATTTAATATATAATAAAATATATATATTATAGTTAAAGATAGGTAAACCCTAATTATAATAGGATAAAAAGGATAAAAATAAGGATAGCCTAAAAACTATAAATACTCTATATCTTAATAATCACTAATATTATAGACTATACTAACCTAATCTAATATTATATAATAGGATTAATAATTAAATATAGATATAAATAAGGAAAAATATTTTAAAAAGATTCTAGATTAATAAATAATCCTTATTATAAATAATAAAAATATCTTAATTAAAAATAAAATAATAAATAATAGCTTAAAATCCAGCTCTTTAGAATCTAAGAGTAATAAACCTTTTAGAATAATATAGTACTATACTATATTATATCCACTATCTAAAAGCATTATTTATAAATACCTTAAGAAAGCAATAATTAAACTTATATAAATACCTAATTATATAGATAGAATTAATCTTTAACTTATAATTATTAAATATATTTATAAATAAATATTAAAAAAAAGCTTAAATATTCTTATTTTAAAGGATTATTTTAAAAGAGCCTTTATATTAAAAACTAATTATAATAAATATAAAGATAATTATATACTTCTAGACTTTAATTATATTTTTTATAGTAAAATTAATTAAATATTATATATTAATTTCTTTTATTTTTAATATTAAAAACAAAATCTAGAATAAATTCTTTTTATATTATATAAGAGTATAAGGAATTAAGAATATGTATATAAAAGATTAATTTATTAATTAATATAAGGCTAAGTACTTTATATCTTTTAGAATTAATATATTTAAATTATACTTTAAAACCCTAAAAGAATATAAATAAAGAGCTAAAAACAAAGACTATAAATCTATCTATTATAAGATCTATAAATAAAAAAAGCTTAAATTAAAATATAATAAACTATAATTTATAAACTATAGAAAAAAGAACTTATATAATTATATTAACCTTAAATATAATATATATTTATAATAAAAGCTAGTATAATAATATAAAAGATAACTATTAAAAGATAATATTCTAAAAAGGATTTAATATAAAGCTATAATAGCAATTAATTATAATAAACCTTAATATAAATAATATATAAAAAAAAGTAAATATATATATAAGGAAATAAAGAATCTTTATAAATAAGAATTTAACTTTTAAATTTATAAAGAAAGTTAAGCTAATTAAACCCTATATTATATAATTATTTAAGGCTTAAATAGAATAAACTATAATAAATTATATAAAAAATATAATCCTAAAAACTTAAAAAATAAATAAAATCATTTATAAATTTTTTTTAATATAATCCCTTATAAAAAACCCTTTATATAATAAATATTAATAGGCTTAAATTAATAATAAAAATATAAATTATAGGATATTATTTTTATACTTTAATAAATAATAAAATAATAGGTAATTATATATTACTAAAAGCTATAAATTATATATAATTATTATAATAAAATAAGAAAAACTATATGCCTTATATAATCTAAAAGGGAATATCTTTATTTATAATAAAAAATAGATTAATAAAAAGATTAATTATCTTTAATTTAAAGTTTAAGGATATTAAGATAATACTATATTTAATATAATAGATACTAAAGAATATAAATTTATATTAGATCACCCTTAATTATTTAATAATAACCTATAAATTAATTAAAAAATAGGCTAGATATAATAGAATAATATTATATTATATTTAAAAGATTATAAAGATCTAATAAAAATAAATAAAATAAAGAAAGTATATTTTATAGCTATTAAAAAGGGCCTCTTATTAAAAAATTATATAAGAAAATAATATAATAATTAATAATAATAAACCTAATAGATTATTACTACCCTTAAGATAATAATAAAGTAATTATAAGAATACTCTAAAAATAAATCACCCTTAAATATAAAAAAATGATTTATATTAATATTAAAAGAATATTATAAATATATTAAGCTATTTTATAAAGAACTTAAAATAAAGCTCCCCTTATATAATCAATAGAATTATAAAATTCAGATTATAAATAAAAAGAAACCTATTTTTATTAAGATCTATATATTAAATACTAAAAAACTTAAGATATTATAAGAATACCTTAATAAAATATTTAAAAAAGAATATATTTAATTATCTATATTTAAAATAAAATACCTTATTATATTTATATTAAAAAAAAATAATAACTTATAATTAATTATAAATTATTAATTATTAATTATTAAATATAATTATAATTAAGGATTAAACCCTTTTACTATTAATTAATAAATTATATAATTAATTATATAATTAATTATATAAAATAAATTAATTTATTACCTTAAACCTTAAAGGAATATATAACTTAATTTAAATAAAAAAAGATAATAAATAGAAAACTACTTTTAAAATTAAATTTAGATTTTTTAAATATCTAATAATACCTTTTAACTTAATTAATATTTTTATAATATTTTAGTATATAATTAATAATATTCTTTAAGAATATTTAAATATATTTATAATAATCTATTTAAATAATATCCTAATCTTCTTTTAAATAAAAGAAAAATATAAAGAATATATTTATAAGATATTATAATTACTTTAAGATAATAATCTTCTTATTAAATTTAAAAAATATAAATTTTATACATATATAATTATCTTCTTAGGATATATCTTTTTATTAAATAAAATTTAAATAAAATTAATAAAAATCACTATAATATATAACTAATTAATATTATAAAATATTATAAATATATAAGAGTTTTTAGGCTTTATTAATTATTATTAAAAGTTTATCTATAATTATAATAAAATAATTATATTATTTATTAAATATATTAAAAAGGATTATAAATTCCTATAAAAACCTAATATAAATACTATATTTAAAGAATTTAAAAAGTAAATCTATAAAAAATCTGTATTAATAATATATAATCTAGATAAACCTATAAAACTTAAAACTAATACTTTAAATTATATTATTAAAGTATAGATTAAATAATAAGATAATAAAGATAGATTATAATCTATTACCTTCTATTTTAAGAAACTTTATAAAGTAGAACTTAATTATCTAATCTATAATAAAGAATTTATAGCTATTATTAAAGCTTTTAATAAATACTTATATTATTTATAAGAAAGTAATTATTAAATAAAGATTTTTATTAATTATAAGAATATCTCTTATTTTATTATTATATAAAAGCTAAATATATAATAAACCTATTATATAAAAACACTTATAAACTATAATTATAAAATTATCTATTATAAAGAATCTAAAAATAATAAAGTAAATACTCTAAGCTAATAAAGTAATTATAATAATAAAAAGCCTTATTATAAAAGATAAATCTTTTAAATAATTAACTTAGATATACTATAAATAAAACTAAATACTATATATTAAATTATATTAACTAACCCTATCTTAAAATAAATTAAATAAGTATACTCCTTAAAAGATATAATAAAAATATTTATAAGTATTAAATAAAAAGATAAATACTATAAATATAATAAGAAACTTTAAATATTTAAAAAACTCTAAGAAATCATTATATAAGAACTATATAAATCCTTTATTTATAATTATTAAGAAATTATAAAGATTATAAAATAAATATAAAAATACTATAAATTTAAAGAATTATAATAGATAATCCAGAAAATAATAAATAACTATATTATTTATAAATAAACTAAGCTAATATAATACAAACTATATAGAAAATTATAATTACTATTAATATTTATATAACCCTAAAAGTTAATATTATTTAATTTTATTATTAAACTATCTCTATTAATAAAATCCCTTATAGAAATAGTCTATAATTTAATATAGATTATTATAGAAAGATTAATAAAGTTCTTATATTTTATACCTTACCTTAAAGCAAGCTTAATAAAAGATCTTACTTATAGCTTTAATAAAATAATAGTAAGCTTATATAGCTTATTAAAGAAAATCATCTTTAATAAAGAAATAATATTTACCTTTAAGTTTTAATAAAGATTAATAGAATATCTTAGGATTAAATATAAATTTAATATTATTTATTATCTATAAATAAATAAATAAATAAATAAATAAAATAAATTAATTAAATTAATTAAATTATTAAAAAATACTTATATACTTATATTAATTATTATTAAGATAATTAAATAAAATATCTATTTATTATATAATTAATTTATAATATATCTATTTTTAAATTAATATAACTTATATTAATATATATTAATTATAGATTTATATTAGAAATATTTTATCTATTATATTAAAAAGGATTAAAATCAGAAAAAGCTATACTTAATACTATATAAAAATAATAATTATATAAAGAATTCTATATATAACTCTAAATTATCTATAATAGAATAAAATATTATATAGATTAATAAAAATTAAAAGGATTAATCTTTAAAAAGAGAGATATAATATACCTTTTATATTATATATTAGATAAAACTTCTTTAAATATTATTATAATATAATTAAATAATAAATTAGATTTTAAAAAACTTAAATCTTTTAAAATTAAAAAAGCTATTTCTAATATTAACTATAAACTTTTATTATTAAGAAATATATAATTATATCTTATATTCTATATTTCTTTATTAAATAAAATATAAAAGAATATAAAAGAATATATAATAATATAAGTAAAAGTAATTAAAATAAAATAAAAAGTAAAGATAATATTAAATACTAGATAAAAAAATAAATAAAATAAATATCTTATTAAATAAAAAGGCTTTAAATCCAAAGATAATATATAAAAGCCTATTAATTATTTAAACTATTATCACCTAATATTATAATAGTTCCTTTAAAATCAATTAATTTAATTAAAAACCTTAAATTAATAAACTTATTATTTAAACCTAAAAAAGACTAATCTATTTTATTTAAAGCACCTAGGAATTATAAATCTAATATTATATAATACTTATATACCTTTAAGATAGGAATTAAATTAATCCTATCTTTAATATTCAGCTCCTTTAAACCTTAATAGATTAATTTAAAGCTTTATTCTTTAATTTTCTTTTTAACTTTATAAATATAAAATAAATGATTTAAAGCTAAGGAAAACTATAACTATAACTTAAATAATTAATCTTAGATATTAAAGATATTCTCTTTAATTTCCTTTTCTTTAAAGTTTAAATAATAATATTACTCTAAAAGTTTTATTATTAATAAAATTAATAAAAATTAAATACTTTAATATAAATAAGATTATATATATATAAGGATATTATTAAAATACTATTATAAGAATAACCCTACTTTATATAAGCTATATAATAGTTATTATTTTCTATTATATAATAAGATTATTTTTATTTAAAATAATAAGAATATAATATATCTATTAATTTACTATTAGATTCTATACCCTTAATTAATATAGAATATTTAATAGCTTTCTTTAAAGAATATTAAGGTTTTCTAATATAATTTAATATTATAAAAAATAATTTAATATAATATAAATCCTATAATTTATAAAATATTAAAAAAGAAAGAAAAGGTATATTTATAGGCCTTAAAAATAAAACCTTTTAAGAAAAAGATATTATATTATAAATTAATAACCAAGATTATATAATAGGCCTTAATTATATAACTTATAATATTATTAAATATATATTAAAGGCTTAAAATTATATAGAATTAAATTATAATTTTAAAAATAATTCTAAGCTTAGGATTACTCTTAAAATCATAATCTAATAGAATAACTTATAATTCTAAATATAATCTAATAATAAGGATTATAGCTTAAATTATAATCTAAGACATATATATATACCTTTAATTTTTATTCTTTTAAATATAGCTTAAATAATTATTAATATACTTTTAATTTTATTATATTATTTATTATTACTTACTATATTAATACTTAACCTTTAATTATAATACTTTATATCTATTACTAATATAATAAACCTATTATTTAAAATACCCTATCTTATCTATTAATATAAACCCCTTTTATTAGATTTATTCCTTAGAAATTTATTAAATATTATAAATAATCTTTTTTTAAAGATAATCTTATTTTTATATACTTTAATTTTCTTTTTATATTATAATATATTTATAATAAAGGCTTTATTATATATATTATTATAATAATATTTAAAGAAATAAAGATTTTCTTATTAATTAATAAATATATTATAATATATTCTTTTAATAAATAATATTAAAAATAATAAATAATATTAAAAATAATAAATAATAATAAAAATAATAAATAATATTAAAAAGAATAAATAATATTAAAAAGAATAAATAATATTAAAAAGAATAAATAATATTAAAAATAATAAAGATCTATTAGATATATTTAATATAGGGATTAATTAAAATTATATTAATTAATAATATAAAATAATAATTTAAAAAAATAATTAGATTAATAAATATAAGCTATTAAATTAGCCTTTTATTAATATTTAAAATAATTAAAAATATAATAATAAATTAATATATTTTAATTTATTAATAAGATTAAAAAAGAAATAATCTTTATAGAATAGCGTAAATATATAAATAAGATTAAAGATTATTTATTTTTTAAAAATAAAATAAAGCTATATTTAATCTTTTTAATTAATAAAAAGATTTATTATAAATATATAATATATATAAATAATAAAGGCTATAATTTAATATTTCTTATATTAATCTTTAATCTTAAAGAATATCTTAAAGATTTTATAAAGAATTAAATATAATATCTTTATAAACTTTAATATAAGATTATTTAAAGATAAAGATAATAAAACTTAAAATTATAAGCTTTTCTATAATATATAAGCTATCTAATAATTTATAATATAAAGAATTTTATAAGAGATTATATATATTAATTAATTAATATTATTTTTAATATTATAATTATTAAGCTTATTTATATAATAAAGTGATTAGTTAATTAATTACTCTAGCTTTATTATATTAGAAAATATATTTAAATCCTATTATAATAAAAACTCCTTTTTTTTACTTAATTATCTAGAAAAAATACCTTATTTAATAATATAAAACTTAGATTATTATTAAAATAATATTATAATACTTTTTTAAATAATAATAAGGTATTAATTATAAGAATATAAAATTATAAAGAGTATTTTATTTTAAGAAATTTATTAAGTATTTAAGCTGGTTTTATAATATATTTATAATATTAATATAATATTAATATAATAGCTTTCTTAATTATTAATAAAGATATTCTTAGCTAATAGATATAAATCTTTTAAATAATTATTAAAAAAGCCTTTTTAAGAATTAATATATAAACTATAATAATATTAAATATTTATATAGTATTAAATATCTATAATAATATAATAATATAAAGAGTATATATATTCTTTAGATTTATTTATTAATTAAAATAATATTATTAAATAACTATAAAAAATATATAAGGATTATTAAAAGATAAAAGAATTAATAAATTAATAAAATAAAGGAAAGTTATTATTCTAGGCTTAATATTAAACTATTTATTATTATAATTCATTATTATATATAATAATTAAAGGAGAAGTAAAGTAATTATAAGGCTATTATATTAATTATTATATTAAATAAAAATAAGAAAAAGGTTTTTATTTCTTTAAGAGTTTCTATCTTTTATTTATTAAATTAAAAGGGATTATATATCTTATATAAATAAATATTAAACCCTTATAAGCTTAAGCTATAATATAAGATTAAATAAAATAAAATAAAAATTATTAAGCTTAATATATAATTTTAAATAGCTTTATAGCTTTATATAATATTAAATATAAAAAGATATAAATATTTAAAAGAAAGTATAAAATAATTAATTTATTATTATATAGCTTTATATATAGCCTTATATATAATTTTAAAAAAATAGTTTAATAAAAGAAAAACAATATATATAATTTATTATAGGCTTAAGCTTTATTTATACCTTATATAATTTAAGTTTAATTTAAGCCTATTTATTATATAAGCAGTCTTAAAGCAGTAAATAAGATAAAAGAATAAAGCTTATAATATAATTATTATTATATAAAGATAATTAAAGTAAATCTTATTTATATATATAAATTAGCCTTTTAAAGCTATAACTAATATAATTTTTTTTTAATCATTTTAAGTAAAAAGATATATATTTAATTTTATTATTAAAACCTTTTTTATAAATATTAAAGATATATTAATTATTAATTATATTTATATTTATAATTATAATAAGTTATTTTATTTATATAAATATCTTATTATTAAATTATTAAATTATTAAATTATTTAATAAATTATTTATTTATTTTAATTTAATTATAATTAAATATTTCTTTTATATTAAAATCTTTTAAATCCTTTAATATTTTTAAAATCTTTAATTTAAATATTATTTTAAATAAATATAATATTATAAATTATATTTAAATTATATAATATTTTTATTTATTAAACTAGATTATATTATTAATAAATATTTTTAAAAAAGCTGTAATAATATCTTTAATCTATTATAAAATTCTTTTTATAATTAATTAATTTTATAAAATAAAATATAATTATTAAAGTATTTATTATAAAGTATTTATCTTTTAATAAAAAGGATATTATTAAGATATTTAATAATCTTAATAATAAATATTTATTTTATAATATTTAATTATTATAATAATAAATCTTTTATATATTTAATTATAAGATATCTTTATATATTTAATTAAGTAAATTAAAGGGATATAATATAAAAAAGAATTAAATTATAATCTATATTTTTAGGTTTTTCTTTTTAATAGATTTCTTTATTTTTTATTAAAAAAGTATTATTATTTAATTAAATATTATTTATAAAATATTAAATTTATTAATCTTAATAAATAATACTAAATTTTATAATTTATTTATTTTAAAATAAAATACTTTAATCTTTATTAAAAAAAATTTAAATTATTTAATCTTTATATAAAAAAGATTATAATTATTTTAAATATTATAAATATAATATAAATATTAATAAAAAAAGATATTATATTTTGTAAATAAATAAAATATAAAGCCTTATTAATAAAACTTAATTAAATAATTATTTTAAATTTATCTTTATAATTTAAATAAGAAATAATAAACTATAAACATAAATATAAATATAATTATATTTATTATTATTATTTTATTATTAAAGTTCTAAAAAAAAAATTAAAAAATTAATTCTTTTAAAGAATTATAAAATTAAATTATATTTAAAATCTTATATTTTAAATAAGCTTATTATCCTTAATTCTATAATTATAAAATAATCTATTTCTTTTTTAAAATTATATATATCTAATAATAACTAGAAGATATAAGGATTTATTATTTATTTAAAAAAGAATAATATTTAATTTTTAATTTCTTTATTATCTTTATATTTCTTTTTATATAATAAATAAGAAAGGATATAATAAAATAATAATAAAGATTAAAAAAGATAATATATAAAAGTATTTATATTAAAAAATAATAAATAAAGAAAAAGATAAAGATATATATAATATAAAAAAGGATTTTAATAAAAATATAAGAGTATATTTTAAGCTTTTTTTTTTAAATATATATAATTATTTAATTATAAATATTAATATTAAAAATAATTATTCTTTAAATATAACCTTTTATTATATTAAAAATATTTTATAATTAATAAATACTATATAAATTATTTAATATAATTATCCTTTAATTTTATATTTTTCTTTTTTATAGCTTTTCTTTTAATATTAATATAAATATTAAATATAATAATAATTATTTATAGCTATTAAATACTTCTTTTTTTAAAACTATAAGTATTTCTTATAATATTATAATATTATAATATATAAAATAATTTTAATTTAAAATAATTATATTAAATTCTTTAATTTTATTAAAATATCTTTATTTATAAAGATAATAATAAATAATTAGATTTATCTTAATTTAATATTATTTAATTATTATAAGCTTATCTTATTAATATATTAAATTTAATTGTTGTTTTAAATATAAACTTTAAAAAAAAATAGATTAAATAATAATTTAATTTATTATAAAATAAGCTTTACTTTTAAATTCTTAAAAAATATTCTTAATATCCTTAATAATTTAATAAAAATAAATCTTTAGAAGCTTATTTCTAAAAATTAAATATAAAATATATTTATAAATAAAATATATTTAATTATATTATATGAAATTAATTATATTATTCTATATTTATCTTTATTAAGATAGATTATATTTATAAATATTTCTTTAATACTTCAATAAAATATTTAAAGAGGATTTTTTCTTTATTTATTATTTATTATAAAATTAATTATTTTATTTTATATTTTTAATATATATAATTATCTTTAATTATTATTATAATTATTAAGAAATATATTATTTAATTATATTATTTATATATATTAATCCTTAAAATATATAATAAATATTATTTAATTATATGTTTTATAATAATATTAAAGTTATTTTAAATTTAACTTTTAATCTTATATTTAATAATTTAATAATTATATTATAATTTATTAAATATATAAATTATATAAAATATATTCTATTTATTAATATATATATATATTTATATTTTATTTATTAATATATAAATATTTATATAATAGTTTAAAATTAATAATAATAATTAAATAAAGATTTAATATGATTTTTTTATAATATTATATTTATTATATAATATAAATAATCTTAAAATTAAAAATTAATAATTAAATTCTTTTTATTATATTTAATTATTTATATATAATTTATCTTTAATATAATTTATAATTTCTTTTCTCTTTTTATATCAATATACTAGGATTTATTATGTTATTAATATATTTAAAAATTAAAAATCTATTTAAATCTATTATTTATACTTATAATTAAATTATTATAAAGCTTTTATATTTTTATAGATCTTTATAATTTATAAGAATATTAAAAGCCTATATTTTAATATATCTTATTATAAATATCTTATTATATCTTTTATTATTTAATTTAATATTATAATATATATTATAATTTATATTACTTTTATAGAATAGTTATTATTTTAGTTTATATTATAAATATTTAATTTATAATTCTATTATATTTAAGTTTTTCTTTAAAATATATTAATTGATAACTAAAATATAAATTTAAAAAAAGAGTTTATATTTTATTTTAAGATTATATATTAAAGTAGTCTTATTTACTTTAATAATGATTTATAAGTAAGCTATTTAATTATTTCTTAATTTAATTATAATATTCTTAAACCTACTCTTCTTTATTATTAAATTATAATATATATTTATTTTAAAAGTTATAGTATTATATTATATATATATACCTTTTAAATATTAATAATATAATAACTTTATATTAATATAATTAAAGTTATAAAAATATATTTCTATTTTTATTATTTTGTATTTAATTTATTTAAATATTATTATTATTTTAATTTATAATATAATTATATATTTTAAGAATTTAATAAATTATATAAATTAAAGAAGATTATTATTAAATTATATTAAGATTATATTAAATAATTTATTATTATTATAAAGTATATAAATTTATTTTTATTAATTTAAACTTTATTATTATTTTTTTTTATTTTCTTTATATATTTTTTAATTTTTTTTAATTCTTAATATATAATAAATATATTTAATATAATATAAATAGATTAATATTATTTAAAAAACTTATTATAATTATATTAAATTCTTAATATAGTTTATAAGATATAAGAATAATATAAAAAGAAATAGGATTAAAAATAATAAAGATCTTTAAAAGACTTTTATTATTATATAAAAGTTCTTAATAGCTTATTATTAAAATAAATATATTTTTTTCTTTTAATAAAAAAGCTTTATATTTATTATATAAATTAATTAAAAATATCTAGCTTTTTAAAAGTATTAAATAAGTAACTATAATATACTTTATTAAATAATTTGTATAAATTAAGCTATAATAATAATATAATTCTATAATAATTCTAGATTATTTAAATAATTTTATTATAAATTATATAATTACTTCTATAAATTAATATATCTTATTAATTATTTAATCTTTATATAATATATATTTTTTTAATTACATTTATAATATATATTATAATTATTACTTTTAGGATTTCTTTTATTATATTTAATAAAAAAATTAAATATTAAGCTTTTAATTAATATTTTATATTATTATCTTTTTTCTTTTTAATATTATTATTATTATTCTATTATAAAAATAAATTAAATAATAGCTTTTCTTTATTATTATATTTAAGATTTTAAATAATATTTATTATAATAAAAACTTATAAGCCTTAAAAAAATCTATAAATATATTATTTTTATTTAATACCTTTTATAAAACTATTGTTTTAATAATTTATTTTATATTTGTAAGTTTAAATTAAAATCTTATTATATTTATAATAATTTTTAATTCTATATAATTTAAAAAGAGCTTAAATTAAAATATTAATCTTAAAAAAGAATTAATTAATTAATATTTCTATTTTTTTTAAAAGTATATAATTATTAAATATATATTATTTTTATATTATAAAAGATTAAATAGCTTAATCTATTTTAAAAGAATATAATTTTATAATTTAATTTAATTTTTTAATTATTATAATTTAAAGATATTATTTAAGTATATTTATTAAGTAATATATCTCTTTTTATATATAATATACTTTAATTATTTTTATATATTTAAAGGTTTTCTTATATATTCTAGTCTTTATAATTAAGAAATTATTATTTTAATTATTTTAATTATTATATCTGTTATTTAATTATTTTTATTTGTTTATTTTATTATTCTTTATTTATTCTTAAATATATTAATATTATAATTTATTTAATATTATTAAGATTATTTATAATTTAAATAATATAGATTCTTATATCTTTTATTAATTTTAAAGAGTATTTATTAAATTCTTTTTAATAGAATTTTATTATAGCTTTTATTTTAATCTTTTTTAATATTTAATTAATATTATTATAATTATAATATTATAAATTAATATAAAATTAGATTTATATTATCTTTAATATATATTTATTATAAAAAAAATTATTAAAATTAAAGAATTTTATTTATTTAAGATATATTATTTTTAAACCATAAATAATTTTAATTAGATTTAATGTATTATTTTAATAATTATATCTTATTTTAATAATATCTCTTTTAAATATTATAAATCTAAGTTTTTATTATATTATTAAATTAATTAAGATATTATTATTATTATTAATATAATTAATTAAATCTTATAATAAATCTTGTTATTTATATATCTATATTTTATTATTTATATATCTTATACCTTATATAGCCTTTATATAAGGCCTATATAATATCTAGTTTAATAAATATCTTATATATTTATTTTATAATATTAAAATTATATTATAAAAGGATGAAAAGAAATAATATATTAGAAATATAGCTTATATAAAAAAGCTATAACCTTGATTAAAAAATTATTTAAAATTATTATTAATTTTATAATATAATATAATTATATAGACTCATACTCTTATTAAACTATTTTATTATTAAAATTATTTATTTATTAAATTAATTATAGATATAAATTAAGATTAATATTAAGATATTAATATTTTATATTATTTCTTAAATATTATAGCTTATAATTTATTTTATAATATTTAAATTCTTTAAAAATAAATTCTTTAATTTAAATTAAATATTTAATTTTATTAAATATACAATTAACTTTTAATTAAATAAAAGAGATTTAATAATTTATAATTTAAATAATATAATTATATTATTAAATAAAGATAACATTATTTATAATAATTCTTTAAAGGATATATAATTAATATTATATATATTTTAATTACTATTATTTAATAATATAAAAAAAAGGTTATAGTTTCTAATATTAAATAAGATTTTAATTAATATATTTTAATAACTATAAATAATATTTCTTAATTTAATTATAAAATATAAATTTTAATATTATATTTTTTATTATTAATAGATTTATTATTTTTAATATAATATTATATTAAAATATTATTTATAATTATATATATTAATTTAGTAGTTTAATACTTTTATTAAATTAATTAAAATTAATAAATATAAATAAATTATTTAATTTTAATATATATTCTAAATATTTAAAGATCTAGCTTTATAATAATACTTATATAATAATAATTAATTTAATTAAAATAAATAAAATATTTAATATTTAATAAATTATTCTATATTATAAATATTATTTTAATAAATAATTCTTAATATATTTAATTATAAAATAATGTATTTTAAATATTTTTAAATTAAAATAAAATAAAACTATAAAATTATAATATAAAAACAATAATAGATTATATAATATAAAAATATATAATTACTATTAATTATTAGGTATATATAAAATTAAAGAATTAATTCTTTTAATTAAGGTTTTTTTAAATTTAATATAGCTATTTATATAGCTTTCTTTAATAAAAAGTAATTATCTTAATTAATTATAAGCTTAATAAATAATATAATAATAAAATAATATAATATAATATATATTATATAATAGTTTATAAATATAATATAATTAATTTAATTAATTAATATAAGTATTTAATCTTTAAAGATATATAATAAATTATAATAATCCCTTTATATAATAGTTATATAACTTAAATTATATTAAGAAATCTAATAATTATAATATCTAAATATCTAAATATAATAATAATCTGATTAATTATTATTTAGTATTCCATTTATAGCTATTTTTTATATCTTATCTTTTAGTTTAGGTTTTGCTTATATTATTAAAGGTAGTGCTTATTATTTAAATAGCTATATTATATAAATAACTATTTTTTAATTATTTCCTTATATTCTATTATATATTTAAATCTATAAATTATTTATTAAAATAATAATAATATAATAAAATAACTCTTAATTTTTTTAATATAATATATTTATTTTTCTTTATATTATTTAAATAGAATTTAATTCTTAATTTTAAAGATAAAAGATTTTTATTATAATTAAAATTTTATTAATTAATCTTTAATTAAATCTATTATAATTTAAATTTAAATTTAAAAATTATTTTATTTAAAAAAAAATCATATATTAAGATTATTCTAATTATAAATAAAAGTAATTATTATTTAAAGATATATTAAGATTTATATAATATTATTTTAATTTTAATATATAAAATTCTTTTTTTTAATAATTTTTAAAAATATAAATAAATATTATATTTATTTTATTAATATATTTTATTAAATATTTAATTATTTAATTAATTTTATTATATTTTAATTATTAATAATAAAGATTTTAATAAATATAATAAATATATTAATTATTTAAGCTTTATATTTAATATAATAAATATATAATATTGTTAATATTATTATCTTATAATATTGTTAATATTATTATCTTATAATAAACAATCCCTTTTAAATCTTAGTTTCAATAAATATTAATATTATAAATTAATCAAAATATTATATAAAATATTAATATTATTAAATATTATAAAAATATAATATAAAATAAAAATTACTGATTATCTTACTTATATTTTATTATATTTTATTTTATTTTATATATATTATATATATTATATATAACCTTTTTTCTTAATTATTAAATAAAATAGCCACTTGGGTGATATACCTACTAAAGTGATAAGCACCACCTTTGGTGATGCGAGCAAAAGCGAGAACCTAAAAAGTGGGGCGTGGCACGAGTAGTGATTATGGCGGCTTAGCAAACTTGAACATCGTATAAGGAAAGCGAATCTGGAAGCCATGCTCTGCGAAAGATTAAACCTTCCACAAAGCTGCTTCGCAGCCTTGCTTGATTATCATGGGGGTAACTGTGAATGACAACATTGGTGTTAATAACAATTCTCAAGGGGAGCACTACAGTATTACTGGGCGCGAAGGTATTGACTTCGTCACACTCGGCATGGTTATAATTGGTAAGGTTCACCATACACAGATACCCAAACTTAATTAACGGGCACCGCTAACAATTAGATATGTCTGTGTTTGGCTAGATGAAATTGAATTTAGACACCCACGGCCACCTGTCAGAAATATACTCGGTGGAGCGGGCTCTTTCGCGGCTTTAGGAGCCCGTCTCTTCTCCCCCCCACCTCTCTCCTACCGCATTGGATGGGTTGTCGACCAGGGTAGCGACTTTCCGCCGGCCCTGTCTACGCAAATCGGGAGTTGGGAAACTACTGCAGTTGTTCGCAGTGACATTGACCGGTTAACCACCCGTGGTTGGAACGGATACAACGGGACTGCGGACAGGAGAGAATTCAGATACTTGACACAGAAACTACGCATAACAGCAGAGGACCTCACCCCTGCTCTGCTACAATCACGTTCCTTTCATCTTATATGTTCCCCAATTCGCTGCCGGGAGTTGATAGCAGATATTACCACTCGCCGCAAGTCCTGCACCCCTACAGGCTTGTATGTCAAGCCTATCTTCATATGGGAACCCGTACCTGATTTATGCACACCCGACGAGCTTCTGAACTGCACCAATACATTGCCCTTTGTCGACGTATGTAGTCCAAACCATACCGAACTGGCTGGCTTTATGGGCGATAACGGTCTTGATCCGGACACAGGGCTCATATCCAAAATAGCCGTGGAGCGAGCGTGTGAACAACTTCTAGCAAGCATGCCCTTGCGGTCATATACCCTTGTCGTTCGTGTTGGTAGCGAAGGTTGCTATGTTGCGAGAAATGGAGGCAGGAAGCACACAAAACTTAGACATCCGGGTACTAAGCTGCGTAAGACCTATGCCAGGGGGGAGCTTCAGCCTGACACTGATTTTGCCGACCTCTTCGCCGGTCTACTCCAAGATGAAGAAGGTGTGGTAATTAGAGAGGAAATTGAGATTGATCCCGGTATCGGAAGATGGATTCCTGCATATCATTCGGATGAAGCAATGGTTGTTGATCCTACTGGTGGGGGCAATGCTTTCCTGGGTGCGATGGCTGTGATCTTGGCCCGTGGTGAAAGTCATGAGAACGGTGCGATATGCGGATCTGTTGCCGCCAGCTTCGCCATAGAACAAGTCGGCATGCCTCTTCTCATCAGAGACAAAGAAGGTAATGAGACATGGAACGGCCGCAGCGTTCAAGATCGACTACGAGAGTTTGAAGCACAACTGTAAACGTTGGTATGATGCCCCATATTTGAGTAGAAACGCAGTCCACCCACCAACAACGCTGCCCTTTTACATGGACTACGTCCGAGTGTGCATGTAATTTTACAAGGCCAGTACGTAACTACACCAGTCATGGAAATACCCATGTTATTTTTCATCATGGGCAATCAATATGCCTTTGGCAGCGCCAGGGGGGATTCGCTTTCATATCTTGTAGACAAGTTCGCCACCAGAAAACCTAAAACTGAGTCAGTAAGTGATATCATAACTGCATGCGGTATGTGTGGCGTTACATGATGTGATTTGCCTCTTCCAACTTCCTGAGGGCCTTGAGACCTTCTGATTTATCGAAGGCTTCTTCTTTACCATTACCAAGTTTACCATTGATGGCATTTATGATAGCCTCAACAGAAGCAGAGTCGTCCTCAAATAGGTCGGTACTCAGTAGTTGTCCTAGTACGGTTCTGAATAATGCGAGCCTCTGAGGATTGATGGAGCTGTTACCAAGAGCAAGAGATGAGGTTTCGTTGACGAGGTCATCGTCGAATGGTAGTTGAGAAGTAGCTATGGATGACGCAAATGAAGTTTGACTTTGCGATGTAAGAGGGTTTGTTTGGGATACTCGGCCAGACCGACGTGGTGTGCCTATATTTGAGCCCCCGTGTTCAGAGCGTTCATCATCATATAGCAGGCTTTGATGGCCAGAGGCTGCATCCATACTCATTGTCTGGGCACCCGTGTGCGAGCGTGTTGCGGTGTATGTCGACGGCTTGAGTGGTAGAACGCTGTGGTAGGGATTGTTGTCATCACGGTCATTATCGTCATCATCGTCGGAGCTATTTTCGCTCGATGAGACTGCGCCAACCGCCCGCGTCCTTCTGCGTTTCTTACGAGATTCATTCTCAACGACTTCTTTGAAAAGGGCAAATCTTAAGATAACTTCTGCTGCCACAGCATCTTGTTCTTCAACTCGGTTTGACAAACGAGACTTCGCATGTGCAGTGGCTAAACGAATTATAGTCTCCAATGTACGGACAGTGAGTGGGCTCGTTCTTCGTTGGTTTCCTTCCATTTCGTCATTTCGTAAGCCAACATAAATCTCGGCAATACGATCAGATGCTTCTTGAGTAAGAACTGGCTTGATTCTGGTCTTGGCGTATTGAATATATTTCTTCATAAAGGGAATGCTAAGAATCTCCCTCTTCTTGGCCGAACCCCGGCCAGAAGTGCGGGTCACACCAGCGTGAAGCATGGCATCATATTTCTCAAACACCTCCGTTGGCTCTTGTGAGCTAACTTGACAGTGGGCAGAAACGCCCAAGAATTGAGAGGCCTGCTCTCGGATTGGTGCGCCTTCCTCGGAACCAGCATGACGGTATCTGTGCATACGCAGAACGTGTTCTGAGACATGTCGGTCTCTTGTGTCCTCGATATCATCTGTCACAACAAACAGCAAATCGAAACGGGAAAGTAATGAATCGGGCAGCGCGATGTTTTTATGGGGGTCCTTATGAGGGTCGTACTGGCCAAATATTGGGTTGGCAGCAGCAACAACGGAGCATCGAGCGTTTAAAGAGGTGTGTATGCCAGCCTTGGCGATAGTAACCGTTTGCTGTTCCATGACTTCATGTATTGCAACCCTGTCCACATCAGACATTTTGTCGAACTCGTCAATACAGACAACACCTCGGTCAGCCATGACCATGGCACCAGCCTCTAGCCTCCGCTCTCCGGTTTCTTTGTCTGATGTAACAGCGGCGGTTAAACCAACACCAGAGGAGCCGCGACCTGTCGTAGCAATGGCAAGAGGGGCCGTATTTAAGACGAATCTCAAAATTTGAGACTTAGCAGTAGAAGGATCGCCCACCATAAGAACATTGATGTCACCACGCAAGTGTGTTCCATTCTCCAGGTTCTTTTCCACTCCACCAAGAAGCATGAGAAGAATGGCTTTCTTGATATAATCGTGACCATAAATGCTTGGAGCAAGCGACTGTGAAAGCAAGTCTAGCAGGTTTCTCTTCTTTGCAACTTTGTTGATGTTTCGAATATCAGTGTCAGTGATTATCGCCATAGCTAAACCGCCACCAGACTTGGACGATAACAACACAATGTTGTTCGCCAAGATGACTGTCTTGAATAGAGCACTGTTGTGGTTTGTATTTCGATTTCCTAGAGTGCGGAAGATACCAACTAACTGAATGCGATCACCCGGCTTGACACGGTCGACCAAGTCATCATCAAGAATCACATCAACGCCTCGAGGAAGCTGGCCCGCAGGGGCTCTTTCAGGCATTTCTTGGATGGAGATGGTTTGGTGATCCCGATAAGTAGAGAACCCGTATTCGGTAGTGAGTGGATTCCCGTCATCATCTTCTTGAGGATATACACTAGAGGTAGTTACGCCATTTGTCATGGTCTGGTCTTGATATTCGCGAAAATGAAATTTGTCTTTGACCTCATTATAGTGCACACTTCTAACAACCTTGGGGCGAATCAGGGAGCATCTTGTCACGATGCCTTCAACAGACACCATATAGTTGAGGTGTTGGGAAGACAGGGTCCGTGGATTACAGGCATTGAGACCAAAGCTTCCAGCCCAAGCACAATAGTAAATGGTATCGCGTGCTGTTTGATCGGGTCGAGCCTGCGGGATAGTCTCGACTATTTTTTTAAGGGCGTGGTTGAACGCGAGGGTGTGGTCAAACGGCGTCAGTAAAATCCCTTGGGCAAGATCCGCGCTGTGATCACGAAGGTGATCAAGATTAACAATGAGACGCCGTTGGTTTTTCTGCAGCATCAAGATAATCTCTGATCTATAACTTCGGGCATGAGGGTCACCTATTTCCAATAACACGTCAGCATTCAATCAGAGAAGAAGAGACAGCTTGTTAGTACTTGGATCTAGAAATTCTTCAGCTTGCCGAATACGGTCACGAACGCCTTCATCTTGGAGCATATACGAATCCATTATGGACTGTTAAACGGTCGATATAGGAAATGATTAAGCGTCAATATCCTATGAGCTAAATGAAGGTGTGGGGCTAGGTCAAAAAGGTAAAGAGAAACATCGCGTGTGAGTCGCGTTGGATGGATAGTGATATTAAAATTGATAATATAATAGAAATCTTTATAATTATAAATTTAACATTAATAAAATATAATAATAGTTTTTAAAATTTAATTAATATTAGTTTTCAATTATAAATAGATTTTATTAAAAGAAAATTATATATTATATAAAAATAAATATAAAAAATAATATAATTATTAAGATTTATATAGTTTTAATAAATCTAGATTTTATAATAAATAATATTATAAATTACCTTTATTATAAAATGATTAATTTAATCTTAATATAAGAATATTTATTAATTATTAAAATAAAAAGTTTATATATTTTCTTATATTAAAGATAATAGTTATTAATTAATATAATTAATTATAAAAGATTTTTAATTTATTATTTTTTAAGCTATATATTAAATTATAAAAATATATTATATAATTTAAGTTTTAAATTTAAAAGAATTATTATTAAATAATTTTAAATATTAGAATTAAATATAAATATATAAATATTTATTAAAGGTATTATTTTAATTATATAAAAGGCTTATTAAATTATTATTTAAAATAATAATTAAGTTTTATAATAATAAATATAAAAACATTTTTTTTAATTTAATTTAATAACTTAATTAATTATCTAATTATTTAATAAAATAAATAAAAAGATAAATAAATAAATAATCTATTAATTTAATATAAATAATTATAATAGTTATTTAATATTAAAAGAAAAATAATTAATTCTTTATTATTTATTTATTTATTTTATAATTAATTTATATATTATATTATTTCTTTTTAAATCTTTAATAATATATTTAAATTAGTTTTTAAATTTATAATTTTTATTTATAAATTTAATTTTATTTATTATATAATTTTAATTATATTAATAATATTTTTAATTATAATATAAAGAACCTTTTATTAATCTTTAATAAATCCTTTATATATTATATAAATCTCTTTTTTTAATATTATATTTTTTAAATAATTATATTTATATAATAAAATAAATATTTTAAATTATTAATTTATTATTTATATAATTATAATAATATATTAGATTTCTTTTTTAATCTTATTATAAATAATTTAATTATTAATAATTGATTTTATTATTATTTCTTTAAATATTTTAATTAAATCTAATTCTTTTTATAATAATAAAATATTTATTAATACTTTTATTATTAAGTATTATTATTTATACTATAAAAAATTATTATTTGAATTATATAGCTTATATATTATATAGCCACCCCCCCCTTAACCAATTTTTCTATACCTTTATATATAATTATAATATATTATAATAGAATTTTTAATATATCATTAAAATAATGATTTATTTCCTTAATCTAATTAACTAGTTAATATGCCTAGAGATAGCTAATTTATTTAAAACCAAGGTCTTTATAGAAATATTATACTTTAGATTATATACTAGCCTATATATTATCTTCTAAGCTATCTACCTCTAGCCCTTTTAATATAAAGGCTAGTATTATCTCTTATCCTATAATTAATTACCTTTATTTATTAATTATATAACTATTTAACTAATCTATTAATAAGGGTTAATTAAAGATATCCTTAACTTTAAATTATAAAAGAATATAATAAATACTAGTATTTAACTATCTTATAGCTAGCTATATTATATAAGATAGATTATTATATTTATACTTATACCTATATTATATTAGTATTAATATTATCCTAATAGCTTTAATTTCTCCTTTATCTTATATATCTAGTTTAAGGGGTATAGATAGCTTTTTATTTATAGTAAGATATAGTTAATTATAAAGATTTTTAATAATATTAGGGTTATAAATTTAAAGGAAAAGCTTTTTTAAATCCTAGGTATTAAATTAATTAAAATTAATATAATAAATAAAACTTTTTTTATTAATAGCTTTTCTAGTTATTAATAGGGATAAATATTCTTTTTATAAAGCAGTTTTATAATATTTAATCTTTATAAAATTAAATAAGAATAGGGAAGCCTATATTATTATATAAAGCAGCTATTATAAGATTTAAATAATATAGATTTATAAATTAATAATAGGATTATAATTAAGATAAGTTAATATTATTTATTAATTAAATTAATTATTATATATATAATTATAATTATTATATTATTAAGCTAAGCCTAATTAAGGAATTAAAGCTATTAATATATATATATTATAGCTATCTTTTTAATATAAATATACTTTTTTTATTATATTATTTATTATAATAAATTAAAAAGAAAAAAAAGATTTATATATCTATTAATTAAATAAGATTTTAAATCTTTATATATTATTTTTATAGGATTATTAACCTATTAATTAAAATTATAATAATTATTAAGATAATACTTAGCTTATTATCTATATTAAGGTATATATTCCTTTAAGATATAGCTTAAAATATAGTTTTAATAGGTATAATATATAGCCCTTATCTTTTATTATACCTTAAAGAAATCAGCTTCTTATAATATATAGATAATAGCTTACCAGGCTTTTAATATTACTTTATAACTATAATTATTAAGGCTAGGGCTTATAAAAATACCCTTCTTAATAGCTTATTATTCTGCTTTATATATAATATTATTATTATTAATTTTATTGATTTTAATATTAATAAAATTATTAAAAATAATAGGGCTATTAAGCTTTCTTTAATAAGATTAGATTTTTAATTTTATATTAGTATTTATATAATAAATATAAAGCTATTTATAAAGGGAATTCTAGATATAGCTAGATAGGACTATATAGCTTTAATCAGTTAATTAATAATAAAACTTATACTTAAGCTAAGTTATTTTTCCTTTATATCTTTTAGATATAAAAGGCTATTAAAGCCTTAATAACTAATAATCTTCTAGGTTATATATTATAATCAGATATCTAGGTACTTAATCTTATTATAATTATCTCTCCCTTTAAGGGTAATATCCTAGTATCTTAATTATATATCTATTATCTTATAATAGATTTTTTTTATTATTATTATTTTATTATTCTAGAATTTTTATTTTCTTAGAATTTAAACTTAATATATTATTTTTATTTATTTATAATTATATCTTTTATTATACCTTTCTTATTTATCCCTTTTATTTTATTACCCTTTTACTACCCTTTTATTATATTATTATATCTTTTAAAAGATTTATTACCTAAATCTATATAGCTATAATATAATTAGATTATATTAAGCTAATTATTATAGAATATATATAATATATATATTATATATAAATAATTATAATAGTAGATACTAAAATAATAAAAGAATAGATTAAGCCTAATAAAATAATATTAATTTGATATTTATTTATTAATACTAGATTAATATATTATTAATAATATAATAATAGAAATAATATCTATTAATAATATATTAATTTATATTATTTAAATAGGTTTTATTAATAATTTAAATAATATTTAAATCTATAGCTCTTATATTAAATAATATTTAAAAGCTAAATAATATACTTAACTTTTTAAATATAACATTAGATATATATATTTTTAATAAGGATAATAATTTTAATAAGAATAGCTTTTTTATTTTTATAAATAAATTTATTTAATAGATTATTAATATATTATTTAAGCTTTATTATATCTTTAAGTTAGCTAAAATTATATATTATTAGGCTTATAGTATTATTAGCTTTATTAAGGCTTAAATTAAAATTAATAAAGCCTATAAAAAAAAAGAAAAGGCTTATTAAATATTACTAGCTATTTAATAACTCTACCTCTAAGAATAATAGGATATTTAAGTAAATCTATAAATATTTTACTTATATTTTAATATTAATTTAATAATAGATTATTTAAGCTTAATAAATAAATCTTAAGACCTTATATTATATTAACTTAATTAAATAAAAAGCTATATAAAGCCTTTATCTTATTTAAATAAATACTAGCTTTATATTTTAATAATATATTAAATATATAGCTTATATTATTATTATTATTATAATATAAAATAATAAATTAATATTAAATAAGCTTAATAATAAGCTTAAGTATATATAATTATTTATTTTTAAATAAATATAGCTTAGAGTTTATTAATATATTATTAAGCTATTAGCTTTAGTTTTTAGTTTCTGGTTTTATTTTATAATAAAAGGCTTTTTATTATACTATTTATACCCCTTTCTTATTTTTTTATTATTTATTTATAATAAATTAAAAAGTATAAAATAAAATATTATTCTTTAATATATAACTTTTAAGTTCTTTTTATTTATAATTATAATTCTATAGTATTTTTATCTTATTATATTATACCTTTATTTAGCTTATACTTTTTTTTTATTTAATTCTTTTTAAATACTTTTATTAGCTTTAAAGTATTTATCTTATTAGTTAAAACCTATTAATTATATTCTAAAAGCTAATATAATTATTTAATTAAATAATATAATTCTTTTTTAATTTTTAATTAATCTTTAATTTCCTTAACCTTTTTTTTTTTTTTTTTTAATTTTAATATTAATAAGCTATTATTAATATCCTTTATTTATTATACTTATAATTTTAATAGGCTAATATAGAATATATAATAAATCTATAAATATTATTTAAATAATACTAATTAATATATTTATATTTTAATCTTTTATAAAATTTAAAATAGATTAATAAATCTTAATATTAATTTCCTTTTTATTTTTAAATATAGATTCTTTATATTTAATATAATTATATCCTTTTTCTAAAGTATTAAGGGTATATATAGTTTATTATAGTTTCTAATCTAGGCTTTAATTATTTATTATTAATATTTTATTAATATTTCTTATACTTTTATTAATTTATTTAATTAGTTTTATATTATTAATATTTTTCTTTTTATAATATTATCCTTAATATTTAAAAAATCTAATTTATAATTAAATAATACTTTATTAAAAAAGTAATTAATTATTATAGAGATTATAAAATTATAAGTAAATTATATTATTTAAAGAAGCTTTATTTAAATTATTTATTCTTTTATAAAAAGTAATATAAATAATATTCTAGTATTTAATTTATTTATTTAATTTATCTATTAATTTAAAGGTAAAATATTATTAAAAGCCTTTTCTTTATTTAGAATATATAATATAATTCTAATTAAAACTTATTAATAAAAATAAAACCCTTATTTAATATAATCCCTTTTAATACCTTATATTTTAATTCTATTTTTTAATAGAATAATTTTATAAGATTTATTATAATAATAATTATATTTATTAAAAGAAATAAATAATACTTTATATATTAGTTTATAATTATTAGAATTATATTTATATCTCTTCTATTAAATATAATAAATAAAAGTCTTATAATAAAATCTATAAATATTTCTTTTTAAAATTAACTTAATTTTAATAAAAAATTAAGGTATTTATATAAATAATAATATTATAATATTATTTTTTAATATATATTATAATTAATAATATATTCTTTAATCTTATAATTTATAAAATATTAATAGAATTTATATTATAAAAGCTTAAAGGTTTAGTTTATATTAAAATAGCTTATATAAGGATTATTATAATAAAGTTATAATAACTTATTTCTTAATAAAATTTCCTTAAGAATATAGATATAGTTTTAGTATTTAATTAAGCCTTATATATCTATAGATTATATAATATCCTTTTCCTTATCTTTTTATTCTATTAATATAGCTTTTTATTTTAATATCTCCTTATCTTTACTTTATATATTTTTAATAAATACTATTAAAGGGATTAAGGCTTATTTATTAAATATAATCTTTATATAAAGGGTTATTTAAGCTATATATAGAGATATTTATTATATTTTATTAATAACCTATTTAATCCATTTAATTAATTTAATTAGGTTTAAGAGCCTTTTACTTTTATTATTTTAGGTATTTATTAATATCTTAATAGATTTAATCTAAATCTCTATAAATTTAATTATTTTATTTTATAATATAGAGAGTAGATTATTATTTAATAAAACTTTATTTTTATAATCTAGTCTTTTTAATAGCCTATTTATAGGATTAGATTTCCTTAATTAATATTTAATAATAAAGTTATATAGTATTAATATTATATATTATCTTATTTATTTTTTTAATAGTTTAATCTAGTTTATAAAGGATTAGAGATTCTAGTAATTAATTAAAATCTCTATTTATTTTATTATTCTATTAATATATCTTTATTAATATTTAAATAAATAAATAATAATAGATATTTCTTAATTAGGTATTTTATAATTTATTTTTATTTTAATAAACTTTCTTAATTAAAAGGTAATTAAATACTATTTATCTTTATTATTTTATTATAATATAATTTCTATTATTATAAATTAAAAGGTATTAGTTTTAAAGCGGATTTATTATTATAGATTAAAATATCTAAGTAATAAGGCTTTTTAAAAGGCTTCTTTTAGTTATTTAAATACCAGGTATTTAACTATAGTTAACTATACTTTCCTTAGCTTTTTATTATTCTTATTACCTTTTAAAAGTATATTTAATAGTATTATAATTCTAGAATACTTATAGATAAACCTTTTATAAAAATTATAAAAGCCTAAAAATACTTATATTTCCTAATAGATTTTTAATTATTATTATTCTAAAATAATTATAATATATTAGAGATTTATTAAAATCCCTTCTTTAAATAAAATAAATCTTAAGAAATCTATCTTTATTTAATAAAAATAATATTTTTTTAGATTTATAAAAAGCTTTATTATTTATAATCTTTCTAGGATCTATTTAATATATTCTATATATTCTTCCTTTATTTTAAAAAAGATTAAAATATTATTTAAATAAATAATATATATTATATTAATTAATTTTTTTAAAGCTTAATAAATATATTATTAAAATATTATTAAAATATTAATTAATTTAAAGGGTATTATTAAATATTTATAATAATTATAATAGATTTAAAATATTATCTTTTATTTATCTCTTTTTTTAATCTAGATCTAATAATATATATCCTTTATATTAATTTTTATAAAGAATTCTATATTTATAATTTAATCTAGGATCATTAAAATAAAAAATAATATATAATAATTCTTTTTTATAAACCTATTAAAATCCTTATAATCTATATATAATTATAAAGATTTATTCTTTTTTAGAATAAATAGAATTAATATCTTTATTAAGCGTTTAAATAAATAAATTTATTCTTTTTTTAGATTCTTATTTAGATAAGTATAAAATTCTTTTAATTTCTTTTATAATAAAAGATAGATTATATTATATAAAGGGATAGTATCTAAATATAGATTAATTATATAATTTATAGCTTTTTAGGATAATATTATATCTATTTAATCTATTTAAAATATATTTAAATAATCCTATAATTCCTAAGGTAATTCCTTTATCTTTTTTATTTAATTTATTTAATCTTTATTTATTAATAATAATAGTTTTAGATAGTATATAATTAAGAAGATTATTATTTTATTTTAATAGGCTTATATAAATTTATAGGGTTATAAGATTTTAATATTTTCTTATTCTTAATTAAATTATTAATATCTATTATAGATATTTAAATAAATCTAAAGATTTTATAAATAGATTAGTTTTAATAATATTAAATTATCTTTTATTCTTAGATCTTAATTAATATTAAGATATACTTAAATAAAACTCTATTTAATTCTTTTTAAATTTATAATAATAAATAGGATTTTTTATATATTATATATTTAAATTCTTAATTTATTTATTATTTAAAGCTTTAATAAATCCTTTATTAATATTTATTATAATCTATTTATTTTAATAAATATTTTATTAATAAGATCTAATTTAATATATATATTTAGATCTATATATATTTTAATTAATATTTATTTCTTTATTATTATTAATATATAGAAATAGATTATTATTCTAATAATAATTTCTTTAATTGAAGCTAAAAGGTTTATTATAATTAATTATCTTTTTTTATCTTAATATTATCTTTTATCTTAATAATATTAATAATTTAATTAAAGTAATCTAATATAAAATAACCCTTTTTATTATATATATAGTAGATTATAATAATAAGATAATCTATTTAATTATTCTCTTTATTTTTTTAATTATTTTTTTAATTATTCCTTTTATAATAATAGCTATCTTTATTATTTTTATAGCCTTTTTAATCTTAATAAAAGCCTTTTTAATATAGAATTAATACTGATTATATATTAATCTGATTTAATTAGTCTTTATTATAGTTTTATTTATTTTATAATCTTAAAAAAGATCCCCTTTTAGTTTATTATTTAGGGCTTTATTTCTATTATTTATTTAGCCTTTTTTATAGGTTCTGATTTCTCCTTTTTTTCTAGATTCTTAAATAGTATTAAAACCTTTTTATTTTCTATATTATCCTATCTTAATTCTTAAAAAAGGCTTTTTTATAAAGATAGATATATTTTTATCACCCTAGCTTAAGTTTAATAAAATACTATATAATTAATTTCTTTTTAATTATCTTTATAAAATAGGCTTTTAAAATAAATAAATATAAATAGAATTTTATAAAGGATTAATAATTATATTATTAAGCTTTTTTAAAAGTATTATAGATTTTAATTATTTAATTAATAAAATCTTTTAAATAAGTTTTATTTTATTTTAAAAAGTATTCTTAATTAATTTCTTTAACTTTTCTTTTAATTTTAATATAGCTTTATATCTTATTTAATTAAAGGGATTTATATTTATTCTTTATATTTTTAAAAGCTAAAATAATTTAATATTTTCTCTTTTTTAAATATTTAAAACCTATTTAAAAGGCTTAAATAAGATTATTAATCTATTCCTTTTTATTATTAATACTTTTATAGTATTATAGCTTAATAATATTAATAATCTTTAACTTTTTTAATTAAAAATTATTTAAATTATTATAATTTTAATTAAATTATAATCTTTTTTTAATAGAATATTTATAATAAAGATATTAAGATTTTAGGTTATTTAAAGATAAAATTAAAGAGTATTAATCTTTTTAATCTTTATAATTTTAGCTAGAAATATTATTATTTTATCTTAGGTTCTTATTAAGGACTGAGATCAGGAGTTTATAAAGAGAGTGAAGAAGGTTAGGAATGGTATTAATTTTATTATATATAAGCAGATAGATAGCAGATAACTAGAAGCTTAATCTCTAGCCTTCTTCCTTTTCTTAAAGGAGAAGGCCCTCTCTATAGATATATATATTCCTAGCCTATATAATATAGGTTCTTTATAGGGCCCCTTTAGGGTCCTGATAGTATACCCCCCTTCCTTTAGGGCCACCCTTAGCCCTAATAACTAATAGCAGCTTTATCACTATAACTATACAACTATAAATAGCTAATCAGCCTAGCTATTAATAAAGAAACCATAATCAATTAAAAATAAAACTTCTAATAGATTCTATTTCTTCTTTATAAATCTTTATATATAGGCTCTTTATACTTTATAAGAAGTCTCCTATCTTATAACTCCCCTAAAAGAAGCCTTATTATTAGCTGATTTCTTTATATAGTATTATCTCTCTAAGGCTAAGGATTTAAATAATATATCAGACTTATAGAAGTATTAGAAATATACTTATTATATATAAATAGCTTTTTAGCTTCTTCTTTATTTATAGTATTAACTTTCCTAGTTTATTTAATAATAAGAGGGCTATTTTATCTTTTTAACCTATTAAGAAGCAATAGGTTAATTACCTTCTTCTTTATATCTTTCTATAGCTAATCTTATATAATAATAGCTTTCTATTAGTATAGGCTTTCTTATCTCTTAGGGCTTTATCTAGTATTAGATTATTAAGGACCTTTAGGTCTAATATAGATAGTAAGAAGTAAAGGAAAGCTAATAAAGAAATAATAGTATAGCTATAATATAAGCATTATAAAACTAAGTATCTAGTAGTGATTACTACTAAGAAAGCTATTATAAAGGGTTCCTCTATATTAGTATTAATTATACCTAAAATCTCTATTATTAAATCTCTGGTTTTATTTAAGGCTTTAACTAAGATTAAGAAACCCCCTCCTAAGTCTTCTGCTTTTATAGGATCTGATAATAATAATTTATCTAATAAGATAAAGAAGGTAGACTTTAATAATAATCTATCTCTTTATTCCTTCTAGGATATTCCTTAGTTATTAGCTAATAGTTAATTAATAGCTGCTTCCCTTCTTATATTACTTCTAAGCTTAATAGTATTATAGGGATTTAGACTCTTATAAAGACTATATAGATTAAGTCCTTAAGGATAATATTAATAGTAAAGGAGATAAAGAGGGGGATAAGATAGATAATAAAAGGATTAAGAAATTAATTAATCCTGATTCTCCTTTAAGTATTTCCTTTACTTCCTATTAGTAAATCCTTTTTAGGTTCTATTTTATTACTTTTTCTTTATTAACTTTTAGCTTTATAATTCTTCTAGTGATTCTAAATTATTTCCTAATACTAATACTATTATAGCCTTTTTTATAATATATAATACCTTTATTTTCTTCTCTATTATTCCTAAGTCTTTAGCTTTATCTATTATTAATAGATAATTCTATATAATACTTAAGCTACTCTCTCCCTTTAGTAATAGGTATTCTATATCTTCTATTACTAAGATTATAATAGCAGCTATATCTATCTATATTCCTAAGAACCCTTTAGCTATAAAGAATATAATACCTAATAAGATACCTTCTAAGAAGAAGATAATACTTAATAAAATACCTCCTAAGTAAAGTCCTATTAAGATAGATATATCAGCTATTATTAATAACTTATTTATTATTAAGTATATTAAATAATAATAGTATTTATTTAATAGTTAATAAGCTATTAGGAGTTTAATCCTATATTATAAGTAAATAATTAATAATATAATTAAATAAGGTTTATTATTATAATTGCTTGGCTATTATTAATACTTATATAATTATTTTAAGGTTTATTAATATTATATAGCTATATAGATTAAATAGGATCTAATAGCTAATCCTATTCTAAAACCTAAAAAGGCTAAATAACCCAAACCCTATTAATAGAATAAATATATATTATATTCTATTATAGCTTAAATTTAAAAGTTATTAATAATTACTCTATAATTATTAAACTCTAGTATTTATATTATATAAATAATAACCATTCCTATTATAGAGTAATAGTAAATTATTATATACTTATATATAATCTTATCTAATATAGGATATAATTAAAGCTTGATTTAATACTACTCTTTTTATTCTTTATAGCTACTTCTTTATTAATACTTCCTAGGAGATATTTTAGTATATATAAAGTAAGATCAAATAGATACTTAGCTATATATACCAAAAGCTAATAACTACCCTTACTTATATCAAGATATAATAAAATATAGATAAAGATAAAGCTTTTCTTATAAAGAGTGCTTTAAATTTTTAGACTTGATTAGTATTAGATTAGGTTAATTCCCTTTAAGTTATTATAAATATCCAGGCTTAATAATATAATATTAGTTTTAATATATAATTAGGCTTAATATAGCTGCTAATAATTATATAGGTGTGTATTGATAATGCTTTTATATTATTATTAATAGTTCTTCTCTCTTATATTATACTTAATAATTAAGCTAATATAGAGGCCACTTTAAACAATCTTTTTAATATAGCTCTAGAATTAAGTTCCTTTAATAAGGATAATAATAAAAGTAATAATAATAATAATAATAAGAATAATTATTAAAGCAATTATTTAAGGGATTCTAATATTTAGGAAAATAACTTATTTAACTTTTATTAATACTATTAAAGACTCTTACTCCCTAATAACTAGATTTTCAATAAAGAAGCTTTATATTTATATATTATTATATAATCTAAGAAGTCTCTCTTGCTTAACTAATAATTATCCTTATTACTATAATTCTCTTATTTTATATAATATATTTATTGCTTATTATTCTACTTATATATTAAGATTTTTTCCATTATATAGAATTATTCTAGTATAAAAGGGTTATCTTCTAGCTTACTTAATTCACCCCTATTATTATATATCTTTAGATTTATAATATTAAATATATTATATATCCTAATTAAATCTGATAGCTAGAGTTAATAAGCTAAGCTATTGCTTCCTATCTATTTCTTAATCTAATAAGGGCCTATAAATTTCTCTATTAACTTCCTTATAGGATATTTTAGCTTAAGATATTTTATAATAATTATTATCTAATCATTAACTTTAAATTGCTTTTCTTATCTTTTCTTATTATATTACTTTTCATACTGCTAATATACCCTTTTTAATATCTTTATTATTATATTATAGCTTGCTTATAGCTTCTGGATTCTTTCCTTAGAGCCCTTATATAATCCTCTTAATTGAATTCTATCTTATACTAGTGCTATTAGCTTATAGTTATATAATAGATAAGCCAGAGATTCTTCTATAGCACTATATTATACTATATTATAATAGAACTAGGCTAATAATAATCTTATAGTTTAATTAAGCTGGTCTTTATTAATAAAGCTTTATAGGTAATATTTGATTATCTGATTTATCTATTCTATCTATCTATCTATCTATAAATAGAATATAGTGCTTAATCACTGCTTATAAGCTAATAAATAATAGAATAATTTCTAGAATATACTTATAAATACTATATTATAGTCTAATATAATTCCTTATAATATCCTAAAATATTTAAATATATAATCTAAGAATAAGGTTATTAGATTATTATTAATAATATACTTTATTATAAGGATAAATAATAAAAATTTTATATACCTATCTATAATAATAAGAATACTATTATATATCTTATTCTTTATTTCTGATTTAGGTAAATCTATAATAAAGTTTATAGAGATTTCCTATTAAGGTCCTTCTAGGATTAATAGAGTAGCTAGATAGCTATATAATTAATATTATCTGGGTTTGTTTGATTGATAGGAGTTATAGGTTTATATAAATTTCATTATATCTCTTTTTATATCTTTCTAATAATAAGTTATTATTAATTATCTTAGTATTCTATTAATTCCTTAATAGCCTAATATTAGATTATTATAAAGTATTATTAAAATTTTAATCCTTATTCTAACTAGAATAAAGACCTTTTTAAAATATAATAATAGCTGATTATTATCTATTAATTAACTATTATATCTATTAGAAGAATTATTTATCTTAGGTTACTCTTGGATATAAAATAAATTACTATTCTATACTTCTAATAGTATAACCATAAGGGTATTAATATCCTTTAATAATATTATAGTAATACTCCTTTGAATTATTTATTTATTTATAGTTGAAATTCTCTGGGTTATATACTAAAGGCAGGCTATTTACTTAATTATAGTTGAAACCCTCCTAATAAGAGAGATAGATATAGGTTATAACCCTATACCCTTATAGCTAGCCTCTAGAAATCCATTTATAACTAGAGTCTCTATTAGTTATATAATTATAACTTCTAAGGTTTCTTTAGTATTATAAAAATATTTAAGGAAGGAGGGTAAATAGCCTTTCCTTAATTCTTAAATACCTTCTATATTTATATAATCTAGCCTTCTAAATAATATATCTATTAGATTTAATCTATTTAATCTATACTTAATTTTAAAATTGAATAGTACTAGCTAATCAAGCATATCTATTTATTAGCTTGAAAGCTTTTATTTTACTACTAGATAGCTATGATTTAGATAATCTATTATAATTATAATCTTATATTCTAAGTAGGCTAAGTAATAATATTATATCTAAAAAGCTTCTATAATTACTAATATCTTAATATCTAGTATATAATAGTATAGTTCTATCCTATTAAGTTTTCTTAATATATAAGCCATTAAATACTATTTCCTATCAATGTATTATATTAGTATAATACCTATAATAAAATCCAATATATCTATTTTAATATAAATAGAAATAGCTGGATTGAAATAAGCTAGTATTAACTGCTCTAAGAATTTTTGCTTTAATTCTTTAAAAGCAGCTTGCTTATAGCTTCCTATATATATAAGGCCCTTTTTCTTATCCTTTATTAAGTCTATAAGGGATATAATAATCTTACTATAGTTCTTAATAAACCATTAATAAAATCCTATAAAATCAAGGAACTATTAAATATCTTTAATATTAATAGATAGCAATTAACTAGCTATTATCTATACCTATTCTTCCTTTATATATATTCCTTTAGGGCTGATAATAAACCCTAGGTATACTATTATATTAATACTAAAGTTATATTTCTATAAGTTTATATATAAGCTACTTTATTCTAATCTTTAAAGTATCTAGTATATATTATCTATATAAGTATCTAAATCACTATTATATATCAGGATATTATCTAGATATATAATATAGATATAATCTATAAGGCCTTATAGTATATTATTAATATATTCCTAGAATATAATAAAGGTATTTATAAGTCTAAAGGGTATTACTTAATACTTAAAATAGCTATAATAGTATTAGAAAGCAATCTTCTATTTATTACCTTCTTTAATATATATCTAATAATATATATCTTTAAGATCAAATTTAATAAATTTCTTTATTTCTTAAAATCAATTTAGGATCTTATGGATTAATAGTAATAAGGCTTGGTTTTTCTTTATTACTTAATTAAGAGTATAATAATCAATATAAAGGTATAGCTTGCCTCCTTTCTTTAGAATAAATAGAATAAATACTTTATATAGGCTTATTAATTAATATATCCAATCTTATTTTAAAGCTATATAAAGGTATTCTTAGAGTATTTCTAGCTCTTTTTCTATTAGAGAGTAGATAGGGCCCTATAATAACACCTTTCTATTAATTAATTCTATTAAATAAATTTATCCTTTAAGTAATAGTAGCTTAATAACTACTTCCTTATTAAATACCTCTATAAATTATATATATTTAGATAGCAAAGTCTTTATAAATTCTTCTTCTTCTCTTAGTTATAGCTTATTATTATTAATAGATCTTATATCTAAGATAATTATTATAGTTTTTATTACCCTTATAACCTATTAAGCTTGCTTTATATTAATAATGAATTTAATACTCTATTCTATTAAAAGATAATTCTAATAATCCTTTAACTATATAATTCTTAGATCTATAATATAAAAGAAAAGTAATTCTAAAATAAAATCTTTTTTAATATCTATTATAATATAATCTATAAGATATCTCTTTATTATTCTTTAATTATTATAAAGTTCTATTAACTTTATAATTCTTCTATATATAGGAAAGTTAATATCCTTATATATTATCTTTAATAAGAAACCTTCTTCTAGATAATTAAAATCTATTAATAACTTTAGATTAATAAGATAAACTTCTAATCTTAAATTAAATAATAATATAGCTATTATTTAATTATAATCGCTTTATATTCTTGCTTTTTTTATTATTAGAGATATAAAGTAATTAATATTATCCTAGATATAATAGATAATTGGATTAATATTAGAACTACTAGCTAGGGTATTAAGATTTATTTATTACTATTAAGCTATTTTATAATTTTTAATAATATAATAAATACTCTTATATATTATATAGTTAAAGGCTTAATATACTATCTTATAGTATATATTATTATATTTATAATACTTTATATATTAAGGGATAGAATTATTATTTAATAAATAATCTCTTTAATTTAATAAAGGGGTTATATTATTATTAGCTTTATCTTAGGGAGAGATTAAGTTATTCTAGTTATTAATCTTTTACTATAAAGAGGCTTTATAAGTGTTTTGGTTATTCTATCTTTATTAGGCTAATATAGACTCTCTCTATATATCTGCTTAAAGTAGCTGCTCTTAAGTAATAGATAAGCTATTATTTATAACTTTAGCCTAAAAAGGCCTTAATAGTCTCTATATTATATAAGCTATATAATAGCTTAAAGGTAATAGCTTTAATAGCTTATTAATAAGGCACTTATATATATAGATAAACTATTAGAAGATCTGATTTATAGTTTATTAAAGCTAATCTAGCTTTTTAGTAGCTTTATAGCAGTGTATTAGACTATTGCCTTGATTATTTAATAGCTAATATATTAGTATAGCCTAAGTAATATCTCTAATACCTTCTAGGTGATTAGTATAGAGATAGCTGATCTATTAATCGAATATATTGCCTTAAAAGTAGATAATACTAAAAAGCATCTTTTATATATCCTTTAGGAATTCTATAGGGGTTATTATAAACTATATATTAAGTTAGGTTAGGAATATTTATAATTTGGTCTAAGATTTCCTTTAATACTTAAGTATTAAAAGGGCTTAGGATTAAATGGTTCTATAATATTATTTTAACTCTTCTATTCCTTTATAGCTTAATATATTAGATAGTTAAATTAAGATAATTGGATCTTTCAGCCCTAAGAGATCTAAAACTATATTTAAATTACCTTTCTAAAGTAAGAATAAGTATTCTATCTTTCTTTTTTCTCTTAATTATCTTTTAATTATCTAAATTAATTAATCTAGCTTTATTTTAGAAAGAATCTTATTATTTATTAATAGTATACTAGCTAGAGGGGTAATTATAGAATATCTAAATCTAGCTTAATATTAAATAAAAAGCTAGGCTAAAGGCTATTCCTATTGATTTAAAGATTATTCTATAGTCCCTAATAAAGCTATAGTATTACTAGTTATTACTTAGGTTTCTAAGATTAATTTAGGCTTATAGCTTATAAGCTAATGGCTAGCTATTATGGTTTGTTTTACTATTATTCCTAACTTTAATAATCTTTTTACCTAAAGAAGGGATAAGAGAGATCAATCTATTAAGGACCAAGATTAGGAGTTTATAAAGAGAGTGAAGAAGGTTAGGAATAGTATCAATTTTGCTATATATAAGCAGATAGATAGTAGATAATTAGAAGCTTGATCTCTGGCCTTCTTCCTTTTCTTAAAGGAGAAGGCCCTCTCTATAGATATATGCATTCCTAGCCTATATAATATAGGTTCTCTATAGGGCCCCTTTAGGGTTCTGATAGTTCTTATAGATTATTATAAAGGATTAATTAAATCTTATTAATTTAAAGCCTTAAACCCTTAATAAATTATAAGATTTAATAAGGCCTTTAATAATAAAGATAATCTTTTAATAATAGAATAAATAAAAGCTATTATTATTTCTAAATAATTATAGATAAAAATATAAGAATTATAAAAGGAATTCTAGATATAGCTAGATAGAATTATATAGCTTTAATTAATTAATTAATAATAAAACTTATATTTAAATTAAATTATTTTTCTTTTATACTCTTTAAATATAAACAGCTATTAAAGCCTTAATAATTAATAGTCTTTTAGGTTATATATTATAATTAAGTATCTAGATATCTGATCTTATTATACTATTATTATAAATTAAGGAATATAATATTAAGAAACCTTTTCAAAGCTATCTTCTTATTTATAATAATAATATATAAGGTATTAATATTAAGCTAGTAATAAAAATTATTAAGCTGCTTATAAAGCTATTAAAAACTAATCTCTTTTTCTATATTAATCAGGCTAAATATAAAGTTTATAAGGGATTTTTAATTAATAATATTAATAACCTAAAAAAAATAAAGTTTAAAGCGATTAATCTTATATATATTATCTATACTAAGAACCTTAAGAAAACGCTTCTATATTATCTTATATTAAGAAAAAGTCTCTATAATAGCTTTAAGCTTATTATTATAATTAAGCTTAATTTAATACTATAGGCTAATAGCTTATAAAGTATTTAAAAAGGCCTATATTATTATAAAGCTATTAAGCTTTTTTATATATAGCTTATATTAATTATTATAAATATTATTTTATATAAAGAAGATATTATTTATAAAGCTTATTAATTTTATAATACTATCTATCTTATAAATAATAAGATTATATTATTAAATAAGAATTTATTTTATTTCCTATTATTTTTCTATATAATAATAAAAAATAGAATATATAAAAGAAAAAAGTAATAATAGATAATTATATTAATATTAAATAGCTTAGAAAATCTATTTCTAGTTTAACTTTATTATTATTAAAGCTATAATTTTAAATAAATAATTTATTTATTTAATAAAAGTCTATTAAAAGCTAAGGCTTATAGAAGCCCTTATATTAGATTAATTATATAGAGGTATATCATTTAAAGGGGTTTTTTTAGTATTATTATTAAAAAGATATAGATTAAAAGATTATTATTTAATAAGGGCTATACTATTATTATAATAAAAGATTTATAGAAAATTAAAGAGATCTATAAAAGATATATATAGGTATAGATTAAAGGGATATATATAAAATTTTAGATAGTATATAGGTTATATAATCTAAATAGTAATTTTTTTATAATATAAATAATAATACTCTTATTATTTATTATATTTTTATTTTATTCTTTTTTTATTTTTTTAAAAAGATTATTAATATTATTAAGATTTAATTTCTTAATAAATAAATTAAATTAAACCTTATATTTAATATTTATTATTATAATATTATTAATATTATATTAGTTTTGATTTCTTTAATTATAAAGCTTTATTAATTTAATATTAAAATAAATAATTTATATAAAATAAGAATATAGATTTATTTAGCTTTTTATTAAATAATAAATTAAATTATTTTATATTAAAGTTTTATATATTAATATATATTAGAATTTCTTTTTAAAATTATTATTATTAAAAGCTAATATATAATCCTTTTAATAATATTTATTTAATCTTTTAATTAAGAAAAGATATATATTTATTAATATAATAAATTTTATAAATCATTTATTTATCTTTTTTAAAATTTTATTATAAATAATTATTTCTTTAAAAAAATAAAATAAAACATTTATTATGTTTAATAATAAGAATATTCTTTATAATATATAATATATAATTATAATAAAGAGTTTTTAAAATAATAAATCTTTATTAATCTTTATTAATAATATATATTATATTTTTTTTAATATCCTTTTAAATATAAAATAATATAAAATAATAAAATATATTTAAAATATAATAAATAATTAATATTTATAGCTAATATCTTATTTTTAAATTTCTTTAATTATTTTTAAATATATTTTAATATATATTAATATTATATTTTAAAATATATCTTAATTACTTTAAATATTATAATAATTTATAAGTTTATATAATATGTATTAATTATTTTATAATTTATTAATTTAAAATTAAAGCTTTTATTATTAATTAATATTATTAAATAGTTTATTATATTTAGTTCTATTAATAAATCTTAAAGATTAATTATTTTAGTTTTATAAGATTTAAATTTTTATTCTTTTTTTTAATAAAATATTTAATAATTATAAATAGATTTTCTTTTTATTTTAATAATACTTATTCTTTCTTTAGATTTTTCTTATTTTCTTTTAATAATAATATTTATAAATTTATTTTTAATATTTAATTTATCTTTTTTTTTCTTATTTTTATTATTAAGTATACTTTTATAACTTTTTAATAAGGTTTTTTATTTTATAATCTTTAATTAAGCTTATTATAATTTATATAAGCTTTTTTCTTTTATTATATTTTAATTTATATGTATTTCTTTTTTATTTATTTATTTTTTAATAATTTTTTAAATCTTTTATTTTTATTTAATCTATTAAATTCTATTTATTATATTTATTTAATTAATATTTTATTAATTATATTAATCTTATCTAGTTTTAAATATAAATATATTATTAATATTATTTAATAAATTATTTAATAAATTAATAAATCAGATTTATATAATAATATTTTATTTTATTTTATTATTTTAAATAATCTATTTATTATTATAATTATTTTTTTAATAGCCTTTATAATAATTAATATCTCTTATATAATCTTAAATATACTTTATTATTTATTTTATATTTAATTAATTTATATTTTTAATTATATATATATTTTATATATATTATTATTATATTTATAATATAATTAATTTTATTTATAAATAGATATTTTAATATATTTAATATTTTAATATTTATTTTATTAATATTTATTTATAATAATTCTATTAATTTAATAGATTTAAATTTTATAATTAATTTATTTAATAAATCTTTTATAGAATTATAAATTAAATTATTTAATAAAAGTTATAATATTAATATTATTTTAATTAATAATATATTTAATAATATTTAATAATATCTTAATATTAATTTTATCATTTTTTATATTTTAAATAATCTATTGATCTTTAAATAATATATTATATTAAAAATAAATATTATTTCTAATATTTTAAAAAGATTCATTTAAAAATATAAAATAAATTTAATATTATTATTATTAATTATTAATTAAACTATATTTAATATATATAATAATATTAATCTTAATTATATTTTAATTTAATATTTAATAATTTAATAAATTAAATTAAATTAAATTTTTATAAATTATAATTATTATTATATTAAATAAATATATATAATCTAATATCATTTAAAATAATTATAATATCTTTTTTAAAGATCTTATATTAAAATTAATAATTATTATATAAAATAGTTTATATAAAGTTATTATTATTTATAATTCTTTTTTTTAATTATCTTAATTATTTAAATATATTATATAATAATATATTTATTTCTAATTTAATATATTATTTAATATATATCTTTATTTTAAATATTATTAAATTTATTTATTATTTTTTTATTATTTAATATTTAATATTTATCTTTTAAAAATTATAATTATATTTTTAATATAAAATATATTATCTTTAAGATATAATAAATCTTAAATATATATTAATTTAAATAAAGAAGTATTATTATTAATTATAATAACTATATAATTTTTATAATTTTTATTATTATATAATCTATAAATATTATAATTAATTAATTAAAAGTTTAAATTATTATTTATAGATTTTAATATAATTATAGTTTTATTTAAAATCTAAAATAAATTATTTTAAAAAGATAATTACTTTTAAAAGAATTTCTAGAATATTTAATATTATTAATATTATTATCTTTTTTAATATATTTATTCTTTTTTTTATTATATTTATTTTTTAAATAATAATATAAGATTTAAATAATTTATTTAATTAATAAATATAAGATTTTATTAATAATAATATTATTAATTTTAGAATTTTAAATTATTATATAATAATATATAAATAATTATATTATATTTTAAAAGTATTATTAATATATAATATAATAAATCTTTATAAAAGTATAACTTTTAATCTATAATTTATAATATAAAGATTAAATTATTTTTAAATCTTATTAATATTATATAAGATATATTTTATTTTTATATTTATTATATATAAATAATCAATTAAGAAATATTAATATATCTTATATTAATATATATCTTTTATCTTTTAATAATAAATTTATCTTTTATATAATAAAATAAAATAAATATTTAATATTATAATTTTATATAATTATTTTAAATATATAATTATTTTTTTCTTTTATTAATTTATTATTAAATAATAAAAATAAATAATTAAAAGATATTAACTTTTTTTAATTTATATAATCTTATTTATAAAGCTTATTTATTATAATATTAATAAATATATTATTTTAAATCTTTAATAAATATAATCTTATTATTAATTTTTTAAAAGATTAATTTTTATTTTATCTTTATTATTTATTAAACTTATTCTTAAATTATATTATATATTATAGATTTTAATTAATTTTATAATTATTTTAATTATAATAGGATTTATAATATTTATATAAATTCTTTTTGTAATCTTAATTTTATTTTATTTAATTAATTTTATAATAGATTCTTTTTTTAAGGTTTTAATATTATTATTATTTATAAAATATAATTTAGGTTTTTCTTTTAAATTATTTAAAAATAAATTTAAGATTTTAATTAATTTATTAAATTAAATTTATTATTTATTATTTATTTTATTTAATTAATCTTATATTTTTAAAATAAATAAAATAAATAAAACAAATAAAATAAATAAAATAAATAAAATAAATAAAATAAATAAAATAAATAAAATAAATAAAATAAATAAAATAAATAAATAAATAAATAAATAAAATAAATAAATAAATAAAATAAATAAATAAATAAAATAAATAAAATAAATAAAATAAATAAAATAAATAAAATAAATAAAATAAATAAAATAAATAAAATAAATAAAATAAATAAAATAAATAAATAAAATAAATAAAATAAATAAAATAAATAAAATAAATAAAATAAATAAAATAAATAAAATAAATAAAATAAATAAAATAAATAAAATAAATAAAATAAATAAAATAAATAAAATAAATAAAATAAATAAAATAAATAAAATAAATAAAATAAATAAAATAAATAAAATAAATAAAATAAATAAAATAAATAAAATAAATAAAATAAATAAAATAAATAAATAAATAAAATAAATAAAATAAATAAAATAAATAAAATAAATAAAATAAATAAAATAAATAAAATAAATAAAATAAATAAAATAAATAAAATAAATAAAATAATAAAATAAATAAAATAAATAAAATAAATAAAATAAATAAAATAAATAAAATAAATAAAATAAATAAAATAAATAAAATAAATAAAATAAATAAATAAATAAAATAAATAAAATAAATAAATAAATAAAATAAATAAAATAAATAAAATAAATAAAATAAATAAAATAAATAAAATAAATAAAATAAATAAAATAAATAAAATAAATAAATAATAAATAAATAAAATAAATAAAATAAATAAAATAAATAAAATAAATAAAATAAATAAAATAAATAAAATAAATAAAATAAATAAAATAAATAAAATAAATAAAATAAATAAAATAAATAAAATAAATAAAATAAATAAAATAAATAAAATAAATAAATAATCTTAATCTTTTAAAAGAATATTATAAATAAAAAATAAATTAATAAATAATTAAAGTTTATTATTAAATATTAATTAAAAATATTTATATTAATAAAATAATTAAGAATTAATTAAAATATATTTAAAAAAGAATAATTATTATAATTATTTAATTATTAAATTAAATTATATTATTAAATAATTAATTTAATAATTAAATCTTTCTTTAAATTAAATTATTTCTCTATTATTTAAATAATTAAATAATTAAATTTAATAGATTTAATAAATAATAAAAAGATATTCTTTTTTTATATAATTATTTCTTTATTAAATTTAATCTTAAAAGTATATTATATAATTTCTATTATATAATAATATTATTATTAAAATATTATTTTATATTATATAATATATAATTATATTTATATTTATTATAAATATATTTTAAGTTATTATTTTATTTTAAGTTATTATATAATAATAATAATATATTATTAAATAATTTTATTAAAAATTTTCTTTTAAAAAATATAAATATAAATAATATTATAAAAAGGATTTAATTATATTTTCTTTTTATATTAAAAAACTAATATTATAATTTTATTAAGATTAATAATAATAATTATAATCTTTATTATATTTCTTATTTATATTTTATAAATTTAATTAATTAAATCTTTAAAAACTTTTTATTTATATTATAATTCATCTATTATTTATAATATAAATAAAGAATTATAAAAAAGCTTTTAAAATTAATTTTATATATTTAATTAATTTAATTCTATTATATAATAATAATTTAATTTAATTTAATTAAATAAATTATAGTATATATATATATATATAATAATATTTTAAAAGATTTAATAAAATTTAATTAAAATAATTTATATTATTAAATTTATAATATATAATTATTATTTCTTTTTTTTTAAATATATTAAGATTTTCTTAAATTTATTATAATATTATTTTAAAATATCAATTTTTATATTATAATATTATTATATAAATTCTTTTTTTAAAAAAATAATCTTATATAAATTAAAGCTTTATTATTATTAATATTAATATAATAAATAAAAGTTATTTTAATTTTTAATCTTATATATTTAAAAGATCTATAAATCTAATAATTTAATAATAATAATAAATACTTTATACGTTTATATATAAATATATATTAATATATATAAGTTATATAGTATAATCACGTGATATAATTCAACCTGGGAATAATCCAGGTATGGCTGATGTTTCCTCTTTGCCTTATTAGGTTCTATTTGGCTTTGTTTGTATAATCATTTGCTATTTTATAATAGAGCCTTTTTCGAAAACAGCTATGAAAGCTCAAAGATCTGGCGCCTCTCTGAAACGACGGCCACGTCCAGAAGATATTCAACGTAAGAAGTCGAAGTCCAACCTCCCAGATTATCACAGCTAATAAGCACTGTCTAGCAGGTGACCCTGTACCCACGCGACAGAAACGGCGTTATAAACCTGGAACAGTTGCTTTGAGAGAAATCAGGCAATATCAGAGTAACACAAAACTTTTACTGCTCAAACTTCCCTTCATGCGCCTTGTCAGTACTCAATTGTTTCTATAAGCCCTGAAATCACCTCACTAATACATCTGTAGGTTCGAGAAATAGGCCTGAATTGTCGCCCAAGGGGCAAGGAGTTTCGATGGCAGAGTCAAGCTATTCAAGCGCTCCAGGAGGCTGCTGAGGCGTTCATGGTGCATTTGTTTGAGGATGCTCAACTCTGTGCGGTTCATGCCCGGAGAGTGACCCTGATGCAGAAAGATATTCAGCTTGCGAGAAGAATACGTGGCGCATGGGGCGGACTCGGTTAAAAGCTGATTATAAATTCACAGCTGGTCAACGGAGTTCGGGTGCGTTGATATTATATAATGTTTCCTAATACACTTATATCTAGTTTTTCTTTAAACAGATTCAGCTTTATTTATTATATTTATTATATTTATTATATTTATTATATTTATTATATTTATTATATTTATTATATTTATTATATTTATTATATTTATTATATTTATTATATTTATTATATTTATTATATTTATTATATTTATTATATTTATTATATTTATTATATTTATTATATTTATTATATTTATTATTAAATTATAAGAAATATTTATTTAAAGATTTAAAAAAATAGTTTTTAATAAAAATCTTATATTTTATAAATTTATTATATTATAGATTTTTAAGATATTTATAATTAAATATTATTTTTATTAAAAAAGGCTATATAAATAATTATAATAAATATAAAAAAATATTAAATAAAAGAATTAATTTTTTAATTTTATATATACTTAATAATTAATAGTAATTATATATTATAGAATTATAAAAATTTATTATTTTATTTATATTATAATTCTTTTTAACTTTATTTTATTTTAATTTAAGAAAATCTAAATAAAATTATTTAATAATTATTTTTTAAAATAATATTTATAATATATAATAGTTTTTTAAATATTATATATATATATTTTTATTAAATTAATTATTATTATATAAATATTATTATATAATTAAATCTTTAAATAATAAAAGATTTATTATTAATATTATAATCTTAAATAATAAGATTTATATTAATTATTTTCTAAAATAAACAAAATAAAAAAGAAAACTATTTATTTTATATAAAATTAATAAAAAAAGAATTTATTATTTATATTAATAATTTTTATTTTTAATAAATAAAAGAAAATCTAATTATAAATATTTATTAGATTATTAAAAGAATTATATTAAACTTTTAATAATCTATTTAAATCTATAAATTCTAAATAATTTAATAAAGATCTTAAACTATTAAATTAATATAGATAATTATAAATAAGATTTTAATATAATATTATATTAAAGATAAAAGGTCTATTAATAATTAAAAATATAATATTAAGATTTATATTTATTAATTAAATTAAGATATAATTATTTAAAGATATTAAATAAAGTCTTATTTAATATAAAAAGATATAAAAGAGATTTATTATATTATAAAATAATAATAATTAAAATATATATAATATCAATTATATATTTCTTAAAGAATTATTATAAATAATCTTATTTTTGTTTAATAATATAATTATATTATTTATATTATTAATTAATTTATATTTTATATTTTATTAAAGATTATTTATATAATAAAGAAAATTAAATAATAAATCTAAATTATAAATTTTATTTTTATAGAATTTAAATATTTTAAATATATTATAAGTTGTAATATTTAAAAGATAATATAAAATATTATTATTTTAATCTTAATCTTAATTATAATTTATATCTTTAATTAAATTAATAAATAAATAATTTTAAATATTATTTTAAAAAATAATAAAATCTATAAAATTAAATAAAAAATATAATTATATTATATTATAATAATTAAAAGTTTTGAAAAAATAATTTATTTAGTTTTTATTTAAATATATAATAGATTCTATCTTATATAAGATAAGGGCTTAATATATTATTAAGGCTTTAAATATACTTTTTTATTTTGTTAAGTATTAATAATATATTATATATATAAAGGGATTATAGGATTAAATATAATATAAAAATAGCTATTAATTTAATAGATTTATTTATAATTTATTAATATATTGATTTTTATTATAATAGTAAATAGATAATTGATTTTTTATATAATAGTTTATTATAATCTAATACTTATATTCTTATATCTTTTTCTTTAGTTATAATAAAAGTAATAGCTTTATTAAATTTTATTATTATTTATTTTAATAAATCTATTACTTTTAATCTTTATTAAAGCTCTATTATTTTTTTAATAAAAGGCCTATAAAAAGTTATATAATTTATTAAATATATTGAATTTAAGTAAAGTTAATAGATTAAGTATATTATAATTAAGGCTTTTAAATTCTAATAAGGAATCTAATAAGGAATCTAATAAGGTTAATATAAAGCCCTCTGAATTATTATTTTTAAAGCTTTTAAAGGATAGCTTAGAGCCCTTAAAGCCTTTAGAAAATAGCTTAAAGCCTTATAAAAAAGGTGATTTAATAGCTTTTAAAGATAATATAAAGGGTTAGTATAAGAGCGGTTTAAATAGGTATTATAAGGCTAGATATATATAATTATTATATTAGTTATAGAGCTAAGAATAGATTTCTTAATTATTAAGGAAATCTATTATTAAAAAGAGTTAATTAAGAGTATTATATAATATTATTATTAATATAAAGCTAGTAATAGCTTTAAAAAATTCTTTTTATTAAGATTAAGGTCTTATTATATAGGTAAAGAGTATATTTATATTATATTATTTATTCCTATATCTTTATAATATAATTTTAATACTATAGGATAGTAATATAAAGGATAGCTTAAATTAATTAATTATATAAATCCCTGATATTATAAGTAGTAAAAGATAATATTATAAATAATAAGATTTATTATTTTATTAATTTAAATTTTATTATATTTATAAATTTTAAGCCTTTTTACTATTATTTTTTTAAAAAAAAGAATTTTTTAATTAAGATTAATATTCTTTTTATAATTATAATAATTTTAATATTAATGATTTTAAAAATATATAATTTTTAAATCTAATTTATTTTATTAAGTTTTATACTCTTTTCTTTTTTAATAAAGTTAATATTAATAATTTATATTAATTTTTTTTATTAAATAAAGAATCTTATTATAATTCTTTTTATATATATAATTTATTTAAATTTATTTATAATCTTTAGATATAATAATAATATCTTATTTTTTAAGCTTTTAGATTATTATTTAAATAATATTATTTTATTAAAATATAAATATTTTTTTAGCTTTATTTTATCTTTAAGGTATTATATTATCTATAATATTTTATAATTATATTATTAATATATTTATTTTTAGATTAATATCTAGATATTTTTATTAATTATAAAAGATTAATTTAATTAATTCTTTAATCTTGATTAATTTTTCTTTTAAATCTATTTATTTATTATATTAATTTAAGATAGAATCTTATTATAATCTTAATTTTTATTATTTATAAAAAATAATTAGATTTTATTATATTTATATTAATATCTTAATTTTTATATAATAAATCTAAATTATATTAAATTAAATTTAAGATATAAATTTATTAATTATCCTTGATTTATATAATTATTCTATAAAGAATAATTAAAAGAAGATATTATTAATATATTAATTTAAATATAATCTAGGCTTTTAATTAACTTTTATAATAAATATCTTATATTAAATAATATATATTAAAATTATTTATCAGAATATATTATTTTTATAATTAAGGTATTTATATAAATAATATAATTTATAGCCTTTTATTATAGGGTTTAAAGTATATAAATTATATTATAAAGGTATTCTTATCTTATCTTAATATAATATAAGCCTAATCCTTATTTATTTATTATAATAATATTATAAGATTATATTTCTTATAAATATATATAATTATATAATTATTACTTTATATTATATAATATTTAATTATTTTTATAATAAAAAATATTTTTATTTATATATTAATTAATAATTCTTATATAATAATAATATTATATTCTTTATATAATTATATTAATATTTTAGCTTTATTTAAATCCTTTTCTTTAATATTTAATATAATATAAATAAAATTATAAAAAAAAGATAATTATATAGCCTTCTTATATTATTATTATTATTATAATATTTATTATAAAGATTATAATTATATTTTAATTAAAATTGGAATTTTTTTTTAATATTAATAATATTTTATCTTTTTTAAAAATAATTAATTAAAATCTTAAAGAATTCTATATTATATTATATTAGAATAATTATATATTTATTATATTTATTATATTAATTATATTAATTATATTATAATATATTGGATTAAATTAAAAGGATTTATATTTATAAGCCTTTTTAGATTTATTTAGATTTATAAGTCTTTTTAAGGTATATATTTATAAAGGCCTTATATTAATTAATATAAATAATATAGCTTTATAATAATTTATTCTTTTATATAATATATTTATTAAATCTTTTAAAGTATATATTTATATTCTTATTATAAAAATAATATAATATAGTTATTATATTATAAATATAAGCCTTATATTTATATTTAAGGTATTTAAAATATTTTATTAATTAAAATATTTTATTTTAGGGTTTATATTTATAAAAATCTTTTTTAAAGAGAAAACCTTTTTTAATTAATTTATTTATATTTTTAAAAATATTAGCCTTAAAAAAGTATTACTTTTATAATAATAATACTTTAAGATAATTTAATATATATCTTTAATATTAATTTAATAAGATTTTATTAATAGATTTTAAGTTTTATATTTTTTTTTATAAATGTAATTATAATATTATAACTCTTTAATTAATATTAAATAAATCTATATAATTATTAAAATACCTAATTAAAATATTAATAATTAAATAGGCTTATTTATAATCTATTAAAATATAGAATTAATAAAACGTATTATAATATTATTATTTAATAGATATTAAATTATTATTTAATAGATATTAAATTATTATTTAATAGATATTAAATTATTATTTAATAGATATTAAATTATTATTTAATAGATATTAAATTATTATTATAATAAAGATATTAAGATTATCTTTAATTAATTTATTTATAATATCATCTATAATTATAGATTTAATAATTATTTTAAAAATATATTTTTAAAATATAATCTTTATAATAAAGATATTTATTATTTTTAATATTCTTTTAATTAATATTCTTTAAATAAATAAATTTATTTTATTTATAGTATTAAGTTTTTTTAAGGTTTTTATAATAATCCTTTTTATCTTTATATTTAATTATTAAAAATAATATTATATATTTATAATATTATTAATAAATATTTAAAATTAAAAATTAAATTAAATTATTATTTTAAATCTTTTTTTATTAATTTAATAGATATTAAAGTTTTTTTTTAATCTTTAATTTTTTATATTTTATATTTTATATTTTATTTTTATTTTAATATTATAATTCTTTTTAATTTAATTAATTCTAATATATTAAAGACTATAAATAATATAATCATTAATATATTAATATATATAATATTAATCTTATCCCTTATAATATCCCTATTTAAATTATTATATAATATTATAGCTAAAAGTAATTAATTTTAATAATTTTATTTCTTATATTAATTTATATTTTAAAAATAGTATTATTAAATATAAGGCCTATAATTTAAATCTTTCTTTATTATATATAAAAAGTCTAATAATTTATTAAATTTATTAAATATATTAAATTTAAATAAAATTAATAGTTTAAGGATTTTAAGATAGTTATTAAAGCCTTTTAATAAAAACAATATAAAACGATCTGTTAAACTCTTTGATAAATATAAAAGACTTTCTTAAGATTTATTAGATTTTATAATATAATTCAGATTATATAACTATTATATAAAGAAATCACCTATATTAATTATATACCTTTAAAAGTTAACTATTTATAGTAATTAATTATATTAATTATATTATATTTATAGATCTTCTTTTATAGTAGATTATAAGCCTAGATTTATATTATTAATTTAATTTTATTTATTTTAAAATAATCTTTAAAAATAATAAACAATTTATATAATAATATAATTTTAAAAGATTTATAAATAGAATTATAATATTATTAAAAGATAATTAAAATTATCTATATAATATAATATTAATCTTAGAAAATAATATATATTAATATAATATTATATCTTAAAAATTATAAATTAAAGATAATATTCTTATATCTCTTTTTTAATAGAATAATTATAAAAATAAAATTAATAATTTTATTATTTAAGAAAAAGCCTAAAAAAATTAAATAAATCTAATAATAAATCCTAATTAAAGATTAATAAAAAGATTTTAAATATATTTTAAATTAATAGAATTATTAATAAAGATTTTAATTTTAATTAATATTTATATTTAATAATAAAAACTATTATTATTATTTATAAAAAATAATATTAAATATTTAATATTTTATATAAAATATTTACAAAGAATATAAATAGCTTTATATTTTTTATAAATTATATTTTATAAAATATATAAAAATTATTTATTAATTAATTCTTAAATATAATCTATAATATCTATAATAGATAAAAAATAATAAATAATAAGATTCTCTTAAAATTATAAAAAATAAAATATAATAATTATAATAAATCTTTATAATATATATAATATAATTTAATTAATTATTTAAGGATTATTAATAATTAATTAAGTTTTAATAAAAATATAATCTTTAATATAATAATTATAATTAATATAAAATATTTATATAATAATTTCTATTATTTAATAAAATAATTAATATATTTAATAAAATAATTAATATATTTAATAAAATAATTAATATATTTAATAAAATAATTAATATATTTAAAAATTAATCTATTTAAATAATTATTAAATTATTTATTATAAATCAGTTATTTATAAAAAATAAACTTTATTTATAAAAATAATATATATTATAATTATTATTTAATAATAATAATTATAATAATTATTATAAACTATTCTTAATTAATAATCTATAATATATATTATTTTAAATATTATAAATAAATATAAATATAATTATAATAATCTTAAGATTATTAAATCTATAATAAAAGTATATAAAAATAATATCTTATATAATAAACTTATTTAATTAAGATAAATAAATTAAATATAATATATATTATTAATATTATAATAATAATCCTTTATTAAATATTATTATAATAAATTTATTCTTTAATAAATAATTAATTAAAAGTATTATTATATATAAAGAAATATTTCTTATTTTTTAAAAATATTATAAATTATAAGAAATCTATAATCTTTTATAATTATTATATAATTTAATAATAATTATTAAAATAATTATAAAAATATTAAATTATATAATTAAATATTTATAAAAGGTATTTAAAAACTTAAATAAATAAATAAAATAAATCTAGTTTTAAAATATCTTTATAAGCTTTAATTTATAAGGAATCTAGATTTAATCTTTAAATTTTAAAGATAATTATTTATAATATATATATTATTAAAAGGATATATTAAAGTTTAAATCTTATTTAAGCTATTAATAAAAAAGATTTATAATTATTATATTTAATAGATTATAATAGCTTTGATAATAATATTAAAAGCTATATTAATTTATTTTATAAAATTAAATAAATATTAAAAAATATTAAAAAAACTAAAGATTATTAATATACAAATAAAAAGCCTAAATTAATTCATTAATTTAAGGATTATATAATAATAATAATAATTATATTAAGTTAATAAAATCTTTTAATATTATAATTATTAATATTAAGAAAATTAAAATCTATTTTCTTTATATTTAAGATTAAAATAAATATTATAAATAATAATAAACTATTTATAAAATATTAAATTAAGATTAAAAATAAATAATAAATCTAAATAAATTAATAAAACTATTAATTTTATATAATAAAAGATTTTATATTTCAATTATTAATAATTTAATTTAAAAATTATATATTTACTTATTAATATAAGAGAATTAAATCTTTAATATAATTTAAAATAATATTATTTATATTAAAATATAAATAAATTTAAAGATTAAATAATATTATATTAATAATAATAATAAATTTAAGAATTTAATATTATTAAGCTTTTTTAATATAAAAAGCATTTATATTAATTATATAATTTATAATTATTATATTCTATTATATAGCTATATTAATAAAAAGATATAGATAATAGAATACTTAGCTTTTTAATACTATAATATATATAAGTAAGTATAATAAGCCTTTTAGCAGAAAATTATACTATTTAAGAGTAGATCTAACTAAATTAATATATTTATAATACTAATTAAAGTAAAATTTATTATATAATAGGTAATAAAACTAAAAAGATTATATAAATATAATATAATAATCTAATTATAAAAGACTAGAGATAAGAAAATAATAAGATAATAAAAGTATTATAATATTCTATTTAAAGACTTTATTATAGAATTAGTTATACCTAGGGTATCTAGATTATATCTATATATTAAACATTATATAATTATAATATGTATTAATTAGAATTATTATTAAAAGTATTTAAATCTAAATTATAAAGATTAATTAGAAAGAGTAAAGAATCTATCTTTTATAAGTATTAATTAAAAGGAATAATAATAATATAGATATAAAGTATTAATTTATTAAATACTTTAAAAATAATTTATATATCTTTTTTAGATATTCTAGATAAATAATAATAATATTAAGATTTAAATATATAAGTACTTTATTAATAAAAATACCTTTAATCTTTTAATTAATATAATTATTAATAGCCTTTTAAATCTTAATTAATTAAAACTATAATTAATAAAATAATAATAATAAGGATATAATAATCTTTAATTAAAATTAGAATATTAAAGATATCTATAATTAAAATTAAAATATTTATAATAATTTAATATTTATTAAAACATTTTATTATAGATTTAGGAATCTATTAAAGTATTTATAGTAATTATAAAACTATAATAGAAATATAATCTATTATTTTATATTTATAATAAATATTATAATAATATATATAATAATAACACTTACTTAAATATATAAAATAAATAAAAAAAGATAAAAATAATAAGGATATTTAATCTATTATTTAAATTATAATAATCCTTTGCTTTTTAATTAAAGAATAAGATATAAATATAATAAATATAATTATTAATAAATTAATAATATAGATATAATATAAAAGTAATATATATAAAATAGCTTAATATTTAGTATAAAGAATCTTAATAATAAACTTAACCTTAATTAATTTAATAAATATAATCTTTAATATCTTTTTAAGGATTGAAATCTTTATAATCTTATTATTAAATTAATAAAAGTATAATAATAATAAAAAAAATTAATAAAAATAATCTTATTAATCTTAATTTATAAATATAAAATTAATTATAAATATAAATAATAATAATAAAATAATAATAATAAAATAATAATCTATAAATAAAATTAATAATAATTATTTAATAAATAATATTAAAGTATTTATATTAGATCTAAAAAAATAGATTATAGAATAATTTAATTAATTTAAAGAGAGTATATTAAGGGTATAATAATAATAGCTATATTAACTAGAGAGGCTATAAAAGATAAAGATGAAGCCGAATTAATTATCTAACCTAATCAGATCTAATAGTATAGTAATAGTATAATTTATACTAGCCTAACCAGATAAAATTCTATATTAAAATTATAATTTAATCTATAAATATAATATAAATAAAATAATATAGTTATTATAAATAATATATATTAATAAAATTAATCTAATCTATAAATTAATTTTATTAATCTAATAGTTTTTTAAATTTAATATAATAAATATATAGGTATTATAATTAATATATTAATTCTTTATTAGCTATTAAATATAAAGATAAGATTTATTATATATAAGAGAATAAAGAAAGAGGGCTATAATAATATAATATAAGTATAAATAATTAAAAAGAGGATAAGGGTTTTTATTTATTTTTTCCTTTTTATTAATTAAATAAAAAGGGATTATTTATTTTATAAAGAGTTTAATCTAGATATATTTAATTTAATATAATTATAAGATTAATAATAATAATATAAATTATATTAAAATAGAATTTTAATTTTTTTTATTTGATTATATAAAATTAAATATAAATTATATTTATTAATAATAATCTATTAAAGTTATTTTAAAAGAAAATTATTAAAATAATAATATATATCTAGAAATATAATCTTTATAATATATTAAATAAAATAATATTATATAAAATATAATATAAATATTAATTAAATATTAAATATTTAAGATATGATAATTATAAAGCTTATAAATTAATATTTAACGCTTATTTTTTTTAAAAAGCTTAATATAAGATTATTATTATATTTTTTAATTTATTATAAAAAAGATTTAATATATAAATTTTAAAATCTTATAATAAAAAAAATAATTAAACAAAAAATATAATTTTTAAAAAAGATTATAAATAAATAATAAGGTATTATATTTATTATTAATTAAGAATATAAATCTTAAAATATTATTTATAATAAAAATAATATTATTTATTTTAATATTAAAGTAATATATTTAAATTCTTTATAAGGAGATTTGATTTTAGGATTTATAATAAGCAGATAGGAACTAATAATTTTAATAATTATATTAATATTAAAGCTTATACTTACTTCTATATATTCCAAGTAAATAGCCTATAATACTATAGGAAAAGACTATAATTATATATTATATATTATACTTTATAATAGTATTATAAGTATCCCCTATTTTTATTAGGTATTACCCTAATATCTATATATTTTTTTATTTATATTATATAGTTTTTTAATTTTAATATATATACTTAGAAACTCTTACTTTTTAAGATATTTTCCTTTTTCTTTCTTTAAATATTCCTTAATATATTATCTTTTATATTTAATCTTTTTATTTTTTAATTATTATATATTAATCTTCTAAGTAAATTATTAAATAATTACTATAATTAATAAAAAAGCTATTAAAACCCTAATAGCTATTATATAAAAACATTATAGAAGGTTTAATACTTTTATTATTAAATAGTATTAATATAGTTATTATTTAAGATCTATAATTAAGAAGGATATAAAGATAATAAATAAGGAATAATAATCCTATAAGTTTATAATAATTAAATATAGTTTTATCTCTGTTTTATTAACTTATTATATTAATTATATTAAATATAATAATAATTATAACCTATAAGGTTTTTTTTTTTTTTTAATTTTAAAAGTATTATTAATATTTAATTTTAATCCTTTAATATTAATAACTAGTACTACTAAAGAATTAATCCAAATTCTTAATTTTTTAAATAAATTTAATTACCTTTATCTTATAATAATTAAATAAGATATTTTTTCTATAGAGAAGTAATAGGATATTATTAGCCTCTCTATTAATATTTATTTAGCTTTTAAAACCATTAAAACAGCTTATTAATAAGAGTTTAAATTAATTAGAACCAAAAAGATTATAAAAACTATTTAGTTTAAATATACTAAACTAAAAACTATTTACTAAGATCTTTAATTAAAAGAAAACTATAAACTAATAGATAATATATTTACTTTTATAAGTATTTTCCTATCTTTATTAATAATTATTCATTAATATTTAATAATAACTAATAGGAGCTATATATTAAAAGGTATAAATTAAATATTATAAGAAAATAATTAAATAATATAATAATCAGGATCTAAAGCTTTATACTAATAATAAGGGATATATTATTTAATAGTTAACTTTATCTACTATTATAAGTAAAGTTCAAGCCTTAATTAATAATAATAAGATTATATCTAAGAATACTACTATAAGGATTAAGTTTCTAATTACTTTTATTAAAGTTTAAATAATATTTTATTATAGTCTTATTATTTTAAAATAATAATTTACTTTATTTAGGAATTTTTATTAATATTATAATATACTTTTAATATAATCCTTTATTTTCTTTATAGCTTTCTTAATTAATTTCTTTACTTTTATTTATATTTTATTAAATACTTTAATAAGTTTTAAAGTATTTATATCCTCTTCTAAAATCTATTAATTATATTTAAAAGGCTAATCCTTTTATTTTATTAAATAATAAAATTCTTTTTAAATAATAGCCTTTTTTTAATTTCTTTAATTTCTTAATTATTTTTATTTTTTAAATCTAATATTAAAAGATTATTATTAAAACAATCTTAGTATTATTTTTAAGGTTCTAATAATAATATATAAAAGATATTATAAATTCATAAATATTAGTTTAATAAAGCTAAGTGATATACTTATAAATTAATTTATTAAAGAATTTAAAAAAGAATAATAAATCTTAGATATAATTTTTTCTTTATTTTTAAATAAAGGTTTTTTATATTTAATATTATTATATTACCTCTTTTTAAGGTAAATAATTAATAAACTTTATTATAGCCTTTTATTTATCTTTTTATTACTTTTCCTTATTTTATTATTAAATCCTTTTATAATTTTAAGAGTCTCTATATATAATATTTTATAATAGGTAATTTATTCTTAAAGTTAAGGTTATCTTATATATAAAATACAGGATTATAGCCTATTAAAGCCTTATTAAATAAGAGATCTATTATAAAAGAAATAGCTAAATTATAGATAAATTATATTATATAAAGTAAAGTTAATTAAGCTATTTAATCTTTTATTATAAAATATTATAAATAATACTCTAAAACCTGATTTATATACTTAGTTTACTTATTGATTTATAAATAAAATATAATTAAAAGGTAATATTTTATATATAATTAATAATATAGCTTTAACCAGAAATTACTAGTAAAAATTAAACCTTAATTAAATATAATACCTTTTAATATATTAAAGTATAATTCTATCTTATAATAAAATAATTTAATTAATTTTAATATAGTAATTATAATATTTATAGGAAGAAATAAGTAATATTTTATAAATCGATTAATAATAATTAATATTATATTAATTTCTCTTTTTTTATAGATAATTATTAATAAATCAGTAATAAAATCTATAGAGATTTCTTCCTAAGGTCTATTAGATTTTAATAATAATTCCAGATATCTATATAATTAATAATATTATATAACTATACCTTAGCAAATACTATAGCTTATAATATATTTATTAATATCCTTATATATAAAGTATTAATAAAACTTTTATTATAAAAGCTTAATAATATATTTAATACTAAAATAATCTATTAATAAATCATTATAATAAAGCTATAAAAGCTTATTTCTTAATAATAAATTATTAAGAATATAAATATAATTTTTTAATCTTATAAAGCTATTTATATTTATTAATTAAGATCCCTAGTTTTATCTCTATTTCTTTAATAATAACTTTTCTTTTTACTTTATTATTTTAATATCTTATTATTAGGCTTTTATTAAAAGCTATAAAAGTGATTTAAATATATTAGTATTTATTAAAATTTTATTATTTATAACTATTTTTATTTTTAATTATAAGAAATTTTATTTATAATTAATTATAGCTTTTATCTATTAACTTAAAAAGTAATCTAATATTAATAATTTATTATTAATATATTAGGTATTTACTATTAATCTAATTAATTTATTATATAATAATAATAATAATTCTAAATTAATTAAGGCTTCTTTATTTTAATAATTAAATTACTATAAAGGTATATCTACTAGATTTAACTTACTAAAGTAATACCTTATAATAAAATTATAAGATATTAAGGCAATATACTAATATATTTATCTTTTTAATAGCTTTAATTATATTATAAAACCCTAAAGATTTTAATAATTAAATAGAATTTCTATCTATTTTATTAATCTATTAATATATCTTTACTAGTATTAAAAGGAATATATTATAATAAATATTTCCTGATTAAATATACTATAATTTATTTCTATAGAAATAAATTTTCTAGATTAAAAGATCATTGAATATTAAATACCCTTATCATCCTATTATAATATTATTTCTATTATTATATATTTTAAAGTATTTATTTTAAATTATACTTAATATTATAGATTAAAATACCTTAATAAAGATACTTCTTAAAATACCTACTTAAAATATTAAAAAGCTTATCTTTTAATATTATTTAAAGATATATTTCTTGGTTTTTTCTTATTAATATTACCCTAAAATAATATATTTAATAGTATAATAATACCTAAATATTTATAAATAAATCTATAATAAAAATTATAGAATCCTAGGAAAACCTATATATCTTTATATATTTTTAATTATTCCTATTCTATAATTATTATTATTCTTTTTAGGTTTATTAATATTCCTTTTATAAAAAGAAAATATTTTAAAAACTCTATCTTTTCTTAATAGAAATAGTATTTTTTAGGGTTTATATAGAATTATATAACCCTTAGCCTTTATAAAACTTGTTTTATATATAAAGTATACTCTTTATAGGTTTTAGAAAAAATTAAAATATTATTAAAATATATAATATAAATAATATTAAATAATTCCTTTAAGGCTCTATATATATAATATTAGAATATTATAGATATATTAATTATTTAAAGGGTATTATTAAATATTTATAATAATTATATTAAATATAGAAAGTTATTTTCTATTTATTATCCTTTTTAATTTAGATTTAATAATATATATCTTTAATATTAATTTTTATAAAATATTCTACTCTTATAATATAATCAAGAATCTTAGAAATAAAAGATAAAGTATAATAATTCTTATTTATTATCTTATTAAAACCCTAATAATCTATATATAAGTATAGATTTCTATCCTTTTTTAGAATAAATAGAATTAGTACTCTTATCAGGCTTTTTAAGGAGTGTATTCTATTTAATTTAATATTCTTTTTAAGATATTATTATAATTCTTTTAATTCCTTTTATAAAAAAGGATAGATTACCCTATAAAGAGGTGATATATTTAATAATAGATTAATTATATAATCTATTTCCTTATATATTAGTAAAATACTAGTATTTTTAGATATAAATATATATAAGAACTCTTATAATTCTAAAGATAAATCTATAATATCTTATATACTATTTAATACCTTTTCTTCCCTTAAAAAAATAGGTTTATTTAAATATATAATTATAAAAATAATAATTTTATTTTTATAAGCTTTTATAAATTTATATAATTAAAGGATTTTAATAATATATTAATTTTACTTAAACTATTATATATTATTATAAATACTTAAATAAATATAATATTTAATTAATATAATTATATTAAATAAAATAAGGCTTCCTTTCTTTCTTAAATTATAATTAATACTAATATATATAATTATAAAATATTTAATAATATCCTTTAAATTAATAATAATTACTAATATTTCTTAGGTATTATAGATTTTAATCCTTATCTTATTTATAGTTTTTAATTTAATTAATATTAAAGGTAATTATTTTAATTAGCTTTTTCTTATAAATTCTTTATTTATTAAATTAATTTTAGATCCTATATTAAGATCTATATATATTTTAATATAATTTTACCTTTTAATTATTATAATTATATAAAAATAAGCTATTATTCTAATTTAAATCTATTTAATTAAAGCTATTAAGGCTATATTAATTATTATTATTTTTTTATATTACTCTTAATAGGTTTTAATAATTTATTCTATTTTTCTTTTTTATTTAGGTATATATTTACTAGATAATTATTATCTTTATAAATATAATATATTATTTTTATAAAGCTTTTATCTTATTTTTACCCTTTATAATCCCTTACTAAAAATCCCTAATCTCTATTATAGGATAGATATAGATAATTACCCTTATAATTTAAAGATATCTATAATTTGATTATATTTTATTCCTTAATTAATTACTTTTTAATTACTTTTTTCTTTTATTTTATTAAATTAAAGTACTTTTTTATATTTAATTTAAAATATTTATTTAAAGTAATTTTATTATTATCTACTTTCCTTTTTTATATATGCTTTATCTAATATTAATCTATAAGATATATTAAATTAAGGTAATTTATTAATAATTTATTATATATTTATAAACTAGCCTATATTATTAGAAGGAGTTTTATAAAGAAAAATATTATTTACTATATAGGATCTAGCTTAAGATAAGATTTATAATATAATATAGTATTATATAGCTTATTTAGAATATCCTTAAGCCCTTATTTTAATTTATAAAATTTATAATAGAATTCCTATAAATAATTTTTTTATTCTAATAATAAGATATTTATTTATTTTAAGAAATAATCCTAATTTAATACTATATTTAGGTTATTAATCTGGATTTATTAACTAGATTATTTATTAGTTTTCTATTAATTATTTATTTAGTTAATTAATAGCTAAAAGAATCTTATTTTTATTACTTTTATAGATCTTTGGTTTTTCTTTAAAAGCCCTTTTTAGATTGGTTAATTAAATAGCCTTATTTTTTAGGATTCCCTAAAAAACTAATTTAATAAATATCTTAACTTTTATTAAATTATTAGTATCCCTTTATATAGATATTATAGATATTTATAAAGTATTATTATCCTATAATAATACCTATTATTCTATAAATTACTACTATATATAGGCTAGTTATTCTTAAGCTTATATAAGCTTATTAATTATATTAAGTTAATCCCTTATTTCTATTAATTTGTTTTTAGAATCTAAATAATTTGATTACTCTTTAATAGGCTTAGGAATAAATATTATATATCTTCTTATAATTAGGATTACCCTTAGCCTTTATAATTAGATTATCTTATTTATAGGCTTTAATAAGATACCTTTAAATAGGTTTAATAATAATTTATATCTCTATTTTATATTTCTTTTTAAAACTATTATAAATCCTAGGTATTTATAAAAAGAAATATAAGAATTATAAAGAGATTTGATTTTAGGATTTATAATAAATAGATAAAAATTAATAATTTTAATAATTAGATTAATATTAAAGCTTATATTTACTTTTATATATTCTAAGTAAATAGCTTATAATACTATAAGAAAAGATTATAATTATATATTATATATTATACTTTATAATAGTATAATATTCTTATATTATAAAAATAATAAATAAAATATTAATTATATAAAAGAAAAAAAATATATAATTTAAATAATTTAAATTTAAATTTTTTTTTATTAATTAAATAATAATTATAATATAATAATAAAATTAATAAATAAATTTAAGAATAAATTTAAATTTATATAATATTATTATAATATAATTAAAAATAAATTATTTAAAAACCTTAAAATATTATAATAAATATAAATATTAATATATTAAAATAAATAAAAAGATATTATATAAAATAAAATAAATTTATTAAAAATAATAAGATTTAGGATTTATTAAATTTAAATAAAATAATTAATATTTATAATAAAAAATAAATATTTATAATAAAATTAAATATAAATAATATAATTATTTATTTTAATATATTATAGATTATTAAAAGCTTTAAAAATAATAATATAATATAAATTATATAAATATCTTTATATTAATAATTTAATAAAAAACTTTTAGATTTTTATTTATATTAATAATTTATTTAAATTAAAAGATTAAATAAATAAATATTATTATAGCTTTTTTTTATAAAAAGATTATAAAAAGACTTTTATTAAATCTTTATTAAAATTTAAAATAACAAAGAAAATATATAAATTAAAAAGGCTTTATATAGATTTAATTAAATATATTATATTTAATTTAATACTTTAAAAAAATAGTAAAAGAATTTAAATTTATTTAATTAATATATAATTTAATATTTTTTATAAATAAATCTAATATTATTATTATAATTTATATTAATAATATTTTTTATTTAAACTATTAAAAGATAATATTTAATAATAAAATAAAAATCTTAATAATTAATTAAAAATAAAAGATCTAGATATTATATATTTCCTTCTTAATATATAAATTATATAAAATTAAGAATATAAATAATTCTAATTCTTTATAAAAGATATATTTATAATATATTTTTAAAGAATTTAATTTAAAAGGGCTTATATTAAAGATAATCTTTATAAAAATAAATAAAGATCTATAAATATATTATTAAAATCTAAGATATATTACTTTATTATTATTATATTATTTATTAAAATAAAATCTATCTTAATAAATAATATTATATTAAAGATTATATTCTTTTAAGGTTTATTTATAAAAATTATAAATAATTTAATATAGTCTATTTAATTAAATATTATTAATAATAATATTATAATTCTTCTTAAAAAAGTAAAATATATAAAATATATAAGGGCTAAGTTTTATAAGATTTATAAATTAATCAAGAATAATATAATAAATATAATCTAGATTTTTAAAAAGAAAAATCTAATAAATCTGAGTATTAAAATATTATTATAATTAATATATAAAAAATAAAGAATGTTTATAAAGCTTATAAGAAAAAAAATCTATTATTATATAAAAGCTATTATTCTTTTTTTTTTATAAAATCTTAATAAAAATAATAAAAAATACTATATTATAGTTTTATATTAATCTAAATTAAGAAAAGATATTAGATTTCTTAATATCTTTAGCTATAATTAAAATATAATAATTATATTTATATTAAACTATATAATATTAATAATAATATAAAAAGGCCTTATATCTAATCTTGTTTTATAGTATTATTTATATTTTATTAAAATATAAAACAAAGAGATTTAAAAAGAATAGAATATTATAAAAGGATATCTCTTAATATAATATAATTAACTTAATTAATTAATATAAATATCTAATCTTTAAAAATATATAATAAATATAAATAATTCTCTTATATAATAATTATATAATCTATATTTATAGAAGCCTTTTTTAAAGAAATATCTTTTTTTATTAATCTATTAATATTTTCTAATATAACAGCTTTAAAAAGAAATATTATTTTTTATTATAATTATATTTTAAAAGAGCTTAGTATATAGATGGATAATTAATTTAATTAGGTTTTATTATTAAATCTTAGTTTTAATATTATCTTTATTTTATATTTATAATAATAATATTAAAATACCTTTAATTACTATTAAATAGATCCTTATAAAAATTAAGATATTTAATTTAAATATTAAAAACTAGATAAATTTATTTATAATTTATTATTTTATTAAGATAAAAAAGTAATAATTATATTATTATTATAAAGGTATTAAGATTATTTTTAATTAATCTATTAATAATTTTAATTATAAATTTATAAATATATCTCTTTAATATAATCTTTATTATAAAGATATTAAGCTTTTTAAATATTTCTTTTTTATTCTTATTATATATATAAATTAATTCAATTATTATTATTTCTTAAAATAATTTATTGAATTTTTTAAAAAAGGCTTAATATTAATATTATATTATTTTAATTATATATCTATTATTTTAATTATATCATAATATATTAAATTAAATTAAAGGGATTTATATTTATAAGCTTCTTTTAATTTATTAATCTTTATTTATCTCTTAAAACATATATTTAAAAAGGCTATGTATTATTTATTATAGATTATATAGTTCTATAATTACTTATTCTCTTTTATAATATATTTATTAAATCTTTTAGAATAAAGTATCTTTATTATAAAATCTATATATTATCTTTATAGATATAGGCTTTATATTTATATCTTAGGTATTAAAAGTATTTAATTAATTTAATAGCTTTAATAAAAGGTTTATATTATTATATTATAATATTATAATATCTTTATCAATTTTTAAAATTAATAAATTAATTAAATTATTTTTATAGATATTTCTTTATTAATTAAGAAATATTAAAATTCTTTTTTAATCTTTAGTTTTTTATATTTTTTATTTTATTTTTAATTTAATCTTATAGGTTTCTCTTATCTTATTAATTTTAATATATGAAAGGTTATAAGTATTATAATCTTTAATATATTAGTATCTATAATATCTATGATATCCTTAATAATATCTCTTTTAAAGCTATTATATAATATTATAACTAGAGAAATTTAATCCTAATAAATTTAATTCTTATATTAATATATATTTTAAAAATAGCTTTATTAAGTATAAGGCTTATAAATATTTTATTATATTTAAATTAAATAATTAATAATTATATTAAATTATATTTATAAAAAATATAAATTTAATAAAATATTTTTATTAAAATTAAAATATAACAAATATAATAAATTATATTAATTAAAATTAAAATATCTTTCAAAAAAATAATAATAAAGTATTATAATATACTTAAGAGTCTTATTATTTATATATTTGTATTTTATTATTTATATATTTAATACCTTATATAATCTTTATATAGTATTTATATAATACCTAGTTTAATAAAATCCTTTTATATTTATTTTATAATATCTAATTTTAATATAAGAGTATAAGAATAAATAGTATAATATAAATCCATTTTATTCAGCTACTTTTAACAGGGCTATTAAATAGGTAAGCAGACTGTTTTATAGGTTATAATAAGGTTATTATAAGATTGCTTAGTAGGCTGTTATATAATCCGCTAGGTGGGCTGTTAGGCAGGCTATTATAAGGCTGTTGGGTGGTTGTTATGAGGTTATTATATAGTTCGCTAGGCAGGCTGTTATAAGGCTATTCTAAGGTTATAGAGTAGGCTCTTATATATGTTATTATAAGGTTATAAAAGTAAAGCTATTACCAACTTTAAGTATTTTCTTATAAGATTCTTATAGCTATTTTATATAAGCTGGATAATTGATATATTATTTCTTTTTATATTTATATATTAAAATTAGGTATTATAAGATGATAGTATATAGTTAATATAGAAATTAAGGGTTATATAAAGCATTAAATATATAAATAATTAAATATAAATATATAAATAATAAGCTTTATAATTAATAATAAATCAATTAAATTAAATTAATTTATATATTTAATAATTATTATTATTATTTTATTATTATATTAATTTAAATTTATTTAAATTAAACTCTCTATAAAATAAATAATATCTTCTTATTTAATAAATAAAAAAAATAAAAAAAATAAAAGACCTTTATTTTTATTTTTATTATATATATCTATATTATATTATTATAATCTTTTTCTTTTATTCTTTTATATATAATAAATTTTATCTTTATATTTAATAATAAATAAAAACTTAATATATTAAATTTATTATTGATATATTTATTATATTAAAGCTAAAAGATTATTAAATTAATAATATTAGTGTTTAAACTAGATTAATTTATTAATCAAAATTATTTATAATAATTATATTATTTTATCTTTATTATATTTATAGATTATATTATAATTTAAATATAAAATTCTTTTTAATTCTTTTAGATTTTATTTATTTTTATAAAATTCCTTTTTTAAATCTTTATTTTATATATATTAATATTATTAATATTTTCTTATTATAATATTATTATTAATAATAACTATTACTAATTAAATATTTTTATTATTATTTAATTCTATTATTTAGTTTATATAAATCTGATTTCTTTTTTTATATTATTTTATTAGATAAGTCTTTTCTTTTAATTTCTCTTTCTCTTTCTCTTTTTTTCTTACCCCCTCTTTTTATTTAGCTAGGTTAATATATATTCTATTATTATTATATTAATAATATTTAATAAAATTATTTAATTAATTTAGCTTTTTATTTATTTTTTATAATCCTTTTAAGTATTTTAAATATATTATTAATATACTCTTATTAGATTAATTAAATCAATATTAAAGGTATTATCTTTAAATCTAATATATCTATTTTTAAGTTATTTATTAAATAATTATTTATATATATATTATATATATATTATATTTATATTATTATTTTCTTAATAATTATATTTATTATATTTATATTTTATTTCTTATTTAAAGGATTAATAATTTAATTAATTAAGGCTTAAAAGTATTATAATTTACTAGCTTAAATTATATAATAAGCCTTAATTATATAGTTATATAATATCACTAGATATATATTAGAGATCTAGAATTATATAAAATTAGATGATAATATTAAAGGTAATTCTAGATTTAGAATTAAATTTAAAAATATAATCTAATTAATAGGCTTATAATTTTAAGTATAATCTAATAATAAGGATTATAATTTAAATTATAATATAATATATATATATATATTCTTAATGTTTATTTCTTTAATTTAATCTTAATTAATTATTAATATATATTTAATTTTATTATATTATTTATTATTATTTATTTTATTAATATTTAAATCTTATTTATAATACTTTATATTTATTATTTATATAATAGATTATATTTTTTAAAATATCTTAATTATTTTATAAATATAAATTATTTTTAATAGATTTATTTCTTAAAAATATATTAAATATTTAATTTTAATAATTCTTATTTAATAAATTATAATAATTTTAAATAATTTTATTAATTATTATAAATATTATTTAATTAACTTTATCTTATTTATTTTTAAAATTTAAGCTTTATATAAAAAGAATATAAAATTTAAAATTAGATTATAGAATATATAAAAGGATCTTTAAAAAAATCATTATATCTTATAAATTAAAATTCTTTATTAAATATTTTAGATTATTTTAAATATTTTTAATTTAATTTAAAATTTATTATTAGTTTTATTCTTATTAATTATAAATAAAATCTATAAAAATCTTTTTTAATATTAATTATATAAAAAAATAAATTCTTTAATAATTTAAATCTATTATAAAAGATTATATAAATAAATAAAAAAATAAAAAAAATAAATCTTAAAATAATATTTTAATTTTAAAAAAGATTTAAAAATATTTTTAAATAAATAAATTAAAATTAATAAAAATTAAAAAACTTAAATTATTATATTAATATATATTAATTTTAGATTATTCTTTTAAAATTTAAATAAATTATTTTATAAATTATTTAAAAAAATAATATATTATTAAAATAAATTTATAATAAATTTAAAAAAGAAATTAAAAAGAAATCCTTAAAAAAACAAATATAAAAATTTAATTAAATATATTAACTTATTAATTAAATTTAATAATAAATAATATATATAATATAAATTAAAAAATTAAAAGATTAAAATAAAATAATTTTAAATAAGAATTATAATATTCATTTTATAAAAATAAATATAAAAAGAATTTATTATTTATAAATATATTTTAAATCTTAAAAAACTAAAATTTAATATAATTTAAAAATATAATATTTTTAATATTAAGTATTTTAATTATAATAAGATAAAATATATTATAAAAGATTATTAATAATTTATATAAAAATATAATAAAGTATATATATTATAATAATAAATAAATAAACTTTAATTATAATAAAAAGAAAAAAATAAATATAAGAATATATTAAAAACTATAATTATCTTATATTTTAATATATATTAATAATATATATATTATTAATTTAAATAAATATTAATAATAAAATAGAATTTAAAAAGATCTTTAATAAATAAATTATTTTCATATTAAAAAATAATAAAACTCTAATAAAAGAAATTATAAATATAAACTTAAATTCTAATTATTTAAAACTAAAGAATAATAAATAAATCCCTTAAAAAATATTATATTATATAATATTATATTTATTATTTAAAGATATTATATATAAATATCTTAAAGAAATTATAATATATATTATATAAATATTATATAGCTTAAATAAAATTAATATTTAAATTATAATTATTAAATATATTTAAGATTAAATAATAAAAAAAGAATAAGGAATTCTTATTTTTAAAAACTATTTTAAAAAAGCTATAATAATAAAAATTAATTATATTAAATATATAAATAAATATAAATTCTTAGATTCTAAATATCTAATATAAATATAATAAGATAATTATTATATATTAATTTCTTTTATTTAAGATATTAAAAAAACAAAATTCTTTTTATAATATATAGGATTATAAGGTATTAATAAGATCTATATAAAAGGATAATTCTTTAATAAAAGGATAATTCTTTAATAAAAGGATAATTCTTTAATAAAAGGATAATTCTTTAATAAAAGGATAATTCTTTAATAAAAGGATAATTCTTTAATAAAATATAAATTAAATACTTTATATTTTTTAAAATTATAATATTCAAATTATATCTAAGAATATTAAAAGAATATTAATATAAAGCTATAAATAAGAATTATAAATTAATTTAATATAAAATCTATAAATAAAATAAAATTAAATAAAATTATAATAAATCTTAAATTATAAATTATAAATAAATAGAATTATATAATTATAAAAATCTAATTATAATATATATTTATAAGAAAAACTTATTAAATAATATAAAGTCTAATACTTAAAAATATATTTAATAAAAGGTATTTAAAAATCTTAATAAATATTATATATAATTAATAATAATAATAAAATCTTTTTATAAATCTAAAATCTAAAATAAAGAAACTATTATAAGATAAATATTTAATTTTAAAAAATATAAGGATTCTTAAAAAAGTTATTATATACTATTATATAATTAAAGAAATATTTATAAATAATTAAAGAATTTATAAAGAATATATTTAAATTAAAAAATCTAAAATAAATAATAAATAATAAATAATATTATTTATAAATAGATTATAATATAATTCTTTAATAAATAAACCCTTTATATTATAAATATAAATAAGCTTAAATTAATAAAGATATAAATTCTAAATATTATTTTTATACTTTTATAAATAATAAAATAATAAATTATAATTAATTATAAATTATTAATTATTAAATATAATTATAATTAAAAATTAAAAATCTTTATTATTAATTAATATATTATATTATTAATTATATAAATAAATAAATTTATTATTAATAATCTTAAAAAGATTTATAATTTAATTTAAATAAAAGAATTAATAAATAAAAAACTATTTTTAAAATTTAATTTAAACCTTCTAAATAATTAATATAATCTTTTAATTTAATTAATATTCTTATAATATTCTAATATATAATTAATAATATTCTTTAAAAATATTCTTTAAAAATATTTAAATATTTTTATAATAATACATCTAGATAATATTTTAATCTTTTTTAAAAAAAAAAATATAAAGAATATATTTATAAACTATTATAATTATTTTAAGATAATAATCTTATTATTAAATTAAAAAAATAGATATTTTATAAATAAATAATTATCTTTTTAAGATATATTTTTTTATTTAATAAAATTAATAAAGATTATTATATATCTTATTATTTATAATTATATAAATTTATATAAAGCTCTTGATTAATTACTAGCTTTAAAGTCTTATTATATATATATATATATCTTTTATTCTTTATATATATAATAATCTATACAATCTATTAGTTTCTAAGCTAGCTCTATATACCTATTCTTTAATACTAAAATTTAATACAAAGATATAATAATAAATAATATAAAAGAAAAGCCTTTTTATAAATCTATATAATTATCTTATTTAAAGTTATAAAGATTAATTTATTTAAAAAATATATTTCTATTAATTATATTAAAGTATAATACTTTGATTAATTAATTAATTAATCTATTAATTTAATTAAATTAATTTATTTTATTCCTTAAATTATATAATAAGAATAATATTATTATATTATATTATAGATCCTATTCCTTTTATATATTATTCTTATAATACAATTTATATTATATTTCTAATTAATCTATATCTTTTAATAAATATTCTTTTAGATTAATTATTTTATAAAGAAGCTATTTTAATCTTAGCTTATATAAATATATAATAGATATTAGAATTAAACTTTCTAGTATTATATTATATAAAAGGTAATTATATTAATATAGCTATAATTAAATTTAAAGGGATCTTAAACTTATATTTCCTTAAGGTATATAATTAATAATAAAAGGATTTAATATAATTTAGGTTTTAAATTTAGAGAAAAGATTATTAAAGATCTTAAAAGAAAGAATTAAATATAAATATATATAAATTTATTAAAAAGAATATCTTAATTATATTAAAGGCTTTTTAAGTTATTATTAAGAATAATAAATATTCTTTATTAATAATATATTTAGTAGAATATATTATTAAAAAAGATATCTATAAAGGAATATAAATTATTATATAAAAAGATAATTTTATATATATTAAGATAAGGGTTTCTTATTTTTAGATATAAATATATAATAAAGTTCTTAAAATAATAATTTAATTATAAAAAAAAAGTTTATAAAAAGAGTATATTAAACTATTTTATATTAATACTATTATTCTTTTTTTAGATATTTAGAATAGTAGTATTTAAATAAAATTATATTTTTTAAATATAATTATTTATATAAAGGCTTAATTAAGACTAAAAAGATTATTATAATATATTCTAAATAGATTTTAATATCTTTATAAATTATTTTAATAAAGCTATTAATTTACTAATTAAAATTATAATAATAATTAATAAAACATTTTATTTATTATATATACTAAAATATTTTATTAATATAAATTAAAGTAATTTAATATTTACTTTTAAGCCTTATAAAAATCTACTTTTTTTATTATATAAATAATCTTTATTTAAGTAGCTTTTATATTATTATAATTATATTTAGAATTATTTAAAAGTATTATATTTTATATATTAAGATTTAATTTATTTAATTTATTAAGGTTTTTTTATTAATAAAAGATATATTTTATATAAATATTTATATTAATATAATAAATATAAAACTATTATTATATTAAAAGAAAATAAATAATAAATATATTTTTAAATATAATTTCTTTATTTATAATAATAATAAAAATAATAATAATTTTAAATTAATTTTAAAAGGCTTAAAACTATATATAAATCTATTTAAATCCTTGTATTATTTTATATTAATAAAGGTTTAAATAAAATTTATAATTAATTTTTTATTTATAATATTAATAATCTATATTAAATAGAGATTAAAGAAATTAATATTATATATATTATCTATATTTAAAATCTTAAGAAAATACTTTTATATTATTTAATATTAAAAATTAATTTAAAAAATTAATTTAATTTTAAGATTATTTATTATAATTATATAAAGATAGTTTCTTTTTTATAAAATCTATATTTATTATTATATTAATAAAAGGCTATTTATAATACTATTATAAAGCATAATATATAATATATAACTATAGTTTTTATCTATAGTATTATAGGCTATTTAACTAAAATATATAAAACTAACTATAAGCTTTAGTATTAATATAATTATTAAAATTATTAGTTTCTATCTATTTATTATAAATCCTAAATCAAAATCTCTTTATAATTCTTATACTTTTCTTTATAAGTACCTAGGATTTATAGTAATTTTAAAAAGAAATATAAAACAAGGATATAAATCATTATTAAATCTATTTAAAGGTATCTTATCAAAGCCTATAAGTAAGATAACCTAATTATAGAGGCTAAGGGTAACCCTAGTTATAAGAAGATATATAGTATCTATTCCTAAGCCTATTAAAGAGTAATTAAATTATTTAGATTCTAAAAATAAACTAATAAGGATAAGGGATTAACTTAATATAATTAATAAGCTTATATAAGCTTAAGAATAACTAGCCTATATATAATAATAATTTATAGAATAATAAATATTATTATAGAGTAATAATACTTTATAAATACTTATAATATCTATATAAAGGGATATTAATAATTTAATAAAAGTTAAGATATTTATTAAATTAATTTTCTAAAGAATCTTAAAAAATAAAACTATTTAATTAATTAATCTAGAAAAAGCTTTTAAAGGAAAGCTAAAAATCTATAAAAGTAATAAAAATAAAATTCTTCTAGCTATTAATTAGCTAAATAAATAATTAATAGAAAACTAATAAATAATCTAATTAATAAATCTAGATTAATAACCTATTAATATAATATTAAATTAGGATTATTTCTTAAAATAAATAGATATCTTATTATTAAAATAAAAGAATTATTTAGAGGAATTCTATTATAAATTTTATAAATTAAAATAAAAGCCTAAGAATACTCTAAATAAGCTATATAATACTATATTATATTATAAACCTTATCTTAAGCTAAATCCTATATAATAAATAATATTTTTCTTTATAAAACTCCTTTTAATAATATAAGCTAATCTATAAATATATAATAAATTATTAATAAATCACCTTGATTTAATATACCTTATAAGCTAATATTAAGTAAAGGATATATAAAAAAGAAAGATAAATAATAATAAAATTGCTCTAAATAAGTATTTTAAATTAAATATAGGAAAGCGCTTTAATCTAGTAAAATAAAAGAAAAGAATAATTAAAAAGTAATTAATTAAGAAATAAAATATAACTAAATTATAGATATCTCTAAATTATAAAGATAATTAATTATATCTATCCTATAATAAAGATTAGGGATTTTTAATAAAGGATTATAAAGAGCAAAAATAAAATAAAAGCTTTATAAAAGTAATATATTATATTTATAAAGATAATAATTATTTAATAAATATATATCTAAATAAAAAAGAAAAATAGAATAAATTATTAAAATCTATTAAGAATAATATAAAAAAAGAATAGTAATTAAAATAGCTCTAATAGCTTTAATTAAATAGATTTAAATCAAAATAATAGCTTATTTTTATATCGCTATAATAATTAAGGGGTAAAACTATATTAAAATATATATAGATCTTAATATAGGATCTAAAGTTAATTTAATAAATAAAGAATTTATAAGGAAAAGCTAATTAAAACAATTACCTCTAATATTAATTAAATTAAAAACTATAAATAAGATAAAGATTAAAATCTATAATACCTAGGAAGTATTAGTAATTATTATTGATTTAAGGAATACTATTAAATATTTTATAATTATATATATTAATATTAATTATAACCTAAGAAAGGAAGGAAGCCTTATTTTATTTAATATAATTATATTAGCTAAATATTATATTTATTTAAATATTTATAATAATATATAATAGTTTATAAAATTAGAATATTATTAAAATCCTTTAATTATATAAATTTATAAAAGCTTATAAAAATAAAGCTATTATTTTTATAGTTATATATTTAAATAAATCTATCTTTTTAAGAGAAGAAGAGATATTAAATAGTATATAAGATACTATAGATTTATCTCTAGAACTATAAGAGTTCTTAGATATATTTATACCTAAACGTATTAGTATTTTATCAGTATATAAGAAAATAAATCATATAATTAATCTATTATTAAATATATCAGCTCTTTATAGAGCAATCTATTCTCTTTTATAAAAAAAACTAAAGGAATTATAATAATACCTTAAAAAGAATATTAAATTAAATAGAATATACTCCTTAAAGAGCCCTATAGAAGTATTAATTCTATTTATTTTAAAAAAGAATAAAAGTCTATATCTATATATAGATTATTAAGATCTTAATAAGATAATAGATAAGAATTATTATACTTTATTTTTTATTTCCAAGATTCTTAACTATATTATAGAAGTAGAATATTTTATAAAAATTAATATTAAAGATATATACTATTAAATCTAAATTAAAAAGGGTAATAAATAGAAAATAGCTTTCTATACTTAATATAGTTATTATAAATATCTAATAATACCCTTTAGATTAATTAATATATCTATAATATTTTAATATTATATATATAAAGCCTTAAAGGAATTACTTAATATTATTTATATTATATATCTTAATAATATTTTAATTTTTTCTAAAATCTATAAAAAGTATACTTTATATATAAAATAAGTTTTATAAAGGCTAAGGATTATATAACTCTATATAAACCCTAAAAAATACTATTTCTATTAAAAAAAGATAGAGTTTCTAGGGTATTTCCTCTCTATAAAAGGAATATTAATAGACTTAAAAAGAATAATAATAATTATAGAATAAGAATAACCAAAAATATATAAAGATATATAGATTTTCCTAAGATTCTATAATTTTTATTATAGATTTATTTATAAATATTCAGATATTATTATACTATTAAATATATTACTTTAAGGTAGTATTAATAAAAAAAAGCCAAGGAATATATCCTTAAATAATAGTAAAAGATAAGCTTTTTAGCACCTTAAATAGATATTTTAAAAAGTACCTTTATTAAGGTATTTTAATCTATAATACTAAATATAATTTAAAACAGATATTTTAAAATATATAATAGCAGGAATAATATTATAATAGGATAATAAGGGTATTTAATATCTAATAACCTTTTGGTTTAGAAAATTCACTTCTATAGAAATAAATTATAATATATCTAATTAAGAAATATTTATTATAATATATTCCTTTTAATACTAATAAAGATATATTAATAAATTAATAAAATAAATAGAAGTTCTATTTAATTATTAGAATCTTTAAGGCTTTATAATATAATTAAAGCTATTAAGAAGATAAATATATTAATATATAGCCTTAATACTTTATAATTTTATTATAAGGTATTGCTTTAGTAAATTAAACCTAGTAGATATACCTTTATAGTAATCTAATCATTAAGATAAAAAAGCCCTAACCAATTCAGAATTATTATTATTATTATATAGTAAATTAATTAAATTAATAATAAATACCTAGTATATTAATAATAAATCATTAATATTAGAATACTTTTTAAATCAATAAATAAAAGCTATAATAAATTATAAATAAAATTTCCTTTAATTAAGAATAAAAATAGCTATAAATAATAAAATTTTAATAAATATTAATATATCTAAATCGCTTTTATAGCTTTTAATAGAAGCCTAATAGTAAGATATTAAAATAATAAAGTAAAAAGAAAAGTTATTAATAAAGAAATAAAGATAAAACCAGAGATCTTGATTAATAGATATAAATAGCCTTATAAGATTAAAAAATCATATTTATATCCTTAATAATTTATTATTAAAAAATAAGCTTTTATAGCTCTATTATAATAATCTATTAATAGGCTATTTTAGTATTAAATATATTATTAAGCTTTTATAATAGAAGTTCTATTAATACCTTATATATAAGGATATTAATAAATATATTATAAGCTATAATATTTGCTAAGGTATAGTTATATAGTATTATTAATTATATAGATATCTAGAATTATTATTAAAACCTAATAAACCTTAGAAAGAAATCTTTATAGATTTTATTATTAATTTACTAATAACTATCTATAAAAAAAGAGAAATTAATATAATATTAATTATTATTAATTGATTTATAAAATACTATCTATTTCTTTCTATAAATATTATAATTATTATATTAGAATTAATTAAACTATTTTATTATAAAATAAAATTATATTTTAATATATTAAAAGGTATTATATTTAATTAAGGCTTAATTTTTATTAGTAATTTCTAATTAAAGCTATATTATTAATTATATATAAAATATTGACTTTTAACTATATTTTACCTATAAACCAATAAATAAACTAAATATATAAATCAGATTTTAAAGTATTATTTATAATACTTTATAATAAAAAAGTAAATAGCTTAATCAATTTTACTTTATATAGTATAATTTATCTATAATTTAGCTATTTCTTTTATAATAAATCTCTTACCTAATAAGGCTTTAATAGGCTATAATCCTATATTTTATATATAAGATAATCTAATCTTAAGAGTAAATTATTTACTATAAAATACTATATATAGAGACTCTTAAAATTATAAAAGGATCTAATAATAAAATAAGAAAAAGCAATAAAAAGATAAGTAAAAGGCTATAATAAAATTCATTAATTATTTACCTTAAAAAGAGATAATATAATAATATTAAATATAAAAAATCTTTATTTAAAAATAAAGAAAAATTATATTTAAGATTTATTAATCCTTTTTAAATTCTTTAATAAATTAATTTATAAATATATTATTTAGCTTTATTATACTAATATTTATAAATTTATAATATCTTCTATATATTATTATTAGAATCTTAGAAATAATACTAAGATTCCTTTAATAATAATCTTCTAATATTAGATTTAAAAGATAAAGATAAATAGAAAATTAAAGAAATAAAAGAAAAGGCTATTATTTAAAAAGAACTTTATTACCTAATAAAATAAAAGGATTAGCCTTTTAAATATAATTAATAGGTTTTAGAAAAGGATATATATACTCTAAAACTTATTAAGGTATTTAATAAAATATAAATAAAAGCAAAGAGATTAGCTAAAGAAGCTATAAAAAAAATAAAAGATTATATTAAAGATATACTATAAAATTAATAAAAATTCCTAAATAAAATAAATTATTACTCTAAAATAATAAGAATATAAGAAAACACTATTTAAACTTTAATAAAAGTAATTAAAAACTCAATCCTTATAATAGTATTCTTAGATATAACCTTATTCTTATCAATCAAGGCTTAAACTTTATCTATAATAGCAGATAAAGCTAACTATTAAGTAATATATCCCTTATTATTAATATAAAGCTTTAAACCTTAATTATTATATTATTTAATCATTTTTTTATAATATTTAATTTATATCTCTTGATATATAGCTTCTACTAGCTATTATTAAATATTAATAAATAGCTATTAATAAAGATAGGAGAATACTTATAAAAGTAAATATATTATCTATTAGCTTATAATTTTCTTTTAACTAAAGATCTTAATAAGTAATCTTTAGCTTAATATATTCAAGCTAAATAGCCTTTATAATATTTTTGGTTCTAATCAATCTAAACTCTTATTAATAAGCTATCTTAATAATCTTAAAAGCTAAATAAATATTAATAAAGAAATTAATAATATCCTATTGCTTTTCTATAGAAAAAATATCTTATTTAATTGCTATAAGATAAAGATAATTAAATTTATATAAAAATTCAAGAATTTAAATTAATTCTCTAATATTATTAATTATTAATACTAAAGGACTAAAACTAAATATTAATAATACTTTTAAAATCAAAAAAAAAAAAACTATAAAAAAAACTTATAAATTATAGCTATTATTATACTTAATATAATTAATATAATAAACTAATAAGATAGAAATAAAACCATACTTAATTATTATAAACTTATAAGATTATTATTCTCTATTTATTATCTTTATATCCTTCTTAATTATAGATCTTAAGTAATAGCTATACTAATACTACTTAATAATAAGAGTATTAAACCTTCTATAATATTTTTATATAGTAGCTATTAGGATTTTAATAGCTTTTCTATCAGCTATAATAATTATTTAATAATTTATTTAGGAGATTAATATATAATAATTAAAAAATAAAAAAACTAAATATAAAAGATAATATATTAAGAAATATCTAAAGAAAGAAAAAGGAAAATATCTTAAAAAGCAAGAGTTTCTAAGTATATATATCAAAATTAAAAAACCATATAATATAAATAAAAAAAAAATATATATATAGATATCAGAGTAATACCTAATAAAAGTAGGGGATAGTTATAATACTATTATAAAGTATAATATATAATATATAATTATAGTTTTTATCTATAGTATTATAGGCTATTTGCCTGGAATATATAGAAGTAAGTATAAGCTTTAGTATTAATATAATTATTAAAATCATTAGTTCCTATCTATTTATTATAAATCCTAAATTAAAATCTCTTTATACTATTTAAAGATTAGATTTATAATCTTTAATAATTATTATAAATATCTTTAAAAATAAAAAAACTTTATATATTATATAAAATTATATAATATTAAAATCTTATATTAGATAAGATTAATTATCAGCTTTTTTATTTCTTCATATATTAATAATATAATATATAAATAAAAAGATTTAAATTTTTTTTTATAAAAGCTAATAATAACTTTATAAATCTATTTCTAATTTAAAATTTCCTTTATTAAAACTATAATAAAAATTAAATAATTATACTTTTTTATAATAGTTTTTATATACCTTTAATTATATTAAATTATATCCTTTTTTAATTATAAATAATTATATAAAATATATAATTTTTTTAATCTTAAATCTATATAAATCTATTATTTTTTAATTTTATAATAATATTATTATTCTTTTAATAAAAAGATTATAAAAGATTAAATAAATCATTAAAAATATTAAAAATATTAAATTTAAAGGAAGCTAATAAAATAAAGATAAAGATAGCTAGCTTTAATTAAAGATCTATATTAAAACTTTAATATAAAAGCTAATAAAAAGGGTTATTAAAGGCTTAATATAAAGATAATTCTAAAGATAATTATAAAGGCTTTAAAATATAATTTTTATAATCTTAATATTAATTATAAATCTAAGAATATAATTTAATATTATTTATAGAATTTATTATAAAAATAAAGATATTAGACTTCTTAATATAATTTAGGTTATATAATTATTATACAAAGGAATTACTTATATTTATTATATACCTTTAAAAATTAAATACTTATATTATTTAATTAAATTAATTATATTATATTTATAGATCTCTTTTTATAATAGATTATAAGCCTAGATCTATACTATTTGTTTAGCCTTATTTATTTTAAGATAATCTATAAGAATAATAGGTAATTAATATAATAATATAATTTTAAAAGGCCTATAAATAGAATTATAATATTATTAAGAGATAATTAGTATTATCTATATAAAATAGTATTAATCTTAGAAAATAATATCAGTTAATATAATATTATACCTTAAGAATTATAAATTAAAAATAATAATATTATATCTCTTTTTAATAGAATAATTCTAAGGATAAGATTAATAACTCTTTTATTTAAAAACAAATCTTAAAAAAATTAATAAAATTAATAATAAATCTTAATTAAAGATTAATAAAAAGATTTTAAATATAATTTAAAATATTAGAATTATTAAAAGAATAATAATTATATTTTAAATTAATAGAATTATTAATAAAAACTTTAATTTAAATTAATATCCTTAATTAAAAATAAAAACTATTATTAATACTTATAAAATATAATATTAGATATCTAATACTTTATATAAAATATTTAAAAATAATATAAATAGCTTTATATTTTTTATTAATTATACTTTATAAAATATATAAAGATTATTTATAAATTAATTTTTAATTATAATGTATAAAATCTATAATAAATAAAAAAAAAGAATTTTTTTAAGATTATAAAAAATAAAATATAATAATTATAATTAATTTAAGATATTTAATAAATATAATCTTAAGATATTTATATAATAATTTCTTTTATTTAATATAATACTAGTATAAAGTATAATATATAATATATAATTATAATCTTTATTTATAGTATTATAAGCTATATATCTAGAATATATAAAATTAAATATAAGCTTTAATATTAATATAATTATTAAAATTCTTAATTCTTAATTATTTATTATAAATCCTAAATCAAAGTCTTTTTATAATTCTTATATTTCCTTTTATAAATACCTTGGATTTATATTAATTTTTTAAAAAAAAAGGATATAAATTATTATTAGATTTATTTAAAGGTATCTTATTAAAGCCTATAATAAGATAATCTAATTATAAACATTAAAGATAACCTTAATTATAAAAAGATATATAATATTTATTTTTAAATCTATTAAAAAATAATTAAATTATTTAAATTCTAAAAATAAATTAATAAGATTAAAAGATTAATTTAATATAATTAATAAGCTTATATAAATCTAAAAATAATAAGCTTATATATAATAATAATTTATAAAATAATAGATATTATTATAAGATAATAATACTTTATAAATATTTATAATATCTATATAAAGGGATATTAATAATTTAATAAAAGTTAAGATATTTATTAAATTAATTTTTTAAGGAATCTTAAAAAATAAGATTATTTAATTAATTAATCTAGAAAATACTTTTAAAAGAAAGCTAAAGGTCTATAAAAATAATAAAAATAAGATTCTTTTAATTATTAATTAATTAAATAAATAATTAATAGAATATTAATAAATAATTTAATTAATAAATCTAGATTAATAATCTATTAATATAGGATTAAATTAGGATTATTTTTTAAAATAAATAAATATCTTATTATTAAAATAAAAGAATTATTTATAGGAATTCTATTATAAATTTTATAAATTAAAATAAAAGCTTAAAAATACTTTAAATAAGCTATATAATACTATATTATATTATAAACCTTATTTTAAGCTAGATCCTATATAATAAATAATATTTTTTTTATAAAATTTCTTTTAATAGTATAGGCTGGTTTATAAATTATTAATAAATTATTAATAAATTACCTTAATTTAATATATTTTATAGACTAATATTAAGTAAAGAATATATAAAAAAGAAAGATAAATAATAATAATATTACTTTAAATAAGTATTTTAGATTAAATATAAGAAAGTATTTTTATTTAATAAAATAAAAAAATAAAAAAAATAATTAATTAAGAAATAAAATATAATTAAATTATAGATATCTTTAAATTATAATAATAATTATTTATATCTATTCTATAATAAAAGCTAAGGATCTTTAATAAGGGATTATAAAGGGTAAAGATAAAGTAAAAGCTTTATAAAAATAATATATTATATTTATAAAAATAATAATTATCTAATAAATATATATTTAAATAAAAAAGAAAAAGAAAATAAATTATTAAAATCTATTAAAAATAATATAAAAAAAGAATAATAATTAAAATAGCTTTAATAACTTTAATTAAATAGATTTAAATTAGAATAATAGTTTATTTTTATATAACTATAATAATTAAAAGGTAAGATTATATTGAAATATATATAGATCTTAATATAAAATCTAAGATTAATTTAATAAATAAAGATTTTATAAGAAAAAGTTAATTAAAATAAATATCTTTAATATTAATTAAATTAAAAACTATAAATAAGATAAGGATTAAAATCTATAATATTAAGAAAATATTAATAATTATTATTAATTTAAGAGATATTATTAAATATATTATAATTATATATATTAATATTAATTATAATTTAAAAAAAGAAAAAAGTTTTATTTTATTAAATATAATTATATTAATTAAATATTATATTTATATAAATATTTATAATAATATATAATAATTTAAATAAAATTAAGATATTATTAAAACCTTTTGATTATATAAATTTATAAAAGTTTATAAAAATAAAGCTATTATTTTTATAATTATATATTTAAATAAATCTATTTTTTTAAGAAAAGAAAAAATATTAAATAATATATAAAATATTATAGATTTATCTTTAAAATTATAAGAATTCTTAGATATATTTATATTTAAAGGTATTAGTATTTTACTAATATATAAGAAAATAGATTATATAATTAATTTATTATTAGATATATTACTTTTTATAAAATAATTTATTTATTTTTATAAAAAGAATTAAAGGAATTATAAATATATCTTAAAAAGAATATAAAATTAAATTAAATTTATTTTTTAAAGAATCCTATAAAAGTATTAATTCTATTTATTTTAAAAAGAGATAGAAGTTTATATCTATATATAGATTATTAAGGTTTTAATAAGATAATAAATTAGAATTATTATACTTTATTTTTTATTTCTAAGATTCTTAATTATATTATAAAAATAAAATATTTTATAAAAGTTAATATTAAAGATATATATTATTAAATCTAAATTAAAAAAGATAATAAATAAAAAAGGATAATAAATAAAAAAGGATAATAAATAAAAAATAGTTTTTTATATTTAATTTAATTATTATAAATATTTAATAATACCTTTTAAATTAATTAATATATCTATAATATTTTAATATTATATATATAAGATTTTAAAGGAATTATTTAATATTACTTATATTATATTTTATATATAAAATAAGTTTTATAAAGGCTAAGGATTATATAATTCTATATAAACCCTAAAAAATATTATTTTTATTAAAAGAAAATAGAGTTTTTAAGATATTTCCTTTTTATAAAAGAAATATTAATAAACCTAAAAAGAATAATAATAATTATAAAATAAAAATAATTAAAAATATATAAAGATATATAGATTTTCTTAGGATTCTATAATTTTTATTATAGATTTATTTATAAATATTATTATATTATTATATTATTAAATATATTATTTTAAGGTAATATTAATAAAAAAAAGCTAGGAAATATATCCTTATATATTAATAAAGGATAAGCTTTTTAATATCTTAAATAAATATTTTAAGAAATATCTTTATTAAGATATTTTAATTTATAATACTAAATATAATTTAAAATAGATATTTTAAAATATATAATAATAGAAATAATATTATAATAGGATAATAAGAATATTTAATATTTAATAATTTTTTATTTTAAGAAATTTATTCTTATAAAAATAAATTATAATATAGTTAATTAAAAAATATTTATTATAATATATTCTTTTAAATACTAATAAAGATATATTAATAAATTAATAAAATAAATAAAGATTTTATTTAATTATTAGAATCTTTAAGGTTTTATAATATAATTAAAGCTATTAAAAAGATAAGTATATTAATTTATAGCTTTAATATTTTATAATTTTATTATAAGGTATTACTTTAATAAATTAAATCTAATAGATATATCTTTATAATAATATAATTATTAAGATAAAAAAGCCTTAATTAATTTAAAATTATTATTATTATTATATAAATTAATTAAATTAATAATAAATATCTAATATATTAATAATAAATTATTAATATTAGAATACTTTTCAAGTTAATAGATCAAAGCTATATTTAATTATAAATAAAATTTCCTATAATTAAGAATAAAAATAGCTATAAATAATAAGATTTTAATAAATACTAATATATTTAAATTATTTTTATAGCTTTTAAGAAAAGCTTAATAATAAGATATTAAATTAATAAAATAAAAAGAAGATTTATTATTAAAGAAATAAAAGTAAAATTAAGGATCTTAATTAATAGATATAAATAGCCTTATAAGATTAAAAAATTATATTTATATTTTTAATAATTTATTATTAGGGAATAAGCTTTTATAGCTTTATTATAATAGTCTATTAATAGATTATTTTAATATTACATATATTATTAAGCTTTTATAATAATAATTCTATTAATATATTATATATAAGGATATTAATAAATATATTATAAGCTATAGTATTTATTAAGGTATAGTTATATAGTATTATTAATTATATGAATATTTAGAATTATTATTAAAATCTAATATACCTTATAAAGAAATCTTAATAGATTTTATTATTAATTTATTAATAATTATCTATAAAAAAAAGAAATTAATATAATATTAATTATTATTAATTATTATTAATTAATTTATATAATATTATTTATTTATTTTTATAAATATTAGAATTATTATATTAGAATTAATTAAATTATTTTATTATAAGATAGAATTATATCTTAATATATTAAAAGGTATTATATTTAATTAAGATTTAATTTTTATTAATAGTTTTTAATTAAAGCTATATTATTAATAATATATAAAATATTACTTTTTAATTATATTTTATTTATAAATTAATAAATAAATTAAATATATAAAATTAAATTTTAAAATATTATTTATAATATTTTATAATAAAAGAATAAATAGCTTAATTAACTTTACTCTATATAATATAATTTATTTATAATTTAATTTTTTCTTTTATAATAGATCTTTTATTTAATAAGGCTTTAATAAACTATAATTATATATTTTATTTATAAAATAACCCTAATCTTAAAAATAAATTATTTATTATAAAATATTATATATAAAGATATTTAAAATTATAAAAGAATTTAATAATAAATAAAATAAAATAATAAAAAGATAAATAAAAGATTATAATAAAAAGAGATAATATAATAATATTAAATATAAAAAACATATATTTAAAAATAAAAATAAAAATATATTTAAGATTTATTAATCTTTTTTAAATATTTTAATGAATTAATTTATAAATATATTATTTAGCTTTATTAAACCAATATTTATAAATTTATAATATCATTTATATATTACTATTAAAACCTTAAAAATAATATCAAGGCTTATAAATAATAATCTTTTAATACTAGATTTAAAAGATAATGATAATTAAGAAATTAAAGAAATAAAAAAAAAACTATTATTTAAAAAGAATTTTATTATGTTATAAAATAAAGGAATTAATCTTTTCAATATAATTAATAGATTTTAAAAAAGAATATAGATATCCAAAAATTTATTAAGATATTTAATAAAATATAAATAAAAATAAAAAGATTAATTAAAAAAGCTATAAAAAAAGAAAGGATTATATTAAAGATATATTATAAAATTAATAAAAATTCCTAAATAAAATAAATTATTATTTTAAAATAATAAGAATATAATAAAATATTATTTAAATTTTAATAAAAATAATTAAAAACTTAATCCTTATAATAATATTCTTAAATATAATCTTATTATTATTAATTAAAACTTAAATTTTATTTATAATAATAAATAAAATTAATTATTAAATAATATATCCTTTATTATTAATATAAAGCTTTAAACTCTGATTATTATATTATTTAATTACTTTTTTGTAATATTTAATTTATATCTTTTGATATATAGCTTTTATTAGCTATTATTAAATATTAATAAATAATTATTAATAAAGATAAGAAAATATTTATATAAGTAAATATATTATCTATTAATTTATAATTTTTTTTTAATTAATAATTTTAATAAATAATCTTTAATTTAATATATTTGAATTAAATAATCTTTATAATCTTTTTAATTCTAATTAATCTAAACTCTTATTAATAAACTATCTTAATAATCTTAAAAGCTAAATAAATATTAATAAAAAGATTAATAATATTTTATTATTTCTTTATAGAAAAGATATATTATTTAATTATTATAAAATAAAGATAATTAAATTTATATAAAAAATTAAGAATTTAAGTGAATTCTTTAATATTATCTATTATTAATATTAAAGGATTAAAATTAAATATTAATAATATTTTTAAAAAAAGAATTATAGATTATAATTAATATTATATTTAATATAATTAATATAATAAGCTAATAAGATAAAGATAAAATTATATTTAATTATTATAAATTTAAAGGGTTATTATTCTTTATTTATTATCTTTATATCTTTCTTAATTTTAAACCTTAAATAATAGCTATACTTATACTATTTAATAATAAAAGTATTAAACCTTCTATAATATTTTCATATAATAATTATTAAGATTTTAATAGCTTTTCTATTAATTATAATAATTATTTAATAATTTATTTAAAAGATTAATATATAATAATTAAGAAATAAGAAGATCAAATATAAAAGATAATATATTAAGGAATATTTAAAGAAATAAAAAGGTTAATATCTTAAAATATAAGAGTCTTTAAGTATATATATTAAAATTAAAAAAACTATATAATATAAATAAAAAATTATATAGGTATTAAGGTAATATTTAATAAAAGTAGGGGATAGTTATAATATTATTATAAAGTATAATATATAATATATAATTATAATCTTTATTTATAGTCTTATAAGCTATTTACCTGGAATATATAGAAGTAAGTATAAGCTTTAGTATTAATATAATTATTAAAATTGTTAATTCCTATCTATTTATTATAAGTGCTAAATTAAATTCTTTTTATATTTAATAAGATAGCTAATATATTTAAAAGTTAATTTATTTAAATAATTACTAGATTATTTATTATATATAAGCCATTTATTAAAAGCAAAAGTTAATTATAAAAATAATACATATTATAATTATAATTATTATAATAATAATTATAATATCTATAATAAGCTATTCTTATATAATAATTTATAATATATATTATTTTAAATATTATAAATAAATATAGATATAATAATAATAATCTTAAGATTATTAAAGCTATAATAAGATTGTATAAAAATAATATCTTATATAACAAAATTATTTTCTTAAAAGAATCTAAAGATTTTATATTATAAAAATAAGATATTATAAATATAGGTTATTAAAAATAAATTATTAAATATAATAATATTTAATTAAAATAAATAGATTAAATATAATACTTATTATTAATATTATAATAATAATCTTTTATTAGATATTATTATTATAAATTTATTTTTTAATAAATAATTAATTAAAAGGATTATTATAAATAAAGAAATATTTTTTATTCTTTAAAAATACTATAAATTATAAGAAATCTATAATCTTCTTATAATTATTATATAATTATTATATAATTATAAAGATATTCAATTATATAATTAAATATTTATAAAAGATATTTAAAAACTGAAATAAATAAATAAAATAAATCTAATTTAAAAATATCTTTATAAACTCTAATTTATAAAGAATTTAAGCTTAATCTTTAAATACTTAAAGATAATTATTTATAATATATATATTATTAAAAGGATAAATAATAGAATTTAAATTTTATATAACCTATGAATAGAAAAGGCTTATAATTATTATATCTAATGGATTATAATAGCTTTAATTATAATATTAAGAATTATATTAATTTATTCTATAAAATTAAATAAATATCTTAAAATATTAAAAAAAGCTAAGAAGTATTAATATATAAATAAAAAGCCTAAACTAATTAATTATATCAAGGATTATAATAAAATATATAGATATTATAACTCGATTTAAAGATCTTTATATTATAATAATAATAAATATAAATAATAATAATAACAAAATATTTAAATAAATTATATTATTAATAAACCTTTTAATCTAAATAATATCTTTATTAATATTATTAAAGATTTTAAAATTTAAAATATAATACTTTATATTTTAATTTAATTAATAATTAAAAAGAATATTTAATAATTAAAATAAATCTTAAATAATAAAGCTTTAAAATATTTTTATTATAATAAATATATATTTAATAATTATAAAGTATTTTAAATTCTATTATTAATTAAAGGTATAAATAATAATATTATTATTATTATTATTAATAATAAAAAAATAAAAATAATTTCTATAATTTAAGGATCTTCTTATATAATAAAAATCTAATTCATAAAGATTCTATATATCTTGAATTATTATATTAATTTATTTATTATTAATAGATTTATAATATAAAATAAAATATTTTATAATATAAAATAAAATATTTTATAATATAAAATAAAATATTTTATAATTAAAATAAATTATTTTAATTAAAAATCTTAAAAGAGTATTAATATTCTTCAATCTTTTAATTATTATTATTATAAATAATTAAAAAAAAGCTAATTTAATAAACCTAATTATATTCCTAATAGCTTATATATTTAATAAAATCTTTTTTATTAATCTATATATATATATATAAGATATTGTAATAATAATAATTATATTAAATTAATAAAATCTCTTAATATTATAATTATTAATATTAAAAAATTTAAAATCTATTTTATTTATATTTAAGATTAAGATAAGTATTATAATAAATTATCTATAAAGTATTAAATTAAAATTAAAAATAAATAATAAATTTAAATAAATTAATAGAATTATTAATTCTATATAATAAAAGATTTTATATTTTAATTATTAATAATCTAATTTAAAAACTATATATTTATTTATTAATATAAAAAACTAAGCCTTTAATATAATATAAATTAATATTATTTATATTGAAATATAAATTAATTTAAAGATTGAAGAATATTATATTAATAATAATAATAAATTTAAAAATTAAATATTATTAAGCTTTTTTAATATAAAAAGGATCTAAATTAATTATATAATATTATATTTATTATATTAAAATAGAGTTTTAGTATAATCTTATTTAATTATATAATATTAAATATAAATTTTATTTATAAATAATAATCTATTAAAAATACTTTAAGAAGAAATTATCAAAATAATAATATATATCTAGGAATATAATTCTTATAATATATTAAATAAAATAATGTTATATAAAGTATAATATAGATATAAATTAATTATTAAATATCTAAGGTATATTAATTATAAAGCTTATAAATTAATATTTAAGGTTTATCTTCTTAAGAAATTTAATATAAGATTATTATTATATCTTTTAATTAATTATAAAAAAAATTTAATATATAAACTCTAAAATCCTATGATAAAAAAGATTAAATAAATAAAAAATATAATCTTTAAAAAGGGATTATAAATAAATAATAAAATATTATTTCAATTATTAATTAAGAATATAAATCATAAGGTATCATCTTTAATAAAAATAATATTATTTATTTTAATATGTAAATAATATATTTAAATTTCTATATTTTAAAAGATAATTTATAAGAAATTAATTAAATAAATTAAAAAAAGGAATAATAATCTAAATAATATAAGCTTAAAATTATATTTTAATTAAATAAATAATAATTATAATATAATAATAAAATTAATAGATAAATTAATAAATTATATAAATAAATTTAAGAATAAATTTAAGTTTATATAATATTATTATAATATAATTAAAGATAGATTATCTAAAAACCCTATAATACTACAATAAATATAAAAATCAATATATTAAAATAATTAAAAAAGTATTATATAAAATAAATTAAATTTATTAAAAAAGAATAAGATTTAAAATCTATTAGATTTAAATAAGATAATTAATATAATTAATATTCTTAATAAAAAATAAATATTTAAAATAAAGCTAAATATAAATAATATAATTATCTATTTTAAAATATAATATAATTATCTATTTTAAAATATAATATATTATTAAAGGCTTTAAATAATAATATAATATAAATTATATAAATATCTTTATATTAATAATTTAATAGAAAACCTTTAGAATTTTGTTTATATTAATAACCTATATTATTATTTTTGATAAGGAAATTATAAAAAATATCTATATTAAATTCCTATTAGGATTTAAAATAAAATACATAATATATAAGCTAAAAAAGGCTTTATATAGATTTAAATAGATATATTATATCTAGTTTAGTACCTTAAAAAAAGCATTAAAAGAATTCAGATTTATTTAATTAATATATAATTTAATACTTTTTATAAATTAATCTAGTATTATTATTATATTTTATATTAATAATATTCTTTTATTTAAACTATTAAAAGATAATATTTAATAATAAAAAAAGAATCTTAATAATCGATTTAAGATAAAAGATCTAAACATTATATACTTCTTTTTTAATATATAAATTATATAAGATTAAAAAAATTAATAATTATAACTTTTATAAAAGATATATTTATAAAATACTTTTAAGAAATTTAATCTAAAAAGGCTTATATTAAAGATAATCCTTAAAAAAATAAATAAAAATCTATAATTGAATCTAAATAATTATAATAATATAAAATAAATAAACTTTTAATAATTATTTAATATAATACTCTATCTAATATATTATATATATATTAATATTATTTATTTAGGATTTAAGCTTTTTAGGTTTATATTAAACCTATTAATATTAAATACCTTATTAATAAAATAAATCTATAGATATCTTATTAAAACCTAAAATATATTATTTTATTATTATTATCTAATAATTTTAAATAATTTTAAATAAATATATAATAAAAATAATTTTAAATTATAATAATATTAGCTATTTATATTAATAAATAATACTATTAATTAGAAATTATTAAAATAAAAGATTATTATTATATTATTTATTAAAATAGAATATATCTTAATAAATAATATAATATTAAAGGCTATATTCTTTCAAGATTTATTTATAAAGATTATAAATAATTTAATATAATCTATCTAATTAAATATTAATAATAATAATATTATAATTCTTTTTAAAGAAATAAAGTATTATAAATAAATAAAATATATAAGGATTAAATATTATAAGATTTATAAATGAATTAAGAATAATATAATAAAAATAATCTAGATCTTTAAAAAGAAAGTTCTAATAGATTTAAATATTAAAGTATTATTATAATTAATATATAAAAAATAAAGGATATTTATAAAACTTAAAAGAAAAGAAATCTAATATTATATAATAACTATTTTTTATAAGGTTTTAATAAAGATAATAAGAAAATATTATATTATAATTTTATATTAATATAAATTAAGGAGGGATATTAGATTTGTTAATATAATTTAGGTTATATATAATTATTATATAAGGGAATTATTTATATTTATTATATACCTTTAAAAATTAAATACTTATGTTAATTAGTTAAGTTAATTAAAATATATTTATAGATCTTTTTTTATAATAAAAGGCTTTATAATATTATTATTATTATAAGATTATTATTAGTTTTAAAAAGAATTTTTTTATTTAGATTATTTATTTAATCTTTATATAAATATATTTCTTTTATATTATTTATTTCTAGGCCTTTATATTAAAAATTTAACATTAAAAGATAAATATATAAAGGTAATATTAAATTAAAGATAATATAGGCCTTTATTATTATAAATAACTAAAAGTATATCTATATATAATAAGACTTTTATAAAATATTTATTTAATCTTTATAAATTAAAATATTTTATTAATTTAGATTTTATTATTTTTATTAATATTAAGGCTTTTTATTATTATTTTTAAACAAAGAAAGAATTTTAATTAAAATTAATATCTTCTTTATAATTATAATAATCTTGATATTATTATTATACTTTAATAATAATAATATTAATAATTTTAAAGATATTTAATTTTTAAGCTTAATTTATTTCTTTAAATCTTATATTCTTTTCTTTTTTAATAAGATTAATATTAATAGCTTATATTAATTCTTTTCTTTTTATTAAATAAAAAAATCTTATTATAATTCTTTTTTTAAATATAGAGTTTATTTAAGCTTATTTATAGTTATAAGATATAATTATAATACTTTATTCTTTTAAGTTTCTAGATTATTTTTTAATTAGCCTCATTTTATTAAAATATTGATATTTCTCTAGTTTTATTGTATTTTTAAACTATTATATTATTTATAATATTTTATAAATATATTATAAATATATCTATACTTAGATTAATATTTAAATATTTTTATTAATTATAAAATATTAATTTAATTAGTTCTTTAATTTTAATTATATTTTTTTTTATATTTATTCTTTTATTATATTAGCTTTAAAATAAGATCTTATTATAATCTTAACTATTATTATTTATAAAAAATAATTAAATCCTATTATATTTATAGTAGTATCTTAATATTGATATAATAGATCTAAGCTATATTCGATTAGATTTAAGATATTAATTTATTAATTACTTTTAGCTTATATAATTATTTTATATAAAATAATTAAAAAGAGATATTATTATTATATTATCTTAATTATAATCAAAGCTTTTAATTAATCTTTATAATAAATATCCTATATAAAATAATATATATTAAAATTATTTATAAAGATATATTATCTTTTTAATTAAGGTATTTTTATATATAATATAATTTATAGCCTTTTATTATAGAGTTTAAAATATATAAATTATATTATCAAGATATTTTTATCTTATTTTAATGTAATATAAATCTAATCTTTATTAGCTTATTATAATTATATTATAAGATTATTTTTTTATAAATATATATAATTATATATAATTATATAATTATTATTTTATATTATATAATATTTATTTTATTTATAATAAAAAATATTATTATTTATAAATTAATTAATAATTCTTATATAATAATAATATTATATTCTTTATATGATTATATTAATATCTTAATTTTATTTAAGCCTTTTTCTTTAATATTTTAATATAATATAAATAATATTGTAAAAGAGGGATAATTATATAGTCGTTTTATATTATTATTAATATTATAGTATTTACTATAAAGGCTATAATTATATTTTAATTAAAGCTAAAAATATTATTATTTATTTTGATATTAATAATATTCTATCTCTTTTAAAGATAATTAGTTAAGTTTTTAATAAGTTTTATATTTATATTATATTAAGATAGCTATATATTTATTATATGTATTATATTATAATATATTAAATTAAACTAAAAGGATTTATATTTATAAGCTTTTCTATATTTATTTATCTTAATTTATTTTTTAGGATATATATTTATAAAGGCCTTATATTAATTAATATAGATTATATAGCTTTATAATAGTTTATATTTTTATATAATATATTTATTAAATCCTTTAAAATATATATTTATATCTTTATAATAAAAGTAATATATTATTTTTATTATATTATAGATATAAGCCTTATATTTATATTTAAGGTATTTAAAGTATTTTATTAATTAAATTATTTTACAATAGGGTTTTTATTTATAAAAGCCTTTTTAAAAAAATAGCTTTCTTTAATTAATTAATTTATACTTTTTAGGATTATAATTTTAAAAAGAAATATTTTTTTTATAATAATAATACTTTAGAATAGCTTAATATATATTTTCAATATTAATTTAATTAGGTTTTATTAATAGATTTTAATTTTTATACTATCTTTATTTTATAAATATATAATACTATTATAAAGTATAATATATAATATATAAATATAATCTTTATCTATAGTATTATAGATTATTCACTTAAAATATATAAAAGTAAATATAAGCTTTAATATTAATATAATTATTAAAATTATTAATTCCTACCTATTTATTATAAATCCTAAATTAAATTCTCTTTATAAAATATAATAATAATATTAAGATTCCTTTAATTAATATTAAATAGATTCTTATAATAATTAAAATATTTAATTTAAATATTAAAAATTAAATAGCTTTATTTATAATCTATTAAGATATAAAATTAATAAAAATTATTATAATATTATTATTTAATAGATATTTAATTATTATTATATCTTTATAATATATTATTATAATAAAGGTATTAAGATCATTTTTTATTAATCTATTTATAATATTATCTTTAATTATAGATTTAATAATTAATTTATATATATATCTTGAAAATATAATCTTTATAATAAAAATATTAAATATTTTTAATATCCTTTAATTATTTTTATTTAAATAGATTAATTTTCTTTTTATAATATTAAATTCTTTTAGGGTTTTTATAATTATCCTTTTAACCTTTATATTTAATTATTAAAAAAGATATTATATATTTATAATATTATTAATAAATATTTAAAATTAATAAATTAATTAAATTATTTCTATAAGTATTTCTTTATTAAATAATAAATATTAAAATTCTTTTTTAATATTTTATTTATTTTATTTTATGTTTTATTTATAATTTAGTATTATATCTTTTTTTAATTCTATTAATTCTAATATATTTAAGGCTATAAATATTATAATTATTAATATATTAATATATATAATATCTATCTTATCTCTTATAATATCTTTTTTTAAATTATTATATAATATTATAATTAAGGATAATTAACCTTAATAATTCTATTTCTTATATTAACTTATATTTTAAAGATAGTATTATTAAATATAAGGCTTATAATTTAAAAAACTTTAATTAAAATTATATTATTTTAAATAAATATTATTATTATATTTAATAATTTATTCTTTTACTCTAATATATTATTTAAAAAATTATTAATTTATTTTTAATAAATTATATTTATAATATAAAGTTTTTAGATTTTTTTAATTAAAATATTTTATTATATAAGATATAAAATTTATAAAATTTTATAATAACTTTAATAATCTTAAGATTATTATAATTATATTTATATTTATTTATAATACTTAAAATAATATATATTATAAATTATTATTTAAGGATAATTTATTATAAATATTATTATTATTATATTAATAATAATTATAATATATATTACTTTTATAATTAAATTTTATATTTAATGAATAATTTATATATAATAAATAATTTAATAATTATTTAAATAAATTAATTTCTAAATATATTAATTATTTTATTAAATAAAGAAAATTAGTATATAAATATCTTAAATTAATTATAATTATTATATTAAAGATTATATCTTTATAAAAACTTAAAGAGATTATTAATATTTATTAAATAATTAATTTAATTATATTATATATATTAAAAATATTTATTATAATTGTTATATTTTATTTTTTATAATCTTAAAAAAATCTTATTTCTTTTTATATATATTATAAATTTTATAGATTATAATTAAAATTAATAAATAAATAATCTTTATATATTTTATTTTTTATAATTAATAAAAAATATAAAATTATTTTTATTATTTTTAAATATTTTATTTAAAATATTAAATATTTAATATTTAATATTATATTTTATAAAAATTAATAATAATTTTTATTTTTAATTAAAAACATTAATTTAAATTAAAATCTTTATTAATAATTCTATTAATTTAAAATATAATTATTATTTTTTTAATAATTTTAATATTTTAAGTTATATATAATTTTTTTTTATAAATCTTTAATTAAGATTTATTATTAGATTTATTAATTTTTTTTAAAGCTTTTTTTAAAATTAAAAAACTATTAATTTTATTTTTAGAATTATTTTATTAAAAAAAGAATATAATAATATTATTTTTAATCTATAAACCTTAAGGTATAATATTATATTAATTTATATTATTTTTTAAAATTAATATTATTTTATATAGATAATATTAATAATCTTTTAATAATATTATAATTTTATATATAAGCCCTTTAAAATTATATTATTATATTTATTATTTATTATTTATTATTTTTATAGATTATGTTTAAATAAATAAGACTAGATTAATAATATAAATCTAGGCTCATAATCTATTATAAATAGAGATTTATAAATATAATATAATTAATTTTTTAAGATATATAATAAATATAAATAACTCTTTTATATAATAATTATATAATCTAAATTATATCAAGAAATCTAATATAAAAAGGATTTATATTAGCTATATAATATTATATTCATTATATTAAAATAAAACTCTAGGATAATCCTATTTAATTGTATAAAATTAAATATAAATTAAATATATTAATAATAATTTATTAAAAATATTTTTAAAAAAAATTATTAAAATAATAATATATATCTAAAAATATAGTCCTTATAATATATTAAATAAAATAATATTGCATAAAATATAATAAATTAATTATTAAATATTTAAGATATATTAATTATAAAATTTATAAATTAATATTTAAAATCTACTTTATTAAAAAGCTTAGTATAAGATTATTATTATATTTTTGAATTAATTATAAAAAAGATTTAATATATACATTTTAAAATCCTATAATAAAAAAATTTAAATAATTAAATAATATAATAATATAATCTTAAAAAAGGATTATAAATAAATAATAAAATATTATATTAATTATTACTTAAAGATATAAATCTTAAGATATTATTCTTAATAAGAATAATAATATTTATTTTAATACTTAAATAATAATTTAAAATCCTATATTTTAAAAGATAATTAATAAAGAATTAATTAAATAAATTAAAAGAAAATATAAATAGTTTAAATTTAAAAATATAATTTAATTAATTAAATAATAATTATAATAAAATAATAAAATTAATAAATAAATTATAAAAATAAATTTAAAAATAAATTTAAATATATATAATATTATTATAATATAATTAAAGATAAATAAATTATTTTAAAATCTTAAAATATTATAATAAATATAAATATTAATATATTAAAATAATTAAAAAAGTATTATATAAAATAAAATAAATTTATTAAAAAAGAATAAAATTTAAGATTTATTAAATTTATATAAAATAATTAATATTTAAAATAGAATATAAATATTTAAAATTAAATTAAACACAAATAATATAATTATTTATTTTAAAATATAATAAATTATTAAAAGCTTTAAATAATAATATAATATAAATTATATAGATATTTTTATATTAATAATTTAATTAAAAATATTTAAATCTTTATTTATATTAATAATTTATTTAGATTAAAAGATTAAATAAATAGATATTATTATAGCTTTTTTATATAAAGAAATTATAAAAGATATTTATATTAAAGTTTTATTAAGATTTAAAATAATAAAAAATATATAAATTAAAAAAGGCTTTATATAAATTTAAATAAATATCTTATATTTATTTAAATATTATAAAAAAAGTATTAAAAGAATTTAAATTTATTTAATTATTATATAATTTAATATTTTTTATAAACTAATTTAATATTATCATTATAATTTATATTAATAATATTTTTTATTTAAATTATTAAAAAATAATATTTAATAATAAAAAGAAAATCTTAATAATTAATTTAAGATAAAAGATTTAAATATTATATATTTCTTTTTTAATATATAAATTAAATAAAATTAAAGAAATTAATATTTATAGCTTTTATAAAATATGTATTTATAATATATTTTTAAGGAATTTAATTTAAAAAAGCTTATATTAAAAATAATCTTTATAAAAATAAATAAAGATTTTTAATTAAATCTAAATAATTATAATAATATAAAATAATTATATTTTTAATAATTATTTAATATAATATTTTATTTATTATATTATATATATATTAATATTATTTATTTAGAGTTTAAACTTTTTATATTTATATTAAATCTATTAATATTATATATCTTATTAATAAAATAAATCTATAAATATCTTATTAAAATTTAAAATATATTATTTTATTATTATTATTTATTAGGATTAATTAAATTAATATTTATAAATTATTTTAATTTTAAATAAATATATGATAAGAATAATATTATAATTCTTTTACGAAAATAAAATATTATAAATAAATAAAATATATAAGAGTTAAATATTATAAGATTTATAAATTAATTAAGAATAATATAATAAAAATAATTTAATTCTTTAAAAATGAAGATTTAATAGATTTAAATATTAAAGTATTATTATAATTAATATATAAAAATTAAAGATCTTTATAATGCTTAAAAGAAAAAAATCTAATATAATATAATAATTATTATTCTTTTTTTTATAAGGTTTTAATAAAGATGATAGAAAAATATTATATTATAATTTTATATTAATTTAAATTAAGAAAAGGTATTAGATTTCTTAATAAAATTATAAAGGAATTATCTATATTTATTATATATCTTTAATAATTAAATAATTATATTAATTTATTAAGTTAATTATAGTATATCTATAGACCTTTTTATATATTATAAGAGCTCTTATATAGATTTATATAAGGCTGTTTTAAGATTATAAACAGGCTATTAAATAGGCTATTATAAGGTTTTTATAAGAGTATTAAATAAAAAGTTATTTAAGCAGTTATAAGCTTTAAGCACGCTATTATCAGGTTTTCATAAGAGTGTTACATAGAGAGTTATATAAGCTGTTATATAGGCTTTTAAGCAGGCCATTTTAAGGCTATTCTTAGGCTGTTAAGTAGGCTATTACATAGCCTATTATAAGGTTTTATTAAATGTATTAAATAAGAAGTTATATAGGTAATTATATAAGCTTTTAAGCAGCCTATTATAAGGCTATTTTAAGACTATTAAATAAATTATTATATAGATTATTATAAGATTACTATAAAGATATTAAATAAGCCTATTAAAAGTTATTATATTTTATATAATCTATATTTATAATTTATTATTTATTTTTATAGTCTTATATTAAAATTTAATAATAAAGAATAATAATATAAAGTTTATATAAAATCTAGATTATTATATAAGTTTTAAAGGCTATATATAATAAAAATAAAGATTATATATAATAATATTTATAAATATTATAGCTTTTAATATATTAATATATATAATATTTATTATATACTTAATAATATTTCTTTTTAAATTATTATTTAATATTATAATTAAAAATAATAAGCTAGAGTTTATATTTAATAAGTTTAAGTTAATCTACTTTATAAAGCTTTATATTATATTTATATAAGGCCTCTTATTTAATAATATTATAATATATCTTATAAAGTATATATAATTATTCGATATTAAATTTCATAGAAAATTTATATTTATTAAATACTAGACTAGGATTTAAAATAAACTTATATTATAAAATCTAAAATTTATAAAGCTTATTATAAAAATATAAAGATCTTTTTTTTAATATAAAATAAATTATCTATAATATAATTATTTATAATATTATTATTTATAAAATAATTATATTTTATAAAATAAATAAATTATTAATCTTTAAAAGGATTGAAATATTATATCTATATAATATTATTAAAGCTTATAAAGCTATCTTTATTTATCTTATTAAATTAAAAGCTTTTATATTATTATTAAATCTTTATCTTTTATAATAAAAGATTAAGGATTTAAATTATATATAAATTTATTTAGATTTCTTTAAATAAATATATAATATTATAATAATATTAATATAATTATAATACCTCATTTAATTAAACCAATATAATAAAAGACTTTTATTTAAAATAAATAGGCTTTTTAGCCTTTAATAATTAAGAAATAAAACACAAAAAAACCCTTATATATTATTAAAAAGAATAATAATAAATATAAAGATTATAGATCTATTATATAATTATAATATTATCTATCTAAATAGATTTATAAGCTTTATAAAATTATAATAATTTAATTAAAATAAAAAGCGTATTATTTATATAAATAAGAATTAAAAGAATAGGATTTAAAGCCTTTCTTTATTATTAAATAATCCTTTTATAATTTATATTATTATATAGTTATATAAATCAAGATAAAGAGATTATTAAATATCTTACCTTATAATATTAAAATATATTAAATAAATATAAAAAGGTTATTAAATATAATATTATATTTTTTTAAAAGAAAAATTTATAAAATAAATCTATTTATAATATTATTTATAATTAAAAGGATTATATCATAAATAATAAAATTTAAATAATTAAAAGAATATAATTTGATAATATAAATCTATAAAATAAAGAATAAGATAATAATAAGATAATAAAGATATTAAAAATACTTATAAATAAAGTATTATTATAAGATATTTAAAGATTATATACTAAATATAATAAAATAATAATAATATTTATATAATATTAATATTTAATTTTAAATTATAAAGATTTATAATATTAATAAAGATATTAATCTTTTATAAAAAAATCAGATAATATAATAAAAGTATAAAAAGATAAAATATATTTATATAATAATATAAAAATTATTTATTTATCTTTTTTAATTAATTTATATAAATAATAAAATAGATAAAAATAATTTATAATTTAATAATAATATTATAAAATCTATATCTTTATATAATTTTTAATAGTATTTTAAGCTATTATAATAATAATATATTAATAATATTATAATAAACCTTAACCTTTATATTCTTTATAATAATATATAAATAATAAATATATTTATAAGAATTAATAATAATTATATGATAAGATTAAATTTATTTATAATATAATATAATTATTATTATTTTAAAAAATAAGGATTTATTTTTAATTCTTTTTTAAAAAATAATCTTTATAATCTTTTTTTAATAAATTATAATAAGAATATAATAAAAATAAATAGATTTATTAATAATTAAATTAATATTTTAAGCTTAAAAGAATTCTTTTTTTTAAAGATTTATTTATTAAATCTAGATTAAGATATATAAAAGAAATATTATAAGAATATAATACCCTTTATAATAAACAGGATAATAATAGTATTATTAATCATCTAATATTAATTAAATAAATAATAAAATAATAATAATATTAATTTATTAGAAAATATTATATAAAAGATATATTAAAGATATTAGATATTTAAGTATAATAAAAGTATAATTAATATCTTTAATTAAAAAAAGAAAAAAAGAAAGAAAAAGAAAAAAAAACCTTATTTATTAAAATAGCTTAAAATATATATATATAAGGTTTATATAATAAAAATAATAAAAATATATAATAATAGAATTATATTATTTATTAATAACTATTAATAAATATAAAAGAAAAGTAAAGCTATTATAGTAATACCTTAAAATAATAATAAAATATAATAATTATTAAAAATTAAATAATAAAATAGAATTTTATAAGAGATTATAAAATCTAATAAAAGCTAAAAGAATTCTATATTTAAAGAGCTATATAAACCTAATATTTAACATTAAAATAAATAGGTTTTTAATTCAATAGTCTAATCTATTATAATTAAATAATTAGATCTATTATAGCTTAATAATTAAATCTATTATTATCTTATAACTAGATCTATTATTATATAACAGCTTTACCTATTATAAGATTTAATATAAAACCTAAGGTATTTAAACAGCCTAACCTTTAAACTAGGCTAAAATAAAAAATAAAGCCTTATCCTTTAAAATCCTTTCTTTCTTTTTATTTAAAATATTTAATAATTCTAAATAAATATTATTTAAAATTCTAAATTAATTCTTAATTTTTTTAATTTTTTTAAAAATATACAAAGAAATTATATTCTTAATTAAATTCTATTTTTTCTTATTAATAATATAATTATTTTTATAAATTTTTATTTAAATAACTTTTATATTTTTCTTTTATTATCTTAATTATTAGTCTTAATTAATCTTTATAAAATTATAATATTAAAAAGAAAATTAAAATAAATAAATTATAATCTTTAAATAGCTTTTATAGATATTAATTTAGCTTTAAAGCTAGATCTATTAATCTTTAATTAAATAAATATAAAGATAATATATATATTTAATTAATTTCTTATTAATTATTAAATATAAAGAAATATTTAATTAATTCTTTCTTAATTATTAATTATAAATATATAATTTATTATATATAAAAGAATAAGGATTAAGATTATAATAATATAATAAGAATATATTAATATAAATAAAAGATAAAGGTTTTTTTATTTTTTATTTATAAAATTAAAAAGGATTATATCTCTTATATAAAGATTTAAATTAAATAAAAAAACTAGATTAATATAATTATAAGATTAATAATAATAATATAATTAAAAATAATTAATTTTAATTAATTTTAATAATTTTATTATTATAAAGAGATTTTAATTTAGGATTTATAATAGATAGATTAGAACTAATAATTTTAATAATTATATTAATATTAAAGCTTATACTTACTTTTATATATTCTAAGTAAATAGCCTATAATACTTATTATAATTATCTATATTAGACTATTAGAATAATCATCGCTTTATTCCTTTATCCTTTTAATCAGATTATTAAATAATAAATTAAATTATAAGATTAGATAGAAAATAGAATCATTCTTTTTATATATAATAACGAATAGTAATTGTTTATAATAGTTATATAACCCTTATCCTTATATAATAATTATTTATAAACTTTACTTTACTTAAATCTAATTATTTAATAATTAAGTCTATTAATAAAATTTTTATTATTAAAATAATTATTTAAATATAAATAATAATATTAAATTATTAAATTAAAATAGATAATTATAAATAGGATTTCTATATAGAGCTATATTAATATTAGAGAAATTATTAAAGGATAAGCTAATAATTAAATTTATATCTTTTAGTTAAATTAAATAATACTATTAATAATTATTAAAAAAAATAGATTAAAGTCTTTTTTTAAATAAGAAAATATAGAAAAGATTTATTATATTATCTAATATTAATAAATAAAATATATATAATATTAATTATACTCTTTTTATAATATTATTATAAATAGTTTTATTATTATTAGATAATTTTATATTATTATTATTATCTTTATTAATTAATTTATTTTTATTATCTTATTAAGAATTAATTATTTACTTTAAAATATAAAGGAATAGTATAATTAAAATATAAAATACCTTTATAATAAATAATTAAATTTTTTTTTTAATAATATTAAATATAATACTTTTTATTAATCTATTAAATAAATAAATTTAGATATTATTTATATAAATAATTAAGAATATAATAAATAAATTAAATAATAAAATAATTAATTAATTATAAAGGGTTATATAAGCTTAATATAATAATTAAAAGATATAAAAGATTAAAATATTTAATTCTAGATTATAAAGATTTTTTAATAAATTAAATATAATATAAATTAAAGATAATATTATTTAAAAAAATATAAACCTTTTTATTAAAAGTATTTAAGATAATTTAATTTACTTATCCTATATTAAAATTATTTATATAAATCTTTTTTAATTATTTTATAAAAATATATTATATTAATAGATTAATATAATAATAAAATAATAATATTAGATTATTAAAAGATCTATTAATATATAGATTATAGGATTATAAAAGTAATTTAGAATAAATAAAATTAATATTATTAAATAATTATTAATTATAAAATATTTTAAAGAAGATTATTATTAAGGTATTAATATTAAGGAATAGGTTTTAAAGCTATTTTAAATAATAAAAATAGCTAGATTTAAAATAATTAATTAATAATTAAACTAAATCTATATTTATTTAAATAAATCCCTTAATAAATTAATTTTTTATTTATAAAAAGATATAAGTTTAAATAAATACTTTAAATATATTTATAAAAAATAATAAGCTTAATAAATAATACTTAATAAAATTAAATTATCTTTTAATATAGTTATATTAAGATATTATTAGATAAGTAATATAATTAATATATATATTTAATAAATTAAATAATTAAATATATTATAAATAAAATAATTAAAATTTACTTAATAAAAATAATAATTATAAAATCTATAATAAATAAATTAAATCTTTATAATAGATTAAAATATATATAAAGGATTTATAGGAATAAGATTATATAATTATTTAATAAATTAGATAAATTAAAGATTAAATAGATTTTTTTATAATAAAGGATAGATAAACCCTTAAGAATAAATAGAATATATACTTTTATATAATAGATTAAATTAATAAAATAATTTTTATAAAGAATTAAATATAAGATCTAATAGTAATATCTATTAATAAAATAGTTAATATTATTATTAAAATAAAAGAAATACTTAATTTATTTAATATTAATAATAGGTATTTAAATATTATATATAAAATAATTATATCTATTACTAGGATATAGATAATAAAGATATTAATATTAATATAAAAGATAAAGGTATTAAAAAGTATAAATAATAATTAAAAATTATTAAATATTAGATAATATCTAAATTTATTATTTATAATTTTAATAAAAGCTATTATATATTAGATAATATTAATAAATTCTTTTTTAATTCTTTTTATAATTTATCCTTAATATTTATAATAATAGAAAAATCCTTATTTTAATAGATCCTATCTTTTAAATTATTTATTTTATTATTTAAATATATTATTAATAGAGATAAATATATATAAAAAGAGTATTTAAAATATAATATATATTTTAAAATAAGATCTTTATTAATATATTATATATTTATAAATAATTATATAATACTAGGAAAAAAAGTATTTAATAAGTCCTTTAAGCTATTATATTAAATAAAAACTTTTAATTAATAAAAAAGAAAAGAAGATTAAATTAAGATATTTCTTTATTTTTAATAAGATTAAATAATTAAATTAAATTAAAAATTAAATAATAATAAATTAATAAGATATAATTATTTAAAGATTTAGATAAAACTTTTATTAAATAGGATAATTATAATTATAGTAATAAACTTAATATATTTAAATATATTAATTAATAAAAATAGCTTTAAAAGAATTTATTAAATATAATCTTCTATGAAATAAATAAATTAAAACTAATATAAGGAATAATTAAATTATTAAAAATTATTAATAAAGCTAGATTTAATTTTTATATTATAGATTAAATTAATAGAAATTTAATATATATTTATTTTATAATTAATACCTAATTAATAAAAAATCTAAAACCTAATATATTATCAAGTATAAATTTTATTAATAAATATAGTATTAATATCTTAATTATAAGAAAGATATTAAAAATCTATATAGCCTATAATATAATAATACCCTTTAAAATATAAATAAAATATAAATTAATTTATTAAAGAATTATAATAATATAGAATATAATAATATTATTAAGATTAAGGGAATAAATATTAATAAATTATACTTATCTTAATTATTATAATTTATATTTTATAAAAAGGACATATTATTTTATATTAAAAGATATAGCTATAATAAACTATATATATATAATAGATATTCTTAATATATTATTAATAATTAATTAGATTATAATAATAAATAATATAGATAAATTAATAAGGTATTAATATAAATAAAAACTAGGATATTTAGATAATTATAATAGATATAAATACTATATAGTATTATAAGAAAATATTAATATAATAATAAGCTATATAGAGATAATAAATAATAGATTTGATTTATTTAATAAAATAATTAAAGTATTAAATTTACCTTTAAAGGTATTATAAAAATAAAATAAAATATATTTAATAAATAAAAATAATATTAAAAATCTAAAAAAAGGATCTATTATAAAACCAATTAAATTAAAAGAAATTAAGATTAGATAAAGAGTTTATATATATATTATAAATCCTATTAAAACTAAAATAATTATAAAATTAATTAAAACTTATAATATATAATATAATTAAGGGATTATTTTAATAAATAATAAAGATAAAATAAGAATTAATCTTATAAAAGATTAATAGAAAGAAAAACCAATAATAAGATTATATTTATTAAGGATTAAAAATAAGAAATTTCTTAATAATATAATAGATAAGCTTTATAAATAAGGATATATAAATTAAATAAGAAAACTAATACCTTTTAATTATCTTATTTTTATTATTTAATAATAGATTAAAGGAAAATAAAAAAATAGAATAATTATAAATCTAAGATAATTAAATAAAATTATAGTATTAGATATCTATTTTATTTCATTATAAAAAGAAATAAATTTATTATTAAAAGAGAAGAAATATATATTAATACTAGATATATTAATATTTTTCTATTAATTATTAATATATAATAAATATAAAGATAAAATAATTATTATTAATCTATAAGGATTAAAAATATCTTATATAGTATTAATAGGATTTAAAAATAATCTAGCTTTTATATAATAATTTATAAATTAAAGATTATACCTTTATAAAGATTTTATTAAGGTATATATTAATAATATAATTATATTTAATAATATCTTTAAGAAATATTATAATTATCTATATATAATATTAAAACTATTTAAAAATTTATAATTTATAATATTATTATTAAAATCCTTTTATATATATATCTATTAATTAAATTATTTGATTTTTAAGTTAATATATTTAGGATAAGTATAATAAAAGATAAAATAAATATATTAAGAAAATTAAAGATATTATTAATATTAATTAATCTAAAAACTTATTTAGGAATAGCTATCTTTTTAAGATAATTTATCTTTAGATTTTAAATAAAGATAGAACTATTAGAAATTAAAAAATTAATTTTATTAAAACATTTAAGAAAAAAAGATTAAATTATTAAAAAAATTAATAAAAAAGTAAGAATATTTAAAATAAAAAAAATAAACTTTAAATCAATAAAATTAAAGAAAGAATCTTTTAAAATACTTTAGGATTATTTAATAAATAAGATAATACTATATTATTATAATTTAATAAGATTAATCTTTTTTAAATTTAATATAAATAATTAAGAAATAGATCTTTTTATATTTTATCTTAAAAATAATATATAAAATAATAAAAAAATATTAATTTAATAAATATAATTAATTATATTTTCAAATAGATTATTAATAAAATCTAAAATAAGATATAAATTAATTGAATTTAAGATTAAATATCTAATATAATCTTATCAAAAACTAAGAATAATAATCTAATTATTAAATAAATTAATAATATTATTAATAGATTATATAATAATAAAAGGAATAATTAATTATATTAAAATATTAATATCAGATTTTATAAAAGTAAATTATTAATTAATAATAATATTTATTTATTTAACTTAATATAAACTAGATATTTATTATATCCTAAAAAGAATATTTTTTTATTTAATATATTATTATAATTTCTAATTATAAATAATAAATATTATAAAAAGAAATAAAAAAAAAATTTAAAAGAAAAAATAATAAATAAATTTAATAATATTTAAAAGAAAGATATATATTATTTAATAATAATAGTATTAATTAATAATAAATTAAAGATAGAATTTATAAAAGGATATATTAAGGATTATAAATTTATTAAAATAATTAAAATATTAAAAATATAAAAATTAAAAAAAGAAATTAATATAAAAGAAAGATTAATAAATATTAAATTATCTTTTATAATAGATAATAAATTATTATATTAATTTAAATTAGATAATATAAGGAAATTATATATCTTATAAAATTATATAATAATAGTATTAATAAAAGCTTATAATCAGAACTTTTATATAGGATTATATAAGATAAATATAATATTAGAAGATTTAATATTTTATTAAATAATAAAATAGATTAAATAATAGATATCCTATTATAAGATATATTTAAAAAATTCAATTAATTAAGTAAAATTATTAAAAGAATTATAATTAATAATAACTCTATATAAATCTTTTTATATAATAGCTATTAATTTTATTATAGGATTTTTAAAGAAGATATTATAATTATTCTAGAAAATATTAGATTATAAATATTTATTTAATATAATAATAATTATAATATATAAATAAAATAGAAAATTAATATTAATCCTAGGATTAGTTTATTATATTATTAAATAATAGGCTAAAGTATAATTAAGATTATTATTATTATATAATTAAGGAATTTCTTGGATTATAATTAATGATTAAGATATTAAATTTACTTTAGATTTTTAAAAAGGTCTTTTTAAAATATTAAAAATAAGATTTACTTTTAATATAATATATTATTTATAGATTAATAGATTATTTAAGAAAAAAAACCAGATTATAGAATTAATATTTAGATATTATCTAATAATATTAAATATATTATAGATTAAGGTAATTTTAATATTATAATTCTTATTAAATAATTTAATTAATAATCCTATAAAAGGATTATTAAATAAATTAATTATAAGGTTTAAATCTATTAAATTAATAGAATTATTATAAATAGATATTAATAAAATAAATATTAAAGTATTAGATATACTAAGATATCTATTTATAAATAAGATTAATTATATTATAAATATAATAATAGTATATATAAAAGTATAGATTAATTAAATTTAAAATTATTAAAAGGATTATATATTAGATTTTAATAAGAATAATTTTAAAAAAGAAATCCTGGTATATATTAGAGAATGAAATTTTAATATAAAAGAAATTTAATCTATTATTTAATAAAAGGCTAAATAAGTTTATATTCCTATTTTAGATAGATTATTTACTTTAATATTAAAATAATAAAGCTTTATAATTAAAGAAATTAAAACTAAAATAATATTAATAATTATTATTATAATAGATATTAAATATAAAGTTTAATTAAATTTATTTATTAAGGAATGAAATCTAAATAATATTAAGAATCTATTAATAAAATAAAAAAAGGATAAAATAAAGATATAATAAAGGATAAAAGCTTTAATATATACTCTATTATTATAAAAAGGATTAGATTTAATTAAAATACTTAAAGAAATAATAATAGTATTAATATTTAATAATTAAATTCTTTATAATAAGATTAAAAAAGAAGTTTAATATATTACTATTATTATATAGGTAATAAATAAATAAATTAGATTATTTATTATATTATATAAATATAATTATTAGGAAAATATAATATTAAGAAAAAAGGTTTTTATAAATTAAGAAAAAATTATTAATATTAAAATTAAGAATAAAATTAATCTAGATAATATTATATAATAGATAAAATCAGATTTATACATAGAAATTATAATCTTAAAGATTAAGCTAAATATAATAATAAAGGTTTAGAAAAAAATAATATAATATATAAAGTTAATTATATAATAAATAAATAAGCATAAAGGATTAATTGCCTTTTTTTTAGTAATAGGTAATTATTATAATTATATATATTAGATTATTAGAATAGTTATCCCTTTATTCCTTTATCCTCTTAATTAAATGATTAAATAACTAGCTAGATTATAAGATCAGATAAAAAATAGAATCATCCTTTTTATATATAATAATATTATAAATAAAGATTATAATTATATATTATACTTTATAATAGTATTATAATTATCTCTTACTTTTATTAAGTATTACTTTAATACCTATATATTTTTTTATTTATATTATATAATTTTTTAATTTTAATATATATACTTAAAAACTCTTATTTTTTAAGATATTATTTTTTCTTTTTCTTTAAATATTCCTTAATATATTATTTTTTATATTTAATCTTTTAAATAAATTATTAAATAATTATTATAATTAATAAAAAAGCTATTGAAACCTTAATAACTATTGTATAAAAATATTATAAAAGATTTAATACTCTTACTATTAAATAATATTAATATAGTTATTATTTAAGATTTATAATTAAAAAGGATATAAAGATAATAAATAAAGAATAATAATCCTATAAATTTATAATAATTAAATATAGTTTTATCTCTGCTTTATTAGCTTATTATATTAATTATATTAAATATAATAATAATTATAATTTATAAATTTTTTTTAATTTTAAAAGTATTATTAATATTTAGTTTTAATCCTTTAATATTAATAATTAATAATACTAAAGAATTGATTTAAATTCTTAATTTTGTAAATAAATTTAATTATCTTTATCTTATAATAACTAAATAAGATATTTTTTCTATAGAAAAGTAATAGGATATTATTAGCCTCTTTATTAATATTTATTTAGCTTTTAAGATTATTAAGATAGCTTATTAATAAGAGTTTAGGTTAATTAAAATTAAAAAGATTATAAAGATTACTTAACTTAAATATATTAAGCTAAAAACTATTTATTAAAATCTTTAATTAAAAGAAAACTATAAATTAATAAATAATATATTTACTTTTATAAATATTTTTCTATCTTTATTAATAGCTATTTATTAATATTTAATAATAATTAATAGGAATTATATATTAAAAGGTATAAATTAAATATTATAAGAAAATAATTAAATAATATAATAATTAAGGTCTAAAGCTTTATATTAATAATAAGGGATATATTATTTAATAATTGATTTTATTTATTATTATAAATAAAGTTTAAGCCTTAATTAATAATAATAAGGTTATATCTAAGAATATTATTATAGGGATTAAGTTTTTAATTACTTTTATTAAAGTTTAGATAATATTTTACTATATTCTTATTATTTTAGAATAATAATTTGTTTTATTTAGGAATTTTTATTAATATTATAATATATCTTTAATATAGTTTTTTTTTTATAGCTTTTTTAATTAATCTTTTTATTTTTATTTATATTTTATTAAATATTTTAATAAGTTTTAGGGTATCTATATCCTCTTCTAAAACCTATTAATTATATTTAAAAGACTAATCCTTTTATTTTATTAGATAATAAAATTCTTTTTAAATAATAATCTTTTTTTTTATTTTTTTAATTTCTTAATTATCTTTATTTTCTAAATCTAATATTAAAAGATTATTATTAAAAAAACCTTAGTATTATTTTTAAGGTTTTAATAATAATATATAAAAGATATTATAAATTTATAAATATTGATTTAATAAAGCTAAGTAATATATTTATAAATTAATTTATTAAAGAATTTAAAAAGAATTAATAAATCTTAGATATAATTTTTTCTTTATTTTTAAATAAAGGTTTTTTATATTTAATATTATTATATTATCTTTTTTTAAGGTAAATAATTAATAAATTTTATTATAGTCTTTTACTTATCTTTTTATTATTTTTCTTTATTTTATTATTAGATCCTCTTATAATTTTAAGAATCTTTATATATAGTATTTTATAATAAATAATTTACTTTTAAGGTTAGGGTTATTTTATATATAAAATATAGGATTATAGCTTATTAAAGCCTTATTAAATAAAAGATCTATTATAAAAGAAATAATTAAATTATAAGTAAATTATATTATATAAAATAAAGTTAATTAAGCTATTTAATCTTCTATTATAAAGTATTATAAATAATACTTTAAAACCTGATTTATATACTTAGTTTATTTATTGGTTTATAGGTAAAATATAATTAAAAGGTAGTATTTTATATATAATTAATAATATAGCTTTAATCAGAAATTATTAATAAAAATTAAACCTTAATTAGATATAATACCTTTTAATATATTAAAGTATAATTTTATCTTATAATAAAATAATTTAATTAATTTTAATATAGTAATTATAATATTTATAGAAAGAAATAGATAATATTTTATAAATCGATTAATAATAATTAATATTATATTAACTTTTTTTTTTATAAATAATTATTAATAAATCAATAATAAAATCTATAGAGATTTCTTCCTAAGATTTATTAGATTTTAATAATAATTCCAGATATCTATATAATTAATAATATTATATAACTATACCTTAGCAAATACTATAGCTTATAATATATTTATTAATATCCTTATATATAAAGTATTAATAGAACTTTTATTATAAGAGCTTAATAGTATATTTAATACTAAAATAGCCTATTAATAGATTATTATAATAAAGCTATAAAGGCTTATTCCTTAATAATAAATTATTAAAGATATAAATATAATTTTTCAATCTTATAAAGCTATTTATATTTATTAATTAAAACCTTTAGTTTTATTTTTATTTCTTTAATAATAATTTTCCTTTTTACTTTATTATTTTAGTATCTTATTATTATGCTTTTATTAAAAGCTATAAAAGCAATTTAGATATATTAGTATTTATTAAAATTTTATTATTTATAATTATTTTTATCCTTAATTATAAGAAATTTTATTTATAATTAATTATAGTTTTTATTTATTAGCTTAAAAAATAATCTAATATTAATAATTTATTATTAATATATTAGATATTTATTATTAATTTAATTAATTTATTATATAATAATAATAGTAATTCTAAATTAATTAAGATTTCTTTATCTTAATAATTAGATTATTATAAAGATATATTTATTAAATTTAATTTATTAAAATAATACTTTATAATAAAATTATAAGATATTAAGGCTATATATTAATATATTTATCTTTTTAATAGCTTTAATTATATTATAAAGCCTTAAAGATTCTAATAATTAAATAGAACTTTTATTTATTTTATTAATCTATTAATATATCTTTATTAATATTAAAAGGAATATATTATAATAAATATTTCTTAGTTAAGTATACTATAATTTATTTCTATAGAAATAAATTTTCTAGATTAAAAGGCTATTAAATATTAAATATCTTTATTATCCTATTATAATATTATTTCTATTATTATATATTTTAAAGTATTTATTTTAAATTATATTTAATATTATAAATTAAAATACCTTAATAAAGATACTTTTTAAAATACCTATTTAAGATATTAAAAAGCTTATCTTTTAATATTATTTAAAGATATATTCCCTGGTTTTTTCCTATTAATATTATTTTAAAGCAATATATTTAATAGTATAATAATACCTAAATATTTATAAATAAATCTATAATAAAAATTATAAAATCCTAGGAAAATCTATATATCTCTATATATTTTTAGTTATTCCTATTCTATAATTATTATTATTTTTTCTAGATTTATTAATATTCTTTTTATAGAGAGAAAATACCTTAAAAACTCTATCTTTTCTTAATAAAAATAATATTTTTTAGGATTTATATAAAGTTATATAACCCTTAATCTTTATAAAACTTATTTTATATATAAAATATACTCTTTATAGATTTTAAAAAAAATTAAAATATTATTAAAATATATAATATAAATAATATTAAATAATTCCTTTAAGGCTTTATATATATAATATTAAAATATTATAGATATATTAATTAATTTAAAGGATATTATTAGGTATTTATAATAATTATATTAAATATAAAAAGCTATTTTTTATTTATTATTCTCTTTAATTCAGATTTAATAATATATATCTTTAATATTAATTTTTATAAAATATTCTATTTTTATAATATAATTAAAAATCTTAGAAATAAAAGGTAAAATATAATAATTCTTATTTATTATTTTATTAAGACCCTAGTAATCTATATATAAATATGGACTTTTATCCTTTTTTAGAATAAATAGAATTAATACTTTTATAAGGCTTTTTAAGGAGTATATTCTATTTAATTTAATATTCTTTTTAAGATATTATTATAATTCCTTTAATTCCTTTTATAAAAGAGAATAAATTACTCTATAAAAAGATAATATATTTAATAATAGATTAATTATATAATCTATTTCTTTATATACTAGTAAAATACTAATACTTTTAAATATAAATATATCTAAGAATTCTTATAATTCTAAAGATAAATCTATAATATCTTATATATTATTTAATATTTCTTCTTCCCTTAAAAAGATAGATTTATTTAAATATATAATTATAAAAATAATAGCTTTATTTTTATAAGCTTTTATAAATTTATATAATTAAAGGATTTTAATAATATCCTAATTTTATTTAAATTATTATATATTATTATAAATATTTAAATAAATATAATATTTAATTAATATAATTATATTAAATAAAATAAGATTTTCTTTTTTTCTTAGGTTATAATTAATATTAATATATATAATTATAAAATATTTAATAGTATTTCTTAAATTAATAATAATTATTAATACTTTCTAGGTATTATAGATTTTAATCTTTATTTTATTTATAGTTTTTAATTTAATTAATATTAAAGGCAATTATTTTAATTAGATTTTCTTTATAAATTCTTTACTTATTAAATTAACTTTAGATCTTATATTAAGATCTATATATATTTTAATATAGTTTTACCTTTTAATTATTATAGCTATATAAACACAAGCTATTATTCTGATTTAAACCTATTTAATTAAAGCTATTAAGGCTATTTTAATTATTATTCTTTTTTTATATTATTCTTAATAGATTTTAATAATTTTTTATTTTTTTTTATTTAAATATATATTTATTAGATAATTATTATCTTTATAAATATAATATACTATTTTTATAAAGCTTTTATTTTATTTTTGCCTTTTATAATCTTTTATTAAGAATCTCTAACCTTTATTATAGGATAGATATAAATAATTATCCTTATAATTTAAAGATATCTATAATTTAATTATATTTTATTCCTTAATTAATTACTTTTTAATTATTTTTTTCTTTTATTTTACTAGATTAAAGTGCTTTTTTATATTTGATTTAAAATACTTATTTAAAATAATTTTATTATTATTTATCTTTTTTTTTTATATATCTCTTATTTAATATTAGTTTATAAGGTATATTAAATTAAGATAATTTATTATATATTTATTATATAGCTTATTTAAAGTATTCTTAGGCCCTTATTTTAATTTATAAAATTTATAATAGAATTCCTATAAATAATTCTTTTATTTTAATAATAAAATATTTATTTATTTTAAGAAATAATTCTAATTTAATATTATATTAATAGATTATTAATTTAGATTTATTAATTAAATTATTTATTAATTTTCTATTAATTATTTATTTAGCTAATTAATAGCTAGAAGAATCTTATTTTTATTACTTTTATAGATTTTTAGCTTTTCTTTAAAAGCCTTTTTTAGATTAATTAATTAAATAGTTTTATTTTTTAGGGTTTTCTAGAAAATTAATTTAATAAATATCTTAACTTTTATTAAATTATTAATATCTCTTTATATAGATATTATAAATATTTATAAAATATTATTATTCTATAATAATATTTATTATTCTATAAATTATTATTATATATAGGCTAGTTATTTTTAAGCTTATATAAGCTTATTGATTATATTAAATTGGTTTCTTATTCTTATTAATTTATTTTTAAAATCTAAATAATTCAATTGCTTTTTAATAGGCTTAGGAATAAATACTATATATCTTTTTATAATTAGGATTACTTTTAGCCTTTATAATTAGATTGTCTTATTTATAGGCTCTAGTAAGATATCTTTAAGTAGGTTTGATAATAATTTATATCCTTGCTTTATATTTTTTTTCAAAACTATTATAAATCCTAGGTATTTATAAAAAAAAGTATAAGAATTATAAAGAGATTTGATTTTAGGATTTATAATAAATAGATAGGAATTAATAATTTTAATAATTATATTAATATTAAAGCTTATACTTATTTTTATATATTCTAGGTAAATAGCCTATAATACTATAGAAAAAGACTATAGTTATATATTATATATTATACTTTATAATAGTATTATATATATTTAAATAAATCTATCTTTTTAAAAAAAGAAAAGATATTAAATAATATATAAAATACTATAGATTTATCTTTAGAATTATAAGAGTTCTTAAATATATTTATATCTAAAAGTATTAATATTTTATTAATATATAAGGAAATAAATTATATAATTAATATATTATTAAATATATTATCTTTTTATAAAATAATTTATTTATTTTTATAAAAAGAATTAAAAGAATTATAAATATATTAATAAAGAATAGAAAATTAGATTAAATCTATTTCTTAAAAAATCCTATAAAAATATTAATTTTATTTATTTTAAAAAAGGATAAAAATCTATATTTGTATATAGATTATTAAGGTTTTAATAAAATAATAGATAAGAATTATTATACTTTATCTTTTATTTTTAAGATTCTTAATTATATTATAAAAATAGAATATTTTATAAAAATTAATATTAAAGATATATATTATTAAATCTAAATTAAAAAGAATAATAAATAAAAAATAGCTTTTTATATTTAATATAATTATTATAAATACTTAATAATACCCTTTAAATTAATTAATATATCTATAATATTTTAATATTATATATATAGGGTTTTAAAAGAATTATTTAGTATTATTTATATTATATATCTTAATAATATTTTAATTTTTTTAAAATCTATAAAAAGTATATTTTATATATAAAATAAGTTTTATAAAGATTAAGGGTTATATAATTCTATATAAACCCTAAAAAATACTATTTTTATTAAAAAAAGATAAAGTTTTAAGATATTTCTTTTTTATAAAAGGAATATTAATAAACCTAAAAAAAAATAAAAAATTATAAAATAAGATTAATTAAAAATATATAAAGATATATAGATTTTCCTAGGATTTTATAATTTTTATTATAGATTTATTTATAAATATTATTATATTATTATATTATTAAATATAATATTTTAAGATAATATTAATAAAGAAAAGCTAGAGAATATATCCTTAAATAATAAAAAAAATAAGCTTTTTAATACTTTAAATAAATATTTTAAAAAGTATCTTTATTAAGATATTTTAATTTATAATATTAAATATAATTTAAAATAAATACTTTAAAATATATAATAATAGGAATAATATTATAATAGGATAATAAAGATATTTAATATTTAATAGCCTTTTAATTTAGAAAATTTATTTTTATAAAAGTAAATTATAATATATTTAATTAAGAAATATTTATTATAATATATTTCTTTTAATATTAATAAAAATATATTAATAGATTAATAAAATAAATAAAAAATTTATTTAATTATTAAAATCTTTAAGGCTTTATAATATAATTAAAACTATAATAGGATTACAAGGTATAAGATATATATACCCAGAATAGTATATGACCCCTGGGTATATAGTACTTCTCGGCTTGCTTTTGCTACTATAATGTGGATGAAGCAAGTAATAGTCTTTTATAATAATAATACCTGAATATAATTATCCTTATCCTGCTTAACTACTATAAATTGAACCTGCTATTATAAAAACTATTAAAAAAATAAATATATTAATATATAGCCTTAGTATTTTATAATTTTATTATAAGGTATTACTTTAATAAATTAAATCTAATAAATATATCTTTATAATAATTTAATTATTAAGATAAAAAAGCTTTAATTACTTTAAAATTATTATTATTATTATTATATAATAAATTAATCAAATTAATAGTAAATATCTAGTATATTAATAATAAATTATTAATATTAAAATACTTTTTAAATTAATAGATAAAAACTATAATTAATTATAAATAAAAAGTTTTTTAATTAAAAATAAAAATAATTATAAATAATAAAATTTTAAATAAATATTAATATATTTAAATTATTTTTATAGCTTTTAATAAAAATTTAATAATAAGATATTAAAATAAAAAAATAAAAAAAAGAGTTATTATTAAAGAAATAAAGATAAAATTAAGGGTTTTAATTAATAGATATAAATAGCCTTATAAGATTAAAAAATTATATTTATATTCTTAATAATTTATTATTAAGGAATAAGCTTTTATAGCTTTATTATAATAATTTATAAATAGGCTATTTTAATATTAAATATATTATTAAGCTTTTATAATAAAAGTTCTATTAATATCTTATATATAAGGATATTAATAAATATATTATAAGCTATAGTATTTATTAAAGTATAATAATATAATATTATTAATTATATAGATATCTAGAATTATTATTAAAATTTAATAAACCTTAAAAAGAAATTTTTATAGATTTTATTATAAATTTATTAATAATTATCTATAAATAAAAAGAAATTAATATAATATTAATTATTATTAATTAATTTATAAAATATTATCTATTTCTTTTTATAAATATTAGAATTATTATATTAGAATTAATTAAATTATTTTTATTATAAAATAGAATTATATTTTAATATATCAAAAGGTATTATATTTAATAAAGGCTTAATTTTTATTAATAATTTCTAATTAAAGCTATATTATTAATTATATATAAAATATTATTTTTTAATTATATTTTATTTATATTTTATTTATAAATTAATAAATAAATTAAATATATAAATCAGATTTTAAAGTATTATTTATAATATTTTATAATAAAAAAATAAATAGCTTAATTAATTTTATTTAATATAATATAATTTATTTATAATTTAATTATTTCTTTTATAATAGGTCTTTTATTTAATAAGGCTTTAATAAGCTATAATCTTATATTTTATATATAAAATAACCCTAACCTTAAGAATAAATTATTTATTATAAAATACTATACATAAAGACTTTTAAAATTATAAAAGGATTTAATAATAAAATAAGGAAAAGTAATAGAAAGATAAATAAAAGACTATAATAAAATCTATTAATTATTTATCTTAAAAAAAGATAATATAATAATATTAAATATAAAAAGTTTTTATTTAAAAATAATTAAAAACTTAATTCTTATAATAATATTCTTAAATATAATCTTATTATTATTAATTAAGGCTTAAACTTTATTTATAATAATAGATAAAGTTAATTATTAAATAATATATCCCTTATTATTAATATAAAGCTTTAAACCTTAATTATTATATTATTTAATTATTTTTTTATAATATTTAATTTATACCTTTTAATATATAGCTCTTATTAATTATTATTAAATATTAATAAATATTAATAAATAACTATTAATAAAAATAAGAAAATATTTATAAAAATAAATATATTATCTATTAATTTATAGCTTTCTTTTAATTAAAGATCTTAATAAATAATCTTTAGCTTAATATATTTAAATTAAATAGCTTTTATAATCTTTTTAATTTTAATTAATCTAAACTCTTATTAATAAATTATTTTAATAATCTTAAAAATTAAATAAATATTAATAAAAAGGCTAATAATATCCTATTACTTCTTTATAGAAAGAATATCTTATTTAATTATTATAAGATAAAGATAATTGAATTTATATAAAGAATTAAGAATTTAAGTTAATTCTTTAATATTATTAATAATTAATATTAAAGGATTAAAATTAAATATTAATAATACTTTTAAAATTAAAAAAAATTTATAAATTATAATTATTATTATATTTAATATAATTAATATAATAAGCTAATAAAGCAGAGATAAAACTATATTTAATTATTATAAATTTATAGGATTATTATTCTTTATTTATTATCTTTATATCCTTTTTAATTATAAATCTTAAATAATAACTATATTAATACTATTTAATAGTAAGAGTATTAAATCTTTTATAATATTTTTATATAATAGTTATTAAGGTTTTAATAGCTTTTCTATTAACTATAATAATTATTTAATAATTTATTTAAGAGATTAATATATAATAATTAAAAAAAAAAATTTAAAATTAAATATAAAAGATAATATATTAAGGAATATCTAAAAAAAAAAAAAGGAAAATATCTTAAAAAGTAAGAGTTTCTAAGTATATATATTAAAATTAAAAAAATATATAGGTATTAGGGTAATACCTAATAAAAGTAAGGGATAGTTATAATACTATTATAAAGTATAATATATAATATATAACTATAATCTTTTCCTATAGTATTATAGGCTATTTACCTAGAATATATAGAAATAAGTATAAGCTTTAGTATTAATATAATTATTAAAATTATCAGTTCTTACCTGCTTATTATAAATCCTAAAATCAAATCTCTTTATAATATATAACTATAAAAATAATAGTTTTATTTTTATTAGCTTTTATAAATTTATATAATTAAAGGATTTTAATAATATCTTAATTTTATATTTAATTAATATAATTATATTAAATAAAATAAGGTTTTTTTTTAAATTATAATTAATACTAATATATATAATTATAAAATATTTAATAATATCCTTTAAATTAATAATAATTATTAATATATTTTAGATATTATAGATTTTAATCCTTATCTTATTTATAATTTATAATTTAATTAATATTAAAGGTATTTATTTTAATTAATTTTTCCTTATAAAATCTTTATTTATTAAATTAATCTTACATTCTATATTAAGATTTATATATATTTTAATATAATTTTATTTTTTAACTATTATAATTATATAAAAACAAGCTATTATTCTGATTTAAACCTATTTAATTAAAGCTATTAAAGCTATTTTAATTATTATTCTTTTTTTATATTATTCTTAATAGATTTTAATAAATCTTCTTTTTTTATTATTTAGGTATATATTTATTAGATAATTATTATCTTTATAATTCCTAGATACTTATAAAAAAAATATAAAAATTATAAAAAGATTTTAATTTAGGATTTATAATAAATAGATAAGAATTAATAATTTTAATAATTATATTAATATTAAAGCTTATACTTACTTTATATATTTTAGATAAATAGCTTATAATATTATAAATAAAGACTATAATTATATATTATACTTTATAATAGTATTATAATCATTTATATTTATATATATTTTAAGGATAATATTATTAAATATAAAGCTTATAAATTTAAAACCTTTTTATATTAAAGAATTTAAAATATAAATATAATATTATTTTAATATCGTTTTATTATATTTATATTAAATATTTTAAGAATAATTATAAAATATTAATATTTAATATAATTTTATTATTAATAATTAATTTCTTTTAAATTATTAAAACCTTTATTTATAATTAATTATAGTTTTTATTTATTAATATAAAAGATATTTTAATATTAATAATTTTTAATTAATAAATTAAATAATCTTTATTAATTTAATTTATTTATTTTATTATAATAATAATAATTATAATAATATTAAATTATATTAATTAAAGTTTTTTATTTTAATAATTAAATTATTATTAAATTATATTTATTTAATTTAATTTAATTTTTTTATATATTTATTATAAAAATAATATAATTTTAATTTTAATAAATTTAAAATTTAAAATTTAAAATTTAAATAAATTATATTTAAATTATAAAAATTTATTATTTTTAATATAATTTAAAAAAATATATATTAATAAAATTATTAAATTATAATTAAATATAATTTATTAAATTAAATATTTATTTTATATTTTAATAAAGAATATAAAAATAAAATAAATATACTTATAATTATATAAATAAAAAGCTTTATAAATTTTAATAAATCTTTTTATATTTTTATATTTTTAATTTATTTTAAAAATATATAATAATAATAATTTAGTCTTAAAATATTTAAAAAGTATTAATCCTTAATTATATATAAGATAAGATTTATTATATATATATATATATAAAAGATTCTTTTTAATTAATTAAATCTTTTTATAAATAATATTATTATAATAAATATAAATAGCTTTATTATTAAAATTTATAAAGCTTTTTATTTATATAATTATAAGTATATTTATTTTATTTTTATATTCTTTATTATATTATTTAATATAAAAAAATAATATAAAATCAATTTTTAAGATTAATCTTTAATACAAAAAGATATAAAAGTCTTATCTTAGCTTAAATACCTATGCTTATTATCAACAAGAAATCCTAAGTTCAAAACCCCTTACTGGTACTATAATTATAAACAGGGTCAGCAAGTATCAGGATAGTTCTTCAGAGTAATGACTACTGAAAAACTAGGGGGTGCGTGGGATATAGGAGTATATACTTGTGTCTGCACAAAGTGGATTCATCTTTTGCATGACACACTCCTAAACGGAAAAAGCAAGTATAGAAAGGAACAATTAGAAAAAATTCCGCTTGGCACAAGCAGTCCATCTTTGCTCACCACTATGTCAGTTATTACTGGTATCATGGTCTTGTATTCATAAGTAAGTGTCAGGAACCAATTCCGCGGGGCCGTCTTCATCCGCATCTTTTTCAAGATCTGAAATAGCTGGGAAGTTGGGATGTTTCCAGTCTTCCAGTTCCTCTGTAACAGACCGCATTCGGTCACGGATGCTCTCAATAGCATAGCTCCCCAGTGGTAATCGTAATGGAGGATAAGAGCAATGCGCAAGTTGGCAAACTAGCTCCCCACATTTAATGGCGCTTGTGGGTTGATGATCACCGAGCCATTGTACCATCCGTTTGGCGTGTAACGCAGGCGATGTTGCATGTGAGTAAGCCTCGCTGGGGGGTTTGATGAGGAAGTGACCCCAGGTTGGTAGCGGCCTGTCGCCAGTGTCTGGCTGGTCTCGTCTGACGGGACCTGGTTCGATCAATGTTGCTTTGACATTGAATGAATCTGTTTCATATAACATAGCTTCAATTAGGCCTTCGACTGCATACTTTGTGGCGCAATACGGCCCAAGTCCAGGGACACCAAGTGCTCCAGATGTGGAGCTGAATATTAGATAGCGGCCAAATGTCTGTCGTCGAAAATAAGGCAACGTTGAGTTTATGATGTGTAGAGTCCCCATGAAATTTGTTTCGAATTGGTTGCGCAAATCATGTTCGTCCTGGTCTTCGCAAGCACCAATCACCCCATAGCCAGAGCAGTTTGCTACCACATCAACCCGTCCAAAGCGATCGATGGTGCGCTGGACTACACCATACACAGACTCTTGAGAACGAACATCACAGAGGGTCCCAAGACAGTTTTCATGAACTTCCAATATATCTTCCACCTGGTTTTCGAAGAGGCGGCCGACAGTGACCACGAGATCTCCAACCCCGAGAGCGCATTTCACAAGCACCCGACCCATGTGACCAGTACCCCCAAAGACCTGCCAGCTGTCATGTGAGTAAATGTATTGAGAAATTATGGAATCGATCATAACAAACTATCCAAACAAGCTGTTTTGTGGGTCCAGCAGCTGGAGGCGGTTCACAGCTTGAGGGAAGCTGAAGAGGGGCTTTTATTGAACTTTCACAAGAGTCCAAATATGCGTGGGAATCCATAACAAGCGGGTCAGGCCTAACAACCTGCCGAAACAACATAAGGTATCAGTAATTGTTGCCTAATGGGAGCATGCGGGCATAGGCGCACTTAATCAACCACGGCGTGTTGGTGTCAGACAATGCGAGATAGGACTTCCATCGAAGATGAGAGGAACGTCATGCGATGGCTGTGTGTGGAGTCGTCAAATATTCATCACCCCGCCACACCCATATTCCGTCCCACATCTGTCTACTACTACACATGTCAGTAGGTATTCTGAGAAACAACGCTAAGATCATTCCATAATTCGCATGTATTGGAAGTCTCCGTATACTCCTAATCATGATATGAACAATAATTTATTACTATTCCCGTAGCGGGCTTTTTTGCAGCCAATTCGTCGTAAAATGTGATTTTTAAATATAGGCACATGCCCATCTGAGCATCCAGTCATGATACTTTATAGTGGTAAAAGAACATGACCATCCTGGCTTTATATTCACACCTCACTACCTATCGAACCGACTTCAATATTAAATCAAGCGATTAGTCTACAAGGCCATATAGGTGGTTGTTCATATCGTAATTGTCTTGCAACAATACTACGATGTTTGCTTGACGAGCCAATGACAGGAAAGGATTTGTGCCTTTCGCTGTTAATGTGGAAAGGATGGAATTTGTAACTGATGCTTCAACTGTTCTTAGCTAAGATGGTGGTTCACGTATTCTTTGCGAACCTCGTTCGCGTCCAAATCCGAGCAACGGTTCAATGGTGTCCACTTCGGTTCGTCTTGAAAAAGCCTCATTGCATGCACATACTGCCTCCGTAATAAGTCACTGGCAAAAAGAGGGATAATCAAACAGACTGGGAATTGGCAAACATACATTTGTTTCATCTGTGGTAAAACGATGATAAATACCCGCAGGGAGTATGAGGAGGTCGTCCTTCTCAAGCTGGACGCGCACCCATGCATCATCTCTACTCCTTACGTCAAAATATCCTCGACCATCGCGGATGTAACGTATCTCCTCGTCCTCATGTAAATGCTCGTCAAAAAATTGCTTAACTTTGCTTTCATAGATATCGCCCATCTTCTCAGGAGAAATTATAATCTCATCGCGATTCTTGTAGCCTCGCGCAACCGCCAACTTGTCGACATCTTTAACATCGGGGTAATGAAAGCAGTAGACCCCAATTTTCATCAGGTCTTTGATGTCAACAGAGTGCCCAGAATCATGCGAAAGACGCTGGTCACCCTAGGTTTGGAAAACATGAGTACCCCCCTTGCCGCCGACGCAGATGGACGAAGAACCTAAATAACTCACGTGTAAATTATCATATAAATATGCCTTCATTTTACTAGTTGCGGTAGCTCCGCTTGAATATCAACAAGAATAAATAAAAGCTATGATGAATAAGGCTTTATTCGACCCAGAAGGTGGGCACAGCGATTGCTATAAATATGAGGAAATACATCATTATTACAACTTTAGCTTTTAGGGGCTTTGTGTCAGACATTGTACAATAGGTCAGCTTTCGGGGGCGGGGTGTGATGCAAAGACCCACTGAACTTGCTAGAGCCAAGTTGCCAGCAACCAGATCAATTTCTCAGTCAGCTTACCATAAGCACAGTGCCAGTCGCTAATATGAGCTTTTCGCAGATTGCTTATTCTTGCTGCATGAATCGCCTTCAATAATCCACGATTACAACACAATAGCGTTCCGTTTATCCGTAAGCGCTCAGGAGTGCACCTTAAATGTAGCAGGAAGTGGGTAGCCCGTCTCAAGGCGCCATTTTAAATGTTGCCGACATCATGGAATGTGAATAACATGTCATATGCGACATATCACTGACACCACTACAAGCATACCGAAGCTGCTTTAGTTTAAGACTACTTTCAAAAGGCAAGTTCTTGTACAGTTTCGTGGTTGTCCAATCTGATCTGGGGAAAATCTGCGGCTAGAGGCCCTCCGCTCCAATGCGCATTGCAAGAGTTTCGTTGTTAGAGGATTCATCCCGCGCACGCCTCTGAAACACTTGCCTCCACCATTGAGGGGGTTCTAAGGGCCTCGATCCATTATGCAGAGGCGGATATACGTCGCTGAAGAAATACCAGACGTGTCCAATGACAATACCCATAATCTCGTCTCGCGGAATTGTCCCGTGCATGAAAAGACTGAATGCCATCAAGACCCATGGCAAATATGGTGCGGTGAAAACAAGTAAGCCGAGAAAGCTTAGTCTAGTGTCAGGGTTTCGCCGGGACCAAATGTAGACAAGAGTTGAGGACAACGGATGACCAAGAAATGGCATCGAGACAAGCGGCGACAAAGCTATGAGACAGACCATGGCATAAAGAAGAAGCCAGGAGAAGTGCGCGGGTGACCGCCCCGAGGATTCTTCAAGCAGTCGTGCATAACGTTGCAAGAAGTATATATGGAAAAGCAAGTCGAGCGAAAAGGGACCAAAGTATAGGAATGTCGTGAACAAGCGCCAATACTTCAAGCAGGTGTCAGAAACGTGCAGATTATCTTGTTCAAATGTAAGCAGGACTCGTACCTGAGACTTTATAAAAACAGCGCGAAAGCTATAAAATAGCTGGAAAGGCGTTATTATATGGCACTGAACAAGAGCACTTGTCAGTACTGTGGCGGCAGTCCACCACCTAGTACACATTGGCATTTCCCAGAACCATGTTTCAAGAGGGAGACGGCCACCGTCCATAACCTGATCCATACTGGGCGTCAAAATACTCCCATCAAACTGACAAAGGCTCTGTATACTACGGTGTTCAGAGAAAAGGATTAAGAATAGGAGCTATGTAACGAAGCACTTTATGGGATGTAAGTTGAAAGCTGGGCAGAGAAGGTGGCAGCGCATTTGCTAACAATAATCAAGTCGATTTATTAATTATCTAGATATATAATAATAAGATTTTCTATTATAAATTTATTTTCTATTATTTATTTTATTTATTTTATTTATTTTATTTATTTTATTTATTTTATTTATTTTATTTATTTTATTTATTTTATTTATTTTATTTATTTTATTTATTTTATTTATTTTATTTATTTTATTTATTTATTTATTTTATTTATTTTATTTATTTTATTTATTTTATTTATTTTATTTATTTTATTTATTTTATTTATTTTATTTATTTTATTTATTTTATTTATTTTATTTATTTTATTTATTTTATTTATTTTATTTATTTTATTTATTTTATTTATTTTATTTATTTTATTTATTTTATTTATTTTATTTATTTTATTTATTTATTTATTTATTTTATTTATTTTATTTATTTTATTTATTTTATTTATTTTATTTATTTTATTTATTTTATTTATTTTATTTATTTTATTTATTTTATTATTTTATTTATTTTATTTATTTTATTTATTTTATTTATTTTATTTATTTTATTTATTTTATTTATTTTATTTATTTTATTTATTTTATTTATTTTATTTATTTTATTTATTTTATTTATTTTATTTATTTTATTTATTTTATTTATTTTATTTATTTTATTTATTTTATTTATTTTATTTATTTTATTTATTTTATTTATTTTATTTATTTTATTTATTTTATTTATTTTATTTATTTATAGTATATTAATAATTAGAATCTTATTTCTAATAATATAATATACAGTGATAATATAAAATACAATACAAAGGGGTTCTTCTCAGTTATAGAAGCCAGCGCACTGGTAGACAAGCATACAGGTTGTCATAGTAGCATGCGCCGAGGGTCCTCTATATACTCCTTGATTTTGACCAGAAACTGCACAGCTTCTCGTCCATCTAACAATCGATGGTCGTAAGTCAGAGCTAAATACATCATCGGACGTATTTCAACTTTGCCATTGATGGCGATAGGGCGTTCTTTGATGGCATGAAGACCAAGAACCGCACTCTGAGGCAAATTAATAATGGGCGTCCCCATTAGAGATCCAAACACTCCGCCGTTACTAATTGTGAATGTTCCCCCAGCCATATCCTCAATCGTAAGCTTTCCATCTCGAGCCTGACCACGAATAAATTGTGTTAGTCAAATCATAGAACAGGGATGGGGGGCTTTTGTCATAGGGAATCTACCTTTTTGCCCATGTTGGCAATCGCCTTCTCGATATCAATCATATCCATTGACTCAACGTTGCGCACTACTGGCGTAACCAAGCCCTTCTCTGTGGCTACAGCAACGCTTACATCCACGTAATCGCGGTATACAATCGTGTCACCACCGTTGGGGCCCTCAATTGAGGCATTGACAGCTGGCAGGTCCCTCATCGCCAAGACAGCGGCTCGTGAAAAGGCACTCATGAATCCCAGTTTCACATCAGTCTTCTTGAGTATCTCATCCTTGTACAGTCTACGGAACTCCATCATGTTGGACATGTCGACCTCGTTGAAGGTGGTCAATGCTGCGGCAGTGTTCTGAGACTGTTTCAAACGCTCAGCAATACGAAGGCGCATCCGATTCATTTTTATCTGATTGATGTGTCAGCTGATGTGCAATGGGAGAATGACCGATACCTACACGTCGCTCTTCCCGTGTTCCTGCCACGGGCCCGAAACCCAGGCCTTGTGTAGATTCCTGTTTTGGCTCCTTATTCGGTTTAGGTTCAAGTTCAATTTGACTAGCACCAGTCTTTTCCTGTAGCTCTGTTGCAGGTTCAGGCTTTTTCTCCTGCTCGGATGTCGTCTTTGTCTTAAGCTCCGGCTGATCGGGCAAGCTTTGTGGCTGCTGCTTCGCAGCCTCTGCATGATCGCCAGAGGGGGCATCACCAAGCTCAAGCCGGACGAGATTTTGGCCAACCGTAACAGTGTCATCCTCATTGACTAGAAATTCTTTGATATAGCCGGCTTCAGGTGCATTTACTGCAACATCAATCTAGCATCAATTAGCATATATCATCATGCTCACTTCAGAGCGTAATGTCAAGCGTGACTAACCTTATCCGTCTCAATCGTGGCGAGCTCCTCATCCTGTTCAATATATTCTCCAATACCTTTTGAAAACTGCTTGAGAGTGCCTTCGGAGATGGATTCAGCCATCTGGGGAACTTTGACCACTCTATCTGCATAGTTCCGAATTATGTGCATCATTGTGGGGGGCAGTGGCACATAGTGGCGTGGTCGCAGAGAGGCCAATCGGCCAAATTTTGCCAAAGGCAATATCCGTCGTGACAATAGCATCGTGGTTGTCATTGGGGACTGCCGTTGATGGTTATACAATGCGTATAAAAGGCAAAGTTGTGTGGAGAGACGGGACGGGACGAGGTTGTCACAATGGTTATAGGCTTGGAAAGGATCCTGCCTGTAAATTAAGATGATATTATATTTAAGCACGTGATAAAGATACCGCTCAGAATAATTAGATAAAAGCTTAAAATACTAATAAAATAATAATATTATAACTATTAAATAATTATGGTATTTATAATAAATATAATAAATATAATAAATATAATAAATATAATAAATATAATAAATATAATAAATATAATAAATATAATAAATATAATAAATATAATAAATATAATAAATATAATAAATATAATAAATATAATAAATATAATAAATATAATAAATATAATAAATATAATAAATATAATAAATATAATAAATATAATAAATATAATAAATATAATAAATATAATAAATATAATAAATATAATAAATATAATAAATATAATAAATATAATAAATATAATAAATATAATAAATATAATAAATATAATAAATATAATAAATATAATAAATATAATAAATATAATAAATATAATAAATATAATAAATATAATAAATATATATATTAAATTTAATTTAAAGAATTAAAATATAAAATCTTAAAATAATATATTAAATTTATTATATTTAATATAAAAAGGTTTAAATATTATAAAAACTGTTTATAAAAGCTATATATAGTTTATTAAATTAATATTAAAGATATTTATTTAAAATAAAATCTTATATATATTTAAAGATCTTTTATTAATCCTTTAAATTCTTATTAAATAAAGTTTTAAATAATAATTAATTAATATATTATTATATTTTATTATTTAATAGGTTAATAATAATAAGATTATTTCATTTTATAAAAGTATTAAACTTCAAGTCTTAAATATAATTATATAATAATATTATATATTATTTTTATAAAAGAGATTAAATATAACCTTATAAATATATTATATATATATATATATAATACAATAAAATTATTATAAATTAAAAGCTTTAAATAAATATTATTAAAAGTAAATATAATTATTATTATAAATTTAAAGATTTATTAAAAAAGGATTTATAAGGTTATTTAAAGGCTTAAAAGCTTATTATTAATATAATTTATTATAAATAATATTAAATATTTTATAGGATTTAAAATAAAGAAGTTAAATAAAACTTATTAAGTTTATTAATAAATAAAAATAAAATAAATTAAATATAATATTAAATAAATATTAAAGAATAATTATTTAATTAATAATTATTCTTAATATATTTAAAATAGTTTTATTAATTTATAAATTATTTAAAAGTTAAAAGATTATAATTAAGAATTATTATAAATTATTATAAATTATTATTATTTTATTATAAATTATTATTATTTTATTATATTAATTATTATTAATTTATTATATTAATTATTATTAATTTATTATATTAATTATTATTAATTTATTATATAATTAATTTAAATTATAAATTATTTATTATAAAGTATTAATTATTTTATATTATAGCTTGATTTTAAGATTAATTTATTAATATATATTATAATAACTAGATTATAATATCCTTTTTTAATTATTAATTTTAATTAAATAATCCTTTTTTTTATCTTTATTAATATTTATTTAAATTAAATTAAATTATCTATAAGCTTTAATCTTATTTAAATTTTATTTTATTATAAAACTATTATTCTTTTTCTATCTTTTAATTTTATTATTTAATTTAGTGTTTTATAGCTTTATTATTATTATATTTTTATTTTAAATTCTTTTTTTAATTTAAAATATATTCTTTTATTTTTATTATTTTTATATTTGTATTATAATTATTAAATTAAATTATTAAATATAGTATATATTATAATAATTAAATAATTAAGTTATTTATTTATTTATTTGATTAAATTATTAATTAATTAAGATATTAAGTTAAATAAAAGAATAATGATATCCTTTTTTATATATAATAATTAATAATAATTATTTATAATAGTTATATAATCTTTATTATTAAAATAAATACTTAAAGATAAATAATAAAATATTAATTATTAAATATATTATTAATTTTATATAAATAAAGTTTAATATAGAATTATTATCTTTAAAAAGGATATTAAAAGAGCTAAGATATTATTAAATACTATTAATTAATATATTTTAATTATTAAGATTTAAAGAAATCTATTATTTAATTTCTTTTTAGATTAAATTAAAAAAATATTTATTTATTATTTATAGAAATAATATAAATAATACTTAAATCTAATATTAAATATAATCTCTTTATTTATAATTAAAATTAAAATTAATAGAATATTTTTAATATCTTATTATTTTATTAATTAAAATAATCGATTAATTATTATTAAATATATAAAAAAACTATATATAAATATAATATATTTATCTATTTCTATTAACTTTAAATAAATAAATAATAGTATTAAATGATTAAATTAAAATAAATAATTATAAATAGAATTTTTAAATAAAGCTATATTAATAATAAAGAAATTAATAATTAGATTTATATCTTTTAATTATATTAAATAATATTATTAATAATTATTTAAAAGACTTAATTAAAATCTTCTTTTAATTAAAAGAATATTAAAGAGATTTATTATATTCTTTAATATTAATAAATAAGATATTTATTATATTAATTATATTATTTTTAAAGTATTATTATAAATAATCTTATTTTTATTAAATAATAAGATTATATTATTATTTATATAAATTAATTTATTCTTTTTATTTTATAAAAATATAATTAATTATTATAAAATATAAATTAAAAATATAATTAAAATATAATATGTCTTTATAATAAATCATTAAAATAAGGCCTTTTTAATAATATTAAATATAATATCTTTTATTAATTTATTAAATAAATAATTAAAAATATAATATATAAAATAAATAATAAAATAAATATTTAATTATAATAAGAAATTATAAAAATATAATATAATAGATGAAGAATTTAAAGAATTAAAACATTTAACCTAAAATTAAAAAAGTTATTTAATAGATTAAATATAATATAAATTAAAAATAATATAATTTAAAGAAATATAAACCTTATTATTAAAGGTATTTAAGATAATATAATTTATTTATCTTATATTAAGATAATATATATAAATCTTTTTTAATTATATTATAATAAAATATTATATTAATAAATTAATATAATAATAAAATAATAATATTAGATTATAAAAAGATCTATTAATATATATATTATAATATTATAAAAGTAATTTAAAATAAATAAGATAAATATTATTAAATAACTATTAATTATAAAATATTTAAAAGAAGATTATTATTAAGATATTAATATTAATAAATAAATATTAAAGCTATTTTAAATAATTAAGATTATAGGCTTTAAAATAATTAATTAATAATTTAATTAAATTTATATTTATTTAAATTAATCCTTAAATAAATTGACTTTCTATTTATAGAAAAATATAAATATAATAAAATACTTTAATTATATTTATAAAACATAATAAATATAATAAATAATATTAATTAAAATAAATATTTTTTAATATAATAATATTGAGATATTATAAGATAAATAATATTAAATAAATTAAATTAATATATATATTTAATAAGATAAAGAATTAAATATATTATAATTAAAATAATTAATAAATTAATTAATAAAAATAATAAAATAAGGATTTATAATAAATAAATTAAATCTTTATATTAAGCTAAAATATATATAATAGTTTTATTAAAATAAGATTATATAAATAATTAATAAATTAAATAAATTAAAAGTTAAATATTCTTTTTATAATAAAGATTAAATAAATCCTTAATATTAATTAAAATATATATTTTTTTATAATAAATAAAATTAATAAATATAAAATTTTTATTATATATTATAATTAAGATTTAATAATAATATATATTAAAGAAATAATTAATATTATTATTAAATTAAAGGAAATATTTAATCTATTTAATATTAATAATAGATATTTAAATACTAAATATAAAATAATTATATATATAATTAAAATAAAAATAATAAAGATATTAATATTAATATTAAAAATAAATATATTAAAAAATATAAATAATAATTAAATATAATTAAATATTAAATAATATTTAAGTTTATTATATATAATTTTAATAAATATTATTATATCTTAAATAATATTAATAAATGTTTTTTTAATTATTTTTTTAAATTATTAATATTATTTATTTTAATAAAGGATTCTTTATTTTAATATATTCTTTTATTTAAATTCTTTATTTTATTATTTAAATATATAAATAATAAAGATAGAAATATATAAAAGGATTATTTAAAATATAATATATATTTTAAGATAAGATCTTTATTAACATATTATATATATAAATAATTTTATTATATTAAGAGAGAGTATATTTTATAAATTAATTATATTATTAAACTAATTAAATAAAATAAATATAATAATTTATTTTAAATAAATATATTTATATAAAAGAAAATCTAGAAAAGATATATATCTTTATTTTTAATAAAATTGAATTATTAAAGTAAATTAAAAATCTAAAGATTAAAAATTAATAAGATATAATTATTTAAAATTTAATATAAGATTTATATTAAGTAAAGTAATAATAATTATTATAATTATTATAATTATTATAATTAATATAATATATTTAAATATATTAATTAATATAATATATTTAAATATATTAATTAATAAAATTTAGCTTTAATAAAATTTATTAAATATAATCTTTTATAAAACAAATAAATTAAAATTAATATAAAAAATAATTAAATACTTTATAATTATTAATAAAATCAGATTTAATAAAAATATAATTTATATTTATTTTATAATTAATATATAATAAATAAATAATTTAAAATTAAATATATTATTAAAAATAAATTTAATTAATAAAGATAATATTAATATTTTAATAATAAAAAAGAAATTAAAATTTAATATTATTTATAATATATTAATATCTTTTAAAATAAAAATAAAATATCAATTAATTTATTAAAAAATAATAATATTATAAAATATATTAATTTTATTAAGATTAAAAAAGAAAATCTATTATAATTATTTATATTAGATTATTAGAATAATTATCCCTTTATTCCTTTATCTTCTTAATCAGATTATTAAATAATTAATTAAATTATTAGATTAAATAAAAAATAAAATTATTCTTTTTATATATAATAATTTATAGCAATTATTTATAATAGTTATATAATCTTTATCCCTATATAATAATCGCTTATAAATCTTATTTTATTTAAACTTAATTATCTAATAATTAAATCTATTAATAAATTTTTTTTTACTAAGATAATTATCTAGATATAAATAATAAGATCCTAATTATTAAATATATTATTAAATTTACTTAAATAAAATATCTATATATATCTATTATTATTAAAAAAGATAATAACAAAGTTAAGAAACTATTAAAAGATATTATAATTATTTAAAATCTATTATCCTATTTTCTATTAAATTAAATAGAAAGGAAAAGTAAATTTATTTAGTATTTATAAAAATAATATAAATAATATTTAAAATCTAAATTAATTAATATAATTATTAATATAATACTATTAATAGCCTATTATCCTATTAATAATAATAAATTAATAATTATTAATAAATTATTAAGAAATATATATTTAAATATAATATTATTATTTATTTTTATTAATTTTAGATAAATAAATAATAGTATTAAATTATTAAATTAAAATAGATAATTATAAATCAGATTTCTATATAAAATTATATTAATATTAAAGAAATCATTAAAGAATAAATTAATAATTAGATTTATATTTCTTAATTAAATTAAATAATATTATTAATAATTATTAAAAAAATAAAATTAAAATCTTTTTTTAAATAAGAAAATATTAGAAAGATTTATTATATTATTTAATATTAATAAATAAAATATATATAATATTAATTATACTCTCTTTAGGATATTATTATAAATAGCCTTATTATTATTAGATAATTTTATATTATTATTATTATCTTTATTAATTAATCTATCTTTATTATTTTATTAAGAATTAATTATTTATCTTAAAATATAAAGGGATAATATAATTAAGATATAAAATATCTTTATAATAAATAATTAAAAGGTTTTTTAATTATATTAAATATAATACCTTTTATTAATCTATTAAATAAATAATTTTAAATATTATTTAAATAAATAATTAAATATATAATAAATAAATTAAATAATAAAATAAATAATTAATTATAAAAGATTATATAAATTTAATATAATAATTAAAAGATATAAAAGATTAAAATATTTAATCTTAGATTAGAAAAATCTTTTAATAGATTAAATATAATATAAATTAAAGGTAATACTATTTAAAGAAATATAAATCTTATTATTAAAAGTATTTAAGATAATATTATTTATCTATCTTATATTAAAACTATTTATATAAATCTTTTTTAATTATTTTATAAAAAAATATTATATTAATAGATTAATATAATAATAGAATAATAATATTAGATTATTAAAAGATTTCTTAATATATAGATTATAATATTATAAAAATAATTTAAAATAGATAAAGTTAATATTATTAAATAATTATTAGTTATAAAATATTCTAAAAAAGATTATTATTAAGATATTAATATTAAGAAATAGGTTTTAAAGCTGTTTTAAATAATGAAAATAATTAGATTTAAAGTAATTAATTAATAATTAAATTAAATCTATATTTATTTAAATAAATCCTTTAATAAATTAATTTTTTATTTATAAAAAGATATAAGTTTAAATAAATACCTTAAATATATTTATAAAAAATAGTAAGTTTAATAAATAATATTTAATAAAATTAAATTATCTTTTAATATAGCTATATTAAAATATTATTAAATAAATAATATAAAATTAATAAAATTAATATATATATTTAATAAATTAAATAATTAGGTATATTATAGATAGAATAATTAATATTCTAATTAATAAAGATAATAATTATAAAATCTATAATAAATAAATTAAACCTTTATAATAAATTAAAATATATATAAAGGATTTATAAAAGTAAGATTATATAATTTTCTAATAAATTAAATAAATTAAAAATTATATAGATTTTTTTATAATAGAGAATAGATAAACCCTTAAGGATAAATAGGATATATATTTTTATATAATAGATTAAATTAATAAAATAATTTTTATAAAGGATTAAATATAAGATTTAATAATAATATTTATTAATAAAATAATTAATATTATTATTAAAATAAAGAAAATATTTAATCTATCTAATATTAATAATAGATACTTAAATATTAAATATAAAATAATTATATTTATTATTAAAATAAAGATAATAAAGATATTAATATTAATATAATAGATAAAGGTATTAAAGGGTATAAATAATAATTAAAGGCTATTAAATATTAAATAATATTTAAATTTATTATTTATAATTTTAATAAAAATAATTATATATTAAATAATATTAATAAAACCTTTTTTAATTCTTTTTGTAATTTATTTTTAATATTTATAATAATAGAAAAGTTCTTATTTTAATAGATTCTATCTTTTAAATTATTTATTTTATTATTTAAATATACTATTAATAAAGATAAAAATATATAAAAGGATTATCTAAAATATAATATATATTTTAAAATAAGATCTTTATTAATATATTATATATTTATAAGTAATTATATAATATAAAGAAAAAAAATATTTAATAAATCCTATAAGCTATTATATTAGATAAAAACTTTTAATTAATAAAAAAGAAAAGAAAATTAAAACAAGATATTTCTCTATTTTTAATAAGATTAAATAATTAAAGCAAATCAAAAATCTAATAATAATAAATTAATAAGATATAACTATTTAAAGATTAAGATAAAATTTTTATTAAATAAGATAATTATAATTATAATAATAGATTTAATATACTTAGATATATTAATTAATAAAGAATAATTTTAAAAAAAATTATTAAATATAATCTTCTATAAAGTAGATAAATTAAAATTAATATAAGAAATAATTAAACTGTTAAAAATTATTAATTAAGCTAGATTTAATTTTTATATTATAAATTAAATTAATAAAAATTTAATATATATTTATTTTATAATTAATATTTAATTAATAAAGGATCTAAAATCTAATATATTATTAAAGATAAATTTTATTAATAAATATAATATTAATATCTTAATTATAGAGAAGAAAGTAAAAATCTATATAACCTATAATATAATAATACCCTTTAAAATATAAATTATAAATTTATTAATTAAAGAGTTATAATAATATAGAATATAATAATACTATTAAGATTAAAAGAATAGATATTAATAAATTATATTTATTTTAATTATTATAATTTATATTTTATAAAAAGAATATACTATTTTATATTAAAAGATATAATTATAATAAATTATATATATATAATAAATATACCTAATATACTATTAATAATCAGCTAGATTATAATAATAAATAATATAAATAAGCTAATAAATTACTAATATAAATAAAAACTAGAATATTTAAATAATTATAATAGATATAAATACTATATAGTATTATAGGAAGATATTAATATAATAATAAGCTATATAAAGGTAATAAATAGTAAATTTGATTTATTTAATAAAATAATTAAAGTATTAAACTTACCTTTAAAGGTACTATAAGAATAAATTAAATTATATTTAATAAATAAAAATAATATTAAAAACCTAAAAAAGGATTTATTATAAAACCAACTAAATTAAAAGAAATCAAGATTAAATAAAGAGTTTATATATATATTATAAATCCTATAAAAGTAAAGGTAATTATAAAATTAATTAAAGCCTATAATATATAATATAATTAAGGGATTATTTTAATAGATAATAAAAATAAAATAAGAATTAATCTTATAAAAGGCTAATAAAAGGAAAAACTAATAATAAAACTATATCTATTAAGGGCTAAAGATAAGAAATTTCTTAAAAATATAATAAATAAGCTTTATAAATAAGGATATATAAATTAAATAAGAAAACTAATATTTTTTAATTATCTTATTTTTATTATTTAATAATAGATTAAAGAAAAATAAAAAGGTAAAATAATTATAAATCTAAGATAATTAAATAAAATTATAATATTAAATATTTATTCTATTCCTTTATAAAAAAAGATAATTTTATCTTTAAAAGAGAAGAAATATATATTAATATTAAATATATTAATATTTTTCTATTAATTATTAATATATAATAAATATAAAAATAGGATAATTATTATTAATTTATAAGGATTAGAAATATTTTATATAATATTAATAAGATTTAAAAATAATCTAGCTTTTATATAATAATTTATAGATTAAAGATTATATTCTTATAAAGATTTTATTAGAGTATATATTAATAATATAATTATATTTAATAATATCTTTAACAAATATTATAATTATCTATATATAATATTAAAACTATTTAAAAGTTTATAATTAATAATATTATTATTAAAATCCTTTTATATATATCTATTAATTAAATTATTTAATTTCTAAATTAATATATTTAAGATAAGTATAATAAAAGATAGAATAGATATATTAAAAAAATTAAAGATATTAATAATACTAGCTAATCTAGAAATTTATTTAGGAATAATTATCTTTTTATAATAATTTATCTTCAGATTCTAAATAAAAATAGAATTATTAAAAATTAAAAAAATAGTTTTATTAAAAAATTTAAGAAAAGAAGATTAAACTATTAAAATAATTAATAAGAAAATAAGAATATTTAAAATTAAAAAATTAAACTTTAAATTAATAAAGTTAAAGAAAGAATCCTTTAAAATATTTTAGGATTATTTAATAAATAAAATAATACTATATTACTATAACCTAATAAAACCAATCTTTTTTAAATTTAATATAAATAATTAAGGAATAAGTCTTTTTATATTTTATCTTAAAAATAATATATAAAATAATAAGAAAATACTAATTTAGTAAATATAATTAATTATATTTTTAAATAGATTATTAATAAAATCTGAAATAAGATATAAGCTAATCGAATTTAAGGTTAAATATCTAATATAATCTTATCAAAAACTAAGAATAATAATCTAATTATTAAATAAATTAATAATAATATTAATAGATTTTATAATAATAAAAGGAATAATTAATTATATTAAAATATTAATATCAGATTTTATAAAAGTAAATTATTAATTAATAATAATATTTATTTATTTAAATTAATATAAACTAGATATTTATTATATCCTAAAAAAAATATTTTTTTATTTAATATATTATTATAACTTTTAATTATAGATAATAAGTATTATAAAAAAAAGAAATTTTATTAAAAAAAATAATAATAAATAAATTTAATAATATTAAAAAGAAAGATATATATTATTTAATAATAATAATATTAATTAATAATAAACTAAAAAGAGAATTTATAAAAGGATATATTAAGAATTATAAATTTATTAAAATAATTAAAGTATTAAAAGTATAAAGACTAGAAAAAGAAATTAATATAAAAAATATATTAATAAATATTAAATTATTTTTTATAATAAATAATAAATTATTATATTAATTTAAATTAAATAATATAAGGAAACTATATATCCTATAAAACTATATAATAATAATATTAATAAAAGCCTATAATTAAAACTTTTTTATAGGATTATATAAGATAAGTATAATATTAAAAGGTTTAATATTTTATTAAATAATAAAATAGATTAAATAATAGATATCCTATTATAAGATATACTTAAAAAAACTAATTAATTAAATAAAATTATTAAAAGAATTATAATTAATAATAACTCTATATAAATCTTTTTATATAATAGCTATTGATTTTATTATAGGATTTCTAAAAGAAATATTATAATTATTTTAAAAAATACTAGATTATAAGTATTTATTTAATATAATAATAATTATAATATATAAGTAAAATAGAAAATTAATATTAATCCTAAAATTAGTTTATTATATTATTAAATAATAAGCTAATATATAATTAAGATTATTATTATTATATAATTAAGGAATTCTTAGGATTATAATTAATAATTAAAATATTAAATTTATTTTAGATTTTTAAAAGGGTTTTTTTAGGATATTAAAAATAAGATTTATTTTTAATATAATATATTATCTATAGATTAATAGATTATTTAAAAGAAAAAACCAGATTATAGAATTAATATTTAAATATTATTTAATAATATTAAATATACTATAGATTAAGGTAATCCTAGTATTATAATTCTTATTAAATAATTTAATTAATAATCTTATAAAAAGATTATTAAATAAATTAAATAAATTAAATATAAGGTTTAAATCTATTAGATTAATAGAATTATTATAAATAGATATTAATAAAATAAATATTAAAGTATAAGATATATTAAGATATCTATTTATAGATAAGGCTAATTATATTATAAATATAATAATAGTATATATAAAATATATATATAATTAAAAGTATAAATCAATTAAATTTAAAATAAATAATAAGATATATTTAAAGCTATATAAGAGATATTAATTATTAGGAAAACTATTATAGAAATAGTTATAATAGTAAATAAAATTATTTAAAGTAATTAAATAAGTAAGATTATTAATATATAAATTAGATTTATTTATTTATTAAGGGATTTATTAAGTAATATTAATTATATATTTATATTTAAAACCTAAAGAGAATAATTTATTTAATAAAATATTAAATAAATAAATATAATTAATAAAAATTAAAGGATAAGATAAAGAATAAGAAATCTAGAAGATTATAAAAGGATAAATAAATAAAAAAGAAAGATATCTATAAATTAAATATATAATTAAATAAAAAGGTTTTAGATTAAAATATAATAAATAAAGAAAAAGAAAAGAGCTTATATAGATTATAATAAACTTAATTAAAAATTATAAATAAAAAACCCCTATTAAAGAATTATAGAAAATATATCTAATAAAAAAAGAATAAGAATAAAAAGAGATAAATAAGATATTAAAATTAAATTTATAGATATTATTATCTAGGAAAAAAATAAGAAATTTTTAAAAAGAAAGAGTAAGTATTATTAAAATAGAGAAAAAAAAACAGCTATAAAGATCAAATATCTAGTTATAAAAAATAATAAAGAACTTAAATCTTATAAAAATAAAAATAAACTAATTATTAAAAGAATTAAATTTAAAGATTTATTAAAAGATTTTAATATAATAGATTATTTAATATTATTAATTAATAATAAAAGCTTTAGTCTTAAGGTAATAAATTATAAAATAATAAATATTTATTATATAAATTTATTAATTTATTATAATATTAATTATTTTATAAGCCTGGATTTAAAAGAATTAAGAATATATTATTATATATTAATAATTAAAATATTCTATTATACTAGATTAAATTATTAGGATTATCTAAAATTATTTAATATAATAATTATAAAGCTTAAATTAATTAAAGTCCTTTTTAAAAAAAAAGTAATAATTATAGAATAGATTAAAAAATATTAAAGAATAATTAAAGGAATTTAAAAATAAAATCTTAATTATAAATATTAATTAAATATTATATTTAAAGTATATCTTATTATTTTATATTATTAAAATATTTAAAAAGGTTTTAAATAAAGAAAAATTAAATATAATATATATTATATTTAAAGTATATCTTATTATTTTATATTATTAAAATATTTAAAAAGGTTTTAAATAAAGAAAAATTAAATATAATATATATTATTAATAAATATTAATTATTTTAATAACTTTTAATTATAATTATATATTATAAAGAATAAAAGCTATTTCTATTAATAAATATATTAAAAAAATACTTTTATTTTATTAAGGGAATAGTTATTAATAATAGAATTATAAATAAGATAAATAAATTATTTATAAGATTTATAATATTAATAAATAAATCTTCTATTAATTAATAAATTAAATAAAGATTATTAAAAGAATTATATATTATATTTTAATGAAAATAATTTTAAAGAAGAAATCCTAATATATATTAAAGAATAAAATTTTAATATAAAAGGAATTTAATCTATTACTTAATAAAAGGTTAAATAAATCTATATTCTTATTTTAAATAAATTATTTATTTTAATATTAAGATAATAAAGTTTTATAATTAAAGAAATCAAAATCAAAATAATATTAATAATTATTATTATAATAAATATTAAATATAAAATTTAATTAAATTTATTTATTAAAATATTAAATCTAAATAATATTAAAAATCTATTAATAAAATAGAAAAAGAACAAAATAAAGATATAATAAAGAATAAAAGCTTTAATATATACCTTATTATTATAAAAAGGATTAGATTTAATTAAAATATCTAGAGAAATAATAATAATATTAATATCTAATAATTAAATTCTTTATTATAAGATTAAAAAAGAAATCTAATATATTATTACTATTACATAGATAATAAATAAATAAATCAAATTATTTACTATATTATATAAATATAATTATTAAAAAAATGTTATATTAAAAAAGGAGATTTATATAAATTAAGGAAAAATTATTAATATTATAATTAAGAATAAACTTAATCTAGATAATATTTTATAATAGATAAAATTAAACTTATAAATAAAGATTATAATTTTAAAGATTAAGCTAAATATAATAATAAAGATTTAAAAAGAAATAATATAATATATAAAGTTAATTATATAATAAATAAATAAGTAATAAAGGATTAGTTGTCTTTTTCTTAATAATAGGTAATTATTATAATTATCTATATTAAACTATTAGAATAGTTATTCCTTTATCCTTTTGATCAGATTATTAAATAATTAACTAGATTATTAGATTAGATAGAAAATAAAATCATCCTTTTTATATATAATAAAATCTTAATAAATTATATTTATATTAATTAATATAATCTATATTTTATTAAAAAAGTATATTATTTTATATTAAAGAATACTTTAAGTCTAGATTATATTTATATTTTAAATAAAAAAAAGATATTATTTATAATAAACTAGATTATAATAATAAATAATATAAATAAATTAATAAAATATTAATATAAATAAATATTAAGATATTTAAATAATTATAATAAATATAAATATTATATTATATTATAAAAAAAATTAAAATAATAATAAGCTATATAAATATAATAAATAATAAATTTAATTTATTTAATAATATAATTAAAGTATTAAATTTATTTATAAATAAATTATAAGAAAAAGTTAATTTATATTTATTATAATTTATAAAGACTAGTTAAAGCTAATAGCTAAAATAATAAAAGAAAGATATAATAATTATTTAAATAAAAGTTTATAAAAAAGAAAATAAAAATAATTATATAATTAATAAAGAAAGAAAGCTAGAGTTAATTAAGAATTTAGCTTTTTTTTATATTTAAAAAATATTAGAATAATTTAAAGTTATTTTAGAACTTTAAATAATATTTATTTAGAATTATTAGATATTCTAAATAAAAAGAAAGAAAGGATTCTAAAGGATAAGTCTTTATTTTCTATTCTAGCCTAATTTAATAGATTAAACTATTTAAATACCTTAAATCTTATATTAGGTTTTATAATAGGTAAAGCTATTATATAATAATAGATCTGGCTATAAAATAATAATAAATTAGATTATTAGATTATAATAGATTTAATTATTAAATTATAATAGGTCTAGTTATTATATTAAAAATCTATTTATTTTAATACTCTTTTTAATAGATTATATAGTATATAATTAGTCTTTTATAAAGGGTATTTATAGATTTAATAGGCTTAAAAAGCCTTAAAAAATAAAACCTATTAAAACCTTAATTAGCTTATTAATAGATATAGTTTTAATTATAAAATAATTTATCTTAAATAATTTATTAATTAATTTCTATTTAATATAATAGAATTTTAATAAAATATATTTAATTAAGATATATTAATTAAGGTTTTTAATATTATTTATAAAGATTATATTATTATAATATAAATTTATAAGCTATTAAAGAGGGATTTTTAACTTTATAAAAAGCTTAAAAAGCTATTTTAGCTCTTTTATAATCTTTATTAAAATATCAGATTTAACTTCTATAATTAAAAGAGTTATAATAATCTATCTTTTTATCTTTTAATAAATAAATCTATTAATTAATTTAAAAAGATATCTATAAATAGATTTATTAATAGCTTTATAACTTATAAAATTATTATTTAAATAATCTAATAATTAAAAAGCTAGCTATTTAGCTTATATAAGGCTTATAATCTTATAAAAAATAATTAGTTTTTTAAAATCTTTTAAATACATTAAAAGATTTCTAGCTATATTATAATAATTAATACAGCTTTATTATATATATTAAAAAAGTTATGAAATTAAAATAGCTATATTAAGCTTAAAAAATAATATAAGGTATATTAAAATCCTTATAATCTATTAATAGATCTATTAATTAATAGGATTTAAAGCCTTATCTATAGTCTTTTTTAATACTTTAAATTATAAAGAGATAATTATAAAGGTTATATCTTATAACTAAAAGTATTATAAAGCCTTATTAATATATTAAGATTAATATAATTATAGCTCTTTTTTAACCCTATTATAGCTAATTTAAATCCTTAAAAAGAAGGCTATAAAGCCTTTATCTTTTATAATAAAAATCTTATTTAATAAGTATTTTAATTTATTTATATAAAATAGATTAGATTTTATAATAAAGTAATTATTAATATAGATAATAATAAATATATTAGCCTAGAAATTAATAAATATAACTAGATTTAAGATTAAGGGTTAAAACCTATAGCTAGCTAATAAGTTAATTAGCTATTATTATTATTTATAAAGGCCCTGCTTTAAGCTATAAAAAGCCTTTTTTAATAGGATAATTTATTTTATAATAAAGTTATAGCCTAATTTAATTAATAAAGCTATAAAAGAATAATTTTTAAAGATTTAAATCTTTATAAAGAAAAAAAGATTTTCTAGAAATTCTATAAAAATATCCTTAGATAATTAATTATTTAAAAAAGCCTTTATAAAGTTAATTTATTTAATTTCTTAATTATAAAAGACTAGTAAAGCTAGTAAAATCTATTAAATAAGAGGAATATTAATAATTATAAAAGTTTTAAAGTAATCTTTTTTTTTAATTTATATAAAACCTTTTATAATAAGCCTAATCTTATATTTTAAAGGCTGATTTTATATATCCTTTTTAAGCTTAAGAATAAGCCTATTTTTTAGGATTTTTAAAATAAGGATAAAATATATAACCTTTATTTATAAGAATTAAGAGAATTTATTATAAATAATATTAATTTATTCCTTTTTAATAGGGTTTTTTAAGGCTTATTTTTAATTAATAGATTCTAAAGTATTTTTTATAATATATTTTATTTTTAGCTTATAATAAATAGTTATAAAATAGATAATATTAATCTATATTAATTTAGGGTTTTTATATAATATTTAAGCTATTTAATAGGCTATAATAATTATATTATAAGCTATAATATAGGCTATAATATAGGTTATAATAGGAGTTATAATATAGGTTATAATAGCTATAATAAAAGCTATAGATTTTAAAGAGGCTTTTTAACTTATTTAAAAGCTTTTAAATTAATTAGACCTTTTAGTATAGCTTAATTTATTAAATTTAATAAGGTATAAAGCTTTTTTAATTCTCTTTTTAAATTAAAAGAGCTTTAAAAATTATAAAAATTATCTTTTAAGCTTTAATTTATAAGGCTTATTTTTTTATAATTCTAAAAAAAGAGATCTTAATTATTTATTAATAAGAGAATATATAAATTAAATAAACCTTTTTATTTAGGATAATTAATAATCTAGCTAGCTTTATTTTAAAGCTTAATTTAATACCTTATTAATACTTTATAATAAAGATAATAATTTTATAATAAGCTTTAATAACTTTATAGATAATTAAATTTAATTTATTAATTATTAAAACTAGTTTTAGCTTTTATAAAAAGAGTTATATAAAGCTAAAATCCTTATTTATAATTATTATATAATCAATAAGGTTAATTATAATAAATAAAATAATAATTTAAAGAAATAATAATAGCTAGGCTGAGATTATAATAGTTTATAAATAATTTAAAATAACCCTTATAAAGTATTTTAATAGATTATTTTATTTATAAATATAAAGATTGAATATATTAAAAGCTAATCTTTTTATTTATTTATTAGTTTTTTAATAATATAAAGATTTCTTTTTATTATTAAAATATAATTATAAAGGGTATTTTTTATAATAAGCTTTTAATCTTTTAAATAAGCCTTTTATAATATAAAAGATAATAAATCTTTTTTTATTAAATAATAAAAGAATTATTTAATAATAAGAATTTTTTTTATTAAAATAAGCTTTATAAAAAGCTTATTATAAAGGGTTAATTTTATTTAAAAAGTATTTCTTTTTATAATCTTTAATACTTTTAAAAGATCTAAAATTAGATTTTTAAAAGACTTATAAATTAATTTAGCTTATATATAAGCTAGATAAAAGAAATCTATATCTTTTATAATAATAAAATCTAATAAGTTTATTAAAACTTTAATAATCTTTTTTAATAACTATAAATTAATATAATTTAATTAAATATATTAAATTCTAATTAATTATAATAGTTTTTAATAATTATAGTTAATTATAAATCTTATATCTTTCTTTAAAATAATACTTTAAAAGGATTTTTAAAAAAATATAATATCTTTTAATAGATCTTTTAATAAAGATTTTAAAAGGCTTAAATCTTTAAGGCTTATTAATATATATAAGCCTATATTTATAAGGCTTTGTATTAATTTTAATAATTATTTAATTAATTTAAAGGGTTTAATAAAATCCTTATATATCTTAAAAAAAAGATTTAAGGAAATTTTAATTATTATAAAATAGCTATAATAATAATTAAAAGTCCTTATAAATTTAAATATAAGCTTTCTTTTTTATTAAAAGAAAAAGCTATTTTTAATAAAATTTAATAATCTATAATAGATTTAATTAATTATAAATAGATTCTTTTATAAAAGTATATTATTAGAAATATAATATTTTATTTTATTTATTATATTTAATTCTATATCTAGAAAATATAATATATTTTTTAGCTTTAAAATATTATAAATCCTTAATTTAAGACTTATAAGTATTATAAATATAGTTATATTAAATCCTTTAAAATAAATTAAGCTATAATTAATTATTATAAGCCTTAATTTCTTAAAATAGATATTATAATTAATAAAAAAGGCTATATTATTAATAATATAATATATTAAGCTTATATTATATAATAGTATATTTTTTAAATTAATATTATATAAAATACTATAAATTAATTCTTTAGTTTATATAGCTTTTAAACCTTTTATATTAGATTTAGAATTAAAGCCTTAAATATTAATTATACTATTTTAATTATCTATAAATAAATTATAAATCACTATTATAAAGAATACATTATTAAGTTCCTTATTATTAATAATAGGCTTTTTAATCTTTTTATCCTTTTAAAAAGGCTTATAAAGCTATTTTTTAATAAATTTAAATAGTTTTTTTTTTAAAAAATCTTTAAAAGGTTTTTTAAAGGGTTTTTTAATTTCTCTAGCTTTATTAAAGCTAGCTTTAATAATAAAAAAGGTTTTATTTTATAGTTTTTTTATTAGATTTATTATAATAAACTATAAATTTAAGGCTTTTAATAATATATTTAATACTATATAAATTCTAATATTATTTCTTTAATATATAATTTATTAAAAAAAAGTATCTTTTATAATCTTTAAATATTAATTTATTTAATTAATAGCCTATATAATAATTTTATTAATTATAATTTAATAAATCTTATATTAAATTTATTATTAAATATCTTTATAAAACCTTTATAATTATTAAAACTAAGCTTATAAAAGATATTATAAAGTATTTTATATTAAAAAATAATATTATAATAGTATTATTTATATAATAATTTATAAGCTTTTAAAGGTATTTTAATCTAGCTTATAAAGGCTTATAAATATTATAAGTAATTATTATATAATAAAAGAAATAAAATAATCTATTAATTATAATTAAAATTAATATTTATAATAGGTTTTTCTAGAAATTTAAATAGCTTTAATACTTATAATTATATAGATAAAGCTTAATATTATTAATTATAATTTTTAATACTTTTTAATTTAAAAGCTTTTAAAAAGGCCTATATTTTCTTAGATAACTCTTTAAAAACTAGATCTTTTAATAGATTAACTAGTTATATAGATTATTATATAGATTATTATATAAATTATTATATAAATTATTATATAAGCTATTATATAGGCTGCTATATAAGCTATTACTCTGGTTAAGTTTATAAGGGATTATTTTATTTTTAATAACTAAAACTATTATAAAATTAACTTTTAATAATTAAAGCTATATTATAAATTATTTAATTAAAGTATTTTATCTTTATAATAAGGTTTAAAGGTATTAAATTTCTTTTAATTATTTATTTATTAAATTATTTACTTTTAATATCTTAATAAGCTATTATAATTAATAATTTTAATAATTAAATAATAAGAAATGATTTATAATAAATAAGCTTAAATAATTATAATAATATTATATAGATTAAAAATATTATTTTTAATAATATTATAAATAGCTAGATTTTAATAAGAGCTTTATTTTTTAATTAATTAATTAAAAAGATTAATAGATATATATAAGACCTATTATATATTAATTATAATATATAATATAATTAATATAATATCTTTAGCTTAATTAATTAATTAATATAATCTTATATAAAGCTTTTATAAAATTAATTAATAATTTAAATAATTAATTATATTTAATATAATTAATAAAGCTATAGATCTATAATTTTATAATTTTAAATTAATAATCTATAAATCTAAAAATAGATTATATTATAAGCTATAAATCTGATATTTATTTTTTATATATATAGTATGTTTAATAATTTTTAATTAATAAAAAGAAATTGATTTAATTAAGAATTTAACTTCATTTTATATCTTAAAAATATTAAAATAATTTAGAATTATTTTAGAATTTTAAATAATATTTATTTAGAATTATTAAATATTTTAAATAAAAAGAAAGAAAGGATTTTAAGAGATAAACCCTTATTTTCTATTTTAGCTTAGTTTAATAGGTTAGGCTGCTTAAATACCTTAGGTCTTATACTAGGTCTTATAATAGGTAAAGCTGCTATATAATAGTAGGTCTGGCTATAAGATAATAGCAGATTAGACTGCTAGGCTATAATAGGTCTAGCTATTATATTATAATAGATTTAATTATTATATTAAAAACCTATTTATTTTAATAATATTTAATAATTAAATTTAATTTTAAAGTCTTAAAAATAATTTTATAATAAAATTAATTAAATTAAATAAAATAAAAATTAAATAAAAAATCTATATATATATATATATTTTAAAAAAGTTTATTATTATTATAAAATTAATTAAATCTTATAATATATAATATAATTAAGATATAATTCTAATAAATAAAAAAGATAAGATAAGAATTAATTAAATAAAATATTAATAAAAAAAAAGATTAATAATAAAGCCTTATTTATAAAAAATTAAAGATAAATTTTCTTAATATTTTAATATATAATCTTTATAATTAAAAATATATAAATTAAATAAGAAAATTAATATCTTTAATTATTTTATATTTATTATATAATAATAAATTATAAATAAATTAAAAAAAAGATTAATTATTAATTTAAGATAATTAAATAAAATTATTATATTAAATATTTATCTTATTTCTTTATAAAAAAAGATAATATTATTTTTAAAAGATAAAACATATATATTAATATTATATATATTAATAATCTTTTATTAATTATTAATATATAATAAATATAAGAAAAATATAATTATAATAAATTTAAAAGAATTAAAAATATTTTATATAATATTAATAGGATTTAAATATAATCTAGTTTTTATATAATAATTTATAATATAAAAATTATATTCTTATAAAGAATTTATAAAAATATATATTAATAATATTATTATATTTAATAATAATATTAAGGATTATTATAAGTATTTATATAAAGTATGATAATTATTTAAAAATTTATAATTAATAATCTTATTTTAAAATTCTTTTATATATACCTATTATTTAAATTCTTTAATTTCTGGATTAATATATTTAAAATAAGTATAATAAAAAATAAAAAAAGAATATAAAAAAAAGAAGAATATTAACTATATTAATTAATCTAGAAATATATTTAAAAATAATAATGTTTTTTAAATAATTTATTTATATATTTTAAATAAAGATTAAATCCTTAAAGATATATAAATAAGTTTATTAAATAAATTAAAAAAAGATTATTAAATTATTAAATAAATTAATAAAGAAATTAAAATATTTAAAATTAAAATATTTATTTAAATTAATATTTATTAAGAAAGAATTATTTAAAATATTATAAAAGTATTTAATAAAAAAGATAATATTATATTATTATAATCTAATAAAATATATTTTCTTTAAATTTAATATAAATAAATATAAAACAAAATCTTTTATCTTTTATTTTAAATATTATATATAATATAATAAAAATATATTAATTTAATAAATATAATTAATTATATTTTTAAATAAATAATTAATAAACTCTAAAAGATAATAAAAATTAATTAAATTTAAAATCAAATATTTAATATAATTATATTAGAAATTAAAAATTATATATTAATAAAAAGAATAATTAATTATATAAATATATTAATACTAGATTTAGTAAAGATAAATTATTTATTTATAATAATATTTATTTATTTAAATTAATATAGATTAAATATATATTATATTCTATAAAAGATAAATTAAATATTTAATATATTATTATAATCTTTAATTAAAGATAAAGAACTTTATAAAAAAGTCTAAAAAGATTTATAAAAAGAAATAATAATAAATAAGCTTAATAATATTTAAAATAAATATATATATTATATTATAATTATAATTATAATATTAATAAATAATAAATAAAAAGATAAATTTATTAAAAAGTATATAAAGAATAATAAAGTTATTATAATAATAAAAATATTAAAGATATAAAAACCTAAATAAGAAAATAATATAAAAAAAAGATTATTAAATAAAAAATAAAAAATAAATTTTAAATAATATAAGAAAATTAAATATTTTATAGAATTATATAATAAATATATTAATATAAGTTTATAATTAGAATTCTTATATAAAAGTATATAAGATTATTATAGCTTTAAAAAATAAAATATTTAATTAAATAATAAAATAAATAAAATAATATATATTCTATTATAAAATAGATTTAAAAGATTTAATAAATTAAAAAAAATTATTAAATAAATTATAATTAATAATAATATTATATAAGCTATTTTTTATAATAGCTATTAATTTTATTATAGGATTTTTAAAAGAAATATCTTAATTATTCTAAACTATATTAAAATATAAATATTTATTTAATATAATAATAATAATAATCTATAAATAAATAAAAAATTAATTTTTATCTTAAAATTAATTTATTATATTAATAAATAATAAATTAAAATATAATTAAAAATCTTATTATAATATTAATTAAGGGATATTTAAAATTATAATTAATAATTAAAATCTAAAATTTAATTTAGATTTTTAAAAAGGATCTTTTAAAATATTAAAAGTTAAATTTATATTTAATATTATATATTATTTATAAATTAATAGATTATATAAAAAAAATAGAAGGATAATAAAATTAATATTAAAATATTATTTAATAATATTAAATATATTATAAATAAAGATAATTCTAATATTATAATTCTTATTAAATAATTTAATAAATAATCTTATATAAATATTATTAAATAAATTAATTATAATATTTAATATAAATAAATTAATAGAATTATTATAAATAAATATTAATAAAATAAATATTAAAATATTTATTTATTAAAAAGATTAATTATATAATAAATATAATAATAATATATATAAAATATATTTATAATTAAATATATAAATTAATAAAGTTTAATATAAATAATAAAATATATTTAAGATTATATAATAATTATTAATTATAAAATAAATTACTCTAAGAATAATTATTATAATAAATAAGATTTTTAAAAATACTTAAATATATTAATCTATTAATATATAAACTAGATTTATTCATTTATTAAGGTATTTATTAAATAATATCTATTATATATTTATATCTAATATCTAATAAAATCAATTCATTTAATAGGATATTATATAAATAAATATAATTAAAAAGAATTAAAAAATAAATTAAAAAATAAATTAAAAAATAAAAGATTTAAAAGATTCAAAAGATTATTAAAAAATAAATATATAATTAAATAAAAAATATTTTAATTAAAATATAATAAATAAAAAAAAAAGAAAAAAGCTTATATAAATTATAATAAATATAATTAAAGATTATAGATAAAAAATTCTTATTTAAAAGTTATAAGAAATATATTTATTAAAAAAAAAAAAAGAGAATAATAAAAGATATTTTATATAATAAAAATAAAATTATAGATAATATTAATAAAAAGAAAATATAAAAATAATTATTAATTAATAAAAAAATAAAAAAAAAAGATTAATCTTATTAATCTTTTTAAAAAAAAATCTATTATAAAAATTAATAAGAAAATATACTTTATTATAATAGATTAATAAATAAGTTTATTTAATAATAATTTATATTATAATTATAAAACTTAAAGTAATTAAAATACTTTTTAAAAAAAAGATATAAAATAAATTAAAGAAGATAAAATAAATCAAAGAATATTAAATAATAATTAAAAAATAAACTTTTTTTTTTAAATATAGATATTAATTAAGTATTATATTTAGAATTTATTTTATTATTTTATATTATTAAAATACTTTAAAAAATCATAAAAAAAAAAGAGAAATATAATATATATTATTAATAAATATTAATTATTTTAATAATTTCTTATTATTATTATATATTATAAAGAATAAAAACTATTTTTATTATTTAATATTTTGAAGAAATATTCTTATTTTATTAAAGAAATAATTCTTAAAAGTAAAATTATAAAAAAATAAAATAAATTATTTATAAGATTTATCATATTAATTAATATATATCTTTTAATAATTAATATATTAAATAAAGATTATTAAAAAGATTATATTTTAAATTTAAATAAAATTAATTTTTAAAAGAAGATTTTAGTATATATAAAAAAAGAAATTTTAAAATAAAAAGAATTTAATTTATTATTTAATAAAAGGCTAAATAAATCTATATTCTTATTTTAAATATATTATTTATATTAATATTAAAATAATAAAACAATAAAATTCTATAATTAAAATAATTAAAATTAATATAAAATTAATAATTATTTTAATAATAAATAATAAATATTATATATAAATATTAATTTAATTATTTATTAAGGAATTTAATTAATATATTAATAAAATAGAGAAAGAATAAAATAAAAATATAATAAAGAATAAAAGTATTAATAAATACTTTATTATTATAAAAAGGTTTAAATATAATTAAAATATCTAGAGAAATAATATTAATAGTTAATAATTAAACTCTTTATAATAAGATTAAAAAATAAATTAAATATAATTATATAATTATATAATTAATAAATAAATAAATTAGATTATTTATTATATTATACAAATATTTATTATCTAGAAAATATAATATTAAAAAAAAGGATTTATATAATATAAGATAGATTTATATATGATTAATAGGAAATTCTTATTATAATAATTAAAATAAAAATAAATATTAATAAGATATTTAAATAAATAAAAGCAGATCTATAAAAAGAGATTATAAATTTAAGATAAGATTTAAATATATTATTAAAAAGTTAAAATCAAATAATCTAATATCTAAAATTAATAATAAAATAAAGAATAATAAATTAATTATCTTTTTCTTAATAATAGATAATTATTATAATTATTAGATTATATTATTAAATATAATATATATTATAATAATTAAATAATTAGATTATATATTTATTTATTTAATTAATTAAATTATTAAATTATTAAAATATTAGATTAAATAAATAAATAAAGATATTCCTTATATATATAATAATATCTTTATTTAAATAGCTTTTATTTTATTATAATTATAATAATTATTAATTAATATAAGGTTTTAAGATAATAGATTAAAATAAATATAATTTATATAGCCTTAATTATTAAAGTAATATTAAATATAATTATTAATTAATAATATTATAAATAATTAATTAATTTAATTTATTAAGCTAGTTTATTTAATATATATTTATTTTTATATAAATATCAATATTAATATAATAGATATAGAGTTATTATTATATTAAGAAGAATTCTTTTTATATATTTTTTAATATAATTTCTTTATTAATAATAATAATAATTAAGATTATAATTTTAGTCTTAATTTATAATATCTTTAAATTTTTATAAATTTATTTATAATCTTTTTATTATTTATTATTTATAAAGCCTTAAATAGAATTTATAATTTACTTTTAATTTATAATCTTAATAATATATATTAAATAAAAATAAAAGTAGTTTATTTTATATATATTATTTATATTAAAAAACTTTTAAATATATTATTTTAATTATATATTAAGAATAAATCTATTTTTTTATATATTAGCTATATTATTATAAAAGGTTTATTTATTATTAAATACATAAATAAAATATTTATAAAATATTTATATTAAAGCTATAAAAAATTATTATAAATATCTTTATTAATTAAAAAGCTTAATTTATTATAAAAAAGACTATTATATATAAAAAGAATATCTTTATTTTTTTATTTAATCTAGTTTTCTAGTTATTTAATAATTTAATTAAATAAATAAATAAATAAATAATCTAATTATTTAATTATTATAATATATATAATATTTAATAATATAATTTAGTAATTATAATAATTATCTATTATTAGGAAAAAGATAATTAATTCTTTATTATTAATTTTATATATTAGATTATTTAACTTTAATCCTTTATTAATATATTTAAATCTTATCTTAAAGTTATAATCTTTTTTTATAGATTTATTTTTATTTATTTAATTATATTATTAATTTTTATTTTTATTTTAATTATTATATTAAGAATTTCTTATTAATTATTTATAAATTTATCTTATATTTTATAAATCTCCTTTTTTAATATTATATTTTTTAAATAATTATATTTATATAATATAATAAATAATTTAATTTATTTATTTATTAATTATATAATTATAAAAATATATTTAATTTCCTTTTTAATCTTATTATAAAGAATTTAATTATTAATTATTAATATTAATATTTTAGGTATTTTAATTATATCTAAATCTTTTTATAATAATAAAGTATATATTAATATATTTATTATTTATTATATTTTTATTTTATTTTTTCTTTACTTTATTAATAGATTTTTAATATTATTATAATTTAATTCTTTAATAAATAAATTAAATTAACTTCTATATTTAATATAATAAAAAAATTTTAAAATAAAAATATAGATTTATTTAGCCTTTTATTAAATAATAGATTAGATTCCTTTTATTATATATAAAAAGGATACCTTTATTCTTCTATCTGATATAGTATTCTAGCTATTTAATAATCTAATCAGATAAGTAAAGGAATAAACAATCTAATTATTTAACTATTATAATATATATAGCATCTGATAATAAATCTAATAATTATAATAATTATCTATTATTAGAAAAAAAGCAATTAATCCTTTATTACTTATTCTATTATTGATTTTATATATTAAATTATCTGATTTTAACCCTTTATTAGTATATTCAAATCTTGTTTTAGGATTATAATTTCCTTCTATAGATCCACTTTTATCTATTTGATTATCTTATTAATATTTATTTTTCTCTTAATTATTATATTAAGAATTTCCTATCGATTACTTATAAATCTACCTTATAATATATAAATTTCCCTTTTTAATACTATATTTTCTAGGCAGTTATATTTATATAATATAGCAAGCAATCTAATTTATTTATTTATTAATTATATAATTATAATAATATATTTAATTTCTTTTTTAATGTTATTATAAAGAACTTGATTATTAGTTATTAGTATTAGTATTACTTCTCTAGGTATTTTAATTATATCTAAACCTTTTTATAATAATAAAGTATTTATTAATACCTTTATCCTTTATTATATCTTTATTTTATCCTTTCTCTACTTTATTAATAGATTTTTAATATTATTATAATTTAATTTCTTAATAAATAAATTAAATTACCCTTTATATTTAATATCTATTACTAAAACTATTATTAAAGTTATATTAGTTTTGATTTCTTTAGTTATAGTACTTTATTATCCTGATATTAATATAAATAATCTATTTAGAATAGGAATATAGACTTATTCAGCCTCTTATCGAGTGATAGATTAGATTCCTTCTACCTTAAAATTTCACTTTCCTATATAAGCTAAGATTTCTTCTTTAAAATCGCTTTTATTTAAATCTAATATATAGTCCTTTTAATAATCTCTATTTAATCTATTAATTACTAAAAGATATATATTAACCAGTATAATAAATCTTATAAATAATTTATTTACTTTTTCTATAGCTTTATTACTAGGAATTATTCCTTTAATAAAATAAGAGTATTTCTTTAAAATATCTAATAAAAGAAATAATTTTTATTCTTTATAATATATAATAATAATTAGAAATCATTAAAATAATTAATATTTATTAATAATATATATTGTATTTTCCTTTTCTTTACCTAGGACTTCTCTAAATATCTTAATAATATATAATAATAAGATAAATTCTGGATATAATATCTAATTAATACTAGTATTAAGGACCTTTATTTTAAGCTCCTTTAACTATTTTTTTATATTTTTTAATCTATTCTATACCTATTATTTTTCCTTAAAAAGAACTTTAATTATTTTAAGTTTTATAATTATAATATTAATTAATTCTAGATAATCTTTATAATCTAATCTAATATAATAAAATACTTTAATTATTAGTATATAATAATATATCCTTAATTCTCTAGTATTTAGATTTTTAAAATATATAATATTATAATAAATTAATAAACTAATATAATATATATCTATTATTTTATAATTTATTAATTAAATATTAAATATCTTATTATTAAATAAAGTTATTTATTAATTTATTATAATAAAATATCTTTCTTATTAATTTCTATAATAGGTCTATTTTATAAAGAAATTAATAAAATTTATCTTTCTTTTTCTTTTCTTATTAATTAATAATTTATTCTTTTTTCTTATTTTTTACTTTTCTTTTATTTTCTTCTTAATAGTATTATCTATAAATTTATCCTTAGTATATTAAATACCTTTTCCTATTCTTTTTTTTTTAATAGATATACTTTCTATAACTTTTAAATAGAGTTTTTCTACTTATAGTCTTTAACTATACTTATTATAATCTATATAAGCTCCTTTCTCTTTCTCTATTTATTATATTCTAATCTAAACCCCTTCTATTTAATTATATATTCGATTTATAAATATTTATGTCTTTTATTTATTTAATTTTTAATAGTTTTTTAGATCTCTTATTCTTTATTTTATCCTTTAATCTTTATTAATTATATCTACTTATTTAATATCCTATTAAATAGATTAATTCTATTAAATGTTAGATATAAATATATAATTAATATTACTTAATAGATATTTTAATAAATAGGTAAATCCAGTTTATATATTAATAAACTAATATATTTAAATATTTTAAAAGATTCTATTTACTATTATAACTATTTTTATAATAGTTTATCTAATAATTAATAACCCTTATATAATCTTAGATATACTTTATTATCTATCTTAAACTTTATTAGTCTATACTTTTGATTATAAATATACTTTATATATACTATTATTATATCTATTATATAATTAATTTCTTTAATAAATAAATACCTTAAGGTATCTAATACCTTAATATCTATTTTATTAGTATTTATTTATAATAATTCTATTAATCTATTTAGTTTAAATCCTATAATTAATTTATTTAATGATTTTTATATAAAATTACTTATTAAATTATTTAATAAGAATTATAATACTAAAATCATCTCTATTTATAATATATCTAATATTATTAAATAATACCTTAATACTAGTTCTATAGTTTGATTTTTTATTTTAGATAATTTATTAATTTATAAATAATATATAGTATTAAAAGTAAGTTTAGTCTTTAATATACTAAAGAATCCCTTTTAAAAATCTAAAGTAAATTTTATATCCTAATTATTAATTATAACTCTAGGTATCCCTTAATTATATAATAATAAGATTCTTAATTATACTTTAGCCTATTATTTAATAGTATAATAAACTAATCCTAGGATTAAAATCGATTTTTTACTTTATTTATAGATTACTATTATTATTATATTAAATAGATATTTATACTTTAGTATCTTCTAAAATAATTAAGGTATTTCTTCTAATAGTCCTATAATAAAATTAATAGCTATTATATAAAATAGCTTATATAATATTATTATTAATTATAATTTATTTAATAATTTTGCTCGATCTATTAAATTTTCTAAATATACCTTATAATAGGATATCTATTATTTTATTTATTTTACTATTTAATAGAATATCAGACTATTTAAAGCTATAATAATCTTATATATCTCTATATAGAAATTCTAATTATATACTTCTATTAATATACTTACTATATAGTTTTATAGAATATATAATTTCCTTATATTATTTAATTCTAAATAATATAATAGCTTATTTTCTATTATAAATAATAATTTTATACTTAATAGCCTTCCTTTTATATTATTTTCTTATCTAGGTTTTTATACCTTAATCACTTTAATTATTTTAATAAATTTATTATCCTTTATATACCCTTTAATAAATTTATCTTTTAATTTATTATTAATTAATATTATAATTATAAAGTAATATATATCTTTACTTTAGATATTATTAAGCTTGTTTATTACTTTCTCTTTTAATAAGTTTTCTTAGACTTTTTTATAAAATTCTTTATCTTTAATTAAAAATTATAATAATATATTAGATATAAAATTTATCTTTCCTAGGATATAATATATATTCAGCCTATATTAACTTAGATAAATAAATACTATTATAAATTAATAATTTATTTTTATTAAATCTAATATCAATATATTTATATAATTAATTATTCCCTTTATTACTATATAATCTATCAGGATTATAATCGATTAGCTTAATAATTAAATTATTATCCTTAATTTCTGATATAATTATATTAAATATTTAACTTTAAGCTTAATTAATTTATACCTTTTCTTAGATTTTATTAATAATCTACTTAAAAATATAATCAATTATATTTATTAAATTAATATATTTTTACTATCCTATATATTGTTTTAAGATAAAAGATAAAAAATCCTATTCCTTATCTATTTATATTAAGCTTAAAGAAAATAAATTTTATTAGATTATAATAATATAATATTATCTCTTTTATTAGATATTCTTATAATATTTTAAATAATTTCTTCTTAGCTAATATTAATTTAAATAAAACTTTCTTTATTTTAAATATTCTTACTTTTTTATTAATTTTTTTAATGGTTTAATTATCTTTTCTTAGTTTATTTAATAAACTTATTTTATATATTTTTAAGGGTTTAATCTTTATTTAAAATCTATAAATAAATTATCTAAGAAAGATTATTATTCCTAGATATATTTCTAGATTAGCTAGTATAATTAATATTTTTATCTTCTTTAATACCTTTATTTTATCCTTTATTATACTTATATTAAATATATTAACTTGAAATTTAAATAATTTAATCAATAAATATATATAGAAAGATTTTAAGGATAAGATTACTAATTAAAGATTTTTAAAGAGGTATAATACTTTTATTATAATTTGCAGTATAAAGTTATAACTAAAGCTAGTAGCGATAGCAGTGGAAGAAAGGCAGCGAATAGTTATCCAGAGTGAAGTCTGTAGAAAAGAAGAAAGAAGTGATTAAATTGCCGATAGAGAAAGAAAGCAGGATTCAACTAGGAATCTAGCTATCTTATATATCTAAATAATACTAGGATTATTTGAAATTATTTAAGAATTCCAAATAATATTTCTTTAGATTTCTAAGCATTCCAAATAATAAGAAAGGGAGAGGTATAAGGGATAAGCCCTTATTTTACTAGTCTAGCCTGATATAGCAGGTCAGGCTGCACGGGCTTTTTAGGTCTTATAGCAGGTCAGGCTGCTATCTTATAGCAGGTCTGGCTGCTAGGGCTATAGCAGGTTTAGCTGCTAAGCTGTAGTAGGTCTAGCTACTAGTCTTATAACAGGTTAGGCTGTTATATAAAACCCACTTATTTTAACAACTTTATATAAATATTTATAATAATCCTTAAAGTTATTACTAAAGATAATAATATTATTAATATATACTTTAATAAATTCTTTATAGGGATATAACCTTTAGTCTATAAATTATTATATAAAAGCTGGACTATTTTTTTAAATCCTATTAATATAATATAAGATATTTCTAGTCCTTATAGGCTGACTATAACTATTCTATCCTTATATTTATTATATACTAGTAGTTAATAAAAAAATACTAATATATCTAGTATTAATATATATGTTTTATCTCTTAAAGATAATATTATCTTTTCTTATAAAGGAATAAGGTAAATATCTAATATAATGATTTTATTTAATTATCTTAAATCAATTATTATCCTTTCTTTTTATTTATCTATAATTTATTACTATATAATAAAAACAAGGCAATTAAAAGGTATTAGTTTTCTTATTTAGTTTATATATCCTTGATTATAAAGGTTATCTATTATAGTATTAAGAAATTTCTTATCTTTAATTCTTAGTAAATAAGGCTTTACTATTAGTTTCTTATTTTATTATCCTTTTACTAAATTAATTCTTATCTTATCTTCTTTATCTATTAGGATTATACCTTAATTATACTATATATTATAAGATTTGATTAGTTTTATAATAATTATAGCCTCTTTTGGAATTTTTATATATATATAGATTCTTACTTAGTTTTTATTTTATTTAATTTAATTAGTTTAATAATAGAATCTTTTTTAAGATTCTTAATACTATATTTATCTATTAAATATAAATTAACTTTCTCTTATAATTTATTTATAAGTAGGTTTAATACTTTAATTATCTTATTAAATAGATTAAATTTATTATTTATTATATTTATATAGCTTATCACTATATTAATATTTTCTTATAATCTAATATAATATCTATATCTATTATAATTATTTAAATATCTTAATTTTTACTTATAGTAATATCTTACTAGTTTATCTATATTATTTATTATTATAATATAGCTTATTATAGGTAATACCCCTAATATATCCAAGGTATAAATATAATCTATAATTAAAGTACCCTTTAATATAAAATAATATACCCTTTTTATAAAGTATAGGTTATAATAGTTAAGATAAATATAATTTACTAGGATTTATTGCTTTAATTTTAAAGGAATTATTATATTTTATAATATTATTACCCTTTAATAAATTAATTTATATTTTATTTATATTTTAAAAGGTATTAATATATTATAAACAGTATAAATTTATAATTTCTTTTTTATTATTAAGATATTAATATTATATTTATTAATAAAATTTATTTTTAATAGTATATTTAATTTTAAGTTTTTTTATTAACTATATATTAATTATAAAATAAATATATATTACTTTTTTATTGATTTATCTAATAATATAAAAGTTAAATCTGGCTTTATTAATAATTTTAAATAGCTTGATTACTCCTTATATTAATTTTAGCTTATCTATCTTATAAAATTTTATATTTAATAAATTTTATTAAAGCTATTCTTTATTAATTAATATATTTAAATATACTATATCGATTATAGTAGTTATTATTAATCTATTTAATATAAATCTTATATTAATTTTTAAATAATTATACCTTATTAATTCCTTATCTTTGGATTTTCGATTTATCTTAATAATTTAATCTTATTAAAAATAGAGATATATATCTTCTCTAGATTTTCCTTTATATAAATATATCTATTTAAAATAAATCACTATATCCCTTTTATTTAACTATTCTAATAATATAATTAATTTATTAAATATACTTTTTTTTAATATAATATAATTATTTATAAATATATAATATATTAATAAAGATCTTATATTAAAATATATATTATACTTTAAGTAATCCTTTTATATATCTTTTTCTTTATTATCTATATATTTAAATAATAAAATAAATAATTTAAAAAGAAGAATTTATTAAGATAAAGACTTTTCTATTAAAGTAAATACTAAGAATAATTTATAAAAAGAATTAAAAAAGATTTTATTAATATTATTTAAGATATAATAGCTTTTATTAAAATTATATATAATAAACTCAAATATTATCTAATATCTAGCTACCTTTAATTATTACTTATATTCCTTAATACTCTTATCTTTAATATTAATATTAATATCTTTATTATCTTTATTTTAATAATATATATAATTATTCTATATTTAATATTTAGGTATCTATTATTAGTATTAAATAGATTAGATATTTCCTTTATTCTAGTAATAGTATTAACTATTTCTTTAATAGATATTACTATTAGATCTTAATTATAATATATTATAGAAATTCTATATTTATTAATTTAATTTATTATAAGAAAGTATATATCTTAATTATTCTTAAGGATTTATCTAGCCTTTATTATAGAAAAAACTATTTAATCTTTAATTTATCTAATTTATTAATTAATTATATAATCTTATTCTAGTAAAGCTATTATATATATTTTAGCTTAATATAAAGGTTTAATTTATTTATTATAGATTTTCGTTTTACTACCTTTATTAATTGAATTATTAACTATTTTAATTATAATATATTTAATTATCTATCTCTTTAAATATATATATTAATTCAATCACTTTAATACTATCTATTCTATAATACCTTAATATTATTATATTAAAGGGTAATTTAATTTTAATTAATATTATTTATTATACTTATTATTTTTTATAAATATAATTAAGGTATTCTATTAGATTTATACCTTCTTATAGATAGAAAATCAATTTATCTAGGGATTTATTTAAATAAGTATAAATTTGGTTTAGTTATTAATTAATTATTTAAAGCCTATTACTCTAACCACTTAAAGCAGCTTTAATACCTATTTCTTAATATTAATACCTTAATAATAATCTTCTTCTAAATATTTTATAGTTAATAGTTTTTTAATAGTATTAACTTTATTTATTCTAAACTACTTTTATATTATTATAATCTATATATTAATAAATCTTTTAATATTCTAATATTATTACTCTATTATTATATTAATCTATTAATATAATACCTTATTATAAAGCAGTTAAAAAAGATTTATATATATTATCTTAATATAAGATAGATAAGTTATATTATCTTAAATACTTTTAATAAAAAGGTTTATATTTCTTTAAATTATATTACCTTTAACTTATATTATATCTAATCTATTAAATAACTTTTCTAATCTAGGATTAAATATTTTGATTTTTTAGATCTTTTATTTATTATATTATACTCTTATACTTTTTTATTATAATTAATTATCTACTTTATTACCTATATTATTTATTATATTCCTGATTATTTATTTAAGTAGTATTTAGAATTATTTATTTAATAGATTAATAAAAAATATTATATTTAATACCTTTAAAGGGGCCTTATCTTGATTATTTATTATAAAGATATATTATATTTTAGCTATATCTTTAGTTCCTATTTTAGAATAAATAACTATTTCTTAATAGGATAAAAAGGATAAATTAATTAATAAGGATAATAATAATATAATCTTATTATCTAATAAAGGTAAGGCTATTTATAATAATACCCTAAAGAGAGTATATTTAATATTATAAATATCTTATCTATTAATACTAAATAATATAATAAATCTCTTCTATATTTTCTTATTTAAAAAAAGATTTTAATTAATTCTTTTTAATAATTATTAATAATATTATCTAATTTAATTAAAAGATATAAATCTAACTATTAATTTTTCTATTATTAATATAGCTTTATATTAAAATCCTATTTATAATTATCTATTCTAATTTAATAATTTAATATTACTATCTATTTATTTAAAGTTAATAGGAATAGATAAGTATATTATATTTAGGTATAGTTTTTTTAAGTATTTAATAATAGCTAATAAGGTAATTTAATTAATAGGATAATAAGGTATTGATTGTATTTTACTAATACTAGTTTTAATTATAAATAAAAAGGTTATAGTTATATCTAATATTAAATCTAGGTATTATTTATACTATTTCTATAAATAATAAGCAAATTTACTTTTTCTTTTAACCTAATCTAAAGGGAAATAGGATAATAGATTTTTTTAGGTTTTAATAGCTAAAATATATTAATTAATAGTATTTAATAATTCCTTAACCCTTTTAATATCTTTTTTAAAGATAATAATTATATATAAATACTTTATTTATATAAAATTAATAATATATTTAATAATTAATAATTTATTATTTATTTCTAGATACTTATCTTAATAATAAATATATTATTAATAGACTAAACTATTAAAAAAGAAGGATTTATTAAATAAAGCTAAAAAAATTCAGTAATAGTTATATAAGGATAAGGGTTATATAACTATTATAAGCAATTATTATTAATTATTATATATAAAAAGGATATCTTTATTCTTCTATTTAATATAATATTCTAGCTATTTAATAATCTAATCAGATAAATAAAGAAACAAATAATCTAATCATTTAACTATTATAATGCATATAGTATTTGATAATATAATCTGATGATTATAATACCTTTTACTTTAAAATTTCATTTTTTTATATATATTAAGATCTTCTCTTTAAAATCGCTTTTATTTAAATCTAATATATAAATCTTTTAATAATCTCTATCTAATCTATTAATTATTAAAAGATATATATTATTTAATATAATAAATCTTATAAATAGTTTATTTATTTTTTTATAGCTTTATTATTAAAGATTATTCTTTTAATATAGTAAAAGTATTCTTTTAAAATATTTAATAAAGAAAATAATTTTTATTCTTTATAATATATAATAATAATTAGAAATTATTAAAATAGTTAATATTTATTAATAATATATATTATATTTCTATTTTCTTTATATAGGATTTCTTTAAATATTTTAATAATATATAATAATAATATAAATTCTAGATATAATATTTAATTAATATTTATACTTAGGATTTTTATTTTAAGCTTTTTTAATTATTTTTTAATATTCTTTAATTTATTTTATACTTATTCATTTCTTTAAAAAGAATTTTAATTATTTTAAGTTTTATAATTATAATATTAATTAATATTAATTAATCTTTATAATCTAATTTAATATAATAGAATACTTTAATTATTAATATATAATAATATATCCTTAATTCTTTAATATTTAGATTTTTAAAATATATAATACTATAATAAATTAATAAATTAATATAATATATATCTATTATCTTATAATTTATTAATTAAATATTAAATATTTTATTATTAAATAGAATTATTTATTAATCTATTATAATAAAATACCTTTTTATTAATTTTTATAATAGGTTTATTCTTTAATAAAATTAATAATATTAATCTTTTATTTTAATTAATAATTTCTTCTTTTTTTTTATTTTTTACTCTTCTTTTATTTTCATTTTAATAATATTATCTATAAATTTATTTTTAATATATTAAATATCTTTTTTTATTCTTTTTCTTTTAATAAATATATTTTCTATAATTTTTAAATAGGGGTTTTCTATTTATAATCTTTAATTATATATATTATAGTTTATATAAGCTTTTTTCTCTTTTTTTATTTATTATATTCTGGTTTAAATCCTTTTTATTTAATTATATATTTAATTTATAGATATCTATTCTTTTTATTTATTTAATTTTTAATAATCTTTTAAATCTCTTATTCTTTATCTTATTTTTTAATCTTTATTAATTATATTTAATTATTTAATATATTATTAAATAAATTAATTCTATTAGATATTAAATATAAATATATAATTAATATTATTTAATAGATATCTTAATAAATAGATAAGTCTAGTTTATATATTAATAATCTAATATATTTAAATACTTTAAAAGATCTTATTTACTATTATAATTATTTTTATAATAATTTATCTAGTAATTAATAACCTTTATATAGTTTTAGATATATTTTATTATCTATCTTAAACTTTATTAATTTATACTTTTAATTATAAATATATTTTACATATATTATTATTATATCTATTATATAATTAACTTCTTTAATAAATAAATATCTTAATATATTTAATATCTTAATATTTATTTTATTAGTATTTATTAATAATAATTCTATTAATTTATTTAATTTAAATCCTATAATTAATTTATTTAATAAAAATTATAATACTAGAATTATCTTTATTTATAATATATCTAATATTATTAAATAGTTTTAAATATATTAGTTTTACAATTTGAATTTTTTTTTTAATTTTATTAATTAATAGATAATATATAATATTAAAAATACATTTAGTCTTTAATATCCTAAGAAGTCTTTTTAAAAGTTTAAAATAAATTTTATATTTTAATTATTAATTATAACTTTAAATACCCTTTAATTATATAATAATAAGATTCTTAATTATATTTTAGCCTATTATTTAATAATATAATAAATTAATTCTAAGATTAAAACTAATTTATTATTTTATTTATAGGTTATTATTATTATATTAAATAGATATTTATACTTTAATATCTTTTAAAATAATTAAGATATTTCTTTTAATAATCTTATAATAAAATTAATAGTTATTATATAAAATAGCTTATATAATATTATTATAGATTATAATTTATTTAATAATTTTATTTAATTTATTAAATTTTTTAAATATATCTTATAATAAGATATCTATTATTTTATTTATATTATTATTTAATAAAATATTAAGCTATCTAAAGTTATAATAATCTTATATATCCTTATATAGAAATTCTAATTATATACTTTTATTAATATATTTATTATATAATTCTATAAAATATATACTTTTATTGTATTATTAAATTTTAAATAATATAATAGTTTATATTTTATTATAAATAATAATTTTATATTTAATAGTATTTTTTTTATATTATCTTCTTATCTAGGTTTTTATATTTTAATTATTTTAATTATTTTAATAAATTCATTATTATTTATATATTCTTTAATAAATTTATTTTTTAATATATTATTAATTAATATTATAATTATAAAATAATATATAACTAATCTATATTAATTTAAATAAATAAATACTATTATAAATTAATAATTTATTTTTATTAAATCTAATATTAATATATTTATATAATTAATTATTCTTTTTATTATAATATAATCTATTAAGATTATAATTTATTAATTTAATACTTAAATTATAATTCTTAATTTCTAATATAATTATATTAAATATTTAATTTTAAGCTTAATTAATTTATATCTTTTCTTAGATTTTATTAATAATCTATTTAAAAACATAATTAATTATATTTATTAAATTAATATATTTTTATTATTCTATATATTATTTTTAAGATAAAAGATAAAAGTCCTATTTCTTATTTATTTATATTAAGCTTAAAAAATATAGATTTTATTAAATTATAATAATATAATATTATCTTTTTTATTAAATATTCTTATAATATTTTAAGTAATTCTTTCTTAATTAATATTAATTTAAATAAAATCTTTTTTATTTTAAATATTCTTATTTTTTTATTAATGTTTTTAATAATTTAATTATTATTTCTTAATTTATTTAATAAACTTATTTAATATATTTTTAAGGATTTAATTTTTATTTAAAATCTATAAATAAATTATTTAAGAAAGATTATTATTTTTAAATATATTTTTAGATTAATTAATATAATTAATACTTTTATCTTTTTTAATATCTTTATTCTATTCTTTATTATATTTATATTAAATATATTAATTTAAAATCTAAATAATTTAATTCATATATATATATTAAAAGATTTTAAAAATAATATTATTAATTATAGATTTTTAAAGAGATATAATACTTGTTATAAATACTAATAATAATCCTTAAAATTATTATTAAAGATAATAATATTACTAATATATACTTTAATAAATTTTCTATAATTATATAATCTTTAATTTATAAATTATTATATAAAAACTAGATTATTTTTAAATCCTATTAATATAATATAAGATATTTCTAATCCTTATAAATTAATTATAATTATTATATTTTTATATTTATTATATATTAATAATTAATAAAAAAATACTAATATATCTAATAATAATATATATTTTTTATTTTTAAAAGTTAATATTATCTCTTTTTATAAAGAAATAAAGTAAATATCTAATATAATAATTTTATTTAATTATTTTAAATTAATAATTATTCTTTTTTTTTATTTATTTATAATCTATTATTATATAGTAAAAATAAAATAATTAAAAGATATTAAATTTCTTATTTAGCTTATATATCCTTAATTATAAAGATTATCTATTATAATATTAAGAAATTTCCTATCTTTAATTTTTAATAAATAAGACTTTATTATTAATTTCTTATTTTATTAATCTTTTATTAGATTAATTCTTATCTTATTTTCTTTATTTATAAAGATTATATCTTAGTTATATTATATATTATAAGATTTAATTAATTTTATAATAATAATAGCCTTTTCTAGACGTTTTATATATATATAGATTTCTTATTTAGTTTTTATCTTATTTAATTTAATTAATTTAATAATAGAATCTTTTTAAGATTCTTAATATTATATTTATTTATTAAATATAAATTAATTTTCTTTTATAATTTATTTATAAATAGAGTTAATACTTTAATTATCTTATCAAGTAAATTAAATTTATTATTTATTATATTTATATAGCTTATTATTATATTAATATTTTCTTATAATTTAATATAATATTTATATCTATTATAATTATTTAAATATCTTAATTTTTATTTATATTACTATTTTATTAATTTATTTATATTATTTATTATTATAATCTAGTTTATTATAAATAATACTCTTAATATATTTAAGATATAAATATAATTTATAATTAAAATATCCTTAATATAAAATAATATACTCTTTTTATAAAATATAAATTATAATAATTAAAATAAATATAATTTATTAAGATTTATTCTTTTAATTTTAAAGGAATTATTATATTTAATAATATTATTATCCTTTAATAATTTAATTTATATTTTATTTATAATTTAAAAGATATTAATATATTATAAATAATATAAATTTATAATCGTTTTTTTATTATTGAGATATTAATATTATATTTATTAATAAAACTTATTTTTAATAATATATTTAATTTTAAATCTTTTATTAATTATATATTAATTATAAAATAAATATATATTATATTTTTATCACTTTATTTAATAATATAAAGATTATATCTAATGTTATTAATAATTTTAAATAATTTAATTATTTCTTATATTAATTTTAGCTTATTTAATTTCAAGTTTTATTAAGGCTATTCTTTATTTATTAATATATTTAAAAATAATATATTAATTATAATAGTTATTATTATTCTATTTAATATAAATCATATATTAATTTTTAAATAATTATATCTTATTAATTCTATATCTTTAGATTTTTAATTTATTTTAATAATTTAATCTTATTTAAAATAAAGATATATATCTTTCTTAGATTTTTCTTTATATTGATATATCTATTTAAACTAAATTATTATATTCCTTTTATTTAATTATTTTAATAATATAATTAATTTATTATATATACTTTTTTTAATATAATATAATTATTTATAAATATATAATATATTAATAAAGATCTTATTTTAAAATATATATTATACTTTAAATAATCCTTTTATATATCTTTTTTTTTATTATCTATATATTTAAATAATAAAATAAATAGTTTAAAAAAAAGAATTTATTAAGATAAAGACTTTTTTATTAAAATAAATATTAAAGATAATTTATAAGAAAAATTGAAAAAGATTTTATTAATATTATTTAAGGTATAATAGCTTTTATTAAAATTATATATAATAAATTTAAATATTATTTAATATTTTATTATCTTTAATTATTATTTATATTCTTTAATACCTTTATCTTTAATATTAATACTATTATCTTTATTATCTTTATTTTAATAATATATATAATTATTTTATATTTAATATTTAATATTTAAATATTCATTATTAATATTAAATAGATTAAGTATTTCTTTTATTTTAATAATAATATTAATTATTTCTTTAATAGATATTATTATTAAATCTTATTTATAATATATTATAAGAATATCTTCTTTAATAAAAAAGAGCTTTTGGACTCGTACGCCTCGCACTCTGCGACGCTGCCTCTAAAACGCATACTAATACAAGGACTGAATTCCTCGGGGTTAAGTACCCCTAGCTACGATGTCGCATAGCGGCCCAGGAGGGGGCGCTGTTGGGGACGCAATGGACATTGTGTACGTCGACGCGTTGGAGGTCGCGATGCCCGCGGCCCCCAGCACGTCAGTACCAACAAGACCTGAGGGAGCTGCGACGCCAAGTCGCAAGCTAAGCGAGGAGCAGGAAAAACTAGAGATCGAAAGAGAACTTCGATATCTGTTGGCTGACGGGGAAACGCTCGCAAGAGCGGTTCAGCTTGCTTGTCGACTTCAGGAACTCGCCGACAGCGCCGCGGTTTCGCGGCGCCAACCCCATACCACCGATACCGAGATCAAGAAGGTCATTACGGAGACCTTAAAAGAACTCGGCATCACAACCAAAGCGAACCAGCCTACTTGGGCAGCAATAGCCAGAGGAGCGCCTAGAGAGCCCAGCGCCCCCGCAGCGAAAGTCATACCAAGAAGACATGCCCGCGAACTGATCATCAAACCAACCGCAAGGGATGATATCACCAACAGGTCAGCAAGAGACAATCTCAGCGCCCTCGCAGCGGCAACAGGACGCAGGGACGCTGTAGCGACCAGACGACTACCAAGCGGCGACATCGCGGTGACGTTCTCAGCGCCCACAGATTGGTGGACCACTAATAAAGCGATCTGGCTTCCAGTGTTCGGACCAGATGCGTCTATTTCCATGAGAACCTACCCAGTATTAGCTAAAGGAATCCCAGCGATCTCGCTGCGGACACAGAGCGAGGACGAAATAAAAACAGATATCCTCCGACGGAACCCAGCCAAACCTGTTTCCCGTATACACACTAGGCTACCCCAAAACGTGATCGCAACGAGGGCGATGCTCCTTATCGAAGCCACTACCCCAGAGAGCGCGGATAAGCTAGTCAAAGAGGGCCTTTTCTTCGAAGGAGGCTTTTATGAATGCGAACCTTATGACGGAGCGATCAGACCAACAAGGTGCTTTAAATGCCTTAAGTTCGGGCATAAGGCCCGCACCTGCAACGCTGCGGAAGCGATATGCAGGTTCTGCGGCAAAGGCATAAGCACCCACCCAGAGGGATTTGATAAATGCCATACTCGAGAGAATAAGCAGCTACAGAGCTGCGCAGCCTGCGGCGGTCAACACGGGGCTTTTGCGAACATATGCCCTAAGAAGCAAGCTGAGATCAACAGGTCAAGGGAGGCCTATAAATGTAGGCCCCTCCAGTTCGATTTAACGCGCTATAATGCAGAAGAAGCGGCGGATACGCAGCTACCCACCTGTGATATCAACACCGAACCCACCAAGAACCCAGTTGGCCGCCCCCGTAAAAGGAAAAGCATAATAGGCCAGAACACAATAACAGCGTTCGTCAACAGTCAAACAGTACCAGCGATGACGCAGGGAGGCAGCATACCTAACCCCACCTCATGATATTATCCATACTTTACTGGAATATTAGAGGCGGGGGCTCAGAGAGAGCTGAGATACCGATGAGATCGCGCAGCGAGCACGACATCATCGCAATACAAGAGCCATCCATAAGCCCATGGACTAAAGCACCCTTCACAGCAGGCAAAGGCAAGTACTATATGATATGGGGCTGCGGCCGCGCTGCTATATTCATACATAAAAGACACGACCTCGCGTCGTGGTCGTGGCGAGCGGGCAGGGACTGGGCCTGCATCACACTTGGGCAAGGAGAGAATGCCCTCACAGTGTGGTCTATATACTCAGAACCCTATAACAGGAGACAATGGACCACACCCCTCACCGAGATACCCCAGCTACGAGGACGACACATCCTCGTAGGAGATCTCAATATGCACCACCCTATGTGGGACGCTCACTATAGAAGACAACCAGGAGCCCAGATCATCCTTGACTTAGCGCAGCGCTGGCGCCTCTCCCTCGCCACTCCCCATGGTACAATAACATGGGCCAGAGGCAACAGGAGACCTAGCACATTAGACCTAGCCTGGTACAGCTCAGACCTGATATGTGATTATCTAGGCACAGATACAGATATAACAGGATCGGATCATTTCCCGCAGGTAGTGCGGACCGAGACAGCGGCGAGAACTCACCCCCAAGCAACAATAACCAAGGGATGGGTCTGGGGAAAGATGGATGAGGTCAAAGTCCGAGAAACGGCCAAGCTAGCCTTTAATGGCCAAGAAGAATATACGGATATCGATCAGGAAGCAGACGCATTAATAACGCAGCTACATAGCATCGCAGACCAAACGACCCCACAAAGGAACAGCAAGGCCAAGGAAATACCCACACCATGGTGGAATGAGACCACCCGGGAAGCGATCCACGAACTCCGAGCAGCAGGTCGCCGCTACCGCGCTCTGAGGTCGCAAGTTAATCTGAGGGAGCTCCAGACCTGCGAGAAACACTATACCAAGGTCCTTCGTACAGCAAAGAGGGAGAGCTGGCGCAAGCTCCTAGCCTCGACCTCGCTGAGGGAGAAGGGTATCTAGGATCTAGAGAGATAGGCTAGGCTTAAGAGTCATATAGCCCCGGAGCCACCTACGCTACCACCGCTTATACGCAGCGATAACACAGAGGCGATCACAGCCACAGAGAAGGCTGCAGTCCTAGCAGCGAAGTTCTTCCCCCCCCCGTTGCATACAGAAGGGAGGCTTAAAACAGCCGGATACGGTAGAATCCAAATCAAACAGGCTGTCGACCCAGATGAGGTCGAGCAGGTACTCCGCAGCGTAGGAGCATGGAAAGCCCCTGGCGAAGATGGTATCCCGATGGGATTCCTCAAGGCCTGCGGCCAACCGCTCTACGCAGCGATAGCGCACCTAGCGACCAGGAGCCTTGAATCGCAATACTTCCCGCAGCGTTTTCGCCGCGCGGTAGTAGTGGTCCTTAAGAAACCAGGGAAAAAACCAACAGCCTACCAGACTACCGGAGGCTGGCGGCCTATATCCCTACTAGCCACAGTAGGGAAGGTTATCGAAGCGATCCTCAGCAGGCGCATCTCCAGCGCAGCGGAACAGATAGGCCTTCTACCAAAGGGCCAGATGGGAAACCGGGCAGGCAGAAGCACCGAGACTGCAGTTTCAGCTGTTATCGAAGGGGTGCAAGCAGCCTGGGGTAGCGGCGGCAACGCAGCTCTACTACAGCTCGATATCAAAGGCGCATTTGACACAGTCCCCCACCATCGACTGCTCCTAACCCTACAAGATGAAGGGTTTCCAGAATGGATGGTTAACTGGCTGCGCAGCTACCTCGATGGGAGGACAGCGAGGCTACGTCTAGATAGCACCCTAACCGACCCTTATGAAATCCTAGCCAGGGTCCCACAAGGGTCCCCTTTATCCCCAATCCTCTTTATTATCTATATCGCTACCCTATACCGGGCCTTGGCCGAGATACAGGGCCTGAATATAATAGGATTCGCAGATGATACGAATCTACTTAGCAGCGGCCCTGATGCAAATAGTATATACCTACGGTTAAAGAAGGCCTGGAGGATATGCAAGGCCTGGTCCAGAGCCAGCGGGCTAGAATTCGCACCGGATAAGTTCGAGCTGATCTACTTTACAAAAGCGCACGCAGCGCCAACGCAGGGTCTCCTTCTCGATAACGCTACGGTAACCCCCGCAGAGCATGCGCGGATGCTTGGCATCGAGCTCGACAGGAAACTCACCTTCTTCAAACATTGGGCAAGGATTCAGGGTAAACTCACATCACAGAACCTAGCACTCACAAAGCTCGCCGCGAGGACGTGGGGACCCCCTCTCCGCACGGCCCGGATCATATACACGACGGTAATTCGCAGCGTTATCGCATATGGAGCGACAACCTTCCATAAGATCGATAAACCACCAACCTCGAAGGGAATTAAATCAGCATACGCTGCACAAACCCTGTGCCTACGCAGCGTTACCGGAGCGTATAGGGCTACCCCAGTATACATCCTCGAATCCGAAGCATATATACCACCCTTAGACCTATATCTCACACAACAAAAGACCAGAGGCCTCGCCCGCCTACAGGCCCACGTGGGATTCTTTAAGCAAATACGCGATACCGTAGCGCTATCGATGCGATCTCGACGCCCCCGACAGCCCAATCCCCAAGGAGAGAAGCTATTACTCGAGACCAACATACTACTCAGCCATCATTGGCTGGGAGAGAGAACCCCCACAGAGGCCCTTCTACACTGGTGGAGGGAACGATGGCTAGCGAAGAAGTCGCGAACTAGCTGCGCCGCAGCAACGCAGCCCATAGCCCTAAGCTGGAAGACACTAAGGAAGTATGATAGCCTCACTAAAGCAGAGAGCTCGCTGCTCATTCAGATCAGAACCGAAAGGATCGGGCTAAAAGCGTTCCTCCATCACCGTATGGTCCCTACATGCCCCACGCCGCTATGTAGCTGCGCCGACGGGGGGAGGGAGACAGCAGAACACCTAGCCCTATGGTGCCGGGATGTCCCAGAACAACTCCACCGGAGCCTCAGACAGAAGATCACACCACTCCAGAGCAGGACTGACTGGATCAGCGCACTCGCTGCGCCATCCACAGCAAAGGAAATCACACGATGGATAATGAGGCTGGAAAGGCTACAGGAATACAACCTGGCGCTACGAATACAGGACGCCGAAGACGACACAACAGCAGCGAGATAGCAGGGGCGCCGCGGCGCTTCAATTTAGGGGTATCTACAAACGACTATATGCCCGCCTCAGCGGGGTAGCAGCGACCTCAGTCCGAGTCCTCCTCCGAGTCACATAAGTCCACAAGGACGACTTACTGGCAACAATACTGGTTTTGCGTACCACAAGAGTTAGACACGCAGGCGCAGCGAGGGCGCAACCTGTCGCCAGACTAGGGGGGGGGGGGGGGGGGGCAGGGAAGAAAGGAAGGAAGGACCTACCTGTCAGAGCGGCTTGAGGAAGGAAGGAAGGAAGGAAGGAAGAAGAAGGGAAGGAACGAGGTTTATATAGTGAGGGCGGTGAGGCCAAGCTGCGGCAGAATTGCGCAGATCACCGGCAGCTGCCAACAGTGTTGGGAGTTGAAGCTATCACGACAACGCCTCGAGGCAGCAGCGACATCACCAACAACTACCACAACGAGCCCAGGGACGGAATTCCACAGAAGCCGGCAGAAGCCAGGCGAATCCCGTACCCATCCGACCACCCAAAAACATCAGAAACGGGAGGACGAAGCGATATAGCTGCTACAAACAGTTATAACACAAATACTAACCCGGCCATATAGGCCGGTCCTACTAACCCCCAGCCTTATGGCTCCGATATAGCAGACGCATAGGCATCGCATCTAACACGCCGATTCCCCGTCAGCCACCAGATACGGAGGTGAGATCCGTTATGTACAGGAGGCAAAGACCAACGCTGCGATAACGCAGAGAGAGCATAACATAGTTAAAAAGAGGATAGGGGTTTTCATCTGTTTTTCCCCCCTATCTATTAAATAGAGAGGGACTGCTTACCCTATATAGGGTCTAGCCTAGAATATATATAGGCTAGTACAGTGTAAGATTAATAATAATAATAATAATAATAATATATTATAAAAATTTTATATTTATTAATTTAATCTATTATAAGAAAGTATATATCTTAATTATTTTTAAGGATTTATTTAATCTTTATTAAAAAAAAAGCTATTTAATCTTTGGTTTATTTAATTTATTAATTAATTATATAATCTTATTTTAATAAAGCTATTATATATATTTTAGTTTAATATAAAGATTTAATTTATTTTATTATAGATTTTTATTTTATTATCTTTATTAATAAAATTATTAATTATTCTAATTATAATATATTTAATTTTTTTTAATATATATATTAATTTAGTTATTTCAATATTATTTATTTTATAATATATTAATATTATTATATTAAAAAGTAATTTAATTTTAATTAATATTATTTATTATATTTATTATTTTTTAAAATATAATTAAAATACTTTATTAAATTTATAACTTTTTATAAATAAACAATTAGCTTATTTAAGGTTTTATTTAAATAAATATAAATTTAATTTCATTATTAATTAATTATTTTAAAGTTTAATATTTTAGCTATTTAAAATAGCTCTAATATTTATTCCTTAATATTAATATCTTAATAATAGGTTTTTTTTAAATATTTTATAATTAATAGTTTTTTAATAATATTAATTTTATTTATTTAAAATTACTTTTATAATATTATAATCTATATATTAATAAATCTTTTAATATTTTAATATTATTATTTTATTATTATATTAATTTATTAATATAATATCTTATTATAAAATAATTAAAAAAGATTTATATATATTATCTTAATATAAGATAAATGAATTATATTATCTTAAATACTTTTAATAAAAAGATTTATACTTTTTTAAATTATATTATCTTTAATTTATATTATATTTAATTTATATTATATTTTTTTAATTTAAGATTAAATATTCTGATTTTTTAAATCTTTTATTTATTATATTATATTTTTATAATTCCTTATTATAATTAATTATTTATTTTATTATCTATATTATTTATTATATTCTTATTTATTAATTTAAATAATTTATAGAATTATATATTTAATAGATTAATAAAAAGTATTATATTTAATACTTTTAAAAAGATCCTATTTTAATTATATATTATAAAGATGTATTATATTTTAATTATATTTTTAATTTCTATTTTAAAATAAATAATTATTTTTTAATAAGATAAAAAGAATAAATATATTAATAAGAATAATAATAATAATATATTTTTATTATTTAATAAAAATAAAGCTATTTATAATAATACTTTAAAAGGAATATAATAAATATTATAAATCTTTTATTTATAAATATTAAATAATATAATAGGTTTTTTTTATATTTTCTTATTTAAAAAAGATTTTAATTAGCTTTTTCTAATAATTATTAATAGTATTATTTAATTTAGTTAAAAGATATAAATCTGATTATTAATTTTTTTATTATTAATATAGCTTTATATTAAAATTCTATTTATAGTTATTTATTTTAATTTAATAATTTAATATTTTTATTTATTTATTTAAAGCTAATAAGAATAAATAAATATATTATATTTTAATATTATTATTTTAAGTATTTAATAATAATTAATAAATTAATTTAATTAATAGAATAATAAGATATTAATAATATTTTATTAATATTAATTCTAATTCTAATTATAAATAAAGATATTATATTTAATATTAAATCTAGGTATTATTTATATTACTTTTATAAATAATAAATAAATTTTGTTTTTCTTTTTTTTTAATTTAAAAAGAAATAGGATAATAGATTTTTTAGATTTTAATAGTTAAAATATATTAATTAATAATATTTAATAATTCTTTAACCCTTTTAATATCTTTTTTAAAGATAATAATTATATATAAATATTTTATTTATATAAAATTAATAATATATTTAATAATTAATATTTTATTATTTATTTTTAGATATTTATTTTAATAATAATTATATTATTAATAGATTAAATTATTAAAAGAGAAGAATTTATTAAGTAAATTCTTTTTAATAATAATTATATAGGGATAGGGGTTATATAACTATTATAAATAATTACTATTAATTATTATATATAAAAAGAATATCTTTATTCTTTTATTTAATCTAGTATTCTAGTTATTTAATAATTTAATTAAATATATAAAAGAATAAATAATCTAATTATTTAATTATTATAATATATATAATATCTAATAATATAATCTAATAATTATAATAAAGGCTTTTTATATATATATTAAACCTGATCCTAGATGAGATAAAGATTTAATATATTATTAAAGCTTTAAATATATTATTTTATCTTTTAAATATTAATAGTATATTATATATATAAAAGAATTAAAGAATTAAATATAATTATAAAAATAATTATTAATTTAAAAAGTTTATTTATAATTTATTAATTTATTGATTTTTATTATAATAATAAATAATATTTAATATCTTATATAATAATCTATTATAATTTAATATATATACTTTTATATCTTTTTTCTTAATTATAATAAAGATAATAATTTTATTAAATTTTATTATTATTTATTTTAATAAAACTATTATTTTTAATCTTTATTAAGGCTTTATTATTTTCTTAATAAAAGATTTATAATAATTATATAACTTTTTAAATATATTAAATTTAAATAAAATCAATATATTAAATATATTATAATTAAGGCTTTTAATTTTAATAAAGAATTTAATAAATTAAATATAAAGCTTTTTAAATTATTATCTTTAAAGCCTAAAAAAATAACTTAAACTTTTAAACCCTTAAAAAATAACTTAAAATCTTATAAAAAAAGACAATTTAATAGCTTTTAAAAATAATATAAAGGATTAATATAAGAATAATTTAAATAATTATTATAAAGCTAGATATTTATAATTATTATATTAATTATAGATTTAAAAAATAAATAAATAATTAAGGAAATCTATTATTAAAAAGAGAGAATTAAAAGTATTATATAATATTATTATTAATATAAAGCTAATAATAGCTTTAAGATATTTTTTTTAATTAAGATTAAAGCCTTATTATATAAATAAGAAGTATATTTATATTATACTATTTATTCCTATATTCCTATATCCCTATATCCCTATATCTCTATAGTATAATTTTAGTATTATAGGATAGTAATATAGAGGGTAGCTTGAACTAGTTAGCTGCACAGACCCCTGATGTTATGAGTAGCAAAAGGCGATGTTATGAATTCTTCATGAACTCGTCACCGCAACTGTGCCAAGCGGAGCCATTAATTCCCAATCATCTGCCTAATTTCAATTTTCCGTATTGAAATTTCTGCTAGTAGACTGACAGCAGTGTGTCGATCGTAATGCGGCGCACACTCGGCTTTCGCATCACTGCTCGCAGCCTTACTGCAGGCATTGGTTCTGGTCTTTGTTTTGGTGCCGTAATGATCAATCGGCCGGTGCATTTTGACTCCCGTCAATCTGTCACCAAGCCTATCTCAAACCGCCAGAACCATGACAAGACTAGTGTACCCTCGGAAACCATTCGCCAAATCTCTAGTGGAAGTGTTGTTGGTCAGTCTTGCATCTGTGGAGGGTATATTGATACGTAGCTACTCTAACCCAAATCTGCACTTCATATTAACCGCTTGCCACTATTTAGGATTTGGCGCTGGCCTCATCATTGCCATGTTCTCTAAGACTCTAGTATTGATAGGCGGAGCATTGGTTGCAACGTTACACGTAAGTCTGCGTGCGGTCCCAAACTCGCCTAAGTCTCAAACTGATAAGCTCGACGAAATGCTATAAAGATGGCCGCGCGTTTCGGATTCGACATATCCAATGTTGTTAACAGGAACAGTTGGCTACTACAGCTTCCATTCTGGAAAATAGGAACCGAAAAGCCGTGGTTCATGGCATCAGGTTTCTTGACATTCATCTTAGCTGCATTTGTCCATTTATAGTGGGGAAAGCATAGTTTACTATCATTCAAATGGCTTAGTTTCCCTATTCAGCCATGCCATCGTAACATCATCCTTTTCAAAATATCCCTTAGTTTTGTCCAAGATTTCTGCATGATACGTATTTAGCCACGTCTTCTCTGTGTTTGAGAGCAGGCCTGGGTCAATCAAAGCCCTGCAATATGGCACCATAGTGACATGTTCAAATCCAAGGTATGGTTTGTCTCCGAATGAGTGCTTTGTCTGGACCTCGTTGACCAGGATGATATTCTCGATACGAATTCCAAAATGCCCATCTTCATAGTAGCCCGGTTCATTTGAAATGACGTTTCCGGGAGCTAGTGCGACCTCAGTATACTGGACACGAGTGCCGATGCCAATAGGGCCTTCGTGTACATTTAAGAAGGAACCCACTCCATGACCGGTCCCATGCCGATAATCCAATCCCGAGTTCTGCCAAGATATCAGCAAAAAGCCATGTCATAAGGCAAGAAACATACCCAGAGATGCTGTCGAGCAAGACAGTCAAGCGCAAACCCCGTAGTCCCCTTGGGAAAGATAGCCAGGTCGAGTGCAATGTTACCCTTTAAGACTAAAGTATAGGCCTCTTTTTCAGCGTCTGATGGGCTTCCAAAATGGAGCGTCCGCGTTGTGTCGGTAGTGCCATCTAGATATTGCGCACCGGAGTCACACAGGTACACGGCCTCTGGATCAATAATAGAACAGTTTCCCTTTTCGGGCCCGTAATGGATGATTGCGGCACTGCACGATTGGATTGATTAGTGTCTGTAAAGGCCAGGAAAGTATGCAAGGCCAACTTATGTTGTACTCAAATTGCCTAGGAGAATCAAGTATGATATTCAACTTACTTGGCACCAGTGGATGAGATAGTGGGAAATGATAGGCCAACAAAGTGGTCATGCTTTGATCTCAACGCCTCTAGCTTATCAGCAGCTTGAACTTCATCCAGAATGGCCTTTTGTACAATCAGCTGATTCTCGAGCCAAGCGAAATATTCGGTCAGAGCGGCACCGTCTCTTATGTGACAAGCCCGCATACCGGCTAGCTCTGTATCGTTCTTGATAGCCTTGGCGTCACCTACAGGACTGCGAATTTCCTCAACCATTGCGTCGCCACCCAGTGCCCTCTTGAGTGCCCAAGAAGCCTTATTGGAGATAAGGAAACTGCCATTGGTAGTTTCCGTTGTGTTTTGACGGCTCTCTGTGACATGTTTGTGTAACTCTATTGTGTCCTTAAAGAAGCAGTCGTAAGGTTTTACCTTAACTTCATTTGCGCCCAAGTAACCTATGCAGTGTTCATCAAGCTTAGATCCATCAACATAAAGTGTCGCTGTCTCAGGCGTTACGATAGCGTATGAAAAGAAAACGGGGTTGTATGGAATGTCACTGCCCCTGATGTTAAACAACCAGGCAACCTCGTCAAGCATTGAGATAAAGATCCCAGGAGAGCGTTTTTTCGCCAGTTCTCGGCGCAGCTCGGCAAGTTTAGCAGGAACAGACTTGCCAGCGAAGTGTTCGGGTAAGATAGTGACAGGTTGTAGAGGTCTTTGAGGTCGTTCATCTCCCCACACAAGATCTACCAGATTGTGATCCAACGACACCAAGTCTGAACCACCGCACTTGTGTATTCGGTCTACAAGCTTCTTGGCTGCCGATCCAGCAAGAAGAGTCGGGTCAACTGCAACAGTTTTCCCACCAGTAGACTTCTCGGCAGCCCACTCTTGCCAGGTAGGAACATCCTGGATGCCCTGTTTCAATAACGTCCAATTATCATCAAGTTGTTGTGAGGCTTGGCTGAAATAGCGACCATCTGTGGCAAGTGCTGCAGCCTCGTCGGTGACGACGGCGCAACCAGCAGAGCCAGTGAAGCCCGAGATGAACTCGCGACGCGCATCACAAGCAGCTATGTACTCAGAGCAATGACTGTCTTCAGACGGTATGACTAGACAATAGTTGCAGTGAGTGAGTCAAGAGAAGATAAAGAATGTTAGATGCGACTGAAACAGGTTGTCTTACTGTACACTTGAACATTACGCTCCCTCATCAAGCTTCGTAGTTTGGCGAGCCTGGCCCCGGTATCTACCTTAGCCATGGTTGTTACTAACTTATTTGAGGAGAGCCGTCGTGGCACCTTGATTGTAAAGGCTGGTGAAACGGGTGTTGAGACAATTGCCCGTTTCAACGAGAGCATGAGCTTGAGTCTCTAAGCTGATACTTCTGGCTTGTTTCTGCTGTATGTTCCCTTATCTGATTGTCTTTGTTTCGCTGGCTTTAGCGAGGATCTTCTATGCGTGAGAGACGTGATGATTTCCAATAGAACAGGTGGTTTCAGTGTTACGGCAGCCTAAAGGGCTCACTGGCTCAAAACGTTCCAGATACCCCTCATGGGTATATAATCAGGCTATATATATATAGATTATATAGTGTAGGCTATACGATTAGAAGGTTAAGGCTGTATAATAATCTGATTAGGGCTAGGCAGTATAATAATAATCTATATATAATAAGTTTTTTATATATAGAAAATAAACCCTGGCTATACTATAATATTTAATAAATTCCTAAGGGATAAATCTAATAAAAGGGGTTTATATTAGTAGATAAGTTAGGGTATTCTAAGTAATATAATAATTATATAAATAATAGATCTATATAATTATAATCTAGTATTATTAAAGTAAAAAATAAGATTAATATAATAATATTATTAATAATTAATTAAGATTGAATTAAAAGAGTAAAAATTAAAAATATATATATATACTATAGATTTATTAGATTTATAAAGATTCTTTTCTTAAAACCTATAAATCTATATATAAATTTAATAAATTTATTACTTATTTAAAGTATAAGTTTAATAATTTATTTATTATTAATATCTAATAATCTAGGTATATATTAATTTACTTATATAATATTATTTTATTTATATAATTTAATTATCAAATTATAATATAATACTCTCTCTCTTATAATTTTATTCTTAAGATTATTAATTCTTTTATTTCTTATATAATTATAGGTATAATCTCTTTCTTATTATTTTATTTAATTATTAATAATATATCTAAAAATATTTTTAAGGCTTAGAGTTATTAAAAGATAAAGTAGTATATTATTTTTATAGCTTTTATTAATAGTATTAATAATATAATTATACTATACTCCTTTTATTTAAAATATTATTTAATATATTAAATAATCAAAGTATCCTTATAATATATTAAATATATATATTATAATTATTCTTATAATAATTTAAGGATAATTATATTCTTAAATATATTCTTTTGTTTTATTTAGCTTTATAAAATATAATTATTTATTTTAATTATAAAAATTTTATTAAAAAAGAATTATATTAAAAAAACAAGAAAAAGATAAAGTAAAAGCTTTAAATAATATAAAAGATAATATCTACTATAATAATATAATTAAGCTATTTATATTAATAATATTAATTTATAATTTCTTAGAGTTATAAGATAATATAATAAAATCTTTAGTTATTAAATAATTTAAGTAAGGTAAAGTAAATAAAATTAAAGGCTATAATTAAGGTTTAATTATTAAAGGGATTTAATATAATTAATTAAAACTCGATTTTCTAGGATACTTTTATACCTTTTAATAGTATTAATATATTAAGGATTAATAATAATTTAAATAATTAAAAGGCTTTTATAAATTCTTTTTAGATTTAAATACCTTTTATTTAATTAAATACTTTTTTTATTATTATTTATTTAATAATCTATAACTTTTTTAATTTCTTATTTTTCTTTTATTATATATATTATAATATCTATATATTCTTTTATATTTTTTAATACTTATTTTAATAAGGAAATATAAAATATAAAATATAATTATATATTTTTTAATAATAATAGTTTATAATTAATATTAGAAATAATTTTCTTAATCTTAAATAATCTAAGTTTTTTAAAATCTAATTTATTATTTAATTATATTATAATAATATTTAAAGAAGTTTTATTTAATATATAGTATAAAAGGTATATTATATCTTTTTTTTTAAGATTAATCCTTTTAATCTTTATTAATCTATATAATATTTTATTTTATTATAGATAATTTATAGTTATATATAGAGTTTTTTATATAATTATTATTTTTATATAGTATTAAATATAGCTATTTTTAATTTTAATCTTGTTTAATATAATAAATAAAATATTTCTAGTATAAATCTATAATTAATATATATTAATATAAATTATATTAATTTAGAAATAGATATATTATAAGCTAATTATATAATTAATAAATATTTTATTTAATTATCTTAATAATAATTAATATAAATATATAAATATCTTTTAATAATTTAATTAATTAATTTTATTTATTTATTTATTTATAGATAATAAAATAATATTAAGTTTATATTTAATCCTGAAATATCCTATTAATCCTTATTAAAATTTAAAGATAAAGATTATTTTTTTATTAAAGATAATTTCTTTTAATAAGCTATATAAGCTTATTATTACTTTATTAAAGCTATTAATAAGATCTTTTACTAAGTTTACTTTAAGATAAGGTATAAAGTATAAGAATTTTATTAATCTTTTTATAATAATCTATATTAAGTTATAAATTATTTTTATAAATTATTTTATTAATAGAGATAGTTTAATAATAAATTTAAATAATACTGATTTTTATAATTATATAAATATTAATAATAATTATAACTTTTTATATAATTTATATTTTATTAGCTTAGTTTATTTATAAATAATATAATTATTTATAATCTTTTAAATTATTTATTATAATCCTTTAAATTTATAGTATTTTTATATTTATTTTATAATCTTTATAATTTCTTAATAATTATAAATAAGGGATTTATATAATTCTTATATAATAATTTCTTAAAGTTCTTTAAATATTTAGAGTTTCTTATTATATTTATAATATCTATCTTTTTATTTTATATTTTTAAATACTTTTATTATATCTTTTAAAAAGTATACTTACTTAACTCTTTTTAAAATAGGATTAATTAATATAATTTAATATATAGTATTTAGTTTTATTTATAATATATTTAAATCAGATATTTAAAAGATTTATTCTTTATAATAAGATTTTTTATTATTATAATTATTTTATTAACTTAAAGTATTTATTCTATTATTTTTAGATTTTTTATAATAAATAATTTTATAATTATAATTTATAAGGGTTTTCATATAATAGATTTATTATATATTTAATTTTTATATAATAATAAAATAAAAGATATTCTTATAATTAATAAAAACCTTTATTTAATAATTATTGTTATAGGCTTAAGCTTTTAGCCTAAGCTTTAATTATAAATATAAGGCAGGCCTGACCTGAATCTGACTTATATAAGAAAAGGGATTAAATAGGGATAATATAGGGATCTCTTCTTTTTCTTTAAATTTATTAATATTATTCTTAATATTTATTTATAATAATTATAGGGCTAGCTTATTATATTTAATAAACTTCCCTTTTATACCCTATTAAGAGAAGAGATATATTCTTTAAAAATAGAATAATTATCTATATTAAAATATTAATAACCTATTCTATTTATCTTTAAGGATCTATATAATTAATTATAAGAGAATAAATAGGCTATTCTTTATATAAAGGTATAAATTATTTATTAAGATTATAAGATTAATAATCTAAAGAAGAATATAAAGAAACTTATCTACTTAAAATATATACCCCTTCCTCTATCTTAGCTATTTAATAGTAATAAGGATATTTTTTTAGCTTAATTAATAATTATTTATTATAAAGTTATTATTAATAAGGATTTTATTAAGGGATATAGGAATTAATAGGAAGTTATTTAAAGTAATATATTAATATCCTTTTAGAGGTATATTTAGGAGTTTTATTTAATAGATAGATTAGATTAAATATATAATCTAAATAAGCTTTTAAAATATATAATATTAATATTTTATAATCCTTATTATAAGGATATAGTTTAGATTAAGCTAGAATATATTAAATAGTATTTTAATAAGCTTTTTTTCTTTTTTTATATATATTTTAAATAAAAACTTATAATAGTAGATAGCTTAGTATAGCCTAATTTAATAAAACTAGCTAAGCTTTATTATATATTTAACTATTAGATATAAGATATCTATTTAGGCTAGAATATCTTCTATATTAATTATATTAAGGCTATATTTTATTATTATTAGATTATTATAGAATTTAAAGTATTTAATCTAAAAGAAAAAGTAAAGTAAAAATAGAAATAATACCCTACCCTATATATAACCCCCTTTATTTAAATTAATAAAGATATATTAATAACTAGTATTAATATAGTAATTATAATTAAATACTATATAGGATTTAAGAAGGATTAAAAAAAGGGTTTGATTATATTTATTAAGAATAATTAATTAATTATAAAATAGGTTTTGATTAAGATATTATATAAGAAAAGAGAGGAAGGTATTTATATTTATTATAGAAATTAAGGATATTTATAAAGCTAATATTATTTTATATAGCTATAATACTTTATTGATATTAGTACTATTAATTTTAGTATAATACTTGATTTTAATTTAGAAGATAAGGAAAATAATTTGCTTTTAAGTTAAGTCTTATTTAAAGGTAGATTGGTTATATAATAGCCCTAAAGAAAGGTTAATATTAGATTATAATAAAAAAGGAATAGGATATTAAAGCTAGATTAGATAAATATTTATTTTTAATTCCTATTTTTTTAAACTTTATTATATTTATAGATATATAGATTAATTTAAGATATAGATACTATAATATAATTAATAAATAAATAGTTTAATAGTTAGGATTAGATTTAATATATCTTCTAAGATTATATATACTTAATATTATTATAGGATTAATTAGGGATTATAGGATATACTTTATAGCTAAGATATAAATAAATATTAATAGCTAGGATTCTATTTTGGTTATATATATAATCCTAGAATTATTAAAAGATTTAATTTTAGGATTGTTTTGGATATAATATAGATAGGTTTATTTTATTATTAAAAAGAAAGAATTTTAAATTAATTAAATAAATAGAATAATTATAAAGAAAAACTTTATTTAATTAAAGTATATAAATAATATTATAATTATAAAATCTATATTTATTATATTAATAAAAAGATAGAGATAAGGGGTGCTTAATATAGATAAACTTTTTATTATTAATATCTATAAAATAAATATTATCCTAATAGATATTATTAAAAGATATAATACCTTAGATAATCTATTTAAAGTAGATATAGGATAAATAATAATCCTATTATAGCTCTTTAAAGAACTATATAACTTTATAATATTATTTAATAAGAAGAAAGTTAATAGCTTACTTTTATATTAAGGAATAATAGATTATTATATTTAAATCTAAACTAGATTAGATAGATAATAAATAAATCTATTTTAAGGATTCTTATATAATATATTCTAGGATTATCTATTAAAGGTATAAAAATAAATTATAGAATTAATAGATAAGGGATAATTTAAAGCTAGCTCCTCTTTAATTACTATACCTATTCTTTTTATTAAGAAAGCTATAAAAAGATAGAGATTTTATATAGATTATTAGGCTTTAAATAAAATTATAATAAAAAATTAATACTTATTATTATTAATTAAGAAGATATTAAGATTATTATTAAATGCTTATTGGTTTATAAAACTAGATATTTATTCTATTTTTTATAAAATCTGAGTTATAAAGGGAGATAAATATTTTATAGTATTCTAGATCTGATTTAGCTTATTTAAATAGTTAATTATATTATTTGATTTATTAGATGCTCTTATAACCTTTTAAAGATATATTAATTTAATCTTAGGATATACTTTAAGCGATTTTATTATAATATACCTAGATAATATCCTTATATATTTAAGAGACTTTAGAAAGGATTATTTATAAAAGATTTAGGATATCCTTATATATTTATAAAAGGCTGGTTTATTTATTAATATTAATAAATATATATTTATTATAATTATTATTTAGTATTTAAGGTTTATTATTAAAATAGGAAAAGCTATATACCTAGTATCTAAGAAGATTATAGTTATAAGAGAGTAGGAAGTATTTATATAGATATAAGGAGTTAGGAGCTTTCTAGGCTTTATTAATTTTTATTAAGAATTTATTTTATCCTTTTTTATTTTAATTAAGCTATTTATCTATTTAATAGGTAAAGGAATCCTTTTTAAATAAGATAATATAAAAGATTTAGTTTTTAAAGTATTAAAGTAAGTATTTATTATAGAATTAGTTTTAGTTTAATAGGATCCTAAAAAGGATATAATTATTAAAGCTGATTACTTAGAGAAGGTATTTAAAGAATACCTATTATAAATATATAATAGTATCCTATTATTAATTATATATTATTTAATTAAATTTATTATAATTAAAAGGAATTATATAATCTATAATAAAGAATTTTGAATAATTATATTATATCTAAAAGTATAATTAATTAAACTTAAAGGAATAATAAAGCTATTTATTATTTTAATTAATTATAAGAATCTAGAATATTTTATAGGTTTTAAAGAGCTTTTTAAATAATAAGCTAGATAGATGGAAATACTTTTATTTTTTTAATATTATCTTTATTATTAATCTGGCTTTTAAATAGCTTAATCTAATACTTTATTAAAAAGAGAATAAGATATAGAAGATAAAGAAGTAATCCTAATATAAATTATATGCCTGATTAGGATAGCCTTAGTATATATATATATATCTTTTAAAGGGAAAATAAATAACCTTTTAAATAGGATAATATTATTTAAAGATATTTATTTATTTAGCCTTTAAGATTAGGCCTTTTAAAAGGATCCTATCTATAATTATTATCTATATATAATTATAAAGAGTGTATAATAATTCTTTATTAAAGCTAAGATAAAAGAATAAATAATAGATTATATAATAAATATATATAAGGTATTAATTTATAAAGATTAATTCTGGTTTTTAAATTAAGAGTTTTTTATTATTATAATTATTTAAAGGATATATAACTCTTTTTTAATAGGATACTTAGGATAAGGATAGATATTTAAACTCCTTTATTATAATTATTATTAGAATAGTATATTATAATTAGTTTAATGATTTATATATAACTGCTTAATATATTAGGGTAATTATATCCTATAATAATAATACTAAAGATTATTTTAATTATTTTTTATTATATATAGATATTAAATATAAATATTTATTAATTTTATAATAAAGCTCTTAGGGTAAGATAATATATTTAAATTCTTAATAATTATTATTAATTATTTATTAAAATATATTTAATTAAAGATAATAATATCTATAATTACTAAGGTATATATAAAATAATTCTAGGATATCTAATAATGCTTTTATAGATTTTTAAAAGAGATTATTATAAATTAAGGTTTAGATTAATTAAATTATTTTTAGATTATACTTTATAAATTAATAAATATTAAATAACTTTTATTTATAGTATATTACCTATAAATAGATAGTAGTATAGAATATATAAATTAAGAGATTTAAACTATTCTTTAAATAATTATATATTTCTTATAGTTTAATTAAGTTAATTATCTTTTAGTTTATTAATTAATATTTAATAATAAAGAATTATTAATTATTAATATAAGCTTAAATAGATTATTAAATAGCTTTAAGATTAATTTAATATAATAGAAATTATATCTAGATAGGGATAAGATATTATTAAAAGGATAAGTAATAGTATTTTTTAATTATCTTTAGTTTAAAGTTAATCTTATATAAGCTATAATTACTTATTTATAATAATAGGCCTAGAAGGCTATAAATAACTTCTACTATTTAATAGAATACTTCCTTTCTAGAAATAATATATAGCTTTCCTTATATAATAATAAAATAAATTATTTAAGCTAGAAACTAGATTGGTTATATATTAAGTATAAAATTATTAATATTCTTATACCTTTAATAATTATATTTAATATATCTAAAGGAATCTACTTTATATTTTATATTAATTTAATAGAGTAAATATTAAATAATCTACTCTTATCTTAATAAATAATAGATAATAGATTAGGCCCTTTTTAGGTATTAAATAATAATAATAAGGATATAATATAAGAATAAGAAATAAAAAATATCCTTATAATAAAGAATAGATAGGGTAAAGATTAAAAATAATAAATATTTATAAAATAAAAAGGATAAGATAACCCTATATAGGAATTATTAGAAAATATAGAATAATTATAGGTATTAAATGATTTTAAAGTAAAATAGGGTGATATTTATTATTTTAATAGTTTTATAATATACTAATATTAAATATAAGATATTAACCCTCCCTTAAAAATAAAATTAAATAATAAATTTAATTAAATCTTATTTTTTTAAAAGTAAAGCCTTATTTTTATCTTTTTCTTATATTTTGATGGCTGGGTTAAACACACCCTCTTGCTAGTTGACTAAGCTATAGCTGTATAAGCTGCACTTAGGGGGATTGAACTATATAAATAGATAGGCCATATCCAGGCCATTTGAATAGGTAAACATCATTAAATTCAAGTTTTTTTTTCCCCTTCTACCCAAGAATTTTCCAGTATATTCAAAAAACTAGCTATTAAAAAACTATTTTCTTTATCTAATCAGTTATAGGATAATTAATTAATCCCTTAAGTTCAATTTATTATATTACTGCTTTATAGCTTTTCTTACCTATTTAATCCTTATAGACTATACTAGCTATATAACTATCCTAAAATCACCCTATAGTTCTATAGATAGTATTAGTATTATTATATATATTATTTTCCCCTTATTAAAACTAATAATTAAGATAGGGAGATATCTTATTTACTTTATTATTAAAAGGATTAATTAATACTAGATTGATAATATAATATATTTAAAGGTACTTTTAAGCTATTATAAGGATCAGTCTAAGAAGAATTATTATAGATATCCTTATAAGATCTTTTAATTAATATAATCAATAGATACCTTTAAGGATAATAGCCTAGAAATCTAAAAATAAAAGAGCTAAGCTTATTTATTAAAAGACCTAAAGTCTATAAAGCAGGGATATTATATACTATCCTAGCTAAATAATAAGATATTATTAATTTCTTTTTTATTAGAATCTAATATTATAGAATATTAAACCATTAAAAGAAAAAATAAAGGAATATTTAATCCTAAAATAAGCTTCTATCTAGAATATATATAAAAGATAACTTATATATTAAATATTAAATTAAAAAGATAGGATACCCTAAACTTATTAATTTCACTTAATTAAAATATAAATAAATATAGAAAGAACTATTATAGATAATTAATTTATATAGCTTTTAATATTAATTACTTGATTAATAATAAATAATATTAGCTATATATTAATCCTTGGTTTTGCTTTTTTATATTATAGATTAATATTCTAATGATTTAATTAATCTTAGAAAATATTTTTATCTCTCTTCTCTCTTTATAGATTTTATTTTTAGTATTAAAAAAGCTTCTTATTTAAGAATAATCTTAATATTTTAGAAATAAGATACTATTTAATTATAATAATATAGAAATCATTATCCTTAATTTAAATATAATATCTATCCTTAAAGAAAAGGTTTTATATTAATACTAGGATATAATTAATAAGGTATTATTATATAAGAGTTAAGATAACTCTTTCTTAGATTAGATATCTAAATATCCCTATAATAGAAAGCCTTTATTATTATTTAATCTTTTTAATATATTATTAGCCTTTGATTTAAGCAAATACTCTCTATACTAAAGAAGAAGATCTTTAAATAGCTCTAACTCTATTATTAGAATTACTACTCCTAAGATTATTATCCCTAATATCTTTATTTTAAATACTCCTTTATCTAATATAATATCTATTATAAATTCTAATAATCCTTTCCTTAATAGATTAGGCTTATAATTAATTGATTAGTTAAAGGATAATATTATTAAGAGTTTTTAATAAAGTATTATTAAGATTAATATTATTCTTTTTAATAGTTTTAAAGATATTCTTATTATAAATAAACCCAAGAGATATATTATTAACCTTAAGCTTATTAAATACTTTAATAGGATTAATATTATTAAATATTTTTTAAATTATAAGCTTAAGATAAAAGATAATAATATAATTAATAAAGAGAAATATAATTACTTTATATATTATATAATTAATACCTATAAAGATATTATCTAAGGATTTATTTATAATCTCTTATAAATAAAAGCTAAAGAAGTATTAAAGAATTATTTCTTTAAAGGAGATTTATAGTAGTTAAGATTATATAAAGATTATTTAAAAGTATTTAAATAATAATACTTAAAGTCTATTAAAGATATTCTAGATTAGCTTAATAGGTATAGATTCTATGCTTTCTAATATAATTTAAATTAAGAGGATTTAAAACTATTATCTTATATATTATATAAGACTATATTAATAAGGCTTCTTATTAAGGTTATCTAAGTAAATTTTATTAATAATCCCTATTAACTTAAGAAGATATTATATAAATAGCTTTAAGGATACTTTAATAATTAAATAACTATTAAACTAGTTATTAAATAATATAAGATTTTTAATAGTCTTAGGAATCAAATAAATATAATTATTATTAGGGTAATACTTAATTAAATTATTATAATAAAGAATCTGGTTATATAGGACCTTTACCCTAAAGAAAAGTTCTTTTTAACTATTATTAAGATTATATTCCTTAAAGCTAAGTCTATAGATATAAAGGAATTAATTAAGCTTATTAATAACCTTAAGATTAATATAACTATTAAGGAAGATATTACTTAAATAATTATTAAAATATAAATAAGTATTAATATATATATTAATAAAGATCTATAATATAAAGGCCTAATAAGTTTTTTATTTAATTAAATAATATTTAATCTTAGTAATAATAAGGATTTTAATATCTTCTCCCTTTAAGGGAGATAAGATAAGAATAATTATTAATATTATAATTTATTAAGCTATTTTCTCTTCTATTATAATAAATTAATATATAATATTAAATTTAGATTCTATATATATAATTTATATACTAGGATATTAAATCTAGGATATATTATAGGCTAGAGTATAATTCCTTCTATTATTATATAATAGTTCCTTAAGATAAAAGGATACTATTAGAAGCTTATAATAGCTTAGGTTATTAACTTTCCTAATTATATAATTATATCCCTTATCCCTTTAATTAAAGTTAAAGCCTTTTAATACTTTAAATAAGTATTAAATAAATATAAAGATATAATTTTTAGAAAATATATCCTTTATTTAAGCCTTAAATAATAATCTATAAAGTTATAATACTTAAATATTATATTTAATAAAAATATAATTTAAATTTCTTTTATATTATTCTCTTAATATAAAGATATAGAGGATTAAATAATATTAATATATATAATTAATATAAATACTAATAAGAGAAAGAGATAAAGAGATAATAATAGAGAGTTAATTAAATCTTTAACTATTATATATTAAGAGCCTACTCCTAAGGCTACCCTAATATTAAATAAAATAATACCTTTTAATCTAGTAATTATACCTAAGAATATATTATAAATAATAGATTAGAGTATAAGACTTCCTTATTATTAATTAAAACTAAAGAAGACTTTATTTATAAAAATAGTTATTATATTATTTTATATATTAATTAATCTTAATCTAGAGCTTAAGATAATTATAAGCTAGGATCTATTAGATTAGGCTAAAGATATAATAGAAATCCTTTATATCCCTAGGAATAGATTAGATAATCCTATATTTTTAATAAAGCTAAAGAATATAATAAAAGCAATTTAAGTTTATCTATAGATAAGATATAATAAAGCCTTCTTTAATAAGCTAACTAAATAATTATATACTAGTATTATAACTATAATTAAGATATAAAAAAAAGCCCCTTTTAATTATAATTAATATTAAATAATATTATTTGATTAAGGTTAAGATAATATAGATCTATTAAGCCTATATTATTTTTATATTCTAAAACTAATTAAAGATAATCTCTATAATAATATAAGCTTCTCTTTTAATAAGGTATCTTATAAGATTACTTAAATATACTTAAATAGCTATTAATTATTAAATATATAATAAATATCTAAGATCTAAATTAAAATTAATTCTTAAAAAGAGAAAGTAATAAATATATTTATTGATTTAAGCTTTAAAGGTAATATTATCTTAAAATTATTAACTAAGAAATATAGAATTAAATATAATCTAATCAAGATTAAAATAATATTATTCTCTAGATAGATTACTTAAATAATTAAAGAAATAGAAGTTTAACTTTATATAGAAACCATTTAAATATCTATTTACCTATATATAGTATTAGATAGAGTTATAATATCCTTTATCCTAGGGATATTATTTATTAAAATAGCTAAGCTATTATTTAATTATTCTTAAAAGGGCAGAGACTTATATATATAATACTAAATAAGGTAAGTATAAGTAATTACTTCTATTATAGATATTATTTATTAAGAATAAAATAAATCTAACTCCTTAGAAAACTAAATATTAACTATATTATTAAAGGTATAGTTAATAATAAGGAATTAATTAATCTAGAATAGCTCTTTAAGAATAATAAAGAAATATTAATAAAGCTTAACTCTAATAATAATAAGATAATTATTAAGAGTATATTAATAGAATCTATAAAGTAATATATTAAAGCTTTAAAAGTAGTTAAGGCTAAATTAAACTCTTTAAAGAAAAAGAAGAAATCTAAAAGAAAAGGAATATATTAATTATATAATCCCCCTAAGATATATATCTATATCTTATATAAAAAGAAGGCTAATAAAGTTAACCCTATTAATAATATTCCTTTAGATAGATCTATATCTAATAGTAATCTATTTTAAAAAAAAAAGAAATAAAAGAAAATAAAAAAAAGAATTAATCTAGATATACCCTTTATTAAATATATTATTTTAAAGTTCTCTAATATATTTAAGGGATCCTAACTTTATATAGAATACCTTAAGGAAATCCTCTTTTAAACTAAAGATATATTAACCTAATAAAAGATTAATATTTTCCTAAAGATTCTCTATAATAAAGAATAGGCTTTATCTTAGCAATTTAAAGAAAATAAAATACTTAATTTATTGATTATATCTTCTTAAATTATTAAAATGATTTTTTATTTAATCTAATAGGTATATTCTATCCCTATTCTATAAGGATTAGAAGTAAAAGCTATAAAGTTATTAAAGATATACTTTAAGAATTATATATTAGAAAAGTCTTATATCTTTTATAGGAATTAATATTTCTTTATTAAGAAAAAGGATAAGAGGCTTTATTTAATTAATACTATTATAAAATATAATATTATTATTCTTAGAGATATATTTATCCCTTTTAATATTAATTTCTTTAATAAAGACTTCTCTATATATATTATACTCTTATTATTAGATTTCTTTTCTAGTTATAATCAAGTCCTATTAGATAAAAAGAATAAGGATTTTATTATATTTTCTTCTATTATTAATCTTTTAAGGATATATATATTCCCTTAGGGTATTATAAATTCTATAATCTAGTTTATAAGAATTATAACTTAAATACTATTTAATCTTATCCTAGATATCTATAAACCCTTTCTTAATAATATTACTATATATAGATTATAATCTACTTATAATAATAAAGAGATTCTTTCTAGGGTATAGAAATATATACTTAAGTATTTATAGAATCTTAATAAAATCCTTTTTAATATTAAGCTCTCTAGATATATAATATTAGAAGAGAAATCAAGATATTATCAAAATATAACTATTATTATTAGATTCCTTTATAAGATATCTAAAAGAAAATCGATTAAAAAGAAGATTATTAAGATCCTAGAATAGCTTATCTATTATAATATAATAGATATTAGGGCCTTTCTTAGATTTATTAGCTATTATTAAATTTAGATATATAACTTTATTATTATTACTCTTTTCTTTATTATCCTATTATAAAAGAAAGCCTTTTAGGAATAAGAAGGATTATAATTAAAGATAATAATTAAGCTTAAAGATATAATAATAACTATCCTTATTTTAATATTATTTAATCTCTTTAAGGAGAGCAAAGAAATTATACTTATAATAGATACTAGCCTTAAAGGATAAAAAGCAGTTTTAATATAAATCCTAGATAGGTAATAATACTTAATTAGGTTTAAAAGTAGTTATTAGAATAAAACTAAATATAGCTATAATATAATAAAGTAAGAGTATAAGGCTATTCTTTTTATATTCTAAAGACTTAAAGGATATATTTATAGTATATAATTTACTTTAAAGATAGATATATATATCCTTATATACTAGCTTAATAATACTATTTATAATATACTAGATAGTCTTATTATCTATTAGATCAGCTATATTATATTATTTGATTTTATTATTAAATATATTCTTAGGAAAAATAATAGTATAATAGATAGACTTTCTTAGAAAGGACCAGAGCTATCTAATTAAATAAATACTAAAGTTAATAGGAATTTAAAGGATATAATTAATATATATCTTAGATCAATATAATTAGATATACTAGAATCTAGATATTTTATAGAATCTTAATAGATTATTAGATTCTTATATTTACTAAAGAGACTATTTAATCTTAATAAAGTATAATTTAGGATATTATATTAAAAAGCTTAAAGATTCTTTATTAAGAATAGGAAACTTTAGCTAAGATTAACTTATAAAAGAAATCATTTTATATTAATTATTAATAACTTATCTATCTATAAGAAATTAATAGTAAGCTATTATATAACCTAAGGGTATAAAGATAAAGCGATTATCTTTAAAACTCTCTTTAATAGATACTATTAAAAAAAGATATAGAATAATATTTCTTTAATTATAACCTATTACCCTAAGTATTAAAAGTTTATACTATAATAGGGCAGAGAATTAATAATTCTAATATTATTTAGATAGCTAATATTAAAAGTATACTTTGATTTATAATATATATTATTTAATTATAATATAAACTTCCTTATAGAAGCTTATTATAACTTAATTGAATAAATAAAAGTTTAATTAATATAATAGATTAACTTAAGGGCTATAATTAGATTTATTATAATCTTAATATAGTAATATAGACTTATACTTTATATAATTATTAATAATAGATCTAAAATAAAAGGGCTTCTCCCTTAGATACTATTTAATTAGGGTATAAAATATATTCAAATATCTAGGTATAATCCTATAGCTAATTCTATAGTTAAAGTTGATTATTAAAGCCTTATATCTATAATAATAAAAATATTAAAAGGGGACTTTAAATAAATAAGATATCTTAAAGTAGTTATTCTTATAAATAGAACTATAATTAAATCATTCTATAGCTTCTTTATCTTTTATCTTATATATAGATATAACTCTATCTTATTATTTAAAGTTAAATTCCTAATATAGAGGCTTATTAATTAGGATATTATTATTAATACTAAGGACTTATTTAAGTCTTATATCTAAATATTAAAAAGAAGATTAAAAGATATAATAAAGGCTAGAGAAAAGGTAATCAACTTTAGAAAGAAGCTAATAATAAGAATAGATACTATTAATAAATATATACTTTAATTAGAATATAATTAACTAATACTAAATAACCTAATGCTTATATATAATATATCTAAGAAGCAGGATAAATCCTATATAATAAAGATAATAATATATTAATATAACCTATATTAGATTACTTTATAAGCAGATATTATTAAAGTATATATACTTTATATAATAGATAGGATTCTCCTAAATAAGACTTATTCTAAAAACCATTTAAAGAAGTTTATTAAAGATAAATATAGCTGATAGATATCTAATACTGATATATAGCTCTTTAAACCTAAAGATAAATAAGAACTATATAAGGAAAAGAGAGGGCTAGGATTATTAAACCCTTTTATATACTTTAACTTATCTATTAATCAAATAATACCCTAAGACTCTAATTTTAATACTAATCTTAAAAAAGACTTTCTAGATTTACTATTAGCTATTAAACCTTGATTTAAAGTTATAATCCCTAGCTTAATCTAATACTAAAAGAGTATATATTAACTATACTTACTTTAGATATATATATAATTTCTTATATATTTAAACCAAGGATTTTCTGGTTTAAATTCTATTTAAAAATCCTTGATAAGGAGGATCTTAATAATATTTCTTAAAAAGTATAATAAATTTTACTCTTTATATATAATATTCTACTATTAATATATAAATCAACCATACTAAACCAATTATAATAGATAATTAATACTTTTAAATCTTAACTATAATAACTAAATTATTCTTATATTAATAATCAAATAGTCTTTATTAATCTTATTTCTTTATAATCTTTTCTTAATCTATATTAATTTGATTTTACTATACCCTTAAGTATAAACCTATTCTTAGATCTATTCTATATTTATATTGATTAGGACTAAATAAAGCTTATACTTATATATTTAAAACCTTTCCTTTCACTCTAAAAAACTTATTAAATTCCTATTAAAAACAGGAGTTCTTATAAATCATTTTAATACTATAATATTATCTTTTTTTAACTTTTCTACTTATATAAATCCCTTCCTTATTTTATTATATATATATTTTATAATATTATATTAAATTAATTATACTCTTTTATTAATTTATTTTATTTTATAAAGATTAATTAATATCTTTAAAAGCTAATTTATTTACTAATACTAAACTATCTAGACTATATAATTAATACTATTATCCTAAAATTAATTTACCCTATCTCTTTTAAATCAAATCTATATCCTAATAATTAAGGAACCATTTAATCCTATCTATACCTATTAAATCCTATTAAGGTTTTCCTTTATTATCTTATTTATATCCTATTTTATTATATACCTAATCTTTAAAGTTAATAGCTAATATTTCTATAGGCAGAAAGTAATAGATATATTTAAGAAATCTAAAATAATTAGTCTCTTTAATTCTTTAATCTAGTTCTTCTTTAAGAAAGTTATTTACTTCTCTTTATCCTCTAGCTTAGATTAATAGCTATAAAATCCTCTCTATTTATAATATATATATCTATTCTATTTATAATTTAAATAATATCTATTATACTTACCTAGGATTAAAATATATAGATAATATAGTTATATAATATACTCTTTAATAGCTATAATAATAATTAAAAAGGATTATATATAAAAGAAATATAGGATTAAATTAATAATCTTATAATAATTAATAAATAAAGAGTAGATCCTTTTTTTTTATTTTATTAAGGTATTAAAGAAATATCTATAAATATATCCCATTTTAGCTAGTATAAATATAAGGTAAGGTATTTGAGTTTTTATAATAGACTTTAATATAGGATATTCTTAAGTATTATAGAGATTACCTTTCTAGAAGTATTATTCAAGACTTCAGCCCTTAGCTAGCTATATAAGAGTACTAGATATATCTTTTATAAACTTAATAGTAAAGGATACCTTATAATAGAAAGGGTAATTTATCTAGCCTATATTTACCTCCCCTAGAATTTATACTTTAAATATTATCTAAATCTAAAAATAAGAAAGAGAATTAATATTAGTTTATAAAGATTAAATAATACTAAACCAGAAAGGCTTTATAACTTACTATCACTTCTATTATAAAAGATAGTTTAATACTATTAAAGAACTTAATATAATTATTCTATAATAAGATAACTTTATAAATAATTATATTATATAGAATAATTATATTTATAATAGAATTAATATTAAAGAGCTAATAATAAATATTATTTTAATCAGTTTCTATAATTAAATAATATCTATATTAAAAACCTAAAGAGAATAAAAAATAGATTAATAATCTTAAAGTTAAAAGGGCTAAGTTATAAGATAAAGAAGGAAAAGTTATAAAAGCTAGAAGATAGCCCCTTTAAAAAGTATATAAATAAAAATATATATTATTTATTAGCTATAAATCACTATTAAGTATAATAAAAAGCTATACTTTAAAGAAAGAGCTATCTATAATAAAAGATACCTTTAATTAAATAATTATATATAATTATAAAGAATTATTAATTTAAACCCTTATATACTTATAAAGCTTTCTTTTATAAAGAGATACCTTATATATATTACCCTCTTTTATCTCTATTATCTTCTTTTAATACCTATATTATCTTATTTTATTCCTTTAATCTTTATTATTATTTAATTATATCTTTATCTAATTCCTTATTAATATATAATATTAAAATAATAAAGAATTTCTAGATTATTTATACTCTTCTTTTAGATAAGTATTAAAAATATAAGCCTTATTATTATTATAGGAGTAATATAGTTTAAAGGAGATATAGATTTATTTTATAAATATATTAATAAATATATTATATTTATAATAAATCTAGGGTTTTCTAAGTAATTCTATTTTATAATCCCTTAATAAGATTAGCCTAATCTATTATTAACCCTCTCTTAGAATTTTAATATAGATACCCTAGATTTAATAATATATAGCCTTATCTTTATTATATAGCTATTTCCTTAAGGCTTATAAGGATAGAATTAAAGTAATTATTTAATCAAGCTCTATTAACTATTATATATATTAAAGAATAAAGATTAAGCTATTAATTTTATATTATATTCTCTACTTTAAATTATACTCTATAATATCTCTAATAATATATTTATAGCCCCTAAAGTAATATATATTTTTAAATTAAAGGAATGCTTTTATATATATATAGATCTCTCTAATATTTTATATAAATTTAAACCCTATAATTATTTAATACTTAATACTTATAATTATCTTAATAGGCTAGCTATCTTCTATAAGAATATATTTAATAAATAATTCTTTATTAGATTTATTAATTATAAGAATATATATTAATATTTCTTTATTTAGGATTAATTTAAAAGCTAGCTTTATATCTTTAATTTATAAATAGATAAATAAATATATTATATTAAAGAGTTTATATATCTATAAAAGTAAATACTTTATAAGCTTAATCTTCTTTATAACTTTATATTTATTATTATTTTATATATAAAGTAAATATAAGATTAAGAGTATAGCTATCTATCTTTCTTTTAGATCTATATTATTATTAAAGGATTAATTAGGTTTTACTCTTATCTTAATTAGATTAGAAAAGATTTAAATAAGATTAAATAATCTTATAATAATATATTTTATCTACTTCTTAATAATCCCTTCTATTTATTATTAAGAGATTAATATCTATTTAATAATTTAAATCAGTCTATATCTAGCTATATATTTAAAGTAAGGAATACTATATTATATCTTATTATTAATAAATTAGATATAGCTAAATACTTATAAAGCTTTTATTATATTATTCTATAGGATCTTAATAATCAAATAATCTATAATTAAGGTATAAATAAAGTATTCTATTTTATTTATCTAGAAGATACTATACTATTCTTAATTAATAGATATATCTTATCTATATTATATAATAACTTTAGAGTCTTCTATATACCTATAAGAGATAGTTTATTTATACTATTTATATAGATTATTATAGAGCTATCTATTTATTCTATTAAAATATAGAAACCTATACTCTTTAAAGCTATTATTAACTAATAATTAAATAATAAATTTAAATATAATAAGATAATTAGGCCTAAGATAATTAAGATTATTAATATAATTATTATTAAGGAAGTTAAATTAATTATAATTTAATCTAATAATAATCAAATAATAGTACTTTAATAGTATTCTTTAGGAGTTAATAGAAATAAATTATTTATTATTTATTTAATTTCTAAGCTCTTATCTAGGCTTAATTTATTTATATATAATAATACTAAGGATATTTAAGGATTATCTAATTAAGATTTATTAAATAAGGAATTAAAGTTAATATTAATATAGCTTATATTATATTTAAACCCTTAGAAATAGATTACCTTTAAAAAGTAAATAGCTAAATTAATTTCTCTAAATATCCTTATAGTTAACTTAGATAAGAATATTAATACTTCTAGGGATATTATTATAATCCTAAGGTGATTTATTAATAGGAATCTAGATAGGGTATCTTGATTAGATAATAGATATCTTTCTTATAAATAGACTAATCCTTCTAATAGAGAAAAAAGAAGTCTAGAAAAGAAATAAAGGAGCTAATAAAAGGAATTAAACCCTTAGCCCTCTTTATACTATATATTATTAATTTAATCTATAAGATATAAGGAAGAGATTATTATTTAAATAGGTATTGATTTACCTTTATAATACTTAAAAGTAATAGAGTATATTATAACTATTAAATTTATTAAGAAGATAAATAATATATTCCTTATTAAAAGGCCTATATTATATATTAAATACTCTAATAATTATATTAATCTCTATTCTAATAGAATAGTTATAAAAGGAACCCTTTAATATATTAGAAAGATAATAGAAGCTTTCTTTAATAGGCTAATAACTTAAGCTATTTAATCTAATAGATCTGAATACTATACTATATAAGTATAATTAATAATATCTCTATTTATAGATTAAGTAAAGGAATTAAATACTCTAGGGATATTAAGGGAATTAAAGGGATTAAATATTAAGGGAATACTTAATTAAGGATAAATAAGATAGAAAAAATAAAGTATATATATATAAGCATCTAAAGATTATATTTAAATACTATTGCTTAATTGATTATAAATATTATCTGATTTAATAATAGGGTTATCTTTAATATTTATTAGAAGGGTTTTAATAACTAGATTAAATATATCTCTTTATTAATTAATTAAGCTATAGCTATATAAGCTATACTTAAAGGGATTAAATTATATAAATAGATAGGCTATATCTAGGCTATTTGAATAGGTAGATATTATTGAATTTAAGTTTTTTTTTTCTCTTCTATCTAAGAATTTTTTAATATATTTAAAAGACTAGCTATTAAAAAGCTATTTTCTTTATCTAATTAATTATAGGATAATCAATTAATCTCTTAAGTTTAATTTATTATATTATTGCTTTATAGCTTTTCTTGCCTATTTAATCCTTATAAACTATACTAGCTATATAATTACCCTAAAATCATCCTATAGTTCTATAGGTAGTGTTAGTGTTATTATATGTGTTGTTTTTCTCTTATTAAAATATCTCTTTCTTTTAAGGCCTTAGCTTATTTAATATTATTAATAAATTATATTATAATTTTATTAGTATTAGGGCTTGAATTATTTCTATAAGGGATTAGATTATAATAGAAGTAAGGTTATTAAATATTAGTATTATAGGGAGTATATTAATAATCTAGACCTAATAAGAATATATCTAAGTAGGTATTATAAAGGGTAGGATTTATAATATAAATAAAATAACCTTTTTAAGGGGAGATATTATCTTTAGATAGGGTTATTATTATATTTAATTAAAATATATATTAAGGATTAGGAGATAGAGATATATTAGTTAATTACCTTTAAAAAGGGGTGGCTAAGGATCTAGATAGGTCTACTATAATAAAGGATAATAATAGATTAATAGTATTAATTAAAGATTATATTTATATTATCTATACTATTATATATTAGGTAAATATAGTCTAGAAGGTATTAATATTAGAAAGAAATACTTTTTAGTATATTTAATTAGCTTTTCTCTTTTCTTTTTTATAAATAATTTAAGTTTATTACTTCTTTATTAAGATAATTTATTATTCTTATATAGAATTAGAATAGAATTAAATAAAATAGGATAAGAGAATATAAATTTATTTATATATCTTTAATTATATAATATATCTCTTTTTATTATTATAGAATATATTAAGTATTAAGGGTAGATTAGATATAATATTACTTATTATAATAGGTAATTAAAGTTAATAAAGGGCTATTAAAGAATATAAAGGAGCTATTATAAATAGATATAGTAGATATAAGGGCTTAAGATAATAAATAGTATATTAAGATATTCCTTAAAGGGATAATAGACTAGATAGCTTAAGGGGTTATATAGATATTAATAAAGATAAAGGGATTTTATTTAGCTTCTATAAAAATAATCTTTTAGTTTATAATTATCTGCTTTTATATAAATAAAAAGTAAATAAATTAATTAAGTATATTATTAGATTTAGCTTAAGCTGGAGATATAATATACTTACCCTAATAAATAAGAGTATATAATACTTTTATAATTATATAAAGGATTAGATTATTTAGGAATAGAAGCTTTTTATAATAATATAAAGTATAGGATTTATAATATAAAATATAGGTATAATAGAAGGGGTGATTATATTTATCCTTCCTAATATATATTATACTTTTAATATAAGGTAAATATAATAGATATATTTATTTAAGGAGAATAATTAATTTATTATTAAAGTTGCTTTATATAAATAAAATACTAATAATATATTTCTTATAATACTATCTAAAGGAAAAATAAATTAATATTAATATTAAATAATTAATAAATATAATATATACCTTTAAAAGGATAATAGGCTTAAGGCCTAGCTTGATATTATTTTAAGGGGTATAAGGCTTTAAATAATTTAATGGTTTATTACTAGATTAGATATTTAATATATTACTTATTTTCCTATTTATTAAAGATAAAAATAAAGGAAGGTATAAATAGAATTATTTATTAATTATAATTAATACTTAAGAAGGATTAAGGTAATATTTAATAAGGAAAGAATAAGGGTATAATATAAACCTAGAATAGGATTTAATAGGGTATAGGTAGGGTTGTTTTTCTGCTATATTATTATTAGGATAATTAATAGATAGATCTATATTAAAAAGTTTTTATTTTATAATAAACCCTTATTGCTTTTATTAACTTAAAGGATAATATAATACTAGGAGTAGGATAGTATATTATAGGCTTGGGCTTTTAGCCTAAGCCTTAATTATAAATATAAGATAGGCCTGATCTAAATCTGATTTATATAAGAAAAGGGATTAAATAGGGATAATATAGGGATCTCTTTTTCTTTTTTAAGTTTATTAATATTATTCTTAATGTTTATTTATAGTAGTTATAGGGCTAGCTTATTATAATTATTTCTTTATAAATAATATAAGAATTTATTAAAAGCTTTAATAATAATTATAAATTCTTTATTATAAATTAAATAATTAAGTTTTAATTTATAAAGTTTCTTAAAATAAAGGATAATAAACTATAATTTATTTTTATTATTTTATTATTTAATTTATATTTTAATAATATTGTTTAAAGTATTAATTTCTAATTTTATAGATTTAATTAGATTATATATTATTAATATAGATTCTTTATAGATTTATTTTTTAAATTCTTTAAATATAATATTTATATTAGGTTTTTATAGGAATTTATAATCTTTTTTAATATATTTAATAAATAATATAATTATTTTATTATAATTATAAATAAACTTTTAATAATAATTAATAAAACCTAAAAACTTTTATATATTTATAATATTTTATAATATTAATTAATTATATATTATAATAATTTTTATTAATTTTATTTAAATTTTATTAAATAAGAAGATATAGCTTAAGAAAATAATTATTTATTTATAAAATTTATATTTTTTTAATTTAAAAAAAGATTATTATCTTAAAATAATTATAATACCTTATAGATATATTCTTTATATTCTTTTTTTATTTAAGAGAAGATTAAGATATTTTTTAAATAGATTATTATAAAGATATTTAAATATTCTTAAAGAATATTATTAATTATATATTAGAATATTATAAAAGTATTAATTAAATTAAAAGATATTATTAAATATTTAAAGAATCTAAATTTAATTTTAAAAGTAGTTTTTTATTTATTATCTTTTTTTATTTAAATTAAATTATATACTTCTTTAAGATTTAAGGTAATAAATTAATTTATTTTTTAATTAATCTATAGATTATTATTAAATAATTAAGAATAGCTTAATATAAGTTTATATTTTTTAATATTTATTATATTAAATATAATACTATCTTAATATCCTTAGACTTTAATTTAAAAATAATTTATCTCTTTATTAATCTATTCTTTATTATAAATAATATTCTTTTTTAGGTTATATAAGAGATATAATTCTTTTTTATTTTATTATAGTAATTATATATAATTTATAGCTTTTAATAATATATAATTATTTATTATTTTATTATTTATTAAAATATAAAAATAATATCCTATAATCTATATCTTTATTATTAATTTAAGCTTATTTATATTTATAATATAAAGAGTCTTTTTTATTAAGGGGTTATATTATAACTCTTTTATGAATAATTTTATTTATTGTTTAAGTATTTAGGATTATATTTATTATATAATCTATTATATTTAATTCTATTTAATCTAATAATAATTTTATAATATAAATCTTAATCTTCTTAACTTCCTTTATAGGTTTAAAAATTAAATTCTTATTAATAAAGTTTCTTTATTTTTATATATATATAATAATTTTCCTTATAATACTATTTATAAGCTATCTTAATATAGTTTATTATATATTTTATATAATATAATAATCTTTTATATATATTATTATTTAATATATAGATTTTATATTATTATATTAATTTTTATTATTAATATATATTATAATTAAAGAGTCTATAATTATTTATTTCTTTTTTTTATAATTAATAATTAATAATTTATTATAATTTAAATAAAGTTTTTTTTTATAGATTTTATAATAAATAGATTTATAATTATTATTTTTAATTCTTTATTAATATTCTTTTAATTTTTTAAGGTATAGTTTAAATACTATAATTCTGAAAAATATAAAGTATTTAATTTATATTCAATTAATAAATTAACCTTTTATATAGATTATTTTAATACTTTATATTCCTATATATTATAGAAAGAATTTATGTTTTATTTTATTCTTTTAGTATTTAAAATAAGAGAAATTAATATATAATAGCTATTTAATTATATTATATAGAGGGTATTTAAGATCTAGAAATATATAATTATTTTTATATTTAATATAATTTATTTTTATTATTAAAGCCCTTTTAAAACAACTTTTAAGGATAAGGATTCTTAATCCTTTTTTAATTATCTATTTATAAATATATTTAATAATTATAATTTAAATATTAATTTAATTTAAGTTATATAATACCTATATAATTTTGGTTATAGCTTTTTTAAGATATTTATATATAATACTTTTAAATAATAAATATAATATTATATAATATTTTATTATTTTAAGAGGTTTATTATCCTTAGATTTTAATAAATTAAAATCTAAACTTTTATTAATAATTTTTTTAATTAATATATTTTTATTATTTATTATAAGGATTATTTATTTATTAGGAATTTCTTTAAATTCTTTTTTTTATTAATATTTATATTTAATTATTAATTTTATTATATTATATTAGATTGGATTAATATAATTTATAATATTAATAATTATTAAGGTATAAAGTATTTATAATCTTTAGGTTATTCTTATCCTTATCCTTTTTAATCTATTATAATTAGGGTTTATTTATTTTTAATTATAATATATATACTTTATTATATTTTTAATATTAGCTTTTAAGGTTTCTTATTTTTTTTAGGTTATTTATAATATTATAAGATATATTTATATTTATTATAATTATAATATTAGGTTTTTAATATATTCTTTTATTAAATAATATTAAGATTTATATAAATTAATAAGGAGTTTTATTATTTTTATTTATAATTAACTTTATATTATTATTATTATTAGGATTAGAATTTATAATAAATTAATTTTTAATTTCTTCTCTTATATTTCTTTTCTTAATATATAATATATTAATAATTATTAATAATAATAGCTATTATAATATATTTAATAAAGATATTAAAAAATAAAATTTTATAAATCTTATTTTTAATTTAATTTTTAATCTATAATATATAGTTTTTATTTAAGCTTATTTATTCTTTTTATATAGTCTTAAATATATTTAAATAAGCTTAATAATATAATCTATAATGGATTTTATTTAATATAGATTTTATAATTATTATTTTATTTATAGTTATTTATTAATTAATCTAAAGGTTTTTTTAAGTTATTTTTTAAATTCTTTATAATTATTAAAAATTAAATCGGTTCTATATAAGGATATTCCTTTTTTAAAATTATTAATATAATCTTATAAGGTTAGTTTAATTTAAATAAGTATAGTTCTTATTAAGAGTTCTATAATATATTATATTTTAATTAATTTTATTTTAAATTAAGCTAGATAATATAAATAGAAAGTATAGAATTAGATAAGGATTAGCTAGAGTTTATTTAGGCTTTTATTAAATATTTTAGATTATCTTAGTTTAAGTATTTCTTTAAAATCTTTTTTTATTTTAATTTATATATTTTTTTATTTTAATTTATATTAATATTAATTAATTTATTATATAAGGGTTTTTATAAATAAGTTAATTTCTTTATTTAATTTATTTATTCTTATTTTTATTAGGTTATTAAATAGTATTATATTATTTATATACTATTATAATTTGCAGTATAAAGTTATAACTAAAGCTAGTAGCGATAGCAGTGGAAGAAAGGCAGCGAATAGTTATCCAGAGTGAAGTCTATAGAAAAGAAGAAAGAAGTGATTGAATTGCTGATATAGAAAAGAAGAAGGATATAACTAGGAATCCTTCTATCTTTTATATCTATCTAATTCTAAGATAATTTGGAATTATTTTAAGATATTCCAAATAACTATTTGGAATTATTAGATATTCCAAATACTAAAACAGAAAGTAAGCACTAGTCTATCCCTTTATAGGTTAAGCTATAAGGGCTTTATAAGCTTAGCTTACTGAGCTATGCAGGTCTAGCTGCTAGGCTATAGCAGGTTAAGCTGCTAGACTATAGCAGGTTAGGCTGCTATATATAGAAAAAACCCATTTTATTTTAACACTCCCTTTAGCAAGCTATATAGTATATAGCTAGCTCTTTATAAGGGGTTTTTACAGGTTTAAAAGGCTTAAAAAGCCTTGAAAAATAAGGCCTGTTAAAGCCTTAGTTAGCCCATCAGCAGGCATAGCCTTAGTTGTAAGATAATTTATCTTAAATAGCTTGCTAGCTGCTTCCTGCCTAATATAGTGGAATTTTAGCAGGGTATGCTTAGTTCGGGCATGCTGATCAGGGTTTTTAGTATTGCTTATAGAGGCTGTATTATTATAATATAGGTCTATAGGCCGCTGAAGGGGGATTTTTAGCTCTGTAAAGAGCTCAGAGAGCTATTTTAGCTCTTTTATAGCCTCTACTAAAGCATCTGATTTAGCTTCTGTAGTTGAGAGGCCTATAGTGGTCTGTTTTTTAGCCTTTTAGCAGATAGGCCCGCTAGCTAGCTTAAAGAGGTACCTGTAGGTGGATTTGCTAGTGGTTTTACAGCCTGCAAAATCACTGTCTGAATAGCCTAGCAGCTGAAGAGCTGGCTGTCTAGCCTGTATAAGGCCTGAGGCCTTATATAAGATAGCTAGTTCTTTAGAGCCTTTTAGGTACTTTAGAAGGTTCCTAGCTGTGTTATAGTGGTTGATATAGCCCTGTTATATATATCGAGAAAGCCACTGTATTGGAAAGGCTATATCAGGCCTGGAAAGCAGTATAAGATATATTAAAGTCCTTATAATCTGCTGATAGGTCTGTTGTTCGGTAGGGGTAAGACCCCTTTTTAGGGGTTCTTTTAGTGCCCCGGGCTGTAGGGGGATAGCTGTAGGGGTTGCATCTTGTAGCTGAAAGCGCTGAAGAGCCTTATCAATGTACTGAGACTGGTGTAATCATAGCTCCTTTTTAGCCCGGTTACGGCTGATTTGGACCCCTAAGAAAAAGGCTACAGAGCCTCTATCTTCTATAGCAAAAACCTTATTTAACAGGCGTTTTAGCCTGTTAATATAGGGTAGGTCGGGTCCTATAATAAGGCAGTCATCAATGTAGGTGATAATAAAGGTATTAGTCTGGGCGTTGATAAAGACAGCTGGGTCAGAGACTAAGGGTTGGAACCCTAGGGTAGCTAGCAGCTTAATTAGCTGCTGTTGCCATTCACGGGGGCCTTGCTTTAACCTGTATAGGGCCTTTTTTAGCAGGATAACCTGTTTTATAGTAGGGTTATAGCCTAGCTTAGCTAATAAGGCTGTTAAAGGCTGGTTTCCAGGGGTCTGGGTCTCTATAAAAGAAGAGAGACCTTCTGGAAATTCTATAAAAATATCCTCAGATAACTGGCTGTTTAAAAAGGCCCTTATAAAATCGATTTGTTCGATTTCCCAGTTATAAGAGGCTGCTAAAGCTAGTAAAATCCGCTAAGTAGGGGGAATACTAGTAGCTGCAAATGTTTTAAAGTAGTCTTTTCCTTCAATTTGTATAAAACCCTTTATAATAAGCCTGGCCTTATATTTTAAGGGCTGATTTTGTGAATCCTTTTTAAGCTTAAGAACAAGCCTATTTTTCAGGATTTTTCGGTCTTTTGGAACCTCTGAAAAAGGGATAAAATACATGACTTTAGCTTGTAAAATCTGATGGAATTCGCTATAAATAGCACTAATCCATTGTTTTTTAGCAGGGTCTTTTAGGGCTTGTTTCCAGCCAGCAGATTCTGAAGAAGCCTTAGCAGTGAATTTTACCTTTAGCTTATAGCAGATATCTATAGGGTAGGCAAGATCTAGCTGCATAGGTTCAGAGTCTTCTAACAGCTGTTCAGGCTGTTCAGTAGGCTGTGGCAATTGTGTTACAGGCTGTGATATAGGCTGTGGTAGCTGTTATAGCGGTTGTGGCAGCTGTTATGGCATCTGTAGTACAGGCTCTGGCAGCTGGATAGGTCTTCTGGCTTGATCAAGGGCTTGTAAATCGGTCAGATCCTTTAGGGTAGGTTGATCTGTTGATTTTGGCGGGGTATAAAGCTCTTCTAATTCTCCCTCTAAGCTAGAAGAGCTCTGAAGACTGTGAAAATTGCCCTTAAGGCCCTGACTTATAGGGCCTATTCCTTCTATAATATAAAGAAAAGAGGTCTTAGTTACCTGCCAGCAGGAAGGTATATAGACCGAATAGATGTTTTTGCCTAGTGTGGCTAGCAGCCTAGCTGGCTCTGTTCTAGGGCTTAGTTTAGCATCTTGTTGGCGCTTCTCAGCAGGGATAACAACCTTACAGTAGGCTCTAATAGCTCTGTAGGCTGCCAGATTTGGCTTGTTAGCTGCTAGAGCTGGTTTTAGCTCTTGTAAGAAGAGCTGTAATAGGCTGAGGTCCCTGTTTGTAACCGCTGTACAGTTGATAAGGTTAACTATAGTAGGTAAAATAGCGGTCCAAAGAAAAAGTGGCAGTTAAGCCCAGATCATAGTGGCCCGTAGTCGATCTAGAATAACCCTTATAGAGCGTTCTGGCAGGCTATTTTACTTATGAATATAAGGGCTAGATATACTAAAACCAATACCTTTACCTGCTAGCCAGTCTTTTAATAGTACTGAGACCTCTTTTCTATCATCGAAATGCAGCTATAAAGGGTATTTTTTATAGTGGGCTTTTAGCCCTCTAAATAACCCCTTTATAGCAGAGAAAACAGTATAACCTTCCTTATTAGGTAATAAGAGAACCTTTCAATAACGGGATTTTCTTTCTACTAGAATAAGCCCTACAGAGAGCTTATTATAGGGGGTCGGTTTTATCTAAAAGGTGTCTCCCTCTATAACCTCTAGTACTTTTAGTAGGTCTGGAATTGGGTTTTTAGAGGGTCTATATACTGATTTAGCCTATATACAAGCTAAACAGAAGAAATCTGCTTCTTTTATAACAGTAAAATCAGGTAAGCCCGCTGAAATTTTAGCGGTCTTTTTCAGTAGCTGTAGGCCAATATGGCCGAGACAGATATGCTAAATCCCTGCTAGCTATAGCAGCTTTTGGTAGCTAGTTTTAGCTGAAAGATCTGTATCTCCCTCTGTAACAGTGTTTTCAGAGGGTTCTAGAAGGGATATAGTATCTTCTAGTGGGTCTTATGGCAGGCCTGAGTCTGGATCAGGGCTTTCTGGTGTATATAGGCCTGAAATTTCAGGGCTTTTTATTGGTTCCAGCAGCTGTTTAGCTGATTCAGAGGGCTCAGTAAGGTCCTCGTACACACCAGGGGGGGGTTTGGAGGTGATTTCAACCGCTATTGGATAGCTATAATAGTGGTTGGAAGGCCCTGTAAATTCAGGTATAGGCTTCCCTTTTTGCTGAAGGAAGAAGCCGTGTTTAGTGAAGTTTAGCAGTCCACAGCAGGTTCAGTCTACTATAAATAGCTTCTCTCGCAGAAGTATACTACCAGAAGCATAATACTTTACCCCACTCATTATATTTATATCTATATCAGGGATATATAGTGTATTTTTCAGCTCTAGAGTACTATAAGTCCTGGATTCAAGCCCTATAAGTACTGTAAATACAGCTGTTCCAGATCCTTTTGGATAGATTGGACCGCTACCAGTTGCTATAGGCCTTGGTTTCTTATTATAGGCGCTATAACTAATAAAGAGGGTTCTATTATTAACGATATAGCATATTGAGCTAGTATTGTATAGTAGGGCATTCTTTAGGTTAGCGTTATAATGGGTCCTGTAAGCTGTTTCTTCAGGCTCTATAGCTTCTGAACCTTCTGTATCAGATTCAGAATCAGAGCTCTAGGTACTAGCTGTAGTGTTCTAGTCACCTGTAGATAGGTTATAAGTGCCTATTATAAAGGAAGCTTTATTAAGTTCCTTGCTACTAGTAGCAGGCTTCTTTGTTTTTTTATCCTTCTGAAAGGGCTTATAAGGCTGTTTTTTAGTGGATTTAGACGGTTTTTCCTTCTTTTTAAAGTCCTTATAGGTCTTTTTAGAAGGTTCCTCAGCTTCTCTAGCCCTATAAGAGCTAGCTTTTGCAATTAAAGAGCTTTTATCTTATAGCTCTTCTAGCAAGTCCGCTATAAGGAACTGTAAATTCAGGGCGTTAAGAGAGGTGCTAAGCGCTGTATGAATCCTGATATTATTCCTTTAGTGTTCAGCCCACTGTGGAAAAGCTTCTTTTACAGCCTTTAGATACTGATTTATCTGATCTATGGGCTGTATAGTAACTGAAGCTAACTGTAGCCTAATGAGTCAGGTGTTGAATTTGCTGTTAAATGCCTTTATAGAGCCTTTATAGCTGCTAAAGCTAAGCTTATAAAAGGCGCTATAGAGGGTTCTATGCTGTAGGGTAGCACTGCGGCAGTATTGCTTGTTCAGTATTTGATAAGCTTCCAGAGGCATTATAGCCCAACTTATAGAGGCTTATAGGTATTATAAGCAGCTGTTATGAAGTAATAGAAGCAAAATAGCCTGATAATGATCGCTAAGTTAACTGCTTATAGTGGATTCTAATAGAAAATTAGGTAATCCTAGTACCTATAGCTGGATAAATAGGGCCTAAAGCTATTAATCATAATTATCAGGGCCTTTTAGCCTAAAATCTTTTAGAAAGGCCTGTATTTTCTTAGATAGCTCCTTTAGAGCTAGGTCACCTAATGGGTTAGCAGACTGTATAGGCTATGGTAGTGACTGAGGTGGCTGAAATTGAGGTTATAGAGGTTCTTCAGTAGTCTTAGCAGTTATAGCTGCTGTAAATTGGCCCTGTAGCTGTTATAATTGCTATATAAGCTCCTGTATCTAAGATCAAAGAGCCTATAATTCTAATAAATTCTCTTCTATTAAAAGGTCCTGACCTGACATTTTCAGGATCAGACTATTATAACTAGTAGTTATAGCGGTATAGAGGAAAAATAAGCTTCTAAAAATAAGCTTATAGCTGTATAATAGTATTATAAACAGCTGAAAGTGCTGGTTATAGCAGTGCTATAAGTGGCCAGGTCTTAGTAAGAGCCCTGAAAATAGTCAATTAGCTAGGGGGGGGGGTGACAGGGGTGAGGGTTGCTTGTTATGTGCTAGCTATAGTCGAGTTATAGCGTAGCCGGCATAGTGTCTGCTTAATCAGCCGATTTCTATAGTCTTATATAGGCTTTTTGTAAAGTTGACTAGCAATTCAAGTGATTAACTGTATTTGGCATAGTCAGTAAAGCTATGATCTGTAATTCTATAAGTCTGAATTAGTAATCCATAAATCCGAAAGTGGGTTATGCTATAAGCTATAGGTCTGATGTTTAACTCTTATATATATAGTGTTTTTTGTGACTTCTGATTAGTAGGAAATATGGGTCTAACTGGTTAGAGAAGAGGCGAAAAATCTAATATATAAAGAGATTGAATATAGCAGGAAAAAGAGTCTTCTTTTTATAGTCTAGAATAACTATTCTTCTGGGCTTATAATCTATTATAATTTATAGTATAAAGTTATAACTAAAGCTAATAGCAATAGTAGTAAAAGAAAGGCAGTGAATAGTTATTTAGAGTAAAGTTTATAGAAAAGAAGAAAGAAGTGATTGAATTGCTAATATAGAAAAGAAGAAGGATATAACTAGGAATCCTTCTATCTTTTATATCTATCTAATTCTAAGATAATTTAGAATTATTTTAAGATATTTTAAATAACTATTTAGAATTATTAGATATTTCAAATACTAAAACAGAAAGTAAGTACTAGTCTATCCCTTTATAGGTTAAGCTATAAGGGCTTTATAAGCTTAGCTTATTGAGCTATATAGGTCTAGCTGCTAGGCTGTAGCAGGTTAAGCTGCTAGACTATAGCAGGTTAGGCTGCTATATATAGAAAAAACCCATTTTATTTTAATATATACTATTATTATTAGATCTTAAATTATCTTTTTAAGGTTTTTATTTAATCTTTTAATTTAATAATATCCTTATTCTTTTCTTTATTCTTATTATTATTATTATTTATAGATTAAGGGGTAATAGATTAGTTAATAAATATTAGATTCTAGTATTATTTAATAAGGATAAGAGTTTAAGAAGCTATAATAATAAATTAATTAATAAATATTACTTAGGGTTTTATAATAATCTATCTATTATTAATATCTATTAATCTAGGTATATATTAATCTATTTATATAATATTATTCTATTTATATAATCTGATTATTAGGTTATAATATATACCTTCTCTTATTTTCTTTTTTTCTTTTTTCTTTCTTTATAATATTATTAAATATATATTATTATAATCTATAATTATATATAATTATATATAAGTATTTATAATTAGATTTTATTTCTTTTTATCCTTATATATCCTTTATTATTTCTTATTATTTATTTTTAATTATTTTTAATTTTAATTAAATTATTTAATTCTTTTTAAAAAGATTTATATATATAATTAAATATAATTAAAAGAAATAAAGAAAAGATAAAGCCTTTATTAAAAAAAAATATTTATAAATCTAATATTTTTAATATAGATATTCCTAAAGACTATATTAACTCTTCCTAAACTAAAATAAAAAATAATTTATTATATTAAATTAATTAAGAAATCAATTATTATATAATTAAATTAGATAAAAAGCAAGCTAATAATAATAAATATAATAAATATAATATAAATATTTCTAATCTTAATATTATTAAGATTAAATCTTTAAATATAATATTTATTAGATTTTATATTAAATAAATAGCTTGCTTTTTAATTATAAATTATAAATAGTTATTAATTATAATTATAATTAATAATAAATAGCCTATTAAAGCTATTAAAACTATATAAAAAATAATTAAAAAGTATTTTAATAAAATTATAATAAAAGTAATAATAAATTAAATTATTTATTATATAATTCCTTTTAATTATATTTAATTTATTATTAATTAATTAAATCTTTAGATTTTATATTAATTTTAAATATAATTATATATAATTAAGAATAGCTTAATTATATTTAAAATTAATATTAATTATAAATAATTAATTAATTTTTCAATTAAATATCTATATAATAATATTTTAAATAGATTAGATATATATTTATAATATTTTAAAAAAAATAGAATTTTCTTTTATTATATAGTTTTATCTTTTATAAACTATAATTATATTTTTTATTATTATAATAATAATATAAGTCTTTATAATTTAATTATTAAAAAAATTATAAATAAGTTTATAATTAATCTTAATTAAATTTAATTAAATTAAATTTATTCTTATATTTATAAAGGATTATAAGTAATTAATCTTTTTATATTTTATTAATAATTAATTTAAATTAATTAAAGCTAAAGAAAAGCTTATTTATAAAATCTATTATATAATTAAGCTAAAAGATATAATAAAATTGAATATATTAATAATTATTTATTAAAATAATACTTATAGTATATAATAATTTATTAAATATTAAATATATTATTTATTTTAATTATTATTATATAAATATTACTATAAAATTAAATTATTAAATAATTAAGAAATTTATTATTAATATTATAATTCTAAATAATAAGATTTATATTAATTATTCTTTAAAATAGATAAAATAAAATAGAATATTCTTCTTTTATTAAGATAATATAAAAAGAATTTATTATTTATATTAATGATATTTATTTTTAATAAAAAAAAGGAAATCTAATTATAAATATTTATTAGATTATTAAAAAACCTATTTAAAGTATTTATTAGATTATTAAAAGACTTATATTAATAATTAAATAATCTATTTATATTTATTAATTTTAATTAATTTAATAAAAGTATTAAATTATTAAATTAATATAAATAATTATAAATAGGATTTTAATATAGTATTATATTAAAGATAAAAAACCTATTAATAATAAAAAATATAATATTAAGATTTATATCTTTTAATTAAATTAAAAAACACTATTTATAATTACTAGAAAATATTAAATAAAACCTTATCTAATATAAAAAGATATAAAATAGATTTATTATACTATTAAATAATAATAATTAAAATATATATAATATTCATTATATATCTTTTAAGGAATTATTATAAATAATCTTATTTTTATTTAATAATTTAATAATATTATTTATATTATTAATTAATTAATTCCTTATATTTAATTAAGAGTTATTTATATATTTAAAAGAATTAAATAATTAATCTAGATTATAGATTTTATCCTTAGGAAATTTAAAAATTATAAATAAATTATAAACTATAATATATAAAAGATAATATAAGGTATTAATATCTTAATCCTAATCTATATCTTTAATTTATTTAATAAATAAATTATTTTAAATATTATTTTAAAAAATAATTAAATCTATAAAGTTAAATAAATAAATATAATATAATTAGATATAATATAATAATATATAATTATATTATAATAATTAAAAACTTTAAAAAATTGATTAATTAATCTTAATTTAAAGAATTCTTTTAAAGAATTAAATATAATATAATTTAAAAGTAATATAATTTAAAAAAAATATTAATTTATTTATTAAAGGTATTTATAATAATATAATTTATCTAGTTTATATTAAGATAATCTATATAAATTTATTATAATTATTATATAATAATATATTATATTAATAGATTAATCTAATATTAAAGAAAGAATATTAATAGATTAAAAAATCTATTAATATCTAGATTATAACATTATAAAAAGAATTTAAAATAAATAAAATTAATATAATAAGAAAATTAATAATTATAAAATATTTTAAAGATAATTATAGATTAGATATTAATATTAAAGAATAGGTATTAAAATTATTATAAATAATATAAATTATAGGATTTAAAATTATTAAATAATAATTAAATAAAATTTATATTTATTTAAATAAATTATTAGATAAATTAATTTTTTAATTATAAAAAAAAAATCTAAAAGAATATCTTAATTATATTTATAAAAAATAATAGATAAGATATATTATATTATTAAAATATAAATTATATTTTAATATATTAATATTAAGATTTTATAAAATAAATAATATAAAGTTATTAGAATTAATATATATATTAAATAAGATTAAAGATTAAATATATTATAATTAAAATAATTAAAATAATTAAATTAAATAAAGTAATTAATTAATATAAAAGTAAAATATATATAATAAATATATTTTAATTAGATTATTTAAATAATTAAATAATTAATTAACTTAAAGATTAAATAGATGTTTTTATAATTAAGGATATATAAACTCTTATAAATAATTAAAATATATACTATTATATAATAAATAAATTTAAATAATTTAAAATTTTTATAATAAATTAAAGCTAGAATCTAATAATAGGATATATTAATAAAATAATTAATATTATTATTAAAATAATAAAAATACTTATTAAAAAAGATATTAATATTAAATATCCAAATATTAAATAAAAAATAATTATATCTATTATTAAGATAAAGATAATAAAGATAAAAATATTAATATTAAAGATAAAAATATTAAGGAATATAAATAATAATTAAAGATAATTAGGTATTAAATTATATTTAAGTTTATTATATATAACTTTAATAAAAGCTATTATATCTTGGATAATATTAATAAAACCTTTTTTAATTCTTTTTATAATCTATTCTTAATATTTATAATAATAGAAAATTCCTTACCTTAATAAATTCTTTTTTTTAAATTATCTATTTTATTTTCTAGATATATAATTAATAAGAAAAAGATATAAGAAAGGATTATTTAAAGTATAATATATATTTATAAATAATTATATAATATTAAAAAAAATATTTAATAAATTAATTATATTATTAAATTAATTAAAAATAATAGATATAATAATTTATTTTAATAATTAAAATAAAAAAGAATATAAAAAAGATATATATCTTTATTTTTAATAATATTAAGTTATTAAAATAAATTAGAAATTTAAAAATAAGGAATTAATAAAATATAATTATTTAAAAATAATATAAAGTTTATATTAAATAAAATAATAATAATTATAATAATTAATATAATATATTTAAATATATTAATTAATTAAAAATAATTTTAATAAAACTTATTAAATATAATCTTTTATAAAGCTAATAAATTAAAATTAATATAAGAAGTAATTAATTTATTTAAAATTATTAATAAAGCTAGATTTAATTTTTATATTATAGAATAAATATAATATTTAATAAATTATAGGATTTATATTATATTAAATTATTTCTTATAATATTAAATTATATTAAAAAACCTTAATATTCTTTAAAAAAACTATAAAATATTTTATATTAACTTAAAGTATAGATTTTAATAATAAATTAATAGATATATTATATTCTTATTATTTTAAATAAAAATAATCTTATTATATAATAAAAAATAATAACTATTATATAGTTTATATAAAGTAAGATTACTTTTATAATAATATTTTAATAGTATCCTTATATATATAATCTTATTATATTAAAATATTTAATTCTTATTAATTTTATCAATAATAAAACTTTTAAAATAATATTATTATTTAAACTTTAAAGAAAAGGAAATTAAAGAGAATATCTTAAATATTTAAGATTAATTATCTAAATTATAATTATAGCTTTCTTTAGCTTTAAACTATTTATCTTATATTTATAAGCTTAAAAGGAAGGCTAAAGAATAAAGCTTTTAATTAATTTATTAGGGTTTAAAGGAGCTGGATATTAAAGATAGAATTAATTTAATTCCTGCTTTAAACATATATAAATATTATATAATATCTAATCTATAGTTTTTAAATACTTTAAATAAGATAGATTGGTTTTGCTTAGGTTTAAGTAATAAGTTTATTAATTTAAGGTCTTTAATCAGGCTAATTAGTTTTAAAGGAATTATTATAGAATTAGGTAGTAGTGGTTTAAATAATTAATAGATTCCTATATATTATCTTTAAGTTTAAAACCTTTTTATTTAATAAGGTATTTATTTTATTTATTTTCCTATTTAATATTTAATATTATCTTTATTTTCTATTTTTTTTTAAATTACTTTTATTTATATTATTATATATTCTTTTATATTATTAAATACTTTATTTAATAAGAAAATATAAAATATAAGATATAATTATATATTCTTTAATAATAAAAGTTTATAATTAATATTAAAAATAGTTTTTTTAATTTTAAAAGATTTAAGTTTATTAAAATCTAGTTTATTATTTAATTATATTATTATAATATTTAAGGAAAGTTTATTTAATATATAATATAAAAGATATATTATATCTCCCTTTTTAAAGATTAATCTCTTTAATCTTTATTAATCTATATAATATTTTATTTTATTATAAATAATTTAAAGTTATATATAAAGTTCTTTATATAATTATTATTTTTATATAATATTAAATATAGTTTTTTTTAATTTTAATCCTTTTTAATATAATAAATAAAATACTTTTAATATAAATCTATAATTAATATATATTAATATAAATTATATTAATTTAAAAATAAATATATTATAAATTAATTATATAATTAATAGATATTTTATTTAATTATCTTAATAATAATTAATATAAATATATAAATATCCTTTAATAATTTAATTAATTTATTTTATTTATTTATTTATTTATAGATAATAGATAGTATTAAATCTATATTTAATTCTAAGATATCTTATTAATTATTATTAAAATTTAAAGATAAAGATTATTCTTTTATTAAAGATAATTTCCTTTAATAAACTATATAAGTTTATTATTATTCTATTAAAACTATAGATAAGATCTTCTATTAAGCTTATTTTAAGATAGGGTATAAAATATAAGAATTTTATTAATTTTTTTTATAATAATCTATATTAAGTTATAGGCTATTCCTATAAAAGATTTTATTAATAAGGATAATTTAATAATAAAATTAAATAAAATTGATTTCTATAATTATATAAATATTAATAATAATTATAATATTTTATATAGTTTATATATTATTAACTTAGTTTATCTATAAATAATATAATTATTTATAATCTTTTAAATTATTTATTATAATCCTTTAAATCTATAGTATTTTTATATTTATTTTATAATCTTTATAATTCCTTAATAATTATAAATAAAGGATTTATATAGTTCTTATATAAAAATTTCTTAGAGTTTTTTATTATATTTATAATATTTATCTTTTTATTTTATACCTTTAGATACCTTTATTATATCTTTAATAAAGTATATTTATTTAATTTATTTTAAAATAGGATTAATTAATATAATTTAATATATAGTATTTAACTTTATTTATAATATATCTGATTTAAATATTTAAAATATTTATCTCTTATAATAAGGCTTTCTATTATTATAATTATTTTATTAGTTTAAAGTATTTATTTTATTATTCTTAGATTCTTTATAATAAATAATTTTATAATTATAATTTATAAGGGTTTTTATATAATAAGTTTATTATATATTTAGCTTTTATATAATAATAAAATAAGAGATATTCTTATAATTAATAAAAACCTTTATTTAATAATTATTCTTTTATAAATAATATAAGAATTTATTAAAGGCTTTAATAATAGCTATAAATTCTTTATTATAGATTAAATAATTAAGTTTTATTTTATAAAATTTCTTAAAATTAAAGATAATAGATTATAATATATCTTTATTATCTTATTATTTAATTTATACTTTAATAATATAATTTAAAGTATTAGTTTTAAGTTCTATAGATTTATCTAGATTATATATTATTAATATAGATTCTTTATAGATTTACTTCTTAAGCTTTTTAAATATAATATCTATATTAGGTTTTTATAAGAATTTATAATCTTTTTTAATATATTTAATAAATAATATAATTATTTTATTATAATTATAAATAAACTTTTAATAATAATTAATAAAGCTTAAAAACTTTTATATATTTATAATATTTTATAATATTAATTAATTATATATTATAATAATTTTTATTAGATTTATTTAAATTTTATTTAATAAAAAGATATATTTTAAATAAATAATTATATATTTATAAAATTTATATTTTTTAGGTTTAATAAAAAGATTATTATCTTAAAATAGTTATAATACCTTATAAATATATTCTTTATATTCTTTTTTTATTTAAAAGAAGATTAAAATATTATTTAGATATATTATTATAAAGATATTTAAATATTCTTAAAGAATATTATTAATTATATATTAAAATATTATAAAGGTATTAATTAAGCTAAAAGATATTACTAGATATTTAAAAAGTCTAAACTTAATTTTAAAAACAGTTTTCTATTTATTATCTTTTTTTATTTAAATTAAATTATATTTTTTTTTAAGATTTAGAATAATAAATTAATTTATTTTATATAATTAATTATATAAATTATTAATTAATAATAAAGGTATCTAATTTTTAATTATAATTATATTTTATAATTAATAATCTATAATTAATTATAACTTATTATTCTTTTTAAATATAAATATAATAAAATATTTTATTTTAGATATAAATAATTAAATATATCCCTTTTTAAGTATTTTATTAAGGTACTTTTATAATATTTTAAATTCCTTAATTATTATATATAAAAGGATAATTCTATTTTCTATTTGATCTAATAATCTAGCTAGTTATTTAATAATCTAATTAAGAGGATAAAGGAATAAAGGGATAACTATTCTAATAATCTAATATAGATAATCATAATAATTACCTATCATTAAGAAAAAGACAATTAATCCTTTATCACTCACTTATTTATTATATAACTGATTTTATATATTATATTATTTCTTTGTAAACCTCTATTATTATATTTAACTTAGTCTTTAAGATTATAATCTCCATCTATAAATCTAACTTCATCTACTATACAGTATTATTTAGATTAATTTTATTCTTAATTATAATATTAATAATTTTTCCTTAATTTATATAAACCTCCTTCCTTAATACTATATTTTCCTAATAATTATATTTATATAATATAGCAAGCAATCTGATTTACTTATTTATTACCTATATAATAATAATAATATATTAAACTTCTTTTTTAATCTTATTATAGAGAACTTAATTATTAAATATTAATACTATTATTACTTTTTTAGGTATTTTAATTAAATCAGATCCTTTCTATAATAATAAGATATATATTAAAGCTTTTATTCTCTATTATAACTTTATTTTATCCTTTTTCTATTTTATTAATAAACTCTTAATATTATTTAGATTTAATTCCTTAGTAAATAAATTTAATTAAACTTTATATTTAATATCTATTATAATAATAACTATTAATATTATTTTAATTTTGATTTCTTTAATTATAAAGCTTTATTATTCTAATACTAAAGTAAATAATCTATCTAAAATAGGAATATAAATTTATTTAGCCTTTTATTAAGCAATAGATTAAATTCCTTTTATATTAAGATTTTATTCTTTAATATATATTAGGATTTCTTCTTTAAAATCATTTTTATTAAAATCTAATATATAATTCTTTTAATAGTTTTTATTTAATCTATTAATTAATAAAAGATATATATTTACTAGTATTATAAATCTTATAAATAATTTATCTATCTTATCTATAATTCTATTATTAATAATTATTCCCTTAATAAAATAAGAGTATTCCTTTGATATATCCATTAATAAAAACAATTTTTATTCTTTATAATATATAATTATAATTAAAAATTATTAAAATAATTAATATTCTTTAATAATATATATTATATTTAATCTTTCTCTATCTAGAACCTTTTTAAGTATTTTAATAATATAGAGTAATAAAATATACTTTAGATATAATATCCAATTAATACTTATAATTAAGATTTTACTTTTAAATTCCTTTAATTATTCCTTAATATTTTTTAATCTATTTTATAATTATTATTTTTCCTTAAAAAGGACTTTAATTAATTTAAGCTTTATAACTACTATATTAAATAGTTTTATATAATCCCTATAATTCAATCTAGTATAATAGAATACTTTAATTATTAATATATAATAATATATTCTTAATTCTCTTAGATCTAAGTTTATAAAATAGTTAATATTATAATAAATCAATAAATTTATATAATAAGCATTTATTATTTTATAATTTATTACCTTAAGATTAAAGCTTTTATTATTAATTAATAGTATTAAATAATCTATTATATTAAAGTCTTCTAATAAATCTTTAAATTTAATTCTTTTAATAATCAGTTTTTTTTAACTTTTATAAGGTTTAAATTCTTTATTATCTTTTATAGCTATATATTTAATCCTTATAACTATTTCTTTTCTCTATTTTAATAGTATTTACTCTTTCTTTTTAGAAATTTCTTACTTTTTTCCTAGATAATAATACCTATAAATTTATCTTTAATATCTTATTTATCTCTTCCTATTCTTATTCTTTTTTTATTAAATATACTTTCTATAATTTTTTAATAGGGTTTTTTTATTTATAATCTTTAATCAAGCTTATTATAATCTATATAAGCTCTTTTCTCTTTCTTTATTTATTATATTTTAATTTAAAACCTCTTTATCTAATTATATATTTAATTTATAAATATCTTCCTTTTTTATTTATTTATTCTTTTATAATTTTCTGGATTTCCTATTCTTTATCTTATCCCTTAATTTTTATTAATTATATCTGCTTATTTAATATTCTATTAAATAGATTATTCCCCTTAGGTTTTAGATATAAATATATAATTAATATCACTTAATAAATCCTTTAATAAATAAACAGATCCAATTTATATATTAATAGATTTATTTATTTAATTACTTTAAATAATCCTATTTACTATTATAATTATTTTTATAATAGTTTTCCTAATAATTAATATCCCTTATATAGCCTTAAATATATCTTATTATTTATTTTAAATTTAATTAATCTATACTTTTAATTATATATATATTTTATATATATTATTATTATATTTATAATATAATTAGCCTTATCTATAAATAGATATCTTAGTATATTTAATACTTTAGTATTTATTTTATTAGTATCTATCTATAATAATTCTATTAATTTAATAGATTTAAACCCTATAACTAATTTATTTAATGATTTTTCTATAGGGTTATTGATTAAGTTATTTAATAAGAATTATAGTACTAGGATTATCTTAATCTATAATATATCTAATATTATAAGATAATATCTAAATATTAATTCTATAGTTTAGTTTTTTCTTTTAGATAATCTATTAATCTATAAATAATATATTATACTAAAAGTAAATCTTATTTTTAATATCTTAAAGAGATTCTTTTAAAAGTCTAAAGTAAATTTAATATCTTAATTATTAATTATAACCCTAGGAATTCCTTAATTATATAATAATAATAATAATAATTATACTTTAACCTATTATTTAATAATATAATAAATTAATCCTAGGATTAATATTAATTTTCTATTTTATTTATATATTATAATTATTATTATATTAAATAAATATTTATAATCTAATATTTTCTAGAATAATTATAATATCTCTTCTAAAAGTTCTATAATAAAATTAATAGCTATTATATAAAAAGATTTATATAGAGTTATTATTAATTATAATTCTCCTAATAATTTTACTTAATCAATTAAATTTTTTAAGTATATCTTATAATAGGATATCTATTATTTAATCTATTTTACTATCTAATAAAATATTAGACCTTCTAGTATTATATTTATCTTATATAATCCTATATAAAAGTTCTAATTATAAGCTTCTATTAATATTATTACTATATAATTCTATAGGATATATAGTTTCCTTATATTATCCAACTTAAATTAATATAATAGCTTATTATCTATTATAAAAGGTAATTTAATATTTATTAATCTTCCTTTTATATTAATTTCTTCTTTTAATGTTTATATTTCTAATACTTTAATTATTTTAATAAATTTATAATCCTTAGTATATCCTTTTATAAATTCTACCTTTAGTTTATTATTAATTAATACTATTATTATTAAATAGTATATATCTTTCTTTTAAATATTATTAAGTTTATTTATTATTTTTTCTTTTAATAGACTTTTTTATTTCTTTTTATAATACTTATTATCTATAATTAAAAGTTATAATAATATATTAAGTATAAAATTTATTTTTCCTAAAATATAATAAATATCTAGTTTATATTAACTTAAATAAATAGATATTATTATTAATTAATAATTTATCTTTATTAAATCTAATATTAATATATTAATATAATTAATTATTCCTTTTATTATTATATAATCTATTAATACTATTACTAATCTATTTAATAATTAGATTAGTATTCTTAGTTTTTAATAAGATTATACTAGATATCTAATCTTAAATTTAATTAATTTATATCTTATTTTAGATTTTATTAATAACCTATTTAAAAATATAATCAATTATATTTACTAGATTAATACTTTCTTATTATTTTATATATTATTTTTAAGATAAAATATAAAGAGATCTATTCCTTAATTATTTATATTAAGTTTAAAAAAGATTAATCTTATTAAATTATAATAATATAATATTATCTAATTTATTAAATAATCCTAAAGTATTTTAAAGGATTCCCTCTTTAACTTTATTAATTTAAAGTTTATCTTTATTATTTTAAATATTCTTACTTTCTTATTAATTTTTTTAATAATTTAACCTTTTTTTCTTAAATTTTTTAATAAAGCCATTTTTTTAATTTCTAATAGTTTTATCTTTATTTAAAATCTAAAGATAAATTATTATCACAACCCAACAGCCAAGGTTATATAATAGGCCTTGGTTATATAATTTATAATGTCACTAGGTATATACCAGAGGCTTGGAATTATATGGAATTGGATTATGATTCTAAAGGTGATCCTGGGCTTAGGATTATTCCTAAAACCATAATCCAATAGGATAGCTTACAATTCTAAGTATAATCCAATAATAAGGATTATAATTCAAATTATAATCTAAGATATATATATATACCCTTAATTTTCACTCTTTAAATATAGCTTAGATAGTTATTAATACACTTTTAACTTTATTATATTATTTACTATTACTTACTATACTAATACTTGATTCTGGTTATAATACTTTATATCTATTATTAATATAATAGATCTATTGCTTAGAATGCCCTGATTTATCTATTAATATAAATCTCTTTTATTAGGTTTATCCCTTAGGAATTCATTAAATATTATATATTAATAACTTTTATTTAATAGATTATTATATAACCTTAAGTAATATTATTAACTATTTTAATTAATTATTATAGATATCATTTAATTAACCCTTACTTTATTTATTATTAAGCTTTAGGCTCTATATAAAAAGAATATAGAACTTAAAGCTAAATTATAAGCTAAATAGAAAGATCTTAGTAAAATCATTAAACCTTATAAGCTAGAATCTTTTATTGGATATTCTGGATTACTTTAAATATTCCTAATATAACTTAAAGCTTATTATTAGTTCTATCCCTATTAATTATAGGAGGAATTTATAAAAATCCTATATACTATAGGATATATAGAGGGAGTTATCCTTAAATAATTCAAATCTATTATAAGAGATTATATAAATAAGAAAAAGAAAGACTAGAATAATAAAATTAAAAAGATCTTTTAAAAATATAATAACTTTAAAGATATAATTAAAGAAGTCTTTAGGTAAATAGATAAGAAGAGAGCTATAATTAAAAAACTTAAACTATTATATTAATATAGATCAGCCTTGGACTATACCTTAGAATTTAGATAGATTACCTTATAGATCACCTAGGAAGATAATACACTAATAGAGTACTTCTATAATAGACTTAAAGAAGAAGTTAAGGATAAACTCTTTAAAAAAGATAAACCTGAAAACTTAATTAAGTATATTAGAATAGCTATTAAGATTAATAATAGATAGTTTATATAATATAAATAAAGGAAAACTAAAGGATTAGAATAGAGTGATTTTAAATAAAAACTATAATACTAATCTAATTAAGATAGATATAGGGAAGAATCTATTACCTATATATATACCTAGAATCCTAAAAGAATAGAACTTAATATAACCCAGAAAAGAGATATATTAAAAGTCTAATATTATAACTATAATAAATATAGATATATCTCTTAGTAATATAAATAACCTAAGAAAGATAAGAAATCTTAGAAACCAATACCTAATGTATAATAAAGTATATATATTATAGCTATAAATAGATAAACCCTAGCTATAATAGGATAAAGAGAATAGGGATAAGAATAACCTAGAAACTATAGATACCTTATACCCTAATAATTATTAATACTATAGACCATACTAACCCAATCCAATACTATATAATAAGACTAATAATTGGATATAAATATAGATAAGGAAGAATACTTTAAAGAGATTCCAGATCAATAAATAATCCCTGCTATAGATAATAAAAATACCCTAATTAAAGATAAAATAATAAGCAATAGCTTAGACTCCAGCTCTTTAGAATCCAAGAGCAAAGAACCTCTTAGAATAACTTAATACTATACTATACTATATTCATTATCTAAGAGTACTACCTATAAATACCTTAGGGAAATAGTAATCAAACTTATATAAGTATTAAGCTATATAAATAGAATTAACCTTTAACTTATAATTATTAAATATATTTATAAATAGATATTAAAAGAAGGCCTAAATATCCCTATCCTAGAAGACTACCTTAAAAGAGCCTTTATACTAAAAACTAACTATAATAAATACAAAGATAATTATATACTCCTAGACTTTAATTATATTTTTTATAATAAAATTAATTGAATATTATATATTGATTTCTTTTATTTTTAATATTAGAAAATAAAAATCTAGAATGAATTCTTTTTATACTATATAGGAGTATAAGGAATTAAGAAAGTCCTTATAAGAGATTAATTTATTAACTAATATAAGACCAAGTACTTTATACCTTTTGGAATTAGTATATTTAAACTATACCCTAAGACCCTAGAAGAATATAAATAAGGAGCTAAAAATAAAGACTATAAGTCCATCTATTATAAGATTTATAAATAAAAAAAGCTTAAATTAGGATATAATGGACTATAACTCATAAACTATAAAAAGAAGGATTTATATAATTATACCAACCTTAAGTATAATATACACTTATAATAGAAGCTGATATAATAGTATAAAAGATAACTATTAGAAGATAATATCCTAGGGAGAACTTAATATAAAGCTATAATAGTGATCAATTATAATAAATCTTGATATAGATAATATATAGAAGAAAATAAATATATATATAAGGAAATAAAGAATCTCTATAAATAAGAATTCAACTTCTAAACCTATAAAAAAAGTCAAGCTAATCAAACTCTATATTATATAATTATCTAAGGCCTAGATAGAATAAATTATAATAGACTATATAAAGAATATAATCCTAGAAACTTAAAAAATAAATAAAGTTATCTATAAGAGGGTTATAGTATAATCCCTTATAAAAGACCCTCTATATAATAAGTACTAATAGGCTTAAACTAATAATAGAAATATAGATTATAAAATATTATTTTTATACTTTAATAGATAGCAGAGCAATAGGTAATTATATATTACTAAAAGCTATGAATTATATATAATTATTATAGTATAATAAGAAAGAATTATATCTCTTATATAACCTAGAAGGAAATATCTTTACCTATAATAGAGAATAGATTAATAAAGAGACTAATTATCTCTAATTTAAAGTCCAAGAATATTAAGATAATACTATATTTAATATAATAGATACTAAAGAATATAAACTTATATTAAGCTATCCCTGGTTATTTAATAGTAATCTATAGATTAATTAGAAGATAGGCCAGATATAATAAAGCAATACTATATTATCCCTAAAAGATTATAAGGATCCAATAATAATAAGTAAAGCAAAGAAAGTATACTTTATAGCTATTAAGAAAGGCCTCCTATTAGGAAATTATATTAAAAAATAATATAATAGTTAATAATAATAAACCTAATAGGTTATTACTGCCCTTAGGATAATAATAGAGTAATTATAAGAATACTTTAAGGATAAATCACCCTTAGATATAGAAAAATAATTTATATCTATACTAGAAGAATATTATAAATATATTAAACTATTTTATAAAGAGCTTAAAATAAAGCTTCTCTTATATAATCAATAAAATCATAAAATTCAAATTATAAATAAAAAAAAGCCTATTTTTATCAAGATCTATATATTAAATACTAAGGAACTTAAAATATTATAAGAGTATCTTAATAAAATACTTGAAAAAGAGTATATTTAATTATTTATATCTAAAGTAGAATACCCTATTATATTTATATTAAAAAAGAATAGTAAACTATAATTGATTATGGATTATTAATTATTAAATATAATTATAATTAAGGATTAGATATCCTTATTATTAATTAATAAACTATATAATTGATTATATAAAATAAATTGGTTTATTACCTTAGACCTTAAAGGAGTATATAATTTAATTTAAATAAAGAAAGATAATAAATAGAAAACCGCTTTTAGAATTAAGTTTAGACTTTTTAAATATCTAATAATACCTTTCAGCCTAATCAATACCCCTATAATATTCTAATATATAATCAATAATATCCTCTAAGAATATTTAGATATCTTTATAATAGTCTATCTAGATGATATCCTGATCTTCTCTTGAATAGAAGAAGAATATAGAGAATATATCTATAAGGTATTATAACTATTATAAGATAATAACCTTCTTATTAAACCAGAAAAATATAAATTTTATAAATAAATAATTATCTTCCTAGGATATATCTTCTTATTAGATAAAATTTGAATAGAATCAGTAAAAATCGCTGTAGTATATAATTAACTAATATTATAAAATATTATAAATATATAAGAGTTCTTAGGCTTTATTAACTATTATTGAAAGTTTATCTATAATTATAATAAAATAGCTATATCACTTATTAAATATATTAAGAAAGATTATAAATTCCTATAGAAATCTAATATAGATACTATATTTAAAAAACTTAAGAAATAAATCTATAAAGAATCTATACTAGTAATATATAATCTAGATAAACCTATAGAACTTAAAACTAATACTTTAAACTATATTATTAGGGTATAGATTAAATAATAAGATAATAAAAATAGATTATAACCTATTATCTTCTACTCTAAGAAACTTTATAAAATAGAACTTAATTATCTAATCTATAATAAAGAATTTATAGCTATTATTAAAGTCTTTAATAAATTCTTATATTATTTATAAGGAAGTAATTATTAAATAAAGGTTTTTATTAATTATAAGAATATCTCTTACTTTACTATTATATAGAAGCTAAATATATAATAAATCTATTATATAAAAACCCTTATAGATTATAATTATAAAATCATCTATTATAAAGGATCTAAAAATAATAGAGTAGATACTCTAAGCTAATAAAATAACTATAATAATAGAAAGCCTTACTATAAGGGATAAATCTTCTAAATAACCAAATCAGGTATATTATAAATAAAGTTAAATACTATATATTAAATTATATTAATTAATCCTATCTTAAAATGAGTTAAATAAGTATACTCCTTAGAAGATATAGTAAAAGTATTTAAAGGTATGAAATAGAAAGATAGATATTATAAGTATAATAAGAAACTCTAGATACCTAAAGAACTCTAGAAAACCATTATACAAGAATTATATAAATCCCTTATTTATAATTACTAAGAAATTATAAAGATTATAGAATAAGTATAAAGATACTATAGATTTAAAGGACTATAATAAATAATCTAGAAGGTTATAAATAACTGTATTATTTATAAACAAACCAAGCTAGTAAGATATAAACCATATAGAAAGCTATAACCATTATTAGTGTTTATATAATCATAGGAATTAATATTATTTAATTTTATTATTAAACTATCCCTATTAATAGAATCCCTTATAGGAGTAGCCTATAACTTGATATAGGTTATTATAAAAAGATTAATAAAGTTCTTATACTTTATATCCTATCTTAAAGCAAGTTTAATAGAAGATCTTACCTATAGCTTTAATAGAGTGGTAGTAAGCTTATATAGCTTATTAGAGGAGATTATCTCTAATAGAGGAATAACCTTTATCTCTAAGTTTTAGTAAGGATTAATAAGATATCTTAGGACTAGATATAAACTCAATACTATCTATTATCTATAAATAGATAAATAAATAAAATAGATTAATCAAATTATTAAAGGATACTTATATACTTATATTAATTACTATTAAGATAATTAGATAAAATACCTATTAATTATATAACTAGCCTATAATATATCTATTTCTGAATTAATATAACTTATACTAATATATGCTAATTATAGATTTATATTAGAAGTATTTTATTTATTATATTAAGAAGGATTAAAATCAGAAAAAGCTATGCTTAATATTATATAAAAATAATAATTATATAAAGAACTCTATATATAACTCTAAATCATCTATAATAGAATAAAATATTATATAGATTAATAAAGATTAAAGGGATTAATCTTTAAAGAGGAAGATATAGTATACCTTTTATACTATATACTAGGTAAAATTTCCTTAAATATTATAATAATATAATCAAGCAATAAATTAGATTTTAAGAAACTTAAACCTTTTAAAGTTAAGAAAGCTATTTCTAATATTAACTATAAACTTTCACTATCAAAGAATATATAGTTATACCCTATATTCTATATCTCCTTATTAAGTAAGGCACCTAATAATATAAAGAAATATATAATAATATAAATAAAAGCAATCAAAAAAGAATAGAAAATAAAAACAATATTAAACATTAGATAGAAAAATAAATAAAATAAATATCTTATTAAATAGAAAGGCTTTAGACCCAAAGATAATATATAGGAACCTATTAATTATTTAAATTATTATCATCTAATATTATAATAATTCCTTTAGAACCAATTAGCCTAGCTAAAGACCCTAAATTAATAAACTTATCACCTAAACCCAAGGAAGACCAATCTATCTTATTCAAAGCACCTAGGAACTATAAATCTAATATTATATAATACTTATATACCTCTAGGGCAGGAACTAGATCAATCCTATCCTTAATATCTAACTCCTTTAAACCCTAATAAACCAACTTAAAGCTTTACTCTTTAGCCTTCTTCTTAAGCTTATAAATACAAGATAAATAGTTAAGAGCTAAAGAAAGCTATAACTATAATTTAGATAATTAATCCTAGATATCTAAGATATTCTTTCTAGTTTTCTCTTCTTTAGAGTCTAGATAATAGTATTGCTTTAAAAGTTTTATTATTAATAAAATCAATAAAAATTAGATATTATATTATAAAGATAATATATATATAAGGATACTATTAAAACACTATTATAAGAGTAACCCTACTTTATATAAGCTATATAATAGCTATTATTTTCTGCTATATAATAAGATTATTTTTATTTAAAATAATAAGAATATAGTATATCTATTAATTCATTATTAAAATCTATACCTTTAGCTAGTATAGAATATTTAATACTCTTCTTTAAAGAATATTAAGGTTTCCTAATATAACCTAATATTATAAGAAATAATTTAATATAATATAAGTCCTATAACTTATAAATATAAAGAAAAGAAGGAAAGGTATGCCTATAGGCCTTAAGGATAAGATCTTTTAAGAGGGAGATATTATATTATAACCCAATAGCCAAGGTTATATAATAGGCCTTGGTTATATGATTTGTGATATTACTAGGTATATACTAGAGGCTTGGAACTATATAGAATTGGATTATAATTCTAAAGGTAATCCTAGGCTCAGGATCACTTCTAAAACCATAATCCAATAAGATAGCTTATAATTCTAAGTATAATCCAATAATAAGGATTATAACTTAAATTATAATCCAAGATATATATATATATCCTTAATTTTCATTCTTTAAATATAGCTTAGATAGTTATTAATATACTTTTAACTTTATTATATTATTCATTATCGCTTACTATACTAATACTTAACCCTGGTTATGATACTCTATATCTATCACTAATATGATAGACCTATTGCTTAGAATGCCCTAACTCATCTGCCAATATAAACCCCTTTTATTAGGTTTATCCCTTAGAAATTCATTAAACATTATAATTATCTTAAAAAGATAGCTATTCTTAAATAAGTTTTTAGATTAGTTAATATTATTAATATCTTTAATTTCCTTAATATATCTATTCTATCTTTTATTATACTTATCTTAAATATATTAATCCAGAAATCAAGTAATTTAATTAATAGGTATATATAAAAGGATTTTAATAATAATATTATTAATTATAAATTTTTAAATAGTTTTAATACTATATATAAATAATTATAGTATTCCTTAAAGGTATTATTAAATATAATTATATTATTAATATATACTCTAATAAAATCTTTATAGAAGTATAATCTTTAATCTATAAATTATTATATAAAAGCTAGATTATTTTTAAATCCTATTAATACTATATAAGATATTTCTAATTCTTATAAATTAATAATAATTATTCTATCTTTATATTTATTATATACTAATAATTAATAGAAAAATATTAATATATCTAGTATTAATATATATTTCTTTCTTCTTAAAAATAAAATTATCTTTTCTTATAAAGGAATAGGATAGATATTTAATACTATAATTTTATTTAATTATCTTAAATCTATAATTATTCTATCTTTTTATTTTCCTTTAATCTATTATTAAATAATAAAAATAGGATAATTAAAAGGTATTAGTTTTCTTATCTAATTTATATATCCTTATCTATAGAGCTTATTTATTATATTATTAAGAAATTTTCTATCTTTAATCCTTAATAGATATAATCTTATTATTGGTTTTTCTTTCTATTAGCCTTTTATAAGATTGATTTTTATTTTATCTTTATTATCTATTAAAATAATCTCTTAATTATACTATATATTATAGGCTTTGATTAATTTTATAATCACTTTAGTTTTAATAGGATTTATAGTATATATATAAATTCCTTATTTAATCTTAATTTCTTTTAGTTTAATTAATTTTATAGTAGATCTTTTTTTTATATTCTTAATATTACTTTTATCTATTAAATATAACTTAACTTATTCTTATAATACCTTTAAAGATAATTTTAATACTTTAATTATTTTATTAAATAGATTAAATTTATTATTTATTACTTTTATATAATTTATTATTATATTAATATTTTCTTATAATATTATATAATATCTATACCTATTATAGTTATTTAAATATTCTAGCTTTTATTTATATTAATACTTTATCGATTTATTTATATTATTTATTATTATAATCTAGTTAATTATTAATAGTATACTAGGAGTATTTATTATATATATATAATCTATTATAATTATATCTTTTAATATAAAATAGTATACCCTTTTTATAAAATATAGATTATAATAATTAAGGTAAGTATAATTTATTAGTATTTATTTCTTTAATCTTAATAGTATTATTATATTCTATACTATTATAACTCTTTAATAAATTAATTTATATTTTATCTATATTTTAAAGGATATTATTATATTATAAATTATATAGATTTTTAATTTCTTCCTTATAATTAAGATATTAATACTATATTTATTAATAAAATTTATCTCTAATACTATATTAGGTTTTAAATCCTTTATTAACCAGGCATTAACTATAAAATAAATATATATTAAATTTCTATTAATTTAATCTATAATATAGAAATCGAATCTAGCTTTATTAATAATTTTTAATAATCTAATCATTCCTTATATTAGTTTTGGTTTATCTATTTTATAGAAGATTATATTTAATAAATTTTTTTAAAGCTACTCTTTATTAATTAATATATCTAAGTATACTAAATCTATTACTATAATTATAATTATCCTATCTAATAAAAATTTTATCTTAATCTTTAAATAGTTATATCTTATTAATTTATTATTATTTAATTTTTAATTTATTTTAATTATTTAATCTTATTAAAAATAAAGAAATATTTTAGTTTAATCTTCTTTTCTTTTTTATTAATTAAAAATTTCTATTTAATATAATAGCTTAAAGGATTTATTAAATACTTTTTTTCTTAATACTATATAATTATTTATAAATATATAATATATTAATAAAGACCTTATTTTAAAATATATATTATATTTTAGATAATTCTTTTATATATCTTTATCTTTATTAATAATATATTTAAATAATAAAGTAAATAATTTAAAAGATAGGATCTATTAAGATAAGGATTTTTCTATTATTATAAATACTAAGAATAAATTATAAAAAGAATTAAAAGAGATTTTATTAATATTATCTAATATATAATAGCTTTTATTAAAATTATAAATAATAAATTTAAATATTATTTAATATCTAATAGCCTTTAATTATTATTTATACTTTTTAATATCTTTATCTTTTATATTAATATTAATATCTTTATTATCTTTATCCTAATAATAAATATAATTATTTTATACTTAATATCCAAATATCTATTATTAATATTAAATAAATTAAGTATTTTTTTTATTTTAATAATAATATTAATTATTTTATTAATAGGTATTATTATTAAATCTTATATTTAATCCTTTATAAAAATCATTCTATTAATTTAATCTATTATATAAAAAAATATATCTTATTTATCCTTAAGGGTTTATTTATTCTTTATTATAAAAAAATCTATTTAATCTTTAATTTATCTAATTTATTAAATAATTATATAATTTTATTTTTATAAATCCTTTATATATATTTTAATCTATTATAAAGGTTTAATCTATTTATTATAGATTTTATAATTATTATCTTTATTAATTAGAATATTAATTATTCTATCTATAATATATCTAATTATCTAATTTATTAGATATATATTTTAATAAAAGGAAAACAATATATATAATAATATTAATACTATCTATAGAACTATAGGGTGATTTTAGGGTAATTATATAGCTAGTATAGTCTATAAGGATTGAATAGGTAAGAAAAGCTATAAAGCAGCGATATAATGAATTAAACTTGAGGGATTAATTGATTATCTTATAACTGATTAGATAAAGAAGATAGCTTTTTAATAGCTAGTCTTTTGAATGCACTGGAAAATTCTTAGGTAGAAGGGGGAAAAAAAACTTGAATTCGATGATATCTACCTGTTCAAATGGCCCAGGTATGGCCTATCTATTTATACAGTTCAATCCCCCTAAGTGCAGCTTATATAGCTATAGCTTAGTCAACTAGTAAGGGGGTATATTTAACCCAGCTATTAAAATATATTAATTCTATTATTTTTGTATTATCTATTTAATAATATCTTAATATAGCTATATTAAAAGATAATTTAATTTTATTAAGTATTATTTATTAGGCTTATTATTTTTTATAAATATATTTAAGATATTTATTTAGACTTATATCTTCTTATAAATAAAAAATCAGTTTATTAAGGGATTTATTTAAATAAATATAGATTTAATTTAATTATTAATTAACTATTTTAAATCTAATTACTCTTATTATTTAAAATAGTTTTAAAGCCTATTCCTTAATATTAATACCTTAATAATAATCTTTTTTGGAATATTTTATAATTAATAATTACCTAATAATATTAACTTTATCTATTCTAAACTACTTCTATAATATTATAACCTATATATTAATAGATCTTTTAATAATTTAATATTATTATTCTATTATTATATTAATCTATTAATATAATACTTTTTTATAAAGTAATTAGAAAAGATTTATATAAATAATTTTAATATAGGATAAGTAAGTTATATTATCTTAAATACTTTTAATAAAAAGATATATATTTCTTTAAATAATATCACCTCTGATTTATACTATATCTAATCTATTAAAAGACTTTTCTAATCTAAGATTAAATATTCTAATCTTTTATATCTTCTAATTATTATATTAAACTTATATAATTCTTTATAGTTAATTATTTACTTTATTATTTGATTTATTTATTATATTCTTAATTATCTATTTAAGTAATATCTAAAATTATTTATTTAATAAATTAATAGAAAATATTATATTTAATACTATTAAAGGAATCTCTTAATTATTTATTATAAAGGTATTCTATACTTTAATTATACTATCTTTTTATACTTTAGAATAAATAAATAATTGTTAATAAAATAATAAGAATAGATTAATTAATAAAGATAATAATAATAATATAGAATTATTTAATAATAATAAAGCTATCTATAATAATACCCTAGGAAAAGTATAGTTAATATTATATATATTTTATTTCTTAATATTAAATAATATAATAGATCTTTTTTATACTTTCTTACTTAAAAGAAGGTTTTAATCTATTCCTTTTAATAACTATTAATAATATTATCTAATTTAATTAAAAGATATAAATCTAATTACTAGCTTATCCTTTAATAATTTCTCTAATATTAATATAGCTTTATATAGAAATCCTATTTATAGCTATTTATTCTAATTTAATAATTTAATATTATTATTTATTTATCTAAAGTTAATAGGAATAAATAAAAATATTATATTTAGATATATATTTCTTAATACTTTATTAATAACTATTAATCTATTATTATTAATACAATAATAGGGTATTAATAGTATTATATTAATAATTATATTATTTAATTTAGGTTCTAGATATTATTTATATTATTTCTATAAATACTAAGCAAATTTACCCTTTCTTTCTATCCAATCTAATAAGAAATAGGATAATAGATTTTAAATAATTATAGTATTTTCTAATAATTCCTTAGCTTTTTTAATATCCTTTTTAATAATAATAGATATATATAGATATTTTATTTAAGCAAATTTAATAATATATTTAGTGATTAGAATATTATTATTTATATTTAGATAGTTATCTTAATAATAAAAAAATTTATTAATAGACTTAATTATTAGATTATTAAGTTTAAGTAAAGTAAAGTTTATAAGTGATTATTATATAGGGATAGGGATTGTATAACTATTACAAGCAATTACTATCAGTTATTATATATAAAAGGATGATTCTATTTTCTATCTAATCTAATAATCTAGCTAGTTATTTAATAATCTAATTAAGAGGATAAAGGAATAAAGGGATAACTATTCCAATAGTCTGATATAAATAATCACAACATTAATATTTAATATATAAATCTTAATAAAAATAGATTTTTTTTTATTTATAATCTGAATTTTATAATTTTATAATTTATATAAAAGAAGCTTTATTTTAAGTTCTTTATAAAATAGTTTTATATACTTATAATATTCTTTTAATATAGATATAAGTTATTTTTCTATATTTAAGAGTAATTTATTTTTAAAGTATTTTTATAATTATTTTATTATTATCCTAAGGGTAATAATAATCTATTAAATTTATTATTATTAATTATTATATTATTTTCTTATATAAATTTTTAATAGAAAGCCTTTTTTAATAATTATAAAGTATATTTTCTTTATTTTCTTTATTATTAATTTAAGCTTATTAATACTTATTATATAGAGGGTTTTTTATAAGGGGTTATATTATAACCCTTTTATAAATAATTTTATTTATTTTTTAAGTTTTTAAGATTATATTTCTTATATAATCTATTATACTTTATCCTATTTAAGCCTTAGGTGATTATATAATATAAAGTTTAATTAATTTAGCTTTCTTTATAAGTTTAAAAATTAAACTTTTATTTATAAAGATTCTTTATTTCCTTATATATATATTTATTTTCTTTTACATATTATCTATATTAAGGTTTATTATAATTAATTATTATTATAGCTTTATATTAAATTCTATTTAGGATATTATCTTTTAATAGTTATTTTTTATACTATTATATTAGTTTTTATTATAAATATATACTATATTTAAGATTAATATAATTATATAAATCCTTCTTTCTATAATTAATAAATTGTAGATTATTATAATTTAATTTAAGTTTTTTTTATTTATAAACCTTATAATAAATAAATTTATAATTATTATTTTTAGCTTTTTATTTATATTCTTTTAAGATCTTAAAATATAATTTAAATATATTAATTCTAAAAGATATAAAATATTTAGCCTTATATTAATTAATAAATTAATCTTTTATAAGAATATTCTTAATTTCTTAAACTCTTATATAATATAAAAAGAATTTATTCTAGATTTTTATTTTTTAATATTAAAAATAAAAGAAATTAATATATAATATCTAGCTAATTTTACTATAAAAAATATAATTAAGATCTATAAATATATAATTATCTTTATAATTATTATAATTAGTTTTAATATAAAGGCTCTTTTAAAATAGTTTTTTAAGATAGGAATATTTAAGCCTTCTTTTAATATTTATTTATAAATATATTTAATAATTATAAATTAAAGATTAATTCTATTTATATAGTTTAGTACTTATATAAATTTAATTATTATTTTCTTAAGGTATTTATAGGTAATACCTTTAGATAATAGATATAATATAATATAATATTAAGTTATTTTAAGAGATTCTTTATTCTTAAATTTTAAAAAGCTAAAATCTAAGCTATTATTTATTATTTTATCTTTAATTAGGGTATTTTTATTATTTATAATAAGGATTATTTATTAATCTAGAATCTTCTTAAAATATTTTTCCTTATTTATATCTATATTTAATTATTAATCCTATTATATAATACTAGATTAGATTAATATAGTTTATAATATTAATAATTATTAAGATATAAGGTATTTATAGTTTTTAAATTATTCTTATTCTTATCCTTATTATCCTATTATAATCAGAGTTTATTTATCTTTAATTATAATATATATATTTTATTATATATTAGATATTAATTTCTAGTTTTTTTATTCTTATTTTAATTATTAATAATCCCTAATAAAATATCTTATTTTATTATAATTATAGTATTTAATTTTAAATATATCTTATTATTATATAGTATTAAGGTTTATTTTAATTAATAGGATATTAAAATTATTTTATTATTAATTATAATTTATTTTATATTATTATTATTATAATTAAAATCTAAAATAAATTAATTTTTAATTTTATTCTTTATATTTCTTTTTTTATTAATAAAAGTATTATCTATTATTAATAATAATAATTATAATATAATATTCTATAAAGGAATCTAATTAAATTTCTTTATATAATTTATCTTTAATTTCTGATTTAAGTCTATAATATAAGGTTTCTATATATATTTACTTATCCTTTTTAAATAATTTAAATAAAATCTATTAAAATTTTATAATATAATTTAAGATAGATTTTATTTAATAAAGATTATATAGATATTATTTAGTTTATTATTTTTTATTTAATAATTTAAAGGTATTTAAAAGTTATTATTTAAAAATATTATAATTAATAAAGATTAGATTAATTTCCTTTTTTAAGGTATTTATTAAGATATTATTAATATAATCCTAAAGTATTAATTTAAATAAGATAAATATAGTTTTAATAAGGAGCTTTATAATATATCTTATTTTAATTAATTAAAGTTAGAATTATATTAAATAGTATAAATAAAAGTATAAAGTTAGATAAGAAATCCTTAAAGCTTATTTAAGATATTATTAAAAGGTTTAGATATTTATAATTTTAAGATTTTTTTAATATCTTTTTTATTATATATTTATATTATAATTATTTTTAATCTATATTTATATTATTTTAATTTAAATCTTTATATTCTTAAAAAATTATTTAATTTAATACTATAAGTTTTTAATAATAAGCTTAATTATTAATACTTTTTTTATATATCCTTTATATTCCTTCTTTAGTATTTATTTAAAGTATCTACTGGTTTCCTTTAATATAAGGATATCTTTTTAAAATCTTTTAATCTTAATATTATTATTATCTTCTTTCTTTTTATTTATCTTTATATTTAGATTATTATTAATAAAGGTATTAAAGATATCTTTTTAATTAATATTTTTAAATAAGATAGAGATTTAAGAAGCTATCTTATAAAATAATAATATTATTTAAGATAATATAATAATCTATTAAATAAGAGTTATTAATATATAATATTTAATAAATTCCTAAAAGATAAATCAAATAAAAAGGGTTTATATTAATAGATAAATTAAGTTTTTTAAAATAATATAATCTATTATATTAATAATAAATATAAAATATTATAATTAAACATTAAGTATTAATATAATAAATAATAATAAATAATATAATAAAATTCAATATATATTAATAATTATTTAAGCTATATTTAAAAAATAAAAATTAAGTGTATATATATATCTTAGATTATAATTTAAGCTATAATCCTTATTATTAGATTATACTTAGAATTATAAATTATTTTATTAGATTATAGTTTTTAAAGTAATCCTAAGCCTAGGATTATCTTTAAAATTATAATCTAATTCTATATAATTCTAAGCCTTTAATATATATTTAATAATATTATAAGTTATATAATTAAGGCCTATTATATAATCTTAGCTATTAGGTTATAATAATAAATTAATAAAAACTTAATATATATTTGTTTTATAGTTAAAACTTAATTAATAAAGGATTTGAAATTAAATATATTATTAAAAATGAATTTTATTAATAAATATAATACTAAAATATTAATAATAAGAAAGAAGCTAAATATTTATATAATATAATATATAATAATACTTTTTAAATATAAATTAAATATAAACTAATATATTAAAGAATTATAATATTATAAAATATTATAATATTATTAAGATTAAAAGAATAAATATTAATTAATTTTATATAATTAAAATACTATAATTTATATTTTATAAAAAGAATATATTATTTTATCTTAAAAGATATTATAGTAATAGTTTATATTTATATATTAAGTATTTTATTAATAATAAATTAAATAATAGTAATAAATAATATTAATAAATTAAGAAGATATTAATATAAATAAAAATTAAATTATTTAAATAATTATAATATATATAGATATTATATTATATTCTAGGAAAATATTTATATAATATTAATCTATATAGATATAATAAATAATAAATTTAATCTATTTAATAAAATAATTGAAGTATTAAATCTATTATTAAATAAATTATAAAGTAAAGTTAATATATATATAATAAATAGAAATAATACTAAAATTAAAAAAAGGATTCTATTATAAAATTAAATAAATTAAATAAAATTAAGATTAAATAAAAAGTATATATATATATATAATTAAAAAAGGTTTAAAATAATTATAAAACTAATTAAATTATATAATATATAATAAGATTAAAAAATAATTTAAATAAAAAAAATAAGGATTAAACTTATTAAGAATTAATAAAATAAAAAACTAATAATAAAATTATATCTATTAAAGCTTAAAGATAGAAAATTCCTTAATATAATTATAGATAAGCTTTATAATTAAAAATATATAAACTAAATAAGAAAACTAATATTATTATTATTATCCTATTTTTATTATATAATAATAAATAGATAATAAATATAAAGAAAGAATAATAATAGATTTAAGGTAATTAAATAAGATATTAATACTAGATATTTATTTAATTCTTTTATAAAAAAATTAATATCTTTTTTAAAAGATAAGAAATATATATTAATATTAAAAATATTAATACTTTTTTATTAGTTATTAATATATAATAAATATAAAGATGAAATAATTATTATTAACTTATAAAGACTAGAAATATTCTATATAATATTAATAAGATTTAAAAATAATTCAGCCTTTATATAATAATTTATAAATTAAAGATTATATTTATATAAAGAATTTATTAAAGTATATATTAATAATATTATTATTTTTTATAATAATTTTAAGGATTATTATAAATATCTATATAAGATCCTATATTTATTTAAGAATTTATAATTAATAAGTTTATTAATAAAATCTTTTTATATATATCTATTAATTAAATTATTTAGGTTTTAAATTAATACTTTTAATGTAAATATAATAAATAATAGGATAAAGATATTAAAGAAAATAAAAGTATTAATTATATTAGCTAATCTAAAAATATATCTAAGAATAATAATTTTCTTTAAAAGATTTATTTATAATTTTTAAATAAAAATAGAATTATTAAAGATTTATAAAAAGGTTTATAAAAAGATTTATTAAAAAAATTAAAAGAAAAAGAATAAATAATTAAAAAAATTAATAAAAAGATAAGAATATTTAAAATAAGAAAAATTAACTTTAAATCCTTATAAATTAAAAAAGAATCTTTTAAAATATTATAGAATTATTTAATAAAAGAAATAACCTTATATTATTATAATCTAAAAAGATTAATTTTCTTTAAATTAAATATAAATAAAAAAGAAATAAGTCTTTTTATATTTTATCTTTAAAATAATAAATAAAATAAAAGAAAAGTATTTATTTAGTAAATATAATTAATTATATTTTTAAATAAACTATTAATAAAATCTAAGAAAAGATATAAATTAATTAAACTTAAGATTAAATATCTAATATAATTATATTAAAGGTTAAGAATAATAATTTAATTATTAATTTATTTAATTATTAATTTATTTAATTATTAATTTATTTAATTATTAATTTATTTAATTATTAATTTATTTAATTATTAATTTATTTAATTATTAATTTATTTAATTATTAATTTATTTAATTATTATTTTAATAGATTATATAATAATTAATGAAATAATTAATTATATAAATATATTAATATTAGATTTAATAAAAATAAATTATTAATTAATAATAATATCTATATATTTAAATTAATATAAATTAAATATTTATTATATACTAAAAAGAAATTATATTTAATATATTATTATGATTTTTAATAATTAATAAAGAATTATATAAAAGAAATTAAGAAAAACTATTTAATAAAAAAATAATAAATAAATTTAATAATATTTAAAAGAAAGGATATATATTTTTCTATAACTATTATATTAATAAATAATAAATTAAAAATAAAATTTATAAAAAGATATTTATAAGATAATAAATTAATTAAAGTTATTAAAATATTAATTATAAATAGCTTTAAATAAAAGAAACATTTAAAAAAAAGATTAATAAATATAAAATTATTATTCTTAATAAAAGATAGATTACTCTATTATATTAAACCTGATAATATATAAATATTATATATATTATAGAATTATATAAAAACTATATTAATAAAAGCTTATAATTAAAATATTTATATAAGCTTATATAAAATTATAATAATATTAAAAGGTCTGATATTTTATTAAATAATAAAATAAACCAGATAATAAATCTTTTATTATAAAATATATTTAAAAATATAATAAATTATATAAAATTATTAAATAAATTATAATTAATAATTACTTTATATAAATCTTTTTATATAATAGCTATTAACTTTATTATAGAACTATTAAAAGAAATATTATATTTATTTTAAAAGATATTAGATTATAAATATCCCTTTAATATAATAATAATAATAATAATTTATAAATAAAATAAAAAGTCTATATTAATCCTAGGATTAGTTTATTATATAATTAAATAATAAATAGAAATTTAATTAAGATTATTATTATTATATAATTAAAATATATCTAGAATAATAATTAATAATAAAGATATTAAATTTATTTTTAACTTTTTAAAAGGACTCTTTAAAATATTAAGAATAAAATTAATATTTAATATTATATATTATCTATAAATAAATAGATTATTTAAAAGAATAAACTAAATTATAGAATTAGCTTTAAGATATTATTTAATTATATTAATTATATTATAAATAAAGATAATTCTAGCCTTATAATTTTCCTTAAATAATTCTATTAATATTCTAATATAAAAATTATTAAATAATTAATAATAAAGTTTAAATCTATTAAATAATTAAATCTTTTATAAAATAATTATAATAAAATAAATACTAAAGTATTAAATACTCTAAGATATCTATTTATTAAAGAAATAAATTATATTATAAATATAATAATAATATATCTAAAACTATATAAAGAATACAAATTATTAAATAAGCTATTTTATAAATAATTATAATAATAAATAAATCCTTTTAAAATACTTAAATAAATAGGATTACTAGTATATAAGCTAGATTTATCTATTTATTAAAGGATTTATTAAATAATATTAATAGTATATTTATATATAAAACTATTAAAAATTAATCTATTTAATAAAATATTAGATAAATAAGTATAGTCTATAAAAATAAAAGATTAAAAAGAAAAATAGGAAATATCTAAGATTATTAAAAAATAAATAAATAAAAAAAATTAGTATTTATAAATTAAATATATATTTAAATAAACGGGATTTAATATTAAATATAATAAATAAAGAAAAAAAAAGAATTAATTTAATTAATAGCTTAATTAATTAAAGATTATAAAAGGAAATATCTTATTAAAAAATTATAAATAAATTATTTAGAAAAAGAAATAAAATAAAAAGAGATAAATAAAATTCTAAAAATAAATCTATATATATTATTATTAATTATAAATAAAAATAATTAAAGAAAAAGTAAAAAAATAAATAAATTAAATATCTAAAGCTAAAAAAATATATATATTATAAGAAAAAAACTTAATTAATAGAATATAAAAATTAATAACTTAGTTATTTAATTATTAATTAAATCTATTTAAAGAAATTATTTATTTAATAGATAAGTTAATAAATAAAATTAATATATTTAATAAAGATATTAATATATCTAATAATATAATAAACTTATTTAAAGAATTAAAGATAATAAATAAATTATAAGATAATAGTATTAAGCTTTTTAATAAAAATAATACTATTATAATTAGATAATATAAATTAAAAAGTAAGAAATATAAGCTATTAAAGTTTTTTTAGAAAATATTTATAAATAAAAATAATCTTATTATAAAGCCTTAATTAAAAAGATATTCTAAAATATTAGAATAATCCTTAATAAATATAAAGATATATTTTATAAGATTATTTAAAAATATAATATAATATAAATATTTATAAAAAATAAATAAATATTATAATATAGCCTAGAGGATATTAAAAGAAAACTTAATATTATTAAATTAAATATTTAATATATAAAAATTAATTAAATAATTTAATTTAATTATATAATATCTCTTTATATTATAAAGATATTTAAAAGTATTATAGATAATATATATAAAGATTTAATTAGAATTATTAAAATATATTATATCTTTAAATATATTCTAATAATAATTATAAATTATATAATATAAATAAAATTATCTATAATAAAAGTTCTATCTAAAATATTATTCTTTTAAAAAGAAATTATTATTATTTAAATAAAAGCTAAAAAATTAAATCATCTAGTTATTAAATTTATTATATTAAAAACTATATATTTAAGAATATTTTATAAAATTAATTATAATAAATAAATAAAAGCTAATATTATAATATAATTAAATAAAAATAATAATATTAAGGAAATTCTAATAAATATAAATAAAGGATAATTTTATAATAAGATATTAATAAATATTAAATAATTAAATATAAAATAAACCTATATTTTATTTATTAATAATCTCTTTATAATATTTACTAATAATTAATATATTTAAATTAAAAAGATTTTAATACTATTAATAAAAAAGATAATTTCCATTATATATAAAATATATAAAGAATATATTAAGATTTTAATTATATAATTAAATAATAAAAACCTTATATAAATCCTTAAAAATAAAAGTATTTAATTAAAAATATAATATAATAAAGGATAATTAAAATAATAATTCTATTATTATAAAAAGGCCTTAATTTAATAATTATATTTAAAGAGTTAATCTTAAAAAAACTATATTTATTATAAAGAATTAAAAAATATATTAATATTAAATATTTATTAAATTAGATTAAAATAATCTTTAAATAGATATATAATTTTATTAAGTTATTAATAATATAATATAATAAATAAATAAGAAAAGTCTAATATTTAAATAAAGAAATATTTTATTTAAGATAAATTATATATCTAAATAAAAATAAATTATTAAAGTAATTTACTAAGATATTAATATAAGGTATAATAAGATTTAAGTAATTATATAATTAGATAATAAAAAGACTATTTAATCTAAGATTAATTATAATTAAATAAATATTAAAGATAAATAATGATAATAAATTTAATAAGCTAGAGAATCTAAATAGATTATTAAATAAATTAATATAAAAAAAGGCTAAGAATAAAATAGATAATAAATTCAAAAATAATAATACTTTATATTTAAAAATAAAGGATTTAAAGGATAAGAATAATAAAAAACCCTAGCTTTTCTATTAAGGGATAATTATTATATAATATATATTATATTTTATTACTTTATTACTTTATTATCTATTAAGCCTATAATTAATTAAGGCAGCTGCTCTTATTAAAGAAGGCTATATAAATAATTATATTAAATATAAAAAAACCTTAATTAAAAGAATTAACTCTTTAAATCTATATATATCTAATAAATTCAGATATTATAAATAAATTATAAGCTATAATATTTAAAAGATAATATAAGATATTAATATCTTAATCTTAATTTATATCTTTAATTAATTTAATAAATAAATAATATTAAATATTATTTTAAAAAATAATTAAATCTATAGAATTAAATAAATATATATAATATAATTAAATATAATATAATAATATATAATTATATTATAATAATTAAAAACTTTAAAATACTAATTTATTAAATCTTAATTTAAATAAATCCTTTAAAAAATTAAATATAATATAAACTAAAGATAATATAATCTAAAGAAATATTAATCTATTTATTAAATATATTTATAATAATATAATTTATTTAACTTATATTAAGATAATATATATAAATTTATTATAATTATTATATAATAATATATTATATTAATAGATTAACCTAATATTAAAGAAAGAGTATTAATAGATTAAAAGATTTATTAATATTTAGATTAAAGTATTAAAAAAGGAATTTAAAATTAATAAAATTAATATAATAAAAAAACTAATAATTATAAAGTATTTAAAAGATAATTATAGATTAAATATTAATATTAAAGAATGGATATTAAAAGTATTATAAATAATATAAGCTATAAGATTTAAAATTATTAAATAATAATTAAATTAAATTTAAAATTATTTAAATAAATTATTAAATATATTATTAAATAAATTAATCTTTTAATTATAAGAAAGGATAATTATAAAAGAATATCTTAATTATATCTATAAAAAAGTAATAAATAAGATATATTATATTATTAAAAATAAATTATCTTTTAATATTATAATATTAAACAAAGATAATATTATCTTAAAAAAAGACAAAATATATATTAATATTAAATATATTAGTATTTTTTTATTAATTATTAATATATAATAAATATAAAGATAGGATAATTATTATTAATTTATAAGAATTAGAAATACTTTATATAATATTAATAGGATTTAAGAATAATCTAGCTTTTATATATTAATTTATAGATTAAAGATTATATTCTTATCAAGATTTTATTAAGATATATATTAATAATATAATTATATTTAATAATATCTTTAAGAAATACTATAATTATTTATATATAATATTAAAACTATTTAAAAATTTATAATTAATAATATTATTATTAAAATCCTTTTATATATATTTATTAATTAAATTATTTAGTTTTTAAATTAATATATTTAGTTTTTAAATTAATATATTAAAATAAATATAATAAAGGATTAAATAGATATATTAAAGAAATTAAAGATATTAATAATATTAATTAATCTAGAAACTTATTTAAGAATAAATACCTTTTTAAGATAATTTATTTTTAGATTTTAAATAAAAATAGAATTATTAAAAATTTAAAAAATAGCTTTATTAAAAAATTAAGAAAAGAAGATTAAATTATTAAAAATATTAATAAGAAAATAAGAATATTTAAAATAAAACAAATAAACTTTAAATTAATAAAATTAAAAAAGGAATCCTTTAAAATGCTTTAGGATTATATAATAAATAAAATGATATTATATTATTATAATTTAATAAGATTAATCTTTTTTAAATTTAATATAAATAATTAAGGAATAGATCTCTTTATATTTTATCTTAAAACTAATATATAAAATAATAAGAAAATACTAATTTAGTAAATATAATTAATTATATTTTTAAATATATTATTAATAAAATCTAAGATAAGATATAAATTAATCGAATTTAAGATTAAATATCTAATATAATTTTATTAAAAATTAAGAATAATAATCTAATTATTAAATAGATTAATAATAATATTAATAAATTATATAATAAAAAACCAATTTAATTATATTAATATATTAATATTAGATTTAATAAAGGTAAATTATTAGCTAATAATAATATTTATTAATTTAAATTAATCTAAACTAGATATTTATTATATTTTAAAAAAAACAAATTTTATATTTAATATATTATTATAAATTTTATATATAGATAATAAATATTATAAAAAGAAATAAAAAAACTAATTAAAAGAAAAAATAATAAATAAATTTAATAATATTTAAAAGAAAGATATATATTATTTAATAATAATAATATTAATTAATAATAAATTAGAGATAAAATTTATAAGAGGATATATTAAAGATTATTAATTTATTAAAGTAATTAAAATATTAAAAATATAAAAATTAAAAGAAAAAGTTAATATAAAGAAACGATTAATATAAAGAAAATATTAATAAATATTAAATTATTTTTAATAATAAATAATAAATTATTATATTAATTTAAATTAAATAATATAAAAAAGCTATATATTCTATAGAATTATATAATAATAATATTAATAAATGTTTTTAATTAAAAATTTTATATAGGATTATATAAGATAAATATAATATTAAAAGGTTTAATATTTTATTAAATGATAAAATAGATTAAATAATAGATATCCTATTATAAAATATATTTAAAAAACTTAATTAATTAAATACATTATTAAAAGAATTATAATTAATAATAATTTTATATAAATCTTTTTATATAATAGCTATTAATTTTATTATAGGATTTTTAAGAAGGTATTATAATTATCTTAGAAAATATTAAATTATAAATATTTATTTAATATAATAATAATTGTAATATATAAATAAAATAGAAAATTAATATTAATCCTAAAATTAATTTATTATATTATTAAATAATAGACTAAAATATAATTAAGATTATTATTATTATATAATTAAGAAATTTCTAGAATTATAATTAATAATTAAGATATTAAATTTATATTAGATTTTTAAAAAAGATTTTTTAAAATATTAAATATAAAACTTGTTTTTAATATTATTTATTATTTATAGATTAATAGATTATTTAAAAGGAATAACTAAACTATAAAATTAATATTAAGATATTATATAATAATTTTAGATATATTATAAATTAAAATAATTTAATTAATAATCTTATAGAAAAATTATTAAATAAATAAATTATAGGATTTAAATTAATTAAATTAATAAAGATATTATAAATAAATATTAATAAAATAAATATTAAACCTTTAAATACCTTAAGATATTTATTTATTTAAAAAGCTAATTATATTATAAATATTATTACTATATATATAAAATATATATATAATTAAAAGTATAGACTAATTAAATTTAAAATAAATAATAAGATATATTTAAGGCTATATAAAAGATATTAATTATTAAATAAACTATTATAAAAATAATTATAATAATAAATAAGATTATTTAAAGTAATTAAATAGATTAAATTATTAATATATAAATTAGATTTATTTATATATTTGAGAATTTATTAAATAATATTAATTATATATTTATATTAAATATTTAATAGAATAAATCTATTTAAAAGAGTATTAAAGAAATAAATATAATCTATAATAATAAATAAATAGAATAAAGAATAAGAAATTAAAAAAAAATTAAAAGATAATTAAATAAAAAAGATAGATATTAATAAATTATATATAAAATTAAATAAAAAAGATAGATATTAATAAATTATATATATAATTAAATAAAAAGGATTTAAATAAGAATATAATAAATAAAGAAAAAGAAAAGAATTAATATAGATTATTATAAGTATAATTTAGAAATATAAATAAGAAAGCCTTATTTAAAATTTATAAATAAAATATAAATTAAAAAAACCAGAGAAAAACTAAAAAAAGATAATTAAAATATTAAAGATAAACTTATAAATAATATTATAAAAAAAAAGTAAAAGAAAAATAAAAAAATAAAGAATTTATAAAAATTAAATAAAAAAACTTTTTTAAAAAGAATAATAATTAAAATAAGAAAAGAAAAGAAAATCTATATCTTATAAAATTAAACTTATACTTTATATAATTAATTAAATTATTAAAAATCAATTAATAATCTAATAAACTTATTTAATAATAAACTTATCTAATAATAAACTTATCTAATAATATAAAGTTTATACTTTATTTAAGTAAATATAAAATAATAGATAAATATTATATTATATTATTAAATTATTATAATATTAAATATTTTAGAAAATTAAATATTAAAGAATTAAATAAATATTATTAAGTATTAATAATTAAAATATTTTATTATATTAATCTAGATTATAAATAATATCTAGAGTTAATTAAAGTAATAGTATTTAAATTAGAATTAATAAAGATAGTTTTTAAAGATAAATAATAATTATAGAATAGTTTTAAGAATATTAAATAATAATTAAAAGAATATAAGATAAAGGTTTTAAATATTAATATTAATTAAATAGTTTATTTAGAATATATTATATTATTATATATTATTAAAATATTTAATAAGATTCTTAAAAATAAATAATTAAATATTATATATATTATTAAAAAGTATTATCTATTCTAAAGATTATTAATAGTAATTATATATTATATTAAATAGAAAATATTTCTATTAATAAATATACTTTAAGAATTATTATTTTTTATTAAAAGATTTATTTTTAATAATAATACTATTAAATAAATACTTAAACTCTTAACTAGATTTATAATATTAAAAAGTATATATCTTTTATTAATAAATAAATTAGATAAAAATAATTAAAAAGGATATTTATTAGATTTTAATAAAAATAATTATAAGAAGGTAATTCTAATTAATATAAAAGAAAGGAATTTTATAATAAAAAGAGTCTAATTTATTTATTAAATAAATATTAAAAAAAGTTATTTTTTAATATTAATTAAATTATTTAAAATAATATTTAATAATTAAATCTTAATAATTATTAAAATTAAAGAAATAATTATAAATAATATTATTATAATAATAAATATAAAGAATAAAGATTTATTTTATATATTTATAAAAGAAATAGATTATATAGAATTTAAGTATTTATTTATAAAAAGAATAAAGAATAAGATAAAGATTTAATAAAAATCAAAATTAATAATAAAGACTTTATTATTTTAAAAAGGATTAGATTTAATTAAAACTCTTAAAAAAGTAATACTAATATTAATAATTAAGGATTAAATATTTTATTAAAAGATTAAAAAAGAAATTAAGTATATTATTATAATAATATAATTAGTAAATAAATAAGTTAAACTTCTTATTATACTACTTAATATAAAAGGAAGTTTATATATTATATAATAGACTTATAAATTATTGATATAAGGTTATTAATATAACTATTAAAACCAGAATAATAATTAATAATATAAACAATTAAATAAAAATAGAATTATAAAATCAGATTATAAAAATAAAAACTAAAGTATAAGGATTAATAGATAATTAAATTATAATGATATAGTATTTAATTAAAGCTAATAATATATTACCTTAAATAATAATTTAATTAATTAATTAAAGGATTAGCTATTTTTTTTTTAAAAAAAGGGATAATTATTATAGTTATATAATTAATCTATAATAATCTAATTATTAGATTAAATAATTAAATAATTAAATTATACTTATAAATTATTTAATTAAAATACTAGAGATTTAGATTTATAAATTAAATAATAATAGGATTATTCCTTTTATATATAATATAAATAATAAATTTTAAAAAAACTTAATAAATCTTTTTATTATTTCTTTATATATAATAAAAGATTAATAATAAAGATAATTTAATTTAAATTATAGTCTTTTAAATATATTTAATATACTATAATATAATTAAATTTAAAGATAATATTATATTAATTAAAAGTATTTTTAGCTTTTAATATAATTAAGTTTAAAGATAATATTATATTAATTAAATATATTTTTAATTTTTATATTTTAGCTTTATATTATTTATAAAAATAAGGATTTTTTTATAAATATATTATATAATAATTTAATTTATTAAAATATATAAGTATTTAAGTATTAATTCTTAAATAAGTATAATATTATTTTAATTATTATTAAATTCTTTTTTATATTTTATAAATATTATTTAATATTATAAGATTTTTTAAATATTTATAATAATTTAATATTATATTATTCTTATATTTATATTATATTTATATTTATATTACTTTATATTATATTATTATTTATTATTTTAATAAGCCTTTTTATAATATAATTCATCTTATATTTTAAGGTTTTTATTTTATTAATTATAGCTTTAAAATATATAAAAAAAGATCTTATAAATCCTATTAAAATAAATATATTTTTAATATAATAATTTTATCTATTATAGTTTAATAGCTAGATATATTATAGCTTAGCACTCTGATCTGCTATTATATTATAGCCAGATCTATTATTATATAATAGCTTTATCTATTATAAGACTTAATATAAGAATTAAAGGACTTAAGTAGCCTAATTTATTATATAAGACTAGAATAAAAAACAAAGACTTTTCCCTTAAAATCCTTTCTTTTTTTATATTTAAAATATTTAATAATTTTAAATAAATATTATTTAAAATTTTAAAATAATTCTAAATATTTTTAATATTTTTTAGAAATATAAAAAAGCTAGATTTTTAATTAAATCTTATTTTCTTTTTTAATTAATAATATATATTTTTTTTATAAACTTTTATTTAAATAATTATTATATCTTTCTTTTATTATTTTAATTATTAGTTTTAATTATTCTTTATAAAATTATAATTAATCTTAATTTAAATTATTTTAGTCTTTTTAAAATAATTAATCTATTAAATAAAGGAATTTATTATTATTTTTATTAGTTTTATAATTATATTAGTTTAGTTTTTATATTTAGATTAAACTATTTATAAAATTTATAACCCTTTTTAATTTAATAAAAAAAATAATTTAAAAACCCTTATTCTTTTTTTATATTAATACTTTCTTTTTATATTATTATAATATTATTCTTTACTCCTTTATATATAATAAATCTTATCTTTATATTTAATTATTAATAAGGAATTAATTTAATATATATAATATCTTTATATTTATTTAATTAAAGCTAAATAATTAAGGATTAATAAAGCTAGCCTTAAAGCTAGATTAATATATATTATATCTTTAATAAAATATAACTAGCTTATTTTAATTCTCTTATTATAAGGGTTATTTTAAGGCTTATTAAGTTTAGAATTTTATTAGTTTTTAAGAGATTTTATTCTTTTATTTATTTTTAATAGTTTTATAATTTATTATTATTTTAAGATATTATTATAATAGCTTTATTTATTTTTATATTATTAATAGCTATTAATAATCTTATAATTCTATTATTATATATCTTTATTTTCTTTATTATATAAATCTTATTTCTTTTTTTTTTCTTCTTTTTTAAATTATTTTAATAGATAAGATTCTTTTTCTTTTTTTTTCTTTTTTTTTCTTTTCTTTTTCTTTCTTTAAATTAAAGATATTAATTATATTTTTATAATACTTAAATATTTAATATCTTTAATATTTTTTTATATAATATTTTTTTATAAATTATTCTTATTATTATCTTATTATTTATTTAATTAATATTATATAATTAATATTATATGATTAATAATAATATTATTATTCTCTTATTCTTTATTATAAAAAATATTATATTCTTATAGCTTTTTTCTTTTTATATAATTTAAATTAGATTTAATAAATAAATATAAAAGAAAAAGAATTATCTTAATATATTAGCTTTATTATATTATTATTATTAACTTTTATAAATATATCTATTATTTATATATCATTATAAAGGATTTAAAAGCTAATATTTATTATAATAGTATTGATATATTATTTTAATTTTATTATATTATATTATTATTATTAATATTATATTTATTATTATAATATATACTATAATTATAATATAATATATAGATATTATATAATTATAATAGTATATTAATATTATTATTAAATATTAATATTAGCTTTATTTATTATTTAAGCTTTTTTTAATATTATAATTATTATTAATAGATTTTTTATTATAAAGATAATATATTATTATACTTTTATTATATTAATATAATTATTAATCTTATATTAAAATATAATAACTTAAAATACTATTAAATATTATATTAAATATAAGCTTTATAATATTATTATTAAATTATAGATAGATCTTATTTCTTTTATTATCTATATAAATTAATTAAAAAAGATAATTAAATTACTTTTATATTATTATATATATCTCTTTATTCTTATTATATTCTTATTAGATTATTTAATTTTTAATAAAAAATTAATATCTTTTTTTTTAATATAGCTCTTTATAATATAAAGATAAAGAATAATAATATATAAATATTATTATAGGTTTATTATATTTAATATATAGCTCTTAAATATTTTATAATAAAATTTTATTTATAAGTATTTTAATATCTTTATTATTTTATTATTATTTTATTATTATTTTTTTCTTTATCTTTTAGATTTATATTATTAAATTATATTCTTTTAATTATTTAAATTTTATTATTTATTATATAACCCTTTTTATTATAAATAATATTATAAATATATTAATTTAATTAATTCTAATTTAAAAGATATAATAGCTTATTTAATAGTTTATTAATAATAATATAGTATATTTTAATATTATAAAATAAAATAGTTAATAATCTCTTTTATTTTATTTTATAATTATATAATAATATAGAATATAAAAGGATTATTTAATAATAAAAAAAGGCTTTTAATCCTATTCTTTTAATTCTTATTTATATAAATAATAACCTCTTTATTTCAATTAAATTATTATATTTTTATAAAGCTTTTTAATCTATTTATATAGATAATATTATAGCTATATAATAAATCTATAATCTTTATAATTAATAATACTTTTTTAAATAATATATAAAAGCCTTTTTTAAATTCTTATTTTTTAATTATTAAAGATTAAAAAATCTATTTATCTTAAATAAAAGTCTTGTATTATATTAATTTAATTAATTAAAGTATTATAATTATATTAATACTATTATAATACTATATATTTATTTATTTTATAAAATATAATTATTCTATAAATAATAATATTATAGATTATTATAATATAAATAATTTATATTACATAAAAAAAGATCCTTATATTATTATAATAAGCTTTATAAATACTAGATTTTATAATATAAATTTATTTTAAATTTGAATCTAATATTTAATAAATATAAATTTAATATTAAATTTAATATTTAATAGCAAGATATATTTTATAAAGTATATTATAATATTATTAAATAAAAGGCTTTATATAAATATAATATAAGCTTTAATAAAATAAAATAATTTGAATTTATTAATTTATAATTATTCCTTATATATTTTTAAGCCTTTTTTAATTAAAGATAAATATTATTTATATTAAAGATATTATTAAATAGGTTTATATTATTAATAAATCTTATTATATTTAAGCTTTAAACCTTAATTAAGATTTAATATAATATAATAATATATAAAATAAAAATAATTAAAATAAATAAAGATCTTAATAATACCTTTATAAAAATAAAATATAAATCTATTATAATATTATTTAAATATAATCTTATTATTCTTTTATTAAAATAGTTATATAGCTAGCTTAATATCTATTTTAAGAATCCTTTTTTTTAAAAGATTTAAAAAAGTTTATAATATAAAACTATATTAAAAGCCTTTTTAATATTTAATTAAAATAATATTATATTATTATTATATATCTAGGCCTTTAAAATATCTTTTATAATTATAAAGATTATAATTTTAATACTTTAATCTATTTAATTTTCTATCTTATCTTTAAATATAATAGTTATTTATTTTATAATATTAAAGATATATTTATTAAGGATTATTTTAATAATCTTTTTTATTATAATTAATTAAAAGATAGATCTTTATTTTTAAATAATTTAATAAATTATTAGTTTTTTCTTTAGCTTTTTTAAAATTATTATAATTATATTATAGAATTATTATAAAACGTATTATAATTTAAAGCTTTTAATTATTAAATATATTATTATTATATAAAGTAATTAATTATAGGTTTTAAAGAATCTTATTAAGATATTATTTTTATTTAAAACTTTTTATATTTTAATATTATAAAATCTTTATTTAATCTTTATAAATTAAATTATTTTATTATTTTAAATTTTATTATTTTTATTAATTTTAAGCCTTTTTATTATTATTTTTTTTTAAAAAAAAGAATTTTTTAATTAAAATTAATTTCTTTTTTATAATTATAATAGCTTTAATATTATTATTATATTTAATAATAATAATAATATTAATAATTTTAAAAATATTTAATTTTTAAATTTAATTTATCTTTTAAATCCTATATCTTTTTCTTTTTTAATAAAATTAATATTAATAGCTTATATTAATTCTTTCTTTTTATTAAATAAAGAATCTTATTATAATTCTTTTTTTAAATATAAAGTTTATTTAAATTTATTTATAATCTTAAGATATAATAATAATACTTTTATATTTTTAAGCTTTTAAATTATTTCTTAAATAATCTTATTTTATTAAGATATAAGTATTTCTTTAATTTTATTATATCTTTAAGGTATTATATTATTTATAATACTTTATAATTATATTATTAATATATTTATCTTTAAATTAATATTTAAATATATTTATTAATTATAAAAAATTAATTTAATTAATTTTTTAATCTTAATTATATTTATTTTTCTTTAAGCTTATTCTTTTATTATAATAATCTAAGGATAAGATTATATTATAATCTTAACTCTTATTATTTATAAAAGATAATTAAATCCTATTATATTTATATTAATACTTTAATATTTATATAATAGATCTAAGTTATATTAGATTAGATTTAAAATATTAATTTATTAATTATTCTTAATCTATATAATTATTTTATAAAGAATAATTAAAGAAAGGTATTATTATTATATTAATTTAAGTATAATTTAAGCATTTAATTAATTTTTATAATAGATATCTTATAATAAATAATATATATTAAAATTATTTATAAGAATATATTATTTTTATAATTAAAATATCTTTATAAATAATATAATTTATAATCTTTTATTATAAAGTTTAAAGTATATAAATTATATTATAAAAGTATTCTTATCTTATTTTAAAATAATATAAGCTTATTTTTTATTAGCTTATTATAACTATATTATAAGATTATATTTCTTATAAATATATATAATTATATAATTATTATTTTATATTATATAATACTTATCTTTTTTATATAATAAAAAATATTTTTTATTTATAACTTAATTAATAATTCTTATATAATAATAATATTATATTTTTATATAATTATATTAATATCTCAATTTTATTTAAGCTTTTTTCTTTAATATTTTAATATAATATAAATATTATTATAAAAAAGAGATAATTATATAGCCTTTTTATATTATTATTATAATTATAATACTTATTATAAAGATTATAATTATATTTTAATTAAGGCTAAAATATTATTATTTATTTTAATATTAATAATATTTTATCTCTTTTAAAGATAATTAATTAGGTTTTTAAGGAATTTTATATTATATTATATTAAATGATTATATATCTATGATATTTATTATATTATAATATATTAAATTAAATTAAAAGGGTTTACATTTATAAGCCTTTTTAAACCTATTTATCTTAGCTTACTATTTAAAGTATATATTTATAAAAGCCTTATATTAATTAGTATAAACAATATAGCTTTATAATAGTTTATTATTTTATATAATATATTTATTAAATTCTTTTAAGATATATATTCATATCTTTATTATATTATAGATATAAGCCTTATATTTATATTTAAGATATTTAAAATACTTTATTAATTAAATTATTTTATTATAAGATTTATATTTATAAAAGCCTTTTTAAAAAGAAAAGCCTTTTTTAATTAATTAATTTATATTTTTAAGGATAATAGCCTTAAAAAGAAATATTACTCTTATAATAATAATACCTTAAAATAATTTAATAAATATCCTTAATATTAATTTAATTAAACTTTATTAATAGATTTTAGTTTTTATATTATCTTTATTTTATAAATATAATAATAATACTAAAATTCATTTAATTAATATTAAATAAATCCTTATAATAATTAAAATATTTAATTTAAATATTAAAAGCTAAATAATTTTATTTATAATCTATTAAGATATAGAATTAATAATAATAATTATAATATTATTATTTAATAAATATTTAATTATTATTATATCTTTATAATCTATTATTATAATAAAGATATTAAAATTATTCTTAATTAATTTATTTATAATATTATCTTTAATTATAAATTTAATAATTAATTTATAAATATATTTTTAAGATATAATCTTTATAATAAAGATATTAATTATTTTTAATACTCTTTTAATTATTATTATTTAAATAAATAAATTTATTTTCTTTATAGTATTAAATTTATTTAGGACTTTTATAATAATTCTTTTAATCATTATATTTAATTATTAAAGGTAATATTATATATTTATAATATTATTAATAAATATTTAAAATTAATAAATTAATTAAACTATTTTTATAAATATTTTTTTATTAATTAATAGATATTAAAATTCTCTTTTAATCTTTAATTTCTTTTATTTTATATTTTATTTATAATTTAATATTATAGCTTTTTTAATACTATTAATTTTAATATATCTAGGGCTATAAATATTATAATCTTTAATATATTAATATATATAATATTTATCTTATCTTTTATAATATCTTCTTTTAGGTTATTATATATTATTATAGCTAGAGATAATTAACTTTATTAATTCTATTTTTTATATTAATTTATATTTTAAAGATAATATTATTAAATATAAGGCTTATAATTCTTAAATATTATATATTCTTTCTTTTAATACATTAAAAGTAAGGAATTTATTATAATAATAATATAATAATAATATAATTATAAATTTATTTTAAATTTATTTTAAATTAATAATTATATTTAAATCTGATTTAAATAGGTTTTAAATTGTATTAATCTTTCTTATAAAATAGCTTTAATTCTTTTTAAATATAGTTTTATATTATAATAATTATAATATTATAATAAATAAGAGCTATTATAAAAACTACATTAATATAATAAACTTTTAATTAAATTAAATAAATTCTTTTTTATATAAATTTAATAATATATTATCTATACATTAAATTTATAATATAATATTTAATTATTTAATTTATCTTATAATGTTTAATAATTTAATTTATCTTATAATAACTTTGATATTAATATATATTTAGATTTCTTATATATAACTTTATATTATAAATTTTATAATTTATAATTAACCCTTTTTATATAGTTTATTAATATAATCTATATTTATTTATATTTAAAATTTAGATTATTTTTATAATATATTTTATTTTTTAAAATAAATCTTTTTATATATATATTATACTTATATTATTTAATTTTTTAACTTCTTTTATTAAAGCTTTATTTAAATTTAAATTAAATTAATTATAAACTTATAATATAATCTAGCTTTTATTTTATTATAGGATTAATATTTATTTTATTATAAGATTAATATTTTTTTTTTAATATTTATTTTTAAGTTTTTATAATTATAGGTTTAATTTTACTATTCTTTTATTTATTTTTTATTTTTTATAATATTCTTTTTTTAAATAATATTTATTTTAAATTATTATTAAAATAAAGATATTAAATTATATAATAAAAAAGAATTTATTAAATAAATAAATTAAAAATATATAAAATTAAAATTAAAAAATCTTTATTAATTTTATATTTATTATTTAATTTATTTAACTTTAATAAAAGATTTATTATATTTTAAATATTTATTAATTTTATATTCTTTTAAAATAATTAAAAGCTATACTTTAATTATTTATTTTATAATATTTAATTAATAAATAAGAAATAATAAATAATAAATAATTTTTTTATTTTATTATTATATATTTCTTATTTTATAATCTAATATAAATATAAAAAATTATAACCTATTATACTGATTATTGTCATAGATTATCAGGTTAGCTTTAGCCTTAAGCTGCTAAATCGACCACAGCCCTAGATTGTCCTCACAGCTGTGATAACCTGATATAAGGCGGTCGGTCAACCGGGTCAACCCCGGTTAAATCCTAAGCGTTCGTTAAGAGGGTGCGTCCACTGACCAGGGTCTCGACTCACTATACTATGGTTTTCTTGAGAACCCTCACCGAATTGACTCTCACATGTACAACGGATATGATCAGGTAGTCATCATCTGTGTACTCCACAAGCCTTTGTGGGATTTTAGTCCCGCTCAAATATCTCGCTAAAGATGCTTCAATTTCTTCATCGACGTTAGTAGCTCTGCTCTATCCTGTCTATGTGTACGCCTCAACGCTAAAACCTTTCATATACAGCCTTTGAGGCTATCTCAATGAAGCTTGGTACCTCACCAGACGAGCGTAAGTTCGCCGTTTGCATCGCAACTCAATCCCGGTTTTTGTTCACCTACTTGCCTTTCCAATGGCGTCAAATTGTCTGACAGTCGATTCTGCTATAACCCAGTCAAACTCATTTCCTCATTTATATTGTCCTACCCTCTCGCGGGACTACTAAAGAGGGTTCCTGATACGAAACCAATTCTGAAAAATGTATTTATTATCTGGTATGCTACTTGCTCGTTAAATTTGACACTTGCGAATGCTAATTTCCCTTTCTAAAGCACCTCTCTCTTCTACCTGGTTGGTCTTTTTGATCTCTGGGAAGGGGTCTGGACGCTTTTCATCAGTGCAAGTGGTGCGTACTGCATTGCTAAGTACTTCTCCGGCAGCCCCTACATGCCATGGTTCGGCTTCATTTTTGCTATGGGTCACATGTCTGTTAGTCATGTTGCGCGTCAACTTGCTGCCAATCCATCTGTGACAGATATAACAGGGGCGCAGATGGTTCTGGTGATGAAAATCACAGCCTTCTGCTGGAACGTGGCCGACGGACAGTTGCCTGCTGAGCAGCTGTCAGATTTCCAAAGGGATCGCGCACTAAAAGAGCTGCCCAACCTACTGGACTTTTCTGCGTACATACTCTTTTTCCCATCCCTTTTTGCTGGACCGGCTTTCGACTACGCGGAATACCGTCGCTGGATTGATACGTCAATGTTCGACATGCCTGCTCAAATTGACGCAGCGAAGAAGCCTCCTGTAAGAAAGAAGCGACGAATCCCCCGCAGTGGTACCCCCGCCACCCTCAAAGCTCTCAGCGGTCTGGTATGGATCGCGATGTTTGTGCTGTTATCAGACCACTTTAGTCCCTCGGTAATAACGTCAGAATCATACGCTGAGAACGGCTTGCTTCAACGGGTATGGATTATGTATATGACGAGCCTTGTAGCTAGATTCAAGTATTATGGTGTCTGGTCCTTGACAGAAGGTTCCTGCATTCTTGCTGGTTTGGGTTACAACGGTATTGACATTGTTTCCGGAAAGGTTTCGTGGAATCGGCTACAGAACATTGATCCTTGGGCGGTTGAGACAGCACAAAACCCCAGAGGATACTTGGCTGGTTGGAACATGAACACCAATAACTGGCTGCGCAATTATGTCTATCTTCGAGTCACGCCACGAGGCAAGAAGCCTGGGTTTCGCGCCAGCATGATGACTTTTGTAACAAGTGCCTTCTGGCATGGATTCTATCCCGGTTACTACTTAGCATTTGTGTTGGCCAGCTTGATTCAGACAGCAGCCAAGAGTAAGTCCCCCACATTGATTATCGTCATGCATACATCATAGTAATAACTGACTCTGAGTTAGACTTCCGCCGTTATGTTCGCCCCTTATTTCTTGACCCTATTACCGGCCAACCGACCTTGAGCAAAAAGTACTACGATTTGGCCAGCTTCGTTGCAACTCAATTGACATTCTCCTTCGTCACATTACCCTTTCTAATTTTAGAGTTTGGTGAATCCGTTAGGGTATGGTCGCAAGTCTATTTTTATGCACTCATGTGGACGATCGCATCATTGGTGTTCTTTTCGTTAACTGGTAAAACAACGCTAAAAAAGCGAATGGAGAAGCGCCAGGGAAAAGCCAGTGCAGAACTAGTGCGCTCCGTAAGCACCGATAGCCTGACCAGTAGGGATCCGATACTGGGTATTTCTAAAGATCCTCAGCGTGATATCAGCGAAGCTGTTGATGAGTTCAGGACCGAGGTTGCCGCAACACATTATGAAAAGACGGCTTAGTCGGTTGAATCAATGTGTATCGCTTAGTCGGTTTCACGGTTCGTCTGACTGGCTGGTATGTATTTAAAGCGTTGAGACAAATGGGAGCCAAATGCATGATCCATTGATAGCATACAATTATCCAAAATATATACTAAAGCTATGGAAAACTGTATGGAATGAAAGAGCGGCTCGTTAAAGCATCGCGCTCCGTGGTATTAATATTGCATCGTTCAAAAGAATTGTCAAGCTTATTTCCCTAGTCTGTCTATGCGGAATTCCGAGCTGTTTGTGAAGTGACTATCCCCGAGGGACAGCGTAATGGTACACCATAAAAGAAGGAAAACATAAGTCGTGGTACATTTAGTGTTGATCAAGAAAACTGCGCTGAATTGCACGGGATCATAGTCGATCGAAAGTGTACAAAGAAGTAGCAAGAAAGAAAACATCATGTCATTCGGCAGTCGTCGCAACGTTAGAAAGTATTATGAGGTCCAGAGTTGGGCGGCTCGTCTGTCATTAGATTCGTACGTCATCAATGCCATTGCTGTCGGACTCCAATTATTACCAAGGCGATGTACGCGCCAATTACAACGACACCCACCGGAGACATACGTCGATTGATGCCTCTCCACCATTCGGTGCGATTATGATGGTGAAGGTCGCTCATGGTTCGCATGTGGTGGCATGCTGCCTCCCGGAGGTCGAGGTGACTTGTGCTGTGACACCCCTCTGTGATTTCAGGTCGTGGCTCTGATGGCAGAGGCAAGAGTGCGCCAAACATCCAAGCTGGTCTCCTCAGTTAGTCACCATATCGACGATTGAGATTTGATAGCTTAGATCGAAATAACTCACCAAATGGAAGAATGAAACCAACAATGAATAAAACTAGTTGAATATTACGTTGCCATGGATGATCGGTCTCATGAGACCAAAGTATAGATGGAGGTACCCAAAAACTGTATTTGTTTGTGCGCTTATCATGGCGAAGATGTGGTGACCATATACTTGAGGTTTGCTTCTTCATATTATGAGCAACGGCAATAACAGGATGAGTGAAAATTTGCGCGGCCATTTCACGCGAACCAACTGGTATTTGTTGCTGTGCCTCAGTTGCACTACGCCGGGTGCTAAGCAGAGTTGTCGGGAAATGATCATGGCTCAATGACGGCTTGCAAAAGGAGGTTGCTCTTTGGCCATCGTTGTGCTCCGAATACATTGATTCATACGATGACTGAGAGGCGAGGAGGCGACGCTCACCACCACCATAGTAAAGTCTATAGGGAATTAGTAGACGCACCACATGATAATAAGGAGGAGGGCCATAATTTACCTTGCCCAGGTTGGTATAGAAGCAAAAGTAAGACTATTGGCTCTTGAGCTACCAGAAGAGCGCAAATTCCTATCAGAAGAGTAGGCCGCGAAGAGACTTGAGATTTGAGTTCGGGATGGGCGGTGATAGAGATCTCCTAGCTCTGCAAGCCCGTCACCATTTTCATCACGGTCACGTACCAGCCTAGCATTGGTAACATGGGGTTCTCGGCCGTTTCCTCTTACGTATACACCCCGAGGCCGCTCCAAAGATCCTTTTCGAGAGTGATGAGTGGTGGTCATAATATTGTCAGAACTAACCGTCGAGGAAGACAAACTGGCTACCAGTCGAATGCGATTTGTGTTGATGCTGCTTTGAGTACCGAAGCATTTGGGAGAGAGGGAACGCGGTGGCGGTTCACTGTCTCCTTCACTCTCAGAGAATACCATCGAGAGGGCAGAACTCTGGCGATGATGAGATACTGATGAGGGAATCGAGGTATGCCAAGTATGCCCTTCACCTCCACTATGCCCTGGAAAAATTGCAGATTTCGAAAATAACAAGGCACGAGTGGTTTCATGATTGATGAAGTTGGAGATAGTTGATAGGGATCCAGACATCAATGCCTCTCGAGATCGTGACTTAGAAACTGTCTTTTGTCTAGAGGCGCCACCTGTCACTGACCTCAACGGAGCAACAACTAGGCTTTCTTGGGAATAAGCTGGCCCACCAAGAGAGCTTTCTTTGCTGACAACGGAAGAAGATCGGGAAAGCCCGGTATGAACAACATAATTCGCTTCACTTCGTTGCGATGGGGGACGTTTCTGGTTATCGAGCGATTGGGTGGAGGAACCGGAGTCAAGGAAGGTCAGAAAATTTGAGTGACTCGAGAACATCAAGGAAGTATCCAAGACATTTTCCCTTGAGTTGCTCAATAAGCTAGAGATTGTCGAGCTTTCTCCGTATACCTTGTAATTCGTACGTTCCGAAACATTTGACATGGACTGCAAGGACACGGATGACTGTTTGGACAACAGCGGTGGAGGATCCTCGCGAGGAGGCAAGGGCTTATTTGTGAAGTATCCGGCCAGATGTTCGTTCCCGCTGAACTCCACCGCGTTGTTCTGTACCTTGCGCAGCCCGCCTGTAAATTGGTAATTACCAAAAACTAATTGAGGAGACGTTGGGCAAGTCGGAGGCGGGCTGTATTCAGCAAGAGTCGTCAGGGCCGAACTGGGACGATCATCGCTAAATACGCCAGAAGATGTACGTCCATAGGAGCTACTGGCAACTGTTGAAGAGACGCGCGAAGGCGTGAATGAGTCTTTTCTGGGCGATAGAGAGCTCTGATGAGGTAGCAAGGAAAATGTCTTGTCAGGGTGCACATTAATAACCCTATTAGCTCTACACAGGGAGGGTGAAGGCGACAGAGACCGTGAGGATGAAATCGATGGCGACACCGGTCTATTTGGTTGCGGAGATATAGACCTTGTGATGATTGGTAGTGTGCTGAGGGTGCTGTGTTCATAGGAATTCGTGTTAACAGCGGGGTCGGGAGTTATAACTCGGTTTGTCAAGGGGTGAATGAGTATCGCGTGTTGTGACGACTCTGTATTAGCATGCCTTTCGTCGCGAGGCAAGACACCCCGGCCGCGAAACTGAGAACTCTCCAATATTTGAGGCTGTGGCTTACTCGCGTCCGGGATATGTCGACCCAAAGTCGCACCATCAGCACTTAGCCGCGGTGGACTGTAAGGTACCACCCTTATTTGGAATTTGGAGCGATGGATTTGAGAGCTCGTTTGTTTGTTCAGAAACCGTCGCCGAGGCGAGGATGACGGCGATACTGGCATGCTCCCCGCATTGAGCAGTGGCGGCAACTGCAAGATTCATCGACCGACCACCCTGCCTACCGGGATCCTCAGGAGCAGGATGGGGAAGGTTCGAAATGCGCAGTAGTGCTATATAAGGTCGAAACACTGGTGATATTCGGAGCTATGTGCGATATGTTGCAGCGATTGATATGACGCAGGCACAGAAGACAGTAAGATGTAATGGCAGAGGTAATGCGGAAGAGAACTTCAAATGTTCCTGGCACATAAAGTCGATAAGCTTGTGGCAAGTAATGGAAGAACTGCTCCCGATTCCGATTTGATTCAAGAGTCGTGGACGTGGCGTAATAAATCCAAATCGCGATAGAGAAAGCTCCACGGTCTTGAGAGTGACCGGCGTAGCTCGGAACTGTATGCTAGTATTGATTAAGAGTGTTGCGAACTATAGTAGATTTTGAGTAGAGTGTGTTGCTATTATATTGCGTATGTGGAAGAAATCAAGGAGAGTGTAATAAAAATGCATCAAAGTGAGGGTCATAAGAGAGAGGGAGTGGCTTGCCAAAAAGGCTTATCGAGAAAACGACAGATTAAAAAGAGAGAATCGTAGAGTGCATAACGGTTGATAATGATTGGGAAGTTGAAAAAAAAACGAGAGCGCGTGTGGGCGCGAAACAATACGGGAGAGAGAGGAAATGAGACAGGTAAAGGAACGAAGGGAGGTGACATGAAAGAACGACTGGCGACGATCCTTCCGACTCACAGCACATGCACACGGGCCGTTCCTAAAGGACGGAACAGCCCTTCTCTGCACTCATGGGGATTCCACTGACCGCTATTGTTGGTAGTGGCTTTTTCTTCCTTGTTTAGGAGCTACCAGGCCATCTCTTTAGTATTGGTATTGGATGCTAATACCCACTTGCACTGCAGCAAAATCATAGGTGTTAGGTTCTCAGTAGGTAGGCATTTGTCGTGCCTCCAGTCCCTGAACGAAAAAAGGGATGGAGGAGTTGGCCCGAAAACACTGGGGTCTCAAGAAGCAGCTCTCTGCACCTTGCACCATAGTTTAATGAACAGATGCGGTGGCAGGGGCATTGCTGTACAATCGCCCCAAAACAACCCAGTCAGGCCACTGTGCTTCCTTAACCAGCTGCAGGTGGTGACGCATGGTTTTATTACCTAGGTCGGTGGGCCAGCTCAACCTGCACCCTTCCCGGCCCAAATAGTCATTGAATGTGACTTTGCACCCCCCCTCCACGGTACACCATGCTGCTTATACCTGTATACAATCAAACCCCTGTAAGATTCCCTGGCGTGTACATTATCAGATATTAGCAAACAATCACAATACTATAAAAACGCCTAATAAGTATCTAGAGGATTATAAAGTAATTATAAGTTTTAATATAAAGTAATAGCTTAATTATATATCTCTAGTATTACTTTAATAAGTAGAAAATCGTTTATAATTAGCTTTAATAAAGTTTAATCTTTTTAATATTAAATATATTATTTTTAATAAATAATCCTTAAATATAATATTTTAAGCCTTTATAATAGCTTTTATAAATATGTTATTAATTAAATACTTTATTTATATTAATATATATATATATATATTTAATTAAATTAAAAATTATAATATAGAGTATTTATTTATTTAATATTATTAAATATAATTATAAAATAGTTTTTAAAATATTTAAAAATATAAATAAAGATATAATATAATTAAATAATATATATATTATATTATAATATTAAAAACCTAATAATAATTAAATAAAATAAATATTAATAATATTATTAATTATGATATTATTATTTTATTTTAAATTAAATATATATAATCTTATTATAAAATATATAAATCTAGAATATTTTAATATTAGCTTTAATTTATAATTTAATAAGATTATTAAAGTTTTTATTTATAAATATTTATTAATAAATATTAAAAATATAAAAATAAAGATATAATAAAATAAGCTTAAAAAGATATAATAAAATATTAATAAAAATAGAATTTTAAATATTAAATCTTATTTATTTAAATCTTTTTTAAAAATTAATTAAATATAAATAATTTTAATAATGAATAAAATTAATATAAATTATCTTAATCTTTATAATTAAAATAATATATAAATACTATTAATATTATTATATATTAAATATATTAAATAAATTTAAAATAGCTTTTTATAAATAGGATTATAAGCTTAAAATAATTTTATAAAACTCTTTAAAAATTAAAATATATTTAATTATATAATAAATTTAAACTATATCTTTTATTTTAATAATTATATTAATAGAAATAAATAATAAATATCTTATATTATTATAATTAAATTATAAAAAGTATTAAATTAAATAATTTATTTAATTATAAATAAGATTAAAATTTTAATAGATTTTATTATATAATATCTTTATATAAATAAATAAAGCTTAGATTTAAAAAGTATTTTATTTATAAATTATTATATTATTATTAATTTTTCATTATAAGTATATATTAAGATTAATATATTAAAAAATAATAATTTATTAATTAATTATTAATATTTAAATATTATTAAAATTATTAAATATAATATTATTATTATTTATTATTAATACTTATAATAATATAAATTTAAAGATTATTAATTATTATAATGCTTTTAAAAATAAAGCTATTAAAAATATTGAATTCTTTTAAAAAAAGTGATTATAATTATTAAAAAAGACTTAAGAATTAATATTATTATTTTAATTTAAAAATATAAATATAATTATTTAATTTAATTAGTATTAAAATATATAATTTAACTTAAATATAATTAAATTAATTATAAAAATTTAATATAATAGCTTTATATCTTTAATTAAATTATTTATATTATATAAATAATTATAATTTTTATAATAATAATAACATTAATTATTTAATAATATTAAGATTAAAAGTAAAACATATTATAATTTTATTATTAATAATAAAAATAAATTTCAAATAAAAAGACTAGAATATAAAAAAATAATTTAAAATCTTAAAATAAGCTTAAATAAAGAATTTCTTTTTTATAAAGATTCTTTAAAGATTTAAATATAGATATTATAATTAATTTATATTTAATACATTTATATTTTTATAATTATTAATAGTTTTTTAAATTTTTAAATTTTTTACTATTTTAATTTTTAATTTATAATAAATATTAAAATATTATAATATAAATCTAGTTTATTAATTAATATAATCATAAATAAAACATATGTTTTAATAAGATATAAAATAATTTATAGTTTAAGAATAATTTAAAGTAATAGTTATAAATAAAGATATTAATATATATACTTTATAAATATTTTAATAAATAAATTAAATACTCTTTTTTTAATTAATAATAAAGATAAAGCTATATTAATTATAGCTTTATAAGGCTATTTTTTATAAGTAAATAAATAATACCTATATTATTTTATAAGGTTATTATTATATATAAAGCTTTTTCTTTTTTTAAAAAACATCTAATAAAAATCCTTTATTTACTTTCTAAATTAATTATAAGATAATTAATTAATTCTTTATATTTAATTTAATTTCTTATTATTTTATAGTATTTTCTATTTATTTTTATTCTTATATATTATATTAAGTTATATTTTTTTATTTTATATTACTTTTTAAAGCTTTGTTAATATTATATATTTATATATATTATTTTTTCTTTATGAAAATATATATATATATTATATATAATTTCTTTATTTAAAAAATTAAATTTATACTTTTATTAAATAATTAATAGCTTTTATAGCTTTATATTAATTAATTATATATTTAATTAATTTAATTAATTATTTAAGATTTTTATTGCAATTTGCAGTATAAAGTTATAACTAAAGCTAGTAGTGATAGCAGTGGAAGAAAGGCAGCGAATAGTTATCCAGAGTGAAGTCTGTAGAAAAGAAGAAAGAAGTGATTGAATTGCTGATGTAGAAAAGAAGAAGGATATAACTAGGAATCCTTCTATCTTTTATATCTATCTAATTCTAAGATAATTTGGAATTATTTTAAGATATTCCAAATAACTATTTGGAATTATTAGATATTCCAAATACTAAAACAGAAAGTAAGCACTAGTCTATCCCTTTATAGGTTAAGCTATAAGGGCTTTGTAAGCTTAGCTTACTGAGCTGTGCAGGTCTAGCTGCTAAGCTATAGCAGGTTAAGCTGCTAGACTATAGCAGGTTAGGCTGCTATATATAGAAAAAACCCATTTTATTTTAACAATTTTTAATAATATACTTTTATTAAATAATTATTATAGCTTATAATATAATATATATTATATATAATTTATATTGAATTAAAATTATAAAATTATATATGTATTTTTAAAAGATTAAAAATAAATCTTATTATTTATATTTATAGCTTTTATTATTTATATTTATAAACTTAATATAATCTATATAATAATATTAATTAATTAAAATTTAAGAAACTCTTAATATTATTATTTTATAATATTGAGATTTTAATATAAGAATATATAAGAATATATTATATAAATATATTATATAAAAAGGCTATTATAATTATAATCTCTTTTTTGATAAAAGTTTTTTTAATTAATATAAATTACTTTTAATTTTATAATTAATATTAAAATTATAGATTTAAGGCTTTTAAGCCTTTATAATAGCTTTATAAATAATTTTTAATTAATTTATTAAAATTATTATTATTTAATCTTTTATAATTTTTAAGTTATTTTAATTTAAAGATATAGTTTTATATAATATATATTAATATAATAATATCTTTTTTATACTTTAATAAGAAGATTTTAATATTATAAGATAATAATATATAAATATATAATAATAAATAAGAATAAGCTATATATAAGCTTTTATATTAATTATTTATAAAGAAAATATATAAATATATAAATATAAATAATAAGAGTTTAATATTATATTATATATAGAAAATAAACTTATCTTTAAATATAATAATAAAATATAATATATATATTTAATTATAATTAAATATTCATTTAAGAAATATATAATTATATATTAAGATTCTATAATATATTAAATATAATATTTAAAGATTATTAAATGATTTTATTATTTAAATTTAATATATTTAATAATATAAAAGCTTATATTTATAAATAATAAAATTATAATTAAAACATATTATTAAAATAAAAAATTCATCTTTATATATATATTATTTAAAGCTATTATTTAAAGTTTATTATTCTTTATTTTATATAGACTTATCCTATTCAAAATAATATTATAATTAATTTATTAATATAACTTTTAATAAGCTTAAATTTAAAATAAAAATACTTTAATATTATTTTATGCTTTATAATTAATACTAATATTATATAAAAATAAAATATATTTAATTAATATATTTTTTATAATCTTTTTTTTATATTTAAAAATATTTTAAAAGTATTAATAAAAACCCTTTTTTTATATTATTAGATTTTTCTTTCTTAATTTAAATATATTTTAATAGTTTTAATCATTATTAATATATTATATATTAAATAAAGCTTATAATTTTTATATATTATAATTATATTAATATATAATATAAATATTTATTAAATATTTAAAAGTCTTATATATTTTAATTAATAAGATACTTATAAATAAATTATTAAAATATAAAAATAATAAAATATTAAACTTTTATTTAATTTTAAATATAATTTATATTGATAAATAAAGTATTTTATAAAATATCTTTAAATAAAATAATAATAATTATTAATTAAATATTTTTAAATAATTAAAGATTAATTATAAAATATATTATGTATATTTTAATTTTATTATAATTAATATTTTATTATAAATTAAATTAATAATAAAAAAGTTTTTATAACTTTTTAATATCTATAGATGTATTTAAAATAATAATAAAATAAATAATTTTAATGAATAATATAATTTATAATATTAATATAATATATATATAGTATTTATATAATATATTTATAGTATTTATATAATATACTTTTAATATATTTTAATTATTATTTTAATTATTAATTAAAATATCTTTTATTAATAAATAAAAGGATTTATTAATATATAATATAAAATTTATAATTATATATATAATATATAATAATATAAATATATAATAAATATATATTCTTTAAATATCTTTATTATTTAAAATAATTATTAATTTAATATTATAATATTATTATTATAAGATATTATTAAAGGTTTAAATTAAACATTATATAAAAATAATAAATACTATTATAAATTTAATATTATATTATTTATGGTATTATTAAATATATAATAATATCAAATATATAATATTAATAATATTTTTTATCTATATAATAATTAAAGGAAAAGTAATTATAAAGCTATAATATATATTATTATATTAAAAAGAATATTCTTTTTTTAATTTTTATTTTATTTTAAATTAAACAATATTATAAATCTAATATATAAATATTAATCCTTTTAGATTTAATTATAATATATTATATTTTTTAAATTATTTAGAATAATAATATAATAGTTTCTTTAATATATTAATATAAAAGATTTTTTAAATATTCTTTTTTAAATTACTTTTAACTTTTAAAAATAATTCCTCTTTTTATATATTTAACAATTTTAATAATATTTAAATAAGAATAAATAAAAAGCTTTTTTATAAAGATTTAAAATAAAAGAGTTTAATTTTTAAAATAAATTATATATTAATATCTTAAATTCCCTTTTTATAAAAGATTAATTATCTTTAAAAACTTTATATAATTTTATATTTTATTTATTAATGTTTATTAATATAGCTTTTAATATATCTTTTATATATTATAATTTAATATTATTTCTTAATTAATTTTTATTTTAACATAAATAATAATAATATATTTCTTAAATTTATAATTTATAAATATAAATATAATATAATAAACTATTAATTAAAAGTATTATTATTTATATTATAAAAAATTATTATTTAAATTATATAATCTATATCTTATTAATTTCTTTTTATATATCTCTTCGATCTAGATTTATATACTTATAGTTATATATATATAATTAGTATTTTAAAGGCTATTAAAAAATTATATATAGGCTTTAATAGCCTTTATATTTTATATTAAAATAATTAAATACTAATATTTATAATATTAAAATTAAGATTATCTTTATTTATTCTTTATTTATAAATTAATTAATTAATTATATAATTAATTAAATATTTATATAATTTATATATAAAGATAATTAATTATAAAATAAAAGATAATACTAGCCTTTGTATTAAAGAGTTAATAATAGATAGCTATTAAAATAATATATAGACTAGTATATAATCTAAAGTATTATATTTTTATAAAGACTTTAATTTTAAATTAATTAAATATCTTTAAATAAAAGAAATTATTATTTTAATAATATATAAAAATTCTATTATAATATATTATAATTAAATAGAAAAGTATAAAAATTTTAATAAAAAAAGAAAGATAATTATATAATATATAGATTATATAATTTAAGTAATAATTTACTTATAATATAAATAATACTACTCTTAATTAATATTAAAATTATAATTAAAATAAAATAAATAATATTAATTTCTTATTTATTTAATTTATAATTTATATTTTTATATAAAATCCTAAATTTTTTAAACTTAAAAATCTTATTATTAAATTTATTAATTAATTCTTAAATCTTTTAATATATTATAATATATAATAATAATATTTTATAATATTTCTTTTATTAATTAATAGTAGATTTATCTTTTAAATTTATATTTAAAAACTCTTATTATTTAATATAATTCTTATATATATAAATTAATATTTTAAAATTAAAATTAAAGTTTATTTAAATTTAATAATTTATATAAATTATATATAATTAAATTTTAATATAAAATAAATTTAATAATCTTATAATTTTATGTAATTATATTATTTTAATAATTAAAGAAATTATTATAATTATATTATAAATTTAATTTAAATATTAATATTAAAATAATAATTTAAATATAAATAATTAAATTAAATTAAATTTTCTTTTTATTATAATTAAATTTATATTTATTTTATAAAGACTAGAAAATTTAAAATACTTTAAATTATAAATTACTTTACTTTATAAATTTAAATATATATTATATATTATATTAATAATTATTATATGTATAAAGTATTATTATTCAAAGGATTATTATTTATATATTAATAATTTATATGTAATTAATTTTATATTCTTTTAATTATTTTAAATTATAATCTTTTATATTTATTATAAATAATTAATGTTATATTTTATTTTAAATAAAATATATTAATTAATATATATTCTATTAAAGCCTTTATATATAATTCTTTAATATTTATATATAATTTAAATATTAATATACTTTATTATTTCTTTATAATAATTATTATTATTATTTAATTATTTAATAGATAAATCTTAAATAAAGATATAATAAATATTATAAGATATAAGCTATAAATACTTATAATAATATATAACTCTTAAATATATACTACTTCCTAAATTACTTTTATTATTATAATATAATAAGATAAATAATAGTCTTTTATAATAATAATACTTAAATATAATTATTCTTATCTTATTTATTATTATATATTAAATTTATTTTTATAAAAAGCTTTTTATTTTTATATTTTAAAAAATTATATAAATATTAATATTTAATCCTTATAAAGTTTTATTTAATTATAATTATAATTATATTTATTTATTATAAAATATAATTAAAAGAATATTTATTTTAAAATAATATAATATAAAAATTTATATTTATTAAAAGCTTTTAAAATTATTAATAAAAATAATCTTTATTTTAATAATTTTATAACTTTTAAGTTTTATAAAATATAATATATATAAAAAAGCCTTTATTATTATATTAAATAATAATTGTATATTTTGAATAATTTAAATTTATTAAATAATTAATTATAATATTATAATTAATATTTATTAATTTATATTTAATAATTATATTATTTTAAATTATAATAATTATTATAATACTTTTTAATTTATTAATAATATAAAGATAATAATTTATTTAAAATATAATATTAAATAAATCTTTTATAAATAAAATATATAATCTTTATTTTTTATTATATTTTAAAAAGATTTATTCTTTTTTATAATTAAATAATAATTTATTAAATTTTTAATATATAATATTATTATAATTATAAAAATTAAAATTAAAATTTATATTAATATTAATATTAATAAATTCTTTTTTTATTTTTAATAATTATATTAATAATTTAAAAAAAATAAGATTTTAAAATAATTAATTTTTTATATATTATATATATAAGAACCTTAAAAGATTATTTATATAGCTTTATATTATAAATATATTTATAAATTGATTTTATATATATTATTAAAAATAAAATTTATAATATTATATTATATATTATAATATTTAAATAATCTTAATAATAACTTATATAATCTTAATATTTATATAATAATATAATAAATATATTATAATAATACTAGCTTTTAATTTTTTTTTAAATATATATTATATTATAATATATAATTAAAATATTATATTTTTATTATAATTATATAAAATACTTATTTAATAAGTTTTATAATTATATATTAAAGATAAATAATATTATAAAAAGTTTAATTATTAAATTAATTATTATAATTATAAATAATTTAAAAACTCTATTAAAATATATTATAATTATATTAAAGATAATAAAAAGTTATATAAAGAGTTATAATATAGCTTAATATAAACCTTTATAATATAAATAGTAAAAAAGTATAGTGTGGATAGTAATACTCTATTTCTAAGGCAAGTCAGATGTTCTACTCTAATAAGCAGGGGAATATCATTCTTCCGTGTCTGCACCGTACACTCTCATGTTTGGCTGTTATGGCCCTGCATGAAGTGTCTCCGTAATCTTTATCACTGAAGAAGCGTCTAATACAATGGTGACGAACACTTGTCTCATGAGGTCTGAACCCGCGTGAGTTCATTATTCCAAAGCGGCAGAGGAGACTGCTAAACTGACACGGCTGGCACGAGATCAAGTCTCACATTTACGCAAGGGCTTATAGTTGGCCAGCTTTCAGTTGTGTTTATACTAGCAGCTTTCATCAAGTTCTTTATATTTGGTGACCCTGCTTCGCCCGACGTGATTGCGTCGTTGAGGGCTACAGAGCGCAGGTCAAGAACCTTGACACATAAACACTCCTTACTGAGTTTGCGCACACCCAGCCTGCGCCACGGTCAAATCTTAAATCGCAAAAAGTCTACTGTACTACGGAACCAGCCGTCTCTTACAATTGGATCTATTCTCAGTAAAACTTATTACAATGTGGACAGCCACCAGCCGGAAAGCCTTGACTGGTTCAATGTTCTAGTCGCTCAAACTATAGCTCAATTTCGCAGCGATGCACAGCATGATGACGCTATTCTCATGTCTTTGACTAAGGCTTTGAATGGAACCTCGCGGCCAGACTTTGTAGATGATATTCGCGTCACAGAACTCAGTCTGGGGGAAGATTTTCCTATTTTTAGCAACTGTCGAGTCATCCCTGTTGATGAGGATGGGCTAAGCCTGGGCGGAAGTGTGAAATTTGACCCCGTCACAGCGGCTAGGGAGGGAACACGCCTTCAGGCTCGTATGGATGTGGACCTCAGTGATATGCTCACCCTTGCAATTGAGACAAAACTCCTGCTCAACTATCCAAAGAAGTTGACGGCTGTCCTCCCTGTTGCATTGGCTGTGTCGGTGGTGCGGTTTAGCGGGACTCTTTCAATCTCCTTCATCCCTAGCAATCCTTCGCAATCCACGCCGACTATGATGGCTTTTAACTTCCTAGACGATTATAGGCTTGACTTCTCCATCCGAAGTCTGGTAGGCAGCCGCTCCAGGTTGCAGGACGTGCCTAAAATCGCTCAGCTGGTGGAAGCTCGGTTGCATCGATGGTTTGATGAGCGCGCGGTGGAACCCCGTTTCCAAGAAATTGCCCTTCCAAGTTTGTGGCCTAGAAAAAAGAACACAAGGGGACCAGACGATGCCATGACAGAGGCCGGTGGCATAACTGGACGATCCAAGGGAAAGGAGAGTGGTTGGGAGACGCGAGAAGATCCAAAGCGCAAAGGGCACGCTGTTGAGACTGGAACTAGAAGCCAGGCATCTTTGAGGCATCGAAGGCTTGCCATAGATGATGATTGTGAGGAACACTCAATACCTAGATCACTCTCAAACCTCAAGATGGAGGCACGGCTGTGATATTGGCCTGCGATGATTTGCAGTGGAAGTATCAATGCAAGTGCTAAGTCGAAGCAAATTGCAGTCACATTGGCCCGTTGAAGACAATCGGAAGTCTCAAATCGAACCACCCAAATCGTAAAAATCGGCGCACTGTTCCTGCGCGCCGTGGCGATTAGATAGTACGAAAAACAGATGACAATGTTATTAGAACACAGCCAGTGCCATGGGCGACTGGGTTAGCGTGTACAAATTCCACCACCAAGCAAAGGAGCCGCCCAATAACAATGCGTAGTAGAGGAAAGTCCATATAATTGCGGCATGTCGTTGCTGGGGTTGCTTAGAGATGGGGAGCCAATACGGTTCGACTAGACCCCACACACGGGGAAGTCCTATCGTGTTGCATAGTGTGTGAACGAGAATAACCGCAAGCAGGGATCCCGTTCGCAAGTAGAGAAAGGTAGCATATGTGCCGAAGATATATGTGTAGGAAAGCTGTAAAAAAGAGCGAGCGATGGCAGCAAATAGGGGTGTTTGTGAGTGTGTAATACGGAATTCGTAAAAGTGATGAAGATGAGCAAGACCGAAGACGAGCGGGGACAGGAAGATAATGCGCGTAAGGCTGGTCCCAGCTATGAGAAGAAGTGGGACGGCTGCGGAGCGGAAAAGGCATTCCTCAGTAACAGGGCCCTGCAAACAGACAATGAGCGGGTCAGTTGAGGCAAACGTTCAAAATACCCAAACGAACATACCGCAACCATATTTCGCCAGGTGGGCCAATCAGTCCAAACCATGTGAAGGGGCTGAAGGCGTGACAGCCACTGGCGCCAGGCACCGTCAATCAGCAGGCATTCGTACAGTGGCCCAGCAAAAAGCAGGGCGGTTAAGACGGTCGCCTTCGCTGCATCCACAATGCCTACTGGCCAATAACCCATGAGACGTAAGGGATTGGGCCAGGAGGCGCGGGCGGCAGCGGCAATGTCGCCATCGCCGTCGCAGAGATGGTGCAAAAGGAGTATTGTAATTATTGAACAGGCTATAGTGGAGAGGGAGACAGCCCTTATCCTGCGGCGGATGGTATCTGGTGCATCTCTGGATCTAGTTGGTGATGGCCTTGTGGTGGCCGAGACATAGAGCGGACACACGTAGACAACGCAGTACGCCGTCTTGGACGACCAGCGGCAAGAAACGTTAGCGTCCCCCATAGGGGCTTTCATAATTTAGTTCAGTGATGCCGGCTGACAGCTTACCAGAAGACCGAAGGCCTGAGCTTGATCAAGCCGAACTGTCCGGAAGGTAGTGACAGTTGAGGAATCCATGTTTCCTACCTCTTGAAACAATGATGTGCGAAGCGCAGTTACGTTGAAGAACGGGATGCCTCAAGATGTTTCAATAGGCGCGGCGAGCGGACCCTACTTGGAGTAAACAAAGATAACTTACTGGCGATAATAAGAACTCACTGAATAAAATTAAGATTTTAGCGCAATATATCCTTTTCTATAGATATTTAAGAATAAGTATATATAATTAAATAATAAAGCAGTATATTAAATAGATATATATTTAAATTATATATTATAGAAAATATTTATTAAAGTTAAAAGATTATTATTATAAATTTAATATATAAATTAATTATAAAGATAATATTTATATATATATATATATATTAAATAAGATTTTCTTAAAATATATAAATTAATTAAAGAGATTATATTTTAATTAAATTAAAATTAAAATAATATAAAAAAAGGTTTATATAATATTATTATATATTTCTAGATTTATAATATTAAATTTATTATATATTTTAATTAAATTTAATAAATAAAAATAAGAAAATAAATTATTTTTTTAAAATACTTTTTAATTTAATAAGATTTAATTAATTTCTTTATAAATTTCTTTATAAAGTATTTAAGTTTAAATTAATTTATATTAATTATAATTTAATTATTTAATTTATATTTTCTTATTATATTATCTTTTATATTATTATTATATTCTTTTTAATACTTTTATTATTATATTATAATTTATTTATAGCTTTTAAATTCTTTTTAAATCTTTATATTAGCCTTTTAATTAAATATTATCTTATATTAATTTTATAAATTTATAATTATATAATAAATAAATTAAAAATTCGTTTATTATATAATATTTAATTATATCATAATAAAATTGATATAATAATTATCTTATAATTTAATTTAATTAATCTTTATTAATAAAGCTTTTTAAATAATATTTTATTATTTAAAAATAAAATATTATATTATATTATTTAAAAATAAAATATTATATTATATTATTTATTATCTTTATAATATAAGATTTATATTTAAAAAAATAAAACTCTTTTATAATAATTTAAATTAATTAATTATATAAATCCTTAATATTATAAATAATAAAAGATAATATTATAACTAATAAAAGATAATATTATAAATAATTATAAAGGGAATTCTAGATATAATTAAGCAGAATTATATAGCTTTAATTAATTAATTAATAATAAGATTTATATTTAAATTAAGTCTTTTTTTCTTTTAACTCTTTAAATATAAAAAGCTATTAAAACCCTAATAATTAATAATCTTCTAGATTATATATTATAATTAAATATTTAAGTATTTAATTTTATTATAATTATCTCCCTTTTTAAAAGTAATATCTTAATACCTTAATTATATATTTATTATTTTATAATAGATTTTCTTTACTATTATTATTTTATTATTCTAGAATTTTTATTTTTTTAGAATTTAGATTTATTATATTTATTATATTTATTTATAAATATATCTTTTATTATATCTTTTTTATTTATTTATTTTATTTTATTATTATTATATTATTTATATTTTATTATATTATTATATCTTTTAAAAGATTTATTATTTAAATCTATATAATTATAAAATAATTAAATTATATTAAGCGAATTATTATATAATATATATAATATATATATTATATAAGAATAATTATAATAATTAATATTAAAATAATAAAAAGGGCTATTAAATCTAATAAAATAATAACAATTTAATATCTATTTAATAATATTAAATTAATATATTATTAATAATATAATAATAAAAATAATATTTATTAATAATATATAAAATAATAATATTTAAAGGGATTTTATTAATAATTTAATATTATTTAAATTTATAACCCTTATATTGAATAATACCTATAACCTAAATAATATACTTGATTTTCTAGCTATAATATTAAGACTATATATTATCTAAAATAAAAAATAAAAAGGCCTTAATAATAAGGCTTTCTTTATTTTTATTAATACTTTATTTAATAAATTATTAATATATTATTAAAAATTTATTTAATTTTTAAATAAATTAAGATTATATATTATTAATCTTTTAGGATTATTAATTCTATTAAAATCTATATTATAATTAATAAAGCCTATAAAAAGAAAAAGAAGGCTTATTAAATATTACTAGCTATTTAATAGCTTTATCCCTAAAAATAATAGAATATTTAAATAAATATATAAATATTTTATTTAAGTTTTAATATTAATTTTATAATAAATTATTTAAGCTTAATAAATATATATTAAGATCTTATATAAGAATAATTTAATTAAATGAAAAGTAATATAAAGCCTTTATCTTATTTAAATAAATACTAGCTTTATATCTTAATAATATATTAAATATATTATTTATACTATTCTTTTTAAATTAATTAATAAAAACCCCTTATATTTTATTAAGCTTAATAATAAGCTTAAAGCTATATAACCCTTTAAATTTAAGCAGATATAATTAAATTATTATTAGATTTTTATTAAGCAATTAATTTCTAGGTTTTATTTTAAAATAACAGGATTTTTATTATATTATTTATACCTCTTCTTTATCTTTTTATTATCTATTTATAATAGATTAAAAATATAAATTAAATATTATTTTTTAATATATTAACTTTTAAGTTCTTTTTATTTATAATTATAATTCTATAATATTTTTATCTTATTATACTATATTTTTTTCTAGCTTATATTTTCTTTTTATTTAATTCTTTTTAAATACTTTAATTAGTTTTAAAATATTTATTTCATTAATTAGAATCTATTAATTATATTTAAAAGGCTAATTTTATTATTTAATTAAATAATATAATTCTTTTTTAATTTTTAATTAATACTTAATTTTCTTAATCTTTTATTATTCTTATTTTTTAATTTTAATATTAATAAACTATTATTAATATCTTTTATTTATTATATTTATAGCTTTAATAGATTAATATAGAAAATATTATAAATCTATAAATATTATTTAAATAATATTAATTAATATATTTATATTTTAATCTTTTATAAGATTTAAAATAAATTAATAAATCTTAATATTAATTTTCTTTTATTTTTAATTATAAATTCTTTATATTTAATATAATTATATTTCTTTTTTAAAGTATTAAAAGTATATATAATTTATTATAGTTTTTTATCTAGCTTTTAATTATTTATTATTAAGACTTTATTAATATTTCTTATATTCTATTAATTTTTTTAATTAGCTTTATATTATTAATATCTTCTTTTTTATAATATTATTCTTAATATTTAAAAAGCTTAATTTATATTTAAATAATATATTATTAAAGAAGATATTAATTATTATAAAAATAATTAAATTATAAATAAATTATATTATTTAAAGAAACTTTATTTATATTATTTATTCTTTTATTAAAAAATAATATAAATAATATTCTCATATTTAATTTATTTAATTTATTTAATTTATTTAATTATTTATTTATTAATTTAAAGATATAATATTATTAAAAGCTTTTTTTTATTTAGGATATATAATAAAGTTTTAATTAGAATTTATTTATAAAAATAAAGCCCTTATTTAATATAATACCTTTTAATATCTTATACTTTAATTCTATTTTTTAATAAAATAATTTTATAAGGTTTATTATAATAATAATTATATTTAATAAAAGAAAGAAATAATACTTTATATATTAATCTATAATTATTAGAATTATATTTATATCTTTTTTATTAAATATAATAAATAAATATTCTATAATAAAATCTATAAATATTTCTTTTTAAGACTAATTTAATTTTAATAAGAAAATAAGATATTTATATAAATAATAATATTATTATATTATTCTTTGATAAATATTATAATTAATAATATATTTCTTTATCTTTTAATCTATAAAATATTAATAGAATTTATATTATAAAAGTTTAAGGATTTAAGTTTTATTAAAATATCCTATATAAGGATTATTATAATAAAATTATAATAATTTATTTCTTAATAAAATTTCTTTAAAAATATAAATATAATCTTAATATTTAATTAAGCCTTATATATCTATAGATTATTCAATATTCTTTTTCTTATCTTTTTATTTTATTAATATAGCTTTTTATTTTAATATCTTTTTATCTTTATTTTATATATTCTTAATAAATACTATTAAAAGAATTAAAATTTATTTATTAAATATAATCTTTATATAAAAAGCTATTTAAGCTATATATATAGGTATTTATTATTCCTTATTAATAATTTATTTTATTTATTTAATTAATTTAATTAAATTTAAAAGCCTTTTGTTTTTATTATTTTAAATATTTATTAATATTTTAATAGATTTAATTTAAATCTTTATATATTTAATTATCCTATTTTATAATATAAAAAATAGATTATTATTTAATAAAGCTTTATTTTTATAATCTAGCTTATTTAATAGCTTATTTATAAAATTAGATTTTCTTAATTAATATTTAATAATAAAATTATATAGTATTAATATTATATATTATTTTATTTATTTTTCTAATAATTTAATTTAATTTATAAAGGATTTTAAGATTTTAATAATTAATTAAAATCTTGATTTATTTTATTATTTTATTAATATATCTTTATTAATATTTAAATAAATAAATAATAATAAATATTTTTGATTAAATATTTTATAATTTATCTTTATTTTAATAAGCTTTCTTAATTAAAAGATAATTAAATATTATTTATCTTTATTATTTTATTATAATATAATTCCTATTATTATAAATTAAAATATTTGAATAATAAAACTTTTTAAAAGGTTTTTTTTTAATTATTTAAATTTTAAATATTTAATTATAATTAATTATACTTTCCCTAGTTTTTTATTATTTTTATTATTTTTTAAAAGTATATTTAATAATATTATAATTCTAGAATATTTATAAATAAATCTTTTATAAAAATTATAAAAGCTTAAAAAGATTTATATTTCTTAATAAATTCTTAATTATTATTATATTAAAATAATTATAATATAATAAAAATCTATTAAGATTCTTTCTTTAAATAAAATAAATCCTAAAAAATCCATTTTTATTTAATAAAAATAATATTTCTTTAGATTTATAAAAAGCTTTATTATTATAATCTTTTAAAATCTTTTTAATATATTTTATATATTCTTTTTTTATTTTAAAAAAGATTAAAGTTTATTTAAATAAATAATATATATTATATTAATTAATTCCTTTAAAGCTTAATAAATATAATATTAAAATATTATTAAAATATTAATTAATTTAAAGGGTATTATTAAATATTTATAATAATTATAATAGATTTAAAATATTAATTTTTATTTATTCTTTTTTCTAATCTAAATCTATTAATATATATTCTTTATATTAAATTTTATATTAAATTTTATATTTATAATTTAATCTAAGATCTTTAAAATAAAAGATAATATATAATAATTCTTTTTTATAACCCTATTAAAACTTTAATAATCTATATATAATTATAAAGATTAATCTTTTTTTAAAATTATTAAGGATTAAGGTTGAGAGGTTATAAAGAGAGTAAAGAAGGTTAGGAATAGTATTAATTTTGCTATATATAAGCAGGTAAGTAATAGATAATTAGAAGCTTGATTTCTGGTCGTCTTTCTTTTCTTAAAGGAGAAGGCCCTCTCTATAGATATATATATTCCTAGCCTATATAATATAGGTTCTTTATAGGGCCCCTTTGGGGTTCTGATAGTATACCCCCCTTTTTTTAAGGCTACCCTTAGCCTTGATAATTGATAGCAGCTTTATTGCTATAATTATATAACTATAAATAGTTAATTAGCTTAGCTATTAATAAAAAAACTATAATTAATTAAAAGTAAAACTTTTAATAGGTTTTATTTCTTCTTTATAAATCTCTATATATAGGCTCTTTATACTTTATAAGAAATCCCTTATCTTATAACTCCTCTAAAAGAAGTTTTATTATTAGCTGATTTCTTTATATAGTATTATCTTTTTAAGGCTAAGGATTTAAATAATATATTAGATTTATAGAAGTATTAGAAATATACTTATTATATATAAGCAGTTTTCTAGCTTTTTTCTTGTTTATAGTATTGATTTTTCTAGTTTATTTAATAATAAAAGGGTTATATTACCTTTTTAATCTATTAAGAAGTGGTAGGTTAATTATCTCTTTCTTTGTATTTTTTATAATTAATCTTGTATAATAGTAGCTTTCTATTAATATAAGCTTCTTATCTTTTAGGGCTTTATTTAGTATTAGATTATTAAGAATCTTTAGATTTGATATAGATAATAAGAAGTAAAGGAAGGCTAATAAAGAAATAATAGTATAGCTATAATATAAGTATTATAAGATTAAGTATCTAGTAATAATTATTATTAAGAAAGCTGTTATAAAGGGTTCTTTTATATTAGTATTGGTTATACTTAAAATCTCTATTATTAAGTCTCTGGTTTTATTTAAGGCTTTAATTAAGATTAAGAAACCCTCTTTTAAGTTTTTTGCTTTTATAGGATCTGATAATAATAATTTATTTAATAAGATAAAGAAGATAGACTTTAATAATAATCTATCTTTTTATTCCTTCTAGGATATTCCTTAATTATTAGCTAATAGCTGGTTAATAGTTGCTTTCTTTCTTATATTACTTTTAAGTTTAATAATATTATAGGGATTTAGACTTTTATAAAGACTATATAGGTTAAGTCCTTAAGGGTAATACTAGTAGTGAGGGAGATAAAGAGGGGGATAAGATAAATAATAAAAGGGTTAGGAAGTTAATTAGTCTTAATTCTTTTTTAAGTATTTTCTTTACTTTCTATTAGTAAGTCCTTTTTAAGTTTTATTTTATTACTTCTTCTTTATTAATTTTTAGTTTTATAATTCTTTTAGTAATTCTAAGTTATTTTCTAATACTAATACTATTATAGCCTCTTTTATAATATATAATACTTTTACCTTTTTCTTTATTATTTTTAAGTCTTTAGCTTTATTTATTATTAATAGATGATTTTATATAATACTTAAGCTATTCTCTCTCTTTAATAGTAGGTATTTTATATCTTTTATTATTAAGGTTATAATAATAGTTATATTTATTTATATTCCTAAGAATCCTTTAATTATAAAGAATATAATATTTAATAAGATATCTTTTAAAAAGAAGATAATATTTAATAAGGTATCTTTTAAATAAAGTCCTATTAAGGCAGATATATTAGCTATTATTAATAGCTTATTTATTATTAAATATATTAAATAAAAATAGTATTTGTTTAATAGTTAATAAGCTATTAAGAGTTTAATCCTATATTATAAATAAATAATTAATAATATAATTAAATAAGGTTTATTATTATAATTACTTGATTATTATTAATACTTATATAGTTATTCTAAGGTCTATTAATATTATATAATTATATAGGTTAAATAGGACCTAATAGTTAATTCTATTCTAGAATCTAAAAAGGCTAAATAGTCTAAACCCTATTAATAGGATAAATATATATTATATCCTATTATAGCTTGAATTCAAAGTTATTAATAACTATTTTATAGCTATTAAACTCTAGTATTTATACTATATAGGTAATAATTATTCTTATTATAGAGTAATAGTAAATTATTATATATTTATATATAATCTTATTTAATATAGGATATAGTTAAAGCTTAACTTAATACTACTCTCTTTATTCTTTATAGCTATTTCTTTATTAATACTTCCTAGAAGATATTTTAGTATATATAAGATAAGGCTAAATAGATACTTAACTATATATACTAAAAGCTAATAACTATCTTTATTTATATTAAGGTATAATAAAATATAGATAAAGATAAAGCTTTTCTTATAAAGAATACTTTAAATTTTTAGATTTAATTAATATTAGATTAAATTAATTCCCTTTAAATTATTATAAATATTTAGGCTTAATAATATAATATTAATTTTAATATATAATTAGGCTTAATATAGCTATTAATAATTATATAGATATATATTAATAATGCTTTTATATTATTATTAGTAATCCTTCTCTCTTATATTATATTTAATAGTTAGGCTAGTATAAAGGCTGCTTTAAATAGTCTTTCTAATATAGCTTTGGAATTGAGTTTCTTTAATAAGGATAATAATAAAAGTAATAATAATAATAATAATAAGGATAATTACTAAGGTAATTATTTAAGGGGTTCTAGTATTTAAGAAAATAACTTACTTAGCTTTTATTAATACTATTAAAGATTTCTACTTTTTAATAATTAGATTTTTAATAAGGAAGCTTTATATTTATATATTATTATATAATCTAAGAAATCCCTTTTACTTAGCTAATAATTATTCTTATTATTATAATTCTTTTATTTTATATAGTATATTTATTGCTTATTATTTTATTTATATATTAAGATTTTTTCTATTATATAAAATTATTCTAGTATAAAAGGGTTATCTTTTGGTTTATTTAGTTTACTTTTATTATTATATATCTTTAGATTTATAATATTAAATATATTATATATCCTAATTGAATCTGATAGTTAGAGTTAATAAGTTAAGCTATTACTTTCTATCTATTTCTTAATCTAATAAGGGTTTATAAATTTCTTTATTAACTTCCTTATAGGATGTTTTAATTTAAGGTATTTTATAGTGATTATTATCTAATTATTAATTTTAAATTGCTTTTCTTATCTTTTCTTATTATATTACTTTTTATACTATTAATATATCTTTTTTAATACCTTTATTACTATATTATAGCTTGCTTATAGCTCCTAAATTCTTTTCTTAAAGCCCTTATATAATCCTTTTAATTGAATTCTATCTTATATTAGTGCTATTAGTTTATAGCTATATAATAGATAAGCTAGGGATTCTCTTATAGTATTATATTATACTATATTATAGTAGAACTAGGCTAATAATAGTCTTATAATCTAATTAAGCTGATCTTTATTAATAAAGCTTTATAGATAATATTTAATTATCTAGTTTATTTATTCTATTTATTTATTTATTTATAGATAGAATATAATACTTAATTATTATTTATAAGCTAATAAATAATAGAATATTTTCTAGAATATATTTATAAATACTATACTATAATGTTTAATGAATTCCTAAGGGATAAACCTAATAAAAGGGGTTTATATTAGCAGATAAGTTAGAGCATTCTAAGTAATATAGTCTATTATATTAATAATAAATACTAGATATTATAACCAAAGATTAAGTATCAGTATAATAAGCAATAGTAAATAATATAATAAAGTTAAAAGTATATTAATAACTATCTAAGCTATATCTAAAGAGTAAAAATTAAGGATATATATATATATTATAGATTATAATTCAAGCTATAATCCTTATTACTAGATTATACTTAGAATTATAAGCTATCCTATTGGATTATAGTTTTAAGAGTGATCCTAAGCCTAGGATTATCTTTAGAATTATTATTTAATTCTATACTATTCCAGGCCTTTAATATATACCTAATAATATCACTTAATTATATAATCAAGGCCTATTATATAATCTTAGCTATTAGATTATAATATAATATCTCTTTTCTAAAAGGTCTTATCCTTAAGGCCTATAAATATACCTTTCTTTTCTTTCTTAATATTTATAAATTATAGGATTTATATTATATTAAATTATTTCTTATAATATCAGATTATATTAGAAAACCTTAATATTCTTTAAAGAAGATTATTAAATATTCTATACTAGCTAAAGGTATAGATTTTAATAATAAATTAATAGATATATTATATTCTTATTATTTTAAATAAAAATAATCTTATTATATAATAGAAAACAATAGCTATTATATAGCTTATATAAAGTAAGATCACTCCTATAATAATATTTTAATAATATCTTTATATATATACTCTTATTATATTAGAATATCTAATTCTTATTAATTTTATTAATAATAAAACTTTTAGAGTAATATTATTATCTAGACTTTAAAGAAAAGAAAACTAAAAAAAGTATCTTAGATATTTAGGATTAATTATCTAAATTATAATTATAGCTTTCTTTAGCTCTTAACTATTTATCTTATATTTATAAACTTAAGAAAAAGGCTAAAGAATAAAGCTTTAAATTGATTTATTAAGATTTAAAGGAATTAAATACTAAAGATAGGATTAATCTAGTTCCTGCCCTAAAGATATATAAGCATTATATAATATTAGATTTATAGTTTTTAGATGCTTTAAATAAGATAGATTAATCTTTTTTAGGTTTAGGTAATAAGTTTATTGATTTGGGTTCTTTAATTAAGCTGATTGGTTTTAAAGGAACTATTATAATATTAGATAATAGTAATTTAAATAGTTAATGGATTCCTATATATTATCTTTAGGTCTAAAACCTTTTTATTTAATAAGATACTTATTTTATTTATTCTCTTATCTAATATCTAATATAGTTTTTACTTTTTATTCTCTTTTAATTACTTTAATTTATATTATTATATATTCCTTTATATTATTAGATACTTTATTTAATAAGGAAATATAAAATATAAGGTATAATTATATATTCTTTGATAATAAAAGTTTATAATTAGTATTAGAAATAGCTTTCTTAACTCTAAATAATCTAAGTTTTTTAAAGTCTAATTTATTACTTGATTATATTATTATAATATTTAGAGAAATTTTATCTAGTATATAGTATAAAAGGTATACTATATCTCTCTTTTTAAAGATTAATCCCTTTAATCTTTACTTATTTATATAATATTTCATTCTATTATAGATAATTTAAAGTTATATATAGAGTTCTTTATATAATTATTATATTTATATAATATTTAATATAGCTTTTTCTGATTTTAATCCTTCTTATTATAATAGATAGAATACTTTTAGTATAAATCTATAATTGATATATATTAATATAATCTATATTAACTTAGAAATAAATATATTATAGACTAATTATATAATTAATAGATATTTTATCTAATTATTCTAATAGTAATTAATATAAGTATATAAGTATTCCTTAATAATTTAATTAATTTATTTTATTTATCTATTTATTTATAAATAATAGATAGTATTAAGTTTATATTTAGTTCTAAGATATATTATTAATCCTTATTAAAACTTAAAGGTAAAGGTTATTCCTCTATTAGAGATAATCTTCTCTAGTAAGCTATATAAGCTTACTATCACTCTATTAAAGCTATAGATAAGATCCTTTATTAAGCTTATTTTAAGATAAGGTATAAAGTATAAGAACTTTATTAGTCTTTTTATAATAATCTATTAAGTTATAGGCTACTCCTATAAGGGATTCTATTAATAAGGATAGTTTAATAATAAAATCAAATAATATTAATTCCTATAATTATATAGGTATTAATAGTGGTTATAACTCTTTATATAGTTTATATCTTATCAGCTTGATTTATCTATAAATAATATAGTTATTTATAACTTTCTAAACTATTTATTATAATCCTTTGAATCTATAGTATCTTTATACTTATTCTATAGTCTTTATAATTCCTTAATAATTATAAATAAAGGATTTATATAATTCTTATATAATGATTTCTTAGAGTTCTTTAGATATCTAGAGTTTCTTATTATACTTATAATATCTATCTTTCTATATTATACCTTTAGATACTCTTATTATATCTTCTAAGGAATATATTTATTTAATTTATTTTAAGATAGGGTTAGCTAATATAACTTAGTATATAATATTTAATTTTATTTATAGTATATCTGATTTAAATATTTAAAAGATTTATCCTTTATAATAAGGCTTTCTATTATTATAGTTGCTTCTTTAGCTTAGAATATCTATTTAATTATTCTTGGATCCTTTATAATAGATGATTTTATAATTATAATCTATAAGGGTTTCTATATAGTAGGTTTATTATATATTTAGCTTCTATATAATAATAAAGTAAGAGATATTCTTATAATTAATAAAGATCTTTATTTAATAATTACTCTTTTATAAATAATATAAGAATTTATTAAAGGCTTTAATAATAATTATAAATTCTTTATTATAGATTAGATAATTAAGTTCTGCTTTATAAAGTTTTTTAAAATAGAAGATAATAGATTATAGTTTATCTTTATTATCTTATTATTTAATCTATACTCTAATAGTATAATTTAAAGTATTAGTTTTAAGTTCTATAGATTTATTAGGATTATATATTACTAGTATAGATTCTTTATAGATTCGCTTTTTAAGTTCTTTAAATATAATATCTATATTAGATTTCTATAGGAATTTATAATCTTTCTTAGTATATTTAATAAATAATATAATTATTTTATTATAATTATAAATAAACTTTTAATAGTAATTAATAAAGCCTAAAAACTCTTATATATTTATAATATTTTATAATATCAGTTAATTATATATTATAATGATTTTTATTAATTCTATTTAAATTTTATCTAATAAGAAGATATATCCTAGAAAGATAATTATATATTTATAAAATTTATATTTTTTAGATTTAATAAAAAGATTATTATCTTAGAGTAGTTATAATACCTTATAGATATATTCTTTATATTTTTCTTTTATTTAAAAGAAGATTAAGATATTATTTAGATAGATTATTATAAAGATATTTAAATATTCTTAAAGAATATTATTAATTATATATTAGAATATTATAAGGATATTAATTAAGCTAAAAGGTATTATTAGATATTCAAAAAGTCTAAACTTAATTCTAAAAATGATTTTCTATTTAATATCTTTCTTTATTTAAATCAAGTTATATATTCCTTTAAGATCTAGGGTAATAAACCAGTTTATCCTATATAATCAATTATATAGTTTATTAATTAATAATAAGGGTATCTAATCCTTAATTATAATTATATTTAATAATTAATAATCTATAATTAATTATAACTTATTATTCTTTTTTAATATAAATATAATAGGATATCCTACTTTAGATATAAATAATTGGATATATCTTTTTTTAAGTATTTTATTAAGATACTCTTATAATATCTTAAATTCCTTTATATTTAATATATAGATCTTAATAAAAATAGGCTTCTTTCTATCTATAATCTGAATTTTATAATTCTATTAATTATATAAGAGAAGCTTTATTTTAAGCTCTTTATAAAATAGTTTAATATACTTATAGTATTCTTTAGGTATAGATATAAGTTATTTTTCTATATCTAAGGGTGATTTATTTTTAGAGTATTCTTATATTTACTCTATTATTATCCTAAGAGTAATAATAATCTATTAGATTTATTATTATTAACTATTATATTATTTTTTAATATGATTTTCTAATAGAAGGCTTTTCTTAATAGCTATAAAGTATACTTTCTTTGCTTTGCTTATTATTATTAGATCTTTATAATCTTTTAAAGATAATATAATATTGCTTTATTATATCTAGCCTATCTTTTAATCGATCTATAGATTATTATTAAATAATTAGGGATAGCCTAATATAAATTTATATTCTCTAGTATCTATTATATTAAATATAGTATTATCTTAATATCCTTAGACTTTGAATTAGAGATAATCAATCTCTTTATTAATTTATCTTTTATTATAGATAAAGGTATTCTCTTTTAGGTTATATAAGAGATATAATTCTTCCTTATTATATTATAGCAGTTATATATAATTTATAGCTTTTAATAATATATAATTGCTTATTACTCTACTATCCATTAGAGTATAAAAACAATATCCTATAATCTATATTTCTATTATTAATTTAAGCCTATTAATGCTTATTATATAAAGGGTCTTTTATAGAGGGTTATATTATAACCCTTTTATAGATAACTTTATTTATTTTTTAAGTTTCTAGGATTATATTCTTTATATAATCTATTATATTTTATTCTATTTAAGCCTTAGGTAATTATATAATATAGAGTTTAATCAGCTTAACTTTCTTTATAGGTTTAGAAATTAAATTCTTATTTATAGAGATTCTTTATTTCCTTATATATATATTTATTTTCTTTTATATATTATTTATACCAAGGTTTATTATAGTTAATTATTATTATAGCTTTATATTAAGTTCTTCCTAAGATATTATCTTTTAATAATTATCTTTTATACTATTATATCAGCTTTTATTATAAATATATATTATACTTAAGGTTAATATAATTATATAAGTCTTTCTTTCTATAGTCTATAAGTTATAATCCATTATATCCTAATTTAAGCTTTTCTTATTTATAGACCTTATAATAGATAGACTTATAGTCTTTGTTTTTAGCTCCTTATCTATATTCTTTTAGGGTCTTAGGGTATAGTTTAAACATACTAATCCTAAAAGATATAAAGTATTTAATCTTATATTAATTAATAAATTAATCTCCTATAAGGATATTCTTGATTCCTTATGCTTCTATATAATATAAAAAGAATTTATTCTAGATTTTTATTTTCTAATATTAAAAATAAAAGAAATTAATATATAATATCTAGCTGATTTTATTATAGAAAATATAATTAGGATCTAAAAGTATATAATTATCTTTATATTTATTATAATTAATTCTTAATATAAAGGCTCTTTTAAGGTAATCTTTTAGAATAGGAATACCTAGGCCTTCTTTTAATATCTATTTATAAATATATTTAATAATTATAAATTAAAGATTAATTCTATCTATATAGCTTAATACTTATATAAGTTTAATTACTGCTTTCTAAAGGTATTTATAAGTAGTACTTTTAGGTAGTGGATATAATATAATATAATACTAAGTTATCCTAAGAGGCTCTTTATTTTTAGATTTTAAAGAGCTAGAGTTTAAGCTATTATTTATTGTTTTATCTTTAATTAAAGTATTTTTATTATCTATAATAGGGATTATTTATTAATCTAGAATCTCTTTAAAGTATTCTTTCTTATCTATATCTATATTTAATTATTAATCTTATTATATAGTATTAGATTAGATTAATATAATCTATAATATTAATAATTATTAAGGTATAGGATATCTATAGTTTCTAGGTTATCCTTATCCCTATTCTTTTTATTCTATTATAATTAGGGTTTATCTATTTATAATTATAATATATATACTTTATTATATATTAGATATTAGTTTTTAAGATTTCTTATCTTTTTTAGATTATTTATATTATTAAGAGATATATCTATATTTATTATAGTTATAATATTAGACTTTTAATATATCTCTTTTCTAGATTATATTAAGTTCTATTCTTTTAGGATTTAGGGTATATTTATAGATAATAGATTCTTCTTTATATCTATCTTGATTAGATTAATATTATAGCTTTTATTTAAAATCATTTTATCCTAATCCTTTGGTTTTTCTTTGTTTATATTATATAAACTATCTATTATTAATCTTAATAGCTATTCTAATATATTTAATTAAATTTTTAGATTTAACCTCCTTAAAGAGTTTATCCTTAACTTCTTCTTTAAATCTATTATAGAAGTACTCTATTAATATATTATCTTCCTAGGTAATCTATAAAGTGATCTATTTAAATTCTAAGGTATAGTCTAAGGCTAATCTATATTAATATAGTAGTTTAAGTTTTTTAATTATAGCTCTTTCTTTATCTATCTATTTAAAGACTTTTTTAATTATATCTTTAAAGTTATTATATTTCTAAAAGATCTTTTTAATTTTATTATTCTAATCTTTTTCCTTTTTATTTATATAATCTTTTATAATAGATTTAAATCATTTAAGAGCAGCCCCTTTTATATATTCTATAATATATAGGGTTTTTATAGATTCCTTCTATAATTAATAGGGATAGAATTAATAATAAGCTTTAAATTATATTAGGAATATTTAAAATAATCTAGAATATCTAGTAAAAGGTCCTAGCTTATAAGATTTAATAATTTTATTAAGGTCTTTCTATTTAGCTTATAATTTAGCTTTAAGTTCTATATTCTTCTTATATAGAGTTTAAAGCTTAATAATAAATAAGGCAAGGATTAGTTAAGTAATACTTATAATAATTAAGATAGTTAATAATATTGCTTAGGATTATATAATAATCTATTAAATAAGAGTTATTAATATATAATATTTAATAAATTCCTAAAGAATAAATCTAATAAAAGGGATTTATATTAATAGATAAATCAGGGTATTTTAAGTAATATAATCTATTATATTAATAATAGATACTAGATATTATAATTAGAGATTAAGTATTAGTATAATAAGTAATAGTAAATAATATAATAAAGTTAAAAGTATATTAATAATTATCTAAGCTATATCTAAAGAATAAAAATTAAGAATATATATATATATTATAGATTATAATTTAAGCTATAATCCTTATTATTAGATTATATTTAGAATTATAAGCTATTCTATTGGATTATAGTTTTAAGAGTGATTCTAAGCCTAGGATTACCTTTAGAATTATTATCCAATTCTATACTATTCTAGGCCTTCGATATATACCTAATAATATCACTTAATTATATAATCAAGGCCTATTATATAACCTTGGCTATTAGATTATAATATATATTATAGTCTAATATAATTCTCTATAGTATTCTAAAATACTTAAATATATAATCTAAAAATAAGATTATTAGGCTATTATTAATAATATACTTTATTATAGGGATAAATAATAAAAATTTTATATATCTATTTATAATAATAAAAATACTATTATATATCTTATTCTTTATTTTTGATTTAGGTAAATCTATAATAAAGTCTATAGAGATTTCCTATTAAGGTTCTTTTAGGATTAATAAAGTAATTAGATAATTATATAATTAATACTATCTGGGTTTATTTAATTAATAGGAATTATAGAATTATATAAATTTTATTATATCTCTTTTTATACCTTTTTAATAATAAATTATTATTAATTATTTTAGTATTCTATTGATTTTTTAATAGCTTAATATTAGATTATTATAAAGTATTATTAAAATTTTAGTTTTTATTCTAATTAAAATAAAGATCTTTTTAAAATATAATAATAGCTAGTTATTATTTATTAATTAACTATTATATCTATTAAAAGAATTATTTATCTTAGATTACTCTTAGATATAAAATAAATCATTATTTTATACTTCTAATAATATAACTATAAAGGTATTAATATCCTTTAGTAATATTATAGTAATACTTCTTTAAACTATTTATTTATTTATAATTGAAATTCTCTAGGTTATATACTAAAGATAAGCCACTTACTTAATTATAATTAAAACTCTTTTAATAAGAGAGATAGATATAGATTATAACCCTATACCCTTATAGCTAGCCTCTAGAAGTCTATTTATAATTAAAGTCTCTATTAATTATATAGTTATAATTTCTAAGATTTCTTTAGTATTATAAAAATATTTAAGAAAGAAGGATAAATAGCCTTTCCTTAATTCTTAAATACTTTTTATATTTATATAATCTAGCCTTCTAAATAATATATTTACTAGATTTAATCTATTTAATTTATATTTAATTCTAAAATTAAATAGTATTAATTGATTAAATATATTTACTTATTAGCTTAAAAGCTTTTATTTTATTATTAAATAGTTATAGTTTAGATAATCTATTATAATTATAATCTTATATTCTAAATAGATTAAATAATAATATTATACCTAAAAAGCTTTTATAATTATTAATATCTTAGTATCTGATATATAATAGTATAGTTCTATCTTATTAAGTTTTCTTAATATATAAGCTATTAGGTATTATTTCTTATTAATATATTATACTAATATAGTATTTATAGTAAAATTTAATATATCTGTTTTAATATAAATAGAAATAGCTAGATTAAAGTAGGCTAGTATTAGCTACTTTAAGAATTTTTACTTTAGTTCTTTAAAAGCAGCTTGCTTATAACTTTCTATATATATAAGGCTCTTCTTCTTGCTTTTTATTAAGTCTATAAAGGGTATAATAATCTTATTATAGTTCTTAATAAACTATTAATAAAATCCTATAAAACCAAGAAATTATTAAATATCTTTAATATTAATAGATAATAGTTAATTAGCTATTATTTATATCTATTCTTCCTTTATATATATTCCTTTAGGGCTGATAATAAACCTTAGATATATTATTATATTAATATTAAAGTTATATTTCTATAAGTTTATATTTTAATAAGGGGAAAACAATATATATAATAACATCAACACCACCCATAGAACTGCAGGGTGATTTTAGGGTAGTTATATAGCTAGTGTAGTCTATAAGGATTAAATAGGTAAGAAAAGCTATAAAGCAGTGATATAATAAATTGAACTTAAGGGATTAATTGATTATCCTATAACTGATCAGATAAAGAAGATAGCTTTTTAATAGCTAATCTTTTAAATACACTAGAAAATTCTTAAATAGAAGAGGGGGAAGAAAACTTGAATTTGATAATATCTACTTATTTAAATAGCCTGGGTATGGTCTATCTACTTATATAGTTCAATCCCCCTAAGTGTAGCTTATATAGCTATAGCTTAGTTAATTAATAAGGGGGTATATTTAACCCAGCTATTAAAACCCTCTTAGTAAATATTAAAGATAACCCTATTATTAAATTAAATAATATTTATAATTAATTAAGTAATAATATTTAAATATAATCTTTAAATACCTATATATATATACTTTACTTCTTCTCTCTTATTTATCTTTGATTAAATATTCCTTTAATATTTAATCCCTTTAACTCTTTTAATATCCCTAAAGTGTTTAACTCTATTATTTAACTTATAGATGGAGATATTATTGATTATGCTTATATAGTATAGTATTTAGATCTACTAGATTAAATAGCTTAAGTTATTAGCCTATTAAAGGAAGCTTCTATTATCTCCTTAATATATTAAAGGGTCCCTTCTATAACCATTCTATTAGAATAGAGACTGATATAACTATTAGAGTATTTAATATATAATATAGATCTTTTAATAAGGAATATATTATCTATCTTCTTAGTAAATTCGATAGTTATAGTATGCTTTATTGCTTTTAAGTATTATAAAAGCAAACCAGTATCTATTTAAGCAGTGGTCTCTCCCTTATATCTTATAGATTGAATTAGTGATATATAGTATAGAGAGGGCTAAGGGTTTAATTCCTTTTATTAGCTCCTTTATTTCTTTTCTAGATTTCTTTTTTCTTTATTAGGAGGATTAGTCTATTTATAAGAAAGATATCTATTATCTAATTAAGATACCCTATCTAGATTCCTATTAATAAATCATCTTAGGATTATAATAATATCCCTAGAAGTATTAATATTCTTATCTAAGTTAATTATAAGGATATTTAGAGAAATTAATTTAGCTATTTACTTCTTAAAGGTAATCTATTTCTAAGGGTTTAAATATAATATAAGCTATATTAATATTAACTTTAATTCCTTATTTAATAAATCTTAATTAGATAATCCTTAAGTATCCTTAGTATTATTATATATAAATAAATTAAGCCTAGATAAGAGCTTAGAAATTAAATAAATAATAAATAATTTATTTTTATTAACTCTTAAAGAATACTATTAAAGTATTATTATTTGATTATTATTAGATTAAATTATAATTAATTTAACTTCCTTAATAATAATTATATTAATAATCTTAATTATCTTAGGCCTAATTATCTTATTATATTTAAATTTATTATTTAATTATTAGTTAATAATAGCTTTAAAGAGTATAGGTTTCTATATTTTAATAGAATAAATAGATAGCTCTATAATAATCTATATAAATAGTATAAATAGACTATCTCTTATAGGTATATAGAAGACTCTAAAGTTATTATATAATATAAATAAGATATATCTATTAATTAAGAATAGTATAGTATCTTCTAGATAAATAAAATAGAATACTTTATTTATACCTTAATTATAGATTATTTAATTATTAAGATCCTATAGAATAATATAATAAAAGCTTTATAAGTATTTAGCTATATCTAATTTATTAATAATAAGATATAATATAGTATTCCTTACTCTAAATATATAGCTAGATATAAACTGATTTAAATTATTAAATAGATATTAATCTCTTAATAATAAATAGAAGGGATTATTAAGGAGTAGATAAAATATATTATTATAAGATTATTTAATCTTATTTAAATCTTTTCTAATCTAATTAAGATAAGAGTAAAACCTAATTAATCCTTTAATAATAATATAGATCTAAAAGAAAGATAGATAGCTATACTCTTAATCTTATATTTACTTTATATATAAAATAATAATAAATATAAAGTTATAAAGAAGATTAAGCTTATAAAGTATTTACTTTTATAGATATATAAACTCTTTAATATAATATATTTATTTATCTATTTATAAATTAAAGATATAAAGCTAGCTTTTAAATTAATCCTAAATAAAGAAATATTAATATATATTCTTATAATTAATAAATCTAATAAAGAATTATTTATTAAATATATTCTTATAGAAGATAGCTAGCCTATTAAGATAATTATAAGTATTAAGTATTAAATAATTATAGGGTCTAAACTTATATAAAATATTAAGAAGATCTATATATATATAGAAATATTCCTTTAATTTAAAAATATATATTACTCTAAGGGCTATAAATATATTATTAAAGATACTATAGAGTATAATTTAGAGCAAAGGGTATAATATAAAATTAATAGCTTAATCTTTATTCTTTAGTATATATAATAGTTAATAGAGTTTGATTAGATAATTGCTCTAATTCTATTCTTATAGGCCTTAAGAAAATAGCTATATAGCAGAGATAAGGCTATATATTATTAAATCTAGGGTATCTATATTGAAATTCTAAGAAAGGGTTAATAATAGATTAAACTAGTCTTATTAAGGGACTATAAAGCAGGGTTGCTTAGAAAACCCTAGATTTATTATAAATATAATATATTTATTAGTATATTTATAAAATAAACTTATATCTCCTTTAAGCTATATTACTTTTATAATAGTAATAAGGCTTATATTTTTAATACTTATCTAAAGGAAGGGTATAAGTAATCTAAAAGTTCTTTATTATTTTAATATTATATATTAATAAGGAGTTAGATAGGGGTATAATCAAATAATAATAGAGGTTAAGAGAATAAAATAAGATAGTATAGATGCTAGGGGGAGGTGATAGAGGTGAAAGGGGGTGATATATATAAGGTGCCTCTTTATAAGAGAGAGCTTTATAAGTATATAAGGGTTTAAATTAATAATCCTTTATAGTTATATATAATCACTTAATTAAAGATACCTTTTATTATAGATAGCTCTTTCTTTAAAGTATAGCTTTTTATTATATTTAATAATGATTTATAGCTAGCAAATAATATATATTTTTATTTATATGCTTTTTAAAGGGGCTGCCTCTTAGCTTCTATAACTTTTCCTTCTTTACCTTATAACTTAGCCCTTTTAACTTTAGGATTATTAATCTGCCTCTTATTTTCTTTAGGTTTTTGATATAGGTATTATTTAATTATAGAAACTAATTAAGATAATATTTATTCTTAGCTCTTTAATATTAATTCTATTATAAATATAATTATTCTATATAATATAATTATTTATAAAATTGCCTTATTATAGAATAGTTATATTAAGTTCTTTAATAATATTAAATTATCTTTTATAATAAAAGTGATAGTAAGTTATAAGGCTTTTCTGGTTTGATATTATTTAATCTTTATAAATTAATACTAATTCTCTTTTTTATTTTTAGATTTAAATAATATTTAAAGTATAGATTCTAGGGAGGGTGAATATAGGCTGGATGAATTGCCCTCTCTATTATAAGATATCCTTTATTATTGAGTTTATAAAAGATATACCTAGCACTCTTATATAGCTATCTAAGGGCTGAAGTCCTAAATAATACTTTTAGAAAGGTAATCTCTATAGTACTTAAGAATATCCTATACTAAAGTCTATTATAAAAACTCAAGTATCTTACCTTATATTTATATTAGCTAAAATAGGATATATTTATAGATATTTCTTTAATACCTTAATGAAATAGAAAGAGAGGATCTACTTTTTGTTTATTAATTATTATAGGGTTATTAATCTGATTCTATATTCCTATTATATATAATCCTTTTTGATTATTATTATAGCTATTAGAGAGTATATTATATAGCTATATTATCTATATATTTTAATCCTAGATGAATATAATAGGTACTGTTTGAATTATAAATAGGATAGATATATAGACTATAAATAGAGAGGACTTTATAGCTATTAATCCAAGCCAGAGGATAAGAAGAAGTAAATAACTTTCTTAGGAAAGGATTAGATTAAAGAATCAGAGGGATTAGTTATTCTAGATTTCTTAAATATATCTATTGCTCTCTGCCTATAGAAATATTAGCTATTAACTTTAAAGGTTAGGTATATAATAAAACAGGATATAAATAAGATAATAAAGGAAAACCCTAATAGGATTTAATAGATATAGATAGGATTAAATGATTCCTTAGTTATTAGGATATAGGTTTGGTTTAAAAGGGATAGGGTAAATTGATTTTAGAATAGTAATATTAATTATATAATCCAGATAATTTAATATTAATAAATAAATTAGCTTTTAAAGATATTAATTAATCTTTATAAAATAAAGTGAATTAATAAAAGAGTATAATTAATTTAATATAATATTATAAAATATATATATAATAAAATAAGAAAGGGATTTATATAAATAGGAAAGTTAAAGAAAGATAATATTATAATACTAAAATGATTTATAAGAACTCTTATTTTTAATAGGAATTTAATGAGTTTTTTAAAGTAAAAGAAAAGGTTTTAGGTATATAAGTATAAGCTTTATTTAGTCCTGATTAGTATAGGTATAGGGTAGATCTAAGAGTAGATCTATGCTTAAAGGTATAATAAAATCAGACCAATATAGATCAAGAAAAGATTATAAATAAATAAGATTAATAGGGATTATTTAATTATTAATATAGGAATAGTTTAGTTATTATAATTAAGGTTTAGGAGTATTGATTGTTTATTATGATTGGTTTGGTATGGTTGGTTTATATATTAGTAATGGAATATTATATATAAAGAGTAAAATTTACTATACCTTTTAAGAAATATTATTAAGATCCTCTCTATTAAGGATTTTTAAATAGAATTTAGACTAGGAAATCCTTGGTTTAAGTATATAAGAAGTTATATATATATCTAAAGTGAGTATAGTTGATATATACTCTTCTGGTATTGGGTTAAGCTAGAGATTATAACTTTGAACTAAGATTTAATAGCTAATAGTAAATCCAGGAAGTCTTCTTTAAGATTAGTATTAGAGTTAGAGTCTTAGGGTATTATTTGATTAATAAATAAGTTAAAGTATATAAGGGGATCTAATAGTCTTAGCCCTCTCTTTTCCCTATATAGTTCTTATTTATCTTTAGGTCCAAAGAGCTATATATTAGTATTAGATATCTATTAGCTATGCTTATCCTTAATAAACTTCTTTAGATGGTTTCTAGAATAGATCTTATCTAGGAGAATCCTATTTATTATATAAAGTATATATGCTTTAATAATATCTGCTTATAAAGCAATCTGATATAGGCTATATCAATGTATTATTATCTTTATTATATAGGATTTATCCTGCTTTTTAAGTATATTATATATAAGTATTAGGTTATTTGATATTAGTTAATTATATTCTAATTAAAGTATATGTTTATTGGCAGTATCTGTTCTTACTGCTAGCTTCTTTTTAAAGTTGATTATCTTTTCTCTAGTCTTTATTATATCTTTTAATCTTCTTTTTAATATTTAAATATAAGATTTAAATAAGTCCTTAGTATTAATGATAATATCCTAATTAATAAGCCTCTATATTAGGAATTTAACTTTAAATAATAAGATAGGGTTATATCTATATATAAGATAAAAGGTAAAGAAGCTATAGGATGATTTAATTATAATTCTATCTATAAGAATAGCTGCTTTAAGGTATCTTATCTATTTAGAGTCCCTTTTTAATATCTTAGCTATTATAGATATAAGGCTTTAATAACCAACTTTAACTATAGAATTGGTTATAGGATTATACCTAGATATTTAAATATATTTTATACTCTAATTAAATAGTATTTAAAAGAGAAGCCCTTTTATTTTAGATTTATTATTAATAATTATATAAAGTATAAGTCTATATTATTATATTAAGGTTATAATAAATCTAATTATAGCCCTTAAGTTAATCTACTATATTGATTGAACTTTAATCTATCTGGTTAAGTTATAGTGAGCTTCTATAAGGAAGTTTATATTATAATTAGATAGTATATATTATAAATCGAAATGTACTTTTGATATTAGCTATCTAGGTGATATTAGAATTGCTGATTCTTTACTTTATTATAGTATAAACTTTTGATATTTGGGGTAGTAGGCTATAGCTAAGGAAATATTATTCTATATCTTTCTTTAGTAGTATCTATTAAAGAGAGTTTTAAAGATAATTGCTTTACCTTTATATCCTTAAGCTATATAATAGCTTATTATTAATTTCTTATAGATAGATAAGTTATTAATAATTAATATAGGATGGTTTCTTTTATAAGTTAGCCTTAGCTAAAGTTTTCTATCCTTAATAAAGAATCTCTAAGCTTTTTAATATAGTGTTCTAAATTATACTCTATTAAGATTAGATAGTCTTTCTAATAAATATAAGAATCTAATAATCTACTAGGATTCTATAGAATATCCAGGTTCTAGTATATCTAATTATATTAACCTAAGATATATATTAATTATATCCTTTAAATCCCTATTAATTTTAGTATTTATTTGATTAGATAGCCCTGATTCTTTCTAAGAAAGTCTATCTATTATACTATTATTTTTCTTAGGAATATATTTAATAGTAAAATTAAATAATATAATATAGCTGATCTAGTAGATAATAAGACTATTTAGTATATTATAAATAGTATTATTAAGCTGGTATATAAGGATATATATATCTATCTTTAAAGTAAATTATATATTATAGATATATCCTTTAAGCCTTTAAAGTATAAAAAGAATAGCCTTATACTCTTGCTTTATTATATTATAATTGTATTCAGCCTTATTCTAATAACTGCTTTTAAACCTAATCAGGTATTATTGCCTATCTAGGACTTATATTAAAACTATTCCCTATCCTTTAAGGCTAGTATTTATTATAAATATAATTTCTCTATCCTTTTTAAAGAGATTAAATAATATTAGAATAGGGATAGTTATTATTATATCCTTAAGCTTAGCTATTATCTTTAATTATAATCCTCTTTACTTTTAAGAAGCTTTCTTTTATAATAGGGTAATAAGGGAGAGAGTAATAGTAATAAAGTTATATATCTAAATTTAATAATAGTTAATAAGTCTAAGAAAGGCTTTAATATCTATTATATTATAATAGATAAGCTATTCTAGGATCTTAATAATCTTTTCTTTGATTAGTTTCCTCTTAGATATCTTATAAAGGAATCTAATAATAATAGTTATATTTTAATAATATCTTGATTTCCCTTTTAATATTATATATTCAGAGAGCTTAATATTAAGAAAGACTTTATTAAGATTTTATAAATACTTAAATATATATTTCTATACTTTAGAAAGAATCTCTTTATTATTATAAGTGGATTATAGCCTATATATAATAATATTATTAAGAAAGGGTTTATAGATATCTAGGATAAGATTAAATAATATTTAAGTTATAATTCTTATAAACTAGGCTATAGAATTTATAGTGCTTTAAGAGAGTATATATATCCTTAAAAGACTAATAGTAAAAGAAAATATAATAAGATCCTTACTCTTTTTATTTAATAGGATTTAATTATAGCTAGAAAAGAAATCTAATAGTAAGAGTATAGTATATATAAAGAAATCTTTATTAAAGGAATTAATACTAAAAGAGATAAATATATCTTTAAGAGTAATAGTATTATATTTTATAATAGTATTAATTAAATAAAGCCCTTTATCCTTTTTCTTAATAAAGAAATATTAGTTCCTATAGGAGGTATAAGACTCTTCTAATATATGATTCTTAAAGTGTATCTTTAATAACTCTATAGCTTTTACTTTTAATCCTTATAAAATAGAGATAGAATATACCTATTAGGCTAAATAGAGAATCACTTTAATAACTTAAGGAGATATAATTAATAGATTAAGTATTCTACTTTCTTTGAATTATTAAGATAAAGCTTATTCTTTATTATAAAGGATCTCTAGGAAAATATCAGTCTTTTATTAGATTAATATATCCTTAGTTTAAGAGAGGATTTTCTTAAGGTATTCTTTATAGAGTTAGGATCTTTTAGATATATTAGAGAACTTTAGGATAATATATTTAGTAAAGGGTATATCTAGATTAATTCTTCCCTTTATTTTCTTTTATTTCTTCTTTTTCTAAAATAGATTATTATTAGATATAGATCTATCTAAAGAAATATTATTAATAGGATTAATTTTATTAGCCTTCTTCTTATATAAGGTATAGATATATATCTTAGGAGGATTATATAATTAATATATTCCTCTTTTTTTAGATTTCTTCTTTTTCTTTAGGGAGTCTAATTCAATCTTAATTATTTCTAAAGCTTTAATATATTGCTTTATAGACTCTATTAATATACTCCTAATAATTATCTTATTATTATTAGAGTTAAGCTTTATTAATATTTCTTTATTATTTTTAAGAAGCTATTTTAGATTAATTAATTCCTTATTATTAACTATATCTCTAATAATATAATTAATATTTAGTTTTCTAAGGAGTTAGATTTATTTTATTCTTAATAAATAATACCTATAGTAGAAGTAATTACTTATACTTGCTCTATTTAGTACTATATATATAAATCTCTACTTTTCTAAGAATGATTAAATAATAGCTTAGCTATTCTAATAAATGATATCCTTAGAATAAAGGGTATTATAACTCTATCTAGTATTATATATAGATAAGTGGATATCTAAGCGATTTCTATATAGAGTTAAACTTCTATTTCCCTAATTATTTAAGTAATCTATTTAGAGAATGATATTATTTTAATCTTGATTAGATTATATTTAACTCTGTATTTCTTAGCTAATGATTTTAAGATAATATTACCTTTAGAGCCTGAATTAATAAATATATTTATTGCTTTTTCTTCTTAAGAATTAATCCTGATTTAAATCTTAGGTATTTATTATATATTTGATAATTGATAACTATCCAAGTATATTTAAGTGATCTTATAAGGTATCTTATTAAAAGAGAAGCTTATATTATTATAAAGATTATCTTTAATCGATTCTAGAATATAGAAATAATATAGGCCTAATAGATCTATATTATCTTGATCTTAATTAGATAATACTATTTAATACTAGCTATAATTAAGAGAGGCTTCTTCTTATATCTTAATTATAGCTATAATACTAATATATAGTTATTTAGTTAGCTTATTAAAGAAGGCTTTATTATATCTTATCTATAGATAAACTTAAATTACTTCTATTATATTCTTTAGCTTTATTAAAGATATAGGATTATCTAATCTATTCTTAGGGATATAGAGGATTTCTATTATATTTTTAGCCTGATTTAATAGATCCTAGCCTATAATTATTCTAAGCTTTAGATTAAGATTAATCAATATATAAAGTGGTATAGCAATTGTCTTTATAAGCAAGGTCTCTTTTAGTTTTAACTGGTGATAAGGAAGTCTTATACTCTAATTTATTATTTATAATATATTCTTAGATATAGTTATTGGATTAGAAGGTATTATCTTATCTGATATTAGGGTAGCCTTAGGAGTGGGCTTCTAATATATAATAGTTAGAGGTTTAATTAACTCTCTATTATTGCCCCTTTATCTCTTTCTCTTATTAGTATTTATATTAATTATATATATTAATATTATTTAATTCTCTATATCTTTATATTAAGAGAATAATATAAAAGAAGTTTGGATTATATTTTTATTAGATATAATATCTAAGTATTATAACTTTATAGATTATTATTTAAGGCCTAGGTAAGGGATATATTTTCTAAAGATTATATCTTTATATTTATTTAATACCTATTTAAAGTACTAAGGGGCTCTAGCTTTAATTAAGGGGATAAGGGATATAATTATATAATTAAAGAAGTTAATAGCCTAAGCTATTATAAGCTTCTAATAGTATTCTTTTATCTTAAGAAACTATTATATAATAATAGAAGGAATTATACTCTAGTCTATAATATATCCTAGATTTAATATCCTAATATATAAATTATATATATAGAACTCAAGTTTAGTATTATATATTAATTTATTATAATAGAAGGGAAAATAGCTTAATAAGTTATAGTATTAATAATTATTCTTATCCTATCTCTTTTAAAGGGAGAAGATATTAAAATCCTTATTATTATTAAGATTAAATATTATTTAATTAGATAAAAAACTTATTAAGTTTTTATACTATAGATCCTTATTAATATATATATTAGTATCTACCTATATTTTAGTAATTATTTAAGTAATATCTTCTCTAATAGTTATATTAATCTTAAGATTATTAATAAGCTTAATTAACTCCTCTATATCTATTAGCTTAGCTTTAAGGGGTATAGTCTTAATAATAGTTAAAAAGAACTTTTCTTTAAAGTGAAGATCCTATATAACCAGATTCTTTATTATAATAATTTAATTAAGTATTACCCTGATAGTAATTATATTTATCTGGTTCCTAAGACTATTAGAAGTCTTATACTATTTAATAGCTAATCTAATAATTATTTAATTATTAAAGTATCCCTAGAGCTATTTATATAATATCTTCTTAAGTTTATAGGGATTATTAATAGAATTTACTTAAATAATCTTAATAAGAAGCCTTACTAGTATAGTCTTATATAATATATAAGATAATAGTTTTAAGTCCTTTTAATTTAAATTATATTAAGAAGTATAGAATCTATATCTATTAAGCTAGTCTAGAATATCTTTAATAGACTCTAGGTGCTATTATTTAAGTGCTTTTAAATAATCTTTATATAATCTTAACTATTATAAGTCTCCTTTAAAGAAATAGTTCTTTAATACTTCTTTAGCTTTTATTTATAAGAGATTATAGATAAATCCCTAGATAATATCTTTATAGATATTAATTATATAATATATAAAGTAGTTATATTTCTTTTTATTAATTATATTATTATCTTTTATCTTAAGCTTATAGCTTAAAAGGTATTTAATAATATTAGTTCTATTAAAGTATTTAATAAGCTTAAGATTAATAGTATATCTCTTAGGTTTATTTATAATAAAGATATCCTTAAGATTATTAAAGAGAATAATATTAATCTTAGTAATACTTTACTAAAAACTCTTAATAATATTATCCCTTAATTGATTAATTAATTATAAGCCTGATCTATTAGGGGAAGGGCTATTAGAATTTATAATAGATATTATATTAGATAAAGGAATGCTTAGAATAAGGATATTAGGGGTAATAGTCTTAGGAGTAGTAATTCTAATAATAGAATTAGAGCTATTTAAAGGTCTTCTTCTTTAATATAAAGAGTATCTGCTTAAACCAGAGGCTAGTGATATACTAAGAAGATCTAATAATAATAAAGGCTTCCTATTATAAAGATATTTGGATATCTAGTTTAAGAAGGAGTTATCTTAATTCTTATATAATAATATCTTATTAATTATATCCTAGTATTAATATAAAACCTTTCCTTTAAGGATAGATATTATATTTAAGTTAAGGATAGTAATTCCTATATTATTATAATTAAATAATATCTTATTTCTAAAATATTAAGATTACTCTTAAATAGGAAGCTTCTTTAATACTAAGGATAAGACCTATAAGGAGAAAAGAGAGATAAAAATATTTCCTAAGATTAGCTAAATTATTAAAATATTAACCTATAGTATAAAAAAGTAAAACCAAGGGTTAATATATAGCTAATACTACTTATTATTAATTAAATAATTAATATTAGAAGCTATATAAGCTGATTGTTTATAGTGGTTCTTCCTATACTTATTTATATTTTAATTAAATAAAATTAATAAATTTAAAGTATCTTGCCTTTTTAATCTAATATTTAATAAATAAGTTATCTTTTATATATATTTTAGATAAAAGCTTATCTTAGGATTAAATATTCTCTTATTTTTTCTTTTAATGGTTTAGTATTCTATAATATTAGATTCTAATAAAAAGGAAATTAATAATACCTTACTATTTAGCTAGGATAATATATAATATCCTTGCTTTATAGACTTTAGGTCTTTTAATAAATAAACTTAGCTCTTTTGCTTTTAGATTTCTAGGCTATTATTCTTAGAGATATCTCTTGATTATATTAATTAAAAGATCTTATAAGGGTACTTATAATAATTCTTTTTAGACTGATCCTTATAATAGCTTAAAAGTGCTTTTAAATGTATTATATTATTGATCTGGTATTAATTGATCCTTTTAATAATAAAGCAAATAAGATATCCCTCTATCTTAATTATTAGTTTTAATAAGGGGAAAACAATATATATAATAATACTAATACTATCTATAGAACTATAGGGTGATTTTAGGGTAGTTATATAGCTAGTATAGTCTATAAGGATTGAATAGATAAGAAAAGCTATAAAGCAGTAATATAATAAATTAAACTTAAGGGATTAATTAATTATCCTATAATTAATTAGATAAAGAAGATAGCTTTTTAATAGCTAGTCTTTTAAATATATTAGAAAATTCTTAGGTAGAAGGGGGGGAAGAAAACTTGAATTCGATGATATTTACTTATTTAAATAGCCTGGGTATGGTCTATCTACTTATATAGTTTAATCCCCCTAAGTGCAGCTTATACAGCTATAGCTTAGTTAACTAGCAAGGGGGTGTGTTTAACCCAGCCATTAAAATATATAAGCTACTTTATTCTAGTTTTTAAAGTATTTAATATATATTATCTATATAAATATTTAGATTACTATTATATATTAAGATATTATCTAGATATATAATATAGATATAATCTATAAGGCCTTATAGTATATTATTAATATATTCCTAGAATATAGTAAGAGTGTTTATAAGTTTAAAAAGTATTATTTAATATTTAAAGTGGTTATAATAGTATTAGAAAGTAGTCTTTTATTTATTGCTTTCTTTAATATATATTTAATAATATATATCTTTAAGATTAAATTTAATGAATTTCTTTGCTTCTTAAAATCGATTTAGGATCTTATAGATTAATAGTAATAAGGCTTGGTTTTTCTTTATTATTTAATTAAGAGTATAATAATTAATATAAAGATATAGCTTGCCTTTTTTTTTTAAAATAAATAGAATAGATACTTTATATAGGCTTATTAATTAATATATTTAATCTTATTTTAAAGCTATATAAAGGTATTTCTAAAGTATTTCTAGCTTTTTTTTTATTAAGGAATAGATAGGGCCTTATAATAATACCTTCCTATTAATTAATTTTATTAAATAAGTTTATTCTTTAAATAGTAATAGTTTAATAATTGCTTTCTTATTAAATATCTCTATAAATTATATATATTTAGGTAATAGAGTTTTTATAAGTTCTTTTTCTTTTTTTAATTATAGCTTATTATTATTAATAGATCTTATATCTAAGATAATTATTATAGTTTTTATTATCCTTATAATCTATTAAGCTTGCTTTATATTAATAATAAATTTAATACTTTATTCTATTAAGGGATAGTTTTAATAATCCTTTAATTATATAATTCTTAGGTTTATAATATAAAAGAAAGATAATCCTAAGATAAAATCTTCTTTAATATTTATTATAATATTTTGATAGGGGGAAAACAATATATATAACAACACTAACACTACCCATAGAACTGTAGAGTGATTTTAGGGTAGTTATATAGCCAGCATAGTCCGCAAGGATTGAATGGGCAAGAAAAGCTACGAAGCGGCGATATAATGAATTGAACTTGAGGGATCAATTGATCATCCTATAACTGATCAGATAAAGAAGACAGCTTTTTAATAGCTAGTCTTTTGAATATACTAGAAAATTCTTAGGTAGAAGGGGGGGAAAAAAAAACTTGAATTTGATGATGTCTGCCCGTTCAAATGGCCCGGGTATGGCCTATCTACTTATACAGTTTAATCCCCCTAAGTGTAGCTTATATAGTTATAGCTTAGTCAACTAGCAAGGGGGTGTGTTCAACCCAGCCATTAAAATATAATCTATAAGATATCTTTTTATTATTCCTTAATTATTATAAAGTTCTATTAACTTTATAATTCTTTTATATATAGGAAAGTTAATATCCTTATATACTATCTTTAATAAAAGGCTTTCTTTTAAATAATTAAAGTCTATTAATAATTTTAGATTAATAAGGTAAACTTTTAATTTTAGATTAAATAATAATATAGCTATTATCTAGCTATAATTATTTTATATCCTTGCTTTTTTTATTATTAAGGATATAAAATAATTAATATTATTCTAGATATAATAGATAATTAGATTAATATTAGAATTATTAATTAAGGTATTAAGATTTATTTATTACTATTAAACTACTTTATAATTTTTAATAATATAATAAATACTCTTATATATTATATAGTTAAGAGCTTAATATATTATCTTATAGTATATACTATTATATTTATAATACTTTATATATTAAGGGATAAAATTATTATTTAATAAATAATCTTTTTAATTTAATAAAGGGGTTATATTATTATTAGCTTTATTTTAGAGAGAGATTAAATTATTCTAATTATTAATCTTTTATTATAAAAAGGCTTTATAAGTGTTTTGGTTATTCTATCTTTATTAGGCTAATATAGACTCTCTTTATATATCTATTTAAAATAGCTGCTTTTAAGTAATAGATAAGCTATTATTTATAACTTTAGCCTAAAGAGACCCTAATAATCTTTATACTATATAAGTTATATAATAGCTTAAAGATAATAGCTTTAATAGCTTATTAATAAGGTATTTATATATATAAATAAACTATTAAAAGATTTAATTTATAATTTATTAAAGCTAATCTAGCTTTTTAATAGCTTTATAATAGTATATTAAACTATTATTTTAATTATTTAATAGCTAATATATTAATATAGCTTAAGTAATATCTTTAATATCTTTTAAATGATTAATATAGAGATAGCTAATCTATTAATTAGATATATTACCTTAAAAGCAGATAATACTAAAAAGTATCTTTTATATATCCTTTAGGAATTCTATAAAGATTACTATAAACTATATATTAAATTAGATTAGGAATATTTATAATTCAATCTAAGACTTCTTTTAATACTTAGATATTAAAAGAGCTTAGGATTAAATAATTCTATAATATTACTTTAACTCTTCTACTTCTTTATAGTTTAATATATTAGATAATTAAGTTAAGATAATTGAATCTTTTAGCTCTAAAAGATTTAAAATTATATTTAAATCATTCTTTTAAAATAAGAATAAATATTCTATCTTTCTTTTTTCTTTTAATTATCTTTTAATTATCTAAATTAATTAATCTAGCTTTATTTTAAAAAGAGTTTTATTATTTATTAATAGTATATTAGTTAAAGGAGTAATTATAAAATACTTAAATCTAGCTTAATATTAAATAAGAAGCTAGATTAAAGGCTGCTTTTATTAATTTAAAGATTATTCTATAATCTTTAATAAAGCTATAGTATTATTAATTATTACTTAGGTTTCTAGGATTAATTCAGGCTTATAGCTTATAAGCTAATAGCTAGCTATTATGGTTTATTTTGCTATTATTCTTAATTTTAATAATCTCTTTACTTAAAGAAAGGATAAGAGAGATCAATCTATTAAGGATTAAGGTTAAGAGGTTGTAAAGAGAGTGAAGAAGGTTAGGAATAGTATTAATTTTGCTATATATAAGCAGGTAGGTAATAGATAACTAGAAGCTTAATCTCTGGTCTTCTTCCTTTTCTTAAAGGAGAAGGCCCTCTTTATAGATATATATATTCCTAGCCTATATAATATAGATTCTCTGCAGGGCTCTTTTAGGGTCCTGATAAAAATAAATAAAATTAATATCTTTATTAAGCTTTTAAATAAATAAATTTATCCTTTTTTTAGATTCTTATTTAAATAAATATAAAGCATTTTTAATTCTTTTTTTAATAAAAGATAGATTATATTATATAAAAGAATAATTTCTAAAAGTAGATTAATTATATTATTTATAGCTTTTTAAAATAATAATATATCTATTTAATCTATTTAAAATATATTTAAATAATTCTATAATTTTAAATAATTCCTTTATCTTTTTTATTTAATTTATTTAATCTTTATTTATTAATAATAATAGTTTTTAAAAGATATATAATTAAAAAGATGATTATTTTATTTTAATAGGCTTATATAAATTTATAAGATTATAAGAATTTTTTATTTTTTTATTTATAATTAAATTATTAATATTTATTATAAATATTTAAATAAATCTAAAAACCTTATAAATAAATTAATTTAAATAATACTAGATTATCCTTTAATTTAATTTTTAATTAATATTAAAATATATTTAAATAAAACTTTATTTAATTTCTTTTAAATCCTTAATAATAAATAGGATTTTCTATATATTATATATTTAAATATTTAATTTATTTATTATTTAAAGCTTTAATAAATCCTTTATTAATACTTATTATAATCTATTTATTCTAATAAATATCTTAATAATAAGATTTAATTTAATATATATATTTAGAGCTATATATATTTTAATTAATATTTATCTCTTTATTATTATTAATATATAAAAATAAATTATTATTTTAATAATAATTTTTTTAATTAAAGTTAAAGGGTTTATATTAATTAAATATCTTTTTTTATTTTAATATTATCTTTTATTTTAATAATATTAATAATTTAATTAAAATAATCTAGTATAAGATAGCCCTTTTTATTATATATATAATAGATTATAATAATAAAATAATTTATTTAATTACTCTCTTTATCTTTTTAATTATTATCTTAATTATTATCTTTATAAAAATAATTATCCTTGTTATTTTTATAACCTTTTTAGCCTTAATAAAAGCCTTTTTAATATAAAATTATTATTAATTATATATTAATTTAATTTAATTAATCTTTATTATAGTTTTATTTATTTTATAATCCTAAAAAGAATCTTTTTTTAGCTTATTATTTAAGGCTTTATTTTTATTATTTATTTAGCCTTTTTTATAGATTTTAATTTCTTCTTTTTTTTAGATTTTTAAATAATATTAAAATCTTTTTATTTTTTATATTATTTTATCTTAATTCTTAAAAAAAGCCTTTTTATAAAAATAAATATATTTTTATAATTTTAATTTAAACTTAATAAAATATTATATAATTAATTTCTTTTTAATTATTTTTATAAGATAAGCTTTTAAATTAAATAAATATAAATATAAATTTATTAAAAATTAATAATTATATTATTAAGCTTTTTTAAAGATATTATAAATCTTAATTATTTAATCAATAAAATCTTTTAAATAAGTTTTATTTTAATTTAAAAAGTATTTTTAATTAACTTTATTAGTTTGTCTATTAATTTTAATATAGCTTTATATTTTATTTAATTAAATAGATTTATATTTATTTTTTATATTTTTATAAAGATTAAAATAATTTAATATATTTTCTTTTTCAAGTATTTAAGGCTTATTTAAAAGGCTTAATAAAATTATTTATTTATTTCTTTTTATAATTAATATTTTTATAATATTATAATTTAATAATATTAATAATCTTTAGTTTTTTTAATTAAAAATTATTTAAATTATTATGGTTTTAATTAAATTATAATCTTTTTTTTATAGGATATTTATAATAAAGATATTAAAATCTTAAGTTATTTAAAGATAAAGCTAAAAGATATTAATCTCTTTAATTTTTATTATTTTAGCTAAAAGTATTATTATTTTATTTTAAATTCCTATAAACTATTATAAAGAATTAATTAAATCCTATTAATTTAAGGCTTTAAATCCTTAATAAACTATAAAATCTAATAATATCTTTAATAATAAAGATAATCCTTTTATAATAAAATAAATAAAAATTATTATTAATCTTAAATAATTATAAATAAAAATATAAGAATTATAAAAGGAATTCTAGATATAATTAAATAAGATTATATAGCTTTAATTAATTAATTAATAATAAGATTTATATTTAAATTAAATCTTTTTTTCTTTATATCTTTTAAATATAAAAGGCTATTAAAGTTTTAATAATTAATAATCTTTTAAATATTTTTTTTAATTAAGTATTTAAATATCTAATCTTATTATAATAATAAAATAAATAAAAATAAGATTTTATTATAAAAAATTAAGAAAACTAATATTATTATTTTATATTTTATATTAATATATTATAATATTATATTATATATAAATAATATTATCTTTTATTTTAAATTTATTTATATTATATTTATATTTAATTATTTTATTTTATTTTAGATTTTAATATTTATTATAATTAACTTTAATTATATTTATTTATTATTATTTATATATATTTTATATATATTTTTATTACTTTTATTATATATATATACTATATTTTTAATATAATTAATTAATTAATTAATTATTTTATATAAATATAAATTTATTTTATTTTATATTTATTTTATATAATAAATATATAAAGATTAATTAAATATCTTTAAATATAGTTTTTTTATAGTTTTTTATTTTTATTAAAAATAATAAATAAATTTAATTTATATAAATTTAATCTTATATAAAATAACTTAAAAATATTATAGTTTATCTTTTAAATATTATCTTTCTTTTATTTAAATATAATATATATATATTAATTTTCTTAAATATAATAAAATACTATTTATTACTTATTTATTTTCTTATTATTAAATATATATCTCTTATAAATTCAATCAGGTAAACTGTATTTATTAATAACCCTTACTATAACTAGAGGTCTAGAATTTCTCTTAGTATAGTATAATATATAATGTAGATAAGTAGATATCCACTTCGCGTACTTGTCCGATAGCTGCCGTGAATCACCACCACTACACCTGTCGAACCTTCTAAGTCTTACACTCACAAGACTTTTTAATCTTTAGCAAACCAGACACATTGATTAACATATAATATCTGCTGGAATTATTAAAGGTCGTTGCTATGCTGCTTGCTTACCAATCAATGAGGCGTATACCACACGTCGTGCCACTTCGCTTGCATTTAGTCGCCAGAATAGTGAGCCAGGATGGAAGACGTATCTCTTTCCCAAAACATTTACGATATTTTGCCCATGATTCTTCTGGCGAAAGTAAGCAGCAAATTGACAGGTGTGACGCCCTGTGATCTTCTGTGATGTCCTATCCCCATGTGCAATAACTTCTTCTTTGTATTGCTGACAGACTGCGAAAGCGATTCGAAGCCCACCCTCCATTTGCCATTATCCTGCAACGCTCATATAAGCGATCAAGCCAGGCCATCTGTGCGCGAAAACATCTACACCATCCCAAATATTCTCACATTTACACGACTCGCAGCAGCCCCTGTTATAGGCTATTTAGTACTACAGGACTTAAATGCCTGGGCAGTTGGTTTGCTCGCTTATGCCGGTGTCACGGATTTGCTTGACGGGTGGATCGCACGGCGATGGAATAGTAGAACGGTGGTCGGGACAGTAATTGATCCCATGGCAGACAAGGTACTGATGACAGTACTGACTATTTGTCTAGCTGCCAAGGGGGCTCTTCCAAGTATGTATACGCCGTTTGTTTAGCAAGCCCCTGAGCTGCATCCATTTGCTTTTCTCTTCTGTCCCGCACAATACCCTTTCCCAAGGCAGCGTATCTGCTTAACTAACAGACCAATCTATTGGTTTTGTGCTAGTCTGGCTAGCTGCCATCATTCTTGGGAGAGATCTGGGTCTGGGTTTCGCTGCTATCTATTACCGTTGGATTTCATTACCACCCCCAAAGACATTCTCCCGATACTGGGACTTTTCTTTACCATCCGCCGAAGTTCGACCAACGACTATTAGCAAATATAACACCTTTCTTCAGTTAGCACTAGTTGGCTTAGCAACTGCTGCGCCTCTTGTTGGCGCCGACATGGCGCCGGCTCTTTCAACTATGCAGTAAGAGATCCAAACCCATAAATTCCACCGCAGTTCCATTCCTGTGGCTCGCTCGTCATGCCTATTCCTCTCCAATTTTGAGATTGTCGAGAAAAAGCCAAATTCAGAGCTTGAGAGTTAACAAAAAACATGACAGGTATGTTGTAGCCACCACCACACTCTGGAGTGGTGCAAGCTATGTTTATAGCAAGGATGCGGTCCAGATCCTCCACAAGGCCAAGCGTCGGCACTGAAATACACCTTCCAGACAATTATCTTTCGAAATAACGTGTTGAGGAAGACTCTTGCAACGGTTGTCCACAGGTTTTTTACGTTCGCCTTCTCCGAGCCAGAAGTACAAATAATCAAACCCTGCCTGGCCCAGGTCTATCATTTGATTAAATATCACTCAAAAAGAAGGATATTGCGTCAAGTATCACGTAGTTCGGCATCTCTTTGTAGCTTGTCAATTAAAAGTAATGTGCCCAAAATATCATACAACTAATATAGGATGGGTAGACAGTGTAGTTGCGAGAGTTTCACTACTTGGCGAAGGTGAAGTTTGTTTAAATCCTTTGGCAGTCGGGCTTAAGGTTTTATTGCCCCACGTGAGACCCGAGCATCGACGGCGAATATGAGCAAGCAGTCGTAGGCAGCCAGAAGGTGTTACTCCTTCAACGCGACGGGCTTGCGCAAGAGTCTCAGGGCGCGTTATCTTGAAAATCTCCTTCTCAGAGAGGGCAAGCCCTGTGATTGAGTCATAATCTAAGTCGAGAGGAATGCGAATACTCTCATCATGCACGAACTGCCCTCGCTCAGCCGCCTGCATCTTAATGTAGGGGGCATATGAGGCTTCAATTGCTACCCGATCCCGGATACGCACGGGATATGTGAGAATCTCGGGGGCGACAGAGCTGAGATGACTCAGCTCAATTCGGGCTGTCGTATTGGACAACCTCAGCATGTCGAGGCCACTCCGACGATGTGGATGTCTTTTCAAATGAAATCCCATCTCCATCCATTGATCTGGGAGCAGTGACACGGCATGAAGAGCGCGGGTGAGATCAGCAATCTGTTGCTTTTCGTCAACGAAAGCACTCCACCGCTTGTCAGAGACAATACCCCATTCACGTCCCTTATCAGTGAGCCGGATGTCAGCATTGTCGGCTCTTGCTGCCATACGAAATTCGCTCCGTGATGTAAACATCCGGTAGGGCTCCGTTACACCTTTCGTGACCAAATCATCGATCATGATGCCGATATATCCGTCTGATCTGGAGAGTGTCACACCCGGAAGCCCAAGAGCTGTTCGCCCAGCATTTATGCCCGCTATGATGCCTTGCCCGGCGGCCTCTTCATAACCAGTTGTCCCATTAATTTGCCCAGCCAGGTAAAGACCTTTGATGGCCCTTGTTTCGAGGGTGGATTCGAGTCCTCGAGGATCAACATAATCATATTCTACACCATATCCAGGCTGCAACATTCGCACTTGCTCTAATCCCTTTATAGTTCTAAGAATCCTCTCTTGAACCTCCGGAGGGACTGTCATTGATAAACCGTTAGGATATATTACTGGGTTGTCGAAACCTTCCGGCTCAAGCCAGACAATATGCCTCTCTTTATCTGCAAATTTGATGACCTTGGACTCTAGAGACGGACAATATCTTGGGCCTTTGACTGACTCCCGTATGTGAATTGACCTGTCGAGGTTGTCTCGGACGATGTTGTGCGATGCTGTGTTGGTGTATGTGAGACTACATGTGAGCTGGGTATCAACTGTAACGCGCTCGTTGAGGTAACTAAAGGGAACAGGGGGATCGTCTCCAATTTGCTTCTGGAGGACCCCAAAGTCGATACTCGATTTGTCTAAACGTGGTGGGGTGCCTGTTTTCAATCGGCCCAACTGGAATCCGGCCTCTGCAAGTGATTTGCTTAGCCCCGTGGTTGATGCCTCTCCTAGCCGACCGGCTGGGTAGCTTTGAAGTCCAATGTGTATTTCGCCGCCAAGAAAAGTGCCCGTGGTGATAACAACACTACTGGAGGCCAATATTTCACCAGACTCTAGCCGAACCCCAGCAATAGTGGATCTCGGTTTTCCAGAGGAGGTACCTTCATCTGACAGTACAATGTCCGAAACACTGCCGAGAATAATTGTCAGATTTTGGTAGGTCTGCAACTCCTCCTTCATATGCTTCTGATATAGATCCCGATCAATCTGTGCGCGTGGGCCCTGAATTATATACATGTAAAGTTAGCACCATGTCTATTAAGGGTTAATATGAAGATTGAATGGTGGTGCAAGGATCTCACCCAAACAGCTGGACCTTTCTTACGATTCAGCAAATGAAACTGAACTCCAGCCTTGTCGATGATTCTTCCTGCCAACCCATCCAGAGCGTCTATTTCTCGGATTATGGTCCCTTTCCCGACACCCCCGAAGCTAGGATTACACGAGCAAGTTCCGAGATTCGCAAGCTTGGGTGTGATCAAAGCTGTTCTTGCTCCAGATCTGGCAGCTGCAGCACAAGCCTCTGCACCAGCATGGCCACCACCTATAACAACGACATCATAGGGCCTATGCACTCTCGCGTTAGCAATTTGTAGCTTGGTATAGTGAAGCATTATGTGAGCTTTCACCTGCTCCTTTGTGCGACATTTGCGAAGAATTTTCGCCCATAAGTTCGACGAACCATGCGTAACCGCGAGGCTCTGTGGTGTATCAAGGCCCGCATAGCATGGTTGCACTCATGAAAAGATGTGTCTTCGCTAACTACCGTGGTCTCCAGACACCACAAGTCGACGGGAAGACACGGGTAAGATTGGTGTGATGCGGAAAGCGGGTCACGTGGAATACGAGCATACAAGGATTCACTATGAGCTTGGAGGAGTATAATAGATATAACTAAAGCTTTGATTTATATAAAAGAGAGAGGCTAAAAGGCTAACTAAATAAGAAGAGTTTTATAATAGATCTGCTTATAGAAGTATAATATAATTAAATCTAGTTAAATATAAGCTGATATTTTAAGAAGTTTAATTATATATACAGCTTAATATAGAGAGTGCTTATACGGCACTCACTTCTGTGTAGGCGGCACCTTTTATTCTTATAACCCTTATACAAGCTTTATCATTGTCCGATTTTAACTATAGTAGTACTTAATATGCACTGTTTTGAATATCAAGGTAAATTAATAAGATTTATATTATAGATTTTAATTATTATAATAAATAATATTAATAAATTATAAATAATATATTTATTTAATAAAAATATTTTTATAATATTATTTATTATAATAATTAAAAATTTATTAAATTAATAGTATAAGTTTTTTAAAAGGCTTAGATTAAGTACCTATATAATCAAAAGTTAATAGTAATAATATTAAGTAAAATATATAAATAAGCTAAAAAATCTAGATGCTGTTTATATAGAAGTGAATACTGTATAAGCACTCTCTTAATATATTTTTTAATTAAAGATTTTATTTATAAAGTTTATTAATTATAAATCTATAAAATCTATAATATTTCTATAATAAAAAATTTAAATAATAATAAAAAAGAATCTTTTTTAAAGCTTAATTTTTTAAATATTAATATTAATATTAATAATTTTTATTTATTCTTATATATTTCTTATATTATTATATTTATTAAAGCCTTTAAAATAAAACTTTATAAAGCCTTTATAAGATTAATTATAATTAAATTATAATAATAAATTTAATTTATAATAATAAAATAAAATAAATATAATAATATTTAAGTATTATTATTATAAAAACTATTAATTATTTTATTTATATTATAATAATAAATATAAATTAAATAGTATTATATAATTAAAAATTAAATATTATTATAAATATATATAGATTATTCTTTATAATATTTATTATATAAATAAAAATTAATCTTATATTATATTAAAATAATTAATATTTAATTTAAATAATATTAAAAATATTATAAAGATAATTATTTATATACTTTTTAATAAATTTAAAAGATTTATTTTTATCTTATAAATTATATAACATAATTATATTTTAATATAAAAGAATTTTTATTCTTTTAATATAAAAAGAAGGAAAAAAGAATATATATAAATATATATAAATATATATTATTTTTATTAAGATTAAAAAGAAAATTATTAATATTATTTAATATAAAATAGTTTAATATTCTTTTTATAATATACTTTTATATATAATTATATTTAAATAATATATATAAGAAGCTAGCCTTATAACTTTTATAAATAAGTATTAAAAAGAATATTAATAAATTTAAAGAAAAATAAATTCTTTTTTTAATTCCTTTTCTTATATTAATAAAGTCTAATCTAGATTTATTTTATCTTTATATTTAAGATTTAATCTTTAAATTTTAATCTATAATATATTATTTTTTCTTTAATAATAATTTAAATCTTATTTAATAATTTAATAATAAATATATAAGATATATAAGATATATATATTATTATAATAATTTAATAGAATATTCTTTATCTTTTTAAAATTATTATCTTATATACCTTATATTTTAATTATTCTAATTATTAAAAGTATTATTAATGTATATAATTTTCTTTTTATTTTACTTTTAAATCTTATCTTTTTTTTCTTATATAATAATAAATTATTTAAACTTTTATTATATTTTTTTTTATTAATAATAAGAATAATAAATATTATACTAATATAATTTAAAAATAAAAATCCTTTTAATTCTTAATTTAATTATAATATATTTAATATAAATATAAATTTAAATAATATAGCTCTTATAATTTATATTTAATTTATATTAAGTTATATATAATCTTTCTTTAATAAAAAAAATAGGCTATTAATAATTATATTATTTTTCATTATTTTAATAAAATTTTAATTATACTTTTTAATAAAATAAAATTAATTTATTTTCTTTATATTAAATAATTATATATAAATAATTATAAAATTCAAATTTCTTTTTTTAATTATATTTATATATTATATTATTAGATATATTCTTTTTATAATTATAAGAATTATATCTTTTTAAATAATAATATATTATATAATATAATTATATTATTATATAATTATATAAAACATTAAATTTATATTATAATTAAAATAATAAGAAAAAGCCTTAATATCTTAATTAAATAAATTATATTTATATAAAATAAAACTCTTAAATAATAACTTAAAGATATATATTAAAACTATTTTAATAAAACTAATAATATTAATAAATATTTATAAGCTTATATTTATTTTCTTTCTTAATCTTATCTTAAATATATTTAATACTTTTATTTTATTATAATAGTTTTATATTATTAAAATTTTATTTTTTAAGTACTTTAATTATAATATCTTATTATAATTTTTCTATTATATCTTTAATAAAGAATAATTTATAGTATTTTATATAATAATAAAATAAGATTTATTATATAATTTTTTATTTTTATATAAACCTTATAAAATATATAATATTCTTAAAATAGGCTTTATTAATCTTTAAATAAGATTATTAAATAAAATAAAAGATATACTTTATATATAATAAAGAGATTTAATTTTAAAGATAAATTAAATAATAAAAGATAAATCAGGCTTTAATTTAATTTTAATTATTATATAATAATTATTATTAATCTTCTTTTTATCTTTAAAATTATTAAAATAAATAGGTTTTTTATATAATAGCTTAATAGCTAGACCTATTATAGCTTAATAACTAGACCTATTATAAAGACCTATTATAAAAACCTAGATACCTTAATAGCCTAATCTATTAAATTAAACTAGAATAGAAAAGGGATTTTTTTATATAAAAACCTTCTTTTCTTTATATTTAAAATACTAAATAAATTTTAAATAAATATTATTTAGAATTCTAACTTCTAGATTAATCTAATATTTTTTAAAGATATATAATATTTAAATTCTTAATTAAATCTTATTTTCTTTCTTTATTAATAATATAATTATTTTTATTTTCTTTTTTATAGATTATTATTTAAATAATTATTATATCTCTTTTTTATTATTTTAATTATTAGCTTTAATTAATCTTTATAAAATTATAATAGATTATAAGCTTAAAAAATAATTATTTTAGATTATAAAAAGATTATTCTTTTTTCTTATTATATTAATTATATTATATATTATAGCTAGTATATAATAAGCCTTATATATTTATATTAATTATTATAATTAATTAATAAAGAAAATAAAGCTTTTATTAAAATCTAATTATTTCTAATAATATTATAATTAATATTTTTTATTTATATAATATTATAATAAATATTTAGATTTATTTTTATAATTTTTATTTTTTATTTTAACTATAATAATTATAATAAGCTAGCTTTATAATTATTATAAATAAGTATTAAGAATAATATTAATAAAGTTAAAGAAAAAGAAATATCTTTATTTTAATCCCTTTTCTTATATTAATAAGGTTTAATCTAAGCTTATATTATCTTTATATTTAAGGCTTAGGCTTTTAAATCTAAACTTAATAAATTATTTTTCTTTTAATAAAAACTTTAATCTTATTTAATTATTAAATAATAAGAATATAAAATAGATATTATATACAATATTATAATAATTTAATAGAATATTTCTTATTCTTTTTAAATTATTATTTTATATACCTTATATTCTTATTTATTTTCTTTATTAAAATTATTATTAATTTAAATAATTTTCTTTATATTTTTATTTTAAATCTTATTCTTTTTCTTATATATATTAATAAAATATCTAGATATCTATTATATCTTTCTTTATTAATAATAAAGATAATAAATATTATATATTTATAATCTAAAGATAATAATCTTTTTAACTCTCTTTTAAATTATAATATATTTAATATAAGTATAGATTTAAATAATATAGCTTTTATAAATATATATTATATTCTTTATTTAGCTTTTAATTAATTATATATAACCCTTTTTTAACAAGAAATAAAAAGAAATTATTAATAATTATATTATTTTTAATAACTTTAATAAAAGGTTAATTATACTTTTTAAAGAAATTAAATTAATTTATTTTTCTTATATTAAATAATTATATAGAAATAATTATAAAAATTATAATCTTATCTTTTAATTATATTAATATATTATATTATAAAATATATTACTTTTATATTATAAAGATTATATATTATTAAATAATAATATATTTTATAATATATTTATAATATTATATATTTATATAATATATTATAATTATATTATAATTAAAATAATTATTAAGGCTTTTAATATTATAATTAAATAAATTACTTTTATTTAAAAAGAATAAATCTAAATAAAAACTTAAAGATATATTTTTAAAGCTATTAAAATAAAATTTATAAAATTTATAAATATTTATTAATATTTAATAATATATATCTATTCTTCTTTTTATTTTTATTTTAAATATTATTAATACTTTTATTTTATTATAATAATTTTATAATATTAATTCTTTAACTTTTAAAGATTTTAATATATTTTTAAATTAAAATATCTTATTATAATATTCTTATTATATTCTTATTTAGATTTAATTTATATTATTTTATATAATAATAAAATAAAATATATACTTTAATCTCTTATATTTATATAAATCCTTTTTAAATATATAATATTTAAAATAGTTTTTATTAATTTTAAGATAGGATTCTTAATTAAAATAAAAAATATAATTTATATATAAAAAGATGATATAAATCTAATAATAAATAAAATAATAAAAGATATATTAAGCCTTAATTTAATTTAAAAAAAACTTTAATTATTATATAATTATTATTATTAATCTTCTTTTTATTCTTATAATAATTATAAATAATATTAATAATACTAGCTTTATTATATTATTTATAACTTTTATATTATTTAATATATATTTATAAAATATTATTATATTTATATTATATCTTTTATATTAATTCTTAATAAAAATAAATCTTTTTTTTTAGAATATACTAGTTTTAGTATATTATATTATTATCTATTAATATTTACTTTATTAAACTTTTTATAAATAATATTTATTATTAATTATTTAATAATAATAATATTCTTTTATTTAATTTATATTAAGAATACTTATAATATATAAATAATATTAATTAAGATAAGATAAAATAAAAATTAAAATCCTAATAAAAAAGACTATTTAATAAATTTAAGATAGATTTAATATATTATTAAATTCTATTTTTAAATAATAATAAAGAATATAAATTTTTATTTTTATTTTTATTATTATAAATATATAATATTTAATAATAATACTTTAATTTAATATTATTATAATATAAGATTATTAAAATAATAAATATTATTTTATTTTATTTTAAAATTATTTAATATTTAAAATTATTTTGTATTCTTTAATAATTCTTATATAAGATTATTTTATTCTTTTTATTTTATAAATATTTATTAATTCTAGTTTTTTTTTTATTTATTTTTTATTATTAAAATATTTTTTATTTTTATTCTAATATAATATTCTTATTCTTATTATTTAATATTTAATAAAGGCCTGGTTTATTATTTATTATTTATTAAAATAAAAATAGATTATTTAATATTTATTTTATTAAATTAATATAAAAGATTAAATAAATTCCTTTTAATATATTTAATATAATTATTAAAGATATAAAAATAATAATTATTTTATATTTAATATATAATTAATTTAATTTCTAATTTAAATAATTTATTTTAATATTATATAAAAAGATCTATATATTATTTTTAAAAGAAAAGTATTTTATTAAATATTAAGAGTTATTTATAATCTTTTAAGCTTCTTATTATATATAAATAATAATTATTTATATAAGATTAATTTTAAATTAAAGATAATTAAAGAATATAATTATTTATATTTTTAATAATATTTTATTTTTATTAAATATAGCTTTTATTATATTAAATTAATTTTAAATTTATTTAATAAGTTATTTAAATTTATATTAATTATTAAGGATTAATTATTATTAAATATTAATTAATAGATTAAAAGATTATTATTTTATTTAAATTATAAAAAATACATATTTTATTTAAATATTAATTTAAACTTTTTAATTTATATATTTTATATTATTATTTATTTATAAATAATATATAATAAATAAAAGTTATTTTATATTATTTAATTTATATAATATAATTTAAAAATAAATTTATTAATTTAAATTCTTATTTATAATAATCTTTTTTAAAAATCTATAAAAATATTATTAAATATCTTAGAATTATTTAATATATATTTTAATAATTATAAATATTATTATTTTTAATTAAATATATTTTAATAAATAATTTATAATAATTATTAAAAACTTAAATTAATTATTTTATTTTAAAAGTTTTATTATAAAATTTATAAATATTTATATTTAATATTTATTTATAATAAATAATAATTAAAATAATCTTTAATATAATTATTAAAAGATATAATTATCTTAATATATTAAATAATTATATATAAATTAATAAATTAATTATAATATATTATTTTAATAATAATTATAATAAAAAAATTTAAATATTAATTTTTATTTTAAATATTTTATTAAAAGAAATTATAAATTCTTTAAATAATTATAATAATTAAGGAATTTTAATTTAAAAATTAAAATTAATCTTTATAAATTAATATCTTATATATATTTATTATATAATTTATAATTTATTATTTTATTTTAATTTTAATAAGAAATTATTATATATATTTTATAATTATATATAAATAATAATTATAAATAAAATTCTTTTAAATAATTTAATTTTAAAGATTAAATAAATAAATATTTTTAAATAATATTATTTATTTAAAAGATTATTTATTTTTATTTTAAATTATATATATATATATATATATATATAAATTATTTTAATTAAATATATAATTTATATTAAAATATTTTCTTTAAAAAATATTAAATTAAATTATTTAAAAATTAAATTAATAATAAAAATAATATTAAAATATAAAAGGATTTTTATTTATTTAATTTATTATTTAAAAAGTTTTTTAATATTTATAAAATACTTTAGATTTTTATATTTAATAAATAAAGAAAATAAAAGAAAATAAAAGAAAATAAAATAAAATAAAATAAAATAAAATAAAATAAAATAAAATAAAATATAAAATATTATTAATATTTTATATTTATATAAATATTATTTATTTTTTTATAATGTTTTTTTAATATTATATATATAATGTTTTTTATTTTTATAATAAATCTTAAATATTAAATAATAATTATAATAAATATATTAATTCTTTATAAATATATAAAAATCTTTTAAATCTTTTATAAATAAATCTTTTTAAAGCTTTTTAAAAATATAATAATATTATTTAAAATATATTTTAAAATTAAATTAATATATTTTTAAAAAATTATAAAAATATTTAATAAATTAAATAATATAATAAATTATTTAAATAAATTTAATTAAATTTAAAATATTATAAAATAAGTTTTTTATAATTTAGATTTTATAAAAAATAAAATAAATATTTAATGTTATATATTAATAAATATTAAATAATAATCTTAATATCTTTTTAATTAATAATAATAAATATTAATTCTTTATTATAATTTTATTTAAAGCTTAATAATCTATATAAAAATCTTATTTTTTTATAACCTTTTTAATAAAAAAAAATATAATAATTAATAAAAAGATAGCTTTAATATATTTTTTATTTATTAACTTTATAATTTATTTTTATATTTTTAATAAATAATCTTAAAATATATTATATAAGGATTCTTAAAATAAATTTATTTAATATATATTTAATTTAATTTAAATTTAAATATATTAATTTATTATTTGTTAATATAAAAATAAATAAATAATGTTTTTTATTAAATAATATTATAAAGTTATATAATCTTTTAAGAAATTATAATAAAGTTATTATTTATTTTATATTTATTTTAAATAAATCCTTTAAAATATCATATTATTTAATAATATTTATTAAAATAATATTTATTAAAATAATATTTGTTAAAATAATATTTATTTTATAAATATTAATAATAAAAGTTTATTTATAATTAAATATCTTTTATCTTTATTTTTTTATTAATATAATAAAGATAAATCCTATAATTATAATAATATTTATATATTTTCATTAAATAAGCTTTCCTTTATAATAATTTTATTTATTTAATTAATTTAAAATTCTTTTTTTTAATAATAAAATAAATATATTTATATTATATTTAAAATAGTTTTAGGATTAAATCTTTTAATAAATTTAGGATTATATATATAATTAAAATAAAATCTTAATTATTAATATTTATTTATATCTTAATTATAAAGTATATCTTATAATTTATAATTAATCTTATAATAATATTAAATATATATAATCTTAAAGGATATATTAAATTTAAATCTAATTATTAAGCTATTTATTTATTAATTATAATATAATATTTATAAATATAATAGAATATAAAAAAATAAAAATTAAGAATAAATATTTATTTAATCTAGTTTTAATATCCTATCTTTTTTTAATTATAATCTAATATTAATCTCTTTAAAGCTATTATATAATTAATTTATTTTTAAATAAGATTTAATTTAAAAATAAATTATTTTCTTTATTCTTTATTTTAAAATTAAATATTATATTAGATTTAATAATATTGATATTAATAAAGTATTATAATTATATAAAATAATATTAGTTTTATATATATATTTAGTTTTATATATATATTTTTATTTTTAAGAAAAATAATATAATTCCTTTTAATCCTTTTTATATCTTATATAATATTTAATTATATTTATTATATTAATATTAATAATTAAAATATCTTTATTAATTAAAATAAAGATAATTATATATAAAATAATATATTAATTTTAATTTAATTTTATTTTTCTTTTAGATTAAATACCTTAAACTCTATAATAATCTATTAATAATAAAATATAATTATAATATAATTTTTATAAAGAATATTTTATTTTAAATAAATATTATATATATAATAGCTTAATATTTAATAAAGCTTTATTAATTTTATTAACTTAAATTAAAATAATATATTTATTATTAAAAGCTTTTATTTAAAATATATATAAAATATATAAAAGAATTCTTTTAATTATTATATAATATATTCTAATTTAATTTATATTATATCTTTATAATAAAGATTATAAAAAGCTAGTATTATATATTTAAAAAGCTTATCTATATTATATATTAAATTAAGATTATTAATTAAATAAAACCTTTAATTATATTTTTAAAAGAATATTTATATATTATTTTAAATAATTTCTTATTATTTCTTATAGCTATTTATAAAATCTATATTAATAATAATCTTATAATAAATCATTATTAATTATAAAGAAAAGGTATTCTTATCTTTATTAAATAATTAAAATAAAGAAAAAGATTTATATTTAAAATAAATTAACTTTTTAATCTTTTCTTTAAGATTAAATATTTTATAATCTTAATTAATAATTTATATTTTTATATAAAGAATAATTTTTTTATTTTTTAAAGCTAATAAAATATATCTTTTAAGGTTAATTAAGTATTCTATTAATTTTATAATAGAAATTATTATTCTATTTTAAATAAGTATTTCTTTTTTAAAAAAATAAAAAAAAGGAAATTTATTAAATATAATAAGCTAGCTTTATAACTATTATAAATAGGTATTAAAAATAATATTAATAAACTTAAAAAAAAAGAAATCTTTATTTTAATCTTTTTTCTTATATTAATAAGGCTTAATATAAGCTTATCTTATTTTTATATTTAAGGCTTAAGCTTTTTTTTAAGCTTATAATAACTTCTTCTTTAACTCTTATATATCTTAATTAATTATAATAATAAATAGCTTAATAGTAAGCTTAAAATAATAAGTTTCCTTTTTTATAATTCTTTTATTTTAAAATAATTTAATAATATTCTTATAGTTATTTAATAATATTATTTTAATTAATAACCTTAATAAATAAATAGATAAATCTAAAGGATATATATTTATATTATTATATTATTATAAATATATAGTATTATTATAGCTTATAAAAAGGCTTTTTTAATAATTAATTAAAAAGATTTATATTTATTAATTGAAAATACCTTTATTAATAATTAAGGAAAATATTATATTAATATTATATTAATATTATAAATATATTATAAATATACTATATTAATATTATAAAAACTAGTATAAATATTTAATAATTAATTTAAGATAAAGTATTTTCTATAATTTTATATTCTTATAATTAATATCTTAATATTATTTAAAAGAATATTATAATATTATTTTAATAATAATTTCAGTTTTATATTATTAAATAAGATACCTTTTTAAATAATTAATCTAAAAAAGGATTTTTATTATAATAGTATTTAAATCTATTCCTTAATTAAGCTAGAATAATTAAATAATTAACCACTTTATTATATAAAATATATAATATTAAAAGTAAATTTAATCTTTAATATTTTAAAGAATCCTTTTTAAAAATTTAAAATAAATTTTATATATTAATTATTAATTATAACTTTAAATATCCTTTAATTATATAATAATAAAATTCTTAATTATACTTTAGCTTATTATTTAATAATATAATAAATTAATCCTAGGATTAAGATTAAGATTTATTTTATTTATAAGTTATTATTATTATTATATTAAATAAATATTTATACTTTAATATCTTTTAAAATAATTAAGATATTTCTTTTAAAAATCCTATAATAAAATCAATAGCTATTATATAAAATAACTTATATAGTATTATTATTAATTATAATTTATATAATAATTTTATTTAATTTATTTAATTTATTAAATATATCTTATAATAGAATATCTATTATTTTATTTATTTTATTATTTAATAAAATATTAAGCTATTTAAAGCTATAATAATCTTATATATTATTATATAAATGTTTTAATTATATATATTTATTAATATACTAGCTATATAATTCTATAAATTATATAGGTTTTTTATATTATTTAATTTTAAATAATATAATAGCTTATATTTTATTATAAATAATATATTTATATTTAATAGCTTTTCTTTTATATTATTTTCTTATTTAGGTTTTTATATTTTAATTATTTTAATTATTTTAATAAATTTATTATCTTTTATATACTCTTTAATAAATTTATCTTTTTATTTATTATTAATTAATATTATAATTATAGAATTATATATATCTTTATTTTAAATATTATTAAGCTTATTTAGTATTTTCTTTTTTAATAACTTTTTTTAGATTTTTTTATAAAATTATTTATCTTTAATAAAAATTATAATAATATATTAAATATAAAATTAATCTTTTTTAGGATATAATATATATCTAATTTATATTAATTTAAATAAATAAGTATTATTATAAATTAATAATTTATCTTTATTAAATCTAATATTAATATATTTATTTAATTAATTATTCTTTTTATTATTATATAATCTATTAGGATTATAATTAATTAATTTAATAATTAAATTATTATTTTTAATTTTTAATATACTTATATTAAATATTTAATTTTAAGTTTAATTAATTTATATCTTTTCTTAGATTTATTAATAATTTATTTAAAAGTATAATTACTTATATTTATTAATAATTTATTTAAAAGTATAATTACTTATATTTATTAAATTAATATATTTTTATTATTTTATATATTATTTTTAAGATAAAAAATAAAACATTTAATTCCTTATTTATTTATATTAAGTTTAAGGAAAATAAATCTTATTAAATTATAATAATATAATATTATCTCTTTTATTTAATATATTTATAATATCTTAAATAATTCTTTTATTATTAATATTAATTTAAATAAGATTTTGTTTATTTATTTTATTTTAACTTTCTTATTAATCTTTTTAATAATTTAATTATCTTATCTTAATTTATTTAATAAACTTATTTTATATACCTTTAAGGGTTTAATTTTTATTTAAAATCTATAAATAAATTATTTAAAAAAAGCTATTATTTTAAATATATTTAAAGATTACCTAATATAATTAATATTTTATCTTCTTTAATCTCTTTATTTTATTCTTTATTATACTTATATTAAATATATTAATTTAAAATCTAAGTAATTTAATTAATAGATATATATAAAAGACTTTTAAAATAAGATTATTAAGTATAAATTTTTAAAAAGATATAATATTTTATATAAATACTTATAATAATTCTTAAAGTTATTATTAAAGATAATAATATTATTAATATATATCTTAATAAATTCTTTATAAAAATATAATCTTTAAAATATAAATTAATATAAGAAATAGAATTATTAGGGTTAATTATCTTTAGCTATAATATTATATAATAACTTAAAAGAGAGTGCTATAATATAATATTTAATAAATTCCTAAAGGATAAATCTAATAAAAAGGGTTTATATTAGTAGATAAGTTAGGGTATTCTAAGCAATAGATCTATTATATAGGTAATAGATACAAAGTATTATAACCAGGGATTAAGTATTAGTATAATAAGCAATAATAAGTAATATAATAAAGTTAAAAGTATATTAATAACTATCTAAGCTATATCTAAAAGAATAAAAATTAAGGATATATATATATATCTTGGATTATAATTTAAGCTATAATCCTTATTATTAGATTATACTTGAAATTATAAGCTATCCTATTAAATTATAGTTTTAAAAGTAATCCTAAGCCTAGGATTATATTTAGAATTATAATCCAATTCTATATAATTCTAAGCCTTTAGTATATATTTAATAATATTATAAATTATATAATTAAGGCCTATTATATAATCTTAGCTATTAGATTATAATATAATATCTCTCTCTTAAAAGGTCTTATCCTTAAGGCTTATAGATATACCTTTTCTTCCTTTCTTAATATTTTATAAGTTATAGGATTTATATTATATTAAATTATTTCTTATAATATTAGATTATATTAGAAAACCTTAATATTCTTTAAAGAAAACTATTAAATATTCTATACTAATTAAGGGTATAGATTTTAATAGTAAATTAATAGATATATTATATTCTTATTATTTTAAATAAAAATAATCTTATTATATAATAGAAAATAATAGCTTTTATATAGCTTATATAAAATAGGGTTACTTCTATAATAATATTTTAATAGTATCCTTATATATATAATCTTATTTATATTAGAGTATTTAATTCTTATTAATTTTATTAATAATAAAACTTTTAAAGTAATACTATTATTTAAACTCTAAAGAAAAGGAAACTAAAAAGAATATTTTAGATATCTAGGATTAATTATCTAAATTATAATCTCAGCTCTCCTTAGCTTTAAACCGCTTATCTTATATTTATAAGCTTAAAAAGAAAACTAAAGAATAAAGCTTTAAGTTAATTTATCAGGGTTTAAAGAAACTAAATACTAAAGATAGGATTAATCTAATTCCTACCTTAAAGATATATAAGTATTATATAATATCAGATTTATAGTTTCTAGGTATTCTAAATAAGATAGATTAGTCTTTCTTAGGTTTAAGTAATAAATTTATTAATTTAGGATCTTTAATTAGGCTAATTAATTCTAAAGGAACTATTATAGTATTAAATAATAATAGTTTAAATAATTAATAGGTTTTTATATATTATCTTTAGGTTTAAAGCCTTTTTATTTAATAAGATATTTATTTTATTTATTTTTTTATTTAATATTTAATATTATCTTTACTTCCTATTCTTTTTTAATTACTTCTATTTATATTATTATATATTCCTTTATATTATTAAATACTTTATTTAATAAGGAAATATAGAATATAGGGTATAATTATATATTCTTTAATAGTAAAAGTTTATAATTAATATTAGAAATAGTTTTCTTAACTTTAAAAGGTTTAAGTTTTTTAAAATCTAATTTATTACTTGATTATATTATTATAATATTTAAGGAAATTTTACCTAATATATAGTATAAAAGGTATATTATATCTCTCTTTTTAAAGATTAATCCCTTTAATCTTTATTAATTTATATAATACTTTATTCTATTATAGATGATTTAGAGTTATATATAGAGTTCTTTATACAGTTTCTATAGCTATATAGTATTTAATATAGCTTTTTTTAATTTTAATCCTTTTTAATATAATAGATAGAAAGCTTTAGATATAAATCTATAATTAGTATATATTAATATATTAACTTAGAAATGAATATATTATAAACTAATTATATAATTAATAGATATTTTATTTAATTATCTTAATAATAATTAATATAAGTATATAAATATCCTTTAATAGTTTAATTAATTTATTTTATTTATCTATCTATTTATAAATAATAGATAGTATTAAGTTTATATCTAATCCTAAGATATCCTATTAATCCTTATTAAAACTTAAAGGTAAATATTATTCCTTTATTAGATATAATTTCTTTTAATAAGCTATATAAGCTTATAATCACTCTATTAAAACTATAAATAAGATCTTTAGCTAAGCTTACTTCTAGATAAGGAATAAAGTAAAAGAACTTTATTAATCTTTCTATAATAACCTATATAAAGTTATAAACTACTCTTATAAGAGATTCTATAAATAGAGATAGTTTAATAATAAAGTTAAATAATATTAACTTTTATAGTTATACTAATACTAATAATAATTATAATTCTTTATATAGCTTATATTATATTAGCTTAGTTTATTTATAAGTAATATAATTATTTATTACTTTCTAGACTATTTATTATAATCCTTTAAATCTATAATATCTTTATACTTGTTTTATAATCTTTATAATTCCTTAATAACTATAAATAAGGAATTTATATAATTCTTATATAATAGTTTCTTAGAGTTCTTTAGGTATCTAGAGTTTTTTATTATACTTATAATATCTATATTTTTATTTTATATCTTTAGATACTTTTATTATATCTTTTAAGAAGTATATTTACTTAATTTATTTTAAGATAAAATTAATTAATATAACTTAATATATAGTATTTAATTTTATTTATAATATACCTGATTTGGATATTTAAAAGATTTATCCTTTATAATAAGGCTTTCTATTATTATAATTACTTTATTAACTTAGAGTATCTGCTTTATTATTTTCAGATCCTTTATAATAAATAATTTTATAGTTATAATCTATAAGGGTTTTTATATAATAGATTTATTATATATTTAGCTTCTATATAATAATAAAATAAGAGATATTCTTATAATTAATAAAAACCTTTATTTAATAATTATTTTCTTATAAATAATATAAGAATTTATTAAAGGCCTTAATAATAGCTATAAATTCCTTATTATAAATTAAATAATTAAGTTCTATTTTATAAAGTTTTTTAGAGTAAAAGATAATTAATTATAGTTTATCTTTATTATCTTATTATCTAATCTATACTTTAATAATATAATTTAAAGTATTAGTTTAATAAGAGGAAAACAACATATATAACAACACTAATACTACCTATAGAACTATAGGGTGATTTTAGGGTAGTTATATAGCTAGTATAGTCTATAAGGATTAAATAGATAAGAAAAGCTATAAAATAATAATACAATGAATTGAACTTAAGGGATCAATTGATTATCCTATAACTGATTAGATAAAGAAGATAGCTTTTTAATAGCTAGTCTTTTAAATACACTAGAAAATTCTTAGATAGAAGGGGGGAAGAAAACTTAAATTTAATAATATCTATCTATTTAAATAGCCTGGGTATAGCCTATTTACTTATATAGTTTAATCCCTTTAAGTATAGCTTATATAGTTATAGCTTAATTAATTAATAAAGGGATATATTTAATCTAGCTATTAAAACCCTTTTAATAAATATTAAAGATAATTCTATTATTAAGTTAGATAATATTTATAATTAATTAAATAATAGTATTTAAATATAATCTTTAGATATTTATATATATATACTTTATTTCTTTTATTTTATTTATTCTTAATTAAATATTCCTTTAATATTTAATCCCTTTAATTCTTTTAATATCCTTAAAGTATTTAACTCTACTATTTAATCTATAGATAGAGATATTATTAATTATACTTATATAGTATAGTATTTAGATCTATTAGATTAAATAGCTTAAGTTATTAATCTATTAAAGGAAGCTTCTATTATCTCTCTGATATATTAAAGGGTTCCTTCTTTAATTATTCTATTAAAATAAAGATTAATATAATTATTAGAATATTTAATATATAATATAGACTTTTTAATAAGGAATATATTATCTATCTTTTTAATAAATTTAATAATTATAATATACCCTATTACTTTTAAGTATTATAAAAGTAAATTAATACCTATTTAAATAATAATCTCTCTCTTATATCTTATAGATTAAATTAATAGTATATAGTATAAAAAGGGCTAAGGGTTTAATTCCTTTTATTAGTTTCTTTATTTCTTTTCTGGATTTCCCTTTTCTTTATTAAAAGGGTTGGTTTATTTATAAGAAAGATATTTATTATTTAATTAAGATACCCTATCTAGGTTTCTATTAATAAATCGCTTTAGGGTTATAATAATATCCCTAAAAGTATTAATATCCTTATCTAAGTTGATTATAGGGGTATTTAAAGAGGTTAATTTGATTATTTATTTCTTAAAGATAATCTATTTCTAAGGATTTAAATATAGTATAAGCTATATTAATATTAATTTTAATTCCTTGCTTAATAAATCTTAATTAGATAATCCTTAAGTATCCTTAATACTATTATATATAAATAAACTAAGCTTAAATAAAAGCTTAGAAACTAAATAAATAATAAATAATCTATTTCTATTAGCTCTTAAAGAATACTATTAAGATACTATTATTTAATTATTATTAGATTAAGTTATAATTGATTTAGCTTTCTTAATAATAATTATATTAATAGTTTTAATTGCTTTAAGCCTAATTATCTTATTATATTTAAACTTATTATTTAATTATTAATTAATAATAGCTTTAAAGAATATAGGTTTTTATATTCTAATAGAGTAAGTAGATAATATTATAATAATCTATATAAATAGTATAAATAGGCTATCTTCTATAAATATATAAAAGACTTTAGAGTTTATATATAATATAGATAAGGTATATCTATTAATTAAGAATAATATAATATCCTTTAAATAAATAAAATAAAGTGCTTTATTTATACTTTAATTATAGATTATTTAATTATTAAGATCCTATAAGATAATATAATAAAAGCTCTATAAATACTTAACTATACTTAATTTATTAATAATAAGATATAATATAGTATTCCTTACTCTAAATATATAATTAAATATAAACAGATTTAAACCATTAAATAAATATTAATCTTTTAATAATAAATAGAAAGGATTATTAAAAAGTAAATAAAATATATTATTATAAGACTATTTAATCTTATTTAAATCTTCTTTAATCTAATCAAGATAAAAGCAAAATCTAATTAATCCTTTAATAATAATATAAACTTAGAAGAAAGATAAATAATTATACTCTTAATCTTATACTTGCTTTATATATAAAATAATAATAAATATAAAGTTATAGAGAAGATTAAGCTTATAAAGTATTTATCTTTATAGATATATAAATTCTTTAATATAATATATTTATCTATCTGTTTATAAATCAAAGATATAAAGCTAGCCTTTAAATTAATCCTAAATAAAGGAATATTAATATATATTCTTATAGTTAATAAATCTAATAAAGAATCATTTATTAAATATATTCTTATAAAAGATATCTAGCCTATTAAGATAATTATAGATATTAAATATTAAATAATTATAAGATCTAAACTTATATAAAATATTAAAGAGATTTATATATATATAGAAGTATTTTTTTAATTTAAAAATATATATTACTTTAGGGGCTATAAATATATTATTAGAGATATTATAAAATATAATTTAAAGCAAAGGGTATAATATAAAATTAATAGCTTAATCTTTATTCTTTAATATATATAATAATTAATAGAGCTTAATTAGATAATTACTTTAATTCTGTTTTTATAGGCCTTAAGGAAATAGTTATATAATAGAGATAAGGCTATATATTATTAAATCTGAGATATTTATATTAAATTTCTAAGAAAGGGTTAATAATAGATTAGGCTAGTTTTATTAAAGGATTATAAAATAGGGTTACTTAGAAAACCCTAGATTTATTATAAATATAATATATTTATTAATATATTTATAAAATAAATCTATATCTCCTTTAAGCTATATTACTTCTATAATAATAATAAGGCTTATATTTTTAATATTTATCTAAAGAAAGGGTATAAATAATTTAAAAGTTCTTTATTATTTTAATATTATATATTAATAAGGAGTTAGATAGAGATATAATTAAATAATAATAAAGATTAAAGAAATAAAATAAGATAGTATAGGTATTAAGAGAGATAATAAAGATAGAAGAGGGTAATATATATAAGGTATCTCTTTATAAAAGAGAGCTTTATAAATATATAAGGATTTAAATTAATAATCCTTTATAATTATATATAATTACTTGATTAAAGATATCTTTTATTATAGATAGCTTTTCCTTTAAAGTATAGCTTTTTATTATACTTAATAGTGATTTATAACTAATAAATAATATATATTTTTATTTATATACTTTTTAAAGGGATTATCTTCTAGCTCCTATAACTTTTCCTTCTTTATCTTATAACTTAATCCTTTTAATTTTAGGATTATTAATCTATCTTTTATTCTCTTTAGGTTTTTAATATAGATATTATTTAATTATAAAAACTAATTAAAGTAATATTTATTCTTAGCTCTTTAATATTAATTCTATTATAAATATAATTATTCTATATAATATAATTATTTATAAAGTTATCTTATTATAGAATAATTATATTAAGTTCTTTAATAGTATTAAATTATCTTTTATAATAGAAGTGATAATAAGTTATAAGGCCTTTCTGGTTTAATATTATTTAATCTTTATAAATTAATATTAATTCTTTTTCCTATTTTTAGATTTAAATAATATTTAAAGTATAGATTCTAAAAGGGATAAATATAGGCTAGATAAATTATCCTTTTTATTATAAGATATCCTTTACTATTAAGTTTATAAAAAATATATCTAATACTCTTATATAGCTAGTTAAGGGTTAAAATTCTAAATAATACTTTTAGAAAGGTAATCTCTATAATATTTAAGAATATTCTATATTAAAGTTTATTATAAAAATCCAAGTACCTTACTTTATATTTATATTAGCTAAAATAAAGTATATTTATAAGTATTTCTTTAATATTTTAATAAAATAAAAAAAGAGGATCTACTTTTTATTTATTAGTTATTATAGGGTTATTAATCTAATCTTATATTTCTATTATATATAATCCTTTTTAATTATTATTATAATTATTAAGGAGTATATTATATAGTTATATTATCTATATATTTTAATCCTAAGTAAGTATAATAGATGCTATTTAAATTATAAATAGAATAGATATATAGACTATAAGTAGAGAGGATTTTATAGTTATTAATCCAAGCTAAAGGATAAGAGAAAGCAAATAATTTTCTTAGGGAAGGATTAGATTAAAGAATTAAAAGGATTAATTATTTTAGATTTCTTAAATATATTTATTACTCTTTATTTATAGAAATTTTAACTATTAACTTTAAAGGTTAGATATATAATAAAATAGAATATAGATAAGATAATAAAGAAAAACCCTAATAGGATTTAATAGATATAGATAGGATTAAATAATTCCTTAATTATTAGGATATAGATTTAATTTAAAAGGGATAAGATAAATTAATTTTAGGATAATAGTATTAATTATATAATCTAGATAGTTTAGTATTAATAAATAAATTAGCTTTTAAAGATATTAATTAATCTTTATAAAATAAAATAAATTAATAAAAGAATATAATTAATTTAATATAGTATTATAAAATATATATATAATAAAATAAGAAAGGGATTTATATAAATAGAAAAGTTAAAAAAAGATAATATTATAATACTAAAATAATTTATAAGAACTCCTGTTTTTAATAGGAATTTAATAAGTTTTTTAAAGTAAAAGGAAAGATTTTAGGTATATAAGTATAAGCTTTATTTAGTTCTAATTAATATAGGTATAGGGTAAATCTAAGAGTAGGCCTATACTTAAGGGTATAGTAAAATCAGATTAATATAGATTAAGGAAAGGTTATAAAGGAATAAGATTAATAGGGATTATTTAATTATTAATATAAGAATAGTTTAGTTATTATAATTAAGGTTTAGGAGTATTAATTGTTTATTATAATTGGTTTAGTATAATTAATTTATATATTAATAATAGAATATTATATATAAAGAATGAAATTTATTATATCTTTTAAAAAATATTATTAAGATCCTTCTTATTAAGGATTTTTAAATAGAATTTAAGCTAGGAAATCCTTGGTTTAAATATATAAGAAGTTATATATATATTTAAAGTAAGTATAGTTAATATATACTCTTCTGGTATTAGATTAGGCTAGAGATTATAACTTTAAACTAGGGTTTAATAGCTAGTAATAAGTTTAAAAAGTCTTCTTTAAGATTAATATTAAAGTTAGAGTTTTAGGGTATTATTTAATTAATAGATAAATTAAAGTATATAAGGGGGTCTAGTAATTTTAGCCCTTTCTTTTTCTTATATAGTTCTTATTTATCTTTAGGTTTAAAGAGCTATATATTAGTATTAGATATCTATCAGCTATACTTATTTTTAATAAACTTCTTTAGATGGTTTCTAGAATAGATCCTATCTAGAAGAATCCTATCTATTATATAAAGTATATATACTTTAGTAATATCTGCTTATAAAATAATCTGATATAGGCTATACTAATATATTACTATCTTTATTATATAGGATTTATTCTGCTTCTTAGGTATATTATATATAAGTATTAGATTATTTGGTATTAATTAATTATATTCTAATTAAAGTATATATTTATTAATAGTATTTATTCTTACTACTAGCTTTTTTCTAAAGTTAATTATCTTTTCTCTAGCCTTTATTATATCTTCTAATCTTCTTTCTAGTATTTAAATATAAGACTTAAATAAGTCCTTAGTATTAATAATAATATCTTAATTAATAAGCCTTTATATTAGAAATTTAACTTTAAATAGTAAGATAGGGTTATACCTATATATAAGATAAAAGATAGAGAAGCTATAAGATAATTTGATTATAGTTCTATCTATAAAAATAGCTACTTTAAGGTATCTTATCTATTTAAAATCCCCTTTTAATATCTTTGCTATTATAGATATAAGGCTTTAATAATTAACTTTAATTATAGAATTAGTTATAGGATTATATTTAGATATTTAAATATATTTTATACCTTAATTAAATAATATTTAAAAGAGAAGCCCTTTTATTTTATATCTATTATTAATAATTATATAAAGTATAAGTTTATATTATTATATTAAGGTTATAATAAATCTAGTTATAGCTTTTAAGTTGATTTATTATATTGATTGAATTTCTATCTATTTAATTAAGTTATAGTAAGCTTCTATAAGGAAGTTTATATTATAATTAAATAATATATATTATAAATCAAAGTATACTTTTAATATTAGCTATCTAAATAATATTAGAATTACTAATTCTCTATCTTATTATAATATAAACTTTTAATACTTAGGGTAATAGATTATAGCTAAGGAAATATTATTCTATATCTTTCCTTAATAGTATCTATTAAAGAGAGTTTTAAAGATAATTACTTTATCTTTATACCCTTAGGCTATATAATAGCTTATTATTAATTTCTTATAAATAGATAAATTATTAATAATTAATATAGAATAATTTCTTTTATAAGTTAGCCTTAGTTAAAGTTTTCTATCCTTAATAAAGAATCTCTAAGCTTTTTAATATAATATTCTGAATTATACTTTATTAAGATTAGATAGTCTTTCTAGTAAATATAGGAATCTTATAACCTGCTAGGACTCTATAGAATATCTAGATTCTAATATATTTAATTATATTAATCTAAGATATATATTAATTATATTCTTTAAATCCTTATTAATTTTAGTATTTATTTAATTAGAGAGCCCTAGTTTTTTCTAAGAAAGTTTATCTATTATATTATTATTTTTCCTAGAAATATATTTAATAATAAAATCAAATAATATAATATAATTAATCCAATAGATAATAAGATTATCTAATATATTATAAATAATATTATTAAACTAGTATATAAGGATATATATATTTGTTTTTAAAGTAAATTATATATTATAAATATATCTTCTAAGCCTTTAAAGTATAAAGAGAATAGCCTTATACTCTTATTTTATTATATTATAGCTATATTCAGTCTTATTTTAATAATCGCTTTTAAATCTAATTAAGTATTATTATCTATCTAGGATTTATATTAAAACTGCTCCCTATTCTTTAATATTAATATCTATTATAAATATAATTTCTTTACCCTTCTTAGAGAGATTAAATAATATTAGAATAAGGATAGTTATTATTATATCCTTAAGCTTGGTTATTATCTTTAATTATAATCCTTCTTACTTTTAAGAAGTTTTCTTTTATAATAAGATAATAAGAAAGAGAGTAATAATAATAAAGTTATATATTTAAATTTAATAATAGCTAATAAGTCTAAGAAAGGCTTTAATATCTATTATATTATAATAGATAAGCTATTCTAGGATCTTAATAATCTTCTTTTTGATTGGTTTCCTTTTAGATATTCTATAAAAGAATCTAATAATAATAGTTATATTTTAATAATATCTTAATTTCTCTTTTAATATTATATATTTAAAGAGTTTAATATTAAAGAGGATTTTATTAAGATTCTATAAATATTTAAGTATATATTTCTATACCCTAAGAAGAATCTCTTTATTATTATAAATAAATTATAGTTTATATATAATAATATTATTAAGAAAGGGATTATAGATATTTAAGATAAGATTAAATAATATTTAAGTTATAATTCTTATAAATTAAGCTATAGAATTTATAGTATTTTAAGAGAGTATATATATCTTTAAAAGATTAATAGTAAAAGAAAATATAATAAGATCCTTACTCTTTTTATTTAATAGGATTTAATTATAACTAGAAAAGAAATTTAATAATAAGAGTATAATATATATAAAGAAGTCTTTATTAAAGGAATTAGTACTATAAGGGATAAATATATCTTTAAGAATAATAGTATTATATTTTATAATAGTATTAATTAAATAAAATCTCTTATCCTTTTTCTTAATAAAGAAATATTAGTTTTTATAGGAGATATAAGACTCTTTTAATATATAATTCTTAAAGTATACCTTTAATAATTCTATAGCTTTTACTTTTAATCCTTATAGAATAGGGATAGAATATATCTATTAGGCTGAATAGGGAATTACTTTAATAATTTAAGAAGATATAATTAATAGATTAAGTATTTTATTTTCTTTGAATTATTAAGATAAAGCCTGTTCTTTATTATAAAGAATCTTTAGGAAAATATTAATCTTCTATTAGATTAATATATTCTTAGTTTAAGAAAGGATTTCCTTAAGGTATTCTTTATAGAGTTAGGATCCCTTAAGTATATTAGAGAACTTTAGGGTAATATATTTAATAAAGGGTATATCTAAATTAATTCTTCTTTTTACTTTCTTTTATTTTTTCTTTTTTTAAAATAGATTATTATTAAATATAAATCTATTTAAAGGAATATTATTAATAGGGTTGACTTTATTAGCCTTCTTTTTATATAAGATATAGATATATATCTTAAGGGGATTATATAATTAATATGTTTTTTTTCTTTTAGATTTCTTCTTTTTCTTTAAAGAGTTTAATTTAGTTTTAGCTGCTTTTAAAGCTTTAATATATTGCTTTATAGACTCTATTAATATACTCTTAATAATCATTTTATTATTATTAAAATTAAGCTTTATTAGTATTTTTTTATTATCCTTAAGGAGCTGTTTTAGATTAATTGATTTCTTATTATTATAATTTACAGTATAAAGTTATAACTAAAGCTAATAGTAATAGTAGTGGAAGAAAGGCAGCGAATAGTTATCTAAAGTAAAGTCTATAGAAAAGAAGAAAGAAGTGATTAAATTACTAATAGAGAAAGAAAGCAGGATTTAACTAGGAATCTAGCTATCTTATATATTTAAATAATACTAGGATTATTTGAAATTATTTAAGAATTCCAAATAATATTTCTTTAGATTTCTAAGTATTTTAAATAATAAGAAAGAGAGAGGTATAAGGGATAAGCCCTTATTTTACTAGTCTAGCCTAATATAGCAGGTTAGGCTGCTACCTTATAGCAGGTCTAGCTGTTAGGGCTATAGCAGGTTTAACTACTAAGCTATAATAGGTCTAGCTACTAGTCTTATAATAGATCAGGCTGTTATATAAAACCCACTTATTTTAACACTCCCTTTAGTAAGCTATATATATATAGCTAGCTTTTAATAGAGGGTTTTTTATAGGTTTAATAGGCTTAAAAAGCCCTGAAAAACAGGGCCTGTTAAAGCCTTAGTTAGCCTATTAGCAGGTATAGCCTTAGTTATAAGATAATTTATCTTAAATAGCCTATTAGCTGTCTCTTGTCTAATATAGTGGAATTTTAGCAGGGTATGCTTAGTTTAGGCATACTGATTAGAGTTCTTAATATTACTTATAGAGGCTGTATTATTATAATACAGGTCTATAGGCTGCTGAAGGGGGATTTTTAGCTCTATAAAGAGCTTAGAGAGCTATTTTAGCTCTTTTATAGCCTCTATTAAAGCATCTGATTTAGCTTTTATAGTTGAGAGGGCTATAATAGTCTGTCTCTTTGCCTTCTAGTAGATAGGCCTGCTAGCTAGCTTAAAGAGATACCTATAGATGGATTTGCTAATAGCTTTATAGCCTGTAAAATCACTATTTGAATAGCCTAGCAGTTGAAGAGCTAGTTGTTTAGCTTGTATAAGGTCTGAAGCCTTATAAAGGATAGCTAGTTCTTTAGAGCCTTTTAGATATTTTAAAAGGTTCCTAGCTGTGTTATAGTGGTTAATATAGCCCTGTTATATATATTGAGAAAGCTATTAAATTGAAAAGGCTATATCAGGCCTAGAAAGCAGTATAAGGTATATTAAAGTCTTTATAATCTATTAATAGATCTATTGTTTAGTAGGGGTAAGAACCCTTTTTAGGGGTTCTTTTAGTGCTCTAGGCTGTAGGGGTATAGCTATAGGGGTTGTATCTTGCAGCTGAAAGCGCTGAAGAGCCTTATTAATATACTAAGACTAGTGCAGCCATAGCTCTCTTTTAGCCTGATTATAATTGATTTGGACCCCTAAGAAAAGGCTGTAGGGCCTCTATCTTTTATAGCAAAGACCTTATTTAACAGGCGTTTTAGCTTAATATAGGGTAGGTCAGGTCCTATAATAAGGCAGTCATCAATATAGGTTATAATAAAGGTATTAGTCTTAGTATTGATAAAGACTGCTGGGTTAGAGACTAAGGGCTGGAATCCTAGGGTAGCTAGCAGCTTAATTAGCTGCTGTTGCCACTTATAGGGGCCTTGCTTTAGCCTATATAAGGCCTTTTTTAGCAGAATAACCTGTTTTATAGCAGGGTTATAGCCTAGCTTGGCTAATAAGGTTGCTAAAGATTTATTTTTAGGGGTCTGGGTCTCTATAAAAGAAGAGAGGCCTTCTGGAAATTCTATAAAAATATCCTTAGATAACTGGCTATTTAAAAAAGCCCTTATAAAATCAATTTGCTTGATTTCCTAGTTATAAGAGGCTGCTAAAGCTAGTAAAATCCGCTAGGTAAAGGGAATATTAATAGCTGCAAAGGTTTTAAAGTAATCCTTTCCTTCAGTTTATATAAAACCCTTTATAATAAGCCTAGCCTTATATTTTAAGGGCTGATTTTATGAGTCCTTTTTAAGCTTAAGAATAAGCCTATTTTTTAGGATTTTTCGGTCTTTTGGAACCTCTGAAAAAGGGATAAAATGCATGACTTTAGCTTATAGAATTTGGTGGAATTCGCTATAAATAGTATTAATCCACTGTTTCTTAGTAGGGTCTTCTAAGGCTTGTTTCTAGCTAGCAGGTTCTAAAGAAGCCTTAGTAATGAATTTTGCCTTTAGCTTATAATAGATATTTATAGGGTAGGCAAGATCTAGCTGTATAGGTTCAGGGTCTTTTAATAGTTATAGTAGTTATGCTAAGGGCTGTGATAAGGGCTGTGGTAGCTGTGGCAGCTGTGCTGGGAGCTGTGATAAGGGCTGTGATAGCTATAGTAGTTGTTGTGGTGTCTATAATAGCTATTGTGGTGTTTATAATATAGGTTCTAATAGCTGTATAGGTCTTCTAGCTTGATTAAGAGCTTGTAAATCAGTCAGACTCTTTAGGGTAGGTTGGTCTATTAGTTTTAGTAGGGTGTAAAGCTCTTCTAATTCTCTTTTTAAGCTAAAAGGGCTTTAAAGGCTATGAAAATTACCCTTTAGGCTCTGGCTTATAAGGCCTATTCCTTCTATAATATAAAGGAAAGAGGTCTTAGTTATCTATTAGTAAGAGGGTATATAGATTAAATAGATATTTTTGCCTAGTATAGTTAATAGCTTGGCTGGTTCTGTTCTAGGGCTTAGTTTAGTGCTTTATTAGTGCTTTTTAATAGGGATAATAATCTTATAGTATACTTTAATAGCTCTATAGGCTATTAAATTTGGTTTGTTAGCTGCTAGGGCTGGTTTTAGCTCTTATAAAAAGAGCTATAATGGGCTGAGGTCCTTGTTTATAATCACTGTATAATTAATAAGGTTAATTATAGCAGGTAAAATAATAATCTAAAGATAGAATAATAGCTAGGCCTATATTATAATAGCCTATAATCAGTCTAGAATAACCCTTATAGAGTATTCTAGCAGGCTATTTTGCTTATAAATATAGGGGCTGGATATACTAAAACTGATGCCTTTACTTGCTAGCTAGTCCTTTAGCAGTGCTAAGATCTCTTTTCCATTATTAAAATACAGTTATAGAGGGTATTTTTTATAGTGGGCTTTTAATCCTTTAAATAATCCCTTTATAATAGAGAAGATAATATAACCTTTCTTATTAGATAGTAAAAGAACCATTTAATAATAGGATTTTCTTTTTATTAAAATAAGCCTTATAGAGAGCTTATTATAAGGGATTGGTTTTATCTGAAATATATCTCTCTCTATAACCTCTAGCACTTTTAGCAGATCTAGAATCAGGTTTTTAAAGGGTCTATATATTGATTTAGCTTATATATATACTAAATAGAAGAAATCTACTTCTTTTATAGTAATAAAATCAGATAAGCCCATTGAAATTTTAATGGTTTTCTTTAGTAGCTATAGGCTAATATAGTTAAGATGGATGTGCTAAATTCCTACTAACTATAGCAGCTTTTAATAGCTAGTTTTAGCTGAAAGACCTATATCTCCCTTTATAATAGTGTTTTTAAAGGGTTCTAGAAGGGATATAGTATCTTCTAGTAGATCTTTTGATAGGCCTGAGTCTGTATTAGGGCTTTCTAATATATATAGGCCTAAAATTTTAAGGCTTTTTATTGATTCTAATAGCTATTTTACTGGTTTAAAGGGCTTAGTAAGGTCCTTATATATACTAGGGGGAGGTTTAGAGGTGATTTCAATTATTATTGGATAGCTATAATAGTAATTGAAAGGCCCTATAAATTCAGGTATAGGCTTCCCTTTTTATTATAGGAAGAAGTTATATTTAATAAAGTTTAATAGGCTATAATAGATTCAGCTTATTATAAATAGCTTCTCTTTTATAAGTATACTATTAGAAGTATAATACTTAACCTTACTTATTATATTTATATTTATATTAGGGATATATAATATATTTTTTAGCTCTAGAGTACTATATATTCTAGGTTTAAATGCTATGAGTATTGTAAATATAGCTATTCTAAATCCTTTTAGATAGATTGAATTATTACCAGTTGCTATAAGCCTTGATTTCTTACTATAAGCATTATAACTAATAAAGAGAGTTCTATTATTAATTATATAGTATATTAAGCCAGTATTATATAGCAGGGTATTCTTTATATTAGTATTATAATAAGTGCTATAGGCTGATTCTTTAGGCTTTATAGCTTCTAAATCTTTTATATTAGATTTAGAATCAGAGCTCTAGATACTAGCTGTAGTATTCCAGTTATTTATAGATAAGTTATAAGTACCTATTATAAAGAAAGCTTTATCAGGTTCCTTGCTGCTAATAGCAGGCTTTTTTGTCTTTTTATCCTTCTGAAAGGGCTTATAAGGCTGTTTTTTAATAGATTTAGACAATTTTTCCTTCTTTTTAAGGTTTTTATAGGTCTTTTTAAAAGATTCCTTAGCTTTTTTAGCCCTATAAAAGCTAGCTTTTATAATTAAAGAGCTTTTATCTTATAGCTCTTCTAGTAAGTCTGCTATAAGGAACTATAAATTCAAGGCATTTAATAAGGTATTAAGTACTATATAGATCCTGATATTATTCCTTTGATATTCAGCCCACTATAAAAAAGCATCTTTTATAGCCTTTAGATATTAATTTATTTAATCTATAGGCTGTATAATAATTAAAGCTAATTATAGCTTAGTGAGTTAAGTATTAAATTCGCTATTAAATGCCTTTATAGTTTAATAGCTGGGTTAAACACACCCTCTTGCTAGTTGACTAAGCTATAGCTGTATAAGCTGCATTTAGGGGGATTGAACTATATAAGTAGATAAGCCATACCCAGGCCATTTGAATAGGCAGATATCATTAAATTCAAGTTTTTTTTCCTCCCTTTCTACACAAGAATTTTCTAATATATTCAAAAGACTAGCTATTAAAAAGCTATCTTCTTTATCTAATTAGTTATAGGATAATTAATTAATCCCTTAAGTTCAATTTATTATATCATCGCTTTATAGCTTTTCTTACCTATTCAATCCTTATAAACTACACTAACTATATAACTACCCTAAAATCACCCTATAGTTCTATAAGTGATATTAGTATTTTGATAAGGGGAAAACAATATATACAATAACACTAACACCACCCATAGAACTATAGGGTGATTTTAGGGTAGTTGTATAGCCAGTGTAGTCCGTAAGGATTGAATGGGCAAGAAAAGCTATAAAGCAGTGATATAATAAATTGAACTTAAGGGATTAATTGATCATCCTATAACTGATTAGATAAAGAAGATAGCTTTTTAATAGCTAGTCTTTTAAATATACTAGAAAATTCTTAGGTAGAAGGGGAGGAAGAAAACTTGAATTTAATAATATCTATCTATTTAAATAGCTTAGGTATAGTCTATCTACTTATATAGTTTAATCCCCCTAAGTACAGCTTATATAGCTATAGCTTAATTAATTAGAAAGGGGGTGTATTTAACCTAGCTATTAAAACCCTTTTAGTGAATATTAAAGATAACTTTATTATCAAGTTAGATAATATTTGCAATTAATCAAGCAATAGTATTTAAATATAACCTTTAGATGCCTGTATATATATACTTTACTTCTTTTCTCTTATCTATCCTTAATTAAGTATTCCCCTAATATTTAATCCCTTTAATTCTTTTAATATCCCTAGAGTATTTAACTCTATTATTTAATCTATAAATAAAGGTATTATTAATTATACTTATATAGTATAGTATTTAGATCTATTAGATTAAATAGCTTAAGTTATTAGTCTATTAAAGGAAGCTTCTATTATCTCCCTAATATATTAAAGAGTCTCTTCTATAATTATTCTACTAAAATAGAGACTGATATAACTATTAGAGTATTTAATATATAATATAGGCCTTTTAATAAGGAATATATTATCTATCTTCTTAGCGAATTTGATAGTTATAATATACTCTATTACTCCTAAGTATTATAAAGGCAAATCAATACCTATTTAAGTAATAATCTCTCTTTTATATCTTATAGATTGAATTAGTAGTATATAGTATAGAGAGGGCTAAGGGTTTAATTCCTTTTATTAACTCCTCTGCTTCTTTTCTAGACTTCCTTTTTCTCTATTAAAAGGGTTGGTCTGCTTATAAGAAAGATACCTATTATCTAATTAAGATACTCTGCCTAGGTTCCTATTAGTAAACTGCCTTAAGGTTATAATAATATCCCTAGAAGTATTAGTATTCTTATTTAAGTTAGCTATAGGGATACTTAGAGAAGTTAATTTAGCTATCTATTCCTTAAAGATAATCTATTTCTAAGGGTTTAAATATAGTATAAGCTATATTAATATTAACTCTAATTCCTTGCTTAATAAATCTTAATTAAATAATCCTTAAATATCCTTAATACTATTATATATAAATAAACTAAGCCTAGATAAAAGCTTAGAAATTAAATAAATAATAAATAATCTATTCCTATTAGCTCTTAGAGAATATTATTAGAGTGCTATTACTTAATCATTATTAAACTAAATTATAATTAATTTAGCTTTCTTAATAATAATTATATTAATAGTCTTAACTACCTTAGATCTGATTATCTTATTATACTTGAATTTATTATTTAATTATTAATTAGTAATAGCTTTAAAGAGTATAGGTTTCTATACTCTAGTAGGGTGAGTAGGCAATATTATAATAGTCTATATAAATAGTATAAGTAGGCTATTTCCTATAGATATATAGAAGACTCTAGAGTTATTATATAGTATAGATAAGGTATACCTATCAATTAAGAATAATATAATATCTCCTAGGTAAGTAAAATAAAGCACTTTATCTATACCTTAATTATAAACTATTTAATTATTAAGATCCTATAAAATAATATAATAAAAACTCTATAAGTATTTAGCTATATCTAACTTATTAATAATAAGATATAGTATAGTATTCCTTACTTTAAGTATATAGCTAGATATAGGCTGATTTAAACTATTAAATAAGCATTAATCTCTTAATAGTAAATAGAAGGGATTATTAAGGAGTAGATAAAATATATTATTATAAGATTATTTAATCTTATTTAAATCTTCTTTAATTTAATTAAGATAAGAGTAAAACTCAATTAATCCTCTAATAGTAATATAGATCTAGAAGAAAGATAAATAGCTATACTCCTAACCTTATACTTACTTTATATATAGAATAATAATAAATATAAAGTTATAGGAGAGATTAAGCTTATAAAGCATTTACCTCTATAGATATATAAACTCTTTAGTATAATATATTTATTTATCTGTTTATAAATCGAAGATATAAAGCTAGCCTTTAAATCAATCCTAAATAAAGGAATACTAATATATATTCTTATAATTAATAAATCTAATAAAGAATCACTTATTAAATATATTCTTATAAAAGGCAGCTAGCCTATTAAGATAATTATAGGTATTAAGTATTAAATAATTATAGAATCTAAATTTATATAAAATATTAAAAAGATCTATATATATATAGAAGTATTCCTTTAACTTAAAAATATATATTACTTTAGGGGCTATAAATATATTATTAGAGATATTATAGAGTATAATTTAAAGCAGAGAATATAATATAAAATTAATAGCCTAATCTTTATTCTTTAATATATATAATAATTAATAGAGCTTAATTAGATAATTGCTCTAGTTCTATCCTTATAGGCCTTAAGGAAATAACTATATAATAAAGATAAGATTATATACCACTGAATCTAGGGTATCTATATTGAAATTCTAAGGGAGGGTTAGTAATGGATTAGGCTAGTCTTATTAAGGGATTATAAAGTAGGGTTGCTTAGAAAACCCTAGATTTATTATAAATATAATATATTTATTAATATATTTATAAAATAAATCTATATCTTCTTTAAGCTATACTACTCCTATAATAATAGTAAGGCTTATGTTTTTAATACTTGCTTAAAAGAAGGGTATAAATAATCTAGAAGTTCTTTATTATTTTAATATTATATATTAGTAAGGAATTAGATAGGGGTATAATTAAATAATAATAGAGGTTAAGGGAATAAAATAAGATAGTATAGATACTAGGGGGAGATAATAGAGATGGAAGGGAGTGATATATATAAGGTATCTCTTTATAAGAGGGAGCTTTATAAGTGTATAAGGGTTTGAATTAATAATCCTTTATAGTTATATATAATCACTTGATTAAAGGTGCCTTTTATTATAAGCAGCTCTTCCTTTAAAGTATAGCTTTTTATTATACTTAATAATGATTTATAGCTGGCGAGTGATATATGTTTTTATTTATATGCTTTTTAGAGGGGCTGTCTTTTAGCTCTTATAACTTTTCCTCCTTTATCTTATAATTTAATTCTCTTAACTTTAGGATTATTAATCTATCTTTTATTCTCTTTAGGTTTTTGATATAAGTATTATTTAATTATAGAAACTGATTAGGATAATATTTATTCTTAGCTCCCTAATATTAGTTTTATTATAAATATAATTATTCTATATAGTATAATTATTTATAAAGTTGTTTTATTATAGAATAGTTATACTAAGTTCTTTAATAATATTAAATTATCTTTTATAATAGAAGTGATAGTAAATTATAAGGCTTTCTTAATTTAATATTATTTAATCTTTATAAATCAATATTAATCCTCTTTTTTATTTTTAGATTTAGGTAATATTTAAAGTATAGATTCTAGGGGGAGTGAATATAGACTAGATAAATTACCCTCTCTATTATAAGGTATTCTTTATTATTAAATTTATAAAAGATATATCTAATACTTTTATATAGCTAGCTAAGGGCTAAAGTCCTAAATAATACTTTTAGAAAGATAATCTCTATAATACTTAAGAATATCCTATATTAAAGTCTATTATAAAAACCCAAGTACCTTACCCTATATTTATATTAGCTAAAATAAGATATATTTATAGATATTTCTTTAATACCTTAATAAAATAGAAAAAGAGGATCTATTCTTTATTTATTAATTATTATAGGATTATTAATCTAATCCTATATTCCTATTATATATAATCCTTCTTGATTATTATTATAGTTATTAGGGAGTATATTATATAGTTATATTATCTATATATTTTAATCCTAGGTAAATATAATAGGTACTATTTGAATTGTAAATAGGATAGATATATAGACTATAGGTAGAGAGGACTTTATAGCTATCAATCTAAGTTAAAGAATAAGAGAAAGCAAGTAACTTTCTTAGGGAAGGACTAGACTAAAGAATCAGAGGGACCAGTTATTCTAGATTTCTTAAATATATCTATTGCTCTTTACCTATAGAAATATTAGCTATCGATTTTGAAGATTAAGTATATAATAAAATAGGATATAGATAAGATAATAAAGGAAAACCTTAATAAGATTTGATAGGTATAAGTAGGATTAAATGGTTCCTTAATTATTAGGATATAGGTTTGGTTTAAAAGGGATAGGGTAAATTGATTTTAGGATGATAGTATTAGTTATATAGTTTAGATAGTTTAGTATTAATAAATAAATTAGCTTTTAAAAGTATTAATTAATCTTTATAAAATAAAGTAAATTAATAAAAAAGTATAATTAATTTAGTATAGTATTATAAAATATATATATAATAAAATAAGAAAGGGATTTATATAAATAGGAAAGTTAAAGAAAGATAATATTATAATATTAAAATGATTTATAAGAACTCTTATTTTTAATAGAAATTCAATAAGTTTTTTAGAGTGAAAGGAAAGGTTTTAGGTATATAAGTATAAGCTTTATTTGGTTCTGATTAATATAGATATAGGATAGATCTAAGAGTAAGTCTATGCTTAAGGGTATAGTAAAATCAGATTAATATAAATCAAGGAAAGATTATAAATAAATAAGATTAATAAGGATTATTTGATTATTAGTATAGGAATAGTTTGGTTATTATAATTAAGGTTTAGGAGTATTAATTATTTATTATGATTGGTTTGGTATGATTGGTTTATATATTAGTAATGGAATATTATATATAAAGAATGAAATTTATTATACCTTTTAAAAAATATTATTAAGATCCTTCTTATTAAGGATTTTTAAATAGAATTTAGGCTAGAAAATCCTTGGTTTAAGTATATAAGAAGTTATATATATATCTAAAGTAAATATAGTTAATATATATTCTTTTAGTATTAGGTTAAGCTAGGGATTATAACTTTAAACTAAGATTTAATAGCTGGTAATAAATCTAGGAAGTCTTCTTTAAGATCAGTATTAGAGTTAGAGTCTTAGGGTATTATTTAATTAATAGATAAGTTAAAGTATATAAAGAGGTCTAATAATCCTAGCCCTCTCTTTTCCTTATATAGTTCTTATTTATCTTTAGGTTTAAAGAGCTATATATTAGTATTAGATATCTATTAGTTATATTTATTCTTAATAAACTTCTTTAGGTGGTTTCTAGAATAGGTCTTATCTAGGAGAATCCTATCTATTATATAAAGTATATATACTTTAATAATATCTGCTTATAAAGCAATCTAATATAAGCTATATTAATATATTATTATCTTTGCTATATAGGATTTATCCTGCTTCTTAGGTATATTATATATAAGTATTAGGTTATTTAGTATTAGTTAATTATATTCTAACCGAAGTATATATTTATTGATAGTATCTATTCTTGCTATCAGCTTCTTTCTAAAGTTAATTATCTTTTCTTTAGCCTTTATTATATCTTTTAATCTTCTTTCTAGTATTTAAATATAAGACTCAAATAAGTCCTTAGTATTAATAATAATATCTTAATTAATAAGCCTTTATATTAGGAATTTAACTTTAAATAGCAAGATAGGGTTATACTTATATATAAGATAAAAGGCAGAGAAGCTATAGGATGATTTGATTATAGTTCTATTTATAAGAATAGCTGCTTTAAGGTATCTTATTCATTTAGAGTCCCCTTCTAATATCTTAGCTATTATAGATATAAGGCTCTAATAATCAACTTTAACTATAGAATTAGCTATAGGATTATACCTAGATATTTAAATATATTTTATACCTTAATTAAATAGTATTTAAGGGAGAAGCCCTTTTATTTTAGGTCTATTATTAATAACTATATAAAGTATAAATCTATATTATTATATTAAGGTTATAATAAATCTAGTTATAGCCCTTAAGTTAACCTATTATATTAATTAAACTTTAACTTATTTAATTAAGTTATAGTGAGCTTCTATAAGGAAGTTTATACTATAATTAGATAGTATATATTATAAATTAAAGTATACTTTTAATATTAACTGCTTAGATGATATTAGAATCATTGATTCTTTACCCTATTATAGTATAAACTTTTAATACTTAGAGCAATAGGCTATAGCTAAGGAAATATTATTTTATATCTTTCCCTAGTAATACCTATTAAAGAGAGTTTTAAAGATAATTACTTTGCCTTTATACCCTTAAGCTATATAATAGCTTATTATTAATTTCTTATAGATGGATAAGTTATTAATAATTAATATAGGATGGTTTCTTTTATAAGTTAGCTTTAATTAAAGTTTTCTATCCTTAATAAAGAATCTCTAAGCTTTCTAATATAATATTCTAAATTATATTCTATTAAGATTAGATAATCTCTTTAATAAATATAGAAATCTAGTAATCTATTAGGACTCTATAGAATATCTAGATTCTAGTATATTTAATTATATTAATCTAAGATATATATTAATTATATTCTCTAAATCCCTATCAACTTTAGTATTTATTTAATTAAATAGCCCTAATCCTTTTTGAGAAAATCCATTTATTATACTATTATTTTTCTTAGGAATATATTTAGTAGTAAAATCAAATAATATAATATAGCTGATCTAGTGGATAATAAGACTATCTAGTATATTATAAATAGTATTATTAAGCTGGTATATAAGGATATATATATCTATCTCTAAAGTAAATTATATATTATAGATATATCCTCTAAGCCTTTAAAGTATAAAGAGAATAGCCTTGCACTTTTGCTTTATTATATTATAGTTATATTTAGCCTTATTCTAATAATCGCTTTTGAACCTAATCAGGTATTATTGCTTATCTAGGACTTATATTAAAACTACTCTCTATCTTTTAAGGCTAGTATCCATTATAAGTATGATTTCTCTGCCCTCTTTAGAGAGATTAAATGATATTAGAATAGGGATAGTTATTATTATATCCCTAAGCTTGGCTATTGCTTTTAATTATAATCCTTCTTACTTCTAAGGGGCTTTTTTTATAATAGAGTAATAAAGAAGAGAGTAATAATAGCAAAGTTATATACTCAAATTTAATAGTAGCTAATAAGTTTAAGAAAGGCTCTAATATCTATTATATTATAATAGATTAGCTATTCTAGGATCTTAATAATCTTCTCTTTGATTGGTTTTCTCTTAGATATCCTATAAAGGAATCTAATAATAATAGTTATATTTTAATAATATCTTGATTTCCCTTCTAATATTATATATTTAAAGAGCTTAATATTAAGAAGGATTTTATTAAGGTTTTATAAATACTTAAGTATATATTTCTATACCCTAGGAAGAATCTCTTTATTATTATAAATAGATTATAGCTTATATATAATAATATTATTAAGGAAGGGTTTATAGATATCTAGGATAAGATTAAATAGTATTTAAGTTATAATTCTTATAAACTAGGCTATAGAATTTATAATACCCTAAAGGAATATATATATCCTTAAAAGACTAATAATAGAAGAAAATATAATAAGATCCCTATTATTTTTATCTAATAGGACTTGATTATAACTAGAAAAGAAATCCAATAATAAGAGTATAGTATATATAGAGAAGTCTTTATTAAAGGAATTAATATTAGAAGGGATAAATATATTTCTAAGAGTGATAATATTATATTTTATAATAGTATTGATTAAATAAAGCCCTCTATCCTTTTTCTTAATAAAGAAATATTAATTCCTATAGGAGATATAAGACTCTTCTAATATATAATTCTTAAAGTATACCTTTAGTAACTCTATAGCTTTTACTTCTAATCCTTATAGAATAGGGATAAAATATATTTATTAAGCTAAATAGGGAATTATTTTAATGATTTAAGGAGGTATAACTAATGGATTAAGTATTCTATTTTCTTTGAATTATTAAGATAAAGCCTATTCTCTATTATAAAGGATCTCTAGGAAAATATTAGTCTTTTATTAGATTAATATATTCTTAGTTTAAGAGAGGATTTCCTTAAGGTATTCTCTATAGAGTTAGGATCCCTTAGGTATATTAAAGAATTTTAGGGTAATATATTTAATAAAGGGTATATCTAGATTAATTCTTCTCTTTATTTCCTTCTATTTCTTCTTTTTCTAAAATAGATTACTATTAGATATAGACCTATTTAAAGGAATATTATTAATAGGGTTGATTTTATTAGCCTTTTTCTTGTATAAGGTATAGATATATATCTTAGGGGGATTATATAATTAGTATATTCCTCTTCTTCTAGATTTCTTCTTTTTCTTTAAAGAGTCTAATTTAGCTTTAATCACTTTTAAAGCTTTAATATACTGCTTTATAGACTTTATTAGTATACTCTTAATAATTACCTTATTATTATTAGAGTTAAGCTTTATTAGTATTTCTTTATTATCCTTAAGGAGCTATTCTAGATTAATTAATTCCTTATTATTAACTATACCTCTAATAATATAATTGATATTTAGTTTTCTAAGGAATTAGATTTATTTTATTCTTAATAAACAGTATTTATAATAGAAGTAATTATTTATACTTATCTTATTTAATATTATATATATAAGTCTCTACTCTTTTAAGAATAATTAAATAATAGCTTAGTTATTCTAATAAATGATATCCCTAAAATAAAGGGTATTATAACTCTATCTAATACTATATATAGGTAAGTGAATATCTAAGTGGTTCCTATATAGAGTTGAATTTCTATTTCCCTAATCATTTAAGTGATCTACTTAGAGAATAATATTATTTTAACCTTAATTGGATTATATTTAATCCTATATTTCTTAGCTAGTGATTTTAAGATAATATTACCTTTAGAGCTTAAATTAATAAATATATTTATTGCTTTCTCTTCTTAAGAATTGATCCTAACTTAAATCTTAAGTATTTATTATATATTTAATAACTAATAGCTATCTAAGTATATTTAAATGATCTTATAAGGCGTCTTATTAAAAGAGAAGCTTATATTATTATAAAGATTATCTTTAACTGGTTCTAGAATATAGAAATAATATAGGCTTAATAGATCTATATTATCTTAATCTTGATTAAATAATATTATTTAATACTAGCTATAATTAAGAGAGGCTTCTTCTTATATCTTAATTATAATTATAGTGCTGGTATATAGTTATTTAATTAGCTTATTAAAGAAGGCTTTATTATACCTTATCTATAAATAAACTTAAATTACTCCTATTATATTCTTTAGCTTTATTAAAGATATAGGATTATCTGATTTATTCTTAGGGATATAAAGGATTTCTATTATATCTTTAGCCTAATCTAGTAGATCCTGGTTTATAATTATCCTAAGCTCTAGATTAAGATTAATCAATATATAAAGTAGTATAGTAACTGTCTTTATAAGCAAGATCTCTTTTAGTTTTAATTAATAGTAAGGAAGTCTTATACTCTAATCTATTATTTATAATATATTCTTAGGTATAGTTATTAAGTTAGAAGATATTATCTTATTTAATGTTAGGGTAGCCTTAGGAGTAGGCTTCTGATATATAATAGTTAAAGGTTTAATTGACTCTTTATTATTACCTCTCTATCTCTTCCTTTTATTAGTATTTATATTGATTATATATATTAATACTATTTAATCCTTTATATCTTTATATTAAGATAGTGATATAAAAGAAGTTTAGATTATATTCTTATTAGATATAATATCTAAGTATTATAACTTTATAGGTTATTACTTAGGGTTTAGATAAGGGATATATTTTTTAAAGATTATACCTTTATATTTATTTAATATCTATTTAAAGTACTAAGGGGCTCTGGCTTTAATTAAAAGGATAAGGGGTATAATTATATAATCAGAGAAATTAATAGCCTAAGCTATTATAAGCTTCTAGTAATATCCTTTTATCTTAAGGAACTACTATATAATAATAGAAGGAATTATACTCTAGCCTATAATATATCCTAGGTTTAATATCCTAGTATATAAATTATATATATAAAACTTAAGTTTAGTATTATATACTAATTTATTATAGTAGGAGGGAAAATAGCTTGATAAGTTATAGTATTAGTAATTATTCTTATCCTATCTCCCTTAGAGGGAGGAGATATTAAAATCCTTATTATTACTAAGATTAAATATTATTTAATTAAATAAAAAACTTATTAGGCCTTTATACTATAGATCCTTATTAATATATATATTAATATTTGTTTATATTTTGGTAATCATTTAAGTAATATCTTCCCTGATAGCTATATTGATCTTAAGGTTATTAATAAGCTTGGTTAATTCCTTTATATCTATTAGTTTAGCTTTAGGGGGTATAATCTTAATAATAGTTAGAAAGAATTTTTCTTTAAAGTAAAGATCCTATATAATTAGATTCTTTATTATAGTGATTTAATTAAGTATTACCCTAATAGTAATTGTATTTACCTGGTTCCTAAGATTATTAGAAGTCTTATACTATTTGATAGCTAGTTTAATAATCACTTGATTATTAAAATATCTTTAGAGCTGCTTATATAATATCTTCTTGAGTTTATAGGGATTATTAATAGAATTTGCTTGGATAACCTTAATAAGGAGCCTTACCAATATAATCTTATATAATATATAAGATAGTGGTTTTAAGTTCTTTTAATTTGAATTATATTAGAAAGTATAGAATCTATATCTATTAAGCTAATCTAGAATATCTTTGGTGGATTCTAGGTGCTATTATTTAAATGCTTCTAAATAATCTTTATATAATCTTAATTACTATAAGTCTCCTTTAAAGAAATGATTCTTTAATACTTCTTTAGCTTTTACCTATAAGAGATTATAAATAAATCCCTGGATAATATCTTTATAGGTATTAACTATATAATATATAAAGTAATTATGTTTCTTCTTATTAGTTATATTATTGCCTTTTATCTTAAGCTTATAGCTTAAAAGGTATTTAATAATATTAATCCTATTAAAGTATTTAATAAGCTTAAGATTAATAGTATATCTCTTAGGTTTATTTATAATAAGGATATTTTTAAGATTATTAAAAAGAGTGATATTAGTCTTAGTAATACTTTATTAAAAACTCTTAATAATATTATCTCTTAACTGATTAATTGATTATAAGCCTGATCTATTAAGGGAAGGGCTATTAGAATTTATAATAGATATTATATTAGATAAAGAAATGCTTAAAGTAAGGATATTAAGGATAATAGTCTTAGGAGTGATAATTCTAATAGTAGAGTTAGAGCTATTTAAAAATCTTCTTCTTTAATATAGAGAGTATCTGCTTAAATCAAAGGCTAGTAATATATTAAGAAGATCTAATAATAATAAAGGCTTCCTATTATAAAGATATTTAGATATCTAATCTAAGAAGGAGTTATCTTAACTCTTATATAATAATACCTTATTAATTATATCCTAGTATTAGTATAAAACCTTTCCTTTAAGAATAGATATTATACTTAAGTTAAGGATAATGATTCCTATATTATTATAATTAAATAGTATCTTATTTCTAAAATATTAAGATTACTTTTAAATAAGAAGCTTCTTTAGTATTAAGGATAAGATTTATAGAAAGAGAAGAGAGATAAAAATATTTCCTAAGATTAGTTAAATTATTAGAATACTAATCTATAGTATAAAAAAGCAAAATTAAGGGTTAGTATATAGCTAATATTGTTTATTATCAATTAGATAATTAGTATTAGAAGCTATATAAGCTGATTATCTATAATGGTTCTTCCTATATTTATTTATATTTTGATTAAATAAAATTAATAAGTTTAGGGTACCCTATCTTTTTAATCTAATGTTTAATAGATAAATTATCTTTTATATATATTCTAGATAGAAGCTTATCTTAGGATTAAATATTCTCTTATTTTTTCTCTTAATAGTTTAATATTCTATAATATTAGATTCTAATAGAAAAGAAATTAATAATATCTTATTATTTAACTAGGATAGTATATAATATCCCTGCTTTATAAACTTTAGGTCTTTTAATAAATAAGCTTAGCTCTTTTACTTTTAGATTTCTAGGCTATTATCCTTAAAGGTATCTCTTGATTATATTAATTAGAAGGTCTTATAAGGGTATCTATAATAATTCTTCTTGGATTGGTCCTTATAATAGCTTAAAAGTGCTCTTAAATGCATTGTATTATTGGTCTGGTATTAATTGATCCTTTTAATAATAAAGCAAATAAGATATCCCTTTATCTTAATCATCAGTTTTAATAAGAGGAAAACAATATATATAATAATACTAATATTATCTATAGAACTATAAAGTAATTTTAGAATAGTTATATAGCTAGTATAATCTATAAGGATTAAATAGGTAAGAAAAGCTATAAAGCAATGATATAATAAATTAAACTTAAGGGATTAATTGATTATCCTATAACTAATTAGATAAAGAAGATAGCTTTTTAATAGCTAATCTTTTAAATATATTGGAAAATTCTTAGGTAGAAGGGGGGGAAGAAAACTTGAATTTGATGATATCTGCTCATTTAAATGGCCTGGGTATAGTCTATCTACTTATATAGTTCAATCCCTTTAAGTGCAGCTTATATAGCTATGGCTTAGTCAATTAGCAAGGGGGTGTGTTCAACCTAGCTATTAAAGTATTATTGTGTATATTGTTTTCCCCTTATTAAAATAGAGCCTTTATAGCTGTTAAAGCTAAGCTTATAAAAGGTATTATAGAGGGTTCTATACTGTAGGGTAGTACTATAGCAGTATTGCTTATTTAATATTTTATAAGCTTTTAGTAATATTATAACTCAACTTATAGAGGCTTATAAGTATTATATACAGCTATTATAAAGTAATAGAAGCAAAATAGTCTAATAATGATTGCTAAGGCTAAGGCTTATAATAAGATTTAAAAGAAAAGTAAGTAATCTAAGTGCTTATAATTAGATTAATAGGGCCTAAAGCTATTGGTTATAGTTATTAGGGCCTCTTAACCTATAGGCTTCTAGAAAGGCCTGTATTTTCTTAGATAGCTCTTTTAGAGCTAGTTCTTTTAATATATTAGAGGGCTATACTAGCTATGATAGTAGCTAAGGTGGCTTAGGTTAAGGTTATAATAGTTCTTTAGCACTATCAGCTATTATAGCCCTTATAATTTAGGCCTATAACTGTTATAGTTACTGGATAAGCTTTTATATCTAGGATCGAAGAGCTTATAATTCTAATAAATTTCCTTTTATTAAAAGGTTCTGATTAGATATTTTCAGAGTCAGACTACTATAACTAATGATTATAATAGTATAAAAGAAAAATAAGCTTCTAAAAATAAGCTTATAGCTGTATAATAGTGTTATAAATAGCTGAAAGTGTTGGTTATAGTAGTGCTATATATAGCTAGGTCTTAATAAGAGCCCTAGAACTAGCTAATTAGCTAGAGAGGTATTAGGTATAAGGGTTATCTATTATATACTAGCTATAATCAGGTTATAGTATAGCTGATATAGTATCTTTGCTTAGTTAGCTGATTTCTATAATCTTATATAGGCCTTTTATAAGATTAATTAATAATTTAAGTAATTAACTATATTTAGTATAGTTAATAAAGCTATAACCTATAATTCTATAAGTCTAAATTAGTAATCTATAAATCTAAAAGTAGATTATATTATAAGCTATAGATCTAATATTTAACTTTTATATATATAGTGTTTTTTATAATTTCTGATTAATAGAAAATATAGGTCTAACTGGTTAAAGGAGGGGTAAAAAATCTAATATATAAAGAGATTAAATATAATAGGAAAAAGAGTTTTCTTTTTATAATCTAGAATAATTATTCTTTTAAGCTTATAATCTATTATAATTTATAATATAAAGTTATAATTAAAGCTAATAATAATAGTAGTGAAAGAAAGGTAGTGAATAGTTATTTAAAGTAAAGTCTATAGAAAAGAAGAAAGAAGTAATTAAATTACTAATAGAGAAAGAAAGCAGGATTTAACTAGGAATCTAGTTATCTTATATATCTAAATAATACTAGGATTATTTGAAATTATTTAAGAATTCTAAATAATATTTCTTTAGATTTCTAAGCATTCTAAATAATAAGAAAGGGAGAGGTATAAGGGATAAGCCCTTATTTTACTAGTCTAGCCCGATATAGCAGATCAGGCTGTATAGGCTTTTTAGGTCTTATAGCAGATCAGGCTGCTATCTTATAGTAGGTCAGGCTGCTATCTTATAGCAGGTCTGGCTGCTAGGGCTATAGCAGGTTTAGCTGCTAAGCTATAGTAGGTCTAGCTACTAGTCTTATAATAGGTCAGGCTGTTATATAAAACCCACTTATTTTAACACTTATTATTAATTATATCTTTAATAATATAATTAATATTTAATTTTCTAAGAAGTTAAATTTATTTTATTTTTAATAAATAATATCTATAATAGGAGTAATTACTTATACTTGCTTTATTTAATATTATATATATAAATCTTTACTCTTCTAAAAATAATTAAATAATAGCTTAGCTATTTTAATAAATAATATCCCTAGGATAAAGAGTATTATAACTCTATCTAATACTATATATAGATAAGTGGATATTTAAGTGGTTCCTATATAGAGTTAAACTTCTGCTTTCTTAATTATTTAAGTGGTTTATTTAGAGAATGATATTATTTTAATCTTGGTTGGATTATATTTAATCTTATATTTCTTAGCTAGTGATTTTAAGATAATATTATCTTTAGAGCCTAAATTAATAAATATATTTATTGCTTTCCCTTTTTAAGAATTAATCCTAACTTAGATCTTAGGTATTTATTATATATTTAATAATTGATAGCTATTTAAATATATTTAAGTAATCTTATAAGGTATTTTATTAAAAGAGAAGCTTATATTATTATAAAGATTATCTTTAATTGATTTTAGAATATAGAAATAATATAGGCCTAATAGATTTATATTATCTTAACCTTAATTAAATAATATTATTTAATACTAGCTATAATTAAAAGGGGCTTCTTCTTATATCTTAATTATAGCTATAATATTAATATATAATTATTTAGTTAGCTTATTAAAAAAGGCTTTATTATACCTTATCTATAAATAAACTTAAATTGCTTTTATTATATTCTTTAGCTTTATTAAAGATATAGGATTATCTAATCTATTCCTAAGAATATAAAGGACTTCTATTATATCTTTAGCTTAATTTAATAGATCCTAGCCTATAATTATTTTAAGCTCTAGATTAAGATTAATTAATATATAAAGTAATATAATAATTATCTTTATAAATAAGATCTTCTTTAATTTTAATTAATAATAAGGAAGTCTTATACTTTGATTTATTATTTATAATATATTCTTAGGTATAATTATTAGATTAAAAAGTACTATTTTATTTAATATTAAGATAGCCTTAGGAGTAGGCTTTTAATATATAATAGTTAAAGGTTTAATTAACTCTTTATTATCACTTCTTTATCTCTTTCTTTTATTAGTATTTATATTAATTATATATATTAATATTATTTAATCCTTTATATCTTTATATTAAGAGAGTAATATAAAAGAAATTTGGATTATATTTTTATTAGATATAATATCTAAGTATTATAACTTTATAGGTTATTATTTAAGGCCTAGATAAGAGATATATTTTCTAAAGATTATATCTTTATATTTATTTAATACTTATTTAAAGTATTAAAAGGCTTTAGCTTTAATTAAGGGAATAAGGGATATAATTATATAATTAAGGAAGTTAATAACCTAAGTTATTATAAGCTTCTAATAGTATTCTTTTATCTTAAAGAACTATTATATAATAGTAAAAGGAATTATACTCTAGCCTATAATATATCCTAGGTTTAATATCCTAGTATATAAATTATATATATAGAATCTAAGTTTGGTATTATATATTAATTTATTATAATAGAAGGGAAAATAGCTTAATAAGTTATAATATTAATAATTATTCTTATTTTATCTTTCTTAAAGGAAGAAGATATTAAAATCCTTATTATTATTAAGATTAAATATTATTTAATTAAATAAAAAACTTATTAGGCTTTTATATTATAAATCCTTATTAATATATATATTAGTATTTATTTATATTTTAATAATTATTTAAATAATATCTTTTTTAATAATTATATTAATCTTAAGGTTATTAATAAGCTTGATTAATTTCTTTATATCTATTAGCTTAGCTTTAAAAAGTATAGTTTTAATAATAATTAAAAAGAACTTTTCTTTAGGATAAAGATCCTATATAATTAAATTCTTTATTATAATAACTTAATTAAATATTACTCTAATAGTAATTATATTTATCTAGTTTCTAAGATTATTAGAAATCTTATATTATTTAATAGCTAGTTTAATAATTACTTGATTATTAAAGTATCCTTAGAGCTGCTTATATAATATCTTTTTAAGTTTATAAAGATTATTAATAGAATTTACTTGGATAATCTTAATAAGAAGCCTTATTAATATAGTTTTATATAATATATAAGATAATAGTTTTAAATCCTTTTAATTTAAATTATATTAAGAAGTATAAAATCTATACTTATTAAGCTAATCTAGAATATCTTTAATAGACTTTAGGTATTATTATTTAAGTGCTTTTAAATAATCTTTATATAATCTTAATTATTATAAATCTTTTTTAAAGAAATAGTTCTTTAGTATTTCTTTAGCTTTTACTTATAAGAGATTATAAATAAATCCCTAGATAATATCTTTATAAGTATTAATTATATAATATATAAAGTAATTATATTTTTTTTTATTAATTATATTATTATTATTTATCTTAAGCTTATAGCTTAAAAATTATTTAATAATATTAATTCTATTAAAGTATTTAATAAGCTTAAGATTAATAATATATTTTTTAGATTTATTTATAATAAGAATATCTTTAAGATTATTAAAAAGAGTAATATTAATCTTAATAATACTTTATTAAAAACTCTTAATAATATTATCCTTTAATTAATTAATTGATTATAAGCCTAATCTATTAGGGGAAGGGCTATTAGAATTTATAATAGATATTATACTAGATAAAGGAATGCTTAGAATAAGGATATTAGGGGTAATAGTCTTAGGAATAGTAATTCTAATAATAAAGTTAAAGCTATTTAAAGATCTTCTTCTTTGGTATAGAGAGTATCTACTTAAATCAGAGGCTAGTAATATATTAAGAAGATTAAATAATAATAAAGGCTTCTTATTATAGAGGTATTTAGATATCTAGTCTAAAAAGGAGTTATCTTAACTCTTATATAATAATACCTTATTAATTATATTCTAGTATTAATATAAAACCTTTTCTTTAAGGATAGATATTATATTTAAATTAAGGATAATAGTTTTTATATTATTATAATTAAATAGTATTTTATTTCTAAAATATTAAGATTGCTTTTAAATAGAAAGCTTCTTTAATATTAAAAATAAGATTTATAAAGAGAGAAAAGAGATAAAAATATTTCCTAAGATTAATTAAACTATTAGAATATTAATCTATAATATAAAAAAGCAAAATTAAGGGTTAATATATAATTAATATTATTTATTATTAATTAAATAATTAATATTAAAAGCTATATAAGCTGATTATTTATAATAGTTCTTTTTATATTTATTTATATTTTAATTAAATAAAATTAATAAATTTAAGGTACTCTATTTTTTTAATCTGATATTTAATATATAAATTATTTTTTATATATATTCTAGGTAGAAGCTTATCTTAGGATTAAATATTCCTTTATTTTTTTCTTTTAATAGTTTAGTATTCTATAGTATTAAATTCTAATAAAAAAGAAATTAATAATACCTTATTATTTAATCAGGATAATATATAATATCTTTATTTTATAGATTTTAGGTCTTTTAGTAAATAAGCTTAGCTTTTTTATTTTTAGATTTTTAGGCTATTATCCTTAAAGGTATCTCTTAATTATATTAGTTAGAAGGTTTTATAAGGGTATTTATAATAATTCTTATTATAATTTGCATTATAAAGTTATAACTAAAGCTAGTAGTGATAGCAGTGGAAGAAAGGCAGTGAATAGTTATTCAGAGTGAAGTCTATAGAAAAGAAGAAAGAAGTGATTGAATTACCAATATAGAAAAGAAGAAGAATATAACTAGGAATCCTTCTATCTTTTATATCTATCTAATTCTAAGATAATTTAGAATTATTTTAAGATATTCTAAATAACTATTTGGAATTATTAGATATTTCAAATACTAAAACAGAAAGTAAGCACTAGTCTATCCCTTTATAGGTTAAGCTATAAGGGCTTTATAAGCTTAGCTTATTAAGCTATACAGGTCTAGCTACTAGGCTATAGCAGGTTAAGCTGCTAGACTATAGCAGGTTAGGCTGCTATATATAGAAAAAACCTATTTTATTTTAATAATTCTTTTTGAATTAATTCTTATAATAGCTTAAAAGTGCTTTTAAATATATTATATTATTAATCTGGTATTAATTAATCCTTTTAATAGTAAAGTAAATAAGATATCCCTTTATCTTAATTATTAGTTTTAATAAGAGGAAAATAATATATATAATAATATTAATATTACCTATAGAATTATAGGGTGATTTTAGGGTAGTTATATAGCTAGTATAGTCTATAAGGATTAAATAGATAAGAAAAGCTATAAAATAATAATATAATAAATTGAATTTAAGGGATTAATTAATTATCCTATAATTAATTAGATAAAGAAGATAGCTTTTTAATAGCTAGTCTTTTAAATATATTAGAAAATTCTTAGATAGAAAAGGGAAAGAAAACTTAAATTCAATGATATCTGCTTATTTAAATAGCCTGGGTATAGCCTATCTACTTATATAGTTCAATCCCCCTAAATACAGCTTATATAGCTATGGCTTAATCAACTAATAAGGGGGTGTATTTAACCCAGCTATTAAATTAGTTTTAAATTCTATAGATTTATCTAGATTATATATTATTAATATAGGTTCTTTATAGATTCACTTCTTAAATTCTTTAAATATAGTATTTATATTAGATTTTTATAAGAATTTATAATTTTTCTTAATATATTTAATAAATAATATAACTATTTTACTATAATTATAGATAAACTTTTAATAGTAATTAATAAAGCCTAAGAATTCTTATATATTTATAATATTTTATAATATCAGCTAGTTATATATTATAGTGATTTTTATTAGTTTTATTTAAATTTTATTTAATAAAAAGATATATCCTAGGAAGATAATTATTTATTTATAAAATTTATATTTTTCTGGTTTAATAAGGAGATTATTATCTTAAAGTAGTTATAATACCTTATAGATATATTCGTTATATTCTTCTTTTATTTAAGAGAAGATTAGGATATTATCTAGATAAACTATTATAAAGATATCTAAATATTCTTAGAGAATATTATTAATTATATATTAGAATATTATAAGAGTATTAATTAGGCTGAAAGGTATTATTAGATACTTAAAAAGTCTAAACTTAATTCTAAATATAGTTTTCTATTTATTACCTTTTTTTATTTAAATCAAGTTATATACTCCTTTAAGGTTTAAGATAATAAACCAGTTTATTCTATATAATTAATTATATAATTTATTAATTAATAATAAAAAGATCTAATCCTTAATTATAACTATATTTAATAATTAATAATCTATAACTAGTTATAGCTTACTATTCTTTTTAGGTATAAATATAATAAGATATCTTACTTTAGATATAGATAATTAAATATATTCTTTTTTAAGTATTTTATTAAGATACTCTTATAATATTTTAAGTTCTTTAATATTTAATATATAGATCTTAATAAAAATAAGTTTCTTTTTATTTATAATCTGAATTTTATAATTTTATTAATTATATAAAAGGAGCTTTATTTTAAGTTCTTTATAAAATAGTTTAATATACTTATAGTATTCTTCTAATATAGATATAAATTGTTTTTTTATATCTAAGAGTGATTTATTCTTAAAGTATTCTTATATTTATTTTATTATTATCCTAAGGGTAATAATAATCTATTAGATTTATTATTATTAATTATTATATTATTTTTTAATATAATTTCTTAATAGAAGGCCCTTTTTAATAATTATAAAATATATTTTCTTTGCTTTATTTATTATTATTAGATCTTTATAATCTTTTAGGGATAATATAGTATTACTTTATTATATTTAATCTATCTTTTAATCGATCTATAAATTACTATTAAATAACTAGGGATAGCCTAATATAAGTTTATATTCTCTAGTATCTATTATATTAAATATAATACTATCTTAATATCCTTGGATTTTAAATTAAAGATAATTAATCTCTTTATTAATCTATTCTTTATTATAAGTAAAGGTATTTTCTTCTAGGTTATATAAAGGATATAATTCTTTCTTATTATATTATAATAATTATATATAATTTATAGCTTTTAATAATATATAATTATTTATTATTTTATTATCTATTAAAGTATAAAAATAATATCCTATAATCTATACTTTTATTATTAATTTAAGCCTATTAATATCTATTATATAAAGAGTCTTTTATAAAGAGTTAAATTATAACCCTTTTATAAGTGATTTTATTTATTTTCTAAGTTTCTAAGATTATATTCTTTATATAATCTATTATATTTTATTTTATTTAAGCCTTAAATAATTATATAATATAGAGTTTGATTAGCTTAATTTCCTTTATAGATTTAAAAATTAAATTCTTATTTATAAAGATTCTTTATTTCCTTATATATATATTTATTTTCTTCTATATATTATCTATATTAAGGTTTATTATTATTAATTATTATTATAGCTTTATATTAAATTCTTTCTAGGATATTATCTTTTAATAATTATCTTTTATATTATTATACTAGCTTTTATTATAAATATATATTATACTTAAGATTAATATAATTATATAAATCCTCTTTTTTATAGTTTATAAATTATAGTCTGTTATATTTTAATTTAAGTTTTTCTTATTTATAAATCTTATAATAAATAGATTTATAATCTTTATTTTTAGCTCCTTATCTATATTCTTTTAAAGTCTTAGGGTATAGTTTAAATATATTAATTCTAAAAGATATAAAGTATTTAACCTTATATTAATTAATAAATTAATCTTCTATAAGAATATTCTTAATTCCTTATACTCTTATATAATATAGAAAGAATTTATTTCAGATTTTTATTTTCTAATATTAAAAATAGAAGAAGTTAATATATAATATCCAGCTAATTTTATTATAAAAGATATAATTAAAATCTAGAAGTATATAATTATCTTTATATTTACTATAATTAATTTTTAATATAAAGGCTCTTTTAAAATAATCTCCTAGAATAAGAATACCTAGGCCTTCTTTTAATATCTATTTATAAATATATTTAATAATTATAAATTAAAGATTAACTTTATTTATATAGCTTAGTATTTATAAAAGTTTAATTACTATTTCTTTAAGGTATTTATAAGTAATACTCTTAGATAATAAATATAATATAGTATAATATTATATTATTCTAAAAGTTTTATTATTCTTAGATTTTAAAAAGCTAGAATCTAAGCTATTATTTATTATTTTATCCTTAATCAGGGTATTTTTATTATTTATAGCAGGGATTATTTATTAATCTAGGATTTTCTTAAAATACTCTTCTTTATCTATATCTATATCTAATTATTAATCCTATTATATAATACTAGATTAGATTAGTATAGTCTATAATATTAATAATTATTAAGGTATAAGGTATTTATAGTTTTTAGGTTATCCTTATCCTTATCCTCTTTATCCTATTATAACTAAGGTTTATCTATTTATAATTATAATATATATACTTTATTATATATTTAGTATTAATTTCTAAGGTTTTTCATTTTTCTTAGTTTATTTATAGTATTATAATATATACTTATATTTATTATAATTATAATATTAGACTTTAAATATATTATATTTCTAAATTATATTAAGTTTTATTCTTTTAGGATTTTAGGTATATATATAAATAATAAGCTCTTTCCTATATCTACCTTAATTAAATTAATATTATATATTTCTCTATCTAAAATTATTTTATTTTAATCCTTTATTCTTTTATTATTTATATTATATAAATTATTTATTATTAATCTTAATAGCTATTTTAATATATTTAGCTAGGTTTTTAGGTTTATCTTTTCTAAAGAGTTTATCATTAATTTCTTTTTTAAGCTTATTATTAAAGTATTCTATAAATATATTATTTTTCTAGATAATTTATAAAATAATTTATTTAAATTCTAAAGTATAGTTTAAAGCTAATCTATATTAGTATAATAGTTTAAGTTTTTTGATTATAGCTTTTTCTTTATCTATTTATTTAAAAACTTCTTTAATTATTTTTTTAAAATTAAAGTATTTTTTAAAGATTTATTTAATTTCCTTATCCTAATCTTTTTCCTTCTTATTTATATAATCTCTTATAATAGATTTGAATTATTTAAAGATAGCTCCTTCTATATATCCTATAGTATAAAGAATTTTTATAGATTCTTTTTATAGCTGGTAAGGGTAGAATTAATAATAAGCCTTAAATTAAATTAAGAATATTTAAAGTAATCTTAAGTATCTAGTAAAGGGTTCTGGTTTATAGGATTTAATAATTTTATTAAGATCCTTTTATTGGTTTTATAATTTAGCTTTAAGTTTTATATTCTTTTTATATAAAGCCTAAAGCTTAATAATAAATAAGATAAAAGTTAATTAAATAATACTTATAATAATTAATAAAATAGTTTATAATATTACTTAGGATTATATAATAATCTATTAAATAAGAGTTATTAATATATAATATTTAATAAATTCTTAAAGGATAAATCTAATAAAAAGGGTTTATATTAATAAATAAGTTAAAGTATTCTAAGTAATAGATTTATTATATAAATAATAGATATAAAGTATTATAACTAGGGGTTAAGTATTAGTATAATAAATAATAATAAGTAATATAATAAAGTTAAAAGTATATTAATAACTATTTAAGCTATATTTAAAAGAGTGAAAATTAAGGGTATATATATATCTTAGATTATAATTTAAGCTATAATCCTTATTACTAGATTATACTTAGAATTATAAGCTATCCTATTAGATTATAGTTTTAAGAATAATCCTAAACTTAGAATTACTTTTAGAATTATAATTTAATTCTATATAGTTCCAAGCCTCTAGTATATACCTAATAATATTATAAGTTATATAACCAAGGCCTATTATATAACCTTAGCTATTAAATCATGATATATAAGGGATAAGATAAATATTATATATATTAATATACTAAAAACTATAATATCTATAGCCCTAAATATACTAGGATTAATAGAATTAAAAAAAGCTATAATATTAAATTATAAATAAAGTATAAAATAAAAGAAATTAAAGATTAAAAAAGAATTTTAATATTTATTAATTAATAAAGAAATATTTATAAAAATAATTTAGCTAGCTTATTAATTTTAAGTATTTATTAATAATATTATAAATATATAATATTATTTTAAATAATTAAATATAAAGATTAAAAGAGTTATTATAAAGATTTTTAAAAGCTTTAATATTATAAAAAAAAAATTAATTTATTTCAATAATAATAATTAAGAAGATATTAAAAGTAATTAATACTTTTATTATAAAGATTGTATTTTAAAGATATATATATAAATTAATTATTAAATTTATAATTTAAGATAATATTATAAATAGATTAATTAAAAATAATCTTAATACTTTTATTATAATAATAAATTATAAGAATATAAAAATAATTAAATATTTATTAAAATTATATTAATTTTTATTAATTTTATATTTTAATATATTATATATAAGGCTATCTAGCTTTTAATATTTAAATTAAATATCTTAAGTATTATAAGAATTTACTTAATATTAATTAAAGGAATTCTAATATTATTATTATATTTATAAAATAAAAATAATATAAACATTAAAATCTATTAATAAAATCTAATTAAATTAATATTAAGGATATATATTAAATTATCTTAAAGTATTATTATTATAAAAATAATACTTTTTTTAAAAATTATTATCTTTAAAAATATAAATTAATTAATTAAAAAAGGCCTTCTTTTTAAAAAAGGCTTTTATAAATATAAATCTTATAATAAAATAATTTAATTAATAAGATATTTCAAATACTTTAAATATAAATATAAGGTCTATATCTATAATATAATAAAGATAATATATTATTTTTATAATAAGGGTATAAATAAATACTTTAAGGGATTTAATAAATATATTATATAGTAGAATAAGCTATTATAAAGCTATATTATTTATATTAGCTAATATAAAGCCTTTATAAATATATATTTTAAGAAATAAGCTAAGATAAATAGATTTAAAGAGATTTAAAAATATAAATATTTTTAATTTAATCTAATATATTATAATATAATAAATATAATAAATATATAAATACCCTAATATAATATAAATATAGAATTCCTTAAGAATCTAATTAATTACTTTTAAAAAAGATAAAATATTATTAATATTAAAATAAATAATAATATTTTTAATTTTAATTAGAATATAATTATAATCTTTATAATAAGTATTATAATAATAGTAATAATATAAGGAAACTATATAATTACCCTTTGTTTATAATATTATTTATATTATATTAAAATATTAAAAAAAAGGGTTTAAATAAAACTAAGATATTAATATAATTATATAAAGAATATAATATTATAATTATATAAGAATTATCAATTAATTTATAAATAAAGATATTCTTAATTATAAAAAAGGATAAATATTATATAATATAAAATAATAATTATATAGCTATATATATCTATAAGAAATATAATCTTATAATATAGTTATAATAAGCTAATAGGGATTAAACTTATATTATTTTAAAATAAAATAAGAATACCCTTATAATATAGTTTATATATTCTAAACTTTATAATAAAAGGCTATAAATTATATTATTTATAGAAATACTTTAATTTTAAAAATAATATATTCTTATAAATAATTTTAATATATATTATTTAATATAGGATATTTATTATAAAAGTTAATTAAGAATTTAAATTATATTTAAATTAATATAATAATAATATCTCTTTTAAATTATTCTTTATAGGATAATTATATAGGCTAGGGATAATTAATAGATTAATACTTTAAATTTAATTTAATATAGCTTAGATTTATTATATAAATATTAAGATATTAATACAGATATAATAAGATTTAATTATTTCTTATAAATAATAAAAATTAAGATTATAATAAGATTTTATTCTTAGATTAATATAATAAAAGAATAGATTTAAAGAAAAATAAATATAATTAAGATTAAAGAATTAATTAAATTAATCTTTTATAATTAATAACAAGATTTAGATATTAATCTAAGGATAGATATATTAATAATATAATTATAAAGTATTATAAATAATATAATACTTTAAAGATATAATAAAATTAAAGAAATATTTATATTTTAATAAAATAAGATTATTTAAAATATAATTTAAAAGTTTAAAAGAACAGGATATTATTATTATATTTTAAGATTATAAATAAATTTAAATAAACTTTATATTTAAAAAAAGAATTTTAATAAGATTCTTTATTTAATAAATAAAGAGAGCTAATATAAACTATTAATATTAATCTTATTAAAAAAGAAAAGGATATAGAATTTAAAAAGATAAATTAAATTTAAAAGCTAGATATCTTTAGAATTATTAATATTATTATTATTAAGATATAATAATAATATTAAAACTATTACAATTATAAAAAAGATAATAATTTTAATTAAAAAAATCTTTTTTTTAAAAGAAATAATAAAAAGGCTTAAAGTTAATAGGAATAATAAAATCTAAATTAATAAGATAATTTAATTTATAAAGATTAAATAAATACTTTATAATATTAAAGTATAAAAAGCTTTAAATAAAAATAATATCTTAATAAAATTCTTTAAAACCTATAATTAATTACTTTATATAATAATAATATATTTAATAATTAAAAGCTTTAAATTATAATACTTTTTATAATATTTTTATAATATAATTATAATAATTTTAAAAAAACTAAAAAAATAATTAATAGCTTATTAAATTATTAGAGAATAAAGATCTATCTTTTTATTAATTATAATAAAAAAGATTATTAAAATAATTTTTAATAGATATATCTTTAATATTATAAAATAGATAAGCTTTTTATTAAAAGGCTAGATAAGAAATTAAATAGATTAAAGTATTAAGATTATAGGTTTTATAATTATAAAAGGTATTTAAAAGATTTAGATTTATAATAATAATATAATACTATTTTAATTAGATATTAAAAGAGTTTTTAATATAGTTTTATATTATAGATTCCTTTAAATTCTTTAAAAAAAAGGATTCTTAAAATAAACTTATATTATAAAATCTAGTATTTATAAAGCTTATTATAAGGATATAAAGATTTTCTTTTTATATAATATAAATTATCTATATTATAATAATTTATAGTATTATTATTTATAAAATAATTATATTCTATAAGATAGATAAATTATTAACCTTTAAAAGAATTAAGATAATATATATAGTATAGATATTATATTTATATAATATTATTAAGGATTATAAAGCTATTCTTATTTATCTTTTTAAATTAAAAACCTTTATATTATTATTAAACCTCTATCTTATATAATAAAAAGCTAAGGGGTTAGATTATTTATAAATCTATATAGATTTATTTTAATAAATATATAATATTATAATAATATTAATATAATTATAATATTTTAATTAATTAAATTAATATAATATAAGACTTTTATTTAAGATAAATAAGCTTTTTAATTTTTAATAATTAAGAAATAAAAATCTAAAAAAGGTCTTTATATATTATTAAAAGAAGTATTAATAATTATAAAGATTATAGATCAATTATATAATTATAATATTATCTATATAAATAAATTAAAAAGCTTTATAAAAATATAATAATTTAATTAAAATAAAGAATTTATTATTTATATAAATAATAATTAAAAGAATAGGATTAAAAGCTTTTTTTTATTATTAAATAGTTTTCTTATATTTTATATTATTATATAATTATAAAAATAAAAAAAGAGAGATTATTAAATATTTTACTTTATAATATTAGAATATATTAAATTATTATTAATAGATTATTAAATAAAGTATAATATTCTTTTAAAATAAGATTAATTAAATTAATATATTTATAATATTATTTATAATAAAAAGGATTATATAATAAATAATAAAACTTAAATAATTAAAAGAATATAATTTAATAATATAAATCTAGAAAATAAAGAAAGAGATAATAATAAGATAATAATAAAATAATAAAGATATTAAAATATTTATAAAAAGAATATTATTATAAGGTATTTAAGGATTATATATTAAGTATAATAAGGCTATAATAATATCTATATATTATTATTCTTTATCTTTATATTATAAAGGTTTATATTATTAAAAAGAATTTTAATTTTTTATTAAATACTTAAATAATATAATAAGAATATAATAAGGATAAAGAGAGATATATAATAATATAGAAATAATTTAATTATCTTTTTTAATTAACTTATATAAATAATAAAGGGGATAAGATATATTTATAATTTAATAATAATATTATAAAGCTTATATTTAATATAGTTTTTAATAATATTCTAAGCTATTATATTTTAATATAAGATTAATAATTATATTAATATAATAAAGATATAATAATATATTATCTTAATAATAGAAAGATTATTAATAATAATTATAATATAAAAAAAGGCTTAAATAATAAATAAAGCTAATTTTAATATTTAATAATAATATTAATATATTATTATAATAATATAATAATTTATATATTTTATTATAATTATAATATATATTATAATAATATAATAATTTATATATTTTATTATAATTATAATATATATTATAATAATAAATATAATATTAATTAAAGCCTAAAAGATATTAATAATAATAATATAATAAGATTAAAATAATATATTAATAATATTATAATAAATATTAATCTTTAAATTCTTTATAATAATATATAAGTAATAGATATATCTATAAAATTTAATAATAATAATATAATAAGACTAAGTTTATTTATAATATAATATAATAATTATTTTAAAAGATAAGGGTTTTTTTTTTCTTTTTAAGGATAGTTTTTATAATCTTTTTTTAATAAGAAATTAAATATAACAAAAATATAATATAAATAAATAAATTTATTAATAATAAAGATAATAATTTAAAAGATTTTTTTTTATATTTATTTATTAAATCTAGCCTAAATTATATAAAAGAAAAGGAATAATAAGAATATAATACTTTTTATAATAAAAGAAAGAGGAATAATAATAGTATTATTAATTATTTAATATTAATTAAATAAACAATAAGATAATAATAAATTATAAAATTATTAAAAATAAATAAAAGGATAGAATTTTATAGAAGCTAATAGAATCCTAAATCTTAATAAGCTTTAAAATAATTCTTATAATAAAGGATTTAAGATAAACTAGTTATATCTTATTAAAGATATAATATATATTAATCTAATCTTAAGACTGGCTTTATTAATCCTTAATTATCTGGCTTTAATTAAATAGGTATATAGGTATTATATATACTAGACTGATTTCTTATTAGCTATTAAATATAAAGATAAGATCTATTATATATAAGAGAGTAAAGAATAATATTATATTATTATAGAGAGGAAGTATAAATATAAATAAAGGATAAGGGTTTTTTATTTATTTTTTTCCTTTTATTTATTAAATTAAAAGAGATTATATATCTTATAAAGGGTTTAATCTAGATATAAAAACTAGATTAATATAATTATAAGATTAATAATAATAATAATATATATTATTTATCTTTTAAAACTAAATTTTTTTTTTATAAAAAAGTAAAATAAATATCTAATATAATAACTTTATTTAATTATTTTAAATTAATGATTTTTTTTATTTATTTATAATTTATTATTATATAATAAAAATAAAATAATTAAAAGGTATTAGTTTTCTTATCTAGCTTATATATTTTTAATTATAAAGATTATTTATTATAATATTAAGAAACTTTTGATTTTTGATTTTTAATAAATAATACTTTATTATTAATTTCTTATTCTATTAGCCTTTTATTAAATTAATTCTTATCTTATCTTTTTTCTTTATTAAGATTATATGTTAATTATATTATATATTATAAGATTTAATTAATTTTATAATAATAATAGCTTTTTCTAGAATTTTTATATATATAGATTTCTTATTTAGTTTTTATCTTATTTAATTTAATTAATTTAATAATAAAATCTTTTTTAAGGTTTTTAAGATTATATTTATTTATAAAATATAAATAAATTTTTTTATAATTTATTTATAAATAAGTTTAATATTTTAATTATTTTATTAATTAAATTAAATTTATTATTTATTATATTTATATAGCTTACTATTAAATTAATATTCTCTTATAATCTAATCTAATCTAATCTAATATTTATATTTATTATAATTATTTAAATATCTTAATTTTATTTATATTAATATATTATTAATTTATTTATATTATTTTTAATTATAATTTAGTTTATTATAAATAATACACTTAATATATTTAAGATATAAATATAATTTATAATTAAAGTATTATATAATATAAAATAATATAGCTTTTTTATAAAATATAGATTATAATAATTAAAATAAATATAATTTATTAAAGTTTATTTTCTTAATCTTAAAGAAATTATTATAGTATATAATATTACTTATCTTTTAATAATTTAATTTATATTTTATTTATATTTTAATAGATATTAATATACTATAAATAATATAAATATTTAATTTCTTTTTTATTATTAAAATATTAATATTATATTTATTAATAAAATTTATTTTTAATACTATATTTAATTTTAAATCTTTTATTAATTATATATTAATTATAAAATAAATATAGATTATATATATATTAATTTATTTAATAATATAAAAATTAAATCTAGGTTTATTTATAATCTTAAATAATTTAATTATTTCTTATATTAATTTTAATTTATTTATTTTATAAAAGATTATATTTAATAAATTTTATTAAAATTATTCTTTATTAATTAATATATTTAAATATATTATATTAATTATAATAATTATAATTATTTTATTTAATATAAATCTTATATTATTTTAAAATAATTATATTTTATTAATTTCTTATATTTAGATTTTAAATTTATTTTAATAATTTAATCTTTTTAAAAATCAAAATATATATCTTCTTTAGATTTCCTTTTATATAAATATATTTATTTAAATTAAATTATTATATTTCTTATTTTTAAGTTTAATAATATTATTAATTTATTATATATTTTTTATTTAATATAATATAATTATTTATTAATATATAATATATTAATAATAATATTATCTTAAAATATATAATATATTAATAATAATATTATCTTAAAATATAGATTATATTTTAAATAATCTTTTTATATTTCTTTTTTTTTATTATTTATATATTTAAATAACAAAAGAAATAGTTTAAAAAGAAGAATTTATTAAAATAGAGAATTTTCTATTAAAAAAGTTATTAAAAAAAATTAAAAAAGATCTTATTAATATTATCTAGAATATAATAGCTTTTATTAAAGTTATATATAATATATTAAATATTATCTAATATTTAATTACTTTTAATTATTATTTATATTTTATAATACCTTTACTTTTAATATTAATATTAATATTAATATCTTTATTATATTTATCTTATAATATATATAATTATTTTATATATAAAATTTAAATCTTTATTATTAATATTAAGTAAATTAAATTTTCTATTTACTTTAATAATAATATTAATTATTTCTTTAATAGATATTATTATAAAATCTTAATTATAATATATTATAAAAATTCTATATTTATTAATCTACTTTATTATAAAAAAATATATATCTTAATTAATCTTAAGGATTTATCTAGTTTTATTATAAAAAGAATTATTTAATCTTTAATTTATTTAATCTATTAATTAATTATATAATCTTATTTTAATAAAACTATTATATATATTTTAATATATTATAAGGGTTTAATCTATTTATTATAGATGTTTATTTTATTATTTTTATTAATTAAGTTATTATTTATATTAATTATAATATATTTAATTATTTATCTTATTAAATATATATATATTAATTTAATTACTTTAATATTCTTTATTTTATAATATCTTAATATTATTATATTAAAAGATAATTAAATCTTAATTAATATTATTTATTATATTTATTATTTTTTATAAATATAATTAAGATATTTTATTATATTTATATTTTTTTATAAATAGTAATTAATTTATTACAGGATTTATTTTAATTATTAATTAATTATTAATTAATTATTTTAAAGCCTATTATTCTAGTTATTTAAAATAGCTTTAATATCTATTTTTTAATATTAATACTTTAATAATAATCTTTTTTTAAAATATTTTATAATTAATAGTTTTCTAATAATATTAATTTTATTTATCTTAAATTACCTTTATAATAGTATAATTTATACATTAATAAATCTTTTAATATTTTAATATTATTATTTTATTATTATATTAATTTATTAATATAATATCTTATTATAATATAATTAAAAAAGGTTTATATATATTATCTTAATATAAGATAGATAAAATATATTATCTTAAATACTTTTGATAAAAGATTTATATTTCTTTAAATATTATTTAGAATTATTTATTTAATAAATTAATAAAAGATATTATATTTAATACTTTTAAAAGAGCCTTATCTTAATTATATATTATAAAGTTATAATATATTTTAATTATATCTTTAACTTTTGATTTAAAAGAAATAATTATTTCTTAATAAGATAAAAAAGAATGTTTAATTAATAAGAATAAGAATAATATAATTTTATTATTTAATAAAGATAAGGCTATTTATAATAATACCTTAAAGGAACTATAATTAATATTATAAATATTTTATTTATTAGTACTAGATAATATAATAAATCTTTTTTAACTTTCTTATTTATAAGAAGATTTTAATTAATTATTTTTAATAATTATTAATAATATTATTTAATTTAATTAAAAGATATAAATCTAATAAATAATCTTTTTATTATTATAATAGCTTTATATTAAATTATTATTTATATTTATCTATTTTAATTTAATAATTTAATATTATTATTAATTTATTTAATGTTAAGAAAAATAAATAAATATATTATATTTAAATATAATCTTTTTAAATATTTAATAATAATTAATATATTAATTAAATTAATAAGATAATAAGATATTAATAATATCTTATTAATATTAATTATAATTAAAGATAAAAAGATTATATTTATTATTAAATTTAAGTATTATTTATATTATTTCTATAAATAATTAATAAATTTATTATTTTTATTAATTTATTTTAAAATAAAATAAAATAATAGATTTTTTTAGATTTTAATAATTAAAATATATTAATTTATAATATTAAATAATATAATCTAATAATTATAATATTATATTATTATAATATAAATAATATTTTTTATAAATAATTATATATTAAAAAATAAATTTTAAAAGATTTAATTTTTTAATAATTAAATAATTATTTTTAATTAAATAATTTTATTTTATTAAAAATAAGATATTATTTAATTAAAATAATAAAAAGAGATTTAAATTAATATAAATATACTCTTTATTCTTTTTGTTAAAAATAAATTTAAATTATATTAAAAATTAAAATAAATATAATTATTAAAGATTTAAATTAATTCTTTATTAATTTAATTATTTAAATATTTAAATTTAATTATAAATAAAGCCTATTAAAATTATTTAATAGTTTTATTAAATTTATAAAATAAATTTTAATTAATATATTTAATCTTATAATAAAAACTATTAAATATATTAAAATTATTTATAAGCTTTATATTAACTAATCTTATATTTAAATTTATATATTAATAATATTAATATTTATTAATATAATTTTTTTATTTTTATTTAAGAAATATATTATTAAATAATAAAATTTAAAAGATTATTAATATAAAGTTAAGATTATTAATATAAAAATTTAATAATATATTTTATAAATATTTTTAAATATTTATATAAATAAATAAATCTAAAAAATATATAATAAATCTTAAGTTTATTAAATATTATAATATTATTAATATTATAAAATATCTTTTAAATTAAATATTTATAATATATTTTAATAATATTATAAATAATAAAAAAAGAAATTATTTTATTATATTATATTTTTAATATTTATATAAATATTTATAAAAAATAATTAAATAATCTTTTATAAAGATAATAAAAAGATATTAAAAGATAATCTTTTTAAAATTAAATCTTAATAATTAAGATTTTATAATAATTATTTAAGAATATTAAAATAAACTTTTTAAATATTAATAGAAAAATATTTAATTAATTTAATAAATATAAATTTTATACTTTTAAATATTATAAAATCTAAAAGAAATTTAAATTATTATTAAAAGTATTTTATAAAATAATATTATTAAATCTATTTATAAAAATATTAAAAAATATTTAAATCTAAATTTATATATTTTAAAGATTTTATTTTATAAAATATTTTAAAATTATTTTTATAATTAAATAATTATTAATCTTATTATTATATAAATAAAGATATTTATTAATTTTAAGAGTTATATAAGTATTATTATAATAAAATTTATATTTAATTATATTATTATATTATAAGCTTTATTTAATTATATATTTAATAAAATAAAATGTTATTATTAATAGCTTTTTCTTTTAAAAGAATTATAAATATAAAAAATATAATAAAATTAATTAATAGTTTTAAAATTAATATAATTAATTAATAGTTTTAAGATTAATATAATTAATTAAAAAAGATTAATTTAAATAATTATCAGATTTGTTTTAAATTTTAATATAAAATTATTTATAATTATTCTTTTATAAGGCTTATAAGCGTTTTATTTAATTAAATATTTTAAAATTATTTTAATTTATTTTATATTAGAAATAAGAATATTAAATAATATAATAATATAATATTTATTCTTTTATATTATAATAAATATATATATAACATTAGATTTAAGATTAATAAATATAACTCTTATATTAGAATATTAAATTTAAATTAAATTATAAATTATATATTTCTTTAGTTTTAATATTATATTTCTTATTTCTTTTAATAAAATAAAAGCTTTTTATATTATAATTAAAAAATAATTAAATATAAAAATATAATTATAAAAAAAAATCTTATTATTTTAAGCTTAAATAATATTTAATAAAATTATAATAATTAAATATAATATTTAAAAAAGAGATTTTAAAAAGAAATCTTTCATTTTTTATTATATTTAAATAATATTTTTTTTATTTTATTAAAATTAATATAAATTAAAGAATAGATTAAAAAAAGATTTTATTTAATATATTTAATATAATAAGATCAGATATTTAAATACTTAATTATAATATATAATCTAGAAAACTATTAATTATTAAAGCTTTAATAATCTTTTATATTTAAAGGGTATAAAAAAAAAATTAATTTAAATATAAATCTTATTATTAATTAATTAATTAAAGCTATATAATCCTATTTAACTATACCTAGAATTCTTTTTATAATTCTTATATTTTTATTTATAATTATCTAAGAATAATAATAGCTTTTATTTATCCTATTATTAAAGGATTATCTTTATTATTAAAGGCTTTATTAAATCCTATAATTTATTAAGGGTTTAGAATCCTAAATTAATAGGATTTAATTAATCTCTTATAATAATTTATAAGAATCTAAGATAAAATAATAATACTTTTAACTGAAATTATAAGGATTAAAGAGATTAATATCCTTCAGCTTTATCTTTAGATAGCCTAAGATCTTAATATCTCTATTATAAATATCTTATTAAAAAAAAGATTATAATTTAATTAAAATTATAATAATTTAAAAAAATTAATTAAAAGAATTAAAGATTATTAATATTATTAAATTATAATATTATAAAAGTATTAATAATAAAAAGGAATAGATTAATAATCTTATTTAAGCCTTTTAAATAAGCTTTAAATATTTAAAAAAGAAAAAATATTAAATTATTTTAATCTTTAAAAATATAAAAAATAAATATAAATCTTTTTAATTAAATAAAATATAAAATTATATTAAAATTAAAAAGAAAATTAAAGAAATTAATTAAGAATATTTTTTAAAATAAAATAAAACTTATTTAAAAAACTTTATTAATTAAATAGCTAAGATCTATAATACTTTTAAAAAAGCCTAATAATATAATTATTAATCCTTTATAGAATTCTATTTATATTTATTTAATTTAAAAGCTTATTTTATAAAGATAATTAAAAAGGAATTAATTATATAATATTTTATTAAGTTTAAGTTAGGGTTATAAAAGTATATTTATCTTTATAAAGAAGCTCTTTCTAAGAATTAAGATAAAATAATATAGAAAATAAAAAGGTTTTAGTATTATTTAAAAACCTAGAAAAAAAAAAGAAACCAGAACCTATAAAAGGGATTAAATAAATAATAGAAATAAAGCTTTAAATAATAAGCTAAAAGAGGATCCTTTTTAGGATTATAAGATAAGTAAAATTATAATAAAGATTAATTAAATTAAATTAATATATAATTAATAATAATTCTATATTAAAAAGGCTTTTATTAAGACTAAAAAGGCTATAAAAATAATAAGAATAGCTATCCCTATAAAGAGAATAATTAGAATAATAATTAAAAAAAAAAATTAAATAAATTATCTTATTATTATAATCTATTATATATATAATAAAAAGGATTACCTTATATTAGATTACTTTAATTAAATTATTAATATTATTAAGATAAAAGATAATATTAAAATAAGAAAAGATAATTAATTAATATAAATCCTTTAACTTTAATTAAAAAAAATATTATTAAAATAATAACCTATTTTTATATATTAATAATAATAGAAAGATAAATACTAATTAAAATATATATAAATTTAAATATATATATTAAATTAAATCTTATTAATAAAATATTTATTAAAGTAAATAGGTTATAATAAATATTAATAAAAAATCTATTAAAGCTTTAAATAATAAATAAACTAAAAATCTAAATATATAATATATAAGAAATCCTATTTATTATTATAAATTTAAAAGGAATTAAATAGAGTTTTATTTAAATATATCTTAATATTAATTAAAACCTAAGATTAAAAGATAGTTTAGTATTATTAAAGCTAATTTATTTATAAAACCTTTAGATTTATTTTAAGTATTTATAATAAATATTAATAGTTTAATTAAGAATAAGAAAATACTAAAATCTTATAACCCTATAAATTTATATAAACCTATTAAAATAAAATAATAGTCTTTTTAATTATATATTTCTTAGAATTATTATTATTAATAAATAAAGATTAAATAAATTAAATAAGAAAGATAAACAAACTACCTTAAGAACTAGAGGATTATCTAAATATATTCTAAGTAGATTAAATAGGTATATTACTATCCTAAAAAGCTATAAATTATATAATTAATCTACTTCCAGATACTACCCCTTTATATAATATAATCTATCCCTTATTATAAAGAGAATTAAAAAAGCTTTATATTTATTTAAATAAAAATCTAAAAAAGGATAAATTCATTTATCTAAAAGCCTAATAAAGGTATTAATTCTATTTATTTTTAAAAAGGATAGATCCTTATAATTATATATAGATTATTAGGATCTTAATAAAGTTATAAAAAGAATTATTATATATTATCCCTTATTTTAAAGATTCTAGATTAAATTATAAATATAGAATTCTTTATAAAATTAATATAAAGGATATATATTATTAAATCTAGATTAAGAAAAAGGATAAATAAAAGATAATATTTTTAACCTATTATAATTATTATAAATATCTAATAATACCTTTTAAATTAATTAATATATTAATAATATTTTAATATTATAACTATTAAGCTTTAAGGAAATTAATTACTATAATATATATTATCTATTTAAATAATATTTTAATCTTTTCTAAAATAAAAGAAAAATATATAGAATATATTAAATAAATCCTAAAAAGATTATAAATAATAAAGCTTTTTATAAATCCAAAGAAATATTATTTTTATTAGATAAAGATAGATTTTTTAGCATTTATTTTATTTAAAGAAAGGATTTTAATAAATCTTTAATATATTATAATTATTTTAAAATAATAATAATTAAAAACCTATTAAGAAATATAAATATTCCTAGGCTTTTATAATTTTTATAAAAGATTTATCTATAAATATTCTAGAATTATAATACTATTAAATATACTTTTAAAGAATAATAAAAATAATAAAAAACCAGAGAAAATATAACTAATTATAATTAAATACCTAATATTTAAATAGCTAAAAGAAGCCTTTGAAAAAGCCCTATTACTTAAATATTTTAATTTATAATAATAAATCTATTTTAAAACTAATATCTTCTGATTTATAATAATAAAAATTATATTATAATAAGATAATAAAAATAAATAATATTTAATTATCTTTTAATTAAGAAAATTTACTAAAATAAAAATAAATTATAAAATATCAAATTAAAAAATATTTATTATTATTTATTTATTTAAATATTAATAAAGATATATTAATAAAATAATAAAATAAATAAAGATTTTAATTAATTATTAAAATCTTTAATCCTTTATAAACTAGACTAAGCTATTAAAAAAAAATATAAGGTAATATATAATACTAATACTATATAACTTTATTATTAAATATTAATTAAGGAAATCTAACCCTATAAATAAGCTATTAAAAAGACTAGATTATAAAGATAAAGCCTTATTAAATATTAATCTATTCTTTATACTATAAAAAAAAAATCTATAAAGATTTAGATTAAATCTATTAAAATACTAATAAATATCTAAGATAATAAAAGTAAAAAACTCCTAAACCCAATTAAATTAATTAAATTAATTAAATAAATTAAATAAGTTATTAATAAAATATAATAAATACTTATATATATAGCTTAAATAGCTTTTTATATAAAGATTATATTTTATAAATAAATTTTAATCCCTTTAATAATATTTATTAAGAATATATAAAATAAAAATAAAAAGCTATTAAAATAAAAAGCTATATTAATAAAATAGAAAAATAAAAGAAAGAATATTATATAATCTATAAATATATAAGGCTTAATTAAATACTAAGATTATATCTATATCTTTAAAGAAATTTTATTAAAAAATAAGTTATTATAACTCTATTATAATAATCCTTACATAAGCTATTTTAATATAAACCAAACCCTTAAGCTTTTATAATATATATTTTATTAATATTTTATAGATTAAGAGATTAAGGAATATATTATTAATTATAGTATTTATTAAAAAGTAATATTATAATATTATTATTTATATAAATACCTTAATTCCCTATTAAAATTAAGCTAACCCTAAAAAGAAATATTTATAGATTTTATTATAGGACTTTTATTTATTATATTTAATAAAGGAGATATAAATACAATCCTAATAATTATAGATTAATATATAAAATACTATCTATTTCTTTTAATAAATATAATTATTATTATAATAAACCTTATAGAATTATTCTATTAAAAGATAGAATTAAAATATAAGGTATTAAAAGGGATTATATTAGATAAAAGTCTTATCTTTATTGATAAATTCTGATTAAAACTTTATTATATATCCTAAATAAAAAAAAACTTTTAATAATATTTTATCCTTAAATCAATAAATAAATAAATTAAATAAATTAAATACTAGAATATTATTTATATTACTTTTTAATAAAAAAATAAATAATTTAAGTAAAGCTTTTTTAAATAATATAATTTATTTATAACTTTATAATCTTTATAATAATCGATTACTCTTTTAATAAAATATTATTTAATTATAAATCAGGTTTTTTAAATATTAAGAATAATATTATAAAATAAAAAAGATACTAATAATATAAAGCTAATTAAAAAAACTAATAAAAATATAAAAATATTAATAAAGTATTAATAATAAATAATTAAAACTTAAACTAGAAACTATAATAAATTATATATATCCTTAATATTTTAAAAAAAGGATATAATTATATTAAATATAAAAAATCTATATTTAAAAATAAAATAAAAATTAATATTAAGATTTATTAACTTATTCTAAATCTTATAAAAGATTAAAATATAAATATATTAATTAGTATTATTTAAATAATATTTATAGATTTATAATATATTCTATATTAGCTTATTAAAATTATAAATATAATAAATAAGGGATATTAATAATAGCCTATTAATACTAAAATTAAAAGATAAAAAGGAATAAAAGATTAAAAAAATTAAAGATTAATTAAAAATTAAAAAAGAATTATATTATTTAATTAAATAATTAAACTAGCCTTTTAAATATAATTAATAAATTTTAATTAATAAGGTAAATACTTTAAAATTAATAAAAATATTTAAAAAAAAACAGATAAAAAAAACATAAGCTAGATAAAGATATAATATAATAGGATAAAAATATTATAAAGTTATAATTATAAATAAAAAGAATTTAAAAATTATATACTAGAAAATAATATTTAATTTATACCTTTTAACCTATTATAAATAGATAATAAAAAGATAGAAAAGGGGTATAAATAATATAATAAAAATCCTTTTATTATAAAATAAAAACCAGAAACTAATAGCTTAATAAAAATTTAATAATAACCTAACTATACCTATTTAAATCTAAAGGGTTATATAGCCTTAAATTTATTATTAAGCTTAATAAAGTATAAAAAGTTCTTATTAATTAACTTAAAAAGAGCGATATAAATAATATACTTAATACACTACTAAGATATAAAGCTAATATCTATCTAGATAAGATAAAGGCTCTATACTATCTCCTATTTAACTTAATCAGCCTAATATAAGGTCTTAAAATATACCTATTAAACCTAAATAGCCTATTATAAAATCAGTATTAAAACCTAAATAAAATATTTATATACTTACTTAAATATCCTATTACTCTTAAAAATAAGGCTATTAAATAATTAATAATATTTAATAGGCCTTCTTCTTCTTTTTATAAGCTTTATTAATTATAATATAGATTTTAATAGGATTAATAATTCTAAAAGATAAATAATATATAATCTTAACTAATTTAAAAATTAGATAAATCTTTAATAATATATTAATAATTTATTAAATAAAAGTATTAATAAAAATAAAAGGGATTTTATTATTAAAGCCTTCCTTCTCCTTATCTTAAATAATATATAATCTTAATATTATAACTAGGAAATTAAGTATATTACTTAATTTATAGGTATTATCTAATATAAGGGCTATAAATCTAAATAATATTAAATTATTAATAAAACCCCTTCAAATACTATTATTCTATATACTATTAATAGATATTATTCCTATTATTATACTATTAATAATATATTAACTTAATATTAGTAAATAAGTATTAAATTATTATTATTTTATTAAGCTTAATAGCCCCTTTAATTACCTTAATATTAATTACTATAACTATTCTTATATAATATATATATTATATATACTATATAATAATCAGTTTAATATAATCTAATCGCTTTATAACTATATAGATTTAAATAATAGATCTTTTAAGAGATATAATAATATAATAAAGGGATAATAAGAAAGTAATAAGATATAAAAGATAAATAAAAGAAGTATAATAGAAAACATAGCTATAAATAAATAAAAAGAATATAATAAATCTAAATTCTAAAAAAATAAAATTTCTAGAATAATAAAATAATAATAGCAAGGAAAATCTATTATAGGGTAATAGATATATAATTAAGGTATTAAGATATTACCTTTAAAAGGGGAGATAATTATAATAGGATTAGATATTTAATATTTAATTATAATATATAATCTAAAAGATTATTAATTATTAGGGCTTTAATAATCTTTTATATTTAAAGGGTATAAAAGAAAAATAACTTAATTTAAATATAAATTTTATTATTAATTAATCAATTAAAGCTATATAATCCTATCTAATTATACCTAGAATTCCCTTTATAATTAAAAAGATAATATTAATATTTAATAAAATATTAATATATTAATTTATTATCTTATTTAAAAATATAATATAATTAATAAATTAGGATATTATATTTCTTTAATATAAAATAAAGTTTTAAAGAATATTATTATTTAAATTTATTAATATATTTTTTATATAATAATTAATATAGATTTAAATTTAAATATTTTATAATTAAATAAAAATTAATAAATTAAATATATAATATTATAAAAATCCTTTATATTTTTTAAAATAAAAGATATAATTATAATATTATTAATAGATTTTAAGAATTTATAAAAGCTATAATATTATTTTTTTATTATAATATTTTAATTTATAATATTTATTTTTAAATATCTTATAAAAAAAACCTTTATTAATATTTTATAAATAATAATAAGATATATTAAAACATATTATATTAATAAAAAGAAAATTAATAATATATATTAAAAAGATTTTTAAATATAAAAAAAAGATTATTAAAAAAAGAAAGATTATTAAAAAAGTATATTAATTAAAAGTATTTTATATTAATATAAGGCTGATATTATTTAAGATATTTATAATTATATTAAAGTATTTTATATTCAATCTAGGCTTATTATAATTATATTAATAAACTAAATATAATTTTATTTTTTTAAAAAAAAAGCTTAATAAAAAAAAAGATAATAAATATTTATAATAGCTTTAATTAACATATATATATATATAAATATAATAACTTTAATTTTATAAATATTAGCTTTTATATTATTAAATATATTTAATTTAAATTATAAAATATTAGTATTATTAATAAACTTTATAAAATCTATTTTAAATTATAAGAAATTATAAGAAATTAAATTAATCTTTATAATATTTTATAAAGATCTTTATATTATTTTAACCTTAAATTTATTAAATATAATTAATATTATTAATAATCCTGTTTTTTATTATTAAAATATCTTATTACTGTTATTTAATATATTAATTATTATATTAATTATAATTATTTTAATTATATTAATTTATTATTTAATTTATTTATTAAATAAAAATCTTATATAAGATAAAACCTTTTTTATTATACGTTTATTATATTATTAATTTAATCTTTTTACTTTTTTATTTTATATATTAATTATTTGATATTAATAGTTTAATTATAAGATTATTTTATTAATTAATATAATAATAATTAAATTATTATATTATATTTTATTTATTAATATTAATTAAATAAACTTAATTATTTAATATTAATAATTTAATTATAAGATTATTTTATTAATAAATATAATAATAATTAAATTATTATATTATATTTTATTTATTAATATTAATTAAATAAACTTATATATTCTTATTTTCTTAAAGTTTAATTTATATTAAATTTAAATTATTTATAGACTTTTATTATTATTTTATTATTATTTTAATCTTTTTTTATTATATAATTATTATCTGTTTTTATATCTTTTTTTAATCTTATATTAATTTAAAATATATCTTTATTATAGCTTTTATTTTAAATTTATTTTAATTAAAATTTAATTTAAAATTAATATTAATAATAATATTAAAAAAGACTTATATAATTTTTATATTTTTATTTTATATTTTTATTAATAATATTTATATTAATATTAATATATCTTTATATTAAAGTATTATTATATAAGATTTACTATTAATTATTATTATTCAAAGTAAATTTAATATTAAGGCTATTATATTTATTTAATCAATTAAATTAATTCTTTTTTTATTTATTTTTAATCTTAAAATTAAATTTAATTTAGCTTTTATTTAATTATTATTAAAATTACTTTTTTTTAAAAAAATTATTATTATTTAAAAAGCTTATTAAAAGAGATAATAATATATAATTATAATTTAAGAATATATTAAGTTTTTATTTTATAATTTTAAGATATAATTTTAATCTTTATTTATTATATTTTTATTATTTTAATTAATTATATAATATATTTATTTAAATATAAGATTAATTTTAAGAGTTAATATATATTTTTTTATAATTTAAATAATTATATATTTTAATTATCTTTATTTAAAACTTAAAAATAAAATATTTTTATATTTTTTTTTATAATACTTTTTAATATTTTATTAAGATTCCTTTTCTTTTAAATATAATAATAAATATATATTAAAATAAATCTATCTTGAATTTAATCTTTAATTATTATTTAAATTATTAATATTCCTTTTTTCTTTTTTATAATCTGATATTAAATACACTTTTTAAAATTATATAATAAAGCTTAAAGGGTTTATTTTAATAATATTTATTTAATATATTTAATATATTTAATAATAATATATTTATAATATTTATTTTTATTTTATATTAGTATTAATATAAAATAACTATTATATTATTAATATATTAAAATAATAAAATTTATATAAGCTTATAAATTTATATTTAATAAAATTAATATTTAATTATTATATTTATAAAGATCTTTATAATTAATTAAAATATTAAAGCTTATATCTTTAATATATTTTATATTTAACATTTACTAGATTATTTAGCTTTAATATAATAATATAATTATTTAAATCTTTTTAAAAAGCCTTTTACTTATTTAATATTTATTTAATAAATAAATTTTAAAAGTATTATTATATTTATAAATATATTTAATTTTAATATATATTATATATATCTAGTTTATTATATTATTTTATATTATTTTATCTTAATTTATATTTAAATTATATTAATTGATAATTAAACTATAAATTAAAAGGAAATATTTATAATATAATTTTAAGATTATATATTAATATAATATTATAAATCTTAACTATAACTTATAAATAAATTGATTAATATATCTTTAATTTAATTATTGTATTTTAAGATATATATTTATTTATCTTTAAATTATAATATATATTATCTTAAAGATTATAATATATTATATTTTATTTATATATATTTCTTAAATATTAATCATATAACATCTATATAAAAATATTATTAAAAATATTAAAATATACCTTTATTTTTATAGCTTTATAATTAACTTATATTAATATCTTTATTATTAGGAATTATAATTAAAGAAAATATTTAAGACTTTAATAGATTATATTAATTTAATAAGATTATTATTAAATTATATAAATATTATATTAGATTATTATATTATAATATAATATATAAGTTTATTTTTAATTTATTTAATTTTTATATTTATATTTATAATTTATTTTCTATAAATCTTTAATATTTAATATCTATTTATATTAAAATATATATATATATATATATATATATATAATTTAAATATAAGTAAAGTAATATTATTTATAAAACAAATATAGTTATTTTTAATTTTATTAATAATATAATTATATAAAATAATATAATCAAGAAATAAAATAAAATATTATAAGAATATTTATAAACCTTTATTATTATATATTATATAATATATAAAAGGCTAAATAATATAATTAAAAGCTTTAAGCCTATAATTTAATAAGATAATAATAAGAAAAGCCTAAATTAATCTTATAAATATATAATAACTAAAGATTAAATTATTTATAAAAAAGGAAATAATTATAATAGGATTTTTATATAATTTAGCCTTTATTTTATAAGCTATTATAAGATATAATATAAATATAAGATTAATATAAGATATTAATATTATTAAATCTTTTATTAATTTAATATAATAATTTATTATTATAGATTATATATCTTTAATTTTATTATATATTATAAAAAAGACTTTTAATAATAAATTATTAAAATAAAATATATTTTTTAATATTTTTAAAAGCTTTATATTTATTAAATAAGATATTTAAAGATATTAAATTCTTTAAGAATTTAAAATTAATAATTATAATAAATTCTATTAAAATCTTTTTTAAAATTAAATCATAATAATAATATAACTTTAGCTTTATATTAAAGCATTTAAATAAACTTTATTTTAAATTTTATAAATTCCTTTATTAATTAATAAGCTTAATTATCTATTTAATCTTTTAATAATATATATAATTTTATTATATTTATAATATATATTATAATAATTACTTTTAGTATTTTTTATATAATATTAAATCTTTAATTATTAAAATAAAAATTTATTATTAATATTATTAATTATAATTTTAATATAAAATTATATTAAATAAATATCTCTATTTATTATTATATTAAAAAGTTAAATATAAATTAATTAATTAATACTTTAGCTTTTTAAATATATATTATTTTTAAATATAAATTATTCTAATATTATAAAAGATTAAAGAGTTTAAATTATTTATATAAATATTATATAATAATCTTATTTATTCTTTATTACTTTAATTTAATTATATTATTAATTATATTATTTTAATAAATTTATTTATTTATTTATTTTTCTTTATATATAATATAGCTTAATTAATTTATACCTTTTAAATCTCTTTTTATATATTCCAGCTTTTATAATTAAGATATTATATATTTAAATATTGTTTTTTTATTTAATAATCTTATTTTATAGATTTATTATTCTTTATAATCTTTATTCTTTTTTAAATATTTAAAGCTATTATTAATTTAATATTATTTATTATTTAAATAATATAGACATTTATATTATTTATTAAATGAAAAGAATATCTATTAAATCCCTTTTAATAGAATTTAATTATAGATTTTATATTAATTCTTTTAATATTTAATTAATATTATAATAATCATATAATTATATATATATAAAGATTTAAATTTTATATTATTTTTAATACAGATTTATTATAAAAAATATATTAAATTAGATTAAATAATACTTTAAAATAATATTATATAATAAAAGATTAATAATATATTAAAAATCTATAATTAATTCTTTTTTATATATTTTATTAATATATTAAATATTATTTATATTTAAAATTAAAATTATATTTATAATAATTTTATACTTCTAATAAAAGAGCTTATTTTATATCCTTTAATTTTATTTTATTTTATTTTATATTATAAAAAAGATTCTAAAAGCTTAAAATATATAATAGGATTATAAGATATAAAGATATATATATTTAGAATAATATATAATCCCTAAATATATAATATATCTTAGCTTATTTTTATTATTATAATATAAATAAAGTAAATAATAATCTCTTATAATAATAATACCTAAATATAATTATTCTTATTCTATTTAATTATTATAAATTAAAACTATTATTATAATTCTATTATTTTATTATATAGTTATCTAGAATAAATATAATTATATTATATAAAACCTTAATATAAAAGAGATAAGAGCTAAAAGAAATATTTTTAGAATATTTAAATAATATTAATTAAGATATTCTAGCTATAAATATATCCTTTAATTAAAAATAATTAATTATAAAAAGATCTATAATATAATTAAAATTCTAATAAAAGATTATTTAAAAATAATAATACTAGATTAATAATCTATTTTTAATATTTTAAATAAAAATATAATTAAAAATCTAATAAAATAATAATAATTTTAATTATAATATAAAGCCTATAAAATTAATTTTAATTATCTATTTATTATATAAAGAATTATTAAAAAATTAAAAAAGCTAGAAAAATAATCTAGATTATTATTTTTAAGAAAATAAGAAAGTATATTATAATATAAAAAATTAATAATATAAAATAATTAATAATATAAATTAAAATTATTAAAAGCTATTAAATATAAAATATTAAATAAATCTTTAATAAAAGGGTATTAATTTATAATTAAATTAAAATATATATTTTTTATATAAATTAAATATTTATTTAAGGATTCTAGTTTTTAGATAATAGATATTTATTTAATATATAATTCCTTAATATAAAGTTTTAATTAATTATTATAAGATTTCTTCTTAGCTTTAAGATATCAAAAGGCTTATATAAAGCTTATAAAGATATAATTAATATTATTTTTCTTTATTAAGCTTTAATTATTATTCTAGATTAATATAAAGATAAATAATAAAGAATTCTTAATAATATATAAGGGAATAATTAAGGTTATAAAATAATTATAAAAAGGCTATAAAAGAAAAAAAAACTATAGGATTAATAAAAAGAAAATAATAAAACCTAATATATTATTTAAAAGAGAAATCTAGATAAATAAAATAAATCTAATATAATTAAAAAGCCTATTAATATAATAATAAATAAAAAAGAAATAATTAATATTATATAGATTTTATTTAATTATAAAAAAAGATTATTAATTAAAATAAATCTTTTAGCTTTAATTAAAGAGATAAAGATTAATATAATTATCTATTTTTATATATTAATAATAATTAAAAGATAAAATATTATTAAAATATATATAAATCTTAATATATATTTAAAGTTAGATTTAATTAATAAAATATTTATAAGAAAAAATAAATTAAAATAAATATTTATTAAAAAAATCCTTTTATTAAAAATAATAAATAAAGGATTAATTTATATTTATTAATTTAAGAGGATTTATTTAGGAATTCTTTTATATTTATTTAAGGATTAATTATAATTTAAAAAAAAAGAAAATCCTATCCTATTTAAAATACTAATATTATAAAAATATTAAATATATTTAAATATATATAATAATTTTTAATAATTTAAATATATTTAAAATAAAATAAAATAATTATAATTATATAAATTTATAAAGGTTTATTAAAATAAATTAAGTATTTATTTAATTATTTATTTAAATAAATCAATCTTTTTATTAAAAAAAATAAAAAATAAAAGGGTTTTAAGATATTTAAGAATTATTATTAAAATTATATAATTTCCTTAATATTTTTTAATTTAATAATATTAAAATATTATTTATATATAAGATAATAAATTATACTATTAATCTATTATTAAATAAAACCTTATTATATAATATTATTTATTCTTTATTTTAATAAAAATTATAAAAATTATAAAAATATCTTAAAAATTTATTATTTAAATATATATAAGCCTTTAAAAGCTTTATAAATATATTAATTCTTTTTATAATTAAAAAGAATAGAATCCTTAGATTATATATAGATTATTAAGATTTTAATAGGATTATAAAAAAGAATTATTATACTTTATTTTTATTATAAAGATCTTAAATAGAATTATAAATATTAAATTTTTCTTAAAAATTAATATTAAAAATATTTATTATTAAATTAAAATTTAAAAAGAAAATAGCTTTTTAAATATATTATAAATACTATAAATATTTAATAATACCTTTTAATTTAATTAATATATTAATAATATATTAATATTATATCTATAACATATTAAATAATATAATTTATATTATTTATTTTAAAAATATTTTAAATTTTTCTAAAATATATAAAGAATATATAAAATATATTAAATAAATATTATTAAGATTAAAGGCTATAAAATTATATATTAATCTAAAAAAATATTAATTTTATAAAGAAATAATAAAGCTTTTAGATTTTATTTTATCCTTAAAAGGAATAATAATAAATCTAAATAGAATTATAATAATTATAAAATAATAAAAACTAAAAATCTATAAAGAAATATAAATCTTTTTTAAATTTTATAATATTTATTAAAAATTTATTTATTAATATTTTAATATTATAATATTATTAAATATTTTATGAAAAAGAAATATTAATAAAAAAAAGCTAAAAAAAGTTATTTTAAACCCTATTAAATAATAAGCTTTTCTTAGGTTTAGAAATATATTTTAAGAAATATTATTATTTTATTATTTTAATTTATAATATTAAATATATTTTAAGATTAATATATCTAGATTTATAATAATAGGTATTATATTATAATAAAATAATAATTTTATATAATATCTTATAATTTTTTAATCTTAAAAATTTATATTAATAAAGATTGATTATAATATCCTTAATTAAAAGATATTTATTATTATTTATTTATTTTAATATTAATAAAGATATATAAAACAGCTTATAAAATAGATAAAGGTATTATTTAATTATTAAAATCTTAAATCTTTTATATCTTAAATAAAATTATTAAAAAGATAAGCTAGATAATATATAATATTAATACCTTATAATTTTATTATTAAATATTAATTAAATAAATTAAATTTAATAAATATCTTATTAAAATATTTAAATTATAAATATAAAGTTTTAAATAATATAAACTTATTTCTTATATTATAATCTAGATTTTATAAATCTATTATAATTAATCAAGATAATAATAATCTTTTCTTAAAGAATTATTTAGAGTTTCTTTTATATATAAAATCTATAATAGATTATAAATAAAGAATCTTATTAAAAGTGAAAAAAAAAAATTATAAAAAGTATTTTATAATATTAATATCTCTTAATCTTTATAAGAATTTATTAAGAATATCTAATTTAATAATAAAAAGATATATTAATAAAAAATAGATTTATTATAAAAGAAAGATAATAATAATATTAAATATTAATTAATAAATATATATAGCCTTATTAAATCTAGAAATTATATTTATATTCTAAAAGAATTATTTTTAAGGAATAAGCTATTTTAGCTTTATTATAATAACCCTTTATCTAGATATTTTAATATTAATTATATCCTAAAGCTATTATAATAAAAGTTTTAATAATAGCTTATAAATAAAAATATTAAAAGATATATTATAAACTATAGCATTTATTAAAGTATAGTATTATAATATTATTAATTAGATAAATATCTAGATTTTTTATTAATACCTATATAATTATAAAATTAAATCTTAATAGATTTTATTATTAAATTATTATTAATAATTTTTAATAAAAAAAGATATATTTAATGTTAATTATTATTAATAGATATATTAAATATATTTTATATTTTAATATATATATATAATAATAATAATAATAATAATAAAGTTAATTAAATGATTTTATAATAAGATAGAATTATATTATAAAGTATTAAGAGATATTATATTAGATTAAAAATTGATTTTTATAGATTAATTTTAATTAAAATTATACTTTATTTTATAAATAAAATATTACTTTTTAATAGTATTTTATTTATAAATAAATAATTAAATAAAAAGAATAAATTAAAGATTAAAATATTATCTTTAATATATTATAATAAAGGAATAAATAGCCTAGCTATCTTTATTTTATATAATATAATTTATATATAATTTAATAAAATCCTTTATAATAGGCTTTTTATTATATAAGGCTTTAATAGATTATAATCTAGATTTTAAAATAATTAATAAAGATAATAAAATAATATAAATTCCTATAATTAAATCCTATATTAAAGTTTTAATTGAAATATAAGAAAGGCTAGAGAATAATTAATAATATACTATAATAAAATAAATAAAATATTATAATAAGGTATATTTATTTATAAATTTTAAAAAAGGATCCTTAATAATATTTAATATTAATAATTAAAGAAATATAAAAGTAATATATATACTATTAACTTGATATTATAACTTTATTTATTTAATTAAGCTATTTTTTAATAATATAAGTAAGGGTATAGGATTTTTTTTAAGATATTATTTTAATATATAATAAAATATAATAAAAAGAGTAATAAAAAGCTAGAGAAAAGATAATAAAAAGATAATAAATTAATTATAATAAATATTATAAAATAAAAAATAAAAAGATATAAATTATAAAGATATAAAGAGATAAGATAGAAGAGATATAATAATAAAAATATAATAAAAAGATAAATAAAAAGATAATATTTTATTATTATTTAATTAAGATTTTATAATTAAATTAATAATAATATAATAATAATAAAAGTTTAGAATTTAATATATAATAGTATTAGATTATTATTATAATAATAAAGGGATAATTATAATAGGATTATAAGATATAAAGATATATATATCTAAAATAATATATAACCCCTAGGTATATAATATTTCTTAATTTGCTTTTATTATTATAATATAAATAAAGTAAATAATAGTCTTTTATAATAATAATACTTAAATATAATTATTCTTATTCTATTTAATTATTATAAATTAAATCTATTATTATAAATTATATTAATTATATTTTAATAATAATTTATTAAATATAATAAATTAAATTTATCTTTTTATTTAATAATTTATAAATCTATATTAAATTATTTAATATATTAATTATAAGCTTTTTAAAAATAATTATTATATTATTAAGATTTTATTTTATTTTAAAGCTATATTAATTAAATATATTATATGTTCTATTAATTTATTTTAAAAAGGCTTTTAATATAATATTCCTTTTATTAAAATTTATTATTAAATTAAAAAGAATTAATATTATAATAAAATTATTTTATAAAAGAATTAAAAAAGATATAATATATTAATTCCTTTTATTATAATAATAATTATAACTTATATTACTTTTATATTTTAAATTAAAAAGTCTTTTATAATTATATAAATAATATTATATAATATAATTTAAAAAATAAAAAATAAATAAATTAATATAAGATTATATTAATAATTATTTAATCTTTTAATTTTATATCTTTTAAATAAATCTTATATAATATATATAATATAAATATTATAATTTTATAAAGATTATTAAGAATTAATAATTAAGATAATAATAAAAATATATAATAATTATTTAAATAAAAGGTTATAAAAAAGAATATAAAATTAATTATATTAATAATAAAGAAAAAAAAATTAATTAAAAATATAATTATATTATATATTTAAGAAAAATTAGAATTATTTAAAAATATTTTAGGATTTTAAATAATATTTATTTTAAATTATTAAATACTTTAAAGAGAAAAAAAAGAATTTTAAAATAAAAATCTTTATTTTCTATTTTAATTTAATTTAATAAATCAAATTATTTAAATATTTTAGGTCTTATATTAAGTCTTATAATAAATAAAGTTATTATATAAAAATAGATTTAATTATTAAATTAAAATAAATTAAAATATTATTTTTTAAATCTATTTAATTTAATAATAATATATAATTATAATTAAAATATTGTATTAAAAATAAAATAATTTAATTTTAAAGATTTTATTTTTATTATTATATTTTATTTTATTTATAATAATAAAATTATTATTTAAATATTTTTAATTCCTTTTTTATATAATTATAATTTTTTTTTAATTTTTTTAATTTTTTTAATTTTTTTAATATAAAATTTTATATATTAAAATAATTAAAACTTTTAATTTTAAAGGATTTAATATTATATTTAAATAAATTATTTAAAAATAATATATTTTTTTATATTTATTATATATATATATTTTTATATTTATTATTTATTTTAATATAATCTTTAAATAAGATTTATTATTTATTAATTATATATAAAATAAAATAATAATAATAATAAATTAATTAAATATTAATTAAATAATTAAATTTAAAATTATATATAATAATTTTAAAATAATTTTATAATTTTAAATAAATAATTATATTATTTATTATTATTTAAAACTTTATAATTAATTTAAATTATTTATTTATAAAATAATTATTAATTATAAATATTTATTTTATTATTATTTTTAATTATAATAATTTATAAAATTAAAAAATAAATATATTTAAATTTAAAATTAAAAGATTATAAAAAAATAATAAAAATTAAAAATAATATTAATTTTATTATATAATAATAAATAAATAATTTATAATAAAAAGCTTAATATTTAATCTTTTATTTTTTAAAAACAAAATAGATTTATATATATATATATATAAGCTTTAAAAAACTATATAATTTAAACTTTTTATATAATTTAATTAAAATTAAAATAAATATATTAATTATTAAATTTTTTATTTATATAAATTATTATTAAAAAAAATAAAACTAAAAAATAAAAATAAAAATATATATTAATTTATTAAAAAAAAATTAAATTAATTATTAAAATAATAATATTATTAATAAAAATAATAAAAATTAAGAAGATTTTTATTTAATATTTAAAATAATAAAATTTATAAAGATTTTTTTTTATAAATAAATAAAAAATAATTTAAAAAATTATATTTAATTAAATTAAATTATTAATAAAATAAAATAATATTAATAATAAATTATTTTTAAATTTTAATTATATTTTATTAATAGTTTCTTTTAAAATCTTATAAAGAAAATTAATAATTATAATAATATTTTATATATTATTAAATATTATATATTTTAAAAGTTTAATATTAATAAAATCTAATTAAGATTTTATAGATCTTTAAAGTAAATTTAAAAAATTATATTATAAATTCTTTAATTATTATAATAATTATAAATTTTATATTATAATATTATTAAAGAATAATTTATAATATTATTTAATTATTAATTATTATATATATTTTATATTTTATATTATAAATATCTTTAAAAAGAATATATTATAAAAAATACTAATTATAATATTAATTTAGCTTTATTATAATAAGTCTTTCTTATACTTCCAAAGTTATATATAGTAGAACCCAGACAGGTGCAGGTAGGCCAAACATGGCCGAATACGAGCCCACGCTAAAAGAAGCCTAGCTACGTACATAGTTCCACAGCATGAGTGACAAAGCGACACCGATTGCACACCGCGAGCATCCTGAATTTGGCCTCAGATATGTGTTCTGGCTGGAGACGGCACGAAATCGTCTTGCACAATCACTTTTAGGGCAACCCCTGACTTTTAGAGCTTTGTAATGATTCAACGCCTACATAACGAGGTCCCAACAGTTCTTGCCCACTATGGATGTGTTCCAGGCTGTGTCGGGCTATATCACCAAGATGGTTTTGTCTTCAAATGACTCCTCATCTGCAAAGATGAAGATACTATTATTAGACAAAGATACTGTCTCTATAGTATCAACCGCAGTCACACAGTCTGCACTGCTCAATTATGAGATCTACCTCGTTGATCGGCTGGACAATGCCAACCGCGAGAAGATGCGACATCTCCGATGCCTTTGTTTCGTCAGACCATCTCCAGAAACTATTCAGTTGCTCATAGATGAACTGCGAGAACCCAAGTATGGAGATTACTATGTATATTTTAGCAATGTTGCTAAAAAGTCCTCACTGGAGTGCCTTGCTGAAGCTGATGACCATGAGATTGTCAAAGCGGTTCAAGAACATTTCGCCGATTATGTTGTTATCAATCCAGATCTTTTTAGCTTTGGCTTGTCCCTACCACATCAACGAATTTGGGCCAGTGGTCCAGATACATGGAATCCAGAGTCTTTGCAACGCTGTGCTGACGGGCTCATCGCAGTTCTTCTTTCCTTAAAAAAAAAGCCACTCATAAGATATCAGAAGAGTAGCAATCTTGCCAAGAAGCTTGCGACTGAAGTTCGCTATCTCATGACCCAAGAAGACCAACTGTTTGACTTCCGCAAAGTTGATACCGCGCCAATTCTTCTAATTTTGGATCGCCGAGAGGATCCCGTGACTCCTCTACTCACTCAGTGGACCTACCAGGCCATGGTTCATCATCTGCTTGGGATACAAAATGGCCGTGTTGATCTCAACGAAGTGCCAGATATCAGACCAGAACTTAGGGAAATTCTTCTATCCCAAGATCAGGATCCCTTTTTCCAAAAAAACATGTTCTTGAATTTCGGCGACTTAGGCGGAACAATCAAAGAATACGTGGAGCAGTATCAATCTAAGACCAAAAATAACGCCAACATAGAGTCAATAACCGACATGAAGCGCTTTATTGAAGAATATCCAGAATTTCGCAAGCTGTCTGGCAACGTGAGCAAACATGTCACACTAGTGTCCGAACTTAGCCGCCGAGTCGCTTCCGAGAATTTGCTGGAAGTTAGTGAGCTTGAGCAGAGTTTAGCCTGCAACGACAACCACAATACTGATTTAAAGGTGGCTCCCCCAGCCATTTTTTTGACAGAGAAGTTGGATTGCTAACCTTTCTGTAGTCAATCCAGAAAATCATTCTGTTGCCTAGTGTTGGTGCTGAGAGCAAAATTGGGTTGGTAGCGCTCTATGCCTTGCGGTATCATAGGCATCCATCCAACTCTCTACCAGTTCTTACAGAGCTCCTCGTGGCAGCTGGCAATGTATCCCCACAACGAGCTGCCATTGTCAATAAAGTACTGGAATATCATCTGTCCCTCCACTCACTGCAGTCACAGGGGGGGATTTCGAATTTGTTTGAGACAGCGGGGATCTTTTCTGGAGCCAGCAGTCGGTTCAAGGGTCTGAAGGGAGTTGAGAATGTTTACACCCAACATAGCGCATTACTCGAAAATACATTACAAAATCTTGTTAAAGGTCGTTTGAGAGAACAACACTATCCATTTGTGGATGGAGGGGGATCCACAAAAGACAAACCACAGGATGTAATTATATTCATGATCGGTGGTGCGACTTATGAGGAGGCAAAGATGGTTGCCGGGATCAACGCAACAACTCCGGGTGTTCGGGTAGTTCTAGGTGGAACATCCATTCATAACGCGGCAACTTTTCTAGAGGAGGTCGATGATAGTTTATCCTCCTGGCTAAACGTACGCAGTCAAGGACTATAACAGGTGCGCTAAAAGAGAGAGTTATAGCAGAGTCGAGTGCAAGTTGTTAGGTTTTTTTTTAATATATATTTACTACCCGTTAACGAAGGTCTGTGTATATCATACTCAGGCAGCCAACTAAGAGGCAGAGCCTCTTTATTATAACCCAACAGCTAAGGTTATATAATAGGCCTCGGTTATATAACTATATAATATCACTAGATATATACCAGAGGTCTGGGATTATATAGAATTAGATCATAATTCTAAAGATAATCCTAGGCTTAGGATTACTTTTAATAATATAATTTAATAGATAAGTTTATAATTTTAAATATAATCTAATAATAAATATTATAATTTAAATTATAATATATAATATATATATATACCTTTAATTTTCATTTTTTTTAATTTAATATTAATTAATATATAATATATAATATATATTATTAATTATTAATTATTATATTAATAATTAAATCTTATTTATAATATTTTATTTTTATTATTAATATAATAAATTATATTATTTAAAATATTTTAATTTATTTATTAATATAAATTCTTTTTATTAGCTTTATTTTTTAAGAATTTATTAAATATTATATATTAATAACTTTTATTTAATAAATTATTATATAATCTTAATTAATATTTTTAATTATTTTATTAATTATTATAAATATTATTTAATTAATTTTTATTTGATTTATTATTAAGTTTTAAATTATATATAAAAAAAAATTAAAATTTAAAATAAATTATGAAATTAATAAAAAGATCTTAATAAAATTATTAAATCTTATAAATTAAAATCCTTTATTAAATATTTTAAATTATTTTAAATATCTTAAATTATTTTAAATATTATAAATTATTTTAAATATTTTAAATATTTTTAATTTAATTTAAAATTTATTATTAATCTTATTTTTATTAATTATAAAAGATATTTATATAAATCCTTTATATTATAAATTATATAAAAAAGCTATTCTTAAATAATTTAAATTTATTATAAAAGATTATATAAATAAATTTTTTTTTTAAATAAATCTTTAAAAAATATTTTAATTTTAAATTTTTTTTTTATTTTTTATTTAAATAAATAAAAATTATAATTAAAGAATTAAAATAAAATAAAATAAAATAATTTTAAATAAAATTTATAATATTAACTTAATTAAAATAAATATAAAAAAGAATCTATTTTTTATAAATATATTTTAAATCTTAAAAGAATAGAATTTAATAAAATTTAAAAATATAATATATTTAAAAATAAATATTATAATTATAATAAAATAAGATATATTATAAAAGATTATTAATAATTAAAATAAAATTAATTCTAAATATTAATTTTAAAAATATAATAAAATATATATATTATAATAATAAATAAATAAACATTAATTATTAAAAAAAAATATAATTTAAAAACTATAATTATTTTATATTTTAATATATATTAATAATATATATTTTATTAAATTAAATAAGTATTATATGATAAAAATAATAATTAAATATAACTATTAATAAAAAAAACATTTTAAAAAGATTTTTAATAAATAAATTATTCTTATAATAAAAAATAAAAATATCTTAATAAAAGAAATTATAAATTATAAATAAAAAATTAAACTTTAATTCTTTAAAATTTAAAAATAATAAATCTTTTAAAATAATATAATATTATATAAAAATATATTTATTATTTTAAAGTAATATATATAAATATCTTAAAAAGATTATAATTAAAATTATATAAATATTATATAATTTAAATAAGATTAATATTTAAATTATAATTATTAAATATATTTAAGAATAAATAATAAAAAAAGAATAAAAAATCCTTATCTTTAAAAGTTATCTTAAATAAGCTTTAATAATAAAGATTAATTATATTAAATATATAAATAATTATATATTTTTAAATCTTAAATATTTAATATATAATATAAAAAATAATTATTATATATTAATTTTGTTTATTTAAAATATTAAAAAAGATAAAAAATAAAAAGAAATCTTTTTATAATATATAAGAGTATAAGATATTAATAAAATCAATATAAAAAACTAATTCTTTAATTAAATATAAGTTAAATATTTTATATCTTTTAGAATTATAATATTTAAATTATATTTAAGAATATAATTATAATCTTTTTTAATATTAAATATATAGCTTTTTTTATCTTAATAATAAACCTTAAATATTAAATAATAATTATAATAAATATATATTTATTTTTCTATTTTATTTTTATTTAATCTTATATTATAGCTTAGGCTTATAAAGGCTTAATACCTATATATATAAGATATATAATCCCTTTTAATTTAATAAATAAAAAGAAAAAACCTTTAAGAAATAAAAACCCTTATTCTTATTTTTATTTAATATAATAACTAATATAATAGCCTTATAACTACTTTATTTCTTCTTTAATTATTATATATAATAATTAATTATAATAATAAATAGCTTAATATTAGGCCTAAAATAATAATTCTCTTTTAATTTATTGATTTTTTTTATTTTTTTAATAACCCTTTTATCCTTTTTATAGTGATTTAATAATATTATTTTAATTAATAATCTTTTTAATAAATAGATAAACTTAAGGGATATATACCCTTTATATTATTATATTATTATAGTTTTATTATAGCTTATATATTAATTCTTAAAAAGGCTTTTTTAATAGCTAGCTAAAAGATTTATATTTATTAATTAAGAATATCTTTATTAATAATTAAGAAAGCTATTATAAATAAATATTAAGAATAATATTAATAAATTTAAAAAAAAAGAAATCTTTATTTTAATCTATTTTATAATATTAATAAAGCCTGATTTAGGCCTATCTTATTTTTATATTTAAAGCTTAAGCTTTTAAGCTTAAATCTATAATATATAGATATTATATTTAAAGAATCTAAGAAATAAATCTATAAAGAATCTATATTAATAATATATAATCTAAATAAAGTTTTAAAACTTAAAACTAATACTTTAAACTATATTATTAAAATATAAATTAAATAATTAAATAATAAAGATTAATTATAATTTATTATCTTTTATTTTAAGAAACCTTATAATATAAAACTTAATTATTAAATTTATAATAAAGAATTTATAATTATTATTAAAGCTTTTAATAAATTCTTATATTATTTATAAAGAAATAATTATAAAATAAAGGTTTTTATTAATTATAAATATATCTTTTATTTTATTATTATATAAAAATTAAATATATAATAAATCTATTATATAAAAACCTTAATAAATTATAATTATAAAATTATTTATTATAAAGAATTTAAAATTAATAAAATTAATATCTTAAATTAATAAAATAATTATAATAATAAAAAGCCTTATTATAAAAAATATTCTTTTTTAAATATTTAATTTAAATAAATTAAAATAAATTAAATAAATATACTTTTTAAAGAATATAATAAAGATATTTTAAGATATAAAATAAAAAGATAAATATTATAAATATAATAAAAAACTTTATATATTTAAAGAATTTTAAAAGATTATTATATAAGAATTATATAAATTCTTTATTTATAATTATTAAGGAATTATAAAGATTATAAAATAAATATAAAAATACTATATATTTAAAGGATTATAATAAATAATTTAAAAGATTATAAATAATTATATTATTTATTGATAAACTAAGCTAATAAAATATAAAGTATATAAAAATTATAATTATTATTAATATTTATATAATTATAAGAATTAATTTTATTTAATTTTATTATTAAATTATCTTTATTAATAAAACCTTTTATAAGTATAATTTATAACTCTATATAAATTATTATAAAAAGATTAATAAAGTTTTTATATTTTATATTTTATTTTAAAATAAATTTAATAAAAGACCTTATATATAGCTTTAATAAAGTAATAATAAGCTTAGATAGTTTATTAAAAAGAATTTATCTTAAATAAAGGAATAACCTTTATCTTTAAGTTTTAATAAGGATTAATAAAATATCTTAGAATTAAATATAGATTTAATATTATTTATTATTTATAAATAAATAAAAAAATAAAATAAATTAATTAAATTATTAAAGGATATTTACATACTTATATTAATTATTATTAAAATAATTAAATAAAATATTTATTAATTATATAACTAGCTTAAAATATATTTATTTTTAAATTAATATAATTTATATTAAAAGTATCTTATTTAATATATTAAAAAAGATTAAAATTAAAAAAAACTATATTAAATATTATATAAAAATGATAATTATATAAAGAACTTTATATATAATTTTAAATTATTTATAATAAAATAAAATATTATATAGATTAATAAAGATTAAAGAAATTAATTTTTAAAAGAAAAATATAATAAATTATATTATATATTAAATAAAACTTCCTTAAATATTATTATAATATAATTAAATAATAAATTAGATTTTGAAAAATTTAAATTATTTAAGATTAAAAAAGCTATTTTAATATTAATTATAAACTTATAATTATATTCTATTTTTTATACTTTTATATAAAATAAAGTATTTAATAATATAAAAGAATATATAATAATATAAATAAAAATAATTAAAAGAAAATAAAAAATAGAAATAATATTAGATATTAAATAAAAGAATAAATAAAATAAATATCTTATTAAATAAAAATGTTTAAGATTTAATAATAATATATAAAAATCTATTAATTATTTAAATAATTATTTTTTAATATTATAATAATTCCTTTAAAAGTAATTAATTTAATTTAAAAACCTAAATTAATAAATTAATTATTTAAATTTAAAGAAAATTAATTTATTTTATTTAAAATATTTAAAGATTATAAATCTAATATTATATAATATTTATATATCTTTAAGATAGAAATTAAATTAATTCTATTTTTAATATTTAATTCTTTTAAATCTTAATAAATTAATTTAAAGTATTATTTTTTAATTTTCTTCTTAAATCAATAAATATAAAATAGATAGTTAAGAATTAAAGAAAGCTATCTTTTTTTTAAAGTTTAATTAATAATATTATTTTAAAAGTTTTATTATTAATAAAATTAATAAAAGTTTAATATTTTTATATAATAAGATTATATATATAAAGATATTATTAAAATATTATTATAAAAGTAATCTTATTTTATATAAATTATATAATAATTATTAATTTCTATTATATAATAAGATTATTTTTATTTAAAATAATTAAAATATATATCTTTAATTAATATAGAATATTTAATATTATTAATAAAAATAATATATTTAATAATCTTTTTAAAAGAATACTATAGTTTTTTAATATAATTTAATATTATAAGAAATAATTTAATATAATATAAGTATTATAATTTATAAAGATTTTAATAATAGAAAAATAATATATATAATAATATACTATATATACTATATATGAATTTAATTAAATAATCTAAGATAATTATATATAATTAAATATAAATATAAGATTTATAATAATTAAGAAAAGCTATAAAGCTATAATAAATAAGAATTAATTTAAAAGATTAATTAATTATCTTATTCTTAATCTAGAAAATAACTAGAAGATTTTTAATTAATTATTAGAAATTATTTAAGACTTTTAAAAAGATAAGAGAAAATTCTGAATTTTATAATACTATCTATAACCTAGTTTAATAGGGGGAAAACAACACATATAACAACACCAACACCACTTATAGAACTATAGGGTGATTTTAGGGTAATTATATAGCTAGTATAGTTCGCAAGGATTAAATAAGCAAGAAAAGCTATAAAGCAGTAATATAATAAATTGAACTTAAAGGATCAATTGATTATCCTATAACTAATTAGATAAAAAAAACAGCCTTTTAATAGCTAGTCTTTTAAATATATTAGAAAATTCTTAGATAAAAGAGGGGAAAAAAACTTAAATTTAATAATATCTACCCATTTAAATAGCCTAGATATAACCTATCTACTTATATAGTTCAATCCCCCTAAGTATAACTTATATAGCTATAGCTTAGTTAATTAATAAAGGGGTATATTTAATCTAGCTATTAAAACCCTCTTAGTAAATATTAAAGATAACCCTATTATCAAGTTAAGCAATATTTATAACTAATTAAATAATAGTATTTAAATATAATCTTTAGATATCTATATATATATACTTTATTTTTTTTATCTTATCTATTCTTAATTAAGTATTCCCTTAATATTTAATCCCTTTAACTCCCTTAATATCCCTAGAATATTTAATTCCTCTATTTAACCTATAGATAAAGATATTATTAATTATACTTATATAGTATAATATTTAGATCTATTAAATTAAATAGCTTAAATTACTAGCCTATTAAAAAAAGCTTTTATTATCTCCCTAATATATTAAAGGGTTCTTTCTATAATTATTCTATTAGAATAAAGACTAATATAACTATTAGAGTATTTAATATATAATATAGGCCTTTTAATAAGGAATATATTATTTATCTTCTTAATAAATTTAATAGTTATAATATACCCTATTACTTTTAAGTATTATAAAGGCAAACCAATATCTACTTAAGCAGTAATCTCTCCCTTATATCTTATAGATTAAATTAATAATATATAGTATAGAGAGGGCTAAGGGTTTAATTCCTTTTATTAGCTTCTCTATTTCTTTTTTAGATTTCTCTTTTCTTTATTAGGAGGATTAATCTATTTATAAGAAAGATATTTATTATTTAATTAAGATACTCTATCTAGATTCCTATTAATAAACTATCTTAGAATTATAATAATATCTTTAAAAGTATTAATATCCTTATCTAAGTTAATTATAAGGGTATTTAAAGAAATTAATTTAGCTATCTATTTCTTAAAGATAATCTATTTCTAGAAATTTAAATATAATATAAGCTATATTAATATTAATTCTAACTCTTTATTTAATAAATCTTAATTAGATAATCCTTAAGCATCCTTAATACTATTATATATAAATAAATTAAGCTTAAATAAAAGCCTAGAAACTAAATAAATAATAAATAATCTATTCCTATTAGCTTTTAAAGAATACTATTAAGGTACTATTATTTAATTATTATTAAATTAAGTTATAATTAATTTAGCTTCCTTAATAATAATTATATTAATAATCTTAATTATTTTAGGCCTAATTATCTTATTATACTTAAACTTATTATTTAATTATTAATTAATAATAGCTTTAAAGAGTATAGATTTCTATACTCTAATAGAATAAATAAATAGCTCTATAATAATCTATATAAATAGTATAAATAGGCTATCTCTTATAGATATATAAAAGACTCTAGAGTTATTATATAATATAGATAAGATATATCTATTAATTAAGAATAATATAATACCTTTTAAATAAATAAAATAAAGTACTTTATCTATACTTTAATTATAGATTATTTAATTATTAAGATCCTATAAGATAATATAATAAAAGCTTTATAGGCATTTAATTATATCTAATTTATTAATAATAAGATATAGTATAGCACTCCTTATTTTAAATATATAATTAAATATAGGCTGGTTTAAACTATTAAATAGGTATTAATCTCTTAGTAATAAATAAAAGGGATTATTAGAGAGTAGATAAAATATATTATTATAAAACTATTTAATCTTATTTAAATCTTCTTTAATCTAATCAAGATAAAAATAAAATCTAATTAATCCTTTAATAATAATATAAACCTAAAAGAAAGATAAATAGCTATATTTCTAATCTTATACTTACTTTATATATAGAATAATAATAAATATAAAGTTATAGAAGAGATTAAGCTTATAAAGCATTTATCTTTATAGATATATAAACTCTTTAATATAATATATTTATCTATCTATTTATAAATTAAAGATATAAAGCTAGCCTTTAAATTAATCCTAAATAAAGAAATATTAATATATATTCTTATAATTAATAAACCTAATAAAGAATTATTTATTAAATATATTCTTATAAAAGATAGCTAGCCTATTAAGATAATTATAGATATTAAGTATTAAATAATTATAGGATCTAAACTTATATAAAATATTAGAGAGATCTATATATATATAGAAGTATTCCTTTAATTTAAAAATATATATTACTTTAAGGGCTATAAATATATTATTAGAGATACTATAGAGTATAATTTAAAGTAAAGGGTATAATATAAAATTAATAGCTTAATCTTTATTCTTTAATATATATAATAATTAATATAGCTTAATTAAATAATTGCTTTAATTCTATCCTTATAGGCCTTAAGGAAATAGTTATATAATAAAAATAAGGCTATATACTATTAAATCTAGAATATCTATATTAAAATTCTAAGAGAGGATTAATAATAGATTAGGCTAGTCTTATTAAAGGACTATAAAGCAGGGTTACTTAAAAAACCCTAGGTTTATTATAAGTATAGTATATTTATTAATATATTTATAAAATAAATCTATATCTCCTTTAAGCTATACTACTCTTATAATAATAATAAGGCTTATATTTTTAATACTTACTTAAAGAAAAGGTATAAATAATCTAGAAGTTCTTTATTATTTTAATATTATATATTAATAAGGAGTTAAATAAAGATATAATTAAATAATAATAGAGATTAAAGGAATAAAATAAGATAATATAGGTACTAAAGGAGATAATAGAGATAAAAGAGGATAATATATATAAGGTATCTCTTTATAAAAGAGAGCTTTATAAATATATAAAGGTTTAAATTAATAATTCTTTATAATTATATATAATTATTTAATTAAAGATATCTTTTATTATAAATAACTCTTTCTTTAAAGTATAGTTTTTTATTATATTTAATAATAATTTATAGCTAGTAAATAATATATATTTTTATTTATATACTTTTTAAAGAGGCTATCTTATAGCTCCTATAACTTTTTCTTCTTTACCTTATAATTTAATCCTTTTAATTTTAGAATTATTAATCTATCTTTTATTCTCTTTAGGTTTTTAATATAAATATTATTTAATTATAAAAACTAATTAAAATAATATTTATTCTTAGCTCTTTAATATTAATTCTATTATAAATATAATTATTTTATATAATATAATTATTTATAAAGTTATTTTATTATAGAATAATTATATTAAGTTCTTTAATAGTATTAAATTATTTTTTATAATAGAAATGATAATAAGTTATAAGGCCTTTTTGATTTAGTATTATTTAATCTTTATAAATTAATACTAATTCTCTTTTCTATTTTTAGATTTAGATAATATTTAAAGTATAGATTCTAAAGGGAGTAAATATAAACTAGATAAATTACTCTTTCTATTATAAGATATCCTTTATTATTAAGTTTATAAAAGATATACCTAATACTCTTATATAACTAGCTAAGGGCTAAAGTCTTAAATAATACTTCTAGGAAGGCAATCTCTATAATACTTAAGAATATTCTATATTAAAATCTATTATAAAAACCTAAATATCTTACTCTATATTTATATCAGCTAAAATAAGATATATTTATAGATATTTCTTTAATACTTTAATAAAATAGAAAAAGAGAATCTATTCTTTATTTATTAATTATTATAGAGTTATTAATCTAATCTTATATTCCTATTATATATAATCCTTCTTAATTATTATTATAGCTATTAAAGAGTATATTATATAGCTATATTATCTATATATTTTAATCCTAGATAAGTATAATAGATATTATTTAAATTATAAATAGGATAAATATATAGATTATAGATAGAGAGGATTTTATAGCTATTAATCTAAGCTAAAGAATAAAGAGAAGTAAATAACTTTCTTAAGGAAGAACTAGATTAAAGAATTAAAGGGATTAATTATTCTAGATTTCTTAAATATATTTACTACTCCTTATTTATAGAAATATTAGCTATTAACTTTAAAGATTAGATATATAATAAAATAAGATATAAATAAGATAATAAAGGAAAACCCTAATAGGATTTAATAGATATAGATAGAATTAAATAATTCCTTAATTATTAGGATATAGATTTGATTTAAAAGGGATAAAATAAATTAATTTTAAGATAATAGTATTAGTTATATAATCTAGATAATTTAATATTAATAAATAAATTAGCTTTTAAAGATATTAATTAATCTTTATAAAATAAAGTAAATTAATAAAAAAATATAATTAATTTAGTATAATATTATAAAATATATATATAATAAAATAAGAAAGGGATTTATATAAATAGGAAAGTTAATAAAAGATAGTATTATAATACTAAAATAATTTATAAGAACTCTTATTTTTAATAGGAATTCAATAAGTTTTTTAAAGTAAAAGAAAAGGTTTTAGATATATAAGTATAAGCTTTATTTAGTCCTAATTAGTATAAGTATAAGGTAGATCTAAGAGTAGGTCTATATTTAAGGATATAATAAAATCAAATCAATATAGATTAAGAAAAGATTATAAAGAAATAAGATTAATAAAGATTATTTAATTATTAATATATAAATAATTTAATTATTATAATTAAGGTTTAAAAGTATTAATTATCTATTATAATTGATTTAATATAATTGATTTATATATTAATAATAGAATATTATATATAAAGAATGAAATTTACTATATCTTTTAAGAAATATTATTAAGATCCTTCTTACTAAGGATTTTTAAATAGAATTCAAGCTAGGAAATCCTTGATTTAAGTATATAAGAAGTTATATATATATTTAAAGTAAATATAGTTAATATATACTCTTCTAGTATTAAGTTAGGCTAGGGATTATAATTTTAAATTAAGGTTTAATAGCTAATGATAAATCTAGGAAGTCTTCTTTAAGATTAATATTAGAGTTAGAGTCTTAGGATATTATTTAATTAATAGATAAGTCAAAGTATATAAAGAGATTTAATAATCCTAGTCTTTTCTTTTTCTTATATAGTTCTTATTTATCTTTAGGTTTAAAGAGCTATATATTAATATTAGATATCTATTAGCTATACTTATCTTTAATAAACTTCTTTAAATAGTTTTTAGAATAGGTTTAATCTAGGAGAATCCTATCTATTATATAAAGTATATATACTTTAATAATATCTGCTTATAAAGCAATCTAATATAGGCTATATTAATATATTACTATCTTTACTATATAGGATTTATCCTGCTTTTTAGGTATATTATATATAAATATTAGATTGTTTGATACTAGTTGATTATATTTTAATTAAAGTATATATTTATTAGTAGTATCTATTCTTATTATTAGCTTCTTTTTAAAGTTAATTATCTTTTCTCTAGCTTTTATTATATCTTTTAATCTTCTTTCTAGTATTTAAATATAAGACTTAAATAAATCCTTAGTATTAATAATAATATCTTAATTAATAAATCTCTATATTAGGAATTTAACTTTAAATAATAAGATAGGGTTATATTTATATATAAGATAAAAGATAGAGAAGCTATAAGATGATTTAATTATAATTCTATTTATAAGAATAGCTGCTTTAAGGTATCTTATCTATTTAAAATCCCCTTTTAATATCTTTATTATTATAAATATAAGGCTTTAATAATTAACTTTAATTATAGAATTAACTATAGGATTATATCTAGATATTTGAATATATTTTATACCTTAATTAAATAATATCTAAGGGAGAAGCCCTTTTATTTTAGATCTATTATTAATAATTATATAAAGTATAAGTTTATATTATTATATTAAGATTATAATAAATCTAGTTATAGCCCTTAAATTGATTTATTATATTAATTAAACTTCTACTTATTTAATTAAGTTATAATAAGCTTCTATAAGGAAGTTTATACTATAATTAGATAATATATATTATAAATCAAAGTATACTTTTAATATTAGCTACCTAGATAATATTAGAATCACTGGTTTTCTACTCTATTATAGTATAAACTTTTAATACTTAGGGTAATAGGCTATAACTAAGAAAATATTATTCTATATCTTTCCTTAATAGTATCTATTAAAGAGAGTTTTAAAGATAATTACTTTATCTTTATACCCTTAAGCTATATAATAGCTTATTATTAATTTCTTATAAATAGGTAAATTATTAATAACTAATATAGGATGGTTTCTTTTATAAATTAATCTTAATTAAAGTTTCCTATCCTTAATAAAGAATCTCTAAACTTTTTAATATAGTATTCTAAATTATACTCTATTAAGATTAGATAGTCTCTTTAGTAAATATAGGAATCTAATAATCTACTAGGACTCTATAGAATATCTAGATTCTAATATATTTAATTATATTAATCTAAGATATATATCAATTATATCCTTTAAATCCCTATTAACTTTAATATTTATTTAATTAAATAGCTCTAATCCTTTCTAAGAAAGTCTATTTATTATACTATTATTTTTCCTAGAAATATATTTAATAATAAAATCAAATAATATAATATAGCTAATCCAATAGATAATAAGATTATCTAATATATTATAAACAATATTATTAAGCTAGTATATAAGGATATATATATCTATCTTTAAAGTAAATTATATACTATTTTGATGGCTGGGTTGAACACACCCCCTTGCTAGTTGACTAAGCTATAGCTGTATAAGCTGCACTTAGGGGGATTGAACTGTATAAGTAGATAGGCTATACCCGGGCCATTTGAATGGGCAGATATCATCGAATTCAAGTTTTTTTTCCCCCTTCTACCCAAGAATTTTCCAGTGTATTTAAAAGACTAGCTATTAAAAAGCTATCTTCTTTATCTGATTAGTTATGGGATGATCAATTGATCCCTCAAGTTCAATTCATCATATCACCGCTTCGTGGCTTTTCTTGCCCATTCAATCCTTACGGACTACACTGGCTATGCAACTACCCTAAAATCACCCTGCAGTTCTATGGGTGGTGTTGGTGTTGTTGTGTGTGTTGTTTTCCCCTTATCAAACTATAGATATATCCTTTAAGCCTTTAAAATATAAAAAGAATAGCCTTATACTCTCACTTTATTATATTATAGTTATATTCAGCCTTATTCTAATAACCACTTTTAAATCTAATTAGATATTATTACCTATCTAGGACTTATATTAAAACTATTTCCTATCCTTTAAGACTAATATCTATTATAAGTATAATTTCTTTACCCTCTTTAGAAAGATTAAATAATATTAAAATAAAAATAATTATTATTATATCCTTAAGCTTGATTATTACCTTTAATTATAATCCTTTTTACTTCTAAGGGGCTTTTTTTTATAATAGAATAATAAAAGAGAAAGTAATAATAATAAAATTATATATTTAAATTCAATAATAATTAATAAATCTAAGAAAGGCCTTAATATCTATTATATTATAATAGGTAAGCTATTCTAGAATCTTAATAATCTTCTCTTTAATTAATTTCCTTCTAGATATCCTATAAAGGAATCTAATAATAATAATTATATTTTAATAATATCTTAATTTCCCTTCTAATATTATATATCTAAAGAGCTTAATATTAAAAAGGATTTTATTAAGGTTTTATAAATACTTAAATATATATTTCTATACCCTAGAAAGAATCTCTTTATTATTATAAATAAATTATAGCCTATATATAATAATATTATTAAGAAAGAGTTTATAGATATCTAGAATAAGATTAAATAATATCTAAGTTATAATTCTTATAAACTAGGCTATAGAATTTATAATACCCTAAAGGAATATATATATCCTTAAAAGACTAATAGTAAAAGAAAATATAATAAGATCCTTATTCTTTTTATTTAATAGGACTTAATTATAGCTAGAAAAAAAATCTAATAATAAGAGTATAATATATATAAAGAAATCTTTATTAAAAGAATTAATACTAAAAGGGATAAATATATCTCTAAGAGTAATAGTATTATATTTTATAATAATTATTAAAATAAAATGGGTTTTTTCTATATATAGCAGCCTAATCTGCTATAATCTAGCAGCTTAATCTATTATAGCCTAGCAGCTAGACCTATACAGCTTAATAAGCTAAGCTTATAAAGCCCTTATAGCTTAACCTATAAAGGGATAGACTAGTGCTTACTTTCTGTTTTAGTATTTAGAATATCTAATAATTCTAAATAGTTATTTGGAATATCTTAAAATAATTCCAAATTATCTTAGAATTAGATAGATATAAAAGATAGAAGGATTTCTAGTTATATCCTTTTTCTTTTCTATATCAGTAATTTAATCATTTCTTTCTTCTTTTCTATAGACTTTACTTTAAATAACTATTCACTATCTTTCTTCTATTACTATTACTACTAGCTTTAATTATAACTTTATATTATAAATTATAATAGATTATAAGCCTAGAAGAATAGTTATTCTAGACTATAAAAAGAAGACTTTTTTTTCTGCTGTATTTAATCTCTTTATATATCAGATTTTTTGCCCCTTCTCTGACCAGTCAGACCCATATTTCCCATCAATTAGAAGTTATAAAAAACACTATATATATAAGAGTTAAATATCAGACCTATAGCTTATAGCATAACCCACCTTTGGATTTATAGATTACTAATTTAGACTTATAGAATTATAAGTCATAGCTTTACTGACTATACCAAATATAATTAATTACTCAAATTGCTAGTCAACTTTGTAAAAAGCCTATATAAGACTATAGAAGTTGGCTAACTAAGCAAAGACACTATACCAGCTATACTATAACCTGACTATAGCTAGCATATAATAAGTAACCCTTATACCTATCACCCCCCCCCCTAGCTAATTAGTTATTTTTAGGGCTCTTACTAAGACCTGGCCACTTATAGCATTGCTATAACCGGCACTTTCAGCTATTTATAACACTGTTATACAGCTATAAGCTTATTTTTAGAAGCTTATTTTTCCTCTATATCGCTATAACTACTAGTTATAATAGTCTGATCCTGAAAATATTAGGTCAGGACCTTTTAATAGAAGAGAATTTATTAGAATTACAGGCTCTTCGATCTCAGATACAGGAGCTCATACAGTAATTATAATAGCTACAGAGCCAATTTATAGCGGCTATAGCTGCTAAGACTACTAAAGAACCTTCACAACCTCAACCTGAGCCACAGCTAGCACAGCCCTCCAATATACTAGGGGAACTAGCTCTAAAAGAGCTATCTAAGAAAATACAGGCCTTTCCAGAAGCCTATAGGTTAAGGGGCCCTAACAACTATAACCAATAGCTTCAGGCCCTATCAATCCAACTATAAGCACTTGGATTACCCACTTTTCTTTTAAACCCCACTATAAGCCTCAGCCTTAGCGACCATTATCAGGCTATTTTGCTTCTATTACTTCACAACAGCTGCTCACAACACCCACAAGCCTCTATAAGTTAAGCTATAACGCCTCTAGAAGCTTATCAAATACTAAACAAGCAATACTGCCGCAGTACTACCCTACAGCATGGAACCCTCTATAGCGCCTTTCATAAGCTTAGCTTTAGCAGCTATAAAGGCTCTATAGAGGCATTTAACAGCGAATTTAACACTTAACTCACTAAGCTACAGTTAGCTTCAGTTACTATACAGCCCACAGATCAGATAAATCAATATCTAAAGGCTATAAAAAACGCTTTTCCATAGTAGGCCGAATACCAAAGGAATAATATCAAGATCCACACAACGCTTAATACCTCACTAGATACCCTGAATTTACAGTTCCTTATAGCGGACTTGCTAAAAGAGCTATAAGATAAAAGCTCTTCAGTTATAAAAGCTAGCTCTTATAAAGCTAGAGAAGCTGAGGAACCTTCTAAAAAGACCTATAAGGACTTTAAAAAGAAGGAAAAACCATTTAAATCCACTAAAAAACAGCCTTATAAGCCCTTTCAGAAGGATAAAAAGACAAAGAAGCCTACTACTAATAGCAAGGAACTTAATAAAGCTTCCTTTATAATAGGCACTTATAACCTATCTATAGGTGACTGGAATACTGCAGCTAGTACCTAAAGCTCTGATTCTAAATCTGATATAGAAGGTTTAGAAGCTATAGAGCCTAAAGAAACAGCTTACAGCACCTATCATAATGCTAACCTAAAGAATGCCCTGCTATACAATACTGGCTCAATATACCATATCATTAATAACAGAACCCTCTTTACTAGTTATAGTACCTATAATAAGAAACCAAGGCCTATAGCAACTAGTGACGGTCCAATCTATCCAAAAGGATCTGGAACAGCTGTATTTATAGTGCTTATAGGGCTTAAACCTAGGACTTATAGCACTCTAGAGCTAAAAAATACACTATATATCCCTGATATAGATATAAATATAGTAAGTAAGATAAAGCATTATACTTCTGGTAGTACACTTCTATGAGAGAAGCTATTTATAGTGGATTGAACCTACTATAGACTACTAAACTTCATTAAACACAGCTTCTTCCTTTAGCAAAAAGGGAAGCCTATACCTGAATTTACAGGGCCTTCCAACCACTATTATAGCTATCTAATAGTGATTAAAATCACCTCTAAACCCCCCTTTGGTGTATATAAGGACCTTATTAAGCCCTCTAAACCAGCTAAACAGCTACTAGAACTAATAAAAAGCCCTAAAATTTCAGGCCTATATATACCAGAAAGCCCTGATCCAGACTCAGGCCTGCTATAAGACCCACTAGAAGATACTATATCCCTTCTAGAACCCTCTAAAAACACTATTACAGAGGGAGATACAGGTCTTTCAGCTAAAACTAGCTACCAAAAGCTACTATAGCTAGCAGGGATTTAGCACATCCATCTCAGCTATATTAGCCTACAGCTACTAAAAAAGACCGCTAAAATTTCAGCAGGCTTACCTGATTTTACTATTATAAAAGAAGCAGATTTCTTCTGTTTAGCTTATATACAGGCTAAATCAATATACAGACCCTCTAAAAACCCAATTCCAAACCCACTAGAAGTACTAGAGGTTATAGAAGGAGATACCTTTTAGATAAAACCGACCCCTTATAATAAGCTCCCTATAGGGCTTATTCTAATAGAAAGAAAATCCTATTATTAAAAGATTCTCTTACTACCTAATAAGGAAGGTTATACTGTCTTCTCTACTATAAAAGGGTTATTTAGAGGGCTAAAAGCCTATTACAAAAAATACCCTTTATAGCTGCATTTTAATAGTAGAAAAGAGATCTCAGCACTATTAAAAGACTAGCTAGTAGGCAAAGGTATTGGTTTTAGCATATCTAGCCCTTATATTCATAAGCAAAATAGCCTACTAGAACACTCTATAAGGGTTATTCTAGATCGACTATAGGCCACTATAATCTAAGCCCAACTACCACTTTTTCTTTGGACCGCTATTTTACCTACTATAGTTAACCTTATCAACTATACAGCGGTTACAAACAGGGACCTCAGCCTACTATAGCTCTTCTTACAAGAGCTAAAACCAGCTCTAGCAGCTAACAAGCCAAATCTGGCAGCCTACAGAGCTATTAGAGCCTACTATGAGGTTGTTATCCCTGCTGAGAAGCGCTAATAAGGTGCTAAACTAAGCCCTAGAACAGAGCCAGCTAGGCTGCTGGCCATACTAGGCAAAAACATCTATTCGATCTATATACCTTCCTGCCAGCAGGTAACTAAGACCTCTTTTCTTCATATTATAGAAGGAATAGGCCCTATAAGTCAGGGCCTTAAGGGCAATTTTCACAGTCTTCAGAGCTCTTCTAGCTTAGAGAGAGAATTAGAAGAGCTTTACACCCCACTAAAATCAACAGATCAACCTACCCTAAAGGATCTGACCGATTTACAAGCCCTTAATCAAGCCAGAAGACCTATCCAGCTGCCAGAGCCTGTACTACAGACGCCACAACAGCTGCCACAACCGCTACAACAGCTGCCACAGCCTGTATCACAGCCTGTAACACAATTGCCACAGCCTACTAAACAGCCTGAACAGCTGTCAGAAGACTCTGAACCTATACAGCTAGATCTTGCCTACCCTATAGATATCTGCTATAAGCTAAAGGCAAAATTCACTGCTAAGACTTCTTTAGAACCTGCTGGCTGGAAACAAGCCTTAGAAGACCCTGCTAAAAACCAATGGATTAGTGCTATTTATAGCGAATTCCATCAGATTTTACAAGCTAAAGTCATGTATTTTATCCCTTTTTCAGAGGTTCCAAAAAACCAAAAAATCCTAAAAAATAGGCTTATTCTTAAGCTTAAAAAGGATTTATAAAATCAGCCCTTAAAATATAAGGCTAGGCTTATTATAAAGGGTTTTATATAAATTAAAGGAAAAGACTACTTTAAAACATTTGCAGCTACTAGTATTCCCTCTACTTGGCGGATTTTACTAGCTTTAGCAGCCTCTTATAACTAGGAAATCGAATAAATCGATTTTATAGGGGCTTTTTTAAACAGCCAGTTATCTAAGGATATTTTTATAGAATTTCCAGAAGGTCTCTCTTCTTTTATAAAGACCCAGACCCCTGGAAACCAGCCTTTAACAGCCTTATTAGCTAAGCTAGGCTATAACCCTGCTATAAAACAGGTTATCCTGCTAAAAAAGGCCCTATACAGGTTAAAGCAAGGCCCCCATAAATGGCAACAGCAGCTAATTAAGCTGCTAGCTACCCTAGGGTTCCAACCCTTAGTCTCTGACCCAGCTGTCTTTATCAACGCCCAGACTAATACCTTTATTATCACCTACATTAATGACTGCCTTATTATAGGACCTGACCTACCCTACATTAACAGGCTAAAACGCCTATTAAATAAGGTTTTTGCTATAGAAGATAGAGGCTCTATAGCCTTTTTCTTAGGGGTCCAAATCAGCCATAACCGGGCTAAAAAGGAGCTATGGTTACACCAGTCTCAGTATATTGATGAGGCTCTTCAGCGCTTTCAGCTATAAGATGTAACCCCTACAGCTATCCCCCTACAGCCCAGAGCACTAAAAGAACCCCTAAAAAGGGGTCTTACCCCTGCCGAACAACAGACCTATCAGCAGATTATAGGGACTTTAATATATCTTATGCTGCTTTCCAGGCCTGATATAGCCTTTCCAATACAGTGGCTTTCTCAATATATACAACAGGGCTATATCAACCACTATAACACAGCTAGGAACCTTCTAAAGTACCTAAAAGGCTCTAAAGAACTAGCTATCTTATATAAGGCCTCAGGCCTTATACAGGCTAGACAGCCAGCTCTTCAGCTGCTAGGCTATTCAGACAGTGATTTTGCAGGCTATAAAACCACTAACAAATCCACCTATGGGTACCTCTTTAAGCTAGCTAGCAGGCCTATCTACTAGAAGGCTAAAAGACAGACCACTATAGCCCTCTCAACTATAGAAGCTGAATCAGATGCTTTAGTAGAGGCTATAAAAGAGCTAAAATAGCTCTCTGGGCTCTTTACAGAGCTAAAAATCCCCCTTCAGCAGCCTATAGACCTATATTATGATAATACAGCCTCTATAAGCAATACTAAGAACCCTGATCAGTATACCCGAACTAAGCATACCCTGCTAAAATTCCACTATATTAGGCAGGAAGCAGCTAGCAAGCTATTTAAGATAAATTATCTTATAACTAAGGCTATACCTGCTAATAGGCTAACTAAGGCTTTAACAGGCCTTATTTTTCAAGGCTTTTTAAGCCTTTTAAACCTGTAAAAACCCCTTATAAAGAGCTAGCTATATACTATATAGCTTGCTAAAGGGAGTGTTAAAATAAAATGGGTTTTTTCTATATATAGCAGTCTAACCTGCTATAGTCTAGCAGCTTAATCTGCTATAGCCTAGCAGCTAGACCTATATAGCTTAATAAGCTAAGCTTATAAAGCCCTTATAGCTTAACCTATAAAGGGATAGACTAGTGCTTACTTTCTGTTTTAGTATTTGGAATATCTAATAATTCCAAATAGTTACTTGGAATATCTTAAAATAATTCCAAATTATCTTAGAATTAGATAGATATAAAAGATAGAAGGATTCCTAGTTATATCCTTCTTCTTTTCTATATTAGCAATTCAATCACTTCTTTCTTCTTTTCTATAGACTTCACTCTGAATAACTATTCACTGCCTTTCTTCCACTGCTATCACTACTAGCTTTAGTTATAACTTTATACTACAAATTGCAATAATAATATTAATTAAATAAAGCCTTTTATTCTTTTTCTTAATAAAGAAATATTAATTCCTATAGAAGGTATAAGACTCTTCTAATATATAATTCTTAAAGTATACCTTTAATAACTCTATAGCTTTTATTTTTAATCCTTATAAAATAGGAATAGAATATATCTACTAGATTAAATAAAGAATTACTTTAATAACTTAAAGAGATATAATTAATAGATTAAGTATTCTATTTTCTTTAAATTATTAAGATAAAGCCTATTCTCTATTATAAAGAACCTTTAGAAACATATTAATCTTTTATTAAATTAATATATTCTTAGTTTAAGAAAGGATTTCCTTAAGATATTCTTTATAGAATTAGGATCTCTTAGGTATATTAAAGAACTTTAAGATAATATATTTAATAAAGGGTATATCTAGATTAATTCTTCCTTTTATTTCTTTTTATTTCTTCTTTTTCTAAAATAAATTACTATTAGGTATAGATCTATCTAAAGGAATATTATTAATAGGGTTAACTTTATCAGCCTTTTTCTTATATAAGATATAGATATATATTTTAAGGGGATTATATAATTAATATATTCTCTTTCTTCTAGATTTCTTTTTTTTCTTTAAGGAGTCTAATTCAGTCTTAGCTGCTTTTAAAGCTTTAATATATCACTTTATAGACTCTATTAGTATATTCCTAATAATTACCTTATTATTATTAGAGTTAAGCTCTATTAATATTTCTTTATTATCCTTAAAGAGTTATTCTAGATTAATTAATTCCTTATTATTAACTATACCTTTAATAATATAATTAATATTTAGTTTTCTAAGGAGTTAGATTTATTTTATTCTTAATAAATAGTATCTATAATAGGAGTAATTACTTATACTTACCCTATTTAATACTATATATATAAATCTTTATCCTTCTAAGAATAATTAAATAATAGCTTAGCTATTTTAATAAATAATATCCTTAGAATAAAAAGTATTATAACTCTATTTAATACTATATATAGATAAATAGATATTTAAGTGATTCTTATATAGAATTAAACTTTTATTTCCTTAATTATTTAAGTAGTTTATCTAAAGAATAATATTATTTTAATCTTAATTAAACTGTATTTAATTCTATATTTCTTAGCTAATGATTTTAAGATAATATTACCTTTAAAGCTTAAATCAATAAATATATTTACTGCTTTCCCTTCTTAAGAATTAATCCTGACTTGGATCTTAGGTATTTATTATATATTTAATAATTAATAACTATCTAAGTATATTTAAATAACCTTATAAAGTATCTTATTAAAAGAGAACCTTATATTATTATAAAGATTATCTTTAATTAATTCTAAAATATAGAAATAATATAGGCCTAATAGATCTATATTATCTTAACCTTAATCAGATAATATTATTTAATACTAGCTATAATTAAGAGGGGCTTTTTCTTATATTATAATTATAATTATAATACTAGTATATAATTATTTAATTAGCTTATTAAAGAAGGCTTTATTATACCTTATCTATAGATAAACTTAAATTATTTCTATTATATTCTTTAGCTTTATTAAAGATATAGGATTATTTAATCTATTCCTAGGGATATAAAGGACTTTTATTATATCTTTAGCTTAATCTAATAGATCCTAATCTATAATTATCCTAAGCTCTAAATTAAGATTAATTAATATATAAAATAATATAATAATTATCTTTATAAATAAGATCTTCTTTAATTTTAATTAATAATAAGGAAATCTTATACTTTAATCTATTATTTATAATATATTCTTAAATATAATCACTAGATTAAAAGGTATTATCCTATCTAATATTAGGGTAGCCTTAGGAGTAGGCTTTTAATATATAATAGTTAGAGATTCAATTAACTCTTTATTATTACCTCTCTATCTCTTTCTCTTATTAATATTTATATTAATTATATATATTAATATTATTTAATCCTTTATATCTTTATATTAAGAGAATAATATAAAAGAAATTTAAATTATATTTTTATTAAATATAATATTTAAGTATTATAACTTTATAGATTACTACTTAAAGCCTAGGTAAAAGATATATTTTCTAAAGATTATACCTTTATATTTATTTAATATCTATTTAAAGTATTAAAGAGCTTTAACTTTAATTAAGGGGATAAAAGATATAATTATATAATTAGAGAAGTTAATAGCCTAAGCTATTATAAGCTTCTAATAATATCCTTTTATCTTAAGGAACTATTATATAATAATAAAAGGAATTATACTTTAATCTATAATATATCCTAGATTTAATATTCTAATATATAAATTATATATATAGAATCTAAGTTTAATATTATATATTAATTTATTATAATAAAAGGGAAAATAGCTTAATAAGTTATAATACTAATAATTATTCTTATCCTATCTTCCTTAAAGAGAGAAGATATTAAAATCCTTATTATTATTAAGATTAAATATTATCTAATTAAATAAAAAACTTATTAAGCCTTTATACTATAGATCCTTATTAATATATATATTAATACCTATCTATATTTTAATAATTATTTAAATAATATCTTCTTTAATAGTTATATTAATCTTAAGATTATTAATAAGCTTAATTAACTCCTCTATATCTATTAGCTTAACTTTAAAGGATATAATCTTAATAATAATTAAAAAGAACTTTTCTTTAAAGTAAAGATCCTATATAATTAAATTCTTTATTATAATAACTTAATTAAGTATTACTCTAATAATAATTATATTTATCTAATTCCTAAGACTATTAGAAGTCTTATACTATTTAATAGCTAATCTAATAATTATTTAACTATTAAAATATTCTTAGAGCTGCTTATATAATATCTTTTTAAGTTTATAAAGATCATTAATAGAATTTAATTAAATAACCTTAATAAGAAGCCTTACTAATATAATTTTATATAATATATAAGATAATAATTTTAAGTCCTCTTAATTTAAATTATATTAAAAAGTATAGAATCTATATCTATTAAGCCAGTCTAGAATATCTTTAATAGACTTTAAATACTATTATTTAAGTGCTTTTAAATAATCTTTATATAATCTTAATTACTATAAATCTCCTTTAAAGAAATAATTCTTTAATACTTCTTTAGCTTTTATCTATAAGAGATTATAAATAAATCCCTAAATAATATCTTTATAGATATTAACTATATAATATATAAAATAATTATATTTCTCTTTATTAATTATATTATTATCTTTTATCTTAAACTTATAGCTTAAAAGATATTTAATAATATTAATCCTATTAAAGTATTTAATAAGCTTAAGATTAATAGTATATCTTTTAGATTTATTTATAATAAGGATATCCTTAAGATTATTAAAAAAAGTAATATTAATCTTAATAATACTTTATTAAAAACTCTTAATAATATTATCCCTTAATTAATTAATTAATTATAAACTTAATCTATTAAAGAAAGGGCTATTAAAATTTATAATAGATATTATATTAGGTAAAGGAATACTTAGAATAAGAATATTAAGGATAATAATCTTAAAAATAATAATTCTAATAATAGAGTTAAAGCTATTTAAAGATCTTATTCTTTAATATAAAGAGTATTTACTTAAATTAAAGGCTAATAGTATATTAAAAAGATTAAATAATAATAAAAGCTTTTTATTATAAAGATATTTAAATATCTAGTTTAAGAAAGAATTATCTTAACTCTTATATAATAATATCTTATTAATTATATCCTAGTATTAATATAAAACCTTTCCTTTAGGGATAGATATTATACTTAAGTTAAGGATAATAATTTCTATATTATTATAATTAAATAATATCTTATTTCTAAAATATTAAGATTACTTCTAAATAGAAAGCTTCTTTAGTATTAAGAATAAAACCTATAAGAAAAGAAAAGAGATAAAAATATTTCCTAAGATTAACCAAACCATTAAAATACTAATCTATAATATAAAAAAGCAAAACCAAGGATTAATATATAGCTAATACTACTTATTATTAATTAGATAATTAATATTAAAAGCTATATAAGCTAATTATCTATAATAATTCTTTCTATACTTATTTATATTTTAATCAAGTAAAATTAATAAATTTAGAATACTCTACCTTTTTAATCTAATATTTAATATATAAATTATCTTTTATATATATTCTAAATAAAAGCTTATCTTAGGATTAAATATTCTTCTATTTTTTCTTTTAATAGTTTAATATTCTATAATATTAGATTCTAATAGAAAAGAAATTAATAATACCTTATTATTTAGCTAGGATAATATATAATATCCTTACTTTATAGACTTTAGATCTTTTAATAAATAAGCTTAGCTTTTTTACTTTTAGATTTCTAAGCTATTATTCTTAAAGGTATCTTCTAATTATATTAATTAAAAGGTCTTATAAAGGTACCTATAATAATTCTTCTTAAACTAATCCTTATAATAGCTTAAAAGTATTCTTAAATATATTATATTATTAATCTAGTATTAATTAATCCTTTTAATAGTAAAGCAAATAAGATATCCTTTTATCTTAATTATTAATTTTAATAGAGGGAAAACAATATATATAATAATATTAATACTATTTATAGAACTATAGGATGATTTTAGAGTAATTATATAATTAATATAGTCTATAAGGATTAAATAGATAAGAAAAGCTATAAAGCAGTGATATAATAAATTAAACTTAAGGGATTAATCGATTATCCTATAACTAATTAGATAAAGAAGATAGCCTTTTAATAATTAATCTTTTGAATATATTGGAAAATTCTTAGATAGAAGGGGGGAAAAAAACTTAAATTCAATGATATCTGCCTATTTAAATAGCCTGGGTATAGCCTATCTACTTATATAGTTCAATCCCTTTAAGTATAGCTTATATAGCTATAGCTTAGTTAACTAGTAAGGGGATATGTTCAACCCAGCCATTAAACTAGGTATACCTTATTTATTTATATAGATTAGCCCTTTAAGACTATAACTAATATAGTTATCCCTTAATTATCTTTAATAAAGAGAGATATATTTAATTTATTTATTAATATATAAAGAAAGAAAAGAAAGATATATTTATAAATCTTAAGAATAAATTATTTAAAAAAGAGATATTATATTATAATCTAATAGCTAAGATTATATAATAGGCTTTGATTATATAATTATATAATATTATTAAATATATATTAAAAATCTAGGATTATATAAAATTAAATTATAATTTTAAAGATAATTCTAGGTTTAGAATTACTTTTAAAAATATAATTTAATAAATAAATATATAATTTTAAGTATAATTTAATAATAAAGATTATAATTTAAATTATAATTTATAATATATATATATATATATCTTTAATTTTTAATTTTTAAATTTAATTAATTATTATTATATAATATATATTTAAGATTATTATATTATTAATTATTAATTATTATATTAATATTTAAATCTTAATTATAATATTTTATATTTATTATTAATATAAAAAATTATATTATTTAAAATACTTTAATTTATTTATTAATATAAATCTTTTTTATTAGATTTATCTTTTAAGAATTTATTAAATATTATACTTTTAATTAATTATAAAGTCTTTAAAATATTATAAAATTTATAATATAAGCGTTATATTAAATAATATTAATCTTACTTTTATAATTTATATTTTATCTTAATATTTTTTTATAATCTAGAATTAAAAATATAATATTAAAAGATTATATTACTTTTGTAATTATTTAAATTATTCTTCTTTAATTATAAATATTTATTTTAAATTTAAAAAGTCTTTTTCTTAATTAAAATTAATAACAAATATAAAACAAAATATTTTTATATTTATTAAATAATTACTTTTATTTTAAAAGATACTTACTGTTTTTTAAATTAAATATTTTTAAATCTTAATTAATAAAAAAATTAAAGCTTTAATAATATATATTTTAATTATAATATAATAATAATTTTATTATAAAAAATAAATTAAAGCTATTATAAATAATCTTTAATAATAATATAATCTTTTTATTAATAATTTATTAAAGATATAATATTTAAATAATTAAATAAATATTTAAAGATTTTAAAAATATATATTAAAGCTATTAAAGAATTATATAAATTTTTTAAAGTTTTTATAATTAAAAATCTTAAAGTTTTCTTTTAAAAATTTATAAAGATTATTAAAACCTATTAAATTAATATTTTCAAGATATAAAATAAATATAAATATAAAATTTAAATTATTTATATTTATATAAAATAGATTAAATATATTAAAATTCTTAATTTTAATAATATAAAATCTTTAATTTTTATTAATATAATTAATATTATTAAAGATTTTATTTTATTTTATTTTTAAAATATATAATTAATATTATTAAAGATTTTATTTTATTTTATTTTTAAAATATATCTTATAAAAAGCTAATTAATTATTAAAGCTAATAAAGATATATATTATAATAAATTTAATATAGATTTTAATAATAATAAGATTATATTTTTAAATTTTATTATTTTAATTATTAACTTTAAAAGAAATTATTTATAAAATAATATTCTAGCTTAAATCTTAAGAATTAATTTAATTATAATAAATAATCTAAGCTATATAAGATTATAATTAATATAATAAAAATATTATAAATTAATTAAATAAATATAAAGAAAATCTTTAGATTATTAATTATTAATAGCTTTATAAAATATATAAAGCTAAAGTTTATTAAATATTATATTAAATTTAATATTATTCTTTTTTTTTATATATCTTATATATATTCTTTAGCTTTTTTATATTAATATTTTTTAATTATTAAAAAATATATATTAAAAAACTTTATAAAAAGGGTTTTTTTAAAAAAAATCTTATTCTTTTATATTTTAATTTTATTATAGTATTTTAATATATTTCTAATAAAGGGTTTATTATTTATAATATTATAAATAAATTTAAAAAGATTAAAATTTTCTTTTTAATTAATAAGCCTATTATTAAATACCTTTTTAATAAATAATATTAAAAATAATAAATAATTATTCTAGTTTATTTATTTTTATTATAAAAAATGCTTATTTTTAATATATTATAAATATTATTTAATATATTTATAAATAATATATTAATCATTAAATTTATTAAAATATAAGAGATTTAATTAAATAACTTTTATAATAATTAAAGCTATTACTTTTAAATTATATATTAATAATTTTATTATTAATTAAATAAGATATATTAAAAAGCTTATAAATATTAAAAAAAGAGATAAAACTATTAAATTAATAAATTATTTTATTATTAATATTAATCTTATTATTAATTATTAATAAATATAAATAACCTTAAAGAAAAATATAAAGAAAAATAAAAAGATTAGATTTAAATTATATATTAAGCTTTTAATTAATATATATAATAATTAAAGAAATAATAAAGAAATTTAAAGATATAATTTATAAATAATATTTTGAAAAATCTATCTTTTAAAAATAACTTAAATTTATTAAAAAAGATTGAAAATATCTTTTTATTAAAATATAAAATAAAAAACTATTTAAACTTTTTTAATAAAAAGGAATTAATTTTTTTATTAATATAATATATATTTTAATAATTTAAATAATAATTAATTAAATATTTAAAGCTTTATATTTTTTTAAATCTTTTTTAAAAGTATTTTTTAATTAATAAAATAATAATTTTATTAACTTTAATATAAAGCCATTTAAATATAATAATAATAAGAATATAGATTTATTTAAAGCTATATAATAAATAATATAATAATTTAATTCTTAAGAATATAAATATAATATATATTTAATATTATTATCTTTAAATTTAAATCTAAACTAGTATATTAATTAATATTATAATTAATAGCTTAAATTAAAGCTTTATATTCTAGATTATAAAAGAATATAATATATTATAAAGGATTAGTAAATTATATAAATAAAAGCTATAAAAAGAAGTAAAAATTAAATATATTATATAGCCTTATCTATAGCTTTATATAAGCCTTTTTATTATATATATATATATAGCTTAAATATTATATTATTAGCTTAAAATATAATAATATTTAAACCTAATATTATAAATATAAAAATGATATAATAATTAATAATAAAAGATATCTTATATATTAATATATTAAATTTTATAGTATTTTAAAGATTTTATAATTAATTAAAAGATATATCTTTTAATTAATTTAAAAATCCTTAAAATATCTAAATATTTAAGATAATTCTCTTATATTAAAATTAATTAATATTTATTATAATTTATATATTTAATAAATCTGAAAGGATTATTCTATATTAATTTTAATAAAAATCTATATTTTTATTTTTAAATCTATATGAATTATTTTTATTAATTATAAATATTTCTTTTATATTAAAAAGCCTTTTATTTTATATTAAATTAGTTTTAAATTTAATATAGATTATTTTATAATTAATTAAATAATATATTTTATTTTAAGAAATAATGTCTTTTTAATATATAAGCTAATTATAAACCCTTAATAATAAAGAAAATAATATCTTTATTATTTTTATTTATTAATTATAATTTAATAGCCTTTTATTATAAAGCTTTATATTATAAATATTATAAATAATCTTTAAAGATAATAAAATCTTAAAATCTAAAATATCTTAAAAAATTAATATATAAGTTAAATAAAAGATTGGTTAAGCTTAAAAATATAATATATAAAAGCTATATAAAAATCCTATAAATATTTTAAAAGCTTTTATCTTTATAATCTTAAATTTTTTTTTTTAAGTATTTTAAAGAGATTATTTTAAAGTATTAAATTAATATTTTTAAAATATAAAATAAAAATAAAAATAAATTTAAAATCTAATTTAATTATCTCTATAAATATATTTAAATTATAATTATATAATTAATATATATATAATAATCTAAGATTTTAAATAAAAATAATAAATAATATAATAATATTTATTAATATAATAAATATTATAAATTAATATATTCTTTTTTAATTTAATTTTAAAACTTTTAAAATAAAAGATTAAATAAAGATTAATATTATATTAAACTATATATATAATTAAGCTTTTTTAAATATAAGCTTATATCAAATTATATTTAATTATATTATATTTATATAAATAAAGCTATATTTAAGCTATTCTTATATAATAAAAAGTTTTTTTAAATACAAATTAAGATTTTAATTATATTTTATATATTTCTTTAAATTTATAATAAATCTTTATATATTTATAAAATTTAAATATAAAATATTTTACATTATTATAAATAGAATTTATTATTATTTATAATAACTATTTATTTATAATTATTATATTTTATAATAAAATATATCTAACTTAAAATAAATACTTTTTAGACCCAAGGCTAGGATTATAATGTAATATTATACCTCATATATTTTATGTTTTCCTGAAGTTATACTAGAGCAATAACTTTATATTCGAGTGGTAACTGCGCACGCATGTGTATATTCGCCTCTGGGACGGGAACCTTCCCTTGCAGGACGCTGTCCACCCGTCTGTATGATAACTCTAACAAATCATATACCCTTACACTCTCTTCTGTAAACCAACATCGGAGAGGAACCATGCTGTACAAACCCAGACGCCTCGGCTTCATCCAGCCGTGTGTGAGCCTTCCTTTCCCATGCTGATCTTTTCTCAATGACCGAATTTGCTACTTATCGGGCCGGGCAAGACATAAGAATAGAACACTGAAAACAAGAGCCAGTCAAATCCCGCGGCTCCGAAAAGACATGATGATATACTAACAAAAATCGGCCACATTCGACACACCGATATAATCCTGCCATCTATACTCCGGGGCTTCGCATGTTCTTATCAAATTTGGCATTAATTCCTCAGTGCACTATGAGGCACGACCTAGACTGTGTGGCCCGTTAGACCATTGTTGCGAGCTTTCACCTGAATGCCCCTCATAATACTGCTGGCTAGTCGTTGGATCCAGGGCATCAAAATTCCATGACGTGTTGCTATCCTCCAGATCGTAGTGTTGGGCGATCCCATCAACACCGCTGCCTAACACGGTAGACTCCGTCTTCATCTGTCTCGGTGATGGAAAACCTTCGTGAGTTCCCATGAATCCCGGTCGATGCGGAAGATAATAGGACGAAGTGTTTAGGTATGCATTGCCTGTCGGGAGAGACCGCCCCTCTGGGACAGTTTCCATGGCCAAGTTGGGCAAATCTGACGGCTGAGCTGCATCAAATGTGGAGTGTCGCCGTGGAGGGCTGTTTGAGGGCATATTCCGCGGAAATTCATGGGTAACTCCAGGGTTTGGCGCAAACCCCAAATCTCGGCTGTGGTCGAGCGAGTAGTTGCCCTGTGGTTGCGATACATACTGAATTGCAGCAGTCGGGGTACTTGAGGGCAAAGTTGCGATAAAGGACGAATGATGCTGTTGATGGTGGTGCTGCTGATGGTGCTGTTGATGGTGCTGTTGATGGTGCTGTTGATGGTGCTGTTGGTGATGCTGTTGGTGATGCTGCTCCTGTGACTGCTGATTGGGGTGTTGTTGCGGGAATCCATAATGTGATAGAGCCGCATACGACTGTTCCTGGCCATTTGTGAAATTGGGAAGCGACATAGCACGGTGTAGCATACTTCCATGGTTTGTGAAGTCACTCGTGCCCGCAGGTAAGGCGGTAAAGAATGTCGAGGGGCCAAAGCCTCGCTCATCTGTACTGTACTCCACTTCGTCGATTGGGGCTCGGAAGTTTTGCGACATGATCAACTCTGTTCGGGGAATGACATGCCTTAAACCAGCATCCTTGGTTGGTGTGCTCAGCCTGCCAGCAGTCACGTCGTTAACATTGTAGTAGCTGACAAGGTGATGAGGAACTCCTTGAAACGAGACACTGATTGTCTTCTTGACAAGTCCGTCATTCTTGAAAGGGTAAGAGTCTATCAGTGAGCCTATGAGAGATCTTTCCGTATCTTTGCCGACAGCAGAAGATTCGACAACTGAAGCCAAGGGAATGCCGGGGCGAGAGGCTACATCTGTCTTGTTGATGCCTTGTTGGCATTTCTTGGTCTTTTTTAGCGCCCTTTTCTTTTCGCCAGGCGGAAAGGGTTTTTCAAGCTCTCGATAGATGAGGAAGTTTCCCAAAATACGACTCGGGCTCCATGAAACGCCGTCTGTCCAACGCTTTATACCCGAGGCGTGCTCCTCATATATGAACACATTGCCGCTTCTAATAAGATCTTGACGCTCACGGTCGTGCGGGCGTCGAGGTACGTGATTCAGATGGCCAGACAAACAAGCCTCGAACAGAACAAGGGCGTCAAGGGTAGAAGCTATGTGGCCCTCAAACGTGGGATTAAGAGGGTTTGACTGAACTGCCATGGCCATGATTTAAGTGCGCCGCCAAAGAAACTTAACCTTTGCAAATCTGTGCCAGTCCCACGGCTCGCAATGTTGAGTTTTCGAAGAAAAAATAAGCATTCAAAAAGAATGGAATATATCGTATAGCGTCCTATGCCAGTGCGTGAAAGTGGCCCAACAGCAACGAAAAGCAACAGGATTGCGCCAGTCAATTATGGTGGCACGGAAGAAGATGAAGGGAAGACAAATTGAGGTGCCCGTCGAACGCGCGAAGCAATAATAAGGAAGACTTAGAAGACCACAACTTCGCGGGGCACTCCCAGCTGGTCATCCAAGGTACGCCTTCGACAAGCTTGCCCACGGCTGTACTGCCAAATGGTCAACTTTTAGTTCAAGTGGCGGTAAGTGGCGGGATAAAGGTATGAAATGGGGAAAGTGAGAGCCAGGCAGCACGCCGTCAACGATCAAGAGAGACGGCATACGCCGACCTCGGCTCCGGATTGACTTTGTGCGCTGAGCAAGATAAGGCACAGCCCGCAGGTTGAAGAGGGGCTTGAAGGACGTCCTATGGAGACTAGAGTTCAATCGACCACACAGGCGTCAATCATGAGGATCTGAGCTGTACGTGGCGTCTGCTATCCTTATGCTTATCTAGACAGCGAACGGCCGTAAGACGACCGGACAAGAAGAGCGGCGGAGTTGAATCAATATAGCAGACTACTTCGTCGGCAACCCAGGAGAAACCCTGCGAAGCCAGGCGCGGTAGATGATTTCGAGCACGTTGCCTGAAAAAAAAAAGATTGGCCTAAGCTGACGAAATTGAGTGCCGGGCGGTACTTTAAAAGTGGCAACAAAACTTGTAGGGAGATCGAGAAGGTCAGTGTAACACCAGACGACACGACGTTTGAGTACTGGTGAATCAAAAGCGGCCGATTTCCTTCCACTTCGGCCTGTGCGGTGATAGTAGTGAGCGCCTCTTGCAAAGACCGGTGATGATGCGGATTTTGGTGGTGACGGTGTGTCAAAGACCCAGATGGGTCTCACCTAGATTCGATAAAAAAATTGTCGTTTTAAATCCCCGCAAAGACAGATGATGGCAGTCGCAAGCAAAGCCCGCGGAAAGGGTAATCGGAATCCGGTTTGCTTTGTGAAGGTGTTGGACAGGGAAGGAGAGAAGGTTACAAATAATGGAGGATAGGTCGTTCAACGGGCGCCACGGGAGAAGTGTGTGCGTGGACAGTGCGTGTATTCGAACGAGCGCGTGCGCTTTAGAGAGAGGGATGGAGGGATGGAGGGAGGGAGGAGGGACGGCGGCGGCGGAGGAGACGGATGAGGGAGAGTGACGAGAATGCGCAAAGGTGAGAGACTGAGGAAAAGTAGTAGGCCAGCGTGTGTGCATACGAAGGTGGTGTGTGTATGTGGGTGGGGGGAGGGACAAGAAAGAGAGACGAGAGGCTCAGACGGGTTCAAAAGCCTCACATGGCGTTTGAATCGGGCGAGATGCCGATGGGCCCGGGGGTGTGTTCGTGTGTGCGTGCGTGCGTGCGTGCGTACGTGTGAGTAAGAGTTGATGAGAGAGGAGGAGAAGAGAAGATACTGTGTGAGCACGAATGGGTGTGTGAGAGTCAACTAGGTATGTGTTTCTTAACCGAGAAAACAATGGTCAATGAAGTGTAGTACGAAACGTTTGGCATTGTGTAATACCTCACTGAATATTCTCCAGAATACATTTCAGCGCAAACCCCCTTCTTGCCAGTACTTTCAAGGATTTCCTCCATCGCAACCGCCTCAGACTCCCACATTGCCTCCCGGGTTTTCTTCTGCTATGTCTTAGTATATTCTGTAATGCACTGTTGGCAGCACCACTAACCACCACCGTACATGCACATAGCTAGTTCATTTCACCCTCCTCCTCCTGTACTGGTCTCTTCATTCGACATGTATAAACTGCTCTAGAAACACCAAACTTGGAAGGCCCACAGCGCCGCTCCTTTACAAGATTGAGAACTAGAGAGGGAAGGCGGGAGGGAGGGTAGAAGGGGAGGGGGGGTGTTGAAATAAAAATTAGAGCGAAAGAAGCGCTTACTGGGCGAGGACTCATCAGCGGAGAGTACATACACACAGTGAGAGACACCGAAAACTGACTGATAGGGGGGATGTGGGTCAAGGGCGTGCGATCTAGAGAACTTGTATTAGAGGTACTGTAGTAATGTACCTTACTTTAGGCAATACTTTAGTTAGGAGGTACTATAGTAGACTGATAATTATCACTACAGTACGGAGTACTGAGACGTGTGACTGATGGCATACACTCATCGCCTGACCAGGCCAGTATCCATGGGGCAATAGCCAAGTGCCCGCAAAACACCCAACACCGAGTTTGGTACTTTAGAGTGTGTACAGAGGTCTATATCATTGTTTACTAGCTGGTAATTCGCACTTTCAGACTCCTTCTGCTGGAGGCTCAACATTCCCCTCGTTCGGTTGCTCCATAACATCCGAGGGGGGAAGAGAGGGGGGCAGGGTGCGCTAGCCACAGCGATTGCCCATGCTGTCAATCCGCCCAACGGCGGAGACCGGCGACGGCGGGACTGATCAATCGCACTTTGTTTGGTGTTGCTTGCAAGCGCCCATTCGAACCACGCACAGTCTTGGCGCGCTGGCCCCTTTTTTCAAGCTATCCCTAGCTGACGACACCAAGCCCAGCAGGTGCGAGCCAACAATGCAAATTTGGCATGCCAAACAGTTCACTCACCCATATTTGAACACATCTAACTCGTAGCCTGGAGGTGGGGATGGCAGACCCGATCCGAGCCCAGATATTCCAGATCAGATGCGCCGTCAAACGCCCCGTCCGAGCGTCTCGGTGCTAGCGTAGTTCGGATCGCCGCCGGTCGCGCAACTGGGCCTTGCATCTAATGCTCGGCAAGCTAACCTGTTGTGGCTCCCTTTGATTGCGGATGAGAAGGGTGAATGGGCAACGGCGACAAGGTCATCTCAGCTCAGCTCGCCAGGCATTCGAATCTAGCATGTCTACGGAGAATCACCTTCACTTATCAGCTACTACGGTGCAAGGTTCGTACTTAAGGTACCTTGTAAATACTTGTACGTGGTATACACCAACTACGTCTTATTCATCCATTCGCTGTTTATCAATGCCATGAAACGAACATCACGCAAGTAGTGCCTAGCTAGTGAGTAACCAGAAACACTTCTAGAGGTCGCCTATGGAGGTGCTCTGAGGGCTCCGATGGCACCAATACTTTACGGCCATAGTCAACACCATTGCTGGCATTCGCTTTGGCTATGTTTTTAGAGATGCCCGCTTGTACAATTCGTTGAGGTGGTGCCAATTTGACTATTGGGTTTCTAAAAGAAATCCCCCGCACACAGCCTGTCGTCTCGCCGAACACGGCCTGTCCAGGCATCCAGGCATGCCAGATTATTAAATACAATGGTTTATCACAGGCATGAGTGCATTATGCAAAAGGCACTGAGTGTGGCACTTGGTGGACGATGCATCAATTTCAGATTGCGCATCGGATCGTGCAGGTTTTGGCGAAGGGGTGCGCCTTTCTATGCCTCCGCGCACGCTAGCGAAACAAGTACCGAGGAGCCAGTTCCAATGGGCGTAGTGTGCAGCTTGGGGCCACCTCTCCAAGCCTCCAGGTCTCCGACGTGGGGTATCTATACTACATAGTAGGTACGAGTCCTGGACCACATCAGCCGACCATCCGGAAGTTGCCCTGCACGGACCTTCATCGGATCCCAGCTTGCAGACAGGGGCGTCGGGCTAATGCACGAGCTAAGTTAGCTTGGGTGGCTAGTTACCTGTGGTTGGGTCGCCCTTCATACACACTGGCCAGGGCAAGTCGACGGCATTAGCGCCACATTCCAGCTCTACACCTAGTTCCGTTCATGCAATATCTCATGCATCAACTCTCCATCTCCCCAGCTCCATCCATCTTCATCTCCCATCTCAGTCATTAATGGCGTACTGCCGCTCCCAACCAGCGGCATTAAGCTAAGGGTGATCCAGAGTGCGATCAATGCGGAGAGAGGCAGCTATTTCCTATCCCATTGGCCGTCTCCCGCCCGGGTGTCGATAATGGCGGTCCAGCCATGTCCTTGACCATCTATAAGTGCGAGCATTGCAAAATCTGACTCACTCAGCGCTTTAGACGTTGCTGCACACCCGCTTCCCGTTGCCACCGTTTCGTGGTCGGGCATATTGCGGTCCAAGCCGTCCAGGAGGAGAACTGGTGGGAAGGGCATTTGAACCTCCCCTTACGCACATCATTCAATACAGGTACAGTATAGGACAGCCTGCGCCTTGTTCGTCTATACTACCTGCTAATCTAACCTAACCTACTTCACCGAACCTACTTATCCATTAGGTCATCTATCTACTCACCCCACGAAGCCAGTGCAGCATCCCCACAGCGGGCGTCAAGGGCCTGCTTGGTCGGCAGTACAACGCACTACTACCTAATGCTTAACATCAATCCAAGAATGCATATAATAGCCACATCCCTGACTTGGTAGTACACAGTACGAAAGCTATCGAAATTCACCTTGAATAAAGCATATACTATGAAGGTCAGCACATATCAAGTTCTAGACACGCGCATACTCATGCCTGTTGCAGTTTCCAATTCCATCCTGGGGATAGAGGGAGCCAATTGCGCGAGTCATGTCAACTGCAGTTTGCCTCTAGGTAAACATTTCCCCTCATGTTAGCAGTCTGATAATTACTACCCGTTCGTCAAGGTCTTCGGGTAGGGAACCCTTAAGCAATCAACTAAGTCGAGCCACCTAAGTTGCGGCCATACCCTAGTTACGGCCATACTAAACCATTAATACTATCTTAAACCTTATACACTATAACCGCGTTTTCTTATATAACTTTTATATTATTTAAATAATAATTATTTTTTCAGATTATTATATCTGATAATATTAAAATTAATATTAGAAATACCTTAAAAGATATAATATTAGATATTTCTTAATATATTATTAATAAATATTAAGGAATTCTATAAATAATATTTTAATATTAATTAAATAGCTTATATCTTATAAAGATTATTATAAAATATTTTTAATACTTTATAATAGATTAAGAAAGGTATTTTTATAATTAAATCCTTATATAAAAGCTTTAAAGTATTATAAGCTTAATATAATATTTAGTGAATTCCCAAGGGATAAACCTAATAAAAGGGGTTTATATTGGCAGATAAGTTGGGGTATTCTAAGCAATAGGTCTATCATATTAATGATAGATATAGGGTATCGTAACCAGGGTTAAGTATTAGTATAGTAAGCGATAGCGAATAATACAATGAAGTTAAAAGTATATTAATAACTATTTAAGCTATATCTAAAGAGTAAAAATTAAGGGTATATATATATATTATGGATTATGATTTAAGCTATGATCCTTATTGCTGGATTATACTTAGAATTATAAGCTATCCTATTGGATTATAGTTTTAAGAGTAATCCTAAGCTTAGGATTATCTTTAGAATTATAATCCAATTCTATATAATTCTAAGCCTCTGGTATATATCTAATAATATTATAAGTTATATAACTAAGGCCTATTGTATAACCTTAGCTATTGGGTTATAATATAATATCTCCCTCTTAAAAGGTCTTATCCTTAAGGCCTATAGATATACCTTTTCTTTCTTTTTTAATATTTTATAAGTTATAGGATTTATATTATATTGAATTATTTCTTATAATATTAGATTATATTAGAAAACCTTAATATTCTTCTAAGAAGACTATTGAATATTCTATACTAGCTAAAGGTATGGATTTTAATAGTGATTTAGTAGATATATTATGTTTTTATTATTTCAAATAAAAACAATCTTATTATATAGCAGAAAATAATAGCTATTATATGGCCTATATAAAGTAAGATCGCTCCTATAATAGTGTTTTGGTAGTATTCTTATATATATATTATCTTTATAATATAATATCTAATTCTTATTGATTTTATTAGTAATAAAACTTTTAGAGTAATACTATTATTTAGACTCTAAAGAAAAGGAAACTAGAGAGAATATCTTAGATATCTAGGATTAATTATCTAAATTATAGTTATAGTTTTCTTTAGCTCTTAATCGTTTATCTTGTATTTGTAAGCTTAAGAAGAAGGCTAAAGAGTAAAGTTTTAAGTTGGTTTATTAGGGTTTAAAGGAGTTAAATACTAAGGATAGGATTGATCTGGTTCCTGCCCTAGAGGTATATGAGTATTATATAGTATTGGATTTGTAGTTCCTAGGTGCTTTAAATAAGATGGATTGATCTTTCTTGGGTTTAGGTAATAAGTTTATTGATTTAGGGTCTTTGATTAGGCTAACTGATTCTAAAGGAATTGTTATAGTATTAGGCAGTAGTGATTTAAATGGTTAATGGATTCCTATATATTATCTTTAGATCTAAAATCTTTCTATTTAATAAGATATTTATTTTGATTATTTTCCTATCTAGTATCTAATATTGTTTCTACTTCCTATTCTCTTTTAATTGCTTTTATTTATATTGTTGTATATTTCTTTATATTATTAGGTGCCTTATTTAGTAAGGAAATATAGAATATAGGGTATAACTATATATTTTTTAATAGTAAAAGTTTATAGTTGGTATTAGAAATAGCTTTCTTAACTTTGAAAGGTTTAAGTTTCTTAAAATCTAATTTATTACTTGATTATATTATTATAATATTTAGGGAATTTTTATCTAATATATAGTATAAAAGATATATTATATCTCCCTTTTTAAAGATTAATCCCTTTAATCTTTATTGATTTATATAATATTTTATTCTATTATAAATGATTTGGAATTATATATAGAGTTCTTTATATAATTATTATTTTTGTATAGTATTAAGTATGGCTTTTTCTGATTTTGGTCCTTCTTAGTATAGTAGGTGAAATGCCTCTGGTATGAATCTATAATTGGTATATATTGGTGTAAGTTATATTGATTCGGAAATGGATATATTATAGGCTAGTTATATAGTTAATAGATATTTTATCTAATTATCTTGATAATAATTAATATAAGTATATAAGTATCCTTTAATAATTTAATTAATCTATTTTATTTATCTATCTATTTATAGATAATAGGTAATATTAAGTTTATATCTGATCCTAAGATATCTTATTAATCCTTATTAAAACTTAGAGGTAAATATTATTCCTTTATTAGAGATGATTTCTTTTAGTAAGCTATATAAGCTTATTACTACTTTATTGAAGCTATAGGTAAGATCTTTTATTAAGCTTATTTTAAGGTAGAGTATAAAGTATAAGAACTTTATTAATCTTTCTATAATAACCTATATTAAGTTATAGGCTATTCTTATAAGGGATTCTATTAATAGGGGTAGTTTAATAATAAAGTTGAATAATATTAATTCCTATAGTTATATAGGTACTGGTAGTGGTTGTAACTCTTTATATGGTTTGTGTCTTGCTAGCTTGGTTTGTTTATAAGTAATACAGTTATTTATAATCTTCTGGACTATCTATTATAATCCTTTAAATCTATAATATCTTTATGCTTGTTCTATGGTCTTTATAATTCCTTGATAATTATAAATAGGGGATTTATATAATTCTTATATAATGGTTTTTTAGAGTTCTTTAGGTATCTAGAGTTTCTTATTATATTTATAGTATCTGTCTTTTTATTTTATATCTTTAGGTGCTTTTATTATATCTTCTAAGGAGTATATTTATTTAATTTATTTTAAGATAGGGTTAGCTAATATAACTTAGTATATAGTGTTTAGCTTTATTTATAATATATCTGATTTAGATATTTGAAAGATTTATTCTTTATAATAAGGCTTTTTATTATTATAATTGCTTTATTAGCTTAGAGTATCTATTCTATTATTCTTGGATCCTTTATAATAGATGATTTTATAGTTATAATCTATAAGGGTTTTTATATAATGGGTTTATTATATATTTAGTTTCTATATAATAATAAAGTAAGAGATATTTTTATAATTGATAAAAACCTTTATTTAATAATTGCTTTCTTATAAATAATATAAGAATTTATTAAAGGCTTTAATAATAGCTATAAATTCTTTATTATAGATTAGATAATTAAATTCTACTCTATAAAGTTTCTTAGAGTAGAAGATAATAGATTATAGTCTATCTTTATTATTTTATTATCTAATCTATGCTTTAATAGTATAGTTTAAAGTATTAGTTTTAAGTTTTATAGGTTTGTTTGGGTTATATATTGCTAGTATAGATTCTTTATAGATTTGCTTTTTAAGTTCTTTAAATATAATATCTATATTAGGTTTCTATAGGAATTTATAATCTTTCTTAGTATATTTAATAAATAATATAATTATTTTACTATAGTTATGAATAAACTTTTGATAGTAATTAATAAAGCCTAAAAACTCTTATATATTTATAATATTTTATGATATTGGTTAATTATATACTATAATGATTTTCACTGATTCTATTTAAATTTTATTTAATAAGAAGATATATCCTAGGAAAGTAATTATTTATTTATAAAATTTATATTTTTCTGGTTTAATAAGAAGATTATTATCTTAGAGTAATTATAATACCTTATAGATATATTCTCTATATTCTTCTTTTATTTAGAAGAAGATCAGGATATTATCTAGATAGATTATTATAAAGATATCTAAATATTCTTAAAGAATATTATTGATTATATATTAGAATATTATAGGGGTATTGATTAAGCTAAAAGATATTATTAGATACTTAAAAAGTCTAAACTTAATTCTGAAAGTGGTTTTCTATTTATTGCCTTTCTTTATTTGAATTAAGTTATATACTCCTTTAAGGTCTAGGGTAGTAAACCAGTTTATTCTATATAATCGATTATATAGTTTATTAATTAATAATAAGGGTATTTAATCCTTGATTATAATTATATTTAATAATTAATAATCTATAATTAGTTATAGCTTATTATTCTTTTTTGGTATAAATATAATAGGGTATCCTGCTTTAGATATAGATGATTAAATATATCCTTTTTTAAGTATTTTATTAAGGTACTCTTATAATATTTTAAGTTCCTTGGTATTTAATATATAGATCTTAGTAAAAATAGGTTTCTTTTTATTTATAATCTGAATTTTATAGTTTTATTAATTGTATAAGGGGAGCTTTATTTTGAGTTCTTTATAAAATAGTTTGATATACTTATAATATTCTTCTGGTATAGGTATAAGTTATTTTTCTATATCTAAGGGTGATTTATTTTTGGAGTATTTTTATAGTTGCTTTATTATTATTCTAAGGGTAATAATAATCTATTAGGTTTATTATTATTGATTATTATATTGTTTTTTAGTATGATTTCCTGGTAGGAGGCTTTTTTTGATAGCTATAAAGTATATTTTCTTTGCTTTACCTATTGTTATTGGATCTTTATGGTCTTTTGGAGATAATATAGTATTGCTTTATTATATCTGGCTTATCTTTTAATCGATCTATAGATTACTATTAAATAATCAAGGGTAGCCTAGTATAAGTTTATATTCTCTAGTATTTATTATATTAAATATAATACTATCTTGATATCCTTAGACTTTGAATTAGAGATAATTAGTCTCTTTATTAATCTATCCTCTATTATAGATGAAGGTATTTCCTTTTAGGTTATATAAGGAGTATGGTTCTTTCTTATTATATTATAATAGTTATATATAATTTATAGCTTTTAGTAATATATAATTGCTTATTGCTTTGCTATTTATTAGAGTATAAAAATAATATCCTATGATCTATATTTCTATTATTAGTTTAAGCCTATTAATGCTTATTATATAGAGGGTCTTTTATAAGGGATTATACTATAACCCTTTTATAGATAACTTTATTTATTTTTTGAGTTTCTAGGATTATATTTCTTATATAGTCTATTGTAATTTATTCTATTTAAGCCTTGAGTGATTATATAGTATAGAGTTTGATTAGCTTGACTTCCTTTATAGGTTTAGAAGTTAAATTCTTATTTATAGAGATTCTTTATTTCCTTATATATATGTTTATTCTCTTCTGTATATTATCTATACTAAGGTTTATTATAGTTGATTATTATTATAGCTTTGTATTAAGTTCTTTCTAGGATACTATCTTCTAGTAGTTGTTTTTTATGCTATTATATTAGCTTCTATTATAAGTGTATATTATACTTGAGATTAGTATAATTATATAAGTCCTTCTTTTTATAGTCTATAAGTTATAGTCTATTGTATTTTAATTTGAGTTTTTCCTATTTATAGATCTTATAATAGATAGATTTATAGTCTTTGTTTTTGGCTCCTTATCTATATTCTTCTAGGGTCTTAGGGTATAGTTTAAATATATTAATTCTAAAAGGTATAAAGTACTTAGCCTTATATTAATTAATAAATTGATCTTTTATAAGGATATTCTTAATTCCTTATACTCCTATATAGTATAAGAAGAATTTATTCTGGATTTTTGTTTTCTAATATTAAAAATAGGAGAAATTAATATATAATATCTAATTGATTTTATTATAGAAAATATAATTAGGATCTAGGAGTATATAATTGTTTTTATATTTATTATAGTTGGTTTTTAATATAAAGGCTCTTTTAAGGTGGTCTCTTAGGATAGGGATACTTAGGCCTTCTTTTAATATCTATTTATAAATATATTTAATAATTATAAGTTAAAGGTTAACTCTATTTATATAGCTTGATACTTGTATAAGTTTAATTATTGCTTCCCTAAGGTATTTATAAGTAGTATTCTTAGGTGGTGGATATGGTATAGTATGGTATTAAGTTATCCTAAGAGGTTCTTTGCTCTTAGATTTTAAAGAGCTAGAATCTAAGCTATTGCTTATTATTTTATTCTTAATTAGAGTATTTTTATTATCTATAATAGGGATTATTTATTGATCTAGAATCTCTTTAAAGTATTCTTCCTTATCTATATCTATATCCAGTTATTAGTTCTATTATATAGTATTGGATTGGATTAGTATGGTCTATAGTATTAGTGATTATTGGGGTATAGGGTATCTATAGTTTCTGGGTTATCCTTATTCCTACTCTCTTTATTCTATTATAGCCAGGGTTTATCTATTTATAGCTATAGTATATATGCTTTATTATATATTAGGTACTGGTTTCTAAGATTTCTTATCTTTTTTGGGTTATTTATATTACTAGGAGATATATCTATATCTATTATAGTTATAATATTAGACTTTTAATATATCCCTTTTCTGGGTTATATTGAGTTCTATTCTCCTAGGATTTTGGGTGTGTATATAGGTAATGGGTTCTTTCCTATATCTGCCTTGATTAGATTAGTATTATAGTTTTTATTTAAAATCGCTTTATCCTAATCCTTTGATTTTCCTTTATTTATATTATATAAACTATCTATTATTAATCTTAGTAGTTATTCTAATATATTTGATTAAATTTTTAGGTTTGTCTTTCTTGAAGAGTTTATCCTTGATTTTTTCTTTAAGTCTATTATAGAAGTACTTTATTAGTATATTATCTTCCTAGGTAATCTATAAGATAATCTATTTAAATTCTAAGGTATAGTTTAAGGTTAATCTATATTAATATAATAGTTTAAGTTTTTCGATTATAGCTCTCTTCTTATCTATTTACCTAAAAACTTCTTTGATTATATCTTTAAAGTTATTATATTTTTAAAAGATCTTTTTGATTTTATTATTCTAATCTTTCTTCTCCTTATTTATATAGTCTCTTATAATAGATTTGAACCATTTAAGGATAGCCCCCTCTATATATCCTATAGTGTATAGGATTTTTATAGATTCCTCTTATAATTAGTAGGGGTAGAACTGGTGGTAAGCTTTGAGTTGTATTAGGAATATTTGAAGTAATCTAGAATATCTGGTAAAAGGTTCTGGCTTATAAGGTTTAATGATTTTATTAAGGTCTTTCTATTTAGCTTATAACTTAGCTTTAAGTTTTATATTCTTTTTATATAGAGCCTGAAGCTTGATGATAAGTGAGGCAAGGATTGATTGAGTGGTATCTATAATGATTGATTAAGGTAGTTAATGATATTGCTTAGGGTTGTATGGTAATCTATTGAATAAGAGTTATTAATATATGATATTTAATGAATTCTTAAGGGATAAACTTAATAAAAGGGGTTTATATTAATAGATAAATTGAGATATTCTAAGCAATAGGTTTATTATATTAATAATAGATATAGGGTATTATAATTAGGGTTAAGTATTAGTATAGTAAATAATAGTAAATAATATAATAAAGTTAAAAGTATATTAATAACTATCTAAGCTATATCTAAAGAGTGAAAATTGAGGGTATATATATATATTATAGATTATGATTTAAGCTATAATCCTTATTACTGGATTATACTTAGAATTATAAGCTATTCTATTGGATTATGGTTTTAAGAGTAATCCTAAGCCTAGGATTACCTTTAGAATTATAATCTAATTCTATATAGTTCTAAGCCTCTGGTATATATCTAGTGATATTATAAGTCATATAACCAAGGCCTATTATATAATCTTAGCTGTTGGGTTGTGATATATAAGCTTTAAATCTAAGCCTTAAATATAAAAATAAGATAGCTTTAAATCAGACCTTATTAATATAAAAAAGGGATTAAAATAAAGATTTCTTTTTTTATTTAAATTTATTAATATTATTCTTAATATCTATTTATAATAATTATAAGATTAATTTCTTATATTTAATAAATTTCTTTTTTATACTTTATTAAAAGAAAGAATATATTCTTTAAAATAAAATAATAATTTATATTAAAATATTAATAATTTATTTTATTTATTTATAAGGATTTATATAATTAATTATAAAAGAATTAAAAATAAATTTATAAGAAAATTTAAATAATTAATTAAAATTATATAATTAATAATTAAAAAAAAAACTTATTTATTTTAAGTATATATTCTTTTTTTTATTTTTATTATTTAATAATAATAAAAATATTTTTTTAAATTAATTAATAATTATTAATTATAAAATTATTATTAATAGAGATTTTATTAAAAGATATAAAAGTTAATAAGAAATTATTTAAAATAATATATTAATATCTTTTTAAAGATATATCTAGAAATTTTATTTAATTAATAAATTAAATTAAATATATAATTTAAATAAGCTTTTAAAATATATAATATTAATATTTTATAATCTTAATTATAAATATATAAATTAAATTAAATTAAAATAGATTAAATAGTTTTTTAATAATTTTTTTCTTGTTTTTATATATATTTTAAATAAAAACTTATAATAATAAATAATTTAATATAATTTAATTTAATAAAATTAATTAAACTTTATTATATTTTAATTATTAAATATAAAATATTAATTTAAAATAAAATATCTTTTATTTTAATAATATTTTAATAATATTTTATTATTATGAAATTATTATAGAATTTAAAGTATTTAATTTATAATAAAAAATAAAAATAATATCTTATTTTATAAATAATAATATTTATTTAAATATATAAAAGTATATTAATAATTAATATTAATAAAATAATTAATATTAATAAAATAATTAATATTAATAAAATAATTAATATTAATAAAATAATTAATATTAATAAAATAATTAATATTAATAAAATAATTAATATTAATAAAATAATTAATATTAATAAAATAATTAATATTAATAAAATAATTAATATTAATATAATAATTATAATAAAAGCTTATATTAAATAAAGAAAAATTATAAAAAGAATCTTCTTTTCTTTATTAAAAATAATTATTAAATTATAAAATAAATCTTAATAAAGATATTTAATAAAAAAAAGACAAAAATATTTATATTTATTATAAATATTAAGAATATTTATAGGCTTAATATTTTCTTAATATAATTATATTATTCTATTAATATTAATATTATTAAATTTAATATAATATTAAATTTTAATTTAAAAGATAAAAGAAATAATTTAGTTTTAAATTAAATCTTATTTAAAAATAGATTAATTATATAATAGCCTTAAAATAAGATTAATATTAAATTATAATATAAAAGAAATAAAAAAAATAAAGCTAAATTAAATAAATATCTATTTTAAATTTTATTATATTTAGAAATATATAGATTAATTTAAAATATAAATATTATAATATAATTAATAGATAAATAGCTTAAAAATTAAAATTAGATTTAATATATCTTTTATAATTATATATATTTAATACTATTATAAGATTAAATAAGGATTATAAAATATATTATATAATTAAAATATAAATAAATATTGATAAATAAAATTCTATTTTAATTATATATATAATCCTTAAATTAATAAAAGATTTAATTTTAAAGCTATCTTCAATATAATATTAATAAATCTATTTTATTATTAAAAAGAAAAATCTTTAAATTAAATAAATAAAGAAAATAATTATAAAGAAAAATATTACTTACTTAAAATATATAAATATTATTATAATTATAAAATTTAAATTTATTATATTAATAAAAAAAAAGATAAAAGATATTAATATAAATAAATATTAATATAAATAAATATTTTATTATTAATATCTATAAAATAAATATTATTTTAATAGATGTTATTAAATAATAGGATATTTTAAATAATTTTTTTAAAATAAATATAAAATAAATAATAATCCTATTATAGCTTTTTAAAGAATTATATAATTTTATAATATTATTTAATAAAAAGAAAATTAATTATTTATCTTTATATTAAAAGATAATAAATTATTATATTTAAATCTAGATTAAATTAAATAAATAATAAATAAATCTCTTTTAAAGATTTATATATAATATATTTTAGAATTATTTATAAAAGATATAAAAATAAATTATAGAATTAATAAATAAGAGATAAATTAAAATTAATTTCTTTTTAATTATTATATTTATTCTTTTTATTAAAAAGGCTATAAAAAGATAAAGATTTTATATAGATTATTAAGCTTTAAATAAAATAATAATAAATAATTAATATTTATTATTATCAATTAAAACAATATTAAGATTATTATTTAATATCTATTAATTTATAAAGCTAGATATTTATTTTATCTTTTATAAAATTTAAATTATAAAAAAAGATAAATATTTTAAATTTGAATTTATCTTTTTAAATAGTTTATTATATTATTTAATTTATTAAATATCTTTATAAATTTCTAGAGATATATTAATTTAATTTGAAAGTATATCTTAAATAATTTTATTATAATATACTTAAATAATATCCTGATATATTTAAGTAGCTTTAAAAAGAATTATTTATAAAAAATTAAAGCTATTTTTATATATTTATAAAAAAAATTATTTATTATAATTATTATTTAATATTTAAGATTTATTATTAAAATATAAAAAGTTATTTATTTAATATTAAAGAAAATTATAGTAAAAAGTATTTTTATAAATATAAAGAATTAAAAACTTTTTAAGCTTTATTAATTTTTATTAATTTTTATTAAGAATTTATTTTATTCTTTTTTATCTTAATTAAATTATTTATTTATTTAATAAATAAAGGAATCCTTTTTTAATAAAATAATATAAAAGTTTAATCTTTAAAATATTAAAATAAGTATTTATTATAGAATTAATTTTAATTTAATAAAATCCTAAGAAAAATATAATTATTAAAATTAATTAATTAAAAAAGATATATAAGGGATATTTATTATAAATATATAATAATATCTTATTATTAATTATATATTATTTAATTAAATTTATTATAATTAAAATATTATTATATAATTTATAATAAAGAACTTTTAATAATTATATTATATTTAAAAGTATAATTAATTAAACTTAAAGGAATAATAAAGTTATTTATTATCTTAATTAACTATAAAAATCTAAAATATTTTATAGATCTTAAAAAGCTTTTTAAAGAATAAGCTAGATAAATAAAAATACTTTAATCCTTTTAATCTTATTTTTATTATTAATTTAGATCTTAAATAGCTTAATCTAGTACTTTATTAAAATAAAAAAGAATATAAAATACAAAAGGATAATTTTAATATATATTATATATTTAATTAAGATAGCTTTAATATATATATATATATATATTATTTAAAGAGGAAATAAATAATCTTTTAAATAAAATAATATTATTTAAAGATATTTGTTTATCTAGCTTTTAAGATTAAGCCTTTAAAAAGAATCTTATTTATAACTATTATTTATATATAATTATAAAGAATATATAATAGCAGATTTAATTTATAATAATTGAATAAAATAAGAATAATTATATTTAAATATTATAATTATAAAAGACTATTTGATTTATATTATAATAATAAAAGTAAGCTAAAAGATTATATATATTTAAAATTTATATATTATTATAAGTATATATAGCTTATATTTTATAATCTTATTATAATTATTCTCTTATTATTATAATAATAATCTAATATTATTATATGTTAAATTTTAAATTTTTATTATTATATTATTATTATTAATTTAATTATAAAATCTTAATTAAATAATAATAAAATATTATCTTTTTATTTATTTTTTTATTATCTTTTTTTATTATATCTCTTTTATCTTATCTTTTTATATCTTTATTATTTCTGTTTTTTATTTTTTATTTTATAATATTTATTATTATTAAATTATTATTATTTTATTTCTTTATATTAGCTTTTATTACTCTTTTTATTATATTTTATTATTTATTAAATAATACTTTAAAAGAAATCTTATATTCTTATTTATATTTTTAAAAAATAATTTAATTAAATAAATAAAATCTTAATATAAAATTGATAATATATATATTATTTTTATATCTTAATAATAATTAATAAAAAAAATATAAAATATAAAATAAAACCTAATAAAATTATAAGATTATATTATTTTTTATTAATATTTATATTAAATAATATAAATAATATAATAAATAATTAATTAAATACTCTTTATAAATAAATATTATTATTATTATATTTAATTTATTATTCTTTAATATTACTTTTATTTTTTAATCTTTTTATAATTATATAAAATAATATTTAAAACTTAATTAATTATTTAGATTTTTTTATTAATCTTTTATTAAAGAATTAAAAGGATTTTAAAGATTTTTTATTTAATAAGAAATATTAATATACTTTAATTAATATTTTATTAAACCTTTATCTAGCTTTTAATAATATTAAAATAATATATTAATATAAGTTTAATCTTATTATTTTTTTTAAAGAATATAATTTTATAAAGGCTATATATAACTCTTTTATTATTTAATAAATAAATACCTTTATTTATATTTAATATAAGTTTAAAAAGGTTTTTAATTTAATTATAAGTTTTATTAAAAATAATACTATTAGATTTTATTAATATATTAATATTCATAAAATATTTAATAATAAAGGATTATAAAAGCCGTTTTTAAAGATAAATTAATTATTTAAAAAAAAAAGTTAAATCTTATATTTAAAAGAAAATAATAAAGGCTTTATTATTTAATATATTACCTTATATAATTATTATTTATTTATATAATAGATAATAAATAAATATTTAAATTATACTTTTAATATTATTTAAGCTTTATTATTATTTCTTTATAAATATAAATATATTTAATTAAGGTTTTAATTTATTATTATTAATCTTTTTTCAATCTTTTTTTATAAAAGCTATTTTTTATTTATAATAGGTTTAAAGGTATATTTTATTATCTAAGTTAAAATATAATATAATTATTATTTTATTTTATTAAATTCCTAATCTTTTTTAATTAATCTTTTAATTATTTTTTTATAAATACTTTATTAATATTTTATTAAAAGCTATTAATATCTTTAATATATTAATATCTTTTATTATAATCTATTAATTATATTTTAAAAGCTAATTCTTTTATTTAATTAAATAATATTATTTATCTTTTATTATAATTTAATCTTTTAATTTTTTTAATTTTTTAATTCTTTTAATTTTAAAGCTTTAATATAAATAAAATATTTAAATATTTTTAATTTTATTTAAGATTTAAATAAATTAATATAATAAGTATTATAAAGCCTTATATATTAATTAAATAAAGCTAGTTAATATATTTATATTTTAATAAACTATAATACTTTTAATAAATTAATAAAATATAATATTAATTTATATTTTATTTTAAATTTTAAATTCTTAATATTATATATATTTAAAGATACTTATTTAAAATCTATAAATAGATATATTTTGATGGCTGGGTTGAACACACCCCCTTACTAGTTGATTAAGCCATAGCTGTATAAGCTGCACTTAGGGGGATTGAACTATATAAGTAGATAGGCTATACCTGGGCTATTTGAACGAGCAGATATCATCGAATTCAAGTTTTTTTCCTCCCTTTTACCTAAGAATTTTCTAGTATATTTAAAAGACTAGCTATTAAAAAGCTATCTTCTTTATCTAATCAGTTATAGGATGATCAATTGATCCCTTAAGTTTAATTTATTATATCGCTGCTTTATGGCTTTTCTTGCCTATTTAATCCTTGTGGACTATACTGGCTATGTAACTACCCTAAAATCACCCTATAGTTCTATAAGTAGTATTAATATTGTTATATATGTTGTTTTCCTTTTATTAAAATATCTTATTATAATATTCTATTTATCTTATTATAATATTTTATTAATTATTCTTTAATCTTTTTTATATTTAAATTAAAATCCTAATATAAGATTTAATTATTAGAATTTATATTATTTAGTTATCTTTTTTAATTATTTTAAATTCTAAATTATATCTAATTAATATCTTATAAAATATAAAGCCTATTATTATAGATTTTATTAATTATATATAAATTATATTATATAAAATAAAGATAATTAAGCTATGTATTTCTTTATTATAAAGTATTAAAGATAATATTTTAATATTTAATTTATTCTTTTAATCTAATTATTTATTTATAGATAAAATATTATTAAAAGATAATATTTTATTTATAAGATAAAATATAATTCTAATTAAAGTTGGTTTATAAAAATTAATCTTTAATCTAATATAATTTCTTTTAATATTTTATAATATAATTCTATTTTATTATAAAATAATTTAATTAGTTTTATTATTATTATTATTATATATATAATAAAATATAAGGTATATTTAATATATTTAATAATAATAATTAATATAAAATCTATTTTCTTTTTATTAAAGATTATTAATAATAATCTAATAATAAAATTTATTAAGATTTATTTTTATAATTATATAAATATTAATAAAGAATTTAAGTATTTATATAATTAATAATATTATAATATTATACCTTAATAAATATTATAGCTTATAATATATCTTTTAATAACTTTATTTATAAATTATTATTAAAACTTTTATTATAATAGCTTTAAAATATAATTAATATTAAAATATTTAAGTAAAAGATTATTATAATAAAATTAAAGTAATTTATTATTTAATAATAACTCTTTTAAAATATAAATATAATTCCTAGATATAATAAAACTATATATATTTATTAATTAAAGCTTAATATTATTATTATCTTTTTTTTTTAATAAATCTATTATTTATTAATATATTCTTTTACTATTAAATTAAATATTTATAATAAATTTCTATAAAGATTAAGATATATTAATATTATAAAATACTTTTTATAAAAGTATTAGTTTTTTTATTTTTAATAAAATTCTTTATTTATAATATATTATTAATTTTATTTATAATAAGAAATCCTAATAATCCTTAAATAATATTTTTTTTAATTAATAATAATAGATTTTATTAATTTAATTTATAATATAAAAAATATATCTATATTGTTTAAAGCATTATATTTATAATTTAAATATCTTAATAGAATATTAATTAAATTAAATTTATTTAATTAATATTAAAAATAAAATTATAATATATTAATATTATATATTATTTAGCTTATCCTTTTAATTAATTTTATTTAAAATATAAAAGATTTAAAATTTTAATAATTAAATAATACTTTTATTTATTTTATAAACTCTTTTATATATCTTTATTAATATTAAAATAAATAAATAATAATAAATATCTTTTTATTAAAGATATTATAATTAATCTTTATTAATATAAGTTTTTAAGATTAAAAAATTATAAAATATATAATAAAACTATTATTTTATTATAATATAATATTTATTATTATAAATCTAGATATATTAATTTTAAAATATATTTAATATTATAAATTAAAATAATAAAATAATAGTATTTTTTAGAATATATTTTTAAATCTAAAAAAAGCTTATTATTTAATAAGATTTAAAATAATTTTTTTAGCTTTTTCTTATTAAAATTTCTTTTTAATAATATATTTAATAATATTATAATTCTAGACTATTAATAAATAAATCTTTAATAAACATTATAAAATCTAAAAAGGATTTATATTTCCTTATAAATATTTAAATTTTATTATTTTATAATTATTATAACTTTATCTAGATTTATTATTATTTCTTTTAAAAATAAAATAAACCTTAAATACTTTATTATTTTTATATAAAATTAATACTTTTTTAAATTAATATATAATTTTATAGCTTTTAATCTTTAAAATACTTATTTTTTATATATTTTATATATTTTATATATTTTATATATTTTATATATTTTATATATTTTATATATTTTATATATTTTATATATTTTATATATTTTATATATTTTGTATATTTTATATATTTTATATATTTTATATATTTTATATATTTTATATATTTTATATATTTTATATATTTTATATATTTTATATATTTTATATATTTTATATATTTTATATATTTTATATATTTTATATATTTTATATTTTAAAAAATATAAAACTATTATTAAAATAAATAATATAAGTTATATTAATTAATTTATTTAATACCTTATAAATATAATATTAAAATATTATTAATATATTAATTAAAATTAAAAGATATTATTAAATATTTATAATATTTATAATATATTTTAAAAGCTATTTTTTATTTATCTTTTTTTTTAATTTAATAATAAATATTCTTAAATATTAATTTTTAAAAAGATTTAATATTTATAATCTTATTTAAGATCTTTATAATAAAGAATAAAGTATTATAATTCTTTATTATAATCCTATTAAAACCTTAATAATCTATATATAATTTAAAGATATTATTCTTTTTTAATATAAAAAAGATTAATATATTTATAATAGTTTTAAAAGCTTATATATATTTAAATAATAAGTTTTTATAAAGATATCTTTATAGCTTTTATAATTCTTATTAAAATAAAAAATAAATAATATTATATAATAGGTTTTTATTTAATAATAAATTAATAATATAATATAATATCTTATATATTAATGATATTCTAGTATTATTAAATTAAAATATATTAAGGAAATTATATAATTCTAATAATAATTTATTATTATTTTAAAATCCTTTAATATATTTCTCTTAATAAATAATTAAAAAAATAAATAATTTATTTTAATTAGCCTTTCTAAATTTATATAATTATAATCTTTTCATTTTATTTAAACTTATTTAAATTATTAAAATTTAATATATATATTTAAATATATTTAATATAAATAAATTCCTAGATTAATCTTTTTAAATTAATAAAGATAATAAATAGTTTTTATATATTATAAATATAAATTAATTCTTTATTTATTACTTTTAAAAAAGGATTTTATTTAATAAATATTTAATTCTTTTTTATAAATATTTTATTAATTAAATTCAACTTTAAATATATATTAATAATATTTTACTCTTTAATTATTATTAATATATAAAAATAAATAATTATATTAATTTTTATTTTTTTAATTAAAATTAAAAAGCTTATTTTAATTAATAATCTTTTTTTTTAATTATATTAATTATATATTTTTCTATTTTATATTAATTTATAATTTATTATATTTATAAAACTCTTTAAATAATATCTTATTATATTATTTAAATTATTTTAAAAGTAATAAATATATTTTATTAATTATAAATTTCTTTTTTTATATTTAAGATAGATCTAGTTTTATTAATTAATTTAAATTTAAGCTTTTATTTTAAAATATAAGATTTAAATAATCTATTTTATAATTAAATAAAATCTATATAATATTAATTATTTCTTTTTTATTTATTATTATATTAATAAGCACTTTAATTATATTAAATCTATTTTAATTATTTAAAGTTCTTTTTTAAATAATATATTCAGTTTTATTATTTTTATAGCTTTTTTTTTATAGCCTTTTTATAGCTATTTTATTATTTTAATTATGTTTTATATATTATTAAGAACTCTTTATTATTTATTTTTATATTAATTTAAAATAATAATTAAAGCTTAATAAAAAAAATATTAATTATATTTTTATAAGCTTTATATAAGCCTTTTAATATTTTAAAATTAAAAAGAAATCTTATAATAATTAATTAAACATTTATATTAAGGAATTATATATTAAATAAGTGTCTATTACTTAAAAATTAAAATCCTTAAATAAATATTTAATTTATATAATAAATATATCTTAGTTTAATTATAGATTAATACTTTTCTATTAAAGATTTATTTAATATTTTATATTTAATAGCTTTTAATACTTTTAATCTATATTATTAATTATTTTATTAATTTAATTTTTTATATTATATTATATTTTTTTATTTCTTTAAAAATAATAATTTAGATTATATTTCTAATTTTATAAACTTTTTAATTATTCTTTATAAAATAAATAAATAATTAAAATTAATTTTATAAGTTTTATATTATAATTAAAATTATTATTATTATTATTATTATTATTATTATTAAATATTTAATTATATTTTTAATCTCTTTATAATTAATTAATTTTAATGAAATGATTTATTTAAAACTAAGATATTTTAATTAATATTATTTTATATTTTAAATATATATTTTTTAACTTCTATTACTTTTATATTAAGGTTTTATATAATGTTATTATATTTATTTTAAGTAATTATATAAAAGTATAATATAATTATGTTAATAGATTTAATTTAAAATAATTAAATAAGATAAGAATAATTATATTTATATATTATAATTATAATAGATTATTATTTATTTTATTTATATTATAATAATAAAAATAAATTAAAAGATAATATAAATCTAAGAGTTATATATTATTTTCAGTATATATAGCTTATATTCTATAATCTTATTATATAATATATAATAATTCCTTATTAAAATTAAAATAAAAGAGTAAATAATAAATTATATAATAAATATATATATAATATTAATTTTAAAGATTAATTCTAATTCTTAAATTAAAAATCCTTTTTTATTATAATTAATATTAAAATAATATATCTTAATTAATTTATTAATTTATATATAATTATTCAAAATATTAAGATAATTATATTTTATAATAATAATATTCAAAGTTAATTTAATAATTATCTATTATAAATAAATATTAAATATAAATATTGAGTAATTTTATAGTAAAACCTTAAAAATAAGATAATTAATTAAGAATTTTAAGAATTATTATTAATTATTTATTTAAATATATTTAATTAAAGATAATAATATCTATAATTATTATAATATATATAAAATAATTTTAAGATATTTAATAATACTTTTATAAATTCTTAAAAAAAAAAGATTATTATAAATAAAGGTTTAAATTAATTAAATTATTTTTAGATTATATTATATAAATTAATAAATATTAAATTAATAAATATTAGATAACTACTATTTATTATATATTATTTATAAATAAATAATAATATAAAATATATAAATTAGAAATTTTAAATTATTCTTTAAATAATTATATATTTCTTATAATTTAATTTAATTAATTATCTTTTAATCTATTAATTAATATTTAATAATAAAGAATCCTTAATAATTAATATAAGCTTAAATAAATTATTAAAAAGATTTAAAATTAATTTAATATAATAAAGCTATATTTAAATAAAAATAAAATATTATTAAAAGAATAAATAATAATATCCTTTAATTATCTTTAATTTAAAATTAATCTTAAATAAATTATAATTATTTATTTATAATAATAAGCTTAAAAGATTATAAATAATTCCTATTATTTAATAAAATATTTTCTTTTTAAAGATAATATATAGCTCTTTTTATATAATATTAAGATAAATTATTTAAATTAAAAACTAGATTAATTATATATTAAATATAAAGTTATTATTATTCTTATATATTTAATAATTATATTTAATATATTAAAAAGAATTTATTTTATATTTTATATTAATTTAATATAATAAATATTAAATAATATATTTCTATTTTAATAAATAATAAATAATAAATTAAATTCTTTTTAAATATTAAATAATAATAATAAAGATATACTATAAGAGTATAAAATAAAAAATATTTTAATAATAAAGAATAAATAAAATAAAGATTAAAAATTATAAATATTTATAAAATAAAAAAATAAGATAATCTTATATAAAAATTATTAAAAAATATAAAATAATTTTAAATATTAAATAATTTTAAAATAGAATAAGATAATATTTATTATTTTAATAATTCTATAATATATTAATATTAAATATAAGATAATAATCTCTTTTTTTAATAAAAATAAATAATAAATTTAATAAAACCTTACTCTTTTAATAATAAAGCCTTATTTTTATCCCTTTTTATAGTCTTTTCTTTTAAAGCCTTAACTTATTAATATTAATAATAAATTATATTATAATTTTATTAATATTAAGGCTTAAATTAATCTTATAAAGAATTAAAGTATAATAAAAATAAGATTATTAAATATTAATATTATATAATATATATTAATAAATTAAATCTAATAAAAATATATTTACTTAAATATTATAAGGGATAGAAGTTATAATATATATAGAATAATCTTTTTATATAAAAATATTATCTTTAAATAGGATTATTATTATATTTAATTAGAATATATATTAAGAATTAAAAGATAAAGATATGTTAATATTTAGCTTTTAAAAAAAGATAATTAAAGATTTAAATAAGCTTATTATAATAAAAAATTATGATAAATTAATAATATTAATTAAAGATTATATTTATATTATTTATATTATTTATATTATTTATATTATTTATATTATTTATATTATTTATATTATTTATATTATTTATATTATTTATATTATTTATATTATTTATATTATTTATATTATTTATATTATTTATATTATTTATATTATTATATATTAAATAAATATAATTTAAAATATATTAATATTAAAGAGAAATATCTTTTAATATATTTAATTAGCTTTTTTTTTTTTTTTATATAGATAATTTAAATCTATTAATCTTTTATTAAAATTATTATAATTTATAGTATAAGGTTATAATTAAAGCTAGTAATTATAGTAGTAGAAGAAAGATAATAAATAGTTATTTAAAGTGAATTCTAAAGAAAAGAAGAAAGAAGTAATTATATTATTAATATAGAAAAGAAATCAGGATTTAACTAGGAATCTAGCTATCTTATATATCTAAATAATACTAGGATTATTTAGAATTATTTAAGAATTCTAAATAATATTTCTTTAGATTTTTAAGTATTTTAAATAATAAGAAAGAGAGAGATATAAGAGATAAGCCCTTATTTTACTAATCTAGCCTGATATAGCAGGTTAGGCTATATAGGCTTTTTAAGTCTTATAATAGGTTAGGCTGCTATTTTAATGACTGGGTTGAACACACCCCCTTACTAGTTGATTAAGCTATAGCTGTATAAGCTATACTTAAAAGGATTGAACTATATAAGTAGATAGGCTATACCCAGGCTATTTAAACAGGCAGATATCATTAAATTTAAGTTTTTTTTTTCCTTCTACCTAAGAATTTTCTAATATATTTAAAAAACTAACTATTAAAAAACTATCTTTTTTATTTAATTAATTATAAGATAATTAATTAATCCCTTAAATTCAATTTATTATATTACTGCTTTATAGCTTTTCTTATTTATTTAATCCTTATAGATTATACTAGCTATATAGCTACCCTAAAATCATTCTATAGTTCTATAGATAATATTAGTATTATTATATATATTATTTTCCCCTTATTAAAACTAATAATTAAGATAGAGGGATATCTTATTTATTTTATTATTAAAAGGATTAATTAATACTAGATTAATAATATAATATATTTAGGGATACTTTTAAGCTATTATAAGGATTAATCTAAGAAAAATTATTATAGATATCCTTATAAAACCTTTTAATTAATATAATTAAGAGATATTTCTAAGAATAATAATCTAGAAATCTAGAAATAAAAAAGCTAAGCTTATTTATTAAAAAACCTAAAGTCTATAAAGCAGGAATATTATATATTATCCTAATTAAATAATAAGGTATTATTAATTTCTTTTTTATTAGAATCTAATATTATAGAATATTAAACTATTAAAAGAAAAAATAAAAGAATATTTAATCCTAAAATAAGCTTTTACCTAGAATATATATAAAAGATAATTTATATATTAAATATTAGATTAATAAGATAAAATACACTAAATTTATTAATTTTATTTAATTAAAATATAAATAAGTATAAAAAGAATTATTATACTTTTTATAAATAATTAATTTATATAGCTTTTAATATTAATTATTTAATTAATAATAAATAGTATTAGCTATATATTAATCCTTGGTTTTATTTTTTTATATTATAGATTAATATTTTAATAGTTTAATTAATCTTAGGAAATATTTTTATCTTTCTTTTCTTTTTATAGGTCTTATCCTTAATATTAAAAAAGCTTTCTATTTAAAAGTAATCTTAATATTTTAAAAATAAAATACTATTTAATTATAATAATATAAGAATTATTATCCTTAACTTAAATATAATACCTATCCTTAAAGGAAAGGTTTTATATTAATATTAGGATATAATTAATAAGATATTATTATATAAGAGTTAAGATAATTCCTTCTTAGATTAAATATTTAAATATCTTTATAATAGAAAGCCTTTATTATTACTTAATCTTTTTAATATACTACTAGCCTTTAATTTAAGTAAATACTCTTTATATTAAAGAATAAGATCTTTAAATAGCTTTAACTCTATTATTAGAATTACTATTTTTAAGATTATTACTTTTAATATCCTTACTTTAAGTATTCCTTTATCTAATATAATATCTATTATAAATTTTAATAATCCTTCTCTTAATAAATTAAGCTTATAATTAATTAATTAATTAAAAGATAATATTATTAAGAGTTTTTAATAAAGTATTATTAAAACTAATATTATTCTTTTTAATAATCTTAAGGATATTCTTATTATAAATAAATTTAAGAGATATATTATTAATCTTAAATTTATTAAATACTTTAATAGGATTAATATTATTAAATATCTTTTAAGCTATAAGCTTAAAATAAAAGATAATAATATAATTAATAAAGAAAAATATAATTACTTTATATATTATATAATTAATATTTATAAAGATATTATCCAGAGATTTATTTATAATCTTTTATAAATAAAAGCTAAAGAAATATTAAAGAAATATTTCTTTAAAGGAGATTTATAATAATTAAGATTATATAAAGATTATTTAAAAGTATTTAAATAATAATACTTAAAATCTATTAAAGATATTCTAGACTGATTTAATAGGTATAGATTCTATACTTTCTAATATAATTTAAATTAAAAGGATTTAAAATTATTATCTTATATATTATATAAGATTATATTAATAAGGCTTCTTATTAAGATTATTTAAGTAAATTCTATTAATAATCCTTATAAACTTAAAAAGATATTATATAAATAGCTTTAAGGATACTTTAATAATTAAATAATTATTAGACTAGCTATTAAATAATATAAGATTTTTAATAATGTTAAAAACTAAATAAATATAATTATTATTAAGGTAATATTTAATTAAATTATTATAATAAAGAATCTGATTATATAGGATCTTTATTCTAAAGAAAAGTTCTTTTTAATTATTATTAAGATTATATCCTTTAAAGCTAAGCTAATAGATATAAAGAAATTAATTAAGCTTATTAATAACCTTAAGATTAATATAGCTATTAGAAAAGATATTACTTAAATAATTATTAAAATATAAATAAATATTAATATATATATTAATAAGGATTTATAGTATAAAAGCTTAATAAGTTTTTAATTTAATTAGATAATATTTAATCTTAATAATAATCAGAATTTTAATATCTTCTTTCTTTAAGAGAGATAAGATAAGAATAATTACTAATACTATAATTTATTAAGCTATTTTCCCTTTTACTATAATAAATTAATATATAATACTAAATTTCAATTCTATATATATAATTTATATATTAGGATATTAAATCTAGGATATATTATAAGCTAGAATATAATTCCTTTTATTATTATATAATAATTCCTTAAGATAAAAGGATATTATTAAAAGTTTATAATAACTTAGACTATTAATTTCCTTAATTATATAATTATATCCCTTATTGTTTTAATTAAAGCTAGAGTCTTTTAATACTTTAAATAGATATTAAATAAATATAAAGATATAATCTTTAGAAAATATATTCTTTATCTAAGCCTTAAATAATAATTTATAAAGTTATAATACTTAAATATTATACCTAATAAAAATATAATTTAAATTTCTTTTATATTATTCTTTTAATATAAAGATATAAAGGATTAAATAATATTAATATATATAATTAATATAAATATTAATAAAAAAAAGAGATAAAGGAATAATAATAAAGAGTTAATTAAACCTTTAATTATTATATATTAAAAGCCTACTTCTAAGACTACTTTAATATTAAATAAGATAATACCTTTTATTTTAATAATTATATCTAAGAATATATTATAAATAATAGATTAAAATATAAGATTTCCTTATTATTAATTAAAATTAAAAAAGATCTTATTTATAAAGATAATTACTATACTATTTTATATATTAATTAATCTTAATTTAAAGCTTAGAATAATTATAAACTAGGACCTATTAAATTAAGCTAAAGATATAATAAAAGTTCTTTATATCCCTAGAAATAGATTAAATAATCTTATATCTTTAATAAAGCTAAAGAATATAATAAAAGTAATTCAAGTTTACCTATAGATAAGGTATAATAAAGCCTTCTTTAATAAGCTAATTAAATAATTATATATTAGTATTATAACTATAATTAAGATATAAGAAAAAGCCTTTTTTAATTATAGCTAGTATTAAATAATATTATTTAATTAAGATTACTATAATATAGATCTATCAGGTTTATACTATTTCTATATTCTAGAATTGATTAAAGATAATCTTTATAATAATATAAGCTTCTCTTTTAATAAGGTATTTTATAAGGTTATTTAAATATATTTAAATAGCTATTAATTATTAAATATATAATAAATATTTAAGATTTAAATTAAGATTAGTTTTTAAGAAAGGAAAGCAGTAAATATATTTATTAATTTAGGCTTTAAAGGTAATATTATCTTAAAATCATTAGCTAAGAAATATAGGGTTAAATATAATCTAATTAAGATTAAAATAATATTATTCTTTAAATAGATTATTTAAATAATTAAAAAAATAAAAGTTTGATTTTATATAAGAACTATTTAAATATTTATTTATCTATATATAATACTAAATAGGGTAAGTATAAGTAATTACTCCTATTATAAATATTATTTATTAAGAATAAAATAAATCTAATTCCTTAGAAAATTAAATATTAATTATATTATTAAAGATATAATTAATAATAAGGAATTAATTAATTTAAAATAGCTCTTTAAAAATAATAAAGAAATATTAATAAAGCTTATTTCTAATAATAATAAAGCAATTATTAAATATATATTAATACAGTTTATAAAGCAGTATATTAAAGCTTTAAAAGTAATTAAGATTAAATTAGACTTCTTAAAGAAAAAGAAGAAATCTAAAAGAAAAGGAATATATTAATTATATAATCCCTTTAAAATATATATCTATACCTTATATAAGAAGAAGATTAATAAAGTTAATCCTATTAATAATATTCCTTTAAATAGATTTATATTTAATAATAATCTATTTTTAAAAAAAATAAAATAAAAGGAAATAAAAAAAAGAATCAATTTAAATATATCCTTTATTAAATATATTATTCTAAAATTCTTTAATATATCTAAGGGATCTTGATTCTATAAAGAATACTTTAAGGAAATCCTTTCTTAAATTAAGGATATATTAACCTAATAGGAGATTAATATTTTTCTAAAGATTCTTTATAATAAAGAATAGGCTTTATCTTAATAATTTAAAGAAAATAAAATACTTAATCTATTAATTATATCTTCTTAAGTTATTAAAATGATTTCTTATTTAGCTTAATAGATATATTTTATACTTATTTTATAAGGATTAAAAATAAAAGCTATAGAGTTATTAAAGGTATACTTTAAGAATTATATATTAAAAGAGTTTTATATCTTTTATAGGAATTAATATTTCTTTATTAAGAAAAAGAATAAAAGGTTTTATTTAATTAATACTACTATAAAATATAATATTATTATTCTTAAAGATATATTTATCCCTTTTAATATTAATTCCTTTAATAAAGATTTCTTTATATATATTATATTTTTATTATTAGATTTCTTTTTTAATTATAATTAAATCCTATTAAATAAAAAGAGTAGGGATCTTATTATATTTTCTTTTATTATTAATCTTTTAAGGATATATATACTCCCTTAAAATACTATAAATTCTATAGCCTAGTTTATAAGAATTATAATTTAGATATTATTTAATCTTATTCTAAATATTTATAAATCCTTTCTTAATAATATTATTATATATAGGCTATAATCTATTTATAATAATAAAGAGATTTCTCTTAGGGTATAGAAATATATACTTAAATATTTATAAAACCTTAATAAAATCTTCCTTAATATTAAGCTCTTTAAATATATGATATTAAAAGAGAAATCAAGATATTATTAAAATATAATTATTATTATTAGATTCCTTTATAGAATATTTAGAAAAAAATCAATTAAAAAGAAGATTATTAAAATCCTAAAATAGCTTATTTATTATAATATAATAGATATTAAAGCCTTTTTTAGATTTATTAATTACTATTAAATTTAAATATATAATTTTATTATTATTACTCTTCTTTTTATTACTTTATTATAAAAAAAAGCCTCTTAAGAATAAAGAGGATTATAATTAAAGATAATAATTAAATTTAAGAATATAATAATAACTATTTTTATTTTAATATTATTTAATCTCTTTAAAAAGAATAAAGAAATTATACTTATAATAAATACTAGCCTTAAAGGATAAGAAATAGTTTTAATATAAATCCTGAATAGATAATAATACTTAATTAGGTTTAAAAGTGATTATTAAAATAAGATTAAATATAGTTATAATATAATAAAGTAAGAGTATAAGATTATTCTCTTTATACTTTAAAGGCTTAAAGGATATATCTATAATATATAATTTACTTTAAAGATAGATATATATATCCTTATATACTAGCTTAATAATACTATTTATAATATACCAGATAATCTTATTATTTACTAGATTAACTATATTATATTATTTGATTTTATTATTAAATATATTTTTAGGAAAAATAATAATATAATAGATAGATTTTCTTAAAAAGAATTAAAGCTATCTAATTAAATAAATATTAAAATCAAAAAGGATTTAAAGGATATAATTAATATATATCTTAGGTTAATATAATTAAATATATTAGAATCTGGATATTCTATAGAGTCCTAGTAAATTATTAGATTTCTATATTTATTAAAGAGATTATTTAATCTTAATAAAATATAATTTAAGATACTATATTAAAAAGCCTAAAGATTCTTTATTAAGGATAAGAAACTTTAATTAAGGCTAATCTATAAAAGAAATTATTCTATATTAGTTATTAATAACTTATCTATCTATAAGAAATTAATAGTAAGCTATTATATAGCCTAAAGATATAAAGATAAAGTAATTATCTTTAAAACTCTTTTTAATAAATACTATTAAAGAAAGATATAAAATAATATTTTCTTAATTATAGTCTATTACTTTAAATATTAAAAATTTATATTATAATAGGATAAAAAATTAATAATTTTAATATTATCTAAGCAGCTAATATTAAAAGTATACTTTAATTTATAATATATATTATCTAATTATAGTATAAACTTCCTTATAAAAGCTTATTATAACTTAATTAAATAAGTAGAAGTTTAACTAATATAATAGATTAATTTAAGGGCTATAACTAGGTTTATTATAACCTTAATATAATAATATAGATTTATACTTTATATAGTTATTAATAATAGATCTAAAATAAAAAGGCTTCTCCCTTAGATATTATTTAATTAAGATATAAAATATATTTAAATATCTAAGTATAATCCTATAATTAATTCTATAATTAAAATTAATTATTAAAGCCTTATATCTATAATAATAAAGATATTAAAAGGGGATTCTAAATAAATAAGATACCTTAAAGCAGTTATTCCTATAGATAGAACTATAATTAAATTATCTTATAGCTTCTCTATCTTTTATCTTATATATAGATATAATCCTATCTTATTATTTAAAGTTAAATTTCTAATATAAAGGCTTATTAATTAAAATATTATTATTAATACTAAGGACTTATTTAAGTCTTATATTTAAATACTAAAAAAAGGATTAAAAGATATAATAAAGGCTAAAGAAAAGATAATTAATTTTAAGAAGAAGCTAATAATAAGAATAAATATTATTAATAAATATATACTTTAATTAAAATATAATTAATTAGTATTAAATAATCTAATACTTATATATAATATATCTAAGAAATAGAATAAATCCTATATAATAAAGATAATAATATACTAATATAGCCTATATTAGATTACTTTATAAGCAGATATTAGTAAAGTATATATATTTTATATAATAAATAGGATTCTCTTAAATAAGACCTATTCTAAAAATTATTTAAAGAAGTTTATTAAAGATAAGTATAGCTAATAGATATCTAACACTAATATATAACTCTTTAAACCCAAAGATAAATAAGAATTATATAAGAAAAAAAAGGGCTAGGATTATTAAATCCCTTTATATACTTTAACTTACCTATTAATTAAATAATACTCTAAAACTCTAACTCTAATACTAATCTTAAAAAAGATTTCCTAGACTTACTATTAACTATTAAACCTTAATTTAAAGTTATAATCCCTAGCTTAATCTAATACTAAAAGAGTATATATTAATTATATTTATTTTAAATATATATATAACTTCTTATATACTTAAAACCATGGATTTTCTAGCCTGAATTCTATTTAAAAATCCTTAATAAGAAGGATCTTAATAATATTTTTTAAAAGATATAATAAATTTCATTTTTTATATATAATATTCTATTATTAATATATAAATTAATTATATTAAACTAATTATAATAGATAATTAATACTCCTAAACCTTAATTATAATAATTAAATTATTCTTATATTAATAATTAAATAATCCTTATTAATTTTATTTCTTTATAATCTTTCCTTAATCTATATTAGTTTGATTTTATTATACCTTTAAATATAGATTTACTTTTAAATCTACCCTATACCTATATTAATTAAGACTAAATAAAACTTATATTTATATACCTAAAACCTTTCCTTTTATTTTAAAAAACTTATTAAATTCCTATTAAAAACAGGAGTTTTTATAAATTATTTTAATATTATAATATTATCTTTCTTTAATTTTCCTATTTATATAAATCCTTTTCTTATTTTATTATATATATATTTTATAATATTATATTAAATTAATTATACTTTTTTATTAATTTATTTTATTTTATAAAGATTAATTAATACCTTTAAGAAAGCTAATTTATTTATTAATACTAAACTATTTAGATTATATAACTAATACTACTATCCTAAAATCAATTTATTTTATCCCTTTTAAACCAAATCTATATCCTAATAATTAAGGAATTATTTAATCCTATTTATATCTATTAAATCTTATTAAGGTTTTCCTTTATTATCTTATCTATATCCTGTTTTATTATATATCTAATCCTTAAAATTAATAGCTAATATTTCTATAAATAAGAAGTAATAGATATATTTAAAAAATCTAGAATAATTAATCCCTTTAAATCTTTAATTTAATCCTTCTTTAAGAAAGTTATTTACTTTCTTTTATCCTTTAATTTAGATTAATAATTATAAAATCCTTTTTATCTATAATCTATATATCTATCCTATTTATAATTTAAATAATATTTATTATATTTACCTAGAATTAAAATATATAGATAATATAATTATATAATATACTCTTTAATAGCTATAATAATAATTAAAAAGGATTATATATAATAGGAATATAGGATTAGATTAATAACCCTATAATAATTAATAAATAAAAAATAAATCCTTTCTTTTTATTTTATTAAGGTATTAAAGAAATACCTATAAATATATTTTATTTTAATTAATATAAATATAAGGTAAGATACTTAGGTTTTTATAATAAACTTTAGTATAGGATATTCTTAAATACTATAAAGATTACCTTTCTAAAAGTATTATTTAAGACTTTAGCCCTTAATTAATTATATAAGAGTATTAAATATATCTTTTATAAACTTAATAATAAAGGATATCTTATAATAGAAAAAATAATTTATCCAATCTATATTTACCCCTTTTAGAATTTATATTTTAAATATTATTTAAATTTAAAAATAAAAAAGAAGATTAGTATTAGTTTATAAAGATTAAATAATACTAAACCAGAAAAACCTTATAATTTATTATTATTTCTATTATAAAAGATAGTTTAATATTATTAAAGAATTTAATATAATTATTTTATAATAAAATGATTTTATAAGTAATTATACTATATAGAATAATTATATTTATAATAAAATTAATATTAAGGAGCTAAGAATAAATATTATTTTAATTAGTTTTTATAATTAAATAATATTTTATTAAAAATTTAAAGAGAATAAGAGATAGATTAATAATCCTAAAGTTAAAAAAGCTAAGTTATAAAATAAAAGAGGAAAAGTTATAAGAGCTAAGAGATAGCCTCTTTAAAAAGTATATAAATAAAAATATATATTATTTATTAATTATAAATTATTATTAAATATAATAAAAAGCTATACTTTAAAGGAAGAGCTACTTATAATAAAAGATATCTTTAATTAAGTGATTATATATAATTATAAAGGGTTATTAATTTAAACCCTTATATATTTATAAAGCTCTTTTTTATAAAGAGATATCTTATATATATCACTTCTATTTATCTCTATTATCTCTTTTAATACCTATATTATCTTATTTTATTTCTTTAATCTTTATTATTATTTAATTATACCTTTATCTAACTCTTTATTAATATATAATATTAAAATAATAAAGACTTTTTAGAATACTTATACTCTTCCTTTAAATAAGTATTAAAAATATAAGCCTTATTATTATTATAGAAGTAGTATAGCTTAAAGAAGATATAGATTTATTTTATAAATATATTAATAAATATACTATATTTATAATAAACCTAGGGTTTTTTAAATAACCCTGCTTTATAATCTTTTAATAAGATTAATTTAATCTATTATTAACCCTCCCTTAGAATTTTAATATAAATATCTTAGATTTAATAGTATATAGCCTTATCTTTATTATATAATTATTTCCTTAAGGCCTATAAAGATAAAATTAAAGCAATTATTTAATTAAGCTTTATTAATTATTATATATATTAAAGAATAAAGATTAAATTATTAATTTTATATTATACCCTTTATTTTAAATTATATTTTATAATATCTTTAATAATATATTTATAGCCCTTAGAATAATATATATTTTTAAATTAAAGGAATACTTCTATATATATATAAATCTCTTTAATATTTTATATAAATTTAAATCTTATAATTATTTAATATTTAATACTTATAATTACCTTAATAGGCTAACTGCCTTTTATAAGAATATATTTAATAAATAATTCTTTATTAAGTTTATTAATTATAAGAATATATATTAATATTCCTTTATTTAAAATCAATTTAAAGGCTAGCTTTATATCTTTAATTTATAAATAAATAGATAAATATATTATATTAAAGAGTTTATATATTTATAAAGATAAATACTTTATAAGCTTAATCTTTTTTATAATTTTATATTTATTATTATTCTATATATAAAATAAATATAAGATTAAAAGTATAGCTATCTATCTTTTTTTTAGGTTTATATTATTATTAAAGGATTAATTAGATTTTACTTTTATTTTAATTAAATTAAAGAAGATTTAAATAAGATTAAATAATCTTATAATAATATATTTTATTTACTCCTTAATAATCCCTTTTATTTACTATTAAAAGATTAATATTTATTTAATAATTTAAACCAGCTTATATCTAACTATATATTTAAAGTAAAGAGTACTATATTATATCTTATTATTAATAAATTAAATATAATTAAGTACTTATAAAGCTTTTATTATATTACTCTATAGGATCTTAATAATTAAATAATCTATAATTAAAGTATAAATAAAGTATTTTATTTTATTTATTTAAAAGATATTATATTATTCTTAATTAATAGATATATCTTATCTATATTATATAATAACTCTAAAGTCTTTTATATACCTATAAAAGATAGCTTATTTATATTATTTATATAGATTATTATAATACTATTTATTTATCTTATTAAAGTATAAAAATCTATACTTTTTAAAGCTATTATTAATTAATAATTAAATAATAAATTTAAATATAATAAGATAATTAAGCTTAAGATAATTAAGATTATTAATATAATTATTATTAAGAAAGCTAAGTTAATTATAATTTAATTTAATAATAATTAAATAATAATACCTTAATAATATTCTCTAAGAGTTAATAGGAATAAGTTATTTATTATTTATTTAGTTTTTAAGCTTTTATTTAGGCTTAGTTTATTTATATATAATAATATTAAGAATACTTAAAGACTATCTAATCAAGATTTATTAAATAAGGAGTTAGAGTTTATATTAATATAGCTTATATTATATTTAAACCCTTAAAAATAGATTACCTTTAAAAAATAAATAATTAAATCAGCTTCTTTAAATACCCTTATAACTAACTTAAATAAGGATATTAATACTTTTAAGGATATTATTATAATCCTAAGGTAGTTTATTAATAGGAATCTAGATAAAGTATTTTAATTAAATAATAAATATCTTTCTTATAAATAGATTAATTCTTTTAATAAAAAAAAAGGAAATCTAAAGAAGAAGTAAAGAAGTTAATAAAAGGAATTAAACCCTTAACCCTTTTTATACTATATACTATTAATTTAATCTATAAGATATAAAAAAAAGATTATTATTTAAATAAATATTAGTTTATTTTTATAATATTTAGGAATAATAGAATATACTATAATTATTAAATTTATTAAAAAGATAAATAATATATTTCTTATTAAAAAGCCTATACTATATATTAAATACTCTATTAATTATATTAATCTTTATTCTAATAGAATAGTTATAAAAGGGATCCTTTAATATATTAAGGAGATAATAGAAGCTTCCTTTAATAGTTTAATAATTTAAGCTATTTAATCTAATAGATTTAAATACTATATTATATAAATATAATTAATAATATCTTTATCTATAGGTTAAGTAATAGAATTAAATACTTTCAGGATATTAAAAGAGTTAAAGGAATTAAATATTAAAGGAATATTTAATTAAGGATAGATAAGGTAAAAGAAATAAAGTATATATATATAGGTATTTAAAGATTATATTTAAATATTATTACTTAATTAATTATAAATATTATCTAATTTAATAATAGGGTTATCTTTAATATTTATTAAAAGGGTTTTAATAATTAAATTAAATATACCCTTTTATTAATTAATTAAGCTATAATTATATAAGCTATATTTAAAGGGATTAAATTATATAAGTAGATAGGCTATATCTAAGCTATTTAAATAGGTAGATATTATCGAATTTAAGTTTTTTTTTTTTCTTTTATCTAAGAATTTTCTAATATATTTAAAAGATTAACTATTAAAAAGCTATTTTTTTTATCTGATTAATTATAAGATAATTAATTAATCTTTTAAGTTTAATTTATTATATTACTGCTTTATAGCTTTTCTTACTTATTTAATCCTTATAGACTATACTAGCTATATAGCTACCCTAAAATCACCCTACAGTTCTATAGGTAGTATTGATATTATTATATATATTGTTTTCCCCTTATTAAACTATCTTATAATAGGTCTGGCTGCTAGAGTTATAATAGGTTTAGCTATTAAACTATAATAGATTTAACTATTAATCTTATAATAGATTAGGCTATTATATAAAATCTACTTATTTTAATACTCTCTTTAATAAGCTATATAATATATAGCTAGCTTTTAATAAAGGGTTTTTATAGATTTAATAAGCTTAAAAAGCCTTAAAAAATAAGGCCTATTAAAGCTTTAATTAATCTATTAATAGATATAGCCTTAATTATAAGATAATTTATTTTAAATAGCCTATTAACTATTTCTTATCTAATATAATAAAATTTTAATAAGATATATTTAATTTAAGTATATTAATCAGGGTTTTTAATATTATTTATAAAAGCTATATTATTATAATATAGATTTATAAGCTATTAAAAAGGGATTTTTAGCTTTATAAAAAGCTTAAAGAGTTATTTTAGCTTTTTTATAACCTTTATTAAAGTATCTAATTTAGCTTTTATAATTAAAAAAGCTATAATAATCTATCTCTTTACTTTTTAATAGATAGATCTATTTATTAGCTTAAAAAGATATCTATAGATAGATTTATTAATAGTCTTATAATCTATAAAAATATTATTTAAATAATCTAATAGTTAACGAGCTAGTTATTTAACTTATATAAGGCCTAAGGCTTTATAAAGGATAGCTAATTCTTTAAAGTCTTTTAGATATTTTAAAAGATTCTTAGTTATATTATAATAATTAATATAGCCCTATTATATATATTAAAAAGCTATTAAATTAAAAAAGCTATATTAGGCCTAGAAAGCAATATAAGATATATTAAAATCCTTATAATTTATTAATAGGTTTATTATTTAATAAAGATAAAAGCTTTTTTTAAAGATTCTTTTAATACTTTAGATTATAAAGGTATAGTTATAAGGATTATATTTTATAGCTAAAAGTATTAAAAAGCTTTATTAATATACTAAAACTAATATAATTATAGCTTCTTTTTAATATAATTATAATTAACTTAAACCCTTAAAAAAAAAACTATAAAGCCTTTATCTTTTATAATAAAGATCTTATTTAATAGATATTTTAGTTTATTAATATAAAATAAATTAGATCCTATAATAAAAGAATTATTAATATAAATAATAATAAAGATATTAATCTAAGTATTAATAAAGATAATTAAATTAAAGATTAAGGGTTAGAACCTTAAGATAGTTAATAATTTAATTAATTATTATTATTATTTATAAAGGCCTTATTTTAGTCTATATAAAGCCTTTTTTAATAGGATAATTTATTTTATAATAGAGTTATAGTTAAGCTTAATTAATAAAGCTATTAAAGGTTGGTTTTTAAAGGTTTAGGTCTTTATAAAGAAAGATAAGCTTTCTAGAAATTTTATAAAAATATCCTTAAATAACTAGCTATTTAAAAAAGCTTTTATAAAATTAATTTACTTGATTTTTTAATTATAAAAGGCTATTAAAACTAGTAAAATCTATTAAATAAAAGGAATATTAATAATTATAAAGGTTTTAAAATAGTCTTTTCCTTTAATTTATATAAAACCCTTTATAATAAGCCTAATCTTATATTTTAAGGGTTAGTTTTATAGATTCTTTTTAAGTTTAAGAATAAATTTATTTTTTAGGATTTTTTAATCTTTTAGAATCTTTAAAAATAAAATAAAATATATAACTTTAGTTTATAGAATTTAATAAAATTTATTATAAATAATATTAATCTATTATTTTTTAATAAAATCTTTTAAGGCTTATTTTTAATTAATAGATTTTAAAAAAGCCTAGATAATATATTTTACTTTTAGCTTATAATAAATATTTATAAGATAGATAAGATTTAATTATATAGATTTAAAATCTTTTAATAATTATAATAATTATATTAAAGGCTATAATAAGGGTTATAATAATTATAAAAACTATTATAATATTTATAAAAACTATTATAATATTTATAATAACTATTATAATAATTATAATATAGGTTTTAATAGCTATATAGATCTTTTAACTTAATTAAAAGCTTATAAATTAATTAGATCTTTTAGGATAGATTAATCTATTAATTTTAATAGGGTATAAAGCTTTTTTAATTCTTTTTTTAAGCTAGAAAAGCTTTAAAGATTATAAAAATTATCTTTAAGGCCTTAATTTATAAAGCTTATTCTTTTTATCATATAAAAAAAAAAGATCTTAATTATCTATTAATAGAAAGATATATAAATTAAATAGATATTTTTATTTAATATAATTAATAACCTAGCTAGCTTTATTTTAAGGCTTAATTTAATATTTTATTAATACCTTTTAATAAGGATAATAATCTTATAATAGGCTTTAATAGCTTTATAAATTATTAAATTTAATTTATTAATTATTAAAGCTAATTTTAACTTTTATAAGAAAAGCTATAATAGACTAAGATCTTTATTTATAATTATTATATAAATAATAAGATTAATTATAATAAATAAAATAATAATCTAAAGGAAAAATAATAATTAAATCTAGATTATAATAGCTTATAATTAATTTAATATAACCCTTATAAATTATTTTAATAGGCTATTTTATTTATAAATATAAAGGCTAGATATATTAAAATTAATATTATTATCTATTAATTAATCTTTTAATAATATTAAGATGTTTTTTTATTATTAAAATATAATTATAAAGAGTATTTTTTATAATAGGCTTTTAATTCTTTAAATAAGCCCTTTATAATAAAGAAGATAATATAATCTTTTTTATTTAATAATAAAAGAATCTTTTAATAATAGGATTTTCTCTTTATTAAAATAAGCTTTATAAAAAGCTTATTATAAAGGGTTAATTTTATTTAAAAAGCATCTCTTTTTATAATCTTTAATACTTTTAATAGATCTAGAATTAAATTTTTAAAGGATTTATATATTAATTTAATCTATATATAAATTAAATAGAAAAAATCTATTTCTTTTATAAGAATAAAATTAAATAAATCTATTAAAATTTTAATAATCTTTTTTAATAATTATAGATTTATATAATTAAAATAAATATATTAAATTCTTATTAATTATAATAGCTTTTAATAGCTGGTTTTAGCTAAAAGATCTATAACTCTATTTAGAATAATATTTTTAATAGGTTTTAAAAAGGATATAATATCTTTTAATAAGTCTTATAATAAGCTTAAGTCTAGATTAAGGCTTTCTAATATATATAGGCCTAAAATTTTAAGGTTTTTTATTAATTTTAATAATTATTTAACTGATTTAAAGGGCTTAATAAGATTTTTATATATATTAAAAAGAGATTTAAAGATAATTTTAATTATTATTAAATAATTATAATAATAGTTAAAAGGCCCTATAAATTTAAATATAAGCTTCTTTTTTTATTAAAAAAAGAAATTATATTTAATAAAGTTTAATAGGCTATAATAAATATAATCTATTATAAATAGCTTTTTTTATAAAAGTATATTATTAAAGATATAATATTTTATTTTATTTATTATATTTATATTTATATTAAAGATATATAATATATTTTTTAGCTTTAAAATATTATAAATTTTAGATTTAAACCCTATAAATATTATAAATATAAATATTTTAAATCCTTTTAAATAAATTAAATTATTATTAATTATTATAAGCCTTAGATTTTTATTATAAGTATTATAATTAATAAAAAGGATTTTATTATTAATAATATAATATATTAAGCTAGTATTATATAATAGAGTATTCTTTAAATTAATATTATAATAAATACTATAAGCTAATTCTTTAGGCTTTATAGCTTTTAAACCTTTTATATTATATTTAGAATTAAAGCTTTAGGTATTAACTATAATATTTTAATTATCTATAAATAGGTTATAAATATTTATTATAAAGAAAGCTATATTAGATTTTTTATTATTAATAGTAGGCTTTTTTATCTTTTTATTCTTTTAAAAAAGCTTATAAAGCTATTTTTTAATAGATTTAAATGGTTTTTTCTTTTTTTTAAAGTTCTTATAAGTCTTTTTAAAAGATTCTTTAGCTTCTTTAGCCTTATAAAAGCTAGCTCTTATAATTAAAAAGCTTTTATTCTATAGCTCTTTTAATAAATCTATTATAAAAAACTATAAATTTAAGGTATTTAATAAGATACTAAGCATTATATAAATCCTGATATTATTTCTTTAATATTTAGCTTATTATAAGAAAGCTTTTTTTATAACCTTTAGATACTGATTTATTTAATCTTTAAGCTATATAATAATTAAAGTTAATTATAGCTTAATAAATTAAGTATTAAATTTATTATTAAATATCTTTATAAAGCCTTTATAGCTATTAAAATTAAATTTATAAAAGGTATTATAAAAGATTTTATATTATAGGATAATATTATAATAGTATTACTTATTTAATATTTAATAAGCTTTTAATAATATTATAATCTAATTTATAAAGGCTTATAGATATTATAAATAGCTATTATAAAATAATAAAAATAATTTAATTTAATAATAATTATTAAAGCTAAAATTTATAATAAAGTTTAAAAGAAAAATAAATAATTTAAATACTTATAACTAGATTAATAGGGCCTAAAGCTATTAATTATAATTATTAAAGCCCCTTAATCTATAAGCTTTTAAAAAGGCCTATATTTTCTTAAATAGCTCTTTTAAAGCTAGATCTTTTAATTTATTTATAGATTATACTAGCTATAATAATAGCTAAGATAGCTTAGATTATAATTATAATAGTTCTTTAATAATCTTAATAATTATAATTATTATAAATTAGGTTTATAGCTATTATAATTATTATATAAGCTTTTATATCTAAGATTAAAGAGTTTATAATTTTAATAAATTCTCTTTTATTAAAAGATCTTAATCTAATATTTTTAAAATTAAATTATTATAATTAATAATTATAATAATATAATAAAAAAATAAACTTTTAAAAATAAGCTTATAGTTATATAATAGTATTATAAATAATTAAAAGTATTAATTATAATAGAATTATAAATAATTAAATCTTAATAAGAACTTTAAAAATAAATAATTAATTAAAAGAGTATTAGATATAAGGGTTATCTATTATATATTAATTATAGTTAATTATAATATAATTAATATAATACTTTTACTTAATTAATTAATTTTAATAATCTTATATAAGCATTTTATAAAATTAATTAATAACTTAAATAATTAATTATATTTAATATAATTAATAAAGCTATAATCTATAATTCTATAAATCTAAATTAATAATTTATAAATCTGAAAATAGATTATATTATAAGCTATAAATCTAATATTTAACTCTTATATATATAATATTTTTTATAACTTTTAATTAATAATAAATATAGGTTTAATTAATTAAAGAAGGGATAAAAAGTCTAATATATAAAGAGATTAAATATAATAAAAAAAAGAGTTTTCTTTTTTATAATCTAGAATAATTATTCTTTTAGGCTTATAATCTATTATAATTTATAGTATAAGATTATAATTAAAGCTAATAATTATAATAATAGAAGAAAGATAGTAAATAGTTATTTAAAGTGAATTTTAAAGAAAAAAAGAAAGAAATAATTATATTATTAATATAAAAAAGAAATCAGGATTTAATTAGGAATCTAGCTATCTTATATATCTAAATAATATTTCTTTGGATTTTTAAATATTCTAAATGATAAGAAAGAGAGGGGTATAAGGGATAAGCTCTTATTTTATTAATCTAGCCTAATATAGCAGATTAAACTGTATAGGCTTTTTAGGTCTTATAGCAGGTTAGGCTGCTATCTTATAGCAGGTTTAGCTACTAAGCTATAGTAGGTCTAGCTACTAGTCTTATAACAGGTCAGGCTGTTATATAAAACCCATTTATTTTAATAAAAATAATTTTTTATTCTTATAAAAGTTTAAAATAAAATTAAATAAGATTTAAAAAGAAATAAAATTTATTTATATATCTTTAATTATATAATATATCTTTTTTTATTATTATAGAATATATTAAATAATAAAAATAAATTAAATATAATATTATTTATTATTATAAATAATTAATATTAATATAGAGCTATTAAAGAATATAAAGGAATTATTATAAATAAGTATAAAGGCTTAAAATAATAAATAATAAAAGAATATATTTTTAAAAGAATAATAAGCTAGATAATTTAAGAGATTATATAAGTATTAATAAAAATAAAGGGATTTTATTTAACTTTTTCAAGAATAGATTTTTAATTTATTATTATTTATTTTTATATAAATAAAAAATAAATAAATAAATTAAATATATTATTAGATTTAATTAAAGTTAAGAATATAATATATTTAATTTAATAAATAAAAGTTATTATAGGCTTAGATTTAAAAGCTTAAGCTTTAGGTATAAAGATAAGGCAGGCTTAGATTAGGCTTTATTAATATAAGAAAAGGGATTAAAATAAAGATTTCTCTCTTTCTTTATGTTTATTAATATTATTCTTAATATCTATTTATAATAGTTATAAGGCTAGCTTATTATATTTAATAAACTTTCTTTTTATATTTTATTAAAAGAAGAAATATATTCTTTAAATAGAATAAATATTTATATTAAAATATTAATAATCTATTTTATCTATTTTTAAGAATTTATATAATTAATTATAAAAGAATAAATAAGCTATTCCTCATATAAAGATATAAATTATTAATTAAGATTATAAAATTAATAATCTAAAAAAAAAAAAAAAAAAACTTATTTATTTAAAATATATATCTCTTTCTTTATCTTAATTATTTAATAATAATAAGGATATCTTTTTAGCTTAATTAATAGCTATTTATTATAAAATTATTATTAATAAGGATTTTATTAAAGAATATAAGAATTAATAGGAAATTATTTAAAATAATATATTAATATCTTTTTAAAAATATATCTAGAAGTTTTATTTAATAAATAGATTAAATTAAATATATAATCTAGATAAGCTTTTAGAATATATAATATTAATATTTTATAATCTTTATTATAAAGATATAGCCTAGATTAAGCTAGAATATATTAAATAATATTTTAATAAGCTTTTTTTCTTCTTTTATATATATTTTAAATAATAACTTATAATAATAAATAGCTTAATATAATCTAATTTATTAAAACTAATTAAGCTTTATTATATATTTAATTATTAAATATAAGATATTTATTTAGATTAAAGTATCTTTTATATTAATTATATTAAAGCTATATTTTATTATTATTAGATTATTATAGAATTTAAAGTATTTAATCCAAAAGAAAAAATAAAATAAACATAAAAATAATATTTTATTCTATATATAATCTCTTTTATCTATATTAATAAAGATATATTAATAACTAATATTAATATAATAGCTATAATTAAATATTATATAAGATTTAAAAAGGATTTAAAAATAGTTTAATTATACTTATTAAGAATAATCAATTAACTATAAAATAGGTTTTAATTAAGATATTATATAAGAAAAAAGAGAAAGGTATTTATATTTATTATAAAAATCAAGAATATTTATAAAATTAATATTATTTTATATAACTATAATACTTTATTAATATTAATACTATTAATTTTAATATAATATTTAAATTTAATTTAAAAGATAAAGAAAATAATTTATTTTTAAATTAAATCTTATTTAAGGATAGATTAATTATATAATAGCCTTAAAAAAAGATTAATATTAGATTATAATAAAAAAGGAATAGAATATTAAAGCTAGATTAAATAAATATTTATTTTTAATTCTTATTTTTTTAAACTCTATTATATTTATAAATATAAAGATTAACTTAGGATATAAATACTATAATATAATTAATAAATAAATAAATAACTTAATAATTAAGATTAGATTTAATATATCTTTTAAGATTATATATATTTAATATTATTATAGGATTAATTAAGGATTATAAAATATATTTTATAATTAAGGTATAAATAGATATTAATAGTTAGGACTTTATCTTAATTATATATATAATCTTAAGGTTATTAAAAGATTTAATTCTAAGATTATTTTAAATATAATATAAATAGATTTATTTTATTATAAAAAAAAAGAACTTTAGATTAATTAAATAAATAGAATAATTATAAAAGAAAACTTTATTTAATTAAAATATATAAATATTATTATAATTATAAGATTTATATTTATTATATTAATAAAAAGATAAAGATAAAAGATATTTAATATAAATAAATTTCTTATTATTAATATTTATAAAATAAATACTATCATAATAGATATTATTAAGAGATATAATATTCTAGATAATTTATTTAAAATAAGTATAAAATAAATAATAATCCTATTATAGCTTTTTAAAGAATTATATAATTTTATAATATTATTTAATAAGGAGAAAGCTAATAATTTATCTTTATATTAAGGAATAATAGATTATTATATTTAAATTTAAATAAAATTAAATAAATAATAAATAAATTTATTTTAAAGACCTTTATATAATATATTCTAAGATTATTTATTAAAGATATAAAAATAATTATAAAATTAATAAATAAAAAATAGATTAAAACTAGCTTCTTTTTAATTATTATATTTTTTTTTATTAAAAAAGCTATAAAAGAATAGAGATTTTATATAAATTATTAGGCTTTAAATAAAATTATAATAAAAGATTAATATTTATTATTATTAATTATAGAGATATTAAGATTATTTTCTAATATCTATTAATTTATAAAACTAGATATTTATTTTATTTTTTATAGAATTTAAATTATAAAAAGAGATAAATACCTTATAATATTCTAAATCTAATTTAATTTATTTAAATAGCTTATTATATTATTTAATTTATTAGGTATTTCTATAATCTTTTAAGTATATATTAATTTAATCTTAGAATATACCTGAAATAATTTTATTATAATATATCTAGATAATATTTTAATATATTTAAAAGACTTTAAAAAGGTTTATTTATAAAAGATTTAAGATATCCTTATATATTTATAAAAAGCTAGTTTATTTATTAATATTAATAAAGATATATTTATTATAACTATTATTTAATACTTAAGATTTATTATTAAAATAAGAAAAGCTATATATTTAATATTTAAAAAGATTATAGCTATAAAACAATAAGAAATCCCTATATAAATATAAGGAATTAAAAGCTTTCTAGATTTTATTAATTTTTATTAAGAATTTATTTTATTCTTTTTTATTTTAATTAAGCTATTTATATATTTAATAAATAAAGGAATCCTTTTTTAATAAAGTAATATAAAAGATTTAACTTTTAAAGTATTAAAGTAAATATTTATTATAGAATTAGTCTTAATTTAATAAGATCTTAAAAAAGAATTAATTATTTAAAGAAGGTATTTAAAGGATATTTATTATAAATATATAATAATATCCTATTATTAATTATATATTACTTAATTATATTTATTATAATTAAAAGGAATTATATAATTTATAATAAATAATTTCTAATAATTATATTATATTTAAAATATACTTAATTAAATTTAAAGAAATAATAAAGCTATTTATTATTTTAATTAATTATAAAAATCTAGAATATTTTATAAGCCTTAAAAAGCTTTTTAAATAATAAATTAAATAAATAAAAATATTTTTATTTTTTTAATATTATCTTTATTATTAATTTAGCTTTTAAATAGCTTAATTTAATACCTTATTAAAAAAAGAGTAAAATATAAAAGATAAAAAGATAATCCTAATATAAATTATATATTTAATTAAAATAAACCTAATATATATATATATATTATTTAAAAAGGAAATAAATAACCTTTTAAATAGAATAATATTATTTAAAGATATTTATTTAGCTTTTAAGACTAGACCTTTTAAAAGAATCCTATTTATAATTATTATTTATATATAATTATAAAGAATATATAATAATTCCTTATTAAAACTAAGATAAAAGAATAAATAATAGATTATATAATAAATATATATAAGGTATTAATTTATAAAGATTAACTCTAGCTCTTAAATTAAAAATCCTTTATTATTATAATTATTTAAAGAATCTATAACTCCTTTTTAATAGAATATCTAGAATAAGAATAAATATTTAAACTCTTTTATTATAATTATTATTAAAATAATATATTATAATTAATTTATTAATTTATTAATTTATATATAATTATTTAATATATTAAGATAATTAAATCTTTTAATAATAATACTAGAAATTATTTTAATTATTATTTATTATAAATAAATATTAAACATAAATATTTATTAAGTTTATAATAAAGCTCTTAAGATAAGATAATTTATTAAAATTTATAATAATTATTATAGATTATTTATTAAAGTATATTTAATTAAAAATAATAATATCTATAATTATTAAGATATATATTAAATAATTCTAAGATATTTAATAATACTTTTATAGAATCTTAAAAAAAAATTATTATAGATAAGGATTTAAATTAATTAAATTATTTTTATATTATATTATATAAATTAATTAATATAAAATAACTCTTATTTATTATATATTATTTATAAATAGATAATAATATAAAATATATAAACTAAAAAATTTAAATTATTTTTTAAATAATTATATATTTTTTATAGTTTAACTAGATTAATTATCTTTTAGTCTATTAATTTATATTTAATAATAAAAAATCCTTAATAATTAATATAAACTTAAATAAATTATTAAATAGATTCAAGATTAATTTAATATAATAGAAATTATATTTAGATAAAAGTAAAATATTATTAAAGGGATAAGTAATTATATTCCTTAATTACTTTTAATTCAGAGCTAATCTTATATAAATAATTATTATTTATATTTAGTAATAAGCCTAAAAGACTATAAATAACTTTTAATATCTAATAAAATACTTTCTTTTTAAAGATAATATTTAGCTCTCTTTATATAATATTAAAATAAATTATTTAAATTAGAAATTAAATTAATTATATATTAAATATAAGATAATTATTATTCTTATACCTTTAATAATTATATTAGATATATTAAAAAAAATCTATTTAATCTTTTATATTAATTTAATAAAATAAATATTAAATAACCTATTTTTATTTTAATAAATAATAGATAATAGATTAAGCTTCTTTAAATATTAAACAATAATAATAAGAATATTATATAAGAATAAAAAATAAAAAATATTTTAATAATAAAAAATAAATAAAAAGAGATTAAAAATAATAAGTATTTATAAAATAAAAAGGTTAAGATAATTTTATATAAGGATTATTAAAGAATATAAAATAATTATAAGCTTTAAATAATTTAAAATAAAATAAGATAATATTTATTATTTTAATAATCCTATATTATAATAATATTAAATAAAGGTATTATTATTAGATATTATATATTTATAATAATAAAAATAAAAATAAGTATTTATACTTTTTATTATTATTTAATAATAAAATCTAATAATATATTAAGCCTATTTTAAGCCTATTAAATATCTTTCTTTATTTAGGATGTTAATTTTAATTTTATCTTATTTTAATTAATATTATCTATATATTAAAGATATCATTAAAATAAACTAAATAAAAGAATATTATTATTATTAAATAATTAATAATAAGTATTATCTGTAAAAGCCTTAATAAAATAGATATTAATAGATAATAATATAATACCTTAAAATTAATATATTCTAAAAAGAAAGAGATTTATTTTTATTAAGGATTTATATAGAAGATATAATAAGAATATAAGAATACCTTATAAATATATCTTAAATAATATAAAAACTATAAATAATATAATAGAACTAGTATTATTCATATTATTTATAATTATTATAAGGATAAAGAAAAAGTTAATAATAATCATTATATAATAATTAAAGTTCTTTTAGAATTAAATTAAAGCCTAGTTTACTTTTATTATTCTATCTATTATTAGACTTATATCTCTTTTTTATATATAAATTATATCTCTTATTTTAATTAATAATCTTATCTTAGGATTAATAAAGATTATTTTAAATATTATATATTTAAAAGGGATTTATATAAATATAAAAGATTAAAATATATATCTTATTTTATTATTATATAAAATAATATAAATCAAATTTAAATAAGGATATAATAGAGATATTATAGTAAGATATTATAATTAAAGTATTTTAGTTTAAAAATATATTAAAACCTTTAAAAGTTAAAGGATTAATATTATAAGATTATTATAATAAGATAAAGGTATTAATAATATTTAAAATAAAAATAAGAAAAAGAATAGTTATATATTTATAAATATTTATAGGTATTATAGATTTTATTTTAATAGCCTTTAAAGTATACTTTTAAGCCTTTATTTAAGCTTATTATTCTTAAATAAAAATAGCCTATCTAATTATAATACTCAAAGCCTTAAGAATTACTTTAATTATAATATAATTATTATATATTATATAGATATATAATATTATAAATATATTTTAAAGTTTATTATTATTTTATAATATATAGTTTTTATAATTATAAAAAGAATATATTTTATAATATAATATATAAATATAATTAAAAAAAAGATTATAATTTTTATAATTATTTATATATAATTATTTAATATAAAGAAGATAAATTAATTTAATTTCTTTAGAAAATATAGTTAATTCTATATTAAAATTATTAAGAATAATATAATTATTAATAGCTTTTCTTTTTTAAAAAGGGGCTATATATAATTAACTAGAAATTAAATAAGAAATATAATTTATATTTATAGGAGTTATATTATTTAAATCTATACCTATATTAGATATATTATAATTTAAGAGGGGATTAAAGAGATTATTATCCTTAGATTATAAAAGTATAATACTTATTATTTTTATTATTAATAAAGAAAAAGATATAATAAGAGTTTAGGTATCTTATTATTATATATAAAAGAAAGGATAGGATTTAAAATAAAAATAAAAAGGAAATTATTTAAATTAATAATACTTTTAATAAAGAAAATAAATAAGAATATAAGATATATAAAATAATAATTTAAAGGGGATAAAGAATATTTTATTAAATTACTAGAGTAATTTATATTATATCTGCTTTATGTTCTTATTATATAATAATTAAATAAGATTAAAAATTTTATTAAAGGAAAAATAATATATTATAGGCTTGGGCTTAAAGGCTTAAGCCTTAGGTATAAAGATAAGATAGGCTTAAATCAGGCCCTATTAATATAAGAAAAGAGATTAAAATAAAGATTTCTCTTTTTTTTTAAGTTAATTAATATTATTCTTAATACCTATTTATAATAGCTATAAAGCCAGCTTATTATAAAAGTATATAATACTTTTTATAATTATATAAAAGATTAAATTATTTAAGAATAAAAGCTTTTTTTAATAATATAAAATATAGGATTTATAATATAAAATATAAATATAATAAAAGAAATAATTATATATTTTTTTATATAAATTATACTTTTAATATAAAATAAATATATTAAATATAATTATTTAAAAAAAGTAATTAATTTATTATTAAAATTATCTTATATAAATAAAATAAAAATAAAATATTTTTTTTAATATTTTTTAATATTAAATAAATTAATATTAATATTATATAATAATAAAAAGAATATATATCTTTAAAAGGATAATAGGCTTAAAGCCTTACTTAATATTATTTAAAAGGATATAAGACCTTAAATAATTTAATAGCTTATCTTTAAATTAGATATTTAAGCTTTTATAATAAGTATTATAATAATAATAATAATATAAAAAGGCTATATAATCACCCTTTTCTTATAATATTATTTATATTATATTAGAATATTAAAGAAAAGAGCTTAAAAAAGCTAAGATATTAATATAATTATATAAAGAATATAATATTATTATTATATAAGAACTATTAATTAATCTATAAATAAAGATACTCTTTACTATAAAAAGAGATAAGTATTATATAATATAAAATAATAATTATATAATTATATATATCTATAAAAAATAATCTTATAATATAATTATAATAAATTAATAGGAATTAGGCTTATGTTATATTAAAATAAGATAAGAATATCTATATAATATAATCTATATATTCTAAACCTTATAATAAAAGACTATAAATTATATTATTTATAATAATATCTTAACTATAAAAATAATATATTTTTATAATATATATTATTTAATATAAAATATTTATTATAGAAATTAATTAAATATTTAGATTATATTTAAATTAATATAATAATAATATATTTTTTTAATTATCTTTTATAGAATAATTATATAAGCTAAAGATAATTAATAAATTAATATTTTAAATTTAATTTAATAGAATTTAAATTTATTATATAAATATTAAAATATTAATATAAATATAATAGGATTTTATTATTTTTTATAAATAATAAGGATTAAGATTATAATAAGATCTTATTCTTAAATTAATATAATAAAAGAATAGGCTTAAAAAAAATATAATTAAAATATTAATTAAATTAATCTTTTATAATTAATAAGAATATTTAAATATTAATCTAAAGATAAATATATTAATAATATAATTATAAAATATTATAGATAATATAGATAATATAATACTTTAAAGATATAATAAAGCTAGAAAAATACTTATATCTTAATAAAATAAGATTATTTCAAAAGTAATCTAAAAGCTTAAAAAATAAGATATTATTATATCATAAGATTATAATAAACTTAAATAAACTCTATATTTAAAAAAAGAATTATAATAAGATTTTTTATATAATAAAAAAAAAGAATTAATATATATTATTAATATTAATTTTATTAAAAAAGAAATAAATATAAAATTTAAAAAACTAAATTATACTTTAAAACTAGATATCTTTAAAATTATTAAAATTATTATTATTAAAATATAATAATAATATTAAAGCTATTATAACTATAAAAAGATATTAATTTTAATTAAAAAAAATAAAGATTAAAAAAAAAAAGATAATAAAAAGGCTTAAAATTAATAAAAATAATAAAATATAACTTAATAAAATAATTTGATTTATAAAGGTTAAATAAATATTTTATAATATTAAAGTATAAAAAGCTTTTAATAAAAATAATATTTTAATAGGATTCTTTTAAGCTTATAATTAATTATTTTATATAATAATAATATATTTAATAATTAAAAGCTTTAAATTATAATATTTCTTATAATAATTTTATAATATAATTATAATAATCTTAAAAAAGCTTAAGAAAAAGCTAATAATTTATTAAATTATTAAAAATTAAAAACCTATTTTTTTATTAATTATAATAAAAAGGATTATTAAAATAATTCTTATTTTCTTTAATTCCTTTTATTTTATATATTATTATTTTATATTAGGCTTTAATTAAGATTTAAGGCTTAAATATAATAGGATTTATTAATAATATAAATCTATTTAATAATAATTTTAATATAAATAATATTTATCTTTAATTAATAAAGATTTTAAGAATATATAAACAATAATTATAAATTAATAAATTTAAATTAATTTATTTTATTAAAGCTTATATTATATTTATATAAAGCCTTTTATTTAATAATATTATAATATATTTTATAAAATATATATAATTATTAAATATTAAATTTAATAAAAACTTATATTTATTAAATATTAGATTAAAATCTAAAATAAATTTATATTATAAAATCTAATATTTATAAAGCTTATTATAAGAATATAAAGATTTTCTTTTTATATAATATAAATTATTTATATTATAATAATTTATAATATTATTATTTATAAAATAATTATATTTTATAAAATAAATAAACTATTAATCTTTAAAAATATTAAGATAATATATATAATATAAATACTATACTTATATAATATTATTAAGGCTTATAAAGCTATCTTTATTTATCTTTTTAAATTAAAGACTTTTATATTATTATTAGAATTTTATCTTATATAATAAAAAGCTAGAGATCTAGATTATTTATAAATCTATATAGATTTATTTAAATAAGTATATAATATTATAATAATATTAATATAATTATAAGAATAAAAAAAAAGATTATTAAATATCTTATCTTATAATATTATATATCTTATCTTATAATATTAAAATATATTAAACTATTATTAATAAACTATTAAATAAACTATTATATCTTTTTAAAATAAAATTAATTAAATTAATATATTTAGAATATTATTTATAATAAAAAGGATTATATAATAAATAATAAAACTTAAATAATTAAAGGAATATAATTTAAAAATATAAATCTAAAAAAGAAAAAAAGAAATAATAATAAAATAATAAAGATATTAAAATATTTATAAATAGAATATTATTATAAGATATTTAAGAATTATATATTAAATATAATAAGGCTATAATAATATCTATATATTATTATCCTTTATTTTTATATTATAAATATTTATATTATTAAAATAGATTTTAATCTTTTATTAAAAATTTAAATAATATAATAAGAATATAATAAATATAAAAAAAATATATATAATATTATAAAAATAATTTAATTATTTATTTTTAATTAATTTATATAAATAATAGAAAAAATAAGATTTATTTATAATTTAATAATAATATTATAAAGCTTATATTTAATATAATTTTTAATAATATCTTAAATTATTATATCTTAATATAAGATTAATAATTATATTAATATAATAAAATATAATAATATATTATCTTAATAAGAAAGAATTTATTAATAATAATATTAATATTAAAAAAGATTAATTTTAATATTTAATAATAATATTAATATATTATTATAATAATATAATAATTTATATATCTTATTATAATAATAATATATATAATAATAATAATAAATATAATATTAATTAAAGCTTAAAAAATATTAATAATAATAATATAATAAAATTAAAATAATATATTAATAATATTATAATAAATATTAACTTTTAAATACTTTATAATAATATATAAATAATAGAGATATTAATAAAAGTTAATAATAATAATATAATAAGATTAAATCTATTTATAATATAATATAATAATTATTTTAAAAAATTAAATTCCTTTTTATTTTCTTAAAAATAATCTTTATAATCTTTTTTAATAGGAAATTAAATATAAGAAAAATATAATAAAAATAAATAAATCTATTAATAATAAAATTAATTTTTTAAAGGGATTTTTTTTAAAATATTTATTTATTAAATCTAGTTTAAATTATATAAAAAGAGAAAAGCTATAAGAATATAATATTCTTTATAATAAAAAATAATAATAATAATAATATTATTAATTATTTAATAGTAATTAAATAAATAATAAAATAGTAATAAAAATAATTTTTTAAAAGATTTTATATAAAAAGATATTAAAGATATTAAATATTTAAGTATTATAAAAATATATTTAATACTCTTAACCTAAATAAAAAAAAAAGAAAAAAAGAAAAAAAGATCTTATTTATTAAAATAGCTTAAAAAAATAAGATTTATATAATAAAAACAATAAGAATATATAATAATAGAATTATAAGATTATTAATAGCTATTAATAATATAAGAGAAAATAAAGCTATTATAATAATATCTTAGGATAATAATAAATTATAAAACTATTAAAAATAAATAAAAAAATAAAATCCTATAAAAATTAATAAAATCCTAAATTTTATAAGCTTTAAAATAATCTTAATAATAAAGAAATTAAGATAAATTAATTAAATTTTATTAAAAATATAATATATATTAATATAGTTTTAAGGCTAGCTTTATTAATCTCTAGCTATTTAATAATAATTAAATAAATATAAAGGTATTATATATATTAAATTAATTCTTTATTAATTATTAAATATAAAGATAAGATTTATTATATATTAAAGGATAAAGAATAATATTATAATAATATAAAAAGAAAGTATTAATATAAAAAAAAGAATAAGGGGTTTTTATTTATTTTTTTCTTTTTATTTATTAAATTAAAAGGGATTATATATCTTATAAAGAATTTAATTCAAATATAAAAACTAGATTAATATAATTATAAGATTAATAATAATAAATTAAATATTTAATATATTATTTATTTTTTTATTTATTAAATATAAAAATAAAGAAAAATATAAGAGTAATTATTTATTAATTATAATTAATATTTAAAAAGAATTAAAATAATATTTAATAAAAAAGAATAAGAATATAATATAATCTTAAAATAAGATTTAATAAAATATAAATAAAGTTATTTTTCTATTATTTTATTATTAAGATAATTAATAAATAGATTTATATAAAAAATCTTTTTATCTTATAATAAACCTTTATTATCTTTATTAATTAAAATAATAATATAATATTAAAAGTAAGAAGATATATTATAGGCTTAAGCTTTTAATTTAAGTCTTAATTATAAATATAAGATAAGCTTAATCTAAACCTAATTAATATAAGTAAAGGAAATATATAAGAATAATATAAGGATCTTTTTTTTTAAGTTTATTAATATTATTTTTAATATTTATTTATAATAATTATAAGGCCAGCTTATTATATTTATAATCTTAAAAATAATAAGAGTTATAAAGAGTATAAATACATAGTTTATCAAGATTAAATAAATCATTAAAATATATAAATATTTTATTTTATTTTTTAAATATTTTTATAATATTAAAAAAGATAATAGTTTATAATTTTAAAGATCTTTATTATAAATAATTACTAATCTAGCTAGAAAATATTAGAGATGACGAGATTAGTATTATTATTATATGTTTTTTTGCATTCTTTTAATATAGGTTATAGTAGTATAAGGTATTTTTTTGTGGCCCTAACTTGGGTATGGCCATAACTTAGATGGCTCGACTTACTGTACTGGACATATCAGTACCTAGGCCGCTGTTAATTAATAAGGCCTCATAGCGTAGGCCATAGTGCAGACCCGGCGCAAGCAATTAAGTTGACAACAGCACAGGCCACGGCGCAGACCCGGCATAGGAATTGAATTGATAAAGGTGCAGGCTACAGCGCAGGCTACAAGGCAGACTTGGTACAGACAATTAAATTGACACCACGGCGCAGACCCGGAGTATGTATGTAATTCTGGATCATATGATTGCGAACTTGGGTGTGTGGGCTCGGCTTGAATGGGTGCACACAGAAAAGGTGGGCTGTAATATGCGAATAGCAAAAAAGTAATATGCGAATAGTAATACTCACTATAATACTCTTTATAAAAGATCTTAATTAATAGATTTATTAATATATAATTAGAAATCTCTATCAATATATAAAGTTCTTCAAAGATCTCAGTTAAGAAAACTACTAGTAACTACCTTAGGTATCCAAACTGTTATATAGGAAAAGCTTTTTAACACTCTGCTGCTAGGCCATGTGATATTTATATCTTCTATACCTTCACAACCCCCATGCGCATGTTTAACAGCCTTTCTCCGTGGCATTCTCTCCCTCTCACCAAGTACTACATTTGTATCCCCGATCCACAGCCGTTACCAAAAGATGATGTAGTTGCGATCACATGTGTAAATAAATAAACATAGCAGGAACTGTTAGATATTCAACTGGTCAAGCATCGCCAAGCATTGCGGACAGATGTGTTTGTATATGGGTAAGATAGTCTCTCTATTCATTAACTTTAGAAGCTCTGCGCAATTCAATATTATGAGTCTACCAGCTCTCTCTCTCTTGTAGAGACCGATCCCAACCCAACAAAGCTCAGGGTTGGTTAGTTGCTCCGGTCTGGTCAAAATAAACACAAGAATCCATAAGATTCATTTTTGACCTGTTCAGGCCTCCAGAAAATACCAGGGCTGCTCGCCTGGTTTGTAGACTGGGCCTGGCACCTGCATCGGAACGGGCACGGTCCCTGCAAACATGCTCATGTCAGCCCCATTCGGCCTCTTTCCGTCTGGTTTTGGCACCGAAATCACCACGCCAGATTCCCAGTTACGACAATTCATCTTCGGCTTGCCTGTTGATCTGTCTTTAACCACGCGACCCCTGCGCCGGTGATCGCCGTCAATGCCAACCTTTATATGCAAGAGAGGATAGGGACCTCATTCGACTTACCAAGCGCTCTCGGATAGGTTAGCGCTACCCACGTATGCCCAACCAGGACACTGCCCCGTTTTAATTTCACCACCATTTGTCTGCCGAACGAATATAATCTTGCTATGCATCAAGAGCCCGTCACGGTTATTGACCGAGTCTCGGATTAGTTCCGTGGGAAAACTGGGTGATCGCCACCACTTCGACTGTACACATATCGTACCGCCTGCCTATCCAGTCAATTCGATATGGCGTCAAATCAGCCATGTGAATCGCCATTCATATTGTCTCACAGCAGTCCCTTACCTGTTTTCCACCGCGACTTTTGCAAACCGTTTCATTTGTGGGAAAGTATATACGAAATCGCTTTTGTAGCAGCTCAGATGGCACTATTCCTTGGTTTGCTTGTCTATGGCTGACCCTTTCGTAATATTCTGCCAAACCATCATCGCCTACTTCCTGTTAGCCAATTTTGCTCCTCGACCAATCGAAAGTTGTTATTAGGGTATGCTACCCTTGCAAGCGTTGTATATGGCCTTCACCAAATCTCGATTGACTGAGCCCAGAGACGCACACTGGTTTGTAGAGTTAGCTTACACTATGTTACACTACGTCTAAACCTTTGAATGAGAACGCACAGCTAAGTCGACTTCGACAGGGCTGGAGGTGGCGAGACCCAGCGTCGCAACACTAGTGCCCAGACCGCAATATCCTTGACTAGTTGTCAGCTCTGTCCTTACCAATGGATTCCTTGAAGGGTAAATGTTACTAACCTACCCGCTTCAGGGAGTCCTCCATATGGGCACCCGGTCTGGCAACAGTCAGTACCAGGGAGTCACAAGAGAACGTATGGTGACTGGTGAACATACATTGTGTGTACAAAGGCCATATGTTCTGTATTCGAGAAATCATATTTGGAAAGACTTGCAATCATTCCTCCATCAACCCCAGCCGCTTGGAGGAAGTATTCAAGCTCTTGGCTGAAAAAAGTTGGCCTATGGGGAACGGGGCTCTTCAGCCGCGGAAGATCAATGAGAAACACCAGCTGCCGCTAAGTTAGTGGAACAGCATATACAGTTGAGGTATCCAAAAGCGCTACGTACGTTCTCCATGACGCCAGTTTCACCCCAGTCATAAGGAACTAGATTGGCCGTCGGGATAACAATACGGAGATACTCGGGGAACTTGAGTAGCTGCAACTTGCTGTGCATTGCGCCTGGGCCGCGCATCGGGGGGAAACAGAACTTTATACTAGAAGGGACATTGGCACGCATAGCATGTTTCTGTCGAAACACAAGCCGAGTCAGCGGCTCTGGCAAGTCCTGAATAGCTATGGGCTGCCCATACCTGTGTGTCATCCGTGGCAAAAGCTAACAGTAAAAGTCGCGTTTTACTAACATCAATCTTCGAAAGCATCCAATCCTCGTCCCATTGAAACGACGAAATCATAGCCAGTACCAGTTGATCCTTTTGTAAAACATCCTCGATAGTGATATCATCATCAGTTCGGGGATATCCTCGAACCCAAGTACGTTTGACTGCACCGTTAGGATAACGTAGTCCGCATGTAGACATGGAGCTAGAATCGTGGTTTTTAGGACCATGGAGGGCAATTGATTGCTTCTTTGGATTGGGCAGCTCAACACACTGGTCAGTGGAAGACGACCGGCGTCGCTTTGCCAGTCTACATAGTCTCTCCTCCTCCATCTTTTTCCTATCCAGAGGAAAGGATCCAAGCAAGGCTTTACTAGACTTTGAGGAGTCATACGTTGTTGCTAGTGAGGGATCCCGAGTCGCTACCGTTTGGCTTTGTTCCAGCAAAGACAAGGCAATGGCATACCGAAGTGTCTCTTCATCATTTGCGTCGCTTGCCAAAACTGGCAGGTCGGCGGCTGTTCTAACCATCGTGGTGTCGTGCAAGGGGTAACTTAATCAGTGCGGTTATTCCGTGTTGGCAAGTGACTTCGCAAACTGATCATTGACGACATAATGAAGGTAATAAGTAACTACCTGTCAATATGTGACCACTGGTCGATGCCAGCGCGCCTCAGCGTCGCGAGCTCACGTGCCACCAACACAACGACAGAGAGTTTACGGTAGGTACCTTGGTGATTATGTGACCGCAGAAGTTCGGTTCAATGCAAGTCCATTCTTCCTATCGATAGACAACACATAGTGGACAGGTATGTCGCCTACCAATCACAGTGCTTGCTATATTTTAGTTAGCCCATGGAGTCCATGACGTAGTGATGTGTGCACCCATTACTCCCCTCAGAGATATATCAACTGAGAACAAGTCTTCTGAGCTCTCTAGCCGTTCATCACAAAAGGGCCGAGCCCATTAAATTCCAAATTTACAAGTTCATCGTTTCATACCACCACTGCCCGTGGACTAGGTTTGTCAACGGCCTAAGACCGATCTGCCCAAATATGGCATCGTCCGATAGGAGACGTCATATTGTGATTGTCGGCGGTGGGGCAGCAGGAATGGTAAATCATCTTGTCAACGCTCAAGTATTCCCGAATATGGCTAATAAAACCTCAGTCTTGTGCTGCAACTCTGGCAAATCACCCTGATAAGTTCAAAGTGACACTTTTGGAAAAGGGTTCCATTGTTGGTGGACAGGCAACATCAATCCCCTTGGATGAGAAAAAGTACGGTGCTACATGGATGAATAATGGCGTTCAAGGAGGCTCAAAGGTGCGCTGACTATCTCTAAACACTAAACAGACAATTCAAGGTAACTGACCAGTTTGGGAAGATCTTTAAGCATACATTCAACTTCTTTCGTCAGCATGGGCATCCTCCACAAGAAGTTCAGCTTCAAGTGTCTTTCGGCATGGGTGAGGATGGGTTCTGGACCAACTGTTTTCCTAGCAAGCTTGTGGCTAGCTTCTCCTCTGACATAAAAAAATTCGGATTCTTCCTCAAGTTCATCAAATGGACGATGCCCGTATTTGGTCTTATCCCAATTTCCATCATGCTACGTGTTTTCTTCTTCAACAAAGACTTTGGTGACAAAATGGTTTACCCGCTCATTGCACTCTTCTTGGGCACTGGGAATCAAACTGCCAACGTACCATCCGCCATTGTCGAACGTCTCTTCAATGACCCCGATATGAAACTCTGGGACTATGACCCTGAAACTCTGTTACCAAACCAGCCTACCATGGTCACCTTTGACAACTTACACGATTTTTATAGTCGATGGAGAGAGGATTTGGTAAACAAGGGCGTCGCAATTCGATGCGGTGTTGAGGTACATGCTATTACTTCAAGGTCCAAACAGGGAATTGACCTCCTGGCCAAAGACGTCAGTAACGGCGAGACAACAAATGAACATTTCGATGATATAGTACTCTGCGTCTTAGCAGATGCAGCCCTGAAAATCCTTGGGAATACAGCAACGTGGCGCGAGAAGTTCGTCTTGGGTGGTGCCACCTTTTACGATGATGTAACCATCACACATAGCGATACGGAGTACTTTACAGCCCATTATGAGACTCATTTCAAGTCTGATCTGTGTGCTGAACCAGGCTCCCAAGAGCAAGAAAGGCAAATTGCTGTGGCCAGGGGTCAAGGCTTGTCTGATGTTGACAGCTTCCAGCCAATGTATTACACATTCACATACCAGCAAGATCCACGTCTCATCGAGATGTCTTTCAACTGTAGCAATTATCAGCACCAGCTTAGGAAAGGGAAATCTTTAAATGATTCGACCCTACAGCCAGTGTACCAAACTATCTTTTTGGACAAGAAACAAAGCCACATGTGGACGATCGATGGCATAAACAAAGATAAAATCATCAAACGCAACTGGTGGCACCAGCTTGGTCATCGATGGCAGCACTATGTACGCGTTGTTCCAGGCATGATGTTTCTTCAAAGCAGGAACCGGACTTGGTTTGCTGGGTCGTGGACCTTGGTGGTAAGTGTCTCTACTACCTGACCGTCATAAGTGACTGCCAACTAATAAGTAGCCACCAGAACATGCATGAACTTGCTTGTGTCAGCGGTATTGCCGCTGCCTATCATATTGGGGCTGACTACAATATCTTTGATGATTTTGCACAGAGGTTCTTTTCCAAGTATCTCTTGTTATCGCACGGCATGATATTTTCTCGAGAGGAGCAAAAAAGAAAACAGCATAGCGAATAATGTCGCGGGCCACGATGCAAATGTGGGATGTTGGACTAGAAAAGCTCACTCTAGCCCATTGTAACCGTATATACATAAATATCACACCTAAGATCACTGGTCCTTCTAAATCAACGGGCACGTACCCGGGGGGGTGGCCCTTTGAAATTGGGTGGAAATGGTTTACACGTTTGGCACATTGATTTAGCTGCTTACTTCGATATTTCCCGGGGTTTGCCGCAGCAGGACAAAAACAAAACTTAGCGTTAGTCCATATCAGCGCCTTATCCGCTAACATATGCCAAGAACTCTTGGGTATCATGAAAACTAGTCAAACCAGTCCTAGAACAGATGTTTGTCCTGGTAGAAGCCACACGTTACATAATATCCAAGTCCATATGCCTCCCAAGAACCGTAACCCCGAGCTGAAATTGCAAATACCTCCGGAAAATACCACACTGGGGAGGATAGGTCCCGATTGAATCAAGTATCAACATAGGAAATGTGACCCTGTTGGCAACAATTCAAGTTGCAAAACAAAACAAAATAAAAAGAAGGAGCCAACCACAAATGCGGATGAGCACCTATTCAATGGCTGATATTGAACTGTAGGAAACGCTACCAGGGCTGCAAGTGGTATACAGAATGAAGCTTTGGGAGGAAGGATAAGCCATTGCGGTGTGTGAAAATTACTGGACAGAGCACTGTTGCACTAAGAAAAAAGTCTGCGTTCCGTGGCCGACGAATCTGCAGTCGGTTCGAGTTTCAAGATTCTGCGAAGGTCATTCTCCATGGCTTGAATGTTGCTAGATCGACTGTAGTCTCCATTCAAATCCATCCTGTTGCTGCGTATGGGCTGTGTGTGTCCTGGAAGAGCTGACGACGTAGGGACTGGCGGAGAAACAGGCAGAGTTGAGTCAGATGACCCGTTTCTACCAAAAAGAAATTTCTTAAGAGCTTCGGTCGGATCGTCAGGAGCAAGGCTAGGTGAACATGTCTGGGCTACTGGTCCAGGAGCATGGTAGGATAAGTTGTTCCGAGCAGCTTTGATTCGATCATGATATGGCGTCGAGAAAGCGGGTCCCATTGGTCGACTTGGGTCTAGATCGAAGCTATCTGTACCACTGAATGATTGTCTGGTATAGGAGCGGCGTGTTTGGGAAGTGAAGTTTGACCCCATTGGTGAGCCGATGAGATCAACGGCCTGATGTGAGGACAGTGAAGTTGTGCCTGAAGTGTCTTGTGCCCCGCCAGCAGAGTAGTCTTGACGTAGTCTCTCTTTTTCCTCTCGGTGGGCACGGAACATAAAATCAAGAGGTGACTCGTGTTGCTTTGGAGGAAAAGCTGGACGAAGCGGTGTCGACGCATCCGTATCTGTAGCTGGAGGTGATGGCTCGTGGGCGTTCCTCTCAGGCTTGTAGACGGGAGATTCACTCGACGTCTTCGAGAGGAAACTTGGAATGGGTAGTGCTGACGGCGCTGGAGAAGCATGGAAAGTGGCTCCAGCGAATGCGGTGCCTACCACAGCTTTCATCGACGAGGACCGTTGAGGTGGGGTATAATCATTTGGTTGCCTCGAGTCGGGCGACGTTGGTAAATTTTTAATCTTGGGTTTCGAATTTCTGTTTCGCGGTTTGGGTACAGTCTGTTGCGCAATGTACGCATTGGCATGGCCGGGTGATGCAGAGCTGAGCTTGTTTGGAGTTTGAGGGGTGGTGTGATAATGTGATGCTGCGAAAACAGCGGCATCGTTTTCAGACGCATACGCTTTCTGAGTAGATGATCTAGCGTTATTGCGGCCATTTCTTCGACGAGCCGGCGTTATATTGGGTGGGGAAGACATGTCGTCCATGAGGCAATCGAAGTGGGCAAAAAGTGGAATCTTTCCTGACTTTGTGCGAGAAGACGTCGAGGTTGAGTGTGATATTACGTTGGAAAGTTGGCATGTAGTCTGGCCTGGTTGACGGTTCAATGAATATGGCAGGCGAGATGAAGATATTGCAAGTGGCTTGTCTGGGCAGTTATTCGGTCTGCCTTACCGTTGGACCAAACATCAACAACAATGAGGGATGAGTGAGTGGTAAGCAAGGGCGACAGAAGCAACATGCGCAGACTGGCAAGAGCCGCCCAAAGCGGCGGCGCAACCCCGCTAAAGCCATACACATTTGTCTGTGTTTTGCATTGCTCCTCCGCCCACTTCGACGCTGGTAAGATGGTGAATGCCAAAAATAGGTAGTTGATATGAACATTTCACTGCAAATCTCTTGAGCTCACACAAATACTCTGATGAACAATCTAGTAGTCCAGTAAAATGAGCCGTGCCAGCATCACCATAATAGCGATTGGACTTTGTGTCTATAATTACGTGTTCCAACTAGTAAAAAGATGATAATGAAACAATTGATGCTACCTCGCACAATTATCATGCCATATAGACAGCTTAATACCCAGCATTAGCAGTTGACACCCGTACGGACAGATCCGTGATCCGTGGTACAGGTTGCATATTCCACCATGCCCATATAGTTTGGAGGGTAAGGAATGTTGTAGGTATAGGCTAGTAACATAATCGGTTGGATCACGCACCACCTTCAATATTGCGTAGAGCACGGTGCGATATGTAGGCAACATGCGGCGCTTCTGGTTTGCCGCTGAGCTCACAGCTTCAACCCCACTGGGGACCTACTGTTTGATTGATTAAATACCCATCTCTACGCATAGACAACTGGACTTGCAATTCCCGAGCTAAGGCGGTTTGGGCCAGTACCTGTACACGCCAAGAAGTTTTTTAATCTTAGTGCATGCCGGTCATTGATATGTGGTATTCTTCTGGCGGGGCGGCGTCATGGCTCTGTATACCTCAACAGTCGTAGGCATGTATGTAGCTCTGGCAGTGCAACTTGCGTTTGTGCCATATCTGAGTGCGACGCACCCTTAAACGATCACACAGAATACAACTGTTACATCTGCTTCCTCAAAGATCGCTCGTCTCACAAACAACATCAATTTGTCTATGCAGCACCCGCAACGTGTGCAAAACCCTTAACTCACATACGTGGGGCACCCACACTTGGCTGCGTCCTGTCTTGCCAGCTGTCCATCATGGCAGATGTCGAAATGAGCGATGCACCTGTGGCTGCTAAGAAAGCCGATGGGGGTAACGGAAAGAGTGTTGATGGCAAGAAAAAGTTCGAGGTGAAGAAGGTTCGTACTCCATTCTGGCGAGCCGTGGTGTGGAATGAAGAACTCTATTAACCCCAGCAGTGGAATGCCGTTGCTCTCTGGGCCTGGGACATCGTGGTTGACAACTGTGCGATTTGCCGGAACCATATTATGGATCTATGTAAGGCCATGACTGCTGTGCTCCATGATGGACATTATGCGCTAAGTACAAGAATCACCAGGCATTGAATGTCAAGCGAATCAGGCGTCAGCAACGAGCGAGGAGTGCACAGTAGCTTGGGGTATTTGCAATGTGAGAAAACGTCCATTCAAGCGTGCAAACTCATCAATAAACCGAACTAACATTTGGGTAGCATGCATTTCATTTTCACTGCATTTCACGATGGCTTAAGGCTAGATCTGTCTGTCCCCTCGACAATAGAGACTGGGAATTCCAGAAATACGGCCGCTGAGGCAAAGAAAGCAGGAGATGTCATAGTGACAGCGTATCGGTGCATTAAGAACAGTTTTGCCAGTACTGCAGCTGTACTTTGGCCTATCGTGTCACCAGGAACATAGCTTTTCTTCCTGATATAGAACTTGAGAAACGTTTGTGGTATTTCCCTCCGTCATCCGCCCATAGTCGGTCCAGATCCAACCGGCAACCATTTCACAGGGTTTTTGTTGTAGAATGACCAGGGTGGCACGACGACAATAAACGTCAACGCTGTGCCGCCAAGACCAACATATAGGGCTTTCTGTATATCTTGTAACATGTAACCGATGTTAAACGCGAGAAGCTGCACGGCACGTTAGTACAGGGCGAAAGTAAAACAGATATGTATCATCAGTACCCCACTGATGGCCAACAGAAGAGTGGCAAGGCCTTCAGCGCGGCTTTGTCCATCAAAGTCCTATAAACAATCGAAAATTAGAAACGGAGGAAGCTACTGTAACTGGCAAGCAAGGGGAGCTCGTACGACCTGGCCGTCCACAAAATCACGTAATTTGTCGAGGATCTGCTCAGCCATTATGAGGTCCCAATTCGGATCAGCGGTTTAGATTGTCTTCGCTTGTGCCAAACAATGTTAACATTCAGGGTTGATGCCGATATATTCAGGTGCTAAATTGTTGTGGCAATGCATTGCAGTGTGGCTAATATGACACAAGCAGTGTGAGCACTGATAATGGGGTATCTCAGTAGATGTCTTGTCTATAGGTATATCTAGTATCTATTATAATATAATAAATAAAATAAAATAAAATAAATAAAATAAATAAAATAAATAAAATAAATAAAATAAATAAAATAAATAAAATAAATAAAATAAATAAAATAAATAAAATAAATAAAATAAATAAATAAATAAAATAAATAAAATAAATAAAATAAATAAAATAAATAAAATAAATAAAATAAATAAAATAAATAAAATAAATAAAATAAATAAAATAAATAAATAATAAATAAATAAAATAAATAAAATAAATAAATAAATAAAATAAATAAATAAAATAAATAAAATAAATAAAATAAATAAAATAAATAAAATAAATAAAATAAATAAAATAAATAAAATAAATAAAATAAATAAAATAAATAAAATAAATAAAATAAATAAATAAATAAAATAAATAAAATAAATAAAATAAATAAAATAAATAAAATAAATAAAATAAATAAAATAAATAAAATAAATAAAATAAATAAAATAAATAAAATAAATAAAATAAATAAAATAAATAAAATAAATAAAATAAATAAAATAAATAAAATAAATAAAATAAATAAAAAGAGATTTTAAAGAATAAGTATTATAACCTAATAGCTAAGTTATATAGTAGGCCTTAATTATATGACTAAGTGACATCACTAGGTATATACTAAAGGCCTGGAATGGTATGAAATTGGATTATAATTCTAAAGGTAATCCTAGGCTTAGGATCACTCTTAAAACCATAATCTAATAGGATAGCTTATAATTCTAAGTATAATCCAGTAATAAGGATTATAACTCAAATTATAATCTATAATATATATATATATCCTTAATTTTTACTCTTTAAATATAGCTTAGATAGTTATTAATATACTTTTAATTTTATTATATTATTTACTATTATTTACTATATTAATACTTAACCTTTAATTATAATACTTAATATCTATTATTAATATAATAGATTATATTGCTTAGAATACTTTAATTTATCTATTAATATAAATCCCTTTTATTAGATTTATCCTTTAGGAATTTATTAAATATTATATATTAATAACTCTTATTTAATAGGTTATTATATAATCCTAAGTAATATTATTAATTACCTTAATTATTATAGGTATTACTTAATTAACCCTTGTCTTATTTACTATTAAGCTTTAAGCTCTATATAAAAAGAATATAAAACTCAAAACTAAATTATAAGCTAAATAAAAAGATCTTAGTAAAATTATTAAACCTTATAAGCTAGGACCTTTTATTAAATATTCTAGATTACTTTAAATATTCCTAATATAATTTAAAGCTTATTATTAGTTCTATCCCTATTAGTTATAGGAGGAGTCTATAAAAATCCTATATACTATAGGATATATAGAGAGGGCTATCCTTAAATAGTTTAAATCTATTATAAGAGATTATATAAATAAATAGGAAAAAGATTAAAATAATAAAATCAAAAAGATCTTTTAAAAATATAATAACTTTAAAGATATAATTAAAGAAGTCTTTAAGTAAATAGATAAGGAAAAAGCTATAATCAAAAAACTCAAACTATTATATTAATATAAATCAGCCTTAGACTATACCTTAGAATTTAAATAGATTATTTTATAGATTATCTAAGAAGATAATATATTAATAAAGTACTTTTATAATAGATTTAAGGAAGAAATTAAAAATAAACTCTTTAGGGAGGATAAATCTGAAAATTTAGCTAAGTATATTAGAATAGCTATTAAGATTAATAATAGATAGTTTATATAATATAAATAAAGAAAAACCAAAGGATTAGGATAAAGTGATTTTAGATAAAAGCTATAATATTAATTCAATCAAGGCAGATATAGAGAAGAATCTATTATCTATAAATATACCTTAAATCCTAAAAGAATAAAACTTAATATAATCTAAAAAAGAGATATATTAAAAATCTAATATTATAACTATAATAAATATAGATATATCTTTTAGTAATATAAATAATCTAAGAAAGATAAGAAACCTTAGAAACTAATATCTAATATATAATAAAGTATATATATTATAGCTATAAATAGATAAACCCTAGCTATAATAGGATAAAGAGGATAGAGATAAGGATAATCTAGAAACTATAAATACCTTATACCTTAATAGTTACTAATATTATAGACTATACTAATCTAATCTAATATTATATAATAGGATTAATAACTAGATATAGATATAAATAAGAAAGAATACTTTAAAGAGATTTTGGATTAATAAATAATCCCTACTATAGATAATAAAAATACTCTGATTAAAGATAAAATAATAAATAATAGCTTGGACTCTAGCTCTTTAGAATCTAAGAGTAAAGAGCCCCTTAGGATAACTTAGTATTATACTATACTATATCTATTATCTAAGAGTACTATCTATAAATACCTTTAGAAAGCAGTAATTAAACTTATATAAATATTAAGCTATATAGATAGAATTAATCTTTGATTTATAATTATTAAATATATTTATAAATAGATATTAAAAGAAAGCCTAGGTATTCCTATTTTAGAAGACTACCTTAGAAGAGCCTTTATATTAAAAACCAATTATAATAAATATAAAGATAATTATATACTCCTAGACCCTAATTATATTTTCTATAATAAAATCAGCTAGATATTATATATTGATTTCTCTTATTTCTAATATTAGAAAATAAAAATCTAGAATAAATTCTTCTTATATTATATAGGAGTATAAGGAATTAAGAATATTCTTATAAGAGATCAATTTATTAATTAATATAAGGCTAAGTATTTTATACCTTTTAGGATTAATATATTTGAACTATACCCTAAGACCCTAGAAGAATATAGATAAGAAGCTAAAAATAAAGATTATAAGTCTATCTATTATAAGATCTATAAATAGGAAAAGCTTGAATTAAAATATAATAGATTATAATTTATAAACTATAAAAAGAAGGATTTATATAATTATATTAATCTTAAGTATAATATATATTTATAATAGAAGCTAGTATAATAGTATAAAAGATAATTATTAAAAGATAATATTCTAGGAAGAATTTAATATAAAGCTATAATAATAATCAACTATAATAAACCTTAATATAGATAATATATAAAAGAAAATAAATATATATATAAGGAAATAAAGAATCTCTATTATTGCAATTTGCAGTATAAAGTTATAATTAAAGCTAGTAGCGATAGCAGTGGAAGAAAGGCAGCGAATAGTTATTCAGAGTGAAGTCTATAGAAAAGAAGAAAGAAGTGATTGAATTGCCGATAGAGAAAGAAAGCAGGATTCAACTAGGAATCCAGCTATCTTATATATCTAAATAATACTAGGATTATTTGGAATTATTTAAGAATTCCAAATAATATTTCTTTAGATTTCTAAGCATTCCAAATAATAAGAAAGGGAGGGGTATAAGGGATAAGCCCTTATTTTACTAGTCTAGCCTGATATAGCAGGTCAGGCTGCACGGGCTTTTTAGGTCTTATAGCAGGTCAGGCTGCTACCTTATAGCAGGTCTGGCTGCTAGGGCTATAGCAGGTTTAGCTGCTAAGCTATAGTAGGTCTAGCTACTAATCTTATAACAGGTCAGGCTGTTATATAAAACCCGCCTATTTTAACATCTATAAATAAGAATTTAATTTCTAAACCTATAAAGAAAGCTAAGCTGATTAAACTCTATACTATATAATTACTTAAGGCTTAGATAGGATAAAATATAATAGATTATATAAAGAATATAATCTTAGAAACTTAGAAAATAAATAAAATCACTTATAAAAGGGTTATAATTTAACTCTTTATAAAAGACTCTTTATATAATAGATATTAATAGGCTTAAATTAATAATAAAAGTATAGATTATAGGATATTATTTTTATACTTTAATAGATAATAAAATAATAAATAATTATATATTATTAAAAGCTATAAATTATATATAATTATTATAATATAATAAGAAAGAATTATATCCCTTATATAACCTTAAAGGGAATACCTTTATCTATAATAGAGGATAGATTAATAAAAAGACTAATCATCTCTAATTCAAAGTCTAAGGATATTAAGATAATATTATATTCAATATAATAGATACTAAAGAATATAAACTTATATTAAGCTATCCCTAATTATTTAATAGTAATCTATAGATTAATTAGAAAATAGGCTAGATATAATAAAGTAATATTATATTATCTCTAAAAAATCATAAAGATTTAATAATAATAGGTAAAGCAAAGAAAGTATACTTTATAACTATCAAGAAGGGCCTTCTATTAGAAAGTTATATAAAAAAATAATATAATAATTAATAATAATAAACCTAATAGATTATTACTACCCTTAGGATAATAATAGAATAAATATAAGAATACTTTAAAAATGAATTATCCTTAGATATAGAAAAATAACTTATATCTATATTAGAAGAATACTATAAATATATTAAACTATTTTATAAAGAGCTTAAAATAAAGCTCCCCTTATATAATTAATAGGATTATAAAATTCAGATTATAGATAGAAAAAAACCTACTTTTACTAAGATCTATATATTAAATATAAAAGAACTTAAAATATTATAAGAGTACCTTAATAAAATACTTAAAAAGGGATATATCTAACCATCTATATCCAAAGCAGGATACTCTATTATATTTATACCAAAAAAGAATAACAAACTATAACTGGTTATAGATTATTAATTATTAAATATAATTATAATCAAGGATTAGATACCCTTATTATTAATTAATAAACTATATAATCGATTATATAGAATAAACTGGTTTATTACCCTAGACCTTAAAGGAATATATAACTTAATTTAAATAAAGAAAGGTAATAAATAAAAAACTGCTTTTAGAATTAAGTTTAAACTTTTTAAATATCTAGTAATACCTTTTAGCTTAACCAATACCCCTATAATATTTTAATATATAATTAATAATATTCTCTAAGAATATTTGAATATCTTTATAATAATCTATCTAGATAATATCTTGATTTTCTTTTAAATAGAAGAAGAATATAAAGAATATATCTATAAGATATTATAACTATTCTAAGATAATAATCTTCTTATTAAATCTGAAAAATATAAATTTTATAAATATATAGTTATCTTCTTAGGATATATCTTCTTATTAAATAAAATCTAAATAAAATCAATAAAAATCACTATAGTATATAACTGATTAATACTATAAAACATTATAAATATATAGGAGTTTTTAGGCTTTATTAATTACTATTAAAAGTTTATCTATAATTATAATAAAATAGCTATATTATTTATTAAATATATTAAGAAAGATTATAAATTCCTATAGAAATCTAATATAGATATTATATTTAAAGAACTTAAGAAATAAATCTATAAAGAATCTATATTAGTAATATATAATCCTAATAAATCTATAGAACTTAAAACTAATGCTTTAAACTATACTATTAGAGTATAGATTAAGTAATAAGATAATAAAGATAAACTATAATCTATTGCCTTCTACTTCAAAAAACTTTATAAAGCAGAACTTAATTATTTAATCTATAATAAAGAATTTATAGCTATTATTAAAGCCTTTGATAAATTCTTATATTATTTATAAGAGAGCAACTATTAAATAAAGGTTTTTATCAACTATAAGAATATCTTTTACTTTATTATTATATAAAAGCTAAATATATAATAAATCTATTATATAAAAACCCTTATAGATTATAACTATAAAATCATCTATTATAAAGGATCTAAGAATAATAGAGTAGATACTTTAAGCTAAAGAAGTGATTATAATAATAAAAAGCCTTATTATAAAGGATAAATCTTTTAAATATTTAAATTAGATATATTATAAATAAAATTAAATACTATATATTAAGTTATATTAGCTAACTCTATCTTAAAATAAGTTAAATAAGTATATTCCTTAGAAGATATAATAAGAGTATCTAAAGATATAAAATAGAAAGATAGATACTATAAATATAATAAGAAACTCTAGATACCTAAAGAACTCTAAGAAACTATTATATAAGAATTATATAAATCCCTTGTTTATAATTATTAAGGAATTATAAAGACTATAGAATAGGTATAAAGATACTATAGATTTAAAGGACTATAATAAATAGTCTAGAAAGTTATAAGTGATTATATTATTTATGGATGAATCAAGCTGGTAAGATATAAATTATATAGAGAGTTATAATTATTATTAGTGCCTATATAACTATAGGAATTAATATTATTCGATTTTATTATTAAACTACCCCTATTAGTAGAACCCCTTATAAGAGTAGCCTATAACTTAATATAGGTTATTATAGAAAGATTAATAAAGTTCTTATATTTTATACCTTACCTTAAAGCAAGCTTGGCAAAGGATCTTGCTTATAGCTTTAATAGAGTGATAGTAAGCTTATATAGCTTATTAAAGGAGATAACCTTTACCTCTAAGTTTTAGCAAGGATTAATAATATATCTTAGAACCAGATATAAACTCAGTACTATCTATTATCCATAAATAGATAGGTAAATAGAATAGATTAATTAAATTATTAAAGGATACTTATATACTTATATTAATTACTATTAGGATGATTAAGTAAAATATCTATTAATTATATAATTAGCCTATAATATATCTATTTCTGAGTCAATATAAACTATACTAATATATATTAATTATAGATTTATATCAAAAGCATTCTATCTACTATAATAAGAAGGACCAAAATCAGAAAAAGCTATATTAGATACTATATAAATATAATAATTATATAAAGAACTTTATATATAACTTTAAATTATCTATAATAGGATAAAATATTATATAAATAAGCAAAGATTAAAGGGATTAATCTTTAAAGATAGAGATATAATATACCTTTTATATTATATACTAGGTAAAATTTCTCTAAATATTATAATAATACAATTAAGCAATAAATTAAACTTTAAAAAACTTAAACCATTTAAAGTTAAAAAAGCTATTTCTAATATTAATTATAAACTTTTATTATTAAAGAATATATAATTATACCCTATATTTTATATTTCTCTATTAAATAAAGCATCTAATAATATAAAGGAATATATAATAATATAAGTTAAAGTAATTAAAAGAGAATAGAAAGTAGAAACTATATTAAATATTAGATAAGAGAATAAATAAAATAAATATCTTATTAAATAGAAAGGTTTTAGATCTAAAGATAATATATAAGAGCCTGCTAACTATTTAAATCACTACTATCTAATACTATAATAGTTCCTTTGGAATCAGTCAGCCCAATCAAAGAACCTAAATTAATAAACTCATTACCTAAACCCAAAGAAGATCAATCTATCTTATTTAAAGTATCTAAGAATTATAAATCTAATACTATATAATGCTTATATACCTTTAAGGTAGGAACCAGATTAATCCTATCTTTAGTATTTAATTCCTTTAAACCTTAATAAACCAACTTAAAGCTTTACTCTTTAGCCTTCTTCTTAAGCTTATAAATATAAGATAAATGATTAAGAGCTAAAGAAAGCTATAATTATAGTTTAGATAATTAATCCTGGATATCTAAGATACTCTCTTTAATCTTCTTTTCTTTAGAGTTTAGATAATAATATTACTCTAAAAGTTTTATTATTAATAAAATTAATAAGAATTAGATATTTTAATATAATAAGAGTATATATATAAGGATATTATTAAAATACTATTATAGGAGTAATCCTACTTTATATAAGCTATATAATAGCTATTGTTTTCTATTATATAATAAGATTATTTCTATTTAAAATAATAAGAATATAATATATTTATTGATTTATTATTAAAATCTATATCTTTAGCTAATATAGAATATTTAATAGTCTTCTTTAAAGAATATTAAGGTTTTTAAATATAATCTAATATTATAAGAAATAATTTAATATAATATAAGTCCTATAACTTATAAATATTAAGAAAGGAAAGAAAGGTATATTTATAGGCCTTAAGGATAAGATCTTTTAGGAGGGAGATATTATATTATAATCTAATAGCTAAGTTATATAATAGGCCTTAGTTATATAATTAAATAATATTACTAGGTATATATTAAAGGCCTAGAATAGTATAAAATTAGATTATAATTCTAAAGATGATTTTAGGCTTAGGATTACTCTTAAAACTATAATCTAATAGGATAGCTTATAATTCTAAGTATAATCCAATAATAAGGATTATAACTCAAATCATAATCTATAATATATATATATACCCTTAATTTTCACTCTTTAAATATAGCTTAGATAGTTATTAATACACTTTTAACTTTATTATACTATTTACTATTACTTACTATATTAATACTTAATCCCTGATTATAATACTTAATATCTATCATTAATATAATAGACTATATTGCTTAGAATGCTTTAACTTATCTATTAATATAAACCCCTTTTATTAGATTTATCCCTTAGGAATTCATTAAACATTATAATAAGCCTTTATTTTTTATTTTTATATTATATAATAAATTAAACTATTAAACTATTTAAATATTTTAATTCTTATATTAAATTTTATAATAAATAAAGCTATTATATAATAATAGATTTAATTATAAGATAATAATAAATTAAATTATTATATTAAAAATCTATTTATATTAGTATTTTTTTAAATAATTTATATAATATATAATAAAGTTTTTATAAAATATATTTAATTTAAATATATTAATTAAGGTTTGTAATATTATTTATAAAGATAATATTTATTATAATATAAATTTATAAATTATTAAAAAAGGATTTTTAGTTTTATAAAGAATTAAAAGAATTATTTTAGCTTTTTTATAATCCTTATTAAAATATTAAAATTAGCTTTTATAATTAAAAGAGCTATAATAATTTATTTTTTTATTTTTTAATTAATAGATTTATTAATTAACTTAAAAAGATAGTTTATTATTTAAATCTAATATATTTAATAATATAAAAGCTTAAACTTATATATAATAAAATTATTATTAAAGATATTATAATAAAAAAGGATTATATTTATATATATATATATTAATTAAAGCTATTATTTAAAATTTAATATCTTTTCTTTTTATTAAATTATTTCTTTTAAAAATAAAATTATATTTAATTTATTAATATAGTATTAATAAGCTTAAGTTTAATATAAAAATATTTTAATAAAGCTATAAGCTTTTTAAATAATATTAATCTTATATAAAAGTAAAATATTTTGAATTAATATATTTCTTTAATAATCTTTTCTTTATATTTTCAAAACCCTTTTAAAATATTAATAAAAGTCTTTTTTTTATATATTATTAATTTTCTTTTTTATTAATTTAAATATTTTTTATTATTTTTTATTATTTTTAATAAATTATTTATAAATAAATTTATTATTTAAATAATTTAATAATTAAAAGCTAGTTATTTAATTTATATAAGGCTGATAATTTTATAGAGAATAATTAGTTTTTTAAAATCTTTTAAATATTTTAAAAGATTTCTTATAATATTATATTAATTTAATATAGCTTTATTATATATATCTAGAAAATTATTAAATTAAAACAATTATATTAAGCTTAAAAATTAATATAAAATATATCAAAATCTTTAAAATCTATTTATAGATTAATTAATTAATAAGGCTTAAAGCTTAATTTATAACTTTTTTAATATTTTAAATTATAAATAAATAATTATAAGGATTATTTTTATAATAAAAAATATTAAAAAGCTTTATTAATATATTAAGATTAATATAATTATAGCTCTTTATTAATTTAATTATAATTAATTTTAATTATTAAAAAAGAGTTATAAAGCCTTTATCTTTTATAATAAAAATTATATTTAATAAATATTATAATATATTAATATAAGATAGATTAAGCTTTATAATAAGATAATTATTAATATAAGTAATAATAAATATATTAATCTATATATTATTAAAAATAACTAGATTTAATATTAAGAATTATTATTATTATTAATTAAAAGCTTAATTAATTATTATTATTATTTATAAAGGTATTAATTTTAATTATAAAATACCTTTTTTAATAAAAAGAATTATTTTATAATAAGATTATAATTTAATTTAATTAATAAAATTATTAAAGAATTATTTTTAAAGATTTAAATCTTTATAAAAAAAGAAAGATATTCTAAAATTTCTATAAAATTATCCTTAAATAATTAATTATTTAAAAAGTCTTTATAAAATTAATTTATTTAGTTTCTTAATTATAAAAGGCTATTAAAGCTAGTAAAATCTATTAAATAAAAGGAATATTAATAATTATAATTCTTTTAAAATAATCTTTTTTTTTTAATTTATATAAAACTCTTTATAATAAATCTAATTTTATATTTTAATGATTAATTTTATATATTTTTAAACTTAAAAGTAAGCCTATTTTTTAAGTTTTTTTATTTTTTAGGATTTTTTAAATAAAAAAAAATATATAATTTTTATTTATAAAAGCTAATATAATTTATTTCTTTTTAATAAGATTTCTTAAGGTTTATTTATAATTAATAGATTTTAAAATAACTTTTATAATAAATTCTATTATTAATTTATAATAAATATTTATAAAAGAAATATAATTAAACTATATTTATCTATAGGCTTTTTATTAATATTTAAATTATTTAATAAATTATAATAATTATATTATAAGCTATAATATAAGCTATAATAAAGGCTATAATATAGATTATAATAATTATAATAAAGACTATAGGTTTAAAAGGGATATTCTAGTTTAATTTAAAGCTTTTAAATAAATTAAATTGTTTTTATATAGCTTATTCTATTAAATTTAATAAGATATTAAGCTTTTTAAAAAATTTCTTTAAATTAAAAAGGCTTTAAAAATATAAAAGTTATTTTAAAGATTTAATTTATAAAGCCTATTTCTTTTATAATATAAAACAAAAAGATCTTAATTATTTATTAATAAAGGAATATATAAATTAATTAAATCCTTTTATTTAAAATAGTTAATAGCTTAATTAATTTTAATTTAAGGTTTAATTTAATATTTTATTAATAATTTTATAATAAATATTAATAGCTTTATAAATAATTATATTTAATTTATTAATTATTAAAACTAGTTTTAATTTTTATTAAAAAGAGTTATAAATAATTAAAGTTATTATTTATAATTTTTATATAATTAATAAAAGTAATTATAATTAATAAAAGTAATTATAATAAATAAAAGTAATTATAATAAATAAAATAATAATTTAAAGAAAAAATAATAATTAAATCTAGATTCTAATAGCTTATAAATAATTTAAAATAACTCTTATAAAATTTTTAATATAAAATTTTTAATATAAATATAAAAATTAAATATATTAAAATTAATACTTTTATTTATTAATTAAGTTTTTAATAATATTAAGATTTTTCTTTTATTATTAAAATATAATTATAAAAAGGATTTATTATAATAGACTTTTAATTCTTTAAATAAACTTATTATAATTATAAAAATTATATAATTCTTTTTATTAAATTATAAATAAATTAATTAATAATAGGATTTTCTTTTTATTAAAATAAGTTTTATAAAAAGTTTTTATAAAAGATTAATTTTATTTAAAGAGTATCTTTTTTTATAACTTTTAATATTTTAAAAGAATTTAAAATTAAGTTTTTAAAGGATTTATATATTTATTTAATTTATATATAAATTAAATAAAAGAAATTATTATCTTTTATAATATTAAAATCTAATAAATCTATTAAAATTTTAATAATCCTTTTTAATAATTATAAATTAATATAATTATATTAAATATTTTATATTTTAATTAATTATACTAGCTTTTAATAATTTAAATTAATTATAAATCTTAATTTTTTTTAAGATAATATTATTAAAAAGATTTTAAAAGACATATAATGTCTTTTAATAAATCTTTTAATAAGAATATTAAAGAATATAAATCTTTAAGGCTTATTAATATATATAAACTTATATTTATAAATCTTTTAATTAATTTTAATAATTATATAATTAATTAAAAGAGCTTAATAAGATTCTTATATATATTAAAAAAGAGTTTAAAATAGATTTTAATTATTATAAAATAATTATAATAATAATTTAAAGTTTTTATAAAAAATAAATATAAGCTTTTTTTTTATTTAAAAAAGATTATTTTTAATAAAGTTTAATAGTTTATAATATATTTAAATTATTATAAATAATTTCTTTTATAAAAATATAATATTAAAAATATTTTATTTTATTTTATTTATTATATTTAATTTTATATTTAAAAGAAATAATATATTATTTAGCTTTAAAATATTATAAATCCTTAATTTAAAACTTATCAATATTATAAATATAATTATATTTAATTCTTTTAAATAAATTAAATTATATATAATTCTTTAAAATAAATAATATAATTAATAAAAAAGATTATAATATTAATAATATAATATATTTTATAAATTAAAATTATATATAATAATATAAATTAATTCTTTAAATTATATAGCTTTTAAATCTTTTATATTAAATTTAAAATTAAAGCCTTAAATATTAATTATAATATTTTAATTATTTATAAATAAATTATAAATCCTGATTATAAAGAATATTTTATTAGATTCTTTATTATTAATAATAGGCTTTTTAGTTTTTTTATTCTTTTAAAAGGGCTTATAAAGCTATTTTTTAAATAGATTTTAATAATTATATTTTAAAAATTCTTAATAGAGTTTATAAAGAGTTTATTAATCTCTTTAATTTTATAAAAGCTAGCTTTTATAATAAAAAAAGTTTTATTTTATAGCTTTTTTAATAGATTTATTATATAAAATTATAGATTTAAAGCTTTTAATAATATATTTAATTATATATAAATTCTAATATTATTTCTTTAATATTTAATTTATTAAAAAGAAATTATTATCTTTAAATATTAATTTATTTATTTAATAATTTCTATAATAATTTAAATTAATTATAATTTAATAAGTTTTATTTATTATTAAATACTTTTATAAAGCCTTTATAATTATTAAAGCTAAGCTTATAAAAGATATTATAAAATATTTAATATTATAAAATAATATTATAATAATTTTAATTTTAATTTAATTTATAAATATTTATAAATATTATAAATAACTTTTATAAAATAAAAGAAATAAAATAGTTTATTAATTATTATTAAAATTAATATTTATAATAGACTTTTCTAGAAATTTAAATATATTTAATATTTATAATTAAATAAATAATACTTAATATTATTAATTATAGTTTTTAATACTTTTAATTTAAAGACTTTTAAAAAGGCTTATATTTTCTTAAATAACTCTTTAAAAATTAAATCTTTTAATAGATTAATTAATTATATAAGCTATTATATAAACTATTATATAAGCTATATATTATAACCTAATAATTAAGATTATATAATAGGCCTTGATTATATAACTTATAATATTATTAAGTATATATTAGAGACTTAGAACTATATAAAATTAAATTATAATTCTAAAAGTAATCTTAGGCCTAGGATTACTTTAAAAACTATAATCTAATAAAATAATATATAATTCTAAATATAATTTAATAATAAAGATTATAGCTTAAATTATAATCTAAGATATATATATATACTCTTAATTTTCACTTTTTAAATATAGCTTAAATAATTATTAATATATATTTAATTTTATTATATTATTTATTATTATTTATTATATTAATATTTAACCCTTAATTATAATACTTTATATCTATTATTAATATAATAAATTATATTTCTTAAAATATTTTAATTTATCTATTAATATAAACCCTTTTTATTAGATTTATTCTTTAGAAATTTATTAAATATTATATATTAATAACTTTTATTTAATAGATTATTATATTACCTTAAGTAATATTATTATTTTATAAGATAGCTTTTTAAACCCTTATCTTATTTAAAAGTATTAATTAAAAAGATATTCTTAATATCTCCATTAATAATAATCTAAATATAAAGATAAATAAAAAAAAAGAAAATAATAATAATATTAAGATTAAAGGATTTTAAAAAGATATCCTTATATTAAAGGAAATTAATAAATACTTTAAATAAATACTAAAAAAGGAATATAAAGAATATATATAAGAAATATTAATAGCTAAGCTTATTATTAAAAACTTATAGCTTTAAATTAAATAATTCCTTAAAAATATAAAGATTTAAATAAAATAATATAATTATAAATTAAAAATAATTATAGTATAGATATATAATAAAAAAGATATTAAAGAAATCTTAAAGCTATAAATACTTAAATCTTTTAATAATACCTTAAATAAGCTTTAAGGATTTCTTACCTAACTTTATATTTTCTATTTATATTATTTAATATAATTCTAGCTTAAATTAATTAAAATAAGATATATTATAAGGCTTCTTATTAGAATTATATTTATTTAATTTAAACTAATACTTTAGGATTATATTAATAATATCTTAATAAATACCTTAAAAAAGAAAACTAATCTAATCTTTATTAATTATAATATCTTTAAATAATAATTCTTAAATACCTTTAGATTATTAAATAAAAAATAATAAGCTAAATAATACCTATATAACCTTTGTTAAACAGGATTTACCTTAAACTATATTATAAAATTTTAATAGATCTTATCTAAACTATTTAAAAAGAATAAGTAAATATATATAAAAACCCTATATTATAGATTTAAATTAAAAATTAAAAATAAATTATATAAAGAAATCTAATTAAACTTCTTTATAGAATATTATATTATAGCTATTATTATTAATAATAAATAATACTTATATTAATAAAAAGAAATTTAAAGAATAAAATTAAAAACTAATTTACTTTAAATTTTAATTATAATAATAATAATATAAGATAAATTATAATTAATAATAAAATAACCCTAATACTCTATTAATTAAAATAAAATTTAATATTATATAATAATAAAATATATCTAAGATTAAATATTATAATTATAATTAAATAGGATATTTTATTAAGAATTATTAATAATTAAAATAAACATAAAAAGATTAAAAATTAATATTTAATATATAATAAAGTATATATATTATAATTAAAGATAAATAAACCTTAATTATAATAGGATAATAAGAATAAGGATAAGAATAATTTAAAAACTATAAATACTCTATATCTTAATAATTATTAATATTATAGATTATATTAATTTAATCTAATACTATATAATAAAATTAATAACTAGATATAAATATAAATAAGAAAAAGTATTTTAAAAAGATTCTGGATTAATAAATAATCTTTATTTTAAATAATAAAAATATTCTAATTAAAGATAAAATAATAAATAATAGCTTAGATTTTAGCTTTTTAAAATCTAAAAATAAAAAATCTTTTAAAATAACTTAATATTATATTATATTATATTTATTACCTAAAAGTATTATTTATAAATATCTTAAGAAAATAATAATTAAATTTATATAAATACTAAGCTATATAAATAAAATTAATCTTTAATTTATAATTATTAAATATATTTATAAATAAATATTAAAAAAAGGCTTAAATATTTTTATTTTAAAGGATTATTTTAAAAAAGCCTTTATATTAAAAATTAATTATAATAATTATAAAAATAATTATATATTTATAAACCTTAATTATATTTTTTATAATAAAATCAGTTAGATATTATATATTAATTTATCTTATTTTTAATATTAAAAAATAAAAATCTAGAATAAAATCTTTTTATATTATATAGAAGTATAAGGAATTAAGAATATTCTTATAAAAGATTAATTTATTGATTAATATAAGGCTAAGTATTTTATACCTTTTAGAATTAGTATATTTAAACTATACTTTAAAACCCTAAAAAAATCTAAATAAGAAATTAAAAATAAAGATTATAAATCTATTTATTATAAGGTTTATAAATAAAAAAAACTTAAATTAGATTATAATAATCTATAATTTATTAATTATAAAAAGAAGGATTTATACAATTATATTAATCTTAAATATAATATATATTTATAATAAAAATTAATATAATAATATAAAAGATAATTATTAAAAGATAATATTTTAAATAGGATTTAATATAAAGCTATAATAATAATTAACTATAATAAACCTTAATATAAATAATATATAAAAGAAAATAAATATATATATAAGAAAATAAAGAATCTTTATAAATAAGAGTTTAATTTTTAAACTTATAAAGAAAGCTAAACCAATTAAACTTTATATTATATAATTATTTAAAGCTTAAATAAGATAAAGTATAATAAATTATATAAGGAATATAACCCTAAAAACTTAAAAAATAAATGAAATCACTTATAAAAGGGTTATAGTATAATCCCTTATGAAAGACCTTTTATATAATAAGTATTAATAGGCTTAAATTAATAATAAAAATATAGATTATAGGATATTATTTTTATATTCTAATAGATAATAAAATAATAGATAATTATATATTATTAAAAGCTATAAATTATATATAATTATTATAGTATAATAAAGAAAAACTATACCCCTTATATAACCTAAAAGAGAATACCTTTATTTATAATAAAGAATAGATTAATAAAAAGATTAACTATCTTTAATTTAAAATCTAAAAATATTAAGATAATCCTATATTTAATATAATAAATACTAAAGAATATAAACTTATATTAAGCTATCCTTAATTATTTAATAATAACCTATAGATTAATTAAAAGATAAGCTAGATATAATAAAGCAATATTATATTATCTTTAAAAGATTATAAAGATTTAATAATAATAAATAAAATAAAGAAAGTATATTTTATAGTTATTAAAAAGGGCCTTTTATTAAAAAATTATATAAAAAAATAATATAATAATTAATAATAATAAATTTAATAGGTTATTATTATCCTTAGAATAATAATAAAATAATTATAAACATATTTTAAAAATAAATTACTTTTAAATATAAAAAAATAACTTATATCTATATTAAAAGAATATTATAAATATATAAAACTATTTTATAAAGAATTTAAAATAAAGCTCCTTTTATATAATTAATAGGATTATAAAATTCAGATTATAGATAGAAAGAAGCCTACTTTTACTAAAATCTATATATTAAATATTAAGGAACTTAAAATATTATAAGAATATCTTAATAAAATACTTAAAAAAAGATATATTTGATTATTTATATTTAAAATAGAATACCCTATTATATTTATATTTAAAAAGAATAATAAACTATAATTAATTATAAATTATTAATTATTAAATATAATTATAATTAAGGATTAAATACCATTATTATTAATTAATAAATTATATAATTAATTATATAAAATAATTTAATTTATTATCTTAAACCTTAAAAAAGTATATAATTTAATTTAAATAAAAAAAGATAATAAATAAAAAACTACTTTTAAAACCAAATTTAAACTTTTTAAATATTTAATAATACCTTTTAATTTAATTAATATCCTTATAATATTCTAGTATATAATTAATAATATTCTTTAAGAATATTTAAATATCTTTATAATAATATATCTAGATAATATCTTAATTTTCTTTTAAATAAAAAAAGAATATAAAGAATATATTTATAAGGTATTATAATTATTCTAAGATAATAATCTTTTTATTAAACCTAAAAAATATAAATTTTATAAATATATAATTATCTTTCTAAAATATATCTTTTTATTAAATAAAATTTAAATAATATTAATAAATATTATTATAATATATAACTAGCTAATACTATAAAATATTATAAATATATAAGAGTTTTTAGACTATATTAATTATTATTAAAAATTTATCTATAATAATAATAAAATAATTATATTATTTATTAAATATATTAAAAAAGATTATAAATTCTTATAAAAATCTAATATAGATATTATATTTAAAGAATTTAAGAAATAAATCTATAAAGAACTTATAATAATAATATATAATCCAGATAAACCTATAAAACTTAAAACTAATACTTTAAACTATATTATTAAAGTATAGATTAAATAATAAGATGATAAAAATAAGCTATAATCTATTATCTTTTATTCTAAGAAACTTTATAAAGTAGAACTTAATTATTTAAATCTATAATAAAGAATTTATAGCTATTATTAAAGCCTTTAATAAATTCTTATATTATTTATAAAAAAATAACTATTAAATAAAGGTTTTTATTAATTATAAGAATATCTCTTATTTTATTATTATATAAAAGCTAAATATATAATAAATCTATTATATAAAAACTCTTATAAATTATAATTATAAAATTATCTATTATAAAGGATTTAAGAATAATAAAGCAGATATTTTAAATTAATAAAATAATTATAATAATAAAAAGCCTTATTATAAAGGATAAATCTTTTAAATATTTAAATCAGATATATTATAAATAAAGCTAAAGCTAAACACTATATATTAAATTATATTAATTAATACTATCTTAAAATAAATTAAATAAATATACTTTATAAAAGATATAATAAAGGTATTTAAAGATATAAAATAAAAAGATAAATATTATAAATATAATAAAAAACTCTAAATATCTAAAGAATTTTAAAAAACTATTATATAAGAACTATATAAATCCCTTATTTATAATTATTAAAGAATTATAAAGATTATAAAATAAATATAAAAATACTATAAATTTAAAGAATTATAATAAATAATTTAAAAGATTATAAATAACTATATTATTTATAAATAAATTAAATTAATAAGATATAAACTATATAAAGAGTTATAATTATTATTAATACCTATATAATTATAGGAATTAATATTATTTAATTTTCTTATTAAACTATCCTTATTAATAAAATCTTTTATAAGAATAATTTATAGTTTAATATAAATTATTATAGAAAGATTAATAAAATTCTTATATTCTATACCCTATTTTAAAGCAAGCTTAATAGAAGATCTTATCTATAGTTTTAATAGAATAATAATAAACTTATATAGTTTATTAAAGGAAATTATCTTTAATAAGGAAATAACCTTTACTTTTAAGTTTTAATAAGAATTAATAAAATATCTTAGGATCAGATATAGATTTAATATTATTTATTATCTATAAATAAATAAATAAATAAAATAAATTAATTAAATTATTAAAAGATATTTATATACTTATATTAATTATTATTAAGATAATTAAATAAAATATTTATTAATTATATAATTAATCTATAATATATTTATTTTTAAATTAATATAATTTATATTAATATATATTAATTATAAATTTATATTAAAAGTATTTTATCTATTATATTAAAAAGGATTAAAATCAGAAAAAGCTATATTTAATACTCTATAAAAATAATAATTATATAAAAAATTCTATATATAACTTTAAATTATTTATAATAAAATAAAATATTATATAGATTAATAAAGATTAAAAAGATTAATCTTTAAAGAAAGAGATATAATATATCTTTTATATTATATATTAAATAAACTTTCCTTAAATATTATAATAATATAATTAAATAATAAATTAGATTTTAAAAAACTTAAATCTTTATCAGGACCCTAAAGGGGCCTTATAGAGAACCTATATTATATAGATTAGGAATATATATATCTATAGAAAGGGCCTTCTTCTTTAAGAAAAGGAAAAAGACCAGAGATCAAGCTTCTAGTTATCTACTATCTATCTACTTATATATAGCAAAATTAATACTATTCCTAATCTTCTTTACTCTCTTTATAACCTTCTAATCTTGGTCCTTAATAGATTAATCTCTTTTATCTCTTCTTTAAGTAAAGAGATTATTAAAGTTAGGAATAATAGCAAAATAAATTATAGCAGCTAGCTATCAGCTTATAAACTATAAGCCTAAATTAATCCTAGAAACCTAAGTAATAATTAGTATTATTATAGCTTTATTAAAGATTATAGAATAATCTTTAAATTAATAGAAGCAATCTTTAGCCTAGCTTCTTATTTAATATTAAGCCAGATTTAAGTATTTTATAATTACCCCTTTAACTAATATACTGCTAATAAATAATAAGACTCTTTCTAAAATAAAGCTAGATTAATTAATTTAGATAATTAAAAGATAATTAAGAGAAAAAAGAAAGATAGAATATTTATCCTTACTTTAGAAAGATAATTTAAATATAGTTTTAGATCTTTTAGGGCTAAAAGATCCAATTATCTTAACTTAATTATCTAATATATTAAGCTATAAAGGAATAGAAGAATCAAAGCAATATTATAAAACCATTTAATCCTAAGCCCTTTTAATACCTAAGTATTAAGAGAAGTCTTAGATTAAATTATAAATATTCCTAATCTAATTTAATATATAGTTTATAATAACCCTTATAGAATTCCTAAAGAATATTATTACAATTTGCAGTATAAAGTTATAACTAAAGCTAGTAGCGATAGCAGTGGAAGAAAGGCAGCGAATAGTTATCCGGAGTGAAGTCTGTAGAAAAGAAGAAAGAAGTGATTGAATTACTGATATAGAAAAGAAGAAGGATATAACTAGGAATCCTTCTATCTTTTATATCTATCTAATTCTAAGATAATTTGGAATTATTTTAAGATATTCCAAATAACTATTTGGAATTATTAGATATTCCAAATACTAAAACAGAAAGTAAGCACTAGTCTATCCCTTTATAGGTTAAGCTATAAGGGCTGTGTAAGCTTAGCTTACTGAGCTGTGCAGGTCTAGCTGCTAGGCTGTAGCAGGTTAAGCTGCTAGACTATAGCAGGTTAGGCTGCTATATATAGAAAAAACCCATTTTATTTTAACACTCCCTCTAGCAAGCTATATAGTATATAGCTAGCTCTTTATAAGGGGTTTTTACAGATTTAAAAGGCTTAAAAAGCCTTAAAAAATAAGGCCTGTTAAAGCCTTAGTTAGCCTATCAGCAGGCATAGCCTTAGTTATAAGATAATTTATCTTAAATAGCTTGCTAGCTGCTTCCTGCCTAATATAGTGGAATTTTAGCAGGGTATGCTTAGTTCGGGTGTACTGATCAGGGTTCTTAGTATTGCTTATAGAGGCTGTATTATTATAATATAGGTCTATAGGCCGCTAAAGGGGGATTTTTAGCTCTGTAAAGAGCCTAGAGAGCTATTTTAGCTCTTTTATAGCCTCTACTAAAGCATCTGATTTAGCTTTTATAGTTAAGAGGGCTATAATGGTCTGTCTTTTAGCCTTCCAGCAGATAGGCCCGCTAGCTAGCTTAAAGAGGTACCCGTAGGTGGATTTGCTAGTGGTTTTACAGCCTGCAAAATCACTGTCTGAATAGCCTAGCAGCTGAAGAGCTGGCTATCTAGCCTGTATAAGGCCTGAGGCCTTATATAAGATAGCTAGTTCTTTAGAGCCTTTTAGGTACTTTAGAAGGTTCCTAGCTGCGTTATAGTGGTTGATATAGCCCTGTTGTATATATCGAGAAAGCCATTGTATTGGAAAGGCTATATCAGGCCTGGAAAGCAGTATAAGATATATTAAAGTCCCTATAATCTGCTGATAGGTCTGTTGTTCGGCAGGGGTAAGACCCCTTTTTAGGGGTTCTTTTAGTGCTCTGGGCTGTAGGGGGATAGCTGTAGGGGTTGCATCTTGTAGCTGAAAGCGCTGAAGAGCCTCATCAATATACTGAGACTGGTGTAATCATAGCTCCTTTTTAGCCCGGTTATAGCTGATTTGGACCCCTAAGAAAAAGGCTGCAGGGCCTCTATCTTCTATAGCAAAGACCTTATTTAACAGGCGTTTTAGCTTGTTAATATAGGGTAGGTCAGGTCCTATAATAAGGCAGTCATCAATATAGGTTATAATAAAGGTATTAGTCTTAGTATTAATAAAGACTGCTGGGTCAGAGACTAAGGGTTGGAACCCTAGGGTAGCTAGCAGCTTAATTAGCTGCTGTTGCCACTCATAGGGGCCTTGCTTTAGCCCGTATAGGGCCTTTTTTAGCAGGATAACCTGTTTTATAGCAGGGTTATAGCCTAGCTTAGCTAATAAGGCTGTTAAAGGCTGGTTTTTAGGGGTCTGGGTCTCTATAAAAGAAGAGAGACCTTCTGGAAATTCTATAAAAATATCCTTAGATAACTGGCTGTTTAAAAAGGCCCCTATAAAATCGATTTGTTTGATTTCCTAGTTATAAGAGGCTGTTAAAGCTAGTAAAATCCGTTAAATAGGGGGAATACTAGTAGCTGCAAATGTTTTAAAGTAGTCTTTTCCTTTAATTTGTATAAAACCCTTTATAACAAGCCTAGCCTTATATTTTAAGGGCTGATTTTGTGAATCCTTTTTAAGCTTAAGAACAAGCCTATTTTTCAGGATTTTTCAGTCTTTTAGAACCTCTGAAAAAGGGATAAAATACATGACTTTAGCTTGTAAAATCTGATGGAATTCGCTATAAATAGCACTAATCCATTGTTTTTTAGCAGAGTCTTCTAGGGCTTGTTTCCAGCCAGCAGGTTCTAAAGAAGCCTTCGCAGTGAATTTTGCCTTTAGCTTATAGCAGATATCTATAGGGTAGGCAAGATCTAGCTGTATAGGTTCAGAGTCTTCTGACAGCTGTTCAGGCTGTTCAGTAGGCTGTGGCAATTGTATTACAGGCTGTGATACAGGCTGTGGCAGCTGTTATAGCGGTTGTGGCAGCTGTTGTAGCGTCTGTAATACAGGCTCTAGCAGCTGGATAGGTCTTCTAGCTTGATTAAGGGCTTGTAAATCGGTCAGATCCTTTAGGGTAGATTGATCTGTTGATTTTAGCGGGGTATAAAGCTCTTCTAATTCTCTCTCTAAGCTAGAAGAGCTTTGAAGACTGTGAAAATTGCCCTTAAGGCCCTGACTTATAGGGCCTATTCCTTCTATAATACAAAGAAAAGAGGTCTTAGTTACCTGCCAGCAGGAAGGTATATAGATCGAATAGATGTTTTTGCCTAGTATGGCCAGCAGCCTAGCTGGCTCTGTTCTAGGGCTTAGTTTAGCACCTTATTAGCGCTTCTCAGCAGGGATAACAACCTCATAGTAGGCTCTAATAGCTCTATAGGCTGCCAGATTTAGCTTGTTAGCTGCTAGAGCTGGTTTTAGCTCTTATAAAAAGAGCTGTAATAGGCTGAGGTCCCTGTTTATAACTGCTATACAGTTAATAAGGTTAACTATAGCAGGTAAAATAGCGGTCCAAAGAAAAAGTGGCAGTTGGGCCCAGATTATAGTAGCCTATAGTCGATCTAAAATAACCCTTATAGAGCGTTCTAGCAGGCCATTTTGCTTATAAATATAAAGGCTAGATATACTAAAACCAATACCTTTGCCTACTAGCCAGTCTTTTAACAGTGCTAAGACCTCTTTTCTACCATCGAAATACAGCTATAAAGGGTATTTTTTATAGTGGGCTTTTAGCCCTCTAAATAACCCTTTTATAATAGAGAAGATAGTATAACCTTCCTTATTAGATAATAAGAGAACCTTTTGATAATAGGATTTTCTTTCTATTAGAATAAGCCCTATAGGGAGCTTATTATAGGGGGTCAGTTTTATCTAAAAGGTATCTCCCTCTATAACCTCTAGTACTTCCAGTAGGTCTAGAATTGGGTTTTTAGAGGGTCTGTATACTGATTTAGCTTATATACAAGCTAAACAAAAGAAATCTACTTCTTTTACAACAGTAAAATCAGGTAAGCCCACTGAAATTTTAGCAGTCTTTTTCAGTAGCTATAGGCCAATATAGCCGAGACAGATATACCAAATCCCTGCTAGCTATAGCAGCTTTTAATAGCTAGTTTTAGCTGAAAGACCTGTATCTCCCTCTGTAACAGTGTTTTCAGAGGGTTCTAGAAGGGATATAGCATCTTCTAGTGGGTCTTATGGTAGGCCTGAGTCTGGATCAGGGCTTTCTGGTATATATAGGCCTGAAGTTTCAAGGCTTTTTATTGGTTCTAGCAGCTGTTTAGCTGGTTCAGAGGGCTCAGTGAGGTCCTTGTATACACTAGGGGGGGGTTTGGAGGTGATTTCAACCGCTATTGGATAGCTATAATAATGGTTGGAAGGCCCTGTAAATTCAGGTATAGGCTTCCCTTTTTGCTGAAGAAAGAAGCCATGTTTAGTGAAGTTTAGCAGTCCATAGCAGGTTCGGTCCATTATAAATAGCTTCTCTTATAGAAGTATACCATTAGAAGCATAATGCTTTACCCCACTCACTATATTTATATCTATATCAGGGATATATAGTGTATTTTTCAGCTCTAGAGTGCTATAAGTCCTGGGTTCAAGCCCTATAAGCACTGTAAATACAGCTATTCTAGATCCTTTTAAATAGATTGGACCATCACCAGTTGTTATAAGCCTTGGTTTCTTATTATAAGTACTATAACTAATAAAGAGGGTTCTATTATTAATGATATAGTATGTTGAGCTAGTATTGTATAGTAGGGTGTTCTTTAGATTGGCATTATAATGAGTGCTATAAGCTAATTCTTTAGGCTTTATAGCTTCTAAACCTTCTATATTAGATTTAGAATTAGAGCTCTAGGTGCTGGCTATAGTGTTCCAGTCATCTATAGATAGGTTATAAATACCTATTATAAAGGAAGCTTTATCAGGTTCCTTGCTGCTAGTAGCAGGCTTCTTTATCTTTTTATCCTTCTGAAAGGGCTTATAAGGCTGTTTTTCAATGGATTTAGACGGTTTTTCCTTCTTTTTAAAGTCCTTATAGGTCTTTTTAGAAGGTTTCTTAGCTTCTCTAGCCCTATAAGAGCTAGCTTTTATAACTAAAGAGCTTTTATCTTATAGCTCTTTTAGCAAGTCCGCCATAAAGAACTATAAATTCAGGGCATCTAGTGAAGTACTAAGCACTATATAAATCCTAATATTATTCCTTTAGCGTTCAGCCCACTATAGGAAAGCTTCTTTTACAGCCTTTAGATACTGATTTATCTAATCTATAAGCTATATAATAACTGAAGCTAATTATAGCTTAGCAAGTCAAGTATTAAATTCGCTATTAAATACCTCTATAGAGCCTTTATAGCTATTAAAGCTAAGCTTATAAAAGGCACTATAGAGGGTTCCATACTATAGGGTAGCACTACAGCAGTATTGCTTATTCAGTATTTAATAAGCTTTTAGCAGTGTTATAACCCAACTTATAGAGGCTTATGAGTGCTATAAATAGCTATTATAAAGTAATAGAAGCAAAATAGCCTGATAGTGGTTGCTAAGGCTAAGGCTTATAATAAGGTTTGAAAGAAAAGTAGGTAATCTAAATGCCTATAACTAAATTGATAGGGCTTGAAGCTATTGGTTATAGTTGTCAGGGCCCCTTAACCTATAAGCTTCTAGAAAGGCCTGTATTTTCTTAGATAGCTCTTTTAAAGCTAGGTCCCCTAGTATATTTATAGGCTGTGCTGGCTATAATAGTGATTAAGGTGGCTTAGGTTGAGGTTATAGCGGTTCTTTAATAGTCTTAATAGCTATAGCCACTATAAATTAGGCCTGTAGCTGTTGTAGTTGCTGTGTGAGCTCCTGTATCTGAGACCGAAGAGCTTGTAATTCTAATAAATTCTCTTCCATTGGAAGGTCCTAACCTGACATTTTCAGGGTCAGGCTGCTATAGCTGGTGGTTATAGCGGTATAAAAGAAAAATAAGCTTCTAAAAATAAGCTTATAGCTATATAACAGTATTATAATAGCTGAAAGTGCCGGTTATAGCAGTGCTATATATAGCTGGGTCTTAGTAAGAGCCCTGGAACTAGCTAATTGGCTAGAGGGATGCCAGGCATAAGGGTTGCCTGTCACATACTAGCTATAGTCAGGTTATAGCATAGCCAGCACAGCGTCTTTGCTTAGTCAGCCGACTTCTATAGTCTTATATAGGCCTTTTGCAAAGTTGACTAGCAATTCAAGTATTTAACCGTATTTAGCATAATCAATAAAGCCATGACCCGTAATTCCATAAATCTGAATTAGTAATCCATAAATCCGAAAGTGGGTCGTGCCGTAAGCTATAGGTCCGATGTTCAACTCTTATATATACAGTGTTTTTCATGACTTCTGATTGGTGGGAAATATGGGTCCGACTGGTCAGAGGGGGGGCGAAAAATCTGATGTATAAAGAGGTTGAATACAGCAGGAAAAAGAGTCTTCTTTTTTTTTTTACAGTCCAGAATAACTATTCTTCTAGGCTTATAATCTATTACAATTTACAGTATAAAGTTATAACTAAAGCTAGTAGTGATAGCAGTGGAAGAAAGGCAGCGAATAGTTATCCGGAGTAAAGTCTGTAGAAAAGAAGAAAGAAGTGATTGAATTGCTGATATAGAAAAGAAGAAGGATATAACTAGGAATCCTTCTATCTTTTATATCTATCTAATTCTAAGATAATTTGGAATTATTTTAAGATATTCTAAATAACTATTTGGAATTATTAGATATTCCAAATACTAAAACAGAAAGTAAGCACTAGTCTATCCCTTTATAGGTTAAGCTATAAGGGCTGTGTAAGCTTAGCTTACTAAGCTGTGTAGGTCTAGCTGCTAGGCTGTAGTAGATTAAGCTGCTAGACTATAACAGGTTAGGCTGCTATATATAGAAAAAACCCATTTTATTTTAACAAATATATAAAAGATGCTTTTTAGTATTATCTACTTCTAAAATAATATATTTAATTAATAGATTAGCTATCTTTATATTAATTACTTAAAAGGTATTAAAGATATTATTTAGGCTATACTAGTATATTAGCTATTAAATAATTAAGATAATAGTTTAATATATTATTATAAAGCTATTAGAAAGCTAGATTAGCTTTAATAAACTATAAATCAAATCTTCTAATAGTTTATCTATATATATAAATACTTTATTAATAAGCTATTAGAGTTATTATCTCTAAGTTATTATATAGCTTATATAATATAAAGATTATTAAGGCCTTTTTAAACTAAAGTTATAAGTAATAGCTTATCTATTATTTAAGAGTAGCTATTTTAAATAGATATATAGAGAGAGTTTATATTAACCTAATAAAGATAGAATAATTAGAATATTTATAAAGCCCCTTTATAATAGAAGATTAATAACTAGAATAACTTAATCTCTTCCTAAGATAAAGCTAGTAATAATATAACCCCTTTATTAAATTAAAGAGATTACTTATTAAATAATAATTCTATCCCTTAATATATAAAGTATTATAAATATAATAGTATATACTATAAGATAATATATCAAGCCCTTAATTATATAATATATAAGAGTATTTATTATATTACTAAAAATCATAAAGTAGCTTAATAATAGTAAGCAAATCTTAATACTTTAGCTAGCGATTTTAATATTAATCTAATTACCTATTATACCTAGGATAATATTAACCACTTTATATCTTTAATAATAAGAAAAATAAGGATATAAAGCGATTATAGTTAAATAATAGCTATATTATTATTTAATCTAAGGTTAAAAGTTTATCTTATTAATTCAAAGTTATTAATAGACTTTAATTATCTAAAAGAAAGCCCTTTATTAAAGATAATATATAAGGATATTAATTTTCCTATATATAAGAGAATTATAAAGTTAATAGAACTTTATAATAATTAAAGAATAATAAAGAGATATCTTATAGACTATATTATAATAGATATTAAAGAAGATTTTATCTTAGGATTATCTTTCTTCTATACTATAAACCCAAGAATTATATAATTAAAGGATTATTAGAACTATCCCTTAATAGAATAAAGTATTAAATTTATTATTAATATAAAGTAAGCTTAATAGATTATAAGAGTAATAAAAACTATAATAATTATCTTAGGTATAAGACCTATTAATAATAATAAGCTATAGCTAAAAGAAGAAGAAGAATTTATAAAGATTTTATTATCTAAATATATATAATTTATAGAGATATTTAATAAGAAAGTAATTATTAAGCTATTATTGCTTAAAGGATAAACTTATTTAATAAAATTAATTGATAGGAAGGTACTATTATAGGGCCCTATCTATTCTTTAATAGAAAAAGAGCTAAAAGTGCTTTAGGAATACCTTTATATAGCTTTAAAATAAGATTAGATATATTAATTAATAAGTCTATATAGAGTATCTATTCTATTTATTTTAAAGAAAGAAGATAAGCTATACCTTTATATTAATTATTATACTTTTAATTAAATAATAAAGAAAAATCAAGCCCTATTACTATTAATCTATAAGATTTTAAATTAATTTTAAAAAGTAAAGAAATTTATTAAGTTTAATCTTAAAGATATATATTATTAAATATATATTAAAGAAGATAATAAATAAAAGATTACTTTTTAATACTATTATAGCTATTTTAAGTATTAAATAATACCCTTTGGATTTATAAATATCTCTATTATATTCTAGGAATATATTAATAATATATTATAAGGCCTTATAGATTATATCTATATTATATATCTAGATAATATCCTAATATATAATAATAACCCAGATACTTATATAGATAATATATATTAAATACTTTAAAGATTAAAATAAAGCAGCTTATATATAAATTTATAGAAATATAACTTTAGTATTAATATAATAATATATCTAGGGTTTATTATCAGCCCTAAAGGAATATATATAAAGGAAGAATAGATATAGATAATAGCTAATTAGCTACTATCTATTAATATTAAAGATATTTAATAGTTTCTTAATTTTATAGGATTTTATTAATAATTTATTAAGAACTATAGCAAGATTATTATACCCCTTATAGATTTAATAAAGAATAAGAAAAAAGGCCTTATATAGATAGAAAGCTATAAATAAGCTATTTTTAAAAAACTAAAATAAAAATTCTTAGAGCAGCTAATATTAGCCTACTTTAATCTAATTACTTTTATTTATATCAAAACAGATATATTAGATTTTACTATAGGTATTATATTAATATAATATATTAATAAGAAATAATATCTAATAGCTTATATATTAAGAAAACTTAATAGAATAGAATTATACTATTATATACTAGATATTAAGATATTAATAATTATAAAAGCTTTTTGGGTATAGTATTATTATTTAATCTACTTAGAATATAAGATTATAATTATAATAGAGTATCTAAATTATAATTATCTAATAATAAAATAAAAGCTTTTAAGCTAATAAATAGATATACTTAATCAACTAGTATTATTTAATTTTAGAATTAAATATAGATTAGATAGATTAAATCCAGTGGATATATTATCTAGAAGGCTAGATTATATAGATATAAAAGATATTTAAGAATTAAAGAAAGGCTATTTACTCTTCTTTCTTAAATATTTTTATAATACTAAAGAAACCTTAGAAGTTATAATTATATAATTAATAGAGACTCTAATTATAAATAAACTTTTAGAGGCTAGCTATAAGGGTATAGGGTTATAATCTATATCTATCTCTTTTATTAGAAGGGTTTTAACTATAATTAAATAAATAGCTTGCTTTTAATATATAACCTAGAGAATTTTAACTATAAATAAATAAATAATTTAAAGGAGTATTACTATAATATTACTAAAGGATATTAATACCCTTATAATTATATTATTAAAAGTATAGAATAATGATTTATTTTATATTTAAAAGTGATCTAAGGTAAATAATTCTTTTAATAGATATAATAATTAATTAATAGATAATAATTAGCTATTATTATATTTTAGGAAGATCTTTATTTTAATTAAAATAAGAATTAAAATTTTAATAATACTTTATAATAATCTAATATTAGATTATTAAGAAATTAATAGAATACTAAGATAATTAATAATAACTTATTATTAGAAAGATATAAAGAGAGATATAATAAAATTTATATAAATCTATGATTTCTATTAATTAAATAAACCTAGATAGTATTAATTATATAGCTATCTAACTGCTTTATTAATCCTAGAAAGACCTTAATAGGAAATCTCTATAGACTTTATTATAGATTTATCTAAATTAGAAATAAAGAATAAGATATATAATAGTATTCTTATTATTATAGATAGATATATAAAATTTTTATTATTTATCCTTATAATAAAGTATATTACTAATAATAGCTTAATAATCTTATTCCTAGATTATATATTTAAGTATTTTAGGATATTATAGGGAATTATATTAGATTATAATATAGTATTTATAAGTATATTCTAGAAAATATTTTATTATTTATTAGCTTATAAGTAATAATTAAGTATTATATTGTATTTATAGATAGATAAATAAATAGAATAGATAAATCAGATAATTAAATATTATTTATAAAGCTTTATTAATAAAGATTAGCTTGATTGGATTATAAGACTATTATTAGCCTAGTTCTACTATAATATAGTATAATATAATACTATAGGAGAATCCCTGGCTTATCTATTATATAGCTATAAGCTAATAGTATTAGTATAAGATAGAATTCAATTAAGAGGACTATATAAGGGCTTTAAGGAAAGAATCTAAGAGTTATAGGCAAGCTATAATATAATAATAAAGATATTAAAAAGGGTATATTAATAGTATAAAAAGTAGTATAATAAAAAAAGATAAGAAAAGCAGTTTAAAGTTAATGATTAAATAATAATTATTATAAAATATCTTAAGCTAAAATATCTTATAAGGAAGTTAATAGAGAAATTTATAAGCCTTTATTAGATTAAGAAATAGATAGAAAGTAATAGCTTAGCTTATTAACTCTGGTTATTAGATTTAGTTAGGATATATAATATATTTAATATTATAAATCTAGAGATATATAATAATAGAGATGAATTAAATAAGCTAGAAGATAACTCTTTTATACTAGAATAATTCTATATAATAAAAAAAATCTTAATATATAAATAGAATAAAAAGTAATAAATATACTATATAAAATAAGAGAATTATAATAATAAGAATAATTATTAGCTAAGTAAGAGAGATTTCTTAGATTATATAATAATATATAAATATAAAGCTTTTTCATTAAAAACCTAGCTATTAAAGAGTAAAAGTCTTTAATAGTATTAGTAAAAGCTAAGTAAATTATTTTCTTAAATACTAGAATCCCTTAAGTAATTACCTTAATAATTATCCTTATTATTATTATTATTATTATTTTTATTATTATCCTTATTAGAGGAATTTAATTCTAGAGCTATATTAGGAAGATTATTTAAAGCAATCTCTATATTAGCTTAATTATTAAATATAATATAAAAGGGAAGGATTACTAATAATAATATAAAAGCATTATTAATATATACCTATATAATTATTAATAGCTATATCAAGCCTAATTATATATTAAAACTAATATTATATTATTAAGCCTAAATATTTATAATAACTTAAAGAGAGTTAGCTTAATCTAATATTAATTAAATCTAAAAATTTAAAGCACTCTTTATAAGAAAAGCTTTATCTTTATCTATATTTTATTATACCTTAGTATAAGTAAGAATAATTATTAGCTTTTAGTATATATAGCTAAGTATTTATTTAATCTTATCTTATATATATTAAAATATCTTCTAGGAAGTATTAATAAAGAAGCAGCTATAAAGAATAAAGAGAGTAATATTAAATTAAGCTTTAACTATATTCTATATTAAATAAGATTATATATAAGTATATAATAATTTATTATCACTCTATAATAGGAATAGTTATTATCTATATAATATAAATACTAGAGTTTAATAGCTATAGAGCAATTATTAATAACTTTAAATTTAAGCTATAATAGGATATAATATATATTTATCTTATTAATAGGGTTTAGGCTATTTAGCCTTTTTAGATTCTAGAATAGGATTAGCTATTAGATCCTATTTAATCTATATAGCTATATAATATTAATAGACCTTAAGATAGCTATATAAGTATTAATAATAGTTAAATAACTATAATAATAAATCTTATTTAATTATATTATTAATTATTTACTTATAATATAGGATTAGACTTTTAATAGTTTATTAACTATTAGATAAATATTATTATTATTTAATATATTTAATAATAGATAAGCTATTAATAATAGCTAATATATCTGCCTTAATAGGACTTTATTTAAAAGATATTTTACTAGATATTATCTTCTTTTTAGAAGATATCTTATTAGATATTATATTCTTTATAGCTAAAGGGTTCTTAGAAATATAAATAGATATAGCTACTATTATAATCTAAGTAATAGAAGATATAGAATATCTATTATTAGAGGGAGAAAGTAACTTAAATATTATATAGAGTTATCTATTAATAATAGATAAAGTTAAAGACTTAGAAATAATAGAGAAGAAAGCAAAGGTATTATATATTATAAAAAAGACTATAATAGTATTAGTATTAGAAAGTGATTTAGAATTACTAGAAGAACTATAGAGCTAAAAGTTAATAAAGAAGAAATAATAAGATAGAACCTAAGAAGGATTTACTAATAGGAAATAAAGAAAATACTTAAAAAAGAATTAGAATTAATTAACTTCCTAATTCTTTTATTATCTATTTTATCTCTCTTTTTATCTCCCTTACTATTAATATTACTTTTAAGGACTTGATCTATATAGTCTTTATAAGAGTTTAAATCCTTATAATATTATTAAGCTTAGAAGTAATATAAGAAAAGAAATAGCTATTAATTAACTATTAATTAATAATTAAGAAATATCTTAAAAGAAATAGAGAGATAGATTATTATTAAAATCTATTTTCTTTATTTTATTAAATAAATTATTATTATTAGATCCTATAAAAGCAGAAGATTTAAGAGAGGGTTTCTTAGTCTTAGTTAAAGCCTTAAATAAAATCAAAGATTTAATAATAGAGATTTTAAGTATAATTAACTCTAATATAAAGGAATCCTTTATAATAGCTTTCTTAATAGTAATTATTACTAAATACTTAGTCTTATAATACTTATACTATAGCTATATTATTATTTCTTTATTAGTCTTCCTTTGCTTCTTATTATCTATACTAGATCTAAAGATCCTTAATAATCTAATATTAGATAAAGCCTTAAGAGATAAGGAAGCCTATATTAATAGAAAGCTACTATTATATAAGATTAGCTATAGAAAGATATAAAAAAGAAGGTAATTAATCTATTATTTTTTAATAGATTAAGAAGATAAAATAGCCCTTTTATTATTAGATAAACTAGAAAAGTTAATACTATAAACAAGAAAGAAGCTAGAAAGCTGCTTATATATAATAAGTATATTTCTAATGCTTCTATAAGTCTAATATATTATTTAAATCCTTAGCCTTAAAGAGATAATACTATATAAAGAAATCAATTAATAATAAGGCTTCTTTTAGGGAAGTTATAAAATAAAGGATTTCTTATAAAATATAAAGAGCCTATATATAGAGATTTATAGGAAAGAAATAAAATCTATTAGAAATTTCACTTTTAATTGATTATAATTTCTTTATTAATAATTAGGCTAGTTAGCTATTTATAGTTATATAATTATAGTGATAAAGCTACTATTAATTATTAGGGCTAAGGATAGCCCTAGAGGAAGAGGGGATATACTATCAGGACCCCAAAGGGGCCCTATAGAGAACCCATATTATATAGGCTAGGAATATATATATCTATAGAGAGGGCCTTCTCCTTTAAGAAAAGGAAGAAGACCAGAGATCAAGCTTCTAGTTATCTGCTATCTACCTGCTTATATATAGCAAAATTAATACTATTCCTAACCTTCTTCACTCTCTTTATAACCTCCTAACCTTAATCCTTAATAATCTTTTAAAATTAAGAAAACTATTTCTAATATTAACTATAAACTTTTATTATTAAAAAATATATAATTATATCTTATATTCTATATTTCTTTATTAAATAAAATATTTAATAATATAAAGGAATATATAATAATATAAATAAAAATAATTAAAAAAAAATAGAAAATAAAAATAATATTAAATATTAAAGAAAAAAATAAATAAAATAAATACCTTATTAAATAAAAAGATTTTAAATCTAAAAATAATATATAAAAACCTATTAATTATTTAAATTATTATTATTTAATACTATAATAATTCCTTTAGAATTAATTAATCTGGCTAAAAATCCTAAATTAATAAATTTATTATCTAAACCTAAGGAAGGTTAATCTATCTTATTTAAAGCACCTAGAAACTATAGATTAAATATTATATAATACTTATATATATTTAAAACAGAAACTAAATTAATCTTATCTTTAATATTTAATTCCTTTAAACCCTAATAAATCAATTTAAAATTTTACTTTTTAATTTTCTTTTTAAGCTTATAAATATAAAATAAATAATTTAAAGCTAAAGAAAGCTATAATTATAATTTAAATAATTAATCTTAAATATCTAAGATATTTTTTCTAGTTTCCTTTTTTTTAAAGTTTAAATAATAATATTATTCTAAAAGTTTTATTATTAATAAAATTAATAAGAATTAGATATTTTAATATAATAAGATTATATATATAAGAATATTATTAAAATATTATTATAAGAGTAATCTTATTTTATATAAATTATATAATAGCTATTATTTTCTATTATATAATAAGATTATTTTTATTTAAAATAATAAGAATATAATATATTTATTAATTTATTATTAAAATCTATACCTATAGTTAATATAGAATATTTAATAATCTTTTTTAAAAAATATTAAGGTTTTTTAATATAATTTAATATTATAAGAAATAATTTAATATAATATAAGTCTTATAATTTATAAAATATTAAGGAAAAAAGAAAAGATATATCTATAGGCCTTAAGGATAAGATCTTTTAAAAAAAAGATATTATATTATAACTTAATAATTAAAATTATATAATAAGTCTTAATTATATAATTTATAATATTACTAGATATATATTAAAGGCTTAGAATTATATAGAATTAGATTATAATTCTAAAGGTAATCCTAGACTTAGGATTACTTTAAAAACTATAATCTAATAAGATAACTTATAATTTTAAGTATAATCTAATAATAAGGATTATAGCTTAAATTATAATCTAAGATATATATATATACCCATAATTTTGATTCTTTAGATATAGCTTAAATAATTATTAATATATATTTAATTTTATTATATTATTTACTATTATTTACTATATTAATACTTAATCCTTAATTATAATACTTTATATTTATTATTAATATAATAGACTATATTGCTTTAAATATCTTAACTTATTTATTAATATAAACCCTTTTTATTAGGTTTATCCCTTAGGAATTTATTAAATATTATATTATAATATTAATTATTATATAGACTATTATATAAACTGTTATATAGGTTATTATATAGGTTATTATATAAGCTATTATATAGATTATATTTAAGATTATAATAGATTTTTAATATTTGTAATAATTAAAGCTATTATATATTATTTTTATAATAATTAAAGCTATATTATAAGCTTTTAGATTAAGATACTTTATTTTTATAATTAAGTTTAAAAATATTATATTTCTTTTAATTTTATATTTATTAATTAATTCATCTTTAATATCTTATTAAATTATTATAATTAATAATTATAATAATTAAATAATAAAAGATAATCTATAAAAACTAAGCTTAAATATTTTAATAATATTATAAAAGGCTTAAAAATACTGATTATAATAATATTATAATTAATTATATTTTAATAAAAGCTTTATTTTTTTAATTAATTAATTAAAAAGATTAATAAATATATAACAGATTTATTATATATTAATTATAATATATAATATAATTAATATAGTATTTTTATCTTAATTAATTAATGAATATAATTTTATATAAAGCTTTTATAAAATTAATTATATTTAATATAATTAATAAAGTTATTAATTTATAATTCTATAATTTTATATTAATAATATATAAATATAAAAATGGATTTTATTATAAATTATAATTTTAATATTTAATTCTTATATATATTATAAATCTTATTATTTTTAATAAATAAATAAATATAAATAAATTTAATTAATAAAGAGAAATATAAAATCTAATATAAAAAAGATTAAATATAATAAAAAAAAGAAATCTTTTTATAATTTAAAATAATTATTTTTTAAATTTATAATATATTATAATTTTATAAAGATTAATTATAATTAATAATTAAAATAATAAAAGAAAGATATAATAATAATTTAAATAAAAATCTTTAAAAACAAAGATAAATATACTTATATTATTAAATAAAAAAATATAATTTAATTAAAAATCTAGCTTTTTATATATTTAAATAATATTAAAATAATAGAGAATTAATTTAAAATCTTTAATAATATATATTAAGAGTTATTAGATATTTTTAATATAAAAAAAAGAATTTTAAAGAATAAGCCTTTATTTTCTATTCTAGTCTTATATAATAGATTAGGCTGCTTAAATATCTTAATACTTATATTAGGTTTTATAATAGATAAAGCTATTATATAATAGCAGATCTGATTACAAGATAATAATATATTAGATTATTGAGCTATAATAGGTTTAGCTATTAAATTATAATAAATCAGGCTATTATATTAAATATATATTTATTTTAATACTTAATATAATATAAATATTATAATTTATAAATATAAAAAAAGAAAAGAGAGGTATATTTATAAACCTTAAATATAAGAGTTTTTAAAAAAGAGATATTATATTATAATCTAATAATTAAAATTATATAATAACCTTAAATATATAACTAGATAATATTATTAAATATATATTAAATATTTAGAATTATATAAAATTAAAATATAATATTAAGATAATCTTTATATTTTCTATAAATATATAAAGATTTAAATATATTATATAATATATTATAAATAGAAATTATATATTCTTTATAAATATTAAAGATAATATAATTATTAATAATTTTAAATTAATTAAATAATATTTTATTAAATTATTAAAATAATATATAATATATTTATCTTATATTTTTATTATATAATTATTAAGCTAGAATTAAATTATAATTAAAAAGCTTTAAATCTAAATTTAAATTAAATCTAAATTTAAATTAAATCTAAATTAAATATTATTAATATAAAAAATAATATTAAAATAAAATTTTTATAAAGGGATTAAAGATATACAGCCTAATTCTAATAAACTACTTTATAAAACTAATAAAAGATTTAATAATATTAATATCTTATACTAATCCTATATCTTATAATAGTTTATAAAGTAAGGGCCTAGCTTATATAGAAATACTATTATAAATATTTCTTTTTTATAAATAACTTAATTTTAAATTATTATATATTTATAAGATTAGTCTAGGTTTTTCTTATTATTATTTTATTGAATTAAAGGCTTAAGGCCTTTAATTATACTATTTATTAGATATATTATATATTATAAGCTGCTATAAACCCTTAAGATTAAGGCTTTATAAGCTAGCTAATCTAGCCTATATATAGTTTAAACCTATAACCTTATATATTAAGTATTTTAACCTATAAGATATTAATATAATTATAAAGGGATTAAAGATATATAGCCTGATTCTAATAGACTGCTCTATTAAACTAATAAAAGATTTAATAGTATTAGTATCTTATATTAATCTTATATCTTATAATAGCTTATAAGATAAGAGTCTAGCTTATATAAAAATAATATTATAATTCTTAATTTTTTTTAAGTTTATTATTATTATTATTATTATTATTATAGTTTTTTAATTATTTTATTTATTTATTTATAAGGAGATAATCTTATATATAAAATAAAAACTTTTATATTATAATTTAATTTTAAAGTTAATTTAATTTTAAAGTTAATTTATTAATTAAAATAATAATAATTAAATTATAATATTCTTTTTTATTTATTTATATTAATTTAATAGTCCTTTTTTTTTTTCTTTTTAAGGACTTTAAAATTTTATTAAATTATATTTAAATTAATTTTAGGCTTATAATATATTATAATTTGCAGTATAAAGTTATAACTAAAGCTGGTAGCGATAGCAGTGGAAGAAAGGCAGCGAATAGTTATCCAGAGTAAAGTCTATAAAAAAGAAGAAAGAAGTGATTGAATTATTAATAGAGAAAGAAAGCAGGATTTAACTAGGAATCTAGCTATCTTATATAACTAAATAATACTAGGATTATTTGAAATTATTTAAGAATTCTAAATAATATTTCTTTAGATTTCTAAGCATTCTAAATAATAAGAAAGGGAGAGGTATAAGGGATAAGCCCTTATTTTACTAGTCTAGCCTGATATAGCAGGTCAGGCTGCACGGGCTTTTTAGGTCTTATAGCAGGTCAGGCTGCTATCTTATAGCAGGTCTGGCTGCTAGGGCTATAGCAGGTTTAGCTGCTAAGCTGTAGTAGGTCTAGCTACTAGTCTTATAACAGGTCAGGCTGTTATATAAAACCCACTTATTTTAATATAATATAATCTAGCTTTTATTTTATTATAGAATTAATATTTATTTTTTATATTTTTATTTTTTATATTTATTTTATAAGCTTAGCTTTATTATTATTTTTCTTTTTTTTCTTTTTTATATTTCTTTTTTTATTTCTTTTTATTTTTTTATAATTATCTTTTATATATTCTTTTAAATTTTATTATTTATTATTATTTATATAATTTTATTAATTATTAATTTTAAATAAATATTTATAAATATTAATATATATATATATATATTTTAAATTTTTTTATAAATATATTTTCGTTTATATACTTTAATAAATAAATTATATATTTCTTTTTTTATTAAAAATAATTAAAGAATAATTATATTAATTATAGTTTTAAAGGGTTAATTTATATAAATAAATAAGGTATATTTAAGTTATTATTAATTATATTAAATTTAAAGCTTTTCTTTTATTTCCTTAAAAATCTTAAGTAATCTTTAATAATTAATTAGAAATTTTTTAATTATCTTCTAAATTAAGAATAAGATAATTAAAAATCTTTTAAATCTATTCTTATTTATTATAACTTTATAACTTTTCTTAACTATTTTAAGTCTTATATTTATAAATAATTATATTATCTTATATTATTTGATTAGCTTTAAATATAATATATTATTATATATATTATTTTTATTTTATTAAAATATCTTTTCTTTAACTATATAATTAAGATTATATCTTTATTATAGCTTTTATTTTATATTTTAATTTTTTAATTAATTTCTTTTAATATAATATATTAGATATATTTATCTTTAATTTAAATAATTATAGTAATTATATAATAGGATTATAAGATATAAGACCTATATACTTAAAATAATATATAACCTCTATATATATAACACCTTTTAGCTTACTTTTATTATTATAATATAAATAAAATAAATAATAATCTTTTATAATAATAATACCTAAATATAATTATTCTTATTTTATTTAATTATTATAAAATGAATTTATTATTATAATTCTATTATTTCTTTATATAATTATCTAAAATAAATATAATTATATTATATAAAATCTTAATATAAAAAGAATAAAAATTAAAGGAAGTATCTTTAAAATATTTAAATAATATTAATTAAGATACTTTAATTTTAAATAAACCCTTTAATTAAGAATAATTAATTATAAAAAAATTTAAAATATAATTAAAACTTTAATAAAAAGTTATTTAAAAATAATAATATTAGATTAATAATCTTCTTTTAATATTTTAAATAGAAATATAATTAAAAGTTTAATAAAATAATAATAATTTTAATTATAATATAAAGCCTATAAAATTAATTTTAATTATTTATTTATTATATAAAGAATTATTAAAAAATTAAGAAAGCTAGAAATATAATCTAGATTATTATTTTTAAAGAAATAAAAAAAATATTATAATATAAAAAATTAAATTAATAAGATAATTAATAATATAAATTAAAAATATTAAAAGCTATTAAATATAAAATATTAAATAAATCTTTAATAAAAAGATATTAATTTATAATTAAATTAGAATATATTTATTATATAAATTAAATATTTATTTAAGGATTTTAATTTTTAAATAATAGATATTTATTTAATATATAATTCCTTAATATAAAGATTTAATTAATTATTATAAGATTTATTTTTAGTTTTAGGATATTATAAGGCTTATATAAAGCTTATAAAGATATAATTAATATTATTTTTCTTTATTAAGCTTTTTTTATAATTTTAAGCTAATATAAAGATAAATAATAAAAAACTCTTAATAATAAATAAAAGAATAATTAAGGTTATAAAATAACTATAAAAAGATTATAAAATAAAAAGAAAACTATAAAATTAATAAAATAAAAGTAATAAGATTTAATATATTATTTAAAAAAGAAATCCAGATAAATAAAATAAATTTAATATAATTAAGAAGCCTATTAATATAATAATAAATAAGAAAGAAATAATTAATATTATATAGGTTTTATTTAATTATAAAAAAGATTATTTAAATCTTATATTTTAGAATAAAGATTTAAACTTAAATTAATTAATAAGATTAGATTTATCTTAAATATAAAAAAAAAAGATTATTATAATTAATAAAATTTATTTATTATTTTTATAATAATCTTAATTATATAATAAGATATTATTTAAAGGGTATTATAAATATAATAAATAATAAATTATTTTAAAACCAGAAAAATAATAATTAATATAATTTAAAAAAAGATTATTAATTAAAATAAGCCTTTTAATTTTAATTAAAAAGATAAAGATTAATATAATTATTTATTTTTATATATTAATAATAATTAAAGTATAAAATACTATTAAAATATATATAGATCTTAATATATTATTATATATATAAAGAATGATTTTATTTTCTATTTAATCTTATAGTCTAGCTAGTTATCTAATAATCTGATTAAGAGAATAAAGAAATAAAAGGATAACTATTCTAATAGTCTAATATAGATAATTATAATAATTATCTATTACTAAAAAAAAGATAACTAATCCTTTATTATTTACTTATTTATTATATAATTAACTTTATATATTATATTATTTCTTTTTAAACCTTTATGATTATATTTAGTTTAATCTTTAAAGTTATAATTTTTATCTATAAGTCTGATTTTATTTACTATATAGTATTATCTAGATTAATTTTATTCTTAGTTATAATATTAATAATTTTTCCTTGGTTTATATAAACCTCCTTCCTTAATATTATATTTTCCTAATAATTATTTTATATAATATAATAAGTAATTTAATTTATTTATTTATTATTTATATAATAGTAATAATATATTAGATTTCTTTTTTAATCTTATTATAAAGAATTTAATTATTAGATATTAATATTATTATTATTTCTTTAAATATTTTAATTAAATCTGATTCATTTTATAATAATAGGGTATATATTAAAGCTTTTATTCTTTATTATATCTTTATTTTATTCATTTTTTATTTTATTAATAGATTTTTAATATTATTTAAATTTAATTCCTTAATAAATAAATTTAATTAAACTTTATATTTAATATCTATTATAATAATAATTATTAATATTATTTTAGTTTTAATTTTTTTAAATTATAAAGCTTTATTATTCTAGTATTTAAATAAATAATCTATTTAAAATAGAAATATAGATTTATTTAGTTTTTTATTAAATAATAGATTAAATTCTTTTAATATTAAAATTTTATTCTTTAATATATACTAGGATTTCTTTTTTAAAATTACTTTTATTAAAATCTAGTATATAATCCTTTTAATAATCTTTATTTAATCTATTAATTAATAAAAGATATATATTTATTAATATTATAAATCTTATAAATAATTTATCTATCTTATTTATAATTCTATTATTAATAATTATTCCCTTAATAAAATAAAAGTATTCCTTTAATATATTTATTAATAAAAATAGCTTCTATCCTTTATAATATATAATTATAATTAAAAATTATTAAAATAATTAATATTTATTAATAATATATATTATATTTAATCTTTCTTTATCTAAGATCTTTTTAAATATTTTAATAATATAAAATAATAAGATATACTTTAGATATAATATTTAATTAATACTTATAATTAAGATTTTACTTTTAAATTCCTTTAATTATTCCTTAATATTTTTTAATCTATTTTATAATTATTATTTTTCCTTAAAAAGGATTTTAATTAATTTAAGCTTTATAATTATTATATTAAATAATTCTATATAATCCCTATAATTTAGTCTAGTATAATAAAATACTTTAATTATTAGTATATAATAATGTATTCTTAATTCTCTTAGATTTAAGCTTATAAAATAATCGATATTATAATAAATTAATAAATTTATATAATAAATATTTATTATTTTATAATTTATTACTTTAAGATTAAAGCTTTTATTATTAACTAATAGTATTAGATAATCTATTATATTAATATCTTTTAATAAATCTTTAAATTTGATGTTTCTAATAATTAATTTTTTTTTTAATTTTTATAAGGTTTAAATTCTTTATTATTTTTTATAGTTATATATTTAATCCTTATAATTATTTTTTTCTTTATTTTAATAGTATTTACTTTTTCTTTTTAGAAATTTCTTATTTTTTTCTTAAATAATAATATTCTATTAAATAGATTATTCCTTTTAGATTTTAAATATAAATATATAACTAATATTATTTAATAAATCCTTTAATAAATAAATAAATCTAATTTATATATTAATAATCCTATTTATTTAATTACTTTAAATAATCTTATTTATTATTATAATTATTTTTATAGTGGTTTTTCTAGTAATTAATATCCCTTATATAGCTTTAAATATACCTTATTATCTATTTTAAATTTAATCGATCTATACTTTCAATTATATATATATTTTATATATACTATTATTATATCTATAATATAATTAGCCTTATCTATAAATAAATATCTTAATATATTTAATACTTTAGTATTTATTTTATTAATATCTATTTATAATAGTTTTATTAATTTAATAGGTTTAAACCCATAATTAATTTATTTAATGATTTCTTTATAGGGTTATTAATTAAATTATTTAATAAGAATTATAGTATTAAGATTATCTTAGTTTATAGTATATCTAATATTATTAGATAATATTTAAATACTAATTCTATAATCTGGTTTTTTCCTTTAAATAATCTATTAATCTATAGATAATATATTATATTAAAAGTAAATCTTATTTTTAATATCCTAAAAAAACCCTTTTAAAAATCTAAAGTAAATTTAATATCCTAATTATTAATTATAATCCTAGGAATTCCTTAATTATATAATAATAATAATCTTAATTATATTTTAGCCTATTATTTAATAGTATAATAAACTAATCCTAGGATTAATATTAATTTTCTATTTATTTATATATTATAATTATTATTATATTAAATAAATACTTATAATCTGGTATTTTTTAGAATAATTATAATACTTTTTTAGAAGTCTTATAATAAAATCAATAATTATTATATAAAAAGATTTATATAAAATTATTATTAATTATAATTCTTTTAATAATTTTATTTAATTAATTAAATTTTTTAAGTATATCTTATAATAAAATATTTATTATTTAATAAAATATTAAATCTTTTAATACTATATTTATTTTATATAATCCTATATAAAGGTTCTGATTATAAGCTTTTATTAATATTATTATTATATAGTTTTATAGGATATATAGTTTTCTTATACTATTTAACTTAAATTAATATAATAGTTTTATTATAGTTTATAGTATAAGGTTATAATTAAAGCTAGTAGCTATAATACTAGAAGAAAGGTAATAAATAGTTATCTAAAGTAAAAAATTTTAAAAAAAAGAAGTAATTATATTATTAATATGAAAAAGAAACTAGGATTTAACTAAGAATCTAGCTATCTTTATATCTAAATAATACTAGGATTATTTAGAATTATTTAAGAATTTCTAAATAATATTTCTTTAGATTTCTAAGTATTTTAAATAATAAGAAAGAGAGGGGTATAAGGGATTAGCCCTTATTTTACTAGTCTAGCCCGATATAGCAGGTCAGGCTGCATAGGCTTTTTAGGTCTTATAGCAGGTCAGGCTACTATCTTATAGCAGATCTGGCTACTAGGGCTATAGCAGGTTTAACTACTAAGCTATAGTAGGTCTAGCTACTAGTTTTATAACAGGTCAGACTATAATATAAAACCTACTTATTTTAATACTCCCTTTAGTAAGTTATATAATATATAGATAGCTTTTAATAAAGGGTTTTTATAAGTTTAATAGGTTTAAAAAACCCTAAAAAATAAAGCTTATTAAAGCTTTAGTTAATCTATTAATAAGTATAGCCTTAATTATAAGATAATTTATTTTAAATAATCTATTAATTATCTTTTATTTAATATAATAGAATTTTAATAAGGTATATTTAATTTAGGTATATTAATTAAGGTTCTTAGTATTATTTATAAAAGCTATATTATTATAATATAGGTTTATAGGCTATTAAAAAGGGATTTTTAGCTTTATAAAGAGCTTTAAAAGCTATTTTAGCTCTTTTATAGTTTTTGTTAAAGTATCTAATTTAGCTTTTATAATTAAGAGGGCTATAATAATCTATCTTTTTATTTTTTAATAAATAGGCCTATTAACTAGTTTAAAGAGATACCTATAAATAGATTTATTAATAGCTTTATAATCTATAAAATTGTTATTTAAATAGTTTAATAGTTAAAGAATTAATTATTTAGCTTATATAAGATTTAAAGCCTTATAAAGGATAATTAATTCTTTAAAGCCTTTTAGATATTTTAAAAGATTTTTAATTATATTATAATAATTAATATAACTCTACTATATATATTAAGAAAGCTATTAAATTAAAAAGGCTATATTAGACTTAAAATATAATATAAAATATATTAACGTCCTTATAATCTATTAATAGATTTATTATTTAATAAAAATAAGAACTTTTTTTAAAGGATTCTTTTAATACTTTAGGTTATAAAGGTATAACTATAAGGATTATATTTTATAGCTAAAAATATTAAAAAGCCTTATTAATATACTAAGATTAATATAATTATAGCTTTTTTTTAGTTTAATTATAATTAATTTAAATCCCTAAGAAAAAAATTATAAAGCCTTTATCTTTTATAATAAAAATCTTATTTAATAGGTATTTTAGTTTATTAATATAAGATAAATTTAATCCTATAATAAAATAATTATTAATATAGATTATAATAAAGGTATTAATTTAAGTATTAATAAAGATAATTAGATTAAAGATTAAGGATTAGAATCTTAAGATAATCAATAATTTAATTAATTATTATTATTATTTATAAAGGCCTTATTTTAATTTATATAGAGCCTTTTTTAATAGGATAATCTATTTTATAGTAAGGTTATAATTAAGCTTAATTAATAAAGTTATTAAAGGCTGGTTTTTAAAGGTTTAGGGTTTTATAAAAAAAGATAAATCTTTTAAAAATTCTATAAAAATATCCTTCAATAATTAATTATTTAAAAAAGCTTTTATAAAATTAATTTATTTAAATTTTTAATTATAAAAGGCTATTAAAGCTAATAAAATCTATTAAATAAAGAGAATATTAATAATTATAAAGGTTTTAAAATAATCTTTTTTTTTAATTTATATAAAACCTTTTATAATAAGCCTAGCCTTATATTTTAAGGGCTGATTTTATAAATCCTTTTTAAGCTTAAAAATAAGTTTATTTTTTAGGATTTTTTAATCTTTTAAAACCTTTAAAAAGGGAATAAAATATATAACTTTAGTTTATAAAATCTAATAAAATTTATTATAAATAATATTAATCTATTATTCTTTTATAGGGTTTTATAAGATTTATTTTTAATTAATAGATTTTAAAAAAGCTTAAATAATAAATTTTACTTTTAGCTTATAATAGATATGTATAAAATAAATAAAATTTAATTATATAGATTTAAGGTTTTTTAATAATTATAATAATTATATTAAGGGCTATAATAAGAGTTATAATAATTATAAGAGCTATTATAGTATTTATAATAGCTATTATAATAATTATAATATAGATTTTAATAGCTATATAAATCTTTTAATTTAATTAAAAGCTTATAAATTAATTAGATCTTTTAGGGTAGATTAATCTATTAATTTTAATAAGATATAAAGCTTTTTTAATTTTCTTTTTAAGCTAGAAAGGCTTTAAAGATTATAGAAATTATCTTTAAGACTTTAATTTATAAGGCTTATTTCTTTTATAATATAAAAAAAAGAGATTTAAATTATCTATTAATAGGAAGATATATAAATTAAATAAATATTTTTATTTAATATAATTAATAGCTTAACTAGTTTTATTTTAGGGTTTAGAAAAATATTTTATTAATACTTTTTAATAAGGATAATAATTTTATAATAGGCTTTAATAGTTTTATAGGCTATTAAATTTAATTTATTAATTATTAAGATTAATTTTAATTTTTATAAAAAAAGCTATAATAAGCTAAGGTCTTTATTTATAATTATTATATAATTAATAAGATTAATTATAATAAATAAAATAATAATTTAAAGAAAAAGTAATAGCTAGGCTTATATTATAATAGCTTATAATTAATTTAATATAATCTTTATAAAGTATTTTAATAGGCTATTTTATTTATAAATATAAAGACTAGATATATTAAAGTTAATATCTTTATTTATTAATTAATCTTTTAATAGTATTAAGATTTCTTTTTTATTATCAAAATATAATTATAAAAAGTATTTTTTATAATAGATTTTTAGCCCTTTAAATAAGCTTTTTATAATAAAGAAGATAATATAATATTTTTTATTTAATAATAAAAGAATCTTTTAATAATAGGATTTTCTTTTTATTAAAATAAATCTTATAAAGAGTTTATTATAAAAGATTAATTTTATTTAAAAAGTATCTTTTTTTATAACCTTTAATACTTTTAATAGATTTAAAATTAAGTTTTTAAAGGATCTATATATTAATTTAATCTATATATAAATTAAATAAAAGAAATCTATTTCTTTTATAATAATAAAATCAGATAAATTTATTAAAATTTTAATAGTTTTCTTTAATAGTTATAGGCTTATATAACTAAGATAGATATATTAAATTCCTATTAATTATAATAGCTTTTAATAATTAGTTTTAATTAAAAGATCTATAACTTTCTTTAGAATAATATTTTTAATAGGTTTTAAAAGGGATATAATATCTTTTAATAGGTTTTATAACAGATTTAAATCTAGATTAAGGCTTTTTAGTATATATAGGTCTGAAATTTTAAGGCTTTTTATTAATTCTAATAATTATTTAATTAATTTAAAAGGCTTAATAAGATCCTTATATATATTAAAGAGGGGTTTAAAGATAATTTTAATTATTATTAAATAATTATAATAATAATTAAAAGGCTTTATAAATTTAAATATAAGCTTTTCTTTTTATTAAAAAAAGAAATTATATTTAATAAAGTTTAATAGATTATAATAGATTTAATTTATTATAAATAGCTTTTTTTATAATAGTATATTATTAAAGGTATAATACTTTATTTTATTTATTATATTTATATTTATATTAAGGATATATAATATATTTTTTAATTTTAAAGCATTATAAATTCTAGATTTAAGCTTTATAAATATTATAAATATAGCTATTTTAAATCCTTTTAAATAGATTAAATTACTATTAATTATTATAGGCTTTAATTTCTTATTATAAATATTATAATTAATAAAAAGGATTTTATTATTAATAATATAATATATTAAGCTAATATTATATAATAGGGTATTCTTTAGATTAGTATTATAATAAATATTATAAATTAATTCTTTAAGCTTTATAATTTCTAAATCTTTTATATTAGATTTAAAATTAAAGCTTTAAATACTAATTATAATATTTTAATTATTTATAAATAGATTATAAATACTTATTATAAAGAAAGCTTTATTAGGTTTTTTATTATTAATAATAGGCTTTTTTATCTTTTTATTCTTTTAAAATAGCTTATAAGGCTATTTTTTAATAGATTTAAATAGTTTTTCCTTTTTTTTAAAGTTTTTATAGATTTTTTTAAAAGACTTTTTAGCTTTTTTAGCTTTATAAAAGCTAGCTCTTATAATTAAAGAGCTTTTATCCTATAGCTCTTTTAATAAATCTATTATAAAAAACTATAAATTTAAGGTATTTAATAAGGTATTAAGTATTATATAAATCTTAATATTATTCCTTTAGTATTTAATTTATTATAAAAAAGCTTTTTTTATAATCTTTAAATATTAATTTATTTAATCTATAAGCTATATAATAATTAAAATTAATTATAGCTTAATAAATTAAATATTAAATTTACTATTAAATATCTTTATAGAGTTTTTATAGCTATTAAAGCTAAGCTTATAAAAGATATTATAAAGAGTTCTATATTATAGGATAGTATTATAATAATATTATTTATTTAATATTTAATAAGCTTTTAATAATATTATAATTTAATTTATAAAAGCTTATATTAAAATAAGTGGGTTTTATATAACAGCCTAACCTATTATAAGACTAGTAGCTAGACCTACTATAGCTTAGTAGCTAAACCTACTATAGCCCTAGCAGCCAGACCTGCTATAAGACCTAAAAAGCCCGTGCAGCCTGACCTGCTATATCAGGCTAGACTAGTAAAATAAGGGCTTATCCCTTATACCTCTCCCTTTCTTATTATTTAGAATGCTTAGAAATCTAAAGAAATATTATTTGGAATTCTTAAATAATTTCAAATAATCCTAGTATTATTTAGATATATAAGATAGCTAGATTCCTAGTTGAATCCTGCTTTCTTTCTCTATCAGCAATTTAATCACTTCTTTCTTCTTTTCTATAGACTTTACTCTGGATAACTATTCGCTGCCTTTCTTCCACTACTATTACTACTAGCTTTAGTTATAACTTTATACTGCAAATTGCAATAGCTTATAAATACTATAAATAGCTATTATAAAATAATAAAAGTAAAATAATCTAATAATAATTATTAAGGCTAAAGCTTATAATAGGATTTAAAAGAAAAGTAAATAATTTAAGTATTTATAATTAAATTAGTAAGGTTTAAAGCTATTAATTATAGTTATTAAAGCCTTTTAATCTATAAGCTTTTAAAAAAGCCTATATTTTCTTAAATAGTTTTTTTAAAGCTAGATCTCTTAATATATTTATAGATTATTCTAGCTATAATAATAGTTAGGATAGCTTAAATTAAGATTATAATAATTCTTTAATAATCTTAATAGTTATAATTATTATAAATTAGGCCTATAACTATTATAATTATTATATAAGCTCCTATATCTAAGATTAAAAAGCTTATAATTCTAATAAATTCTCTTTTATTAAAAGGTCTTAATTTAATATATTAGGGTTAAACTATTATAACTTATAGTTATAATAATATAATAGAAAAATAAGCTTTTAAAAATAAGTTTATAGTTATATAATAGTATTATAAATAATTAAAAGTACTAGTTATAATAGTATTATAGATAGCTGGGTTTTAATAAGAGCCCTGGAATTAGTTAATTAATTAAAAAGATATTAGGTATAAGAGTTATTTATTATATACTAGCTATAATTAGGTTATAATATAGCTAGTATAATACCTTTATTTAATTAATTAGTTAATATAATCTTATATAAGCTTTTCATAAAATTAATTAATAATTTAAGTAATTAATTATATTTAATATAATTAATAAAGCTATAATCTATAATTCTATAAATCTAAATTAATAATTTATAAATCTAAAAATAGATTATACTATAAGCTATAAATCTGATATTTAACTTTTATATATATAGTGTTTTTTATGATTTTTAATTAATAGGAAATATAGGTTTAATTAATTAAAGGGGGGGTGAAATATCTAATATATAAAAAGGTTAAATATAATAGAAAAAAGAGTTTTCTTTTTATAGTTTTGAATAATTATTCTTTTAGGTTTATAACCTATTATAATTTATAGTATAAGGTTATAATTAAAGCTAGTAGTTATAATAATAGAAGAAAGGCAGCGAATAATTATTTAAAGTGAATTTTAAAGAAAAGAAAAAGTAATTATATTATTAATATAGAAAAAAAACCAGGATTTAACTAAGAATCTAACTATCTTATATATCTTAATAATACTAGGATTATTTAGAATTATTTAAGAATTTTTAAATAATATTTCTTTAGATTTCTAAGTATTTTAAATAATAAGAAAGGGAGGGGTATAAGGGATAAGCCCTTATTTTACTAGTCTAGCCCGATATAGCAGGTTAGGCCTTATAGGCTTTTTAGGTCTTATAGCAGGTTAGGCTGCTATCTTATAGCAGGTCTGGCTGTTAGGGTTATAGCAGGTTTAACTGCCAAACTATAATAGGTTTAGCTATTAGTCTTATAACAGATCAGGCTGTTATATAAAACCCACTTATTTTAACAAGTTTATTATCTATTATAAAAGGTAATTTAATATTTATTAATCTTTTTTTTATATTTATTTTTTCTTTTGGTTTTTATACTTTTAATACTTTAATTATTTTAATAAATTTATAATCCTTAATATATTCTTTTATAAATTTTATCTTTAATTTATTATTAATTAATATTATTATTATTAAATAATATATATCTTCTTTTTAAATATTATTAAATTTATTTATTATTTTTTCTTTTAATAAATTTTTTTATTTCTTTTTATAATATTTATTATCTATAATTAAAAGTTATAATAATATATTAAATATAAAATTTATATTTCCTAGGATATAATAAATATCCAGTTTATATTAATTTAAATATATAAATACTATTATTAGCTAATAATTTATCTTTATTAAATCTAATATTAATATATTAGTATAATTAATTATTCTTTTTCTTATTATATAGTTTATTAATACTATTACTAGTTTATTAATAATTATATTATTATTCTTAGTTTTTAATAAAACTATATTAGATATTTAACCTTAAGTTTAATTAGCTTATATCTTATTTTAGATTTTATTAATAATCTATTTAAAAATATAATTAATTATATTTATTAGATTAATACTTTCTTATTATCTTATATATTATTTTTAAGATAAAATATAAAAAGATCTATTCTTTAATTGTTTATATTAAGTTTAAAAAAGATTAATCTTATTAAATTATAATAATATAGTATTATTTTATTTATTAGATAATCCTAAAGTATTTTAAAGGATTCCTTTTTTAATTTTATTGGTTTAAAGTTTATCTTTTTTATTTTAAATATTCTTATTTTCTTATTAATTTTTTTAATAGTTTAATCTTTTTTTTTAAAAAAAAATTTAATAAAATTATTCTTCTGATTTTTAATGGTTTTATTTTTATTTAAAATCTAAAGATAAATCGTTTTAAAAAGATAATTATTTTTAAATAAGTTTTTAGATTAGCTAGTATTATTAATATCTTTAATTTCTTTAATATATCTATTCTATCTTTTATTATACTTATCTTAAATATATTAATCTAGAAATTAAATAATTTAATTAATAGATATATATAAAAGGATTTTAATAGTAATATTATTAATTATAAATTTTTAAATAATTTTAATATTATATATAAATAATTATAGTATTCCTTAAAGGTATTATTAAATATAATTATATTATTAATATATACCTTAATAAAATTCTTATAAAGATATAACCTTTAATCTATAAATTATTATATAAAAGCTAGATTATTTTTAAATCCTATTAAGATTATATAAGATATTTCTAATCCTTATAGATTAATAATAATTATCCTATTTTTATATTTATTATATACTAATAATTAATAGAAAAATACTAATATATTTAATATTAATATATATTTCTTTTTTTTTAAAGATAAAATTATCTCTTTTTTTAAAGGAATAAAATAGATATCTAATATTATAATTTTATTTAATTATCTTAGGTTTATAATTATTTTATCTTTTTATTTTCTCTTAATCTATTATTAAATAATAAAAATAAAATAATTAAAAGATATTAGTTTTCTTATTTAATTTATATATCCTTATCTATAAAATTTGTTTATTATATTATTAAGAAATTTCCTATTTTTAATCCTTAATAAATATAATCTTATTATTAATTTTTCTTTTTATTAGCCTTTTATAAGATCGATTCTTATTTTATCTTTATTATTTATTAAAATAATCTTTTAATTATATTATATTATTATAGGCTTTAATTAATTTTATAATTACCTTAGCTTTAATAGAATTTATAATATAAATATAAATTCTTTATTTAATCTTAACTTTTTTTAGTTTAATTAATTTTATAATAGATCCTTTTTTTAGATTTTTAATATTATTTTTATTTATTAAATATAAATTAACTTATTTTTATAATACCTTTAAAGATAAGTTTAATACTTTAATTATTTTATTAAATAGATTAAATTTATTATTTATTATCTTTATATAGCTTATTATTATACTAATATTTTCCTATAATACTATATAATATCTATACTTATTATAATTATTTAAATATCCTAGCTTTTATTTATACTAATATCTTATTAACTTATCTATATTATTTATTATTATAATCTAGCTAGTTATTAATAATATATTAAAAGTATTTATTATATATATATAATCTATTATAATTATATCTTTTAATATAAAATAATATACCCTTTTTATAAAATATAGATTATAATAATTAAGATAAGTATAATTTATTAATATCTATTCCCTTAATTTTAATAGTATTATTATATTCTATATTATTATAATTCTTTAATAAATTGGTTTATATTTTATCTATATTTTAAAGGGTATTATTATATTATAAATTATATAGATTTTTAATTTCTTTCTTATAATTAAGATATTAATACTATATTTATTAATAAAATTTATTTTTAATAGTATATTAGGTTTTAGATTTTTTATTAATTAAGTATTAACTATAAAATAAATATATATTAAATTTCTATTAATTTAATCTATAATATAAAAATCAAATCTAGCTTTATTAATAATTTTTAATAATTTAATTACTTCTTATATTAGTTTTAATTTATCTATTTTATAAAATATTATATTTAATAAAATATTTTAAAACTATTCTTTATTAATTAATATATCTAAATATATTAAATCTATAATTATAATTATAATTATTTTATTTAATAAAAATTTTATCTTAATCTTTAAATAGCTATATTTTATTAATTTATTATTATTTAATTTTTAATTTATTTTAATTATTTAATCTTATGAAAAATAAAAAAATATCTTAGCTTAATCTTTTTTTCTTTTCTATTAATTAAAATTCTTTATTTAATATAATAGTTTAAAGGATTTATTAAATACTTTTTTTTTAATATTATATAATTATTTATAAATATATAATATATTAATAAAGATCTTATTTTAAAATATATATTATATTTTAAATAATCCTTTTATATATCTTTATCTTTATTAATAATATATTTAAATAATAAAATAGATAATTTAAAAGATAGGATTTATTAAGGTAAGTATTTTTTTATTATTATAAATATTAAGGATAAATTATAAAAAGAATTAAAAAAGGTTTTATTAATATTATTGTCAGGACCCCAAAGGGGCCCTGCAGAGAACCTACGTCATGTGGGCTAGGAATGCATATATCTATAGAGAGGGCCTTCTCCTTTGAGAAAAGGAAGAAGACCAGAGATCAAGCTTCTAGTTATCTGCTACCTACCTGCTTATATACAGCAAAATTGATACTATTCCTAACCTTCTTCACTCTCTTCACAACCTCCCGACCTCGGTCCTTAACAATTATTTAATATATAATAGCTTTTATTAAAGTTATAAATAATAAATTTAAATATTATTTAATATTTAATAGCTTTTAATTATTATTTATATTCTTTAATACTTTTATCTTTTATATTAATATTAATATCTTTATTATCTTTATCTTAATAATAAATATAATTATTTTATATTTAATATTTAAGTATCTATTATTAATATTAAATAGATTAAGTATTTTCTTTATTTTAATAATAATATTAATTATTTTATTAATAGGTATTATTATTAGATTTTATATTTAATTTTTTATAAAAATTATCCTATTAATTTAATTTATTATATAAAAGTATATATCCTATTTATTCTTAAGGGTTTATCTATTTTCTATTATAAAAAAATCTATTTAATCTTTAATTTATTTAATCTATTAAATAATTATATAATCTTATTTCTATAAATCCTTTATATATATTTTAATCTATTATAAAGGTTTAATTTATTTACTATAGATTTTATAATTATTATCTTTATTAACTAGAATATTAATTATTTTATTTATAATATACCTGATTATTTAATTTATTAGATATATATATTAATTCTATTATTATTATATTATCTATCTAATAATATTTTAATATAGCTATATTAAAAAGTAATTTAGTTTTATTAAGTATTATTTATTAGGCTTATTATTTTTTATAAATATATTTAAGATATTTATTTAGATTTATACCTTTTTATAAATAAAAAATTAATTTATTAAAGGATTTATCTAAATATATATAGATTTAATTTAATTATTAATTAATTATTTTAAACCTAGCTATTTTTATTATTTAAAATAGCTTTAAAGCTTATTCCTTAATATTAATACCTTAATAATAATCTTTTTTAAAATATTTTATAATTAATAATTATTTAATAATATTAATTTTATTTATTTTAAATTATTTTTATAATACTATAATCTATATATTAATAGATCTTTTAATAATCTAATATTATTATTTTATTATTATATTAATCTATTAATATAATACTTTTTTATAAAATAATTAAAAAAGATTTATATAAATAGTTTTAATATAGAATAGATAAATTATATTATCTTAAATACTTTTAATAAAAAGGTTTATATTTCCTTAAATAATATTACCTTTAACTTATACTATATCTAATTTATTAAAAGATTTTTTTTATTTAGGGTTAAATATTCTAATCTTTTATATCTTTTAATTATTATATTAAGCTTATATAATCCCTTATAATTAATTATTTATTTTATTACTTAATTTATTTATTATATTTTTAATTATTTATTTAAATAATATCTAAAATTATTTATTTAATAAATTAATAAAAGATATTATATTTAATACTATTAAAAGAATCTTTTAATTATTTATTATAAAGGTATTTTATACTTTAATTATACTATCTTTTTATATTTTAGGATATATAATTAATTCTTAATAAGATAATAAAAATAGATTAATTAATAAAAATAATAATATAGAATTATCTAATAATAATAAGATTATCTATAATAATACCCTAAAAGGAGTATAATTAATATTATATATATTTTATTTATTAATACTAGATAATATAATAGATCTTTTCTATATTTTTTTATTTAAAAAAAGATTTTAATCTATTCCTTTTAATAACTATTAATAGTATTATTTAATTTAATTAAAAGATATAAATTTAATTATTAGCTTATCTTTTAATAATTTCTTTAATATTAATATAATTTTATATAAAAAAATCCTATTTATAATTATCTATTTTAATTTAATAATTTAATATTATTATTTATTTATTTAAAATTAATAGAAATAAAAAAATTATTATATTTAAATATATATTTTTTAATAATTTATTAATAATTATTAATCTATTATTATTAATAGGATAATAGGATATTAATAGTATTATATTAATAATTATATTAATTAATTTAGGTTTTAAATATTATTTATATTATTTTTATAAATACTAAATAAATTTACTTTTCCTTTTTATTTAATTTAATAGGAAATAGGATAATAGATTTTAAATAATTATAATATCTTTTAATAGTTTCTTAGCTTTTTTAATATTCTTTTTAATAATAATAGATATATATAGATATTTTATTTAAATAAATTCAATAATATATTTAATAATTAAGATCTTATTATTTATATTTATATAATTATTTTAATAATAATAAAAATCTTATTAATAGACTTAATTATTAAATAATTATTAAATAATTATATTTAAGTAAAATAAAGTTTATAAATAATCATTATATAGGGATAGGGGTTATATAATTATTATAAGTAATTACTATTAATTATTATATATAAAAAGGATGATTTTATTTTCTATTTAATCTTATAATTTAATTAATTATTTAATAATCTAATTAAGAGAATAAAGGAATAAAGGGATAATTATTCTAATAACCTAATATAGATAATTATAATATATATATAGATCTTAATATATATAGATTTTAATATATATTTAGAATTAGATTTAATTAATAAAATATTTATAAGAAAAAATAAATTAAAATAAATATCTATTAAAAAAATCCTTTTTTTAAAAAGCAACAAATAAAGGATTAATTTATATTTATAATATCTAAAAATACTTGTTATATTTATTAATTTAAAAGGATTTATTTAGGAATTTAATTATATTTATTTAAGGATTAATTATAATTAAAAAAAAAAGAAAATTCTATTTTATTTAAAATATTAATATTATAAAAATATTAAGTATATTTAAATATATATAATAGTTTTTAATAGTTTAAATAAGTTTAAAATAAAATAAAAATACTATAATTATATAAATTTATAAAGGCTTATTAAAATAAAGTAATTATTTTAATAACTATTTATTTAAATAAATTAACCTTTTTATTAAAAAAGAAATAAATAAAAGGGATTTAAAATATTAATAAATTATTATTAAAATTATATAATTTTCTTAATATTTTTTAATTTAATAATATTAAAATATTATTTATATATTAAATAATAGATTATATTATTAATCTATTATTAAATAAAATCTTATTATATAATATTATTTATTCTTTATTTTAATAAAAGTTATAAGAGCTATAAAAATATCTTAATAAAAATTTATTATTTAAGTATATATAAGCATTTAAAAGCCTTATAAATATATTTATTTTTTTATATTTAAAAAGGATAGTATTCTTAAATTATATATAAATTATTAAGATTTTAATAGGATTATAAAGAAGAATTATTATATTTTATTCTTTATTATAAAGATCTTAAAATAAAATTATAAATATTAAAAAAAAATTAAAAATTAATATTAAGAATATTTTTTATTAAATTAAAATTAAAAAAGAAAATAAATAAAAAATAGTTTTTTAAATATTATAGATATTATAAATACTTAATAATACTCTTTAATTTAATTAATATATTAATTATATTTTAGTATTATATCTATAAGGTATTAAATAAATTAATTAATATAATTTATATTATTTATTTTAATAATATTTTTATTTTTTTTAAAATATATAAGAAATATATAAAATATACTAAATAAATATTATAAAAATTAAGGGTTATAGAATTATATATTAATCTAAAAAAGTATTAATTTTATAAAAAAATAAAAGAATCTTTAGATTTTATTTTATTCTTAAAAAAAAAATCTAGATAGAATTATAATAATTATAAAATAATAAAAGCTAAAAATCTATAAGAAAATATAAATTTTTTTAGATTTTATAATGTTTATTAAAGATTTATTTATTAATATTTTAATATTATAATATTATTAAATACTTTATTAAAAGAGAGTATTAATAAAAAAAAGCTAAAGAAAGTTATCTTAGATTTTATTAAATAATAAGCTTTTCTTAGATTTAAAAATATTTTTTAAAAAGTATTATTACTTTATTATTTTAATTTATAATATTAAATATATGTTAAGATTAATATATCTAGATTTATACTAATAAATATTATATTATAATAAGATAATAATTTTATATAGTATCCTATAGCTTTTTAATCTTAAAAAGTTTATATTAATAAAAGCTAATTATAATACTTTTAAGTAAGATATATTTATTATTATTTATTTATTTCAATATTAATAAAGATATATAAAAAGATTTATAAAATAAATAAAGATATTATTTAATTATTAAAATCTTAAATCTTTTATATCTTAAATAAGATTATTAAAAAGATAAGCTAGATAATATTTAATATTAATACCTTATAATTTTATTATTAAATATTAATTAAATAAATTAAATTTAATAAATAATTTATTAAAATATTTAAATTATAAATATAAAGCTTTAAATAATATAGATTTAGTTTTTATATTATAATCTAGATTTATAAAGTTTATTATAATTAATTAATATAATAATAATCTTTTATTAAAGAATTATTTAGATTTCCTTTTATAAATAAAATCTATAATAAATTATAAATAAAGAATTTTATTAAAAGTAATAAAAGGGATATTTTTATAAAAAATACTTTATAATATTAATATTTCTTAATCTTTATAAGAATTTATTAAGGATATCTAATCTAATAATAAAAAGATATATTAATAAAAAATAGATTTATTATAAAAGAAAAATAATAATAATATTAGATATTAATTAATAGATATATATAGCTTCATTAAATTTAGGAATTATATTTATATTTTAAAAGAATTATCTTAAAAAAATAAGCTATTTTAGCTTTATTATAATAATCCTTTATCTAGATATTTTAATATTAATTATATTTTAAAGCTATTATTATCAAAGTTTTAATAATAGCTTATAAATAAAGATATTAAAAGATATATTATAAGCTATAATATTTATTAAGATATAATATTATAATATTATTAATTATATAAATACTTAGATTCCTTATTAATATCTATATAATTATAAAAATAAATCTTAATAGATTTTATTATTAAATTATTATTAATAATATTTAATAAAAAAAGATAGATTTAATATTAATTATTATTAATAAATATATTAAATATATTTTATATTTTATTATATATATAATAATAATAATAAAGTTAATTAAATTATTTTATAATAAGATAGAATTATATTATAAAGTATTAAAAGTTATTATATTAAATTAAGAATTAATGTTTATAAACTAGTTTTAGTTAGAATTATATTTTATTTATAAATAAATATTTAAATAAAAAGGATAAATTAAATATTAAAATATTATCTTTAATATTTTATAATAAAAGAATAGATAGTTTAATTATCTTTACTTTATATAAAATAATTTATATATAATTTAATAAAATCTTTAATAATAGGATTTTTATTATATAAGGCTTTAATAAGCTATAATCTAGATTTTAGAAAAATTAATAAAGATAATAGAATAATATAAGTTTTTATAATTAAATTCTATATTAGAATTTTAATTAAAATATAAGAAAAGCTAGAGAATAATTAATAAAATATTATAATAAAACAGATAAAATACTATAATAAGGTATTTCTATTTATAGATTTTAAATAAGGATCCTTAATTATATTTAATATTAAGAATTTAAAATTAAAAATAAAATATAAGCTAGTATTATATTTTATTAATTTATTTAAAATATTATAGTTTATTAAAATATAAATATATTAACTAGCTTTATTTAATTAATATATAAGGCTTTATAATACTTTTATATTAGCTTATTTAAATCTTAAGAAAAATAATAAAATAATAATTTAGATATTTTACTTATATTAGAACTTTAAGATAAAAAAGAATAAGAAATTAAAGAAATTAAAGATTAAGCTATAATAAAATATAAATAATATTATTTAATTAAATAAAAGGATTAGCTTTTAAAATATAATTAATAGATTATAATAAAAGATATTAATATAATAAAGATATTAATAGCTTTTAATAAAATATTAATAAAAAAGTTATAAAAGATTATTAAAAAACTATTTAAAAGGAATTAAAAACTTAATAATATAAAATTATAATTATATTATATTTTAATTTAAATAATAAGGTATATCTTTAAATTTATTATAAATAGATAATAGCTTTTATAAAATAAATTATTAAAAAATAATAATAAAAAGAATATAAAGAAACCTTAATTAAATATACTTATATATATAAGAAAATTATAATAATTTATTAATAAGTTTATTATTAATATTATCCTTTCTATTTATTATATTTTTAATTATTTTATAATAGTTATAGAAAGTAATTTATTAGATAATATAATCTTTATTATTTTTATTTAAATAAAGAATTTTATCTTTTTTTAAATACTTAATTTATCTTTAAAAAAGATTTTTATAGATCTTTATTATTTAATAATAATATTTTTATTAAATTTATAATTAGATTAAATAGCTATTTAAACTAGTATTAAATAATAATAAAGATATTTTTATATTAAATAATAAATAAATTATATATAGCCTTAATAGAATTATATTCCTTTAAAGATATAATAAGGCTAAACTTATAATAATATATTATTTTAATATTATTAAAAGCTAAATAAAGATTTAATAAAATATTAATTAAAGTATATTATTTATCTTTAATAAATAATAGATTTTTAAAATCTAATTAATTTTCTTTAATTAAATTAATAAGAAAATATAAATAATTAATTAAATTTTAGGTATTACTTTATATAATAATAAAAGGATTAAATAATAATAAAAATATTAATAATTATTAAATAAAAAGCTATAATAATATTATTTATTTATAAAAAGTATTTAATTAATTATTTATTATATTATTTATATCTTTTAATATAAGTATTAATAAATATATAGAATATATTTATAATTTTTATAAGCTTTACCTTATATTTTATTTTTTTATAATTAATAGCTAAAGAAATATAAAAATAATATATATTAATTAATTTTTTATTATAATTTTATTTGTTTAATTAAGCTATTTTTTAATAATATAAATAAGAATATAGGATTTCTTTTAGGGTATTATTTTAATAAATAATAAAATATTATAAAAAAAGTAATAAAAATCTAAAGAAAAAGAGATAAGAATATAATAATTTAATTATAAAAAATATTATAAAATAAAAAATAAAAAGGTATAAATAATAAAGATATAAAGAGATAAGATAGGAAAGGTATAATAATAAAAATATAATAAAAGAGTAGATAAGAAGATAGTATTTTATTATTATTTAATTAAGATTTTATAATCAGGCTAATAATAATATAATAATAATAAAAGTTTAAAATTTAATATATAATAGTATTAGATTATTATTATAATAATAAAGAAATAATTATAATAGTATTATAAAATATAAGACTTATATACCTAGAATAGTATATAATCTTTAAATATATAGTATTTCTAAGCTTATTTTTATTATTATAATATAAATAAAATAAGTAATAGTCTTTTATAATAATAATATTTAAATATAGTTATCTTTATCCTATCTAACTATTATAAATTAAACCTGTTATTATAAATTATATAAATATTTTATTTCTTTTTTTATATTAATTATATATTATTTTTTAAATATATTTTTTAAATATTATCTTTAATTAATATTAAATTTAATCTTAATATAAATAATATTATTTATAAAATATTCTATAATTTTAAGCTTTAATTCAATTCTTTTATTTATATTTTATAATTTAATAGTATTATATTATTATTATTAATATTTATTATAAAGGATTTATTATTAATTTTTATTATTATATATTTTTAAATATTAAAATTAATTCTTTTATTTAATAATTAATAATATTATTTAATCTCTTTTTCTTTTAATCTTATTTTTAAAATTAAGTTTATATTAGCTTTAATTATTATTATTATTATTAAATATTATTAAATATTTATAATTATAATAAAAGCTTATTAAAAGAAATAATATTATTTTATTATTTATTAAATTTATTTAACTTTTATTTATTAAATCGAAAATATTATATTAAATCTTGTTTATTATAATTTTATTAAATAATTAATATAATTAATAATTTAATTGAAAATTATTTTTATTTATTATTATATATCTTTTATATAATTAAGAAATTTATATATTTTAATCTTTTTTTAAAAAAATAAAAAGTTAATTATTTATTATTTAATATTAATTTAATATTATTTTTATTTTAATATATCTATTAATTTATAAAAAAATTTTAAGATATAATAATAAATATATATTTTATATTAAGATTTAAAAGCTTTATAAAAAAATAAATCTATTATAATATTAATATATTTTTAAATTATTTTTAATTATTTATATAAATTATTAATATTATTATTTTTAAATATTATTTTTAATTTTATTAATTTTTAATTTTATTAATTTTTAACTTTATAATATATTTATATTATCAATATTTTATTTTATAGATTTTTAATAGATTTTTTATTATTTTAATATATTTAATATATCTTAATTAATAAATAATAATATTATATTTTTTATAATAATATTAAAATTATTTTAAATTTAAATTTTAATCTTATAATAAATAATTTAAAAATTATATTATAATTAATTAAATATTAATTATATTTTATTTATTAATATACTAATATATAAATATTTATATATAAAGATTTAAGATTATTTTAATCTTAATATAAATTATTAATAATAATAATAAGAATTATAAAGTTATAAATAATATAATAATAAATAAAAAAGCTTTAAATAATTTTTTTAAAAGATAATAAAGATTAAATATAAATTTAATATATTTTTATTATAATATTATATTTATTATATAATATAAATAATCTTAAAATTAAAAGCTATAAATTAAATTTCTTTTATTATATTTAATAATTTATATATAATTTATCTTTAATATATTTAAAAATTAGATTATTATTTATTATTATTTATTATTATTTAATAATAAATTATTATTATAATATTAATAATATTTAATTATAATATTCTTAAAATCTTTATAAATTTATATTAAATAAAAATAAAAATATTATTTTATAAAAAAATAAAAAACTATATATTATCTTTATTAAATTATATTTCTTTAAATTATTAATAATATTAAATTTATAATTATAAGTATTTTTAATAAAATTAAATATTAATCAAAACTTAAAAAAATATAAATTAAATAATATTAATTATCTTTATTAAATAAAAGCTTTTTTTAAATAAATGAATATTTATATTTATATTTTAATTTAATAAATTAAAATATTTAATAATAATAATCTTTAATATTATAAAAAGCTTTATAATAATATATATAATATATATTTTAACAAATTAAATAAAATTATAATTTAATTAAAAAATCTTAAAAATCTTATTAATTTTTAATTCTTATTTATAATTCTAATTTATAAATTTATTAAAATTAATAAATAAAATAATTAAAATTAAAAGTTTAATAAATAAAAAATTATTATTAAAATATAATTAATATAAATTATTTTTATTAAAGCTTTATTTTTAAAATTAAATATATATTTATATATATAATAAAATTTATTAATATAATAAAATTTATTAATATAATAAAATTTATTAATATAATAAAATTTATTAATATAATAAAATTTATTAATATAATAAAATTTATTAATATAATAAAATTTATTAATATAATAAAATTTATTAATATAATAAAATTTATTAATATTAAATTTAAAATAAATAAAATTTAAAATAAAAACTGTTATAATTATTATAAATTATAATTAAAATATAAAAAGAATTTATATTAAAATATAATTATATAAAGACTTATTATTAGCTTAAAATAATATAAATATATAATTAAAGATTTAATTAATATTAAAAAAAAGCTTATTATATTAAAATAATCTTATTATATATTTATTTATATAAATATAATAAAATTAAACTTAAATAAAATAGCTTATATAAGAAAATCAGCTATAACCTTATATATTAATATATAAAGACTTTATATATATAAATTAACTAATATAAAGCTTTATATATATAAATTAACTAATATAAAGCTTTATATAACTATATAATACACCTTAAAGTATCAGCGCCTTATAATATAATTTAAGTATTACTATTTATATATTACTTTTTTGCTATTCATATATTAATAGCCTATATACACTCCACCATACACCCCTCCACTGACTTTGCCATACCCTTATATATAAATTATAGTATATTAGGCTAGAATTTTTTATAAGCTATTATTAATATAATAGCGATTTAATTCCTTAATTAAACTAGCTAGCCATACTATATAAGGCCAGCTTAATTCCTTTAAATCTATACTCTTCTTTAAAGTATTATATTTTAAGTTATATGCTTAACTATATAGTATGATCTAAACTTCCTATCCCTAGTGCCTTTAGTATCTCTGGTATAAAAGCTGGTATAGCCTCTTATCCTACTTAAAGTTACTATCACTTATTAATTAGATTATTACTTAACCGATTAATAGATAGAGCCTAACTTAAGGCTTCCTTAATCTTATATCCTAAAGGCTCTCTATGAATACTGGTATTAAGTCTCTGTAAAGCTAACTAGCTTATATAGGGCAAGTAGGTATGCCTATGCCTATGCCTATGTATACTCTATATGGCTGGAATAGCTTTACTTTCCTCTATACCTTATATATTAAGCTTAGATAATATTAGTAGCTTTTTATTTATTATAAGATATAGGTAGCTATAAAGGTTTTCAATAATATTAGGATTATAGATTTAAAGCAATAATTCTTTTAAATCCTAGTAATTGAATTAGCTAGGATCTTCTATAATAAATAGGGCTCTCTTTACTAATAGCTTTTCAAGCCATTAATAAGGATAAATATCCTTCTTATAGAGTAACTCTATAGCCTCTAGCTTCTATAGAATAAGATATATATAGGGGAGCCTATACTACTATATAAAGCGATTACTATAAGGTTTGAGTAGTATAGCTTTATAGATTAATAATAGAATTATAGCTAGGGCTAGCTAATATTACTTATTAATTAAATTAATAACTATATATATAATAGCAATGATTATATTATCAAGCTAAGCCTATCTAAGGAATTAAAGCTATTAATATATCTATATTATAGCAGCCTTTTTAATATATATATACTCTTTTTATTATATTATTTACTATATTAAATTAAAGAGGAAATAAAGATCTATATATCTATTAATTAGATAGGATTTTAGATCTTTATATACTATTTTAATAGGGCTATTAACTTATTAATTAAAGTTATAATATTTATTAAGATAATACTTTACTCACTGCCTATACCAAGGTATATATTCCTTTGAAATATATATCAAGATATGATTTTGATAGCTATTATATATAGCCTTTATCTTTCACTATACCTTAAAGAAATCAGCTTTCTATAGTATATAGATAATAGCTTATTAAGCTTTAAATATAATATCTTAGCTATAATCATTAGGGCTAGGGCTAGAGGCTATATCAGCCTTAATAAGCTATTACTCTGCCTTTTATATAGTTAAATTATTATTAATTTCCTTAATCTTAATATCTTTAATACTATTAAAAGCTATAGGGATATTCAGATCTCTTTAGTATAATTAAATCTTTAACTTTATATTAGTATTTATATAATAAATATAAAGCTATTATTATAAATCTAGAAAAGTTAGATTTAAAGCTTTTTTTAAAGCTATTTCCTTATCAATAATAATTATATATAGTATATAGATATTAAGCTAGCTATAGAAATCATAAAGCTATTTATAGAGCTATTAAAATCTAATCTCTTTTTTTATATTAATAAGGCTAAAGGTGAAATTTATAAGAGATTTCTAATTAATAATATTAATAACCTAAAAAAAATAGAGTTTAAAGCAATTAATCTTATATATATTATCTATACTAAGAACCTTAGGAAAACACTTCTATATAACTTTATACCATAGAAAAGTCTATAAAATAGCCTCAAGCTTGTTATTAGGAGAGAACTTTATATAATACTATAAGCCACCCTTCTTAAGGGCCTTAATAAAGGCTTATATTATTATAAGGCCTCTAAGGCTAGTAATATAAAGCTTCTAATAGTTATTATAGATATCCTTTTGAATAAAAAAGCTAGCTTTTATAGGGCTTAAAGACTTTAGGATATTATATATCTTATAGGCAGCTAGGCTATAGTTTTCAATGAGTATACCCTAAAGCATCTATTATAACTCTATATAGCAATATAATATAGGATATATAAAGGCATCTAATAATAATAGGTAATTATATTTATTTTCTATTATATAAAAAGTCTACTTTTAGTTTAACTTTAGTATAGTTAAAGCAGTGATCTTGAACTTATAATTTAATTACCTAGTAGAAGCCTATTAAAGCCCTAGATTAATAGAAGCTCTTACCCTAGCCCTATTATATATAAGAGTATAGGAAGATAGGGTCTTAATATCATTATTATTAAAGTTATAAGGATTATATAATGATTTCTTTACTAAAGCTATACTATTATTATAATAAAAATTCTAAAGGAATTTATAAAGCTTAGCAAAGGATATATACATCGCTGATAGCAGTATTAGGGGCAGAAATAAGGCAGCTATATTATTAAAGTGTTGAGGGAGGTAAAGTTGTGATGTTGTAAGTTGAATGCGAAGGTGGAATTATAACGAGGTTGTTGCAGGGCTACACGTGACTTTTGCGGCATCCTTTAAAGTGCCAGCCTTACACAGCCAAATTTGGGTGTGCAGGCCTGGGATAGAGGGGTGTGCGCAGAAAATAAGCTGTGCACAGGCCACTAATATGCGAATAGCAAAAAAGTAATGTGCGAATAGCAATACTCTATAATTTAGGTATATAGGTATAGAATAGAGGGGTGAGCTAAAGTGTCTCTGACTTATTATTAGTTAAGATCTTACAATATATTACCAAGTGGGTCATTGGAAGAACTGCCCCGTGACCTGGAAATGTTGAGCGTTATTATTCCGATTTTACATTAAGAGAGTACGTGTCTGAACCGCCACGGTCCCCAATTTACCTCCTAGCTGGTAAATTCCTGTCCTCCGAAATTCAACCTCACACATCTCATGGTTTACCTTGCTCCCTAATACCAAAACACTAGAACTATCTTCATCATCATCGGAGACAACCCACCCTATACTCTGCTGCCTCTTACCTTGCATCCAACTGCTCCTCCACTTTGCAACCTTCACCATTGCCTTTCGATCACGGCCGCGAACAAGGTGGACAGCGCATCAACCAAGACATTTTACATTCGACTCCAACATTGTGCTCCCTGACAAAACAACTGCATTCAGTCGAGATAATTTGTTCCGACAACCACGCCCAATTTCTTGAGAACCTTCAAGTTGGCTCAATTCGCCTTCGCAGCTGTTGTGTTTCCTTCGCTCTTTGGGCCTGGCTATTGGGTCTATAGCGGAGTCAATAAAAAACCTCCGTAAAAGAATTCATCGACCTTGTTATAGACCACTACGCTCACCCATAACCATCCTTGCGACGGGCTTCTCAGCAGCTCACCTACGATCAATCAAGTTACTGGTTTGCCTTCATTCAGCACTCGGCGCGCCCGTGTCGCGCCGGGCATACCCATTTAGGAAGATCACACAAAACGAGTGTCTTTTGTCTTCAAAGCATGTCCCTAGATTCCTGATCGGCGAGCAGGTTACGGCTGTGCTCAACAGGTTTTGCCGTACCCCGTCCCTACCTATTGTTTCGACGTGAGCGGGTCTCAACCGGCACACAATGTCTGACCACGAAGGAATGATCCCTGATACAGGGTATGATACTCCTGTTCCTGAACTCGATGACCACCGTCACCAAGCGCCTTCTTCCCAGCGCGTAGACCGACCTCGTAGAGGAACCTTCGACAGCCTGTACGGCGCCCGGCATGTCGAATCGGATATAACCAATCCCGGAATTCGCATTCGCGACTTTGAAGAGGAAGCCATTATTGATGAAGACGCAGCCGACCTCTCTCTTCCGACTCCTCGACATGGCCGTCGCCCTACTGTCGACTCAATCGATGGACGATCTCCATCACCCCCAAACTCAGTCAAAGCATTTGCTCAGGCTCGTCGACGAGAGCGTGATATGTCATTTTCTGACGTCAAGTGTGAGCATGATGATGGAGTAAGTCGGGCCTTGTCTATATCCAGTCGCCGCAGTCTTCGTAGCAGATCTCGAATTGCAGACAACGATTGCGGAAGTGTTCTCTCCAACAAGACAGCGGAAGAAGATGTCTGTTTTCCACTTCAAGATAAACACCGAAAGCATCAATTACGCATTGATTTCGATTACTTAGAAAGCTTCATCCATGTTGATGGTGATGCCAACGCTGAAAGTCGACAGAAGCTATCCACCGAAAGCTTCGAGGATCTGCGCAATTTGCCAGTCAACGGTCATGGGATTCAAGTGGTAACCGTGGATGGAGATATTCTTGAAATGCCATCTGATGAATCCATGGCTGATGAAAAGCCCAACACGGAGAATATCGCCTCTGGTAAGCCGCAAGCACACCCCGGGGACAATAATCGATTCAGTTTCTTTTCTTCTGCTTGGGAGTCCACAATCCACGCGGCAGAGATGGGTGATCTTGTTCTTCCTGGAGAGGATATTCGTGGGCTTTTTGAGCTACCTGAAGATGAAGCAGATGGAGTTTGGTGGCTCAACGTCAACAGTGCCTCAAAAGATGAAGTGTACGGGATTTGCAAAGCCTTTGGAATTCACCCCTTGACCATTGAAGATATTGTCACTCAGGAGTCTCGTGAGAAGATCGAATTATTTCCGTCATACTACTTCGCCTGTTTCCGATCCTTCAATGTTGTTGATGAACCGGATGGCAAAGAATATGAGCCTTTCAACATCTACGTGCTTGTATTCCGAGAAGGTACCCTAAGCTTTAGCTTTGCGCCTAATTCTCATGCATCACAAGTCCGCAAGAGAATCACAGCACTTAAGGACTACGTTTCTCTGAGCAGTGATTGGATTTGCTACGCCCTGATGTAAGTATTGACCTCCCAGCGTTTGCTAGTGCATCGTGACAGTGGCTGATTCCCGAGATTTAGAGACAATATTGTTGATTCCTTTGCACCTGTTATCAGCCAAATTGAGGTTGAAGCAGACGCCATTGAGGATGAGGTGTTTATCATGCGTCAGGATGACTCCAGCTCATTTCTTCGATCCATTGGTCAAGTCCGCAAGAATTGCATGGCCTTGTTACGTCTGCTGGGTGGTAAGGCTGACGTGCTTCGCGGTTTCACGAAGCGATGCAACGAGAACTATCAAGTCACGCCACATATGGATATTGGGATGTACCTTGGTGACATTCAGGATCACGTTGTCACCATGGTAACTAGTTTGGGGCACTTTGAGAAGATGTTATCACGTGCTCACAGCAATTACCTTGCAACACTTTCCATCAACAACATAGCACAGGGTACCGATACCAACCGAGTCCTCAGCAAAATCACGTTCCTAGCATCCGTATTGGTACCATTGAATCTTGTGAGTGGCGTGTTTGGGATGAACGTGACGGTGCCGTTTGCACACGCCTCTACTCTGGGCCCCTTTTTCGGCATCATTGGCTTCATGGCTCTTCTTTGTTCTCTTATCCTGGGGTGGGCAAGATGGAAAAGGTGGATATGATGGGATGATGATACTCTTGTTCCGGCCTTGTTTACACGTTGCCAGTTTTTGCCTCGATGGACAGAGGGCAAGCAAATGCAGGACTTTCTAGGCAGCACACCTGTATGTTCTCACCCAGAACTAAGGCCATGTTGAAGACATTATGAAACATGTCATAGAGGCCAATCTGATGATCTGCTGCAAATATATCATAGTGATTGCCTGATAGGTCAATACAATGTTCAGCCCACGGTAACACTTAGCTAGTGATAGGGAATTGGAACTGGAACGCATCTGTTGTATATGGATTGACCGGCACTGATTGCATTCCTTTAGCCCCCAAGATTGCCCAAATCGCCGTCGTTTCTAGTGAATATATAGTTATATCCAGAGATATTCAGCAATATATAAAAATCTCAATGAAAAAAATACCTAGGCCCTCTAACAAAGTTAGGGGGTGTTATATTAGCGCTATGTATTTTTAGGGCTTGATTAACCAGCACCTGATTTATAACTGAACCCTATTTCAGCTTTATAATTATAAAAACAAGCTATATTAATATTAGATAACTATTATATATAATATTTTAAGAATATATTAAATTTAATAAAGTTGATTATAGATTTTTATATTAAAATATTAAATTTAAATTTAATATTAGTAATTTTAATTATTTTTATATAATTAAGAAATTATATAATATATAATAATTAATATTATAAAAAGTTAAAGATAATATTCTTTTTATATTCTTTTATATATTTATATATTTATACTTCTTATATAATATTAAATAATATTAAGTAACCTTTTTTAATATATTTAAATAATTAAAAAAATAAAATATAATAATATTATTAATTTTTATTTATATATATTAAATTTATATAATATTAATTAATAAATTAATAAAGTATTAAAGTATTTTATTATTTAATTAATTATTAAATATATCTTTTAATTAATTATTAAATATATTTTATATAAAGACTTCAACTAATAGGTATTCCTTTTTATACTCTTTATCAGAATTTTATTACTTTATAATATTAATATAGAGATTCTATTAAATTAGGCTGGGTTAGGGTTGTTGTTTAGACCTTGTAAATACGAATATAACAAGGTATAGATGCGAATAGGAAGACTTAGGTATTTTTACCCTGTTGCTTAGTACTTGATACTACCTGGCGTTGAGGTACAAAGCCATTATGGGTCCTCAGTCTCAGTGGGTCTCGGCATCTCATTAGCTGGATGTACGGGCAGACCCCCAAAATCTACAAACCTGTCCAATCTTTGCTCTGTAAGATTACATCTCACCAACCATCAGCCATCATGAACTCTGTGCAAACTGGTGTCGAGAATCTGGATCTGGAGCGGCTCAACGACAAAGACAAGACCGAGCTACGACAATTTCTTGCGAATGAGCAACAGCGGTCGCAGATTCAGTCCCGTATGTTCTGTTATAATGCTCCAATGAATTCTCCTTCTCCTTACCACCACCCTGTATTAGCTGCTTGACACAAATGTTAGCTTGTCATTAAAAATTATTGGAGGTTCGTGCTGACCATTGTCATCTATAGAAACTCACAATCTGACGCAAACTTGTTGGAAAAAGTGTGTTACTGGTACCATCAAGAATTCGAAGCTTGATAAAACTGAGGAGGGTTGTCTTGCCAATTGCGTCGATCGTTTTCTCGACATGAACTTTTTGACTATGAAGCACCTGAACAACATGCGATCATAAGACACAACATGAGCCGGGCAAGAGACAAACGCCAGGAGTACGTGGGAGAATAGCGTAACGCAGGCACCAAGTATTTAGGCTACTTCAACGAAGTATTTTTCATATCGGCTGTCTTGCTCCTAACCATCGATTTCTATTTACTAAGTAGCTTCGCAGGCTAGATATGCTATAATCTAACTGGATATTGCCAGAAAGTGTCACACATGTAGCCTCAGTAACCATGGGTAATATAGTGGATTGACTTTTTTTTTGGAATGTATTTCACTTTAATCATGTAAATAAAGAGCTCTACTGCGCCTATCCGATGCTCATTTTTACTTTCAAGACCAGACCCAGACCAACTTGTACCCATAGAAATATCGGCCAAACACTTATACCAATGAAAGCTTGTTGGCAGCAATGTCAAGTGCATCGACGTCGGGTGTGAGGCGAGCATAGGCCTTCTTGGAACCATCGGGACTAGAGATAGATCAGGACATGCGGCATGATAATGATTAACGCATCAAACCAAGCTTACCGGATCAAGGTGTTAATCTTGACAGTGTCGATGTCATACAGCTTCTTAAGAGCCAACTTAATCTGGGCCTTGTTGGCCTTGATATCGACGATGAAGACCAGTGTGTTGTTCTCTTCCATCTTCTTCATGGCACTCTCGGTGTTGAGCGGGTGAATGACAATTTTGTGTTCGTCCAAGCGAGGCTGATGGGTGATGGACTTTCGGGGGTACTTAGGCGATCGGGAGAGAACCAAAGTCTTAGGTCGATGGAAAGAGTTGCTCAACCGAACCTTGCGGTTCTTGGAAGAGTGCGTCTGAAAAGAAACTCGGTCAGCGTTATTCCATGAAAAATAAATTCAAAACCCAATACTTACACCCTTGAGGGCAGCTTTGGCAGCGGCATTGGCCTGCTTGGTCCCTTTGGTGGCGGCTACATAAAAAAAAATACGCATCAGCAATCGCTCTTATTTAGAACTCGCAAAGTCTGCTGCTGCATGATGCGTGACCGGAGTGTTGGGAACATGAAGTGCGCTGCATCTTGTGGTTGCAGAGTTGTTGGCTTCAACCCGTACCTTTCTTGGTGGGAGCCATTGTATCGGTTGTTGTTCCGTACAAGGTAAAAATGGTCCTTGAGGTCGAAGACGGTTGGCGCGATGGCTAGAGGATAGAAATTTTGGGTGTGGTCGATTTCCAGGAAATCATGTGGGCGAATTTCTGCTTAGGGCTTCAGGCGAGTGGGGATCCTGCAGCTTACGCCTAACCTAATTGGGTGGCATGTGAAGTCACGTGGTTCTTCGTTGACAAGAAGCAACTCAGTCAAGCCAGTTGATTAAGTACTTACATGGACATCAACTTGCCTAATGCAGGCCTTAATAAAGGTTAGTTCTAATGAAAGAAATGCAAGTGAGGCGCTTCACACACAAATAAATAATGAAGCAAACATTGATTATCTTTTATTTCTAAGTGATTGACTACCATCAGCTTACTTGAACGCAATCCACATTATTAACATGTCTAGAGATTTTGAGTATAAACAGAAACTCAAGACACCTCATGCAGAGTTCTGGAATTATTGTTAGTGGGATCACTCGTGTACTACGCAACCTATCCAATAACTTCTAGTGAGTTTGCAAGCGCTTTTTCTCGTTAACTTCTCTGACATAATAAATCTTATGTTCTATCATAATTAGCTGCCGGCTTAGTTAAGCTTTTCTCGTTAGGGAGAAACCTGTCTATTTGAGAGAGGAGCCAAGAATGGGAACCAAGAAGAGAAGAATATTGGGCAGCCTCAAAGCTGGGAGGCCACCGCTAGTCAAGTCTTCGCGGTCAATGTCACGTAAAGCCAGTCGAACCTTGATCAACGCCCATCATCAGCTTCAAAAACAGCGCCACCAAGCATTTATTCGCGGCGATCAGGAAACAGAGGCAAATATTGCTGCTGAACTTGCTGGTCTTGGAGGCTTAGGCCATTATCAATTAGCAAGTCTTCAGGGACAGAGTATTGATAGAGGAGGTGATACGTCAAAGGTCTTGCTCGCATGGCTTCCTGTAAGGGAGCTGAGAAAAAGTCGGCCTCTTAGAATGCTTGAGATCGGAGCCTTAAGCACAAGTAACGCCTGCTCGACGAGTGGAATATTCGACATTGTACATATCGATCTCAACAGTCAGGAGCCCGGTATCCAGCAACAAGATTTTATGCAACGGCCCCTACCGAAAGATAAAGGAGACAGATTTGACATCCTTTCGCTAAGCCTCGTCCTCAACTTTGTACCCGATGCTGCTGCTCGTGGGCAAATGCTTTTGCGAACACTTTCTTTCTTGAGAGAGGAGGGTGATGGGCCGTCAGTGGATGGGGCCCTATTTCCATGTCTTTTCGTGGTTTTACCACGGAGCTGCATTGAGAACTCGCGTTACTTCACAGATGTTAGGTTTACGGAGCTCATGGCCCTCCTAGGCTACTCGAAAATCCAAAATAAACTAACCCAGAAACTGGCATACAGTTTGTGGCGAAGAGCCACAGCATTACCAACGTCTCACCCAAGTTTTTCCAAACAGGAGATCAATCCAGGAAGAACGAGGAATAATTTTGTGATGACATTACTGGGAAAGAAGAGTTGAGCAACCTCCCTGGAATTATTCTACCCATACATACCACATGGTAGAAATGCGCATACGATGATGCCCATGGATAGTACATCAACCCGTCAATGGGGTGACACCGCCGCTATAACACCCGTCCTACACTCTGAAGATTACTTTTTCTTAGTAAAAAAAGGGGGTTTCAAAATTCCACTAAAGTACTTTAATGATATATTTAATTATATAAATTAGTCTGCTTTGTTGAGAGTGCTATTTAGTTTGTATTGCAGAAGAATTCTGTATCGCTCGTCGAGGATCTTGTCTATTAAAGCTGCTGTCTATCGGGTGGGTAGCGACGGTGTTTCTCCTTCACCCCTTTGCCCGTCTCTCAGCTCGTTATAAAAAGAACATCAATCTACGAAATCTCTGCGTCTTATCATATTCATCACATTACTAATTCTCGATTGATCATCGAGATGGGTCTCATCAGAACAAGCGCTAGTCAGCATTTATATTCTGGAGCCTATTGCCTATTTTATGATGAGTAGCAATCCACCAGCGGGGGTCAATCCAGTTAAATTGGGTGATGAGATAACCCGCTAGTATGCGCATCCTCGTTGTGTGAACATCTCTTCTTCGTGCGAAAGAGGCAAGCATTTCTTGGCAATACAGGTCCAGAATAATGAGCGATCTGCCATTGCACTCAGACTCTGCCCTGCCCAATCTCGGCAATGGAAGCAAGACTGCTTATGATGGACTCGGACGTGAAAGTAGAAATGGCGAAGCTAGACTGGGGGTGATCGAATGGGAGCCGCGAATTCCCAGGCCGAGTGACGGGGATGCTACACATACCTGACTGCTGAGCGGCATTCACCTCGTCGAGGTTGTCGCTCAAGAAGAGCCAACGAGAGGGCTCAATGCTAGGCCACTGAGACAGGATGGTGACATAACTAGCCACGTCCATCTTAGGCCCCGCATTGACAGTATCAAACCAGTCGGAGATTAGGGGACTCAAGTCTGACGGCTCAGAGGTCGTGTGAGCAAAGAACAATTTCTGCGCTGGGACAGACCCAGATGAGTATATCATGATCTTCTTCCCAACAGTGTGAGCCTGCGTGATGAAAGGGGAAACGTCGGAGAAAAGCGGAGCCTTAAGCTCGCCAGATTCATAGCCCGTCCTCCATAGATACCCCTGGAGAGCCTTTAAGTAGGGCGCTTTAACATCCCGCGACACTAAATCCTGAACGTGTGTTTGGAAGGATTGGCGTGATCCATGATATTCGTCTGGGAACGCTTTGCGATAGGGGGCAAACCCAGGGTCATTCCATTGCTCATCAAGCAGCCTGGGCAATGCTTCAAGTGCATAAGGGAACTAGACTTGGTTCAAACCCAAGAGATCAGCCTCGGTAACACATCAGGGATACATTGGCGTAGTTAAATTCAACAGAAACGGCACTGCCCTTGTTCGTAGTAGGTAATCAAACTGGCGCGGCGGCGCCATGGGTTGGGAGAAACGGTGTGACGGGTGTGCTTGATGGGCAACATCTGGAACGGTTGGGCTGCTAGCCACAAATAGAACTCACCAGGACGTCCTTGACAAACGAGATGGGACAGACGGTGCCCTCTATTGGTGCGACATATACAAGATGCATCAGCCAAGAAAATCAAAACAGGCGACCTCCCTTGCCTATCTCTCCTTGGGATGGAGACTTGTTTGCCCAACGTACCAATGTCGAGCAAGAGCACGTCAAACTTGTCAAACATGCCTGCCATTGATAAAGTGGTAGTTACCAAGCGTCCACCACTATGCAGGGAATGGGCAAAGTCAAGAGAGCTGCCACGCAGTGTCAACGAGGTCAAGGCAGAAATATTAGGTTTGGTTTCACTAAAGAGAAAAGCCTGCCTCATTCCCGAGAGTTGCGGGGGGGGGGCGGTTGACTGACAGTGACAAGTAAACTGCGGTTGGTTAATTTCAGCAGAACTCCATTCAGTTCCGAGTGTCCACATCCTCTTTAGGTATAGCACGGGCTGCAGGGCGCTACACCTACGAGGTATGACTGCACTCTATACTGTAAGCTCAGGATTAACAACTTACAATACCGTACCCTAGATAATAGATAATTACTTAGGCAACTCTCAACCTTAGGTTGAGGTACTATACTAACCTGCCTGTACGTTAGCGTTAGTACAGGTAGGCAAGTTGGTACCTACATATCTAGGTAGGTAGGTCCTATTTATTATCGTGTGAACCAGAAGGGCTCGCAGAGTATCAGTACTAGTCATGTTCTGCTGGGGAAAGTGCGGCTAGAATGCTTATCCTAGAGTTACTGCCAGGCAGAGACTTATGGGCATAACAGACATGGTCCATACGTAATTACGTGCGTACCTTCATTTAGGAGGCCAGGCCAATTGGTCGCCACACTGACCACTGATTGCAAGGTGCAGTTGGTATTTCAATTTTGTCCTAGCGTGGACCTGCCACGTAGACATTGAGACGAAATATTGAGGTCTACGAGCGGAGGGATCCCCATTCAGAGTCCGGCTGACAAAGTCCGACGAGCTCTATCCAGACAATAGGCTACTATATGTAATTATGTCTTGACCTCCGACGATACTACCCTAAACAAATGCATCAGCAGGTCTGTCAGCACAGCAACTTTCAGCACGCCACGGTAAGTGAACCAATCAATAATGCTAGGCTAGATGCAAAGCTCTATAAAATAAATACCAACTTTGCGCCGAGCACACTCAATGACCCATCATTAGATAAGGTAAATACTACCTTATTTGCGCTAGTTCACGAGTAACATCAACAGATGATGCAGAGCTAGAGCGGTGTGGCCTACGATGGGTACCACCTCAAGAGCGATATCGCTCCAGAAAGACTCAACAATTCATGGATTAACACCCGACAATAAGACCATCCATCACTCAGTAGAAAGACACGAGATCCCGTCCCATCCACGGCCGCCTACGCTGTCCCAGCTCCCTTGATTTCAATGCTCTCCACATTGGGGAAGAACTGCGCTACGAGGCGGCAATACAGACATGATGTGTTTGTTTGTTTACATGATACTTATTTGTTTGTTTACAGACATGTCCGATCCCAAGGCAACCTGACCCGACTGTCGAATGCGAGCAGTTGAATGAATGCACCCCCTTCATATACATGACTGCAGTGAAAGGGATGGCGTTACTGTAGATACTTCAGATATGCACTGTGCGTTATTGACATCAAAACAACAGTCCTGTTCGTAGGGTAGCGGACGGCTGTATGGACAGAGTCCCTTGCCCCCCTTGCTGTATTCCCGTTGTGATGGGGAGACCCTTGATAAACCAAAACCAGCAGAAAATATCATAGAAAGTACGGTAGGTAGGTACATTAATAGATACCAACATGTACTGATTTAGTACTCACCTATTTGGATTGGCTCCGTCTGTCTGGGAGGGGAGAAAGAGAGCAAATTACATCACATGCACTGTCAATGAAGCAACCAACTATGGCACGACGATGAAACAATGAAAACTTGTTCGAGCCATGAAGCATCGGCTCGGACTGGATCACGTTGAGCCACACTCAGGCTAGGGGTTACCATCACCAAACTTGTTGCCAAGCACAGTGCTGTAGGAGGACTGCATGCCTAAGTTGGCACTATTATGATATTGGAGAACAACGTGTCTGTAATTGGGGATTCGTACACAGATATTGAGGTAGATAAAGAGGTAGGGAGGGAGGATGTGGTGGTCAAGAGGCCGAAAGGGAGCAAGTAATTATGGATTAATACCAAATAAAGCGCGAGGGCACCTGTACCTCCTAATATTTAATCCTCATCTGCACCTTATGTGTACGTACCTGTAGCTGTATGTGCGCAAGTATGTACTTACATATGTACAATGTAGGAAAGTGCAGGACAACTCCGCTCATGTCAATACGGCTTGCATGTTGGAGACACAATCAAGCCAATCGTAGCCACGGTTAACTGAACATGAGACAGCAAGATAGGGGTGTGGGTGGTTGCATCGGTCGTCGGGGACCACAAAATGGCTTCCGGTTGGAAAGCTGGGCCTAGGGAGTAATGAGGTGAGGGATGAATGAACAAGAACGGATGGACACCTGATGTCAGTCAGCGCGGATCGGTACTTTACGCCATTATGCCACATTTTGTACCTTGTTGCGTCCCGCCGTTTCCGAGGCTGATATGGTTTTTTTTGCCTTTCTTCAAACTGCATCTACGACGGGGCGTCCTCGTAATATTCATTCTATAGGTTCCGCAAAACCGACTTTGCGTTCAAATGAGTGGTTGGTTAATGAGCCTGTTTGGGAGAGGACGCTGTTGTATGGAGCACCGCATCGTGCCCAAGTTAGTTACCTAGGACCTAAGGTACCTACTACAATTTCTCACTGCAATGTCCAGCGTGTCCTCGCGCTCTGGTCCCACCAAGTGGTGCCACGCAGCACACCTTGGGCTCGTTGCGCTGCGCAGGTGGTTGGTGAGCTGCAGCCAAGGTACCTCACCGATAGGTCCTCCCGCACGCAGGGTCCTGGTGCAGTAACTGTACACGTGTACCCCAGACGGCGGTACCGGGCGGTGTGGGCTCGCGGACATAGTAGGTACCGTAGGTCCTCCATGTCCGTACCTAGGCACCTTCAGTACCTTGGTACCGAGAAATGTGGTGCGCTCTTCCAGATGTTGTCGCTCCGTCCGTCAGAGTGTGGTTTGCCTGCACTAGTCGTGTATACTGTGCACCATGCGTTGCTGACACGGCTAGGTCACGCTGGTCACCCGTCATTTCGTCGCCTGTGGAGACGCCACCTGGCGTCCTCTTCACCTTTTAGGCCTAGCTTTGCCTAGCCATGCCCATGCCAGCACACTCAACACATAACATAACAATATCCCTGGCACGCGTCAACCACCCAGAGCATGGCGTGGCCGAGAGAGTTGCGTTTGCGGGGCACTTATACTCAGGCTGACAGCACCGCCGCTTTCCAAGTACTCGCTTAACATCGTTTGGGCCTGACTGCATGATCCGATGCGCGACGTAAATTGCGAGCTCTAATACTGCAGATGATGAAAGAATACAATGTATAGGCCTGGCCCCCTAGGTGGCACAGTGTGATCAACAGTTGTGCCGTGGCGTCTCAGGAGTCGCATTTCAGACAGTCTTTTGTGCCAGCCGGCTCATATTGCACGGTGTCTCCCTCGACAGTAATCTCAACAGCTGGACGATCTGCGATTCCAATGTTCAGCGCAGCGAGAGAAAGGGATCACATCATCGGACAGCATCGCGGTATTAGCCCATCCATTATGGAGGACGGGGAGTGGGCACCACGCTGACAATGCAGGCGAAAGGAGGCTGCCGATTCTTGGGCTGTCCTCGGCCGGAGTGGCATTCATCATCTGCCTATAGAAGTACCTTGGTACCTGTTGCTACCTTAGGTTCTACCTAGGTAGTCCGCGCATGTAACTTCAATTGGTAGTAGCGAGTAAGAATTCGCAGAGATGCACAGTGGCATGGATGAATAGCAACACTACCGACCCAACAGTGCTCAACCATCTTAGACAGTGCAGCACAGTACTGTATACATTTTGACATTAGGCCTGGCCCATCGTTTTCCACTGCACCTGCTGGTAGCGGCTGCTGCGCTATTCGATGACACGGCCCCACCCCCAGCGCCTCTGCACGGCTCCAGTCCCTTCACCCCCCAACCAGGTCCTTCCACCCGTTTCGATCCCGTCCTCTTCATCCATCCACCGCCATTCCCTCGCATCCTCTCCCTCACCTTTATTATCATCTCTTAGCCTTTCATCTCATCGTTTCATTCCGCCACTTCCTTCCCTTTCACGGCGCCTTGATCAGCAAACACCTTCTTTCTCTTCGAGCTCGAGCTTGCACTTCTCATCATTCGACGGCTACACCATAACTTGTCAATTCACTCGCCAGCCGTGCAAGCTCATGCTCCCACTGGACCGCGTGACTCCAGTTAACTGTTAAGAGAAAGAAGGGTCCATTTCCGCTTGTCAAGCCTGTGTTCTTCGACGTTCAAGCTCGTTTCCTGTTTTATTACTTCGTCGCCTTCGTGTACATCGATCAGCGCCGGAGTCTTGCTACATCTTCCACGCAAACCAGGCTCGCCTCAGTCGTCATTACCATACCCGCCGGTCTCGGCCCGGCTTACTCATTGCATCACCAAATCACCATCGAGTAATCTTTGTTCGTTGCGTCCATTGTCAGAGTTTGAGTTGCGGTTCCGATCAAGTTTCAACACGCCCGACATCATCGACTCCAGCTCTCTTGTCAAACAACTACCAACTCCCGTCTCGAGTCTTATCACATCCGCCTGCGTGACCTCGTTCCCTGTTACCTCGGCGGCAATCTCTGGAACCCACATACTCTACAGCCCAATCTTGTCAACATCAGGCTTTCTTGACGGCTCCGACCCACGCTGTTCAGTCAACGGCCCCCAATTTCTGTTTTGCGAAGAATCCACTCTTTTCTTTGCCAATACCATAACGCGAACTCGATGTTATCATAACGAACTTTAAAATCGGACCCTTGCACCACCCACGAGCCACCTGGCTCTGGCCAATCGCCACTACGTCCATTTCATAATACACATCTCTTTTGTTTTTTTACTTGTCGAAATACTTGCAAATGAGCCATTGATTCTTCTACGACCAGCACCTTCAGCCAAATTTGGTGTCAACTTCACTTCTCGACCTTGCTCTCGCTCCCTGTACATTCATCAACATCCTATTCTCATACCCTCGTCGAACTTGCCCTCTCCAGTGTCGACTACTTCTATCATCTTTCTCATTTTGCGTTGCGTTTGAAAATTCGGAAAATCCATATTCATACCGCGTGTTGAGGAAGTGCCCTGTTTATTCACGATAAGAGGAGGAAATTATATTCACACAAAACCTTGGTTTACTTGTACTACTGTATATTTGTGCTTGTTGTTTGCGTCACGTTGCTCACGCCTTTCATCTTTCTTTTTTTTCTCAGCTCTCTCATTTTATCAACAGCATGGATTGCTTCAAGAACCAATTCGTTGGCGGCGTCCTCCTCGATGGCGGACGCTACCAAACCATCTCACCCCTCAACCACGGCTCATTTGGCATGGTATTTATGGCTCAAGATCTCGTCAACAATCAGACTGTTGCCATTAAGTGCATGACCAAAAAGTCTGCATCTAGTGAAGCCTGCTTCGATTTCGCCATTGATGAACGATCCGAAGAGTTTGCCCTTCATAATAGCCTTGGCTCACATCCCAATATTGTCAACCTGCTTCATACTTTTGAGACGGACTCTCATGTTTACTTGGTCCTTGAATTCTGTTCACAGGGCGACCTGTACGAAGCTATCCGCAATGGCCATGGGCCTCTACAAACCGACCATGTTCGTCAATTCATGCTGGAACTTGTTGACGCTGTTTCCTTCATTCATTCAAAAGGTGTTTATCACCGCGACATCAAGCCTGAGAACATTTTTCTAACTCAGGATGGCGCCATGAAGTTGGGCGATTTTGGCCTTGCTACAACTGACAAGTGGTCTTATGAGACGACTGTTGGCAGCGATCGTTATATGGCCCCCGAACAATTTGACTCCGCTGGCGCTGGCTACTCTCCTGCCGAGGCAGATACTTGGGCTATTGGTATCTGTTTGCTCAACATCCTGTTTTCCAGAAACCCCTTTACGACCCCAACTGAAGCGGATCCTCTCTTCCTTGATTTCTCACGGGATAAGCAGAGTCTTTTCGATGTGTTCCCTGCTATGTCGCAGGATACCTATGAGGTTATTGTCCAATGCATGAATCTCGATCCCAAGAGACGCTCTCTTATTGGTGCGCGAGATGCTCTTCTTCGCGTCGTCAGCTTTACAACTGAGGACGAGTCACTCGATGACTTTTGTGGCGCAGAGAAAACAACCGTTGCTTCTGCTCACCGTGAACCCCTGCGAACACCTTCGATTCAAAGTCCTCAAATGGACAGTGGCGCATTTCCCTGGGCAAAAGCCCTTCACACGCCCCATCGCGGAACTCGTCAACTTAGTGCTATTCCTGATGACGAGAGTTACACAGAAGATCTTTTTTCCAAGTCTGGAGAGACAGCTGATTGGTGCACTGCAAGTGTTCAAACGCCGTCCATGTCCTCGATGCTGGGTTCTCACCTTGACATTTCTATGGGTTCCCTTGCCATCAACCGACCACAAAGACGCCCGAAGGTTTCACCCACTGCTGGCTCCCTACCAATCGCTATGACCAAATCCCTTGCGCTCTCCATGTCTACTGTGTTTGGCCGCCGACAGGAGACAGTTTCCAAGAGCTGGAGCGACATGTGGGAAGAAGAGGAGGAAGAGGAAGAACTTGAACGTCAATTGCAATCACTGAAGGAATTGAACTCTCGAACTTGGAGTCAAGAGAGTAACAAAGTTGAACCAATGCAGGTTGCACAGGTAGAGCCAATGCCTGTACCCGCGCCCCACGTCATTAGTGGTGATGTGGATGATGATCTTGTTGCCGACGGTTTCTTCTTCCATGAGCTTCCTGCGGGCAAACCCACACTCGCCACTCCGCGCTACTCGCCCCCATCCAAACGTAGCAATTTTGATAAATGGGCAGCACTTGGCGAGCGCCGCAGGGGGCGACCATCAGTCAACGCATTCGAACAATCTTTGGGCGCCAAGCAACGGCATTTTGATATTGGCCACAAATCATTCGAAGCGGGCGTTTTGGACCCTTTCGGCTCATCAAATTTGAACAAAGCATGGGGAAAAGATCGTGCTAAAGAAAACCCCTGGAATAAAGCAAGAGATTGGAATTGGCGTCGAGATAGACGCTCTGATTTAGGGGATATTGAGTGGGTTGGTGGTTGGTAGAGGATGAACTTTACCAAGCCCCCAATCGTGGTTGAGACTGTCACCGTTGATCATGGCGTATAGGTCACGTTTTAACTCGGCCCCGGTCGTGTAAGAAACTGACACAATGCCTACAATACCACATTTCACATGATGGGGTATACAAAAATGGCCAGATTGGATTATGTACTTTTGGCTATTGTACTCGATAGGACTGCCTATGTGCTCTTGGGAGGATGATCTGAGCCTCAACTCGCTTTCTGTGTATTATATAAATATTTTTTTATCAAAATAGTAGAAGAATACCAGAAGTTACCCACTCACATTTCTGTCATCTCTCCTTTTCAAGATTTCAATTTCTTCACCTCTGACTGTTTCCATTCTGGTGACACTAATTTCTTCCTTACCTCTACGAAGCGACCCAAGATTTATACCCATAAACTGGATTAATTAGATTGAAAGATATTCATGGTGTAGATGGTTGTATGAAGTTGGTCCATGTCCGTGACATGACACAGAGCAGAGGGCTCGCCTGTCATTCGATATTCCAGTCTCAGCAGGTCGTGAAATTATGCCATCCCATGGGTCTCATCCCGTCATTTCAGGCACCTACAAGGCTCTTTGGAAGAAAAGTCCAAATCGTTCCCAATAGTCCCATAATTGAGAACAGCACCAAAAGAATCCACGATACCACTCGCTCCCTAAACGAGATTTCCTTCCAGTAAAGTTTTAGATAAAATGAAAGCGGCAGAATAATGGATATGAGGGAGCATAGAGCGGCACCAAGGAATGCACAAACGGAGTCAAACGCTGGAAAAAGGATAGAAATGCCCAACAGAACCAATACAACAACGATGCGAACAATGTACTTGTAAAGTGTTGTTGACCAAGCTGAGCTGCGAGCGGTGGCATGGTGATGGTGTGGTTCAAGATGAAGACCGCAAACAACATCGGCGGTGGTTATAAGAGGCCGCGCGTTGAGTGGGATTTTGGTTAGTGGGATGATGGCAATACAAATGCACATGAAAACAGTCAGGGTTTCAGGGTAACCCGATGTCTTGATAATGTTGGATGTAATAGCCTCACTGATATCGTCTCCAAACATGAGAATGCCAATAATAGCCAGACAAGTGTCTAACACATACTGGAGTACACAAGAATTAGTTCCAAAGCAAGCCAAATCGGTGAGCTGGATGCATCTGGGTTCAGGACACCCAAGACTTACAGAGAAGGAGAATGTGACTTTTACACCCTGTCCCCATTTATGGGGATGACGCATGTCTCGATATATCTGGTAGTCATGTAAGTTCACGCCTCAAGACAAGGAATAGGACAAGTTGCCGATTAAAATTGGCACGGCTGGGTTATGTTCTTACCGAAGGAAATACGGAATGCGCTCCCCATGGACTGGCCATCAACCCATAAGCGAGAGGCAAAGATAGCCAATTGGAGGGAAGCAGGTAAGTCGTGGCTGGTTCCCAAAGAGATCCTGGTGTGTGATCCTTGATGAGGCCATCGGTTATGACGATGCAAACAACTACGTTTAACTTAGCATAATACATCAAAACACCTATACAGGACAGGTTATACCCACTGCAAAAAGTAGACAATATGCCGATAATGCTGGTGTAACTAAGCCATCGTAGAGGCATGGTATTGAGAACCAAGATCAAGGCCGCACACACACATTTCCATATAATGGCGTTACCAAAGCTTGGGATTAGGAGAGCAAGAGAGTCAGAGAAGAGGATGATGAGGGCAACACATGCAGCTACGAGTTCTAAAGTGAACAAAGCTGAAACGACGACTCGAGCCCTTGGTCCAAAAGAGACGTACGCCAAGTCGGAATAGGTGATGAGGCTGGGGTCATATTCCATGCATTTGGCCAGGAGTTTGGCAGTATGGGCTGTAACGGCCGCGGTCAATGTTAAGATGGTGAGACCTAGAATCCAGCCACTCATCTTGAAGGCCAAAGGAAGACTCAGTAGGCCAACCCCAATGATTGCATTTATCGAGTTGAAAATAGATTGAGGCAGAGTGCTCTGGCCCTCAACCGTTAAGACAAACTTGTTGCCTTGCTTGACCTCCTTGACGAGAATTGGCTGCTCTTCCCCATGAGCAGCATCATCGTCGTCATCGCCTACATCACCATGCCCCGTGACGCGGACAATAGAAGGTCGCGCTCGCAGAGACCCACCAGTTATTGTACCGTAGTGCGAGCTCCGGTGAGAGCCATAGCTCCCTATGATGGATGGCGCTGCTAAATGAGGAGGAACAGCAAAAATGCTAGATCTGCTAGAAGAGGTAGGCATGGCAGGCAGGGCACCGGTTGCTAACTCGGCATCGAATGCCTTGCTCTCCCGATCTCTGAAATCTTCTCTAGACAGCTCACCACGGTCCGTCAAGCCGGTACTAGGCCCGGCTAAAGCAGTATGGGGAGGGGATGCTTCGAGGTGTTGCCTAAGGAGACTTGATTGCGGAGGAGGTTGATAGATATTGCCTCTCTGATAGTCAATGCCGTCGATAGTGTCGCCTGCGAGCACGGCCTGGTCCTGAGAATAAACAAAACTGGGTCGACGAGGAATCACTTCGTGAAAGGAGGCAGCACGCTGCCAACTTCGGGCAAACGATCTAAAACTGTTTACACCGCCAATATCGGCCACGGCAGCCAAACGGTGGGTGACAGAGGAACTTGAGATTTAGCTTGTCAGTCAGTGACATCAAGGTCGCAAAGTGTCAACCGGTGGCCAACTGTAGCAGCACATACCGTCTCCGCTCTTGACGTGAGATGACGCGACCACCAGAATCGCCGGTACCATAGCGATCATCGTCATCATCTTCATCATCTAACAGAGCCTGCTCCTCTGTGAGAAGACTCGGTGATGGGCTCCCTGAGGACGAGGCCCTTCCTTGGTACTCGTCCCAAGTTGCCGGATTCTTGGGCTGTGGCGCCATTGAGTGCTTGTAGTTTTAGTCGTGAGCCGGTAGCCTCTGGTTCCTGGTAGTTGCCGACGACTGCTCCGGTGTGGGCAATCCTCGGCTGGATCCTCGACTACGGCAGAGACTGTTATATTATGTGTTGCGGCGCAAGAGGACGCTTTCGATATTTCTTTATTATGCGGTCGATATTGGTCTCGAGGCTGCTCAATAGAACTGGCTCTATCGAGCAACAGGTTTCGGTAAGGTCAGGGAGAAGAGTGAATGTAGATAGGGAGACGAGAAAGAAGGGGGTGGAGAGGCGAGAAAAGCGGTATGCTATCGCGGCGCTATTTGGGGGTTGAATTGAGGTCAGGCGGGACGCGATGATTTGAGTCTTGGATAGACTTGGATAGTACAGTGGGTGTAGCATGCCTGACAGGGCATGGATGAGATGATGGCCTGCCGTTACGTGGGGCCGCGCTTATCGTGGTGGCACTCACTGGTGGGGGTTAGCAATCCCAGCCCCAAGAAAAAAACTCAGCCAACGACCGTCAGTTAGGATTGTACATGAAGGCACAGGCGGGCGGGATTTCGGGAGTGTCTGATGTGAATGCATAAGGTAATGCAGGTAACAGGTACGGGAAGCACTGACACCAAGCAATGGAGTCATCTATAATGGGCAATTGCCGAGAGCCATAAGTAAATTCAAACAGGTAGCTACCGTAGGCACAGGTACTTCTTGTGTGACAACCGTACTTTAACACACCGCACGACGTATCCACAATTATGGGATGGCGGGCATCGCATTTGAACGCTTGCGCGTGATCATTAAATTAGCCTTGTGTTGAACATATAGGAGTATATGCTTGTGTCTGCACAAGGTGAAATTCATCTTTTGCATCACACCTTGCGAGCGAGCCCACGTCCCAGGGGCACCAAACGGCAATTGCCTAATTATTACTCGGGATCTTTTGCACCTGTGCATGATGCTAGACACAGTGCTACTTACTATTACAAGGTACCCGGTAGCTCCTAATAAAAAAGGAGTCCTGATAAAGAGATAGTAAGAGATGAAAGTATTAGATTAGAGCACTATTGTTATTTTCAAAGCCTTAGCAGAGCGATAGAACTCTCATAAAAGACTTACAATAGAGATCGAATCTTATTACCACTTACTGAGTTCTACTTACTATAGTACCAGTGTATAAGGTAAGGTACCTAAGGCACCTACCTACTAGTACTTTAGAACCTTAGGCACGCAGTAATCACCAGAACCCCGTCTTGACGCGGTAGCTTAGTGCTGACTAAGGGGATTTCACACATCTCACCTAGTAAGGTACTATATTAGTTCTACAAAAGGTCTGTAAATAGAGAGTCAAAACGCAGAAGATAGACGGGAGATAGACACTGATACAATTGCTGGCAATTGAGCCTTTCTTTCTCTTGCAAATCACCTTTTTTGAATATTTTTTTTAGCTAACGGATAATTGTTCTAAACACAGGCACGTTACCAACGTCAACATTTCCCTCAATCCCTCACATGACTGCCACTAGTCGACATCCCCCTCCAGCTTGTTGCATCCACCAAAATTATAAAATTGCACCTAACGAGCTACCATTCCTCCCAATGAAACCCTCGCAGATTCGCCGCCATCCAAGCTCGACTACGGCTGTGGATTCTCCGTTTTCATCGTCGTCAATCCCGTATGATGCCACCGCCACCCTCATACCCATTCTTGACGCCTTCAACCATCGTCATCGCAACCAGCACCACGCCTCACACTGGTGGCCCGTCTTCCGTATTCTACGTCGGAGCGTCAGCGCCCTAGCTATCGAAATACAGCACACCCGGACTGGTTCCGTTCCCCACTCTCGCCGTCACGGCAGGGATGATGACAGCGCTCCTCTTCCATGCGCTCGCTGGTTTGATGCTCACCTCGTTGGCCGAGCCTACGTGCAAGTTTCCATACCAAACCCACTGCTACCCTTAGCTAATGTGCCCGGTGTACTGACATTTGTTCTCCTTTCTTACCACCCAGTGCATTTTCACAGTTAGCCGCTGACAACCAGCATGCCCCTCTTGGGTTGATACTTCTCGCCATCTTAGCACGAGTTCGTTCCATGCTATCAGACATCCTCTGCCATGACTTATCATCACAACGCCAAACCTCAGCCTTGTTGCCGGCAGCACAAGTACAGCCTCACGACCATGAGTCAGCAGAGGCAGAAAAGGGGATCGCTGTTTCAAGGGATGGCGGGGCAACGCTTAAAAATGATCCATCAATGGAGCTCAGCCATACCCCAAGCCAGAGTATAGGTGAACTCCAAGGCAAAACGAAACTCAATGATGTTGAAAAGAAGAAGAAGAAGAAGAAGAAGAAAAAGAAGAACAATGACGAACTTGCCAGCCTGTTCAGCTCACTAGCTTAAAGGTTTATTGCGTACATTAAACACCTAATGGCTTTGTTGTGGCTCTTGCCCTAGACCTTTTATCAAATTTTCATTGTATCACAAACGATGCAGAAAAAGAAACGAGACAAAGATTTACCATAACATGCGCATGACCCCATACCGTACAAATAAGGCTGTCCTCATCAATTCCTATGCGCCAGCCTTGCTATTGTTGTTCTTCTCCCCATAATGGCAACACTTTGCAACCTCCTCAGCCCAAGCCAATATTGTCCTAACATCACACTTGTCTGCAGCTCTTGATATATTATCTAGCATTTCTTCCCGAAATGCCAAGTGCCCGGGTGACTCCCAATCGCCAAGGTCCTAATAGGGACGGTAAGACCAGATTCGAGCCTTCATGTCACCAGAACCTGTGGCGAAATAGTTGCCTTGCGGACTCGGCGCCACGGAGATGACGGAGTTCTTGTGGCCCTGGAGCATGAGCTGGGTAGTCCCGGTCCGCGGATCCCAGAACTGAACGCCACGATCCTTAGAGCCGGATAGTACCCAATTGGCATCTGGCGTTAATGCGACAGACAGAACAAAGTCTCGATGACCTTCGAATGTCTTAACGCATTTGCCGCCCTTTGTTCCCGAGCTAGGGGCACCACGAGGCGTGCTGAGCTCCCACATCTTGATGGTTCTATCGAGACTGCCACTGACAAGGTCTTTGCCATTGGGCGAGAAAGCCACCGAGTAGACCGAGTCCTTATGACCGTCTGGACCCTCGAGGCGCTCCACCAAGAATCCAGACATGATGTCCCAAACTCGAACGCTCTTGTCCAGTGAGCCTGCAGCAACGAAATGGGTGTCGGGAGAAATAGCCACGGTAGTTACACCATCCTCAATCGTCAGGGTCAATGTATTAGTTCCTTGTTCAATATCCCACAGCCGTACCGTCCTATCACCACTGCCAGATGCAATAGTACGTCCATCGCGCGCAAAATCGAGGGAATAGATATCTTGTTCGTGACCCGAAAAGTGATTGCGAATAGTCCGGGAGGCGATATCCCAAACCTAAAAGCACGTTAGACCATCAGGGGTGTAGCAAAGCAAATACACAAGCTAACAGGCCTTCACTTACTCTAATCAACTTATCTTCAGCACCTGTAGCAAGATAGCGTCCATCAGGGCTGAAGCAAACACTACGAATGTAGAGATCCGCAGCCATATCCGAAGCATTGTGGTCCTCCAAGACGCAGACCTTTTCTCCCGTTTGCACGTCAAAGATCTGAGCAGATCGGTTGCAACCAGTGGCAACATATTTCCCGTCATGGCTGAACCTGACACAACAGACAACGCTCTCGTGAGTGAGGGAATGGACCAGGTCTACATCCAAGACGCGCTGCACTTGCGGATTGAAAATGGCGTACCAGTCATTTCCTGTCTTCTTATGATGTGGAGCGACAGCATCTACCTCGAGATCGCCCAGGGCATTGCCCACTGGGGGAGCACGTGGGCCGCCCATTCGACCGTGATCTGGTGTCGGGTGGCTAACTTGGGGCGATTGGGCATTGCCCGGATATGGAACTGGAGTATTAATCTGAGGAGTAGCGGGGCCAACTGCATTGGGTGGCCGCCCGATTCCTCGCCTACCAGGACCAGGTGAAGCCGTGCTTTGGGGAGGCTGGGGGCCAATGCCGTTAGATACTGGGCCTTGAGGGTAGCCTTGTTGCTGATAAGGCGGCTGCTGCTGCTGCTGTTGGGCATTAGAATGAGGTGGAGGGACAGGCAGACCCGGAGGGCCTTGCGCCATTTGGTGCTGGGGGCCCATTTGCTGCTCCTGGGGAGGGGCGTGCTGCTGCGGCGGGGCAAGACCGCCTTGACTTCCGCCAGCCATGATGCCACTGAACAAACCATTTCCAGGTGCGATTGATGGTGGCTGCTGCGAGGGCCCAGCATGCTGAGGAGGTCCCGGTAGACCGGCTGGTGGTGCTCCTTTTCGAGCGGCCTCAAGCTGATGTCGCAGCATAGAAATTTCTTCCTCGTACCTGCAGAGATGTAGTGTGTAAGCATGATAGGGAAACAGCCAGTAGTGTACAGAACGGATCACACTTACTTCTGCTTGAGAGTCATATGTGTCTGCTCCATCGCGTACACTTTTTCCCGAACTAGTTGCATCTCGCTGACTTGCGCTGAAACTACACCACTGGTCAGTTTGCATGCATATATTGATTTGCGTTTCGCGCAGCACCACAGGCATAGCCTTGTGAAGACATACTCTGATGCTCGAAGTTCTCGCTCTGGCGCAGTTGAGTATCAAACTCGGCTCGGATTTGCTCGAGGAGCTCATTGAGGCGAGCGTTGCTAGGGGGCACGGCCCCCATGCCGCGATGCGAATACATTGACATTGCTGGTTGATAAGATGCGAAAAGAGATACGAAAGACGCGCTTATAGCTCGAACGCGGTGCTCGAGAGTAATCCGTGACGGCGGCAGCGGTGATGTTATTTCGTTACTGAGCGCGGCTTCAGGCCAGCTTTCGCCTCGATCCGGAGATCAGCAGGCGATGAGGCTGGCGCGCCTGGACGAAGCTAGCTGCGCAAGACACGACACAGATAATTAGAGGGCGACCGAGTGGCGCGACGAGGTGGCGTGAGCAATTTGATGGAAGTCGTCGTGACGTGTCGAGATAGATGGATAGATTGGAGGGAGTGATGAGATGGGGATGGAGCGTTGTGGAGCGGCAGAGGGAGAAAAAAAAGAAGGTGAGAGAGAGGCAATGGAGGCTTAGGCTGGGGATGATGGGATAGTGGAGCAGTGGAAGCGAGCAGTGGCTTCAGGTAGAGCCGCCTGGAGACCAGAGAACAGTTTGGGTGGGTGTAGGGGAAATACAGGTAATAATTACACCACAAGTCCTCCGTCCTGTACCTCTCTCAGGGCTCGGTGGTACGTCCTGACAAGAAGGAACATGTGTGCGCATTTACCTCAACGCACGTCCTGCTGGACGTGCGCAGCCTCAAGGTACAACGGGGTGTTCAATGCAGGCTGGGGCTGGCGAGGCCGGGGTGATGCTTTTGAGCGGGTGGATCCCAGCCACTGGATGGGTGATGGCACTTTGGGGAAAGGGGTGTGAGGCTGTAGGTTGCGAGATGCGAGGGTATGGGGTTGGGTTTGTGGCTGAGTCACCATATTTTTGCTGTCTGTGTTAAGGAATAGGTAGTTGTCCACTAGCAATTATTACCTTATCTACCTAGTAGTAACTACCATACCACTGATGGCCGTTGTCCAACAGCAGATTATTCCAGCAATTACATTCCTTCCAAGGGATCACAGTGGCTTCCAGTTAACCGCTATCTCAGTCAAGCAAGGCACTTCAACAAAACAAAGGGCTTTAGGTACAGTATTAGATACTATGCAATAAGTACCTCCCACCAGCACCTAACATACAGCCTATATAAGTAGTACGTGAGAATATGCTTTGCGTTGTACAACGTGTCATATGCACACGATGATAATTTACGAATAACCTTGCCTACTATCTACGTTCTTGATGTGCCGATTGATATGCAACTTCGTCCTGCATCGGCATCCGTACATCAAAACATTCACGGGCTCCATTCTCCACCTGTAGGCTTATGGACGGGCACAGTACTACCTTATGGACAAGAGGCAGTCAGGGTTGCGACATGGTGGGGGCGGCGGACGAAAGGCTTCCAGTGGGTGCTTGGGTGTCTATAGGTACAGGTACGTACGCGCAAGTGTGCTTAGTGGGTGTCTGCAAAGGCAATGCCAGGTAGGAGGAGGTATAGTAGGTAGCTGCGGTAGGGACATGCAGGGTGGGTGGGTACGCGATACCAGAAAGGTACCTACGGCTGTGCGGGACCCACCCCTTCATTCTTGTCAGCCCATAGTACTGCTCTAGGTACTTCATCTAGTATTGTGTCTTAAATGTGAGTTGCAAGGTCTGGATCCGCATGGTCAGTGCTTGTCAAGGAGGGTGTGCAGATTGGGGGAGTGAAGCTGACTCTCCCAAGGGCGGTACTCCAAGCAACATCCACCCTCATGCTTCTCATGTACGGAGTATGTCGATCCATGACCCCTTCACCCATGACTTACCTCTCTTTGGTAGCTTCGATGTGCCTGGTTTGTGTTGTTTTTATCTTACGTCAAATCGCATTTGTAGCAGCACACTAGGCAGACATATAAAAAGCCGTTGACTCGTTGGACATGTTTTCACCTAAAGCTACTTAGATATGTAGTGATTCTTGCTGGGTCATGGTTCCCTCAATCACCTGTAAACAGAAGAACAGCATCTCTGCCTACGTACTGAAGATATGGCAACCGTCCCCTGCCACAGTGCCTGTTCTGATCATGATATGTGGCTGGCGGGTGTGGGTCGATAGCGCTCTAACCCAGCTGAAAAAGCAAATATATTATAGCGTTAGACTCAAGTTAGGCACACCTTCCTACGTTAGGACGCATCCATCCATATTTAGCCCGCAGTATGGACGTCTAATCCCAAGCTGCATGGCACTACCACCTCGATGGGCACGTACTTCTCCCACACATATTCCATCCAATATGCACGAAAGCATGCAACTAACTACTACGTAGTAGGGCGACTTTTGTTCCTCTCATAGACATGGTTTCTACGTGGCAAATGCATGCCTGACCTATGTTGTCTCCTCCATCTCCCATAAGAGCCTGTCATCAACTGAAGCACAAATTATTTATATCCAGGATTTTGTCAGTTGTTCGAGTAGTAAACTACTTGATTCACGGCAATACCTCACCGTGGATCATCGTCAGGCGTCCCGTCAATATAAGGTCTTCTAGTTACCACCCTTTATCCCAGGGCCTAGAAATCATCAATTCGGGAACACTTATCCATATGAGGCAAATAAATTCACGGTGCCGTTCGTGTGGGTCATCTATTACCATCAAGTGCCGTTCAAACCGCAGGGTATTTGGTCGAGATCAAGATATGATGTATGGTGTACGTAGATACTTCGAGTCTCTTGCTTGACTCATGTCCCTTATGAACAGTCTGGGGTGCATCACTCGAATACCAATTGCAGCTTATACAGATGGGTTCCTCGGTTTCTTCTTCTCTTCACTTAATCAAGCTACGCCAGCTACTAACCTAATGTTGTCTGTATGGGACGAAGCATCTAATGGTACCAAACCCCTTTGGATCGTGCCTTGTCGATGGGCGTGTTTGATATATTCGGTCCGCCTGCATTCTAATCTTAGGAGCGCTTTGGCTACCCCTGCCTTCCTTACATCTCACTATTCTCGCGAACGTCAATTGTCTCCTGTAGAGAATCATAGGTAGACAACAATCAGAGGCGTCATGCACTTCATACTTGAGTGTACCAACATATTTTAGACAACGCCCCCCCTCTTTGTTTTTTTCCCTCCAGCTTCGTGTTGTACCTTAAATTGAGTTACCATGATCCACATCGAGCCTTTGAGCGTGAAACCAACTGGTCAACGATCGCTCTAATCCTTGCCGTCATATCATATCTCAAGGCCTTGTTCAGCGCCCACTGTTACGATGAGCTCACTTTGCAGAACTTCAATTTTACTACCCACTGAACATGAATGCAAATCGTGTGGGTATGCTTGTCATTTTTCACCCATGCAAGCATGCAAAGCGTCATTGATCGTTTTTGCGGCATGTGAAAATGAGCAACGCAGCCCGTGAGTATGGCGACCTATCCAGACGACTCTTCTCGTCTTCGCTCATTCTTCTTTCTCTTTGGGTTTCCTACCAATATTTGTGCCATCTTCAGTTTATATTTCTAGAATCGCACATCACTATTAATGGTTATGCTGTGGTCATACATTCCACCACCCTCTCAATAACCAAGCCAAAATGCTCCCGTGGTCACCTTCCCTTACATTTCTGGGTTGATGCTACTAAGCAAGCATCGCTATGACATGGCACATGATATGTGAAGTCTGGCTTAGGGGACTAGTTAGTGATTATGAAAGTTAAAATTCAAAACTCCGAGAACTAAACTATAGGGCAGCCTGCCTGTGTTCAATGATTCTCACCAACGCGCAAATGTCCTCCCTCTCAACCCAACCTGATACAAAGTAAATAATACAGTTTTATTGTGTTGTTTTTCTCTCTTCTTGGTTTTATTCGCTTGATTTGATATGATAACCTCCGCAGAGGACGGAAGGGTTCGTCGTATCTCTGCAGTTGTTGTGACTGGAAAGGCAAGTGTTTCTTCAGCTTTGAGAGGATGCGAATCTATCAAATCGAGACGAGCGTCAAGATTGGCTGTTGCACGAATCCGTGTCCAAATATTATGAGAAGCTAACAAACTTCGGATCTCTGGGCCGCCCATCAGCTCCGATACCGTTGGCCTTGAACCGATTTTCCATGTAGACCTTGCGTGCCTGGTCAAAAGTCATCCTCCTCTTCTTCATGATTCTGAGGACTTCAGCCTTGCTCGCCTCATCGAGACCGGCGCGACTATCACCTGCATCAACATTTCCAGTCAAGTCAAAGGTGCTGCTCGAGAGCCCAGCCTCAATGTCGCCGGCGAAACTGGATGGGAGTTGGGAGTATATGTATCCCGCGCCGGGTAGGTGGACGTCGGGAAGATGGTGAGTCCAGTGGGATCGCGTGAAGAAGAGAGCAGTCGCGGTGACAATGAGGAAGAAACATAAAGAGTAGAGAAGAAAAGCCATGGTAAAGTCGATCTTGACGTGGAGTGATGCGTTAGGCTTGGGCGATCAAGCGCAGACTGCAGTGACAGCAGGAAGATAGTAAGCCTTTCGTTTGGCAGAGAGTTTGCGCTTCAACCATCACCGCTCCGAGCAGCATAGAAAGCCTGATGCTATTTTCTGGGAGCGAGTTGCTTGCTATCAATAGACATTCACGATAGAGGGACAATGTGACAGAGCACGAAACAGGAGGCGTGAGCTGACACATCATCGCCTTTGCCCGACACGAGGTACCTGGGCCTTTGGTGTTTCACAGGCGCGGGCCGAAGCATCTATCGAAGCACGAGCCACATGGCTGCATTGTGGCTGTGCCCGGTTTGCGCCTGGACACGTTTGACGCAATTATCGACGATAAGCAGTAATACTCGATTACAGAGGCACTAACCGCAAAGCGGCATCTAAGCGATCCCACACTTTCCAGACTTGCACGTCAATTTCGAGAGTTATCGTCGGACAGCTGTGAGAAACCATTTCAAGGCGTCGCTCATCCTCAATATCATCACAATGGCCTCCTCTGCGCTCCCCAACATTTCCTCGGACCTGGTCTGGGAGATCGTCCGTAAGTAGGATCAAACTTCGCGCGGCTGGAATGAAGCACTGAAGCTGGCTGTCCAGGCAACAACAACAGCTTCCTCGTCAAGAGCGGTCGCAATGGCGGCGTCCAGTTTTCTCGCGATCCCTTGAACCTAGTCAACAAGAATAGCCGAAAGGTATGCTTTGGTTAGGATGGGGTATCATATTGAGCCCTGTTCCAACAACCACTCCATGACCAAGAGATAGTGGCTAACTGGCACACAGTACGCTGGCTTCGTCAACAACAAGGTACGGCGCGAATCGAGCGCATCCTCGAAATAAAGGGTACGATTAACTAAGATTTCCAATTACTAGGCTATCGGAGTCGTTCCCAATGAGAAAGGCGGCGTTGTTGTGATCAGCAAGAAGCCCCAGTCTGCTTCCAAGCCTGCCGAGGCTGTTTCCAAGACTACCATCAGCGGTGGCAAGTCAAACAGAAAGTGAGTGAGCCTTTATATTGAAGCTAACGGTATATGATGTGATGTGTCTTGAGGACTGATTGGCTGGATATCAGGACCTACAAGGCCGTTGCTAGTCAGACGGCTAAGCAGGGCTACCGAGGCGATCTTCGCAGTGCCGCTGTCGAGCGTGCCTCCGCCATTCGTCACTCTCAGAAGCCCGTCAAGCCCACTCCCGAGTCCAAGCTGAGGGGAAACGCTGCCAAGAAGGCTGCTGAGACATCTTAAGCAAAGGAAGAAAAGGAGAATGGGGCGAGGATAGCTACATCAGTGATGGTAATGCTGCTTCTGGAGGGAACCTAGGCGGGGGCCTGGAAAAGATGTACTACATCAATTAGGCATTGTCACGGCCCTAGCTTGGCATTAGAGCGCAAGACTGCCAATAGAACAGGCTTGTTTCTTATGAAGCATCAGACTTTCGAAGTTACTCATCGAGGATACGGCTCCCTTGATCAAGTCCATAATTCCCATACAATTGTCACACGTGAAGTACAGTTTTCTATCATAATGGTGGCGCGGAGCTGTTAGACCCCCAGTTCCAAGGGAATCAGTTTTGGTCAGCGAGCGTCATGCAACTGGGCGGCAAATGGATTGGAAATACCCACAACTTTGATTCGGGCTATCGGTGTCTGACCCTTTGGCTATGGTTGCATGTAGCGAATTACCAGTTTGTAGTGATGGTAGTGTGTCTAGGGGGACAAGAATCAGGTCTCAGGCTTCCATCATTCGAAGCAGTAGTTCTGCTTTAGACAAAACGAAACCTGTCTTGGTGCAATGGTGCACAAATAGAAATGATATATTTTAGCTACGTCAAAACTCTTGCAGCGATCCTCTAAAACGTCGTCTAAGAGTAGGTAGGTAAAACTATTGACAAAACAAGGAACAGCGATTGGCTTGACCAGAAACCATGGAAATAATGGAACCAAATCTATCAACTATCGAGACTTCCTATTCATATATATAGCCAAATTTAGTCTAGTACTTTGCAACTGGCTTCGGATCATGTCTAATGTAACAATCACAAGTGTCGCTGACGTTATCCGCGTGCGAGCCTGCGCGGTAAGAACAAACCTCGGAACCGTGATCTCTCCACCCAAACACACTCGCTTGATCCGAGGTGTCGTCACAAGTCGGGCAGCCGGGCACAGGCTCGGAACTTGACGGATGCGTGGGAACAAGAATGATGGAATGGCTTATGAAGCTCAGTATTTACTTGCTGTACTCAAATACAATGGCCCGGTTGAACGGAAGGTACTGGCTTCCAGCGCAAGCGCTTCTTCCCGATCTCGCCTTCCAATCCCGGTGCACGCCCCCCAATAGACCAGGCAGCTCTCTCCCCCAATCCAATGCCCCTCTCCTCGCTATAAAGTGGGTGGACTAGGGCGGTAGCTATTACCTGTAGGTTTACCCCTCCACGTCTCTCCTCTCGGCGCGGATGGTGCAACACTCACATGGAGAGACTCGTGTCAAAACGCCGCGCATCCCATCTTATCAGTTGCCTATTTACCTCCCTCCCCCCCTCCAACCTCATTTCTTCTTCATCACTAGAGAACCTATCATTGTCGTGACTGAACTAAAAAATTATACAACTGCCATCCGTCAATTTCAGCACCGCAACTCTTCTCACATAACACGATATCCATCACAATGGTCAAAGCTGGTACGAAGCTATGCCCCTCAATCCCCTCGACCCCGCACGAGTCTGCCCATTTTGACGGGAGCCAAGTGCAGCTTGTCACTGTGGGTTGGGACAGTTAATAGCTGACAAGTAAATCTCATCACAGTTGTCGCTGGCGCCTCTGGAGGCATTGGTCAGGTATGCGAATTGACTTGCTTCTCATATCTCTCAGGAGTTGTTTTCACTGCAGTAGCTAACAGCGTACATTTCTATATAGCCCCTCTCGTTGCTGCTCAAGACCAGCTCTCTCATTGACGAGCTTGCCCTTTACGATGTTGTGAACACCCCCGGCGTCGCAGCTGATCTCTCCCACATCTCATCCCCTGCGGTAAGCTACCATCTCCCTCAGCTAGCTTGAATATCCATTGGCCCGAACACCATCACTCTCATGAATGCCCGCTAATTAGCGCTACTGTAGAAAATTAATGGCTATCTGCCTGCCAATGACGGGGCTAAGGCCGCGTTCAAGGATGCTGACATTATCGTCATTCCTGCTGGCATTCCTCGTAGGTCCTGCCAAAACATAATATCCATCATGTATATGTATTCTAAACGGCAAACAATGCAGGCAAACCCGGCATGACCCGTGACGATCTCTTCAAAATCAATGCTGGCATTGTTAAGGGTTTGGTCGAAATCGCTGCCGAAGTCGCCCCCAAGGCTTTCATTCTCGTCATCTCGAACCCCGTCAATTCAACGGTCCCCATTTCGGCTGAGGTTCTCAAGGCTAAGAAGGTATTCAACGCACAGCGTCTCTTCGGCGTTACTACTTTGGACATTGTCCGTGCGGAAACCTTTGTTGCAGAGATCATTGGCGAGTCCCAACCTCAGAAGCTCACCATACCCATCGTTGGTGGACACTCCGGGGAGACCATTGTTCCTCTTTTCAGCAAGGCCAACCCTGCGGTCGACATCCCCGCTGACAAATATGACGCTCTCATCAAACGAATCCAATTTGGAGGTGATGAAGTCGTTGCGGCTAAAGATGGTGCCGGGTCCGCCACTCTCTCTATGGCATACGCCGGTTTCCGGTAAGTGTTTTGAAAATAAAATAAAAAACTGATTATAACGGGCATCGGTGATTGATGTGGTAACCATAGGTTCGCCGAAAAGGTTCTGAGGGCCGTTAAGGGCGAGAAGGGCCTTGTTGAGCCCAGTTACGTCTATCTCCCCGGCATCCCTGGAGGCGATGCCATCGCGAAGAAGCTTGGTTGCGAATTCTTCTCAGTTCCCATTGAACTCGGAGTGAGCCAATTCTCCCGTCGTCAATGGGTGGACATTTTAGCTAACCAAGATGTAGCCTAATGGCGCAGAGAAAGCAACAAACCCCTTGGAGGACATCACCGAGAAGGAGCAAGACCTCCTTAGCAAAGCCGTTGAGGGCCTCAAGGGCAACATCAAGAAGGGCATCGACTTCGCTCACAACCCTCCCCAAAAGTGAACATTTCCCCAACCCAAACCAGTGAGCAGCTTCGCGAAAAAGAAGTTGGCTTGAGAACAATAGCTATGACGCTAGGTACTATACATGGACAAAAGGCCCAGGTTGCTGATGTTTAATTTTTCTTTGGTAGGCTGTAAAGTGTTTGGTATGAGGTTAACCTCCAAGGATCCTTCCGCTAGGATTTCATCATTCGTCATCTAGTGCTGAGCAGGGATGTATGAGAATTATGGTTATGAGCTTTTGAAATTGGTGGAGTCGGTTGGGGTCAATCGGTTCGCACAAGGTTTCGGGGAGAAGTACATCAAGTTGCAGCATGTTCGCCCAAGATGTGAACCGAATAAAAAGTACTCTTCTTACATCTGTGTTACTATGACTTGGCTGGAAGAGATTTGATTTGGAATACAGCGCCTGGCAGCTCGTTAATTTCCGCCTGGACTGCGGCGTTGATGCCCAGGGCAGCCAAAGCACCCCTAACAATGCCGCATGGGAACCAAAGAAACTAAGACTCAGTAAGCATCCGAATAGCACGATCTGAAATGATACAACATACTGGCTGTGCACGAACTACCGCTTGGCTCCCTGTCTCCGTACTCATTCGTGAAAAGGGACGAAAGGTATTGTCTGTCAGAACGTATACTCCCTGTAGAACATTAGCTTGTGATTTTTTATGTATTGATGATTCCAGTCTAAGTACGTGCCCTGTGGTTTGTCTTTAAGTTGTCTATATTCTTCCCGAACACCAAAGACCAGAGATCCTTGCAGAGAAACTTGATCACGTCAAGTGTATCATTGAACCGCGGTCGGTCTTTGGAGAACCTGTAGATGAGATTATATGAGTATCATGCAAAACCAGCAGCCTTTCAGCCAAAGTCACTCGTCTGGCCAGTGAAATGCGAGGAGGGAGAATTGGCGAACCTTTCAACAAGTCCTTGCCCTACTCGGTAACCCTGGGACTCCAATCTGTAGTGCACAGCATCAAGGTGCTCTTCGTCGTCCAGTCGGCGAGGGATGGAAGCAGAGGAGCCTGCAACAACACCGCGGTTGCTTGTCGTCGCCGACTCTGCCACTGTCGATGAGGGTGGTGGTGGGACGTTGCCCAGTCCATTTGTCGCAAAAGCAGCGTCGGGGTGGTGGGTGATCGAGGCGTCACGCTGTGTGGTGACGCGTTGGGCAAGCGGTACAAGCTCGATGAGAAGGAAGTCGAGACATGAGGAGCTGAGGAACGAGGCGGTCGGGTCGGACGAGTTGTAGGGGGGCATTACCGGAGACAAAGACATGTCGGTAGTACTGGGAAGACAATGTTCAATAGTTTTATGGCGGCTATGTCCAGTTAGGTGGTTGATGCAAATTGCGAGACTAGACCAGGATCAGGGCTAAAGCGTCGTTGTGTGCCAGGCTATGTATGCGTTGTCAAGATGGGGTGGCAGTACGGTAGAACCAGCGTGACGATGAGAAGACTACAGGACGAGATGATGGAAGCTCCAAAGACGAGGAGTTATACAGTAATTGGAGCCGTCCAAGCCAGCAAGCTACAGTGAGTGCTGTACGTACTATACGAGGAAAGCAATCGATACTGCGGGGCTGAAGCCTACCCTAAACAACGAAAGGTGGTGGAAATGGCAAGTATTATAGAGGGACATAAAACACTGTAGCTGTCCGCGTTATCTGGAAGGGCCTCATACTCAAACCACACAATCCACCGAACTTTAGCGAATACTGAGGACTAATCCTACAGAGCCCTGTAGCATGGATCGAGAGGTGAAAGACAGCGAGCATCACAATAAGCAACGGTGTTTGTAAACGATCGTCGCAATGACGTGAAACAAAGCCAAAATAATATACCGCCAAATAGCCCAAATCCAACCACTGAGATAGTACAAGGTCACCACCCGGCCAAAGACAATTTAGCGACCTGGTCGCGGAATGTTCTTTGATAGCAAAGCCGATGAATGCATTTCCCTGATAACCTGACCTTCCGAAACCATGCGATTGTGTTCAACTGAACAGGGGAATCATTTGTTTTTCCGTCTCCGAAAACGCCTATGCTTGCCAAAATTTGAGCTTACCACCTTATGTCTCTCCAACCCTCTTCCCCAATTGGTTATTCCGTGTACGCACCCCGGTATACACAATGCAACAATAGCAATAGTGACCCACCTAAGGGGGGAAATCAGCAGGTGAATCGCTCAGAAACCCTAGGTTTGAAGAGCCATGATATCCGTTTGATGATGTGTGTTGACGTTTACTCGGTCGCTCTCTGGGTTCATCCTCATCGTCCGACGAAAAGGTTAAATCAATGACTGCTGGTGCTGGTCGTTTAGCACTAGTGGAAGCAGTACCTCGAAGCACACCGGAAGTGACATCTCTACCACTTGAAGCGGATACAATGGTGGGCGTAGGGCGTTTTGGAGTCTCTACACGACGTCCAGCGACAATATTGATCTCAGATATTTCAAGTTCGTCGTCTTCGTCATCATCCCCAAACTGTGCCCCACTGGACCTGGTAGAGCTCTCACCCTGGGGAGGTTTTGTCGACCAGAGACCATCGGGCTCGATTGTGACAGCCTCCAGGCTCTTGGGAGTGGTCTCAAGAATGTCCTTAACGTACCTACAAACAATTAATTCCTATGTAATGGGGTAATCAAGCCGAAACCATGCTTACTCATCTATCGCGAGCTGCTCGTATGGCGCAGATTTGTTGCAGATGGGACACAGCCATTGTGGGCCTTGCAATTGAAGCTCCAAATACGAAGTTGCATCAAAACACTGTATGTGGGTGCAGCTTAGGCTTCGACAGGGGACATCCAGCCTCATATACGATAGAGGACATTTCAGTGATAAGACCTGAGATGTTGCTACTACGTCTGGGTCCTGAGCCTTCTTGTTGACTTTGATGCGTTAGATCCCACTACCTATAGTATTTGGGAGGTCGAGACTTACGTTCCGCGACTACTGATTCTTTAGGTATCCTCCTGCGACGAGAAACGGTCGATACCATCTCAGCAACTGGTGTGATCTTGCAGAGATTAATTATAAGATAGAATTTCTAATATCAATCAGCACAAAGCCTCATGTGGGGGGCAACACGCCTTTTGACAATGACTCTGCGAACCTTTGTTGTTAGTGCATATGTAAAGTCAATATTGTTGACATAGTTTGGTCTTAGACGCAGAGCGCTGGTGATGTCAACCGGTCTCGTAGATCCAGGCTTGTTCTTCAGGCCGCGCAAGTTCGCCTTGATATCACCCCCGTTAACCCGTAGTTCAGATTGATGTGGGAAGGCAACTTCTTGGACTCCCGAGTTTTCGCCGGCGCAGAAAATCATGACTCTAAATGTGCTGTCATCGAGGCACTTTTGAAGGCCAGGATGATCTTGCAGTTTCAAAGGTATGGCGACAGAAGTCCTGTGTTGTTGCATAACTTCACAGGTCCGCACATCGCTTACGGGGATTTCGATCTGATAGAAAGGACTCTGTTTGAAAAGGAGAGTAGAATATGCTAGACCTTGTCTATGGCCATTCGTTTGGCCAGGAATTCCGGTGAGGCAATCTTGTGGAACAAGGAAATTTGCAGCGCCAAACGGTGCCATCGTTGGTTGGAGAGAACCGGGCAACGCGGGTAGATGCTGGATGGCACCACTCCGGACCGAGACAGCCTTTGCTGGACTGGAACGTTGCGCAACAGCGTTGACAATGCTTTGGCGAACCTGGTGAAATCGGGACACATCGTTCAGAGTAACTGTCTCGTTGATAACTAGTACAAGTCATAATAGTCAGCAGGAGGATGGGTAAGATAAGGGATTGGAGATACAGGTGAAGAAAATGAGAAAGAGGACAATACCACTTCAAGTGCAGGGGTAAGTGGCGCGAGAAAAGAACGAGACACACAAAGGCGTTACTCACGATCCACGATACGTCTTTGAAGCTCCGCCTTGACACCGGTACTCTTCAGTCCGTTGACCTGGCAAACGGAGGAGAGCTGACGGTTAAACAGCTGGTTGCCCTGAACCTGCCTGACCAGCGCAGTCACTTCCGGTCGAGATATGGACGTCATCGGCGACGCCATTGTTACCTGGCGGCGCAGGTGCCGTTGGGAGCAGATCGGGAGAAGCCTCGCAACGGCATGAAAGGCGGCAGATCACTGGTGAAGTAGGAGACTGCAAGATGCGAGATTGAAGATGGAAATGGCTATGGCGCGGCGTGATTATGACGAAGGGGGTTTCGCACGTGGTACGCGAAAAGGTTGGAAGCCAAGAGATCGAAGCGGAAGACAAGCGGTGGTAATGTTGTCGAGGTGAACTGAACCGGCACTGACGACACAGTTGAGGCTGATAGCCAGTGTCGGAGCTGGTCAGAGACGTCGTTGGAGTATTTGGGCAGTTGAAGGCTTGGAGCCAGGCAAGCCAGATTATAGCTAGTGCTAACGTCTGGATGCAGTTACCTCCAGAGAGCACACACTATAGGTACTTGCACCTACATGATGCAGGCACAGCTGTGCACGCCTTAGCAGGCGACCCAGTGCACATATAGAGGGCTTGTGCTAGATTGTCTTGCACATCTCATTACACTCTAAGACTCTACCTATGCATACGGGGCCGACGCGTTTTAATGAGATGGAATTACTTGTTATCTACTCCGTAGGATGAAGTAAATACACCTTGTAAGAGATTTTTAAAGGGCAACATGAGCCTTGCTTACCTTGAAACGCTGCGTAGTATACTGGCAACATTGTCAATCAACTACCTACCTCAGTACTGTAAGGATGGAGCCCTGATAGTAACTTGACGTATCGAAGTCTAGATAGTACCTAGTAGGTACGAAGCGTCTTGGTGAGGTCTACTATCCCCCCTTGCAACTTAAGAAGAGTATTTATGTGTTCATTGGCCATTTCCCCTCCTAATACCTTCTGTATATCCCGTGATTTCAATTCTTGGGTTTGAAGACTGTTTGCTGTAGTCTCGTCGCTTGTTGTGACAGACGCAGGCAACTTGCTTGTGTGATCGCAGGTACATACTACATATATACATAACACTAGCAAAGGTATTAAACGAATGAGCACGACAGATTCTCCGTTGCCATTGCTGCATGTCATAATTTGAATCGAGGGTGAGCGCTCAGATTAGGCACTCTTGTCGTGAGCTTGAATACACACTAGCCACAGTTTCGTGATAAGAAAAAAAAGTTGGAGCGCCACATTCTTATCGCCTAGTGCCCCGCTGCTAATCGGAACTTTTCTTTCCTCTCTCACCATACGCACCAGCAAATTCAACGAGCTTGTGCCAAGAACTCAACAGACCAAACGACTAGCAATAATCATGGCGAAAAGCTCTCGATCAAGCAGCATAAAGGCTAACAACCGGCGAAAGGCCGCGGCCGTTTTTGGTCCAGCTGAGACCGCGCGACAGGAACGTCTTTCTGCGAAGTTGCTCGAGCTGGCGAAACAGCCCAAACCCGAGACCTCGGATGTGAACATGGACAGTAAGGACTTGTTGGGTGTCTTTGGACTGCCTCTTCAAACTTGATGATCATTGGATAAAGGCTTATCTTATTTAGTTAACAATGAGAATGCCACCGAGCAAGACAAGGACGACCAGACAGCTACCGACGGTACAAGTACGTGTTTGATGAGTGCTTGTGCGGTTTACATGGCTGAATCTATTTACTAACATGCTCTCTGTCTCAGCCATGGATGTTGATTTATCAACGAAACTTTCAAATGGGCGAATTGACAGGAAGCGCATCGACAAGCGGAAGCAGAAAAAATCCAAGATTGCTTTTACAAAGTACAGCGACAGGCTAGCCGCAAAAAAGAAGAAGAGCGAAAATTGAGCACACTAGACTTTGATGGCCTTGGCAACAGCTGTTTTGCGCCTGGACTGTTATTTTATTTTATTTATTTTTCTTTGTCTACAATGTGAATATGTATAGGGAGCATTGAATTGACGATACCCACGAACAGATCTGAGATCGTGTCAGGTTAGCCACAATTGAACTTTGTACTCACGTACCCTTGTGTTTCTGCTGCTCCCTGGTGTCAGTGTGGCGCAGTCCTGTCCACTACGGGACCTTGCTCGTCCATTTCTGTGCCAACGAAGGGTTTTGTCACACAACTCCCTTGAATGGCCATGGTAAAAGAGATGTACGGAGAGTCGCTTAATTAAATACACCTGCATAACATAACCCGACGGTTGCACCGAAAGAGGCCGCTTCCACGTTTGCTGTAACCCGTCTCATGACTTTGCGCCGTCAGTCAACAGTATCAAGCAACTGCTGTAATGGTTCACACGTTGTTTCTTCTCTGAGCCCAAAATCATCACCACCAAGCCCCTCGCCCGGAAATGGGGCCCTCTTGGAATAGGACAATGGCGGGTACACTACTGCTCGCCGCGGCCAATGTGTTAATGCTAGTTTCCATCATAGTCTTTGCAGCTGGCTTCTTCCCATATAAGCCATACTTACAAGGACTCGCTGAGTATGAGACCCTTGAGTTTGGGGCGCCGCCCGAAGCACCTTTCGACAAGCTTGTCTTCATGGTCGTTGATGCGTTGAGAAGGTGATCAATACCCCTGACGTGTTCTTAGAGGCACTGCAAATGCAAGTTTGACTGACTGAGCTCTACAGTGATTTTGTCTACTCGGAAAACTCAGGCTTCAAGTTTACACAACGGTGAGTGGCTGTTTTACGTGGCATCTCCGATAGTACACCCATGCTAACACGGCTCAGTCTTATTCGAGATGGAGGCGCCATTCCCTTCACGGCCAATGCGAGACCTCCCACAGTGACGATGCCACGGATTAAGTCAATCACAACAGGCTCTATTCCATCTTTTGTTGACCTCATTCTTAATTTTGATGAAACTGATACCTCGTCAACTCTTGCTGCTCAAGACACATGGCTCGCCCAGCTCAAAGCCAAGAATACGGGTAAACTGCTCATGTATGGAGACGATACGTGGCTCAAGCTATTCCCGGAGACGTTTGATCGCCACGATGGAACTACTAGCTTCTTTGTTTCTGTAAGTCTTATTGCTGCGAAACATATTGTCTGACAATCGCGCTCATACGTTTCTCGCACAGGACTTCACAGAGGTGGACAACAACGTTACCAGACACGTTGCCGGCGAGCTTGAGCAACAGGACTGGAATCTCATGGTGCTTCACTATCTCGGACTTGATCACATCGGGCATAAGTCTGGGCCACGCAGCTCCCATATGCCATCCAAGCAACGTGAGATGGATGCTATTGTCCAAAAGGTTTTCGAGGCATTGGAATCGAAGGAGCACTTGTCATCAACTTTGCTTGTCCTGTGTGGGGATCATGGAATGAATGATGCCGGAAATCATGGTGCTTCATCTCCAGGAGAGACCTCACCAGCTCTGGTATTTATATCTCCAAAGTTCAAGAAGTTCTCCTCTTCCTTGCCTGCCCCATCACAGCCCAGGGGTGAGTTCGATTACTACTCAAAAGTCGAACAGTCTGATATTGCTCCAACAATTGCCGCGTTGCTTGGATTTCCTATTCCGAAAAACAACCTTGGTGCCTTCATTCTTGATTTTCTGCCCCTCTGGCCCAGTTCGAGGGACAAGGTACAAATCCTGATTCGGAACGCCAAGCAAATTCTCCAAGTAGTTACCGCGGCTCTTGGGAATGAACTCTTCGATCCATCCAATTCTCTCGATCCATGCACTCTGGAAAACACAGAGGAGAACGATCTTGCCTGTGGTTGGCGTGCCGTAAGTCAACGTGCAGGTTCACAGGCGTCTGCTGCTACAGTTGATGAGGATTGGCTCTCCGCTACTGAGACGTGGATCCGTAAAGCTCAAGGTCTTATGAGCGGTATGGCATCCAATTACGACATACCAAAATTGTTTCTTGGTCTAGGTCTTTCAGTTGCTGCAGTATTGATCAGTCTGGTAACGGCAGGATTGCAGGGAATTCATCACAAAGATCAGTTAATGTCACTCATGCTAATTGTAGTGTCATACGGACCCATGATGTCTGCTAGCAGTTATGTTGAAGAGGAACATCATTTCTGGTACTGGGCGTCTACTCTATGGCTGACCTATCTTGGAGCGAAAACTCTACGAAGGTAATTTGGCGTCATATGTTTTGTCCCTTTGACTCTACATACTAACTTAGACATAGAACTGGCCGATTCTCAACCATAAGTCCATGTCTGCTGGCATTATGCAGCTTGAGAATAACCAGAAGTTGGAATCAAACAGGCCAGAAATTTGCGGGAGAACCGGACATCGTTAAAATGTTCCTTGTTCCGCACCCTGAGCTTTTCTGGGTGCTAGTTGCTCTCATGTATATCGCTGTGTCATTTCAAATCCTCCCAAGCCTCGCGGATATGCCTTTCATCGTCGCGACATCTCTCACCTCAATCATGATTTCGTCAGCGCTTAGCTTTAAGTTGGCTTTTACGGTTGAGGATGCTCCCGAACTTGTTGTGGGTTTCGCCCGCAAGCTCCATGACATGTTTGAGGGCCAATCGCTGCTTTTGAGAGCGCGCATCGTCTTTGCAGTGATAGCTATTTTGTCATGCTATGCAATCTACCAGGCAAAAACAGGTGGTATTCGGAGCATTCGAGCATCAGGTAAGATCTAGACATCGAGTATTGCTCTAATGGATTTTGAACGCAGAGCTGACATCGTCTGCTAAACCCACAGCGCAGCTTTTACATCAACTATATACTTTACTAGCCATGACCCAGTCTCGAGCTACAAACATTCCCATCTTCCTGCTTTTCAACGTGCTGCTCCATTTCTTGCAGTCTGCTGACCTCTCAGTTATTGACATCACTACTTCGTCGATTCTGTTGCAGTATACGTCTTTCTTCGTCTTTGGAGGTTCCAACGCCATCTCATCTGTTGATCTCTCCAGCGCCTATAACGGTATTAGTGGGTTTAACGTCGTCACCGTTGCTTTCCTTACTTTCATCAGTAACTGGGCTGGTCCCATCTTCTGGACGTCAGCTACCAACCTGCTCCTATTGCAGAAGCACGGGAAGGTGCAAAAGAATGTATTTAAGTCTCACCTGATTCTGCTAACATTCTTTGCCACTACTGGTGTGGCCTTCGTCATTGCTGCATGTACAGCATTGAGAACTCATTTATTTATCTGGACAGTCTTTTCACCCAAATATCTTTATTGCATGGCATGGAGTATAGGTCAACATTTGATGATAAACTTGGGTTTTGGAGGTTTTCTATTCTGGGTTGGCACTGAATGAAAGCATTTTACTCTAAAGATATAGGAGTGAAAAGATGCGGTGCTATTTTGAAGTGTGGGTGTATTAGCAAAAAGTTTCACGTAAACATTGACAATAGTTATGTAAATATCATAAAATTTGCACATTCCAACCGAAAACGCAATGTGCCCCCTATGCGACGCCATTACAAAAATCCAGTTCATTATGTCTTCACTTCACTCTGTGCAACCTGCATCGTGGTATCATCGTCGTCCGAAAGCAGGTCCGTCACAAGCGAACTTCTTTCCTCTTCCTTCGGTACTACTGTCCCTTCGTCGTCACTTTCAATCTCCTCCTTAATTCCCGGTTCCTCCACAACTGTTTGTTCCTCTGTCGGTTGTCGTTCCAAAATGACGGAGACACTTCGACTGGCACGCCTATTGCTCGGCTGTTGCTCGTCAAGGCTGTTGACAATCTTGCCGAGGCTGACATGAATTTTGTACAAAGCGTTACGACTAGAGGCATCAGAGAGGAATCCTTCCTCCACGGTGTCGCTGACAGTTCTATAGACTTCCCGAATTTTGTCCTCGGAGGATCCTGGTGATATGTAGAGCTTTCCAAGGAGACTCGCGACAAGCTTCTTTTCGTCCTCTATTTTATGTCAGAATTTGCATTTAGTACCGGTATGAGGAAAATAATCAGGACTTACTGCTGATACTGCCCTGTAGCCGTTCCAAGATGTCATGTGCGAAGTCCAAATGAACATCACCATTAACGTTCTTCTTCTCTGCATCGAGGGATGCCCCATGCACATAACATTTTCGGGGATCTGTCCAATCTACCAGGCAAGCTCCAATAGTTGTCATGCTGACCATGTCCTCATCTATACCTGCGTCATCATCCTCTAGACCCTCGCTCAAAACAAGTAAGGAATGGAGAGATTGAAGAGCAATTGAGCGCATGAGGTCTTGATTATCTGAACGAGAATAGCAGAATACTGGCAAGAAGTAATTCAAAGCTTGTCGCACCGCTTGGTTGGAGGCAGAAGAAGGGTCAAAGTATGCTATTACCAATGATTTAAGAAGCTCCGCACGCGCCTCATCATCGTTGACAACGCGACCGAGGAGCAATTTCGAAGTTGCCACAATAGCTGCAGCCTGCACCTCGGGAGATTTAGCACCACTTTTCACAGCCTTGACGTATACCTTCAGAAGTGGGGTGGATGACGAGAGCAATTGTGCTCCATGCACATTCAAAATGTCCGTCAATATGTGCAGTGCCGTGATTTGAAGTGCAGTGTGGCCTTTAGTGAAAAAGTGTATGAAGAGCCCCAAGTTCTCTTCGGCAAGTGAACGGTCCAAAAGCGCACATAGCCCAAGGCAGACCAAACCCCTCTCCCGCACTGGTGCTTCATGGCTTCTCACTGCTGGGACCACCAAGTTGTTTAGCATGGATACCAAGTCTGCATTGTCCTTCAGATTACCCGCAACCTGGGTCAGCATGCATTGAACGATATGAAGACACTTCATGTTGATGACAATTTCCCTAACTGCCTTATCACGAGCATCCTCTTCACTCAATTCTGTGCTTTTCCCGCGCTTGGTGTCTTTTGTCGGAGTGCTGCCTCTACTAACCTCAGACCGAGCAGAGTGGAAGCTGTCCTCGGCATCAGCAGGAGGATCGTCAACGATGGTGTCGTGAACATCAGCGACTGATTCGAGAACCACGCTGCAGAATTCACGTTCCCCAGCAATATCTGCAGCACAAATGTACCGAAGAACCTCAACTGCGAGTTTGGTGACCTCGTCAGGAAGTTCCGGAATAGACAATGACTGGCGGAGTAAAGTAAACATCTTGCGCCGGCCAACTTCGTCCGAGTAATCAAGTGATAGTGCGATGTGAAGGAGCTGTTCAGCAATAAACTCTTGCTCCACAGTATCTTCCTCTTCCTCTTCCTCCTCTCCCTCCTGCTGTTGCTTTTTGAGAGCCTCGATGAGCACCCCGAGGTACCGCTCGAGATAGAAGGCGAGCTTCGTGACCTCAGGAAGCTTCTCTTCCACCAACGACTCAAACCTGCCATTATCTTCACTTCGACAGAAGTCGTTAAAACTCCTTGCTATAAATACAGACTCAGCTGAAAGAGTTTCCCAGAAATGATCATCAAAACTCATCGCCTCACGATAGTCGGGACGGCCCTCCCAGAACCCTTTCATTGCCTCTAGAGCAACACCATTTTCAACACCAGAATTAACCACGTCGATTCTTTCAAGAAGCTCCAAAAGACCTTCGAAACTGGGAGCCGCATCCTCTTGTTCGGAAGTGCCTGCACAATCTGCTATCCATCGATCTCGAAAAAGCCTGCCTGCGGCCTTCCGTACATTTTCGTCCCTATCTCGGAGGCCCCAACGAAGGAGTTTCTCTCGCATGGACAAAGAAAGATGGCGGAAATCACCAAGGGCTGGGAGGAGCTTGGAGTATACCGCTCTTCGTGTGGCCGCATCCTGATCCCGAGCGCGCTCAAGTAAAAAAGGCAATGTGTTGGGAAGAATGGGGAGATTCACAAGCAGTGAGCGTCGTACATCTGCGCTGGGGTCATTTTGCATAACGTCAAGTAGCTTCTCCAACAAGCCTGTGCCTTCGTCATTGTCGCTATCATCTGAGTTGGTGCAGCCTTCAGACTGGTTTCCAGCTAAACGCCCAAGCCCCATTACTGATTGCACGCGAACCATTGCCTCTTTGTCACGGATCCTTTTGAGTAAGCCATGGCGCAATTTCTCGAACAGATCGTCGTCTATCGTTTCAAGTGAGTTCACGATATGTGAGATAAGCTGAGTGGATCTGAATCGGACATATTTGTCCTTGGCTGCTAACAAAGGAAGAACCGACTCGAGGACTTGGGAAATTAGTCGAGCGCTCGGCGTCTCAGGTACTAAACTTGTATCTGCCTCTAGATCGCCGAGAAGCGCATTGTCTTTATCCGATGCATGCCGCAAAAAGAATCCCACGAATTGAATTGACCTTTCTCCAACACTTTCTGCTTTCTTTACAGGCATAATTCTTAACACACATCGAACGAATTCAATGTTAAATGCTGCTTCATCAAACTCATCGGCGGTCGAGGCTTTGTCATGTGGTGGTTCATAGCAGCTTGATTCATGAACTTTTCGCAGATTGACAGCCAACTTTCGATGAGTAGCAGTGGTTCGTTGCGCGTCTCGAAATATAACACATATTTGTCTCCGCAAGGCACTATCTGGGGTGTCAACATACTCGATAGTTGATGGTGACGCGCGTGATACCGCCGATGTCCGAGAATTCGTCGTTGCGCTTGACTTATGGAAGGCGGAAGATGACGTTTTCGTCGATCGTGTTGAGTTTCGAGCCGGCATTATGGATATAAGTAATGTCTCCCTTGAGATAAGGAGACACTGTCCAATAAACCCTTGATGACCCAGCCAGTTTAATCGATGTTTTGTTTAGGCATACGCGACGTGGCGTTGTCGAGCGAATGCGAATCAACAATTATCCTCATTGGGGCATATCGTCTTATCGATAAAGCAACCCCGCTGCTCAGGACATCGATTAGCACTAAGGTGGCAAGGGTGGATCCGTGCCTTATCGTTAACCAGATTTGGATTTTCTCTTTTTTTTTTTTGGGTTGCTCTCGCACCCATCACCTTCCAATAAGCTCTTGAAGTGAGGCCATTGCCAATCAACAAAACCACGACCATGGGTACCTCACACAATGATCGCAAACGCAGAAGGGCAGATATCAAAGATTTGGATACCCCGTCAAAAGAAGATGGGAGTGGAGCTACGCAAACAAGTAAACGAGCGAAAGTTGAGGACCGTCGATCTCTCTTTATTCGTTCATTGCCCCCCAACGCTACGAACGAGACTGTTGCCGAATTTTTCTCTGAGTATTTCCCTGTCAAGCATGCAACTGTCGTGCTCGATCCAAAAACCAAAGAATCAAGGGGGTTCGGGTTTGTCACATTTGCCGACGCGGAGGACGCCAAAGAAGCTAAGAATGTGTTTGACAAGAAAGAATGGGATGGGAGACGAATCAGGGTAGATTTGGCTGAGCCCAGGCAAAGAAATGCACTGCCTGGATCTGAAGTAGCCCCTTCAAACAATCCGGCAAAGTCAAAAGATCCCCTTCAAAAGTCAACCAAATTGATCATCAGAAATTTACCATGGAGCATTAAGAAATCGGATCAACTCGCGAAATTGTTTCAGAGCTTTGGCAAGGTCAGATACGCTGATTTACCCCAAACAAAGGGCAAGTTGAAAGGTTTTGGTTTTGTCACTCTCAGAGGACGGCCAAACGCGGAAAAGGCACTCGAAGCTATCAATGGTAAAGAAATTGGAGGCAGAACTCTGGCTGTTGACTGGGCCGTCGACAAAAATACATGGGAGCAGCAGAAGGATGATGATGAAGAGGATGATGAAGGGAGTGACGACAATGATGACAAAAGAGACGTGGATGAAACTGGCTCTGTTGATGCCAATGAAGCATCTGTCGGTGAAGAGCCTGTCAAAAACCGGGACTCAGAGCTGGATGCCGATCTCGCGAACTTTATGAAAAATCACTTGCAAAATCTCGAGGAAGAAGATGGAGATGAAGACGAGGAAATCCAGCATGATGATGATGATGATGAGATGGACGAGATTGACGAATCTGACTACCTGGAAAATTCAGAGGCTCCCGTTGCGCCAGCTCGAGAGAGAATGACGGATAATTCCTCAACTGTTTTCATTCGCAACATGCCCTTCACGACAACGGATGAACAACTCAAAACTTTCTTTGGACACTTTGGCAAGATTCGTTATGCCAGAGTGGTCATGGACAGAGTTACGGAAAAACCCGCTGGTACCGGATTCGTATGCTTCTTCAGTCCTGTGGAAGCAAAAGCCTGTATCGTTGGAGCTCCCATTCATACACAAACTGCACCCGGTGCCAAGCACTCAATCCTGCAGGATGAGAATGCTGACCCCAGTGGTAAATACACACTCGATGGTCGTCTTCTTCAAGTTGTCCAAGCTGTCAACAAACAGGAGGCGACCAACTTAGCAGACAATGCGCTGGCCAACAGAAGGGAAAAGGACAAGCGAAGGCTATATCTTCTCGCTGAGGGCGCTATCGGGTCAAACACCCCTCTGTATCGTCTTTTGAGCCCATCTGAGGTAAAGCTGAGGGAGACAAGTGCTGCTCAGCGCAAGAAACTAGTGCAGAAGAACCCCAGTCTGCATGTCAGCTTGACTAGACTTGCGCTCCGGAATGTCCCTCGCAATATTGGGTCAAAAGAGTTCAAAGATCTTGCAAGGAAAGCAGTTGTTGGGTTCGCCAAGGACGTTAAAGATGGTCGACGGCAACCTCTATCGAAAGAAGAAAATGCCAGAGATGGCAAAGATGCAAAGGAGAAGGAAAAGGAGAGAAGATTAAAGGGCAAAGGAATAGTGAAACAGGCGAAGATTGTGTATGAGGACAAGAAGGGGTCCAAGGTGTCGGAAGAGAGTGGTGCGGGTAAGAGCCGTGGATATGGGTTCATTGAGTACACATCACATCATTGGGCGCTGATGGGACTTCGATACCTGAATGGGCAACAGGTCGAGGACGAGAGTGGCAAGAAACAGCGACTCATAGCGGAGTTTTCTATTGAGAATGCACAGGTAGTGCAGAGACGGCGAGCTATGGAGGAAAGGTCAACCCAACCAACCCCTTCGAAAAACACATCGCGGGCAGATGCTCCTCCAGATGTAGCCCACAATGTCCGTCGAAATAGTAGTGAAGCTCGGAAGGGTGGCAAATATGGTAAGAAGGAAGAAGATGAAGGGCAGTTGGCACAAACGGATGGCAAGAAACCATTCAGCGCGGAGCAGTCGATGCAGCATAAGTTAATTGCACGTACAAGGCTGATGCGAAAGAAGAAGGCAGCCGCTAGGGGGAAACGCTAAACCAAAGAAACATGAAAGCGTCATATCGCTCAATATGTTTGAATACGGAATATAGACTAGTCAACGTTACGACTGCTCTATGTTCCCTCAGAACAACGACATTTGCCTAGGTATAATCTACTCTGCTTTGCCTATGGGGTAATGGTATTACATAGAATATATAATGGTGATGTAATTATGGGCTGTGGAACAGCAAAAAAGAGTGTGACTGGCGGGCAATTTAGAAACTCGAAATGATATCATTTCCAAAACCAGCCTAACTTCTTGTTATTTGATGTCTCATTCCCTTGTTCAGATCGATTAGGCAATTCCTCTTCAGCATCCTCATTCTTCGCGTTCAATTCCAGGGTTTTTTTCACAGGGCGTACTGCGACATGCGTCTCGCTCCCAATATGGTTACCCTCACTGTCAAATATTTGACGAGTGACTGTGGTGTGAAGGTAGCCAGACTTGTCAATGTGCTCGTCTTGAGATACAGCTTCCTCTTTGCCATCGCTTGTGCCAGTAGCGGACGGCCAGCTCTTACTGGCGCGGCCTGGTCTATTCTCCGAAATGAGTTTTAAGAAAGTGTCCCAAGTCTGTTCACCTTTCGCGAAACTAGAGCTGATCGTAGTAAAAAGATCGTCAAAATTGTCTGGTTCATGCCGCGTATGTACAATCTGTTCTGAGTCCATTTTATGGTGACCGCATTGGTTAATCTGCCTTTTAACGCTGCCATCGAGGTCCCAGACTTCTAGAGGCCGCCGCTTTTGGGCAGACTCCAATTGCGGCGAGCCGTCTGTTTCCAAATTGGCAACATTTTTCCAAACCTCGGTAGTTAGCTGCTCTAGATCCCGATGGAATTCATCCCAGTCCAGCCAGGGGATTCCGACAGCTTCATTGAGCATTGGGCGACGGAGGAGACCCTGAGACTCAAGCCTACGACCCCAAAACCAGGTCGGCTCGCCAGCAGGAAACATCCGCCGTAAAAGCATTCTCTGGCTGTATCGATAGTGGATATCGGGAAGTGGTTTACTCTGAGAAACAGCTAACAGATCTTCGAACGCATCCTCAAAGGTGAAGATGGTTGAATCATATTGACGTGGGAGATCGTTGGGAATAGGTTGCCGCAGTTGTCTTAGTGTTGATGGCGCATATGGCCAAGAGACAACAGATAACACATCCAGAGCTAGAAGAGATGCTTCTCCAGATCCCATGGTTATCAACTACTGTTTAATTAACTGATAAAAAGGGGTTTTTCGTAAAGAACGCCTGAGACTTCCAAAACACCTTGGTCTGGAAACTATGATGAGGTATGGAGGACGACAGCTTGTAACTCGCAGCGTAGAGAAATGAGAGGGAATGTAATAAGAAAGGATGACGCTATTCCAAGTGTGGCTGACAGCGAAGACAGGGTCTGGGTGGCGCAGCTGGACAGTACGTACCGCTACATCCGCGCCAAGGCTGTGATGATGCTGTTACTAAGTTATGGCCTGCAGGGCCACAATTTGTTATCTGAACGCTACGGCGTCGCATCTCTGCTCCTCACAACGTGTAGCTGCCATGAGCTGGCCTCTTATTGGCATTATCATTGCTTCTTTGCCCCAATGATACTGCGGAAATCCGCCATTTCCTGTGCACGGCGACTGGCGGCCTAAAGCCTATTCATCAGTCCCATCCGATCACCCCGGCTACCGTTCCCGACAGCAACCTCTATCGACAACCGTAGGTGGCGATGATGATGCGCCCAATCGTCGGCGGGCTACCATCACTACTCTGGATGACTACTGCGCCAGCGCCGAATGCGACTGCGGTCTTAGGGGGATACGCAAAGGGTGGCCACGGCGGAAATGGGAGAGATGGAGGAGACGGCAGAGAAACATTGCAAGAATGGTCGTCGTTGATTGGCATCATCACAGCCATCGTCGGTAACATGCTGATTGCGCTTGCTCTAAATGTCCAGCGATATGCGCATACACGGCTACACAAGGAACGTATCAGGGTTCGGCAACGAGCTCGTGCAGCGCTGAAGCGAACACAGAGCAGCAATCAAACCGGCACTTATGGGACCATCTTGAATGGGTCCAGCAGTTGCAGCGGGCAGGATGGCAGCAATGGTCTAGGGTTTGCGGATTTCGACGACGGCTTGGAGGAAACACAGGGCACCAATGAGTCTGATCCGCTGACCGCATCCTTTCAGTCAAGCGCAACGATGGCCGCCATTGATGAGAGCGAGACGGACAGTGACAACGAATCGCCAAAGGTTACTTCCACCTATCTGAAGTCACCATATTGGTGGCTTGGCCAGATCTTAATAACATTGGGGGAGATGGGGAACTTCCTAGCCTATGGGTTTGCGCCAGCCTCCATCGTTTCACCTCTCGGTGTGGTGGCTCTGGTGTCAAATTGCATTATTGCACCCGTTATGTTCCACGAAAAGTTTCGCCAACGAGATTTTTGGGGCGTGGTCGTCGCTGTTGCTGGAGCTATCACGGTGGTTTTGAGCGCAAAACAAGAGGAGACAAAACTGAACCCTCATGATGTGTGGGACGCTATCACGACATTGGAATTCGAGGTGTATCTAGGTGTGACGATATTGCTCATTTCGTTTCTCATGTGGGCAAGCACAAGGTATGGGAAGCATACGATTCTTATTGATCTCGGTCTGGTTGGTCTTTTTGGTACGTCGATATTGATCCCCCAGTCGAATTTTACAGCCACAAACTTACTCGTTGCACAGGAGGTTACACCGTGTTGGCTACCAAGGGTGTCTCATCTATGCTCTCCTCTACATTATGGGGGGCTTTTAAAACACCCGTAACCTACGTTCTTATATTTATCCTGCTTGGAACGGCAGTCATGCAGATCAGATACGTCAACAAAGCCTTGCAACGTTTCGACTCGACTCAGGTTATTCCTATTCAATTTGTCATGTTTACCTTGTGTGTCATTCTGGGCAGCGCCATTTTATACCGCGACTTCGAAAAGACGACGGCAGAACAAGCTGGAAAGTTTGTAGGGGGCTGCCTTCTCACTTTTTTTGGTGTATTTCTTATCACGTCAGGCAGGGGACATCGAAGTGAAGATGATGATGATGATCTGCTCTCCGACGTGGAGGGTATTGAGGAGACAATTGGCTTGACCCACCATGATGGCAACTTATCCATTCCTGCCCAACGAGAATCATACACGCCGAACTCGCAGTCTCGAAGGTCTAGTAAAATATCAAGAGTAAGCTTTGCCGACATGGTCAAGCCAGAATCGTCTCAAACCGGCATCAATGCATCTACTATGCAATTTGCAGCTTTGCCCAGTCCTGCCGCACAACCTGGCGATGAGCCCGAACCATTGCTTAGCAACCCCTGGCAAGACTCGTTTGAGGCTGCGACACCGCCGCCCAGAGGAATCAGGACAATATCTACAGATTCTGTTCTGACACGATCTACTGTCGGCTCTATGCCACTCTTATCAAGCGCCACCACGCCAATGCGGGAACCACAAGCTCCTGCGACTTATTCGACAGACCAACCGTTAACTCCGCGACCCGGACCCAGTCCTTCGAAACCTGGCAGTCATCACCGATCCAGAACGTTTATTTCACCATCTCCTCTCTCGTCCACTGTCACTACTGTTTTCAAGGATGCATTCCTCCGGGAGAATGAAAGCTCATTGGCACACAGATCATCAATGAGGCGCATCCGGTCCAGCATAAGAGCAAGCCTTTTCTTCAACAATGAGGAGGATGAGGTAGCTACCCTACAGCAGGAAGCTGGACTTGCGTCGGATAGTCATCTACCGAGGTTCCTTGGAGAGGAGGATTCTCAGACCCCATATTCAGATCCGACCCGAGGCAGATCTCGTAGCCTTAGCGACACACTTGGTGACTATTTTCGATCGAAGAGAGCTCAAAAGTATGATGAACCAGATAACATTGTTGATGATGATATTCTGGTTGTAGGACGGGCAACAACAGAATGATAGCTTTAGATGGGGTACCATTCTGGGCGCGCAATACATGATTTGGCATCTTCCTACTAGTCAGGACTCAACACACCAGCATCGATCTGTGGAGGATAACTAGATGGCTCGAAGCTTAGGTCACAAATTTCTTGGTTTATGTGGCCTTGCTCTCGATTCTTCTCTTTTTGTTTTTACCGAGTGCTTTCTGGGTTGATAGTCTCCTGCTTGGTTATAACTAGACATGCCTGAAATTCTCCTAATATTATAATGAAGATACCATACACGAAGCAATGTTTGAGTTTAATAACTTGAAATCTGATAGATTTTTAGAATTCATAGTAACTCTCTTTACATATAAATATTGTGCGATGAATCACATCCTCTGTCTCGAGATGAGAATGAGAGCGGGATTAAATGCCAAGCTTATGCCAAGCCAGCTTTCATTGCTACAGCTTTCCATTGTCGACAAAATCACACTCGTTGAAAGTTGATTTGAAACTCAATTCAATGTGTGGTTCTGGTCTGTATGTAAAGATAGCTGGTGTGGTTTATAATGTCCATGCCCATAACACCACATGAAGATAGGGGAGCCCTTGTAAGGATACCTAGCAGACACCATAAATGGGCTTACTTTGGAGGATTTATTAATTGAAGTTGCTACAGCGGTTTTCATCATGCTGTGGCCCATCAGGATTTTGCCTCGGCGGGAGATGCTCCTGCTACTACTCATCATAAAAGACCAGCCGGATTATCCATACTACCATTTCTCTCAACGGCCCCCAATCCAAAAGACCAGCTATGTAGTAATACCAAGAAACTTAGCTAATATTCGCCGGTCTTTTCCTATATTGTGCGATAGCAGACCCGTGTTCCTGATTTCAACGATGCCCCCGTGGTGAGCTATGACAAAACTACCCTACAGCTGATTGGAAAACATTGCGATTATGACAAGCCTGCCCACGAGGCCGACGTACCCGCAAAACGGCGTGTGATCAAAACAGGAGTGAGAATCGCTGGTCCGCACCGTTGGATGAGAAAGGGTGAGCTTCCGGCCGGACTATGGAACCCTCTACTCTTGGCACCGTCGCACACGGGGCCCGGAATGATCGGCAACGTCTGCTGCAGACTGCAGTTTCCCAAGCAGCCAAGATGCTAAGTCCATATCACACGCATCCGAATGCGTCGGTATATGCCAATTGCGGAGGAGAGATTAGAATCCACTGTAGAAAAGAAGATTAAATGGCATCTGTGCAACTGTGTTGCAGCGCTACTGCCATGGACACATCTCGACGGACAGGGACGACCCTATAACACGAGTCCCTGTAGATATTTAGTCGCAGCCTCCCTGTTGAGTCTTGAGCCTCCCGCTTGCTCGGCCGATATAGTACTAAACTCAACCCCCCGGATATGACCATCACCATAAGTCACATCATATTACTTATAGCCGCCAAGGGGGAGGAGGCGGAAGGGAGGAGAGAGGAGAGAGGAGGAGGGATGAATGGTGGGCTCTTGCTCGAAGCTGCCTTCTCCATCAATGTTGCATCGTCCTTGGCCACACCCTCCCCCCAACGCGCTGACCAGTCAAATATGGGATGATCTGATGGCTAGGGGATCGTCTTCCGGTGTCTGGGGATGTTTCGATGGCGGGGTTTTGCACGAAATATCCTCAAGGCGGAAACTGACAGGATTCTAAAATTGTATTGTGTGACAGAGCGGCATCTCGGACGAAGCAAAACTGTAGATCATTCGACTGCCAGCACCATCTCCCCGGGACCGCCGCATCTTCTTGGGGGGCCTGCAGCACCAAGAGGTACGTTTGAGGATAAATCAGCAGCGGCAGTAGAGAATCCTGGCTCCCCTCATGGAGCACGAATCAAGTTACTCTCATGTTGAGAAAGCCATTCCGCTCAATAATACCAAGTTTTATACTATGTAGTACATACCACTTGATTGACTAACCGACCCGTTAATTATTGCTCTGTTATAAGTTGTGATGCCTGGATGTAAAAAAAAATCTGATCTCCAGATCTGCCGGCGAGACTAGGGCTTTTGCTTCACCTTGGGTTGTTACTAGTAGCTATATCCCCCCCGGCTTGATGCACATGGGAGGTGTCTTGTCACACCGACCTCAGAGCACTTCGCAGATACCAAACACATAGGCCGCTTTTGTCTAAGACGAGTCCTGCAAAGTACAGACAGGCCTTGCGAGAAAACTCCGGATATGGCCCAATCTAACTATATGAGCCATTGACTAAGTGATAATGCTTGTTACATGCTGAATCTCTCTACTTTTGGCATCATGTACGAGTATCTTAAAAAAATGTGTGTTCGCATATATGTTTGGCTGCGTGGCTGTAAGCTTGGACGCCGTCTGCACTATGCCCCTACCGTGTAATTCCCATAGCCTCGCCTTCTGAACTAACCCTACAGAGTCATGTACTTGGTTGCTCACTAGCAAACATGTAGAGTAGAGGAGTTGCGGATGTTACCTCAATTACGACACATCTAATTACCGGCTCGTTAGTTAGTACTAGTTGTTACAGGTTGTAAATGAAGTCGTGGGGACGGCAGTGGTATGTTAAATAAGATGAGTTGCATCGTGAGATCACCATCGTGGCTTGTTAGGTACATCTAATATCATAAATGATCATCTACAAACCGAACAAACGAACGATGGCACACTGCTTGTCTGCCCCAGACTAGACAGACGGACATGTACTCTGTAGCATGTTCTTCGTCAGCAGAGAGTGGATAGCAACGCGAGGTAGTAATTAGGCATACAAGCATGTTGGTTGGTCAAATCCGTGATAATACACCAGCCGTCGCACCCACGACTTCTAGAGCCGAATCGTGCTGTAGCGGTTTATGTAAGTGCTACGCGTAGTCTCCAACAAAATACCAACAGAAAGGCCCCTCATCAACACACCCCCTGTTGTGTTGCTAAGAAACCCTGGTCCTCGGGAAGCCAACGGCGGGGATCGAAAAGCTTCATGTTCTCCATGCCCAGTGCTTGCTAAACTGAGTGGAGAAGGCCAATCTGTTTAGTTGCTTCATATCAACGCAACCCGATGGGCTCTTGACATCATGAGAACAGGTAAGAGGCAATCACTTGCTCCTGATTTCCTCTCCACAACCTCGGTTCACGTATTCTCTGGCAAAACTTGTGACAATGCAGCTGGCTTGGGTGTAGGGTTTTCGACATCCGCTACTGGCTCCAAGCGAGCCGGATCTGCAGTCATTCTTTATCGCTCTTACTATTTCCCTATTCGTACTGTAGAGATTTACAAGTGATGAAATATGGTAATCTGCGACGCTGTCCTGCAGGCAGGCAATGGGCTGCCACGTCGGGAGAGGGCGAAGAAACTGCCAACTTCTCCTGATGCATCATGTACTTTCTGAAGACGCAAAAGCGAGCGGCCCATGACTCGGTGACGCTGGTGTGGCTATTACCACTTGCTTCTCTATCCGCGTTCTGCATTACTTGTTGTTGCTAGAAATTGATGTTCGACTCATTGGGGGCGGCGAACGGTCGACTGGCTGGCTCGTGCAGGCCGCTGCCAAGGTGCCAGCGTTTTTTTCTTGTCTGCTAAGGAAAGCGCCATAGTACGACGCAATAAGGAGGCGGCGGGACTTGAAACGGATGCAGCTGCCACTGGCTCGATGGAAGCTTCCATTGCCTCGGGATCCAACACGGCTAGCTGCGACGGGAATGGACGGAACCGTGCGTCCTGAGACAATAAGTTGTCTGTTAGGCACTTGTGCAGTGTTACTAGCAGCCACAACAAGAGCATCAACACCACACAGAGAGATGACGGCGATGACCATACACCTACTAGTAGTAGATAGGTAGGCTTAGGAACCTGGGTGTAAGACGCGGTGGTCAGTGTTAACGTCGGGGTTGGTTACCAGCATTGGGGGTACGCCGGACACTGCTCGTGCCACCTTACCTTGATCCTCGTAACGGGACCCAAGCTCCATCCCGATTTTCTCCAAGCTGTTAGAGTCCGTCGCCGTGTTAGGGCCATGACGCTCATCCGCAGCATCTGCATCCCTTCCCAGAGGCGGGAAAGGTTGCCCAGCCCCGGCCCAATCACCGCATTTCCCCTTAGTGAAGCGTCTAGCCGGCCGCGGGTGGGGGTATAGTCTTGGGGGCGATAGAACAAGCCTTCCAGGATTTTGATGTGCAATGGCCCCAGACAGGCCCAGGTGGACGCTGTTGTGCGCTGAGGATGCCAAACATGACTAACATGGCTCGCAGATCCCAGCTTCAGTCGGCGACTCGGCGAGTTGATGGACAAAGGGAGCGACGGCTGGGATTTGAACTCTGAGTTCTGCATCGTCGGCCGATGGTTCGTGGCCGATGATCTGTGTCCGATGGTTCGTTCATATGGGAAATCTGTCCATTCTGATATTCCAGCGGTCAGGGTGAGGAATGCGAGCAGCACCGTGCTTTGCATCAGCACCGTCCACATAATGGATGGCTTGGCCCAAGCAGCGGCTCACAGTCCATTTCTTCTTCTTCATCTTCTTTACTTTGTCGACTGGGAAAGGCTACGTCGGTGACCCAGCAGGACGGTTCTCGGAGTCCTTGCAGACTCTACTAAAACGCGAGGCGGCCGGGTCTCAATTGGCCTATGGTTTGGTGTCAGCACTGCTACTCACACTATAGCGGGTATGCATCTATATGCATCAACCAACGGGGTAGTAGCATGCGATTATCCAGATGTTAGGGTATCTTTAACCCCAACTTGTACTGCGAAAGACTCCAGTACATATTTCCTCGTCCCTATAACGAACTCCCATATTCTTCTCGTTCCAATGGGTTTATTGGTTTCATCCGTGTTCTGTGCGTCTTTAATTCTCATCAGTAGTTTTCTAGCAGTAGATATGTAACTGGTATATGTCCAGGTTGACAAGAGCCTGTCACTAAGAGTACAACTGCCTACAGTTAGGGATGCTTGTTCATAAATGCCCAAAGCGGGAGTTTAGCTTGAGTTCCAACCTGCCACTTTCTCCGATGGGATAATGACATTAACGGGTTACCACCTTACATGCATCCCTTGGCAGTGGCTTGCCTTTGCTTGTGATGCCCCTGGCAAGTTGCAGCTTTTACGTAGTACTATGTACACCTAATCGGCCATTGCATGCTGTATTGTATGAAGGTAGCCGGTGCATGTATGCAATTGCCTGCCTCTCTCCAACCTGCCATTGTTGTACTACGGTGTAGATACGGAAGACCTGTAAATGGTAAAGGTGCCTGCCTAATAGTGCCTATTCGTATTTATGAACATCCTTACGGAGTACAGCCCATGCATATGTGCATACATGCAAGATTGTGACAACCCACCCTGCATGCACTAATCTGCAGGCTCAATTCAGCGGCACGCAGAACCCTGGAAGCTCCACTGAGGCTTGGCAGCATGCTTGTAGAGTTGCCCTGCAATGCTGGAGGGATGTCGCGTTCAAGGGTGATGGAGCTTGAACCAGGGGAACCGGCTTTTCTAGGTCAACAGCATTCCCTCAACATTGGGCACAAAAGGCAAGTTGGCAACTCGGCCAACTGTAACTGTGCTGTGCGTTGTGCACGGCTGTCGCTGTCGCTGTCAGGCGTTGCTCATGTACGGGCCACCGAGAGAAACGAGCCCGCATAAGTCGTCGACAGATGTCTATTCTTCCGTGTCTTGGGGTTTCATCTGGGTATGTCTTTGCACTACAGAGTACAAGAGTGTTCGAGGCGGGCTCCAGCTGCAGCACTGTTGCTGGCGGGCAGAAGCTTGAGCAATCCCCATCCAGCTCCCGACGACGAACGGGAGAACCACACACTGGGCTCCATGGATGTTCACTGTGCGCTCCTCGTACCTATGCATGCATAATGCATGCATGCATGTGCGGCACTCGTCCAGAACGGCATATCAGCCAATCGCCTCCGCTCTTCAAAGTTCGCCGTCGCACAACGGGCGAGGCGAACCGCGCCAATGTACCAACCATGGTCCTGTACCTTTGTCGAGGTGGGGCTCCCAACGGTCTACGAAAGAAGGAGTGGAGGAACGGATGGATGGTTTTTCGTACGGGGGGTGTTATTTTGAATGGATATGAAAGTCCGGTACCTGCATCTATATAGGTTAGTACGTTCTCCGCAGGAGATATGCGGCGAATTCGGTGACCATCAACAACTTGCTCTTCCCACTTGAGCCATATGCGTAGCAAAATGAATGCCCAACTACAATCAATGAGGCAATACACATCTGCTATGTAGGCAGACAGACCTACGTGCCCGCAATAGTGACCTTGATAATCGTGCTCATCGCACTGTCTACATAGTACAGTGCACACATATAGGACTCCGTAATTATCCACCCAGCCAGGAACAGGACAGGGAGAGAAGGGACAGCGATATCCGACTATCACCATTATCTACATGCTTACGTAAATTGCCTCGCCCCGCGCACGTCCAACTCTCTCTAATTATCAACACGGTAAAGTTGTCTGTTCGCAAAGCACAGTTTAATTATACCGCAAAATTAATCCCTCGATACTATTGTCAATGTTGAATCTTTTGTAACAGTAGCCTGAGAGTAGAAAGAATAACATATGTATTATTACTTGAGAGAGCAGGCTTTCAATGTAGGCATCAAGGCACTGTTCGCCTAGCAACATCGATAAATCTCTGGCCGCTAGACCTAGTAGTAATTACAGCACAGGTACGAAAAGAAGCCTACAGAATAATGGTATGATGCATGCATAAGATCACTATCCACATGGTGGGTAGTAACTGGGATGTACATGGAGTAATGAGCATTCCGGGAACGTTGTTTACCTCTGCGCCTCATGTTTTTAACTTCATCGTCAACTCACATTCCCAGCGAGTGTTTCATCTGGCCCGTGCCGACTGTAGTGTGATTATAGCAATGATGGGGCGTGACATTGTGCTAGAAATAGTTATCTTGTCACCACTTTATAATATGAAACTAGATGAAAAGACGGCTTGAAGAAGCACCTCTCTCCTGGGGGCTGAATTTCCCGACTTTCCCACACGCAACAAGCTACATGTCTAGCTCGAGCGGGATCCAACATGATGATTTACCTGTACCTACGTATCCGTACATCCAGTAAAGAGCGATTCTTTTCCACAACAACCAATGGACACACGTATGCGTTGCTAGAATACGGGCCCATCTGTCAGGCAGGATTTTCCCAGCAGAATGAGAAGGGGGTTTACAACTCGAATCATACTACGTACAGTGTAACAATAGTGGAGTCGAATGAAAGGCCATCCATCACTGTACAACTACGAAGGATTGCGGGTAAAAAGAGGGGAAGGAGAAAAAAAAACAGTAACCGGTCTGCTGGGATCCTCCAAGTACAGACCCATCGGCCAGGTTATTAGCCTGCGCTGGGATGGCTGCGACGAATTACTGTGCAGGGTAGAATAGTTGATATGTTAACAGGGACGAAAACTGCACAGGGCTGCATCCTGGAGCTTGCCGAAAATGGGCAGCTCTTCACCACAAGATACTGGCTGTCAGCCCCCTCCCTCCTGCTATTGCGGCTCAGGTCTACGTTTATAGACATACAATGTATGCACATCATTGATAGTCCGTAGCCTAAGGTCGGATGAGCCGTATATCCATCCCACAATCTTACAACCAGAGTGATCAAGTAAGAAAGCCCGCCGCCTTGCATAGGCGAGCGAGTGATTTGGGACTCGGACATGTAGAAACACCTCCTTGCGCGACGACATATAACGTCTGATCGCCCACTTGGCAACATTCATTGTTGCTGGGCCCGCCCCCGCCCGGGATGGGGTATCAAGGATCGGGAGTTTCTACCCTTCTCATCCAGTGCCACGGAGCAATAATCACCCAGCCTATTCGCGCCTCGTCCTGGGCGGGCCAGCTGTTTCACAAGCTTCTAGCGTTTGGCTGGAAGTCCAGCTCTTCCGTGAAAGGAAATGTACCGCACGGAACCTCGTGCTGTGTTAACCCCCTTACACCTAGTATCTACCTACTAGGTAGGTACAACTATGCATTTGCTTACTACATAAATCCTACACAACAGCACAAAGCTGGATGCAAGTATCAAGGCAGCTACTCGACTGTGGAGATTTGATTGAAGTGGGGTACGGGATGGGGGGATTCCCCTGCCAAGGCTCATCCAAGCCTGGTATCCACTCGTGCACTTGTGGGACGTTTTGTGCTTAGTATTATGCTCAACTATGCATTTTAGCCTGACTCTGCTTGGCATGTGCAGAGAGATATTTGTTTGACTGATCACAGTCCGTCGTCATACTCTAAACTTTTTTTCACACCGAATTACAGAGGCAGTTAGCATTAGGGCTTAAACATGCCAAGATTCTGTGTGGCACAAAAGCCTTGGTCTATACCAGAACATCATTGGCAGTCAATGTGTGGTTCATCTAGCCTCTGGTAATGGCCACACCGGCACATCTAGCACTATTCGTAGGTATGGCGTAATAGCACCTCAAACGACTTGACTCTTCATGACTGCACATCGTGTCATGTTCATCGCTAGGTAGCCGCTCAGACCCGTATCCCATCGTACTGGACTTACAGATTAGCTCTGCTACACCTACATAGTATACACTTTGTACTTGAAGTCAAGCAGATGCTAACTAAGATGCTTACAGGGATATACCTACTACTACTGAAGTGCCCCTACCTGGTACGCGAAGTACAGAGAATTATTATTCAAGGCACGTACAGTACATACACCTAACACCTAAATGCCTTATAATATGCACCTACGAAGTCTGTGTTTAGCACCCGTTGCTGGCGGATGGTGGGAAGACAGCCGAGTGGCTTGACACTGTTCGGCGTTCCTGCATATAGCGGCTCTGCGCCACGCAATCATTCTTGTCTTGGTCAATCGATCGCAGAGCCACACAAAACAAACTCGACACCACCCACACACCATTGATCTCGGCTACGTAAGCGGAACCGCGTAGAACCACACGCACTCGCGCTCTCGCGTACACTCTCGCACACACATAACACACACAGACACACACGCTCCGGGACTGGAGCTGCGCTTCCGCCGCCCTATAAAGGCGTTTGAGCAGAGTAGCACGGACATATCCCGGTGCAGACCCGAGGCGGCGGATATCCTACAAGCGATTCCTCATTTACGCCCTTGCAAGTGCGAATAGTAGTGGCTTTTCCCGTTGGGTCCCGCTCAATTGATATTGCCTCAGTGTTGTAGACTCCTACTACGTACGGAGTCTGTGGTAAGAAAATGCACTGATAATATGCCATTACATGTTCGTACCTAGGCAAGGCACATGAATAAAAATCGGGTCCTGGAGCCATCGGCCCTGGACTTACCAGCCTTGAACCCGTTTTCTCGCGACAAACATACCTGTACCTACCAAGGTATGCACGTGCTCCATACGGATACTGTTTACCTCGTTGGTAGGTAATACACAAGCTGTGCATGCGTAGTAGGACTGTACCTAGGTATGTAGGTATTCTTGTTTACCTGTATATGCACTTGTATGCATTTAGCCAGGCCCCATTCTTTGGTAAAGACCCTTCCCCTGCCAAGCGTGGGATTAAATGTATTTTCCCCCTGTCCTCACCTCCTATCGCTCTCCACCCCCTGCCCTCGCGTCGACGACACGCTGGACAGGTAGATAGACACATCCTAGTAGTATTGTCGCAATTTCTTCATAACAGACGAGGCCTCACCCGATCGTTTACGGGGTGGCTGTATTACCTGCTCACCTTGTACTGTATTTTTTTTTTCGTAACGAACAGTATTTTCAGGGTTGGCGCTGTCGATTACATGTCGATCGTTCTTTGAGCCAGCGCGGTGCTTGGCTGACTTCCCTCACGCCGGACCTCGAGAACGAATCCTCGACCGTTGGGACACGCTGCAAGCACGAGGCACTGGCTCATTGTCTCAGAGTTTCAGACACCCCGGTCTGGGTCTAAGAGATCACCACGCAAGTCAGGAAAAAGCCTCTGTCCACCATGAGTTCGTACCCAACAATCACTGAACAGCCTACCAACAACATGCTATTACTAGCAACTATTAATAGTTTGCAGCAAGCGTCCGTCTTGTGCTGAAGCTGACATGCAATGGCTGCACAGTATGCGTACATGTTCATGATGCTCACAGTGGTACAGGTGGTTTGCATGCACGCTCGAGGCAATAGTAGTTGTAATTTCCTTCCTCATGTTCCTTCTCGTAGTGCATGGAGTCTGTTTACTCGGCGGTGCGACATGCATCGACCGACGGGCTGAGTTAGGCAGCCCGCGACATCTGTACTACACAAGCTTCCAGGAATCGGTCGTGTCTGCCAGCCATTCCACGCTCACTTCCCAAAGAAGCAGTTTTGCCGGAGCTGATACTATTCAATTGGATGAAGAAGGGATGTGCTGAGAGCTCCTACCTGCACCCTGATGTATTCCTACATGGTACAGATGGTGTAAGAGACTTAAGGCCGCACAAAGAGTACATGCAATGCCCTTTTCCTGTTCTCTGCATTGTTGAAATGCATTATAACCTATTCGTACCCGTACACGACGACGACGACGACACAGTACACGAAACGCGGTCCTCCGTACAATGCGCCAGGATGGACTGGCTTTCAGGCCAGGGTTGGTCCGTCTCCGCCGCTGTGCGAAAGAGAAATTCATTCGTCCCCGAATCTAGGTGTACACCTAGTCTGGCCAGAACTACATACAGGTATAATTAGGTGGTCTGCTACAACTAGTCAGATGGAATCTTGGCCATCCGGCGCATCCTGGTCGTTGGGCACAACGACGCAACACCCCCAGAATCCACAGCCCTGGTCAACTCATTCTGGATTGGGAGGAGCCAACAAACAAATCCCCCCTGCAACACCCCCTGCTCCGGCCTTCCCACGCCATCCTGGCATGGAACTAGGCCCCCCTGGCAATTGAGCCCTGGTGGGCCCACCTGGATTCTGTAGGCTGTCTTCAAGGATTAGCGTGGCCTTGGGACGCATTTGGCAGCCCCCAATCTTGATGTTTGGTCAACCAACCAACAGCCATCACGCATGTTGTTTCCTCTGACGCGCGCGCCGCATGCTTTGGGTTGTATTACATGTAGACAGGTAAGTTGGTAGTCATAGCTGTATGTGAACGTTTGTATGTATCTCCCGCACCTATATCCGTCTGTTTGTAAACATGTGTACTGTATGTAATTACACCTCACATCCTTGTAGCTAAGGTACCTCAGTAGGTAATGTACAGAACCAATTCCGGCCAGGTATCCCTTTCTTCGCTTCGTGCCTCATTCTATGCATAGGACCTACAACTACTACCTACGGGCTTGTACTGGGTGATAATGTAATACGTAACTACCTGCAGTGCGCAGTGTGTGGGGGACTCTCCGTCCCCTGGAAGAGAAGAGCACCAGCTTAATAGATCGAACATCAGTCAATGTTGTTCTGGCGATGTCGTCCATAGCACCTCCGTACTAACCACCATCACGGAATGGCGTCCCCCACACGATGAGCCCACTCCCCTGCTTGCCGTCGATGGTCAAGACTCAAAATCACCACATCCCCCTGCCTCATTCTTATTTCCTTTTGAACGTGCACGTACGTATAGTTGGATATTGCCAGCGGAGCTGCCGACCTCAAGCCCTTTCTTCTCGGCGGAGCACAGGTACATCACCGCGCTCTCATCCTGGAGCCCTCACCCTGGAGCCAGCATCCAGCAGCCAGCATCCTGCAGATCCCCAGAGCTCCAAGGGCACGGCTCACCTCTGCATTCTGCCACTGCATTACCCAATTGAGCACCAGCCATGTGGACCGCTGGAGCCATGGCCTTTTATCCTGGCTTTGCCAATGGCCTGCCACCAGCCTCCAGACCTTCGACCAGCGCCGGCTACGAAACTGCTAAATCGGCGACGGGTCCTTCGTTTCCCAGCGACATCAATCCTCCAGACAACGACATGTCTTCCACCAGCGTATCCGATTTCTTCGAGCCCGCCATGGACGGCCCTCCATCTCCCGGGAAGCTTCGCCAGTTGAACAAGCAGATGAGGCGAGCTTCTCATCTCAGACGCCATCACGGTCATCGTACCGCCTCCTCGGCCTCCTCATCACTGACATCGCTCAGCGGCGACTCTCCTGGCTGGGAGCAAGCTTTCGAGACCATGGCTCTTGCCCGACGTTCATCCACCATCTCTGTTGAAAGTGCCATGCCATCTTCACAACGAGACCGCTCCAACAGCGGCCACGCTTTTGGCAAAAGTCTTTTCCACCGGCGGGCGAGGTCGAAGCGTGAGGAGAGTGCCAACAGCTCCTCTGCCAGCTCCATTTATTCGTCTGATTTGCCTGGGGACAATGGCATCTTGGCTGGTTCCAAGGATTTCTTCATGCCATCTATCTTTTCACGGCGGAAACATTCTCGAGATGACACTGTCCAGCGCAGACCTCATATTTCGAGCCCTTTCAACTTCCAGCATGTCACGCACACTCACCGCGACAATGTCTTGGACATCAACCGCATCAATGGGCCTGTGGACAGGCTTGCTATGCGTGCCACCGGCCCTACTACAACACCCAGCCCAGCCATTACTCCAGATGTCCATGCTTTTCGCTTCTTCGACAACTCTTCCGATGCTCTTGACCAGCCAGCCAAAACTTCAGTAGCAACAGGCTTGTCCCGGCTAGGCAAAGGTCATCACCATGCAGTCTCAGCTCCAAAGCCTCGACGGAAGCCGGCGCATGCTCGATCTCAAGACCAGTTGCGAGACATCGAGTGCCGCTCGCCCCCACAACGGCCACCAAGATCTCCAACCCATCAGCAAACTATTATTCCGCTCAGGAACCCCATTCCGCCTCCGCGAGTTTCCAGTCGCCAATCAGCCTATTCCAATTCAGTTGCGCAAGAGCGTGCGGTCATGGAACGGCCCCAAACCAGAAGTGATTTCTACCAAGCCCAATCTTCTGATCATCTTGGCTCTGTAGATGCTGCGCCTCGGCCTGCTAGTCATATCGAACACACATTGACTAAGCATGAGAGCATCGTCATTTCCACTGGGAGGGTCTGCCTGTCCCCAGTTACCACCTCAGAACCCACATGGCCACTAGCCAGCCCTAATGTTGCCGCTTTGGAATCTCCATTGCCTGATGTGCCGGAAGAGGATGAGCATCATGCCATGCCACGTAGGTCTCGCTTAAGCCTCGCAAGCAATTGCTCCTCCCTTAGGGCTTGCCAATCAGTCCCTATGCTCCGCTCACTAGCCAGGTCTCAACGACCAGCAAGTGGAACCTCAGAGACACTGGGATACATCGACTCCTCCGCCACACACTGGAGCATCAAAGAAAGCTGCCCAGAAAACTGCTTAGAGGAGCACGTGCATGAGGGAGACAACATTGAAGAAAACTGGGAGGATGACATTGACTACTGCTACGAGCATGAGGCAGAGGCCAACTGTAATTACCGGTGGGAACGTTCCTCTCTGGACACCACTAGAGACAACTACCCATCTTTTGCAGAGTCATTGGTGACCGACGCAGATGACGAGTTTCATGCGCCAGTCAGCACAGCTGGATCATCGCCTGGTATGCTATCGGTGTCAGTATTTGATATGCCGGCTTTGAGCCCTGTCAGCCAAGCCTCAACACCCACATGTATCGAGGCAGTTACACCCACATCCAACCTGTCGGCGACAAGCAATTTCTCCTTGCCCAGGGGCGACTTGAAGAAAGGCCGCCCCTCCATGCTAAGCTTTAGCCAGCGGGCCTCGTATGCTTCTAGCTTCAAAGAGTCTCATGGGTTTACCCTTTCTCCATCTCTGTTGATTCCGGGCGATTTCCAGCATCAAATGGTGCTGGCTAAGGGCGAGGATAATCACGAATATCCTCACGTCGATGAGCTTCTAGACTCATATCATCAAGTCAAATATTTTGATGAAACTGCTGACCACCTGGCTGAGGATCGTAAGAAGTGGTGCCAGCAGCGAGTCAGCACGTCTACCACTGGCACCACCTCTACATCTCAGTCAGACTCTACTGGGGAGCGCCATACCTCTGTCAACTCATCTTGGACCACATTTACAAGACATACTACAAGCAGTTCTTCGCTTAACAAGATGGCTAGTCCTTGGATTGAGACAGCGGAACCTCTCCCTATTGCTTCATCAACTGACCAACCGCTTCGGGATGGGGATGATGATACAACCCCCCCTGCTACTCAGGATACTGTTCCAGAACTGACTCTGTTCCCATCCACCCTGGCTGGAAAGAAGTCATTCCACAAAGCTCATGCAAGCGAGTCTTGTATGCATGATGAGGTCCCTCCCATGAAATCTCAAGAGTGCTTGATCATGCGCCGTCCACGTGCGAGAACTGCAAGCCTCAGCGCGCAGGTGCCTCCTGTTGGGCAATATGCCTTGTTTCCTCGGAGCTATTACGGCGACCGAGTTTAGACTTTTGTCCAGCACTTGCTCCTCTTACACACCACCCAACCCGTACATAAGGTACATACATACCTTGGGTCCTTTGTACCATTTCAATCCATTTTATATCTCCAACACCAAGAAACGCTGCATTTCTCTCATCACGAGCTGCGAAATGCCCTCTTTGTCTTTTGCGCCGAACGTTGGTCTTTCACCCTTAGACAAAAGTATTTGCTTGACGTTCCATTTGCGTACATCGGGACATATGTACATTACAATGTGACGCCAGAGTCCCCTAGCACAGGTTGTCTGGCACTATCGGTGGCTGGGTCTGCTAATTCTCTCACCTGTCGTCTACTGCATTCCCATCTCTTTTGTTTCCTCGATCTTTAGACACCAGATTTTTAGAGGTGCTACGGAGTTTTTCTTCTTTTTTTTTTTTTTGTGTGCAAAGGTTTATAAAAAGAGCTTTCTCGCAAGGGTTACAAAAGCAATTGGGACCAATTCCGCACTTACTCTGCAAGGGTAAGATTGGATCATAAAACAAGAGGGACATCCTCAGAAACCCATGTTTTGGTTTCTCATCGTCTTTCAGACTTGGACTTTCCTACTTTGTGTGTGTCTATTTCTCTCTCTATTTTGTGTGTTTGGAGGCGTTTCGGCTTGATGTCGGGCGTTGTATGAGCGTTGATGGGTTTCTACATCGATATGATGAGTGATGGATATGACGACTTTTTATTTCTAGAGAGAACAGAATTTTGAAGACCGTTTTCACAACGCATACTTGTGCCAACAGGGTGTTGCGAATATCCTAGGTAGTCTTTCCTATGATTAGAACTATACAGATATGTTGATGATGATTTGATATTGCGTGTTCGTTGTATTGCTGAAAGTTGATGTGTAACGAGGTTCTCCGTGTAGAAGATATCATGTCGCGTGGCACGAACTTGATGAGGTTGAAGAGCCTCAAATGAAAATCGAGCCTAGCACCACCGTAATACATGGCCATGATGGTAAATCACAATTCTTTAACTGTAGGCATATTAAACCACTCAAGTTTAAAGCATATATAAAGGCATAAATTATTGCTACATATCTAAGACCATAAGAGCTGGTCAGACCTGTCCTCTTCCATGCACGACCCTTAAAACGCCGGCCATAAGACATCTCTTTATGATATTGTTTTGGGGTTGCCGCAATGCCCCATGCCCAATTAATATGGCCAACTGTGACATTTCCCCATCACCACCAGAGCAGAGCGAGGTATTTTACCCAATCCGTGACCGATAACCTGTAGACTACTAACACAAACAGCGGTTGCTGTACAATAGCAAATCTTTGGACACCCAAATGGCTGGTATTGGCCTAGCCTGTTTTCTTCTTCTTTTTTGGCCGATCTTCCTCCTCCTCCTCCTCGTCATCATCATCATCTTTCATGTTCTCGTCCTCATTATCCACTCCGCTTTCGTCGCTACCAGAACCGGAGCTGTCATGAGCACTATCGTACTCCTCAGCAACATCGCTTTCGCTGTCAGCGCGGAAGTCCTCATCCACGCTCTCCTCATCCTCATCGGCGGAGCCGCGGTCTGCCTTGGGCGCGACAACCTCATCCTCAGAATCGTCCATGGCCTCCTCGCGAAGAGCGGCTGCCAACATGGTGGCGTCCTCGTCGATCTCGTTCTTCACACGTAGACCCTTGAGTTTGAAGAAGGTCTCGAGGGCCTTGAGATCCTCGCGGTTAATGTTGCTGAATTGCGATGACCCAGCTCCATTCTTCATCTGCACTGTGATATCGAAGGTGGAAAGGGCAGAGACAGCCCCGCCTACACGGGAAAATGTGACGGATTGGGTCTGCTCGTACGAAATGTAATTGGCAGGCTTAGGGACAAACATGAAGGCTTTCTCCAAACAATAGAGGAAACCCTCGCTAGCCTTGATAAAACACTTGATGCCATACTGGTTTCGGTGTCTGCGAAGAAAAATTGGGGTTAGCATACATGTGTTGCATGATCGAGCGAAAGAAAGATAAAGAAGGATACACCACGTACGTGAGAAAGTCCTTGGCAGGTGATGAAATCTTCTTGTTACCTAGACCCCTGAAAATCTTGGCAACGACATGATGCAGCGGCTCTTCGTAATGTGCTTCTAGCTTGTCTTTGTATTTGCTCTCAAGTTCTGATTCCTCGAGATTAAGATCGATAGTAACCTCTTCATCTTTCTTAAATTGCATGACGACGAAGGGGTATCGGGTCTGGCCCTGCCGTAGAGGAGGGTCCAGGCCAATACAGAGCATACAATGTGTCTCGTCTGGTTTGGGAAGAACCATGAACTTCTTGACCGCCTCGTATTGAATCTTGTAGTCGTAGGTCTTGCCGCGAAGCCGGAAAGAAGACTCATACATGTCGATATCGAACCGACCTCTGTTGGAGCTGTTAGAGATACCGATACCCAAGTCAATTGATGAGGCAGGTAACAAAAGACATACCTGGGAGTGAGGTGCAGCACGTCGAGGAAGGTGGCGATAGTATCGCCAGCCGTCTCACCAATTTCAGCTTTCTCAATAAGAGTCTCATAGAAAAGCATGGCGGCATTCTTCTCCTTCTCGCCGTCCTCATCGCTGCCGGCTTCCTCTCCTTCGGTTTCCTTCTTGGTCGTCACGCCTGGGATATAAAATCGCATTTCGACAAGTTGGTCCTTTCCTGCACCTGCCTTTTTACCCCTGCCACGCGCACCACCGAGCTGGCCGTCAGTACCCGTGTCGCTGGCGTTAAGTGGAAGAGCCATCTCGACAGCAACCTCATTGCGGCCAGCCAAGTTGGTGTTGCCAATCTCAGAGTAGGGCAGCTCAAACGCTGGCTTGTTCTGAACGCTAAAGGTGATTTCGGCCTTGGAGAATTCGGCTTTGCCCCAATTCCAGCCTCGAAGGGCGTGCTCCTTGTTTTCTAAGGTGGCGCTGTACCAGTTTTTGAAAATCTTGCTCAGGCGCTCAAAGTCCTCCTGTTGGAATCCATCGAGCTGAATAATACCCGAGTTACGCTGCAAGATGCGAACTTCGTACCCTTTGGCAGCTCGGCTCCATTGCGCGCTGCTGATGTTGCTGTGATCGAGGGTGAAGGTGTCGCCGCCGCCTGCAGGTTTCCAGCCGAAGCCAGTCTCGGCGAACCTGCACTTGCCGCTCTCCTTGGAGAGATCGAGGTAGATGCTATCAAAGCTCTCGCTGCGCAAAACTTTGTCAGCAATCAATGACTCAGAGGTATGTGCAGTAAGATAGAATGGCATTTGGAATAGTGAATAGTCAAGGGGGGCCTCATTGTGGAGGCAAAGGCGACAACGAGAAGACACAACTTGTGGCTAAGTTTGAACCACTCGCAACCTGGATTCAGCAACTTACATGGCAGTCATTTTGTCGCAGAAAAAGGATGCCAGACGCTGTGAGAATCGCGATTCCCTTTCAAGGCCCTTCTATGGCTGGTGATGCTTTAATGGCGAACGACGCTCCGGCAAACAGCTCGATGAAGATGGATGTGGCGGGCGATTTATTTCGAGCTCAACTTCGTCGAGAGCGCGAGCCAACGCGCAGGAAGACGCGCTACCAGCAGGTGTGCCATTAGTGCCTTAAGGTCTAATAGGGAGCTGACAGCTGTGGCTGTTCTCTACGGGTGTCTACACCACTGTAATTGCATTGCCGTTGCCCATACGAACGTTTGGTGGTGGTCAGTGAAGTCAGTGGAGCACTGTACAGCAGAGCAGGCGCAGTGACCCCCTGATTTGTATGTTGCCTAGAACCTGTTTGTGGCAGCACTACCTAGGTACTGTACTTACGCATGTGCCGGTGATGCAGCCTGTGTTATGGGACACGCTGATACATGGAAGCCTGATTTGATTTCTGTTGTCCCTTTCTACTGCACCGGCCTTTTTCCCGCCTTTGTGTACTTTGTTTTGTTTTGAAGGGCTGAAATCGAGGAAATGAATCCACTCATAATTTGCGTTTGCCGATTCCATTGTCTGTCTTCACATAGGATTACTTGCAAACATTATTAGCCTCCAGCCTTACAGGCAATTATACTTTTATCAGGAGGCTTGTTGGGAGCCCATGTGGAGATACAAGTAAGGAATCCGTACTCCGTACATGAGCCTGCATGCATCCCAGCAGGCTGAATATGTATATGTACCCATTAGCGTAGTTGCTTGTCACCGCCGAACCCCGCGATTGTACAGTAGCATTTAAACTAACAGGCAGCGTTAGTGAGCCACAAGGCAGTTGTGTAGACTTGCTAGGTGCTTCCCATTGCAAAGTACTTCTCGGCATCTCAGCTCTTATCAGTGGCGTTTAATGGACCGAGCTGCTACTTATACCGTTCGAGGCGGCATCAACTTACCATCCCTTGTGAATGCTCCGACCTTCCGCTAACGATAACGTCAGTCAGCAGCCGCGTGCCAGGCAGTGTTGCATCACAACAACTATCACCTGACGCTCGACTCCCGACACCCCATCGTTTCCGCCTCCCTGACGACATCTACTTCTTACTTCCATCGCCACTCCATCGTCCTACCTCTTGATTAAAACGTTCATGGTCTTTCAAGATTGTGTTTGGTGGTATACTCCATCATGACGGCCTCATCTCCGACATCGCTCTTCTTCCGACATGCCTCTGCCGGCAGAGTTACTGCAGCTCTGCTGTTGGCTTTCTTAGCTATCACACCAGCTTCGGCGTCTGGCAGCCGCCATAATGAGTTTGAAGGCGGCGTGTTTCTACCTCACGGCCCAGGCCCGGTCCTGCCAAACCATCCCGACGCTCCAAAACCAGCTGAACATACATTCACTCTTCGCCACATCTATCATCATGGCACAACGCAACACCCAGGCCTCCATAGAAAGCGAGATGTGATACACGACGAATCTCGAATATATCTGGCGGCGGAAGACGAATATGGAGAGCTGGAAGTATCACGGCTCAAGGTCAAGAGCCGCGCAGATACAATCGAACGTTTAGTGGACCGACGTCCCTCAGTCATTGACCCTATGGTTGCTGAATCACGGAAACGTGGCTTTGTGTCTGTTCTAGATGCCTCAGCATGGACCGTGGATCAGATTTCATCTCCTGATGTGACAGACAAGGATACCGTGGTGAGCATGGCTTATATTGCTGCCAATGCATATGTCCAACAGGAGGGTCAAGCCGACTGGGAAGATGTTGGCAATGGCTTTAATCGGAGTCTCGATTTTGGCTGGGAGGGCGATGGCCTTCGTGGCCATGTGTGGGCAGATGAAACAAACTCGACTGTTGTCATTGGACTTAAGGGTACCTCCGTTGCAGTATTTGATGGCGAGGGCACAACAACCAACGACAAGGTTAACGACAACTTGTTCTTCAGTTGCTGCTGTGGCCAGCAAGGCCAATGGTCCTACCATCAGGTGTGCGACTGCGCTACTGGAACCTACGCATGCAATACTACATGCGTCGCCCAATCGCTTCGAGAGGAAAATCGTTACTACGCTGCTGCTCGTGAGCTCTATTCCAATGTTACAGAGCAATATCCCAACTCAAATATTTGGCTTGCCGGGCACTCCTTAGGAGGAGCTATTTCATCAATGCTGGCTCTGACATATGGCGTGCCTGCGGTCACCTTTGAAGCAGTGCCAGAGGCGCTGCCTATTTCCCGGTTAGGGTTGCCCATTCCGCCAGGAGCAAATGCAAACACCCCTCAAGCAAGAGCTTTTACGGGAACATATCATTTTGGTCACACTGCCGACCCAATTTATATTGGTACTTGCAATGGAGCTGCCGCATCTTGTTCGTATGCGGGCTATGCTCTTGAATCGGCCTGTCACACTGGATTTGAGTGTGTTTATGATGTTGTTGCAGATAAAGGCTGGCGAGTTGGGATCGGTACTCATAAGATCAGATCTGTGATCCATGACGTTCTTCTGAAATATGACACTGTGCCCAAATGTGTTTCCACTCCTGAATGTCGGGACTGTGCTCAATGGAAAATGTACAAGAGCAATGGCACCGAATCTACAACCTCAGCCGTCCCAACTACGACTTCGAGGATCCGAACGCGAACGACTACATGTGAGACTCCAGGCTGGTGGGGTTGTTTGGATTCATCTACAGGCACTCCCACCACAACAACAACCACTCCAACAACATCCACATCGACCTGCAAAACACCTGGATGGTTTGGATGCAAGGATAAAACTACAACGTTTGAATTTACACCAACTCAATCAACTTCGATTCCTTCGACTACATCTTGCTTAACCCCGGGTAGATTCTGGGGGTGCAATGATGGGACTACTGTGTGGCTTTCAAGCACCACAAACTCAATGACACCTGCCCCCAGTACAACTTGTGAGACGCCAGGGAAATTCTGGGGTTGTCGCGATGATCTTCCAACAGCTCTCCCAGATCCTTGGTCTAGCGTTTCCACCACAGCTCCGTTAATCACTCCGGCCCCAACAGGCACGCCAGTGTCAACTACTAGCGCTACCCCATCGACGAAGACCACATGTCGCCATAGAAACTGGCTAGGCTTTTGTAAGGATTGGCAAGATGATGGGGATCACTTCTCACCCGATGAGATTTGAATGTCTGGGGTTTGAGTTTAGTCCACGAAGCAGTGCATTATTCTGCTAGATTTATGACAAATGCATTGACTTCGTTTATGTTTTGCACAATTTGGATTCAAGACACCGGGTTTTGATTTTGGGGCCTACGACACATGGCGTTGGTGAATTTAACTGGAGTAGCATACCACGCATACACATATTATTATTATTCAACATCATTATTTATTGGATGTTGATGGTTTGGCCCATTGGACTTGGGCTGCGGCGTTGAATACTGTACCTAGGAGCAGGCGCATAGTAACATTGCGTAGATAGAGACATTTGGAAGCAATACCATTAGTATTTGAGTTGAGCATCATGAAGTTGGCAAGTGACTGTACAAAGCGAGTACATCATTCTGATGAGACAAACTTGAAAAACTCCAGAGTCTTGATCCACAGTAAATGTATATAATTTCGTATTGCACTCTATGGATATTGTGCTTTCGAGAGAGTAGTAGCCTAAGGCGGAGCGAAGTTCTGATTTTGACTGTATTCATTGTTTGCCAGCGAACAAACATGGTGGTGGGTTACGGGTGGAAGCAGGGTTGTGCAGTTAGTTGCTGGTACCTGGGTGATGTCAGTGGTGAGTCGTATTTTCCAAGCTGCCCCTCGCAAACGCGTCTCCCACCCTTTCCAGGCATTAGCCAGCTACTCATCTCTTACAAACTTCTGCCCAAACTCCAATGGTTCTCCGGTTGGACGCCGCTCCGAGGGGCACAAATCGCGACTCTTGACACTCACAGAACCGCACATGATGGATACGGAAACAAGGGCGTCCGAAAAGGACGAATCCAGTGCGCCTAACCTACCACTCAGCGACGACTCGGATAGTAGCAGCGACGGAAACAGCAGCAACAGAGAAGAGAATCGCATAGAATGGCTAGCGACGACACGGAAGCGCCGGTCCACGGCTGGAAATCGGATGAAGTCAATGCTTGCAAACGAAGAGCCTGATTCCGATCTCGAGCTCCTCTTTGCCGAGGATGAGGATGATCAGGCGTTCTCAGAAGCCGGCGACGATGGATCTGATGTTCAGATGGACTCATCATCGGATGACGAAGATGACAATAACAATAACAACGGCGGTGATGATCTCGAGGGCGAGAAGGAGCTTGAGCGTCGAGCCAAAGAGCGTCGCGCTGCTCAACGCAAGCGTAAAACTCAAGAGGCAATCCCAGCCAAGTTCAGGAAGAAAGTTCGAATCGACTCAGCGACGCCAACCGTCTCAACACCCGCATCCACGCCAACGACAACGGCGCAACCTCGTTCTAAAAAGAAGTCGGAGCGCATGTCATGGCTTCCATCGATGACCGATATGCCTACCAGAGCCTCCTCACGGCAGACGACCCGCATGTCCAAGGAACAACTACATCAGCAAATGGTGGAGCGGGAGGCGAGGCGGTTGAAACAGCTGGATCAGATGCAGAAGAAAGCGGCGAAGCTAGAAGCACTCAAAAAGCCGCCCATGACACAGGAGGACCGCCTGCGTGAGGCAGCCATTGTTGAGCAGCGAAACAGCAAAAGTTTGAACCGCTGGGAGGTTGCAGAGAAGCAGAGAGAGGAGGAGCGTAGGGCCAAGCTAGCAGCTCTCCATGAGAGAACGCTGAAGGGCCCGGTCATTACGTTTTGGAGCGGTCTCGGGCATTCGCAAAGAATCGTGGTTGTTGAGGAAAAGCCCAAAAAGAAGCGAGAAAAGGTGGACAAGTCAACCAAAGAAAAGGACAAGGTTAAGGCTTCAACTCCGAAGGATGCAAAAGATGATGAGGCTGGCGTCACTGAGGGCGCCGGCGCGAAGACGATCCCTGATAAAGAAGTCCAACAAAGTAGCGCCGCAGGACTCAACAAAGAAGGCGATGAAACGTCTCAGCCGCCAGGCTCTACCTCAGCAGAGCCTTTGGTGACTGCTGAGTCCAAAGAGCTTATCAATACGCAGCCCATTAGACAAGAAGGGGATGAGAACTTGCAGGCTCATGTAGAGGCATCGCAAACGCCATCACAACCGTCACTACAGCCTCCTCTGCCGACTTCGACCAAGTCTGCTGTTTCTAGCTCCGAGGTCGCATCTCCATCACTCTCAGTGTCCCGATTGACTCCCCATCAGACCCTTAGTACCAGTTCTGACACTTCTATCGCATGCGAGCCTCTCCCTCTCTCCGTTCCTAGCCCTGCCGTTGCAACTCCCACTCTTGAGAAAGAAGCGGATGGTAATGTCGCTCCACAACGTCCCCAACTCCTGGCCATGCCTCCGCCGCCTTCGTCTTTGGCCAGTGGGCTTGCTGCACCGTTCTCTGCGCCCTCAGCTCAAAACCAGGCATCTCCTCTTGCAACACCGGCTGGAATTAGCATGCCGGAGCCTAATGGCAAACCTGTAGGTGTTCTAGCAGCACCGGTACTAGCACTACCGCCATCCATTGGCGTAGGTTTTGGACTTCAATCAAGTCCAAAGTCTCATGTCCTTGCACCACCCAATACATCTCAACAGCGGCCTGCGCCATTACCAACACTGTCCGTGAAAACACAGGACCACTTGCCGAGTACTGGCCTCTCAAGTACAGAAGCCGTTATCTTGAATCAGCCTTTGCAATCTTTGAAGAACGAGGCTGAAATAGCGAGCGAGTCTGTAAGTCCCAGCATCTCTGAACCACCAACAGCAACCGGTTCGTCTGCAGATCTGACTACGACTCGAAATACAATTATTCTCCAAAATTTTGACGAGACTGCCATTCGGGATAAAAGCGTACAGACGCATATTTTGTTCGGGAGGAAAATGAACAAGCTCTCTAGTATAGTACCCTGCGTCTCTTGACATTTTCTTTCATACACCCAACTAACAAATGTTTTGATAGAACCGACCCCAGCCCCGATTTGTGTCATCACAAACCATATTGCGCGGTATCGGGATCCCAAAACTGGGTTACCTTACTATAACGTATTCGCTTATCGCGAGATCCAGCGCCTACGGCGTGGTGAGCATCGCTGGAGCAAGATCTTGGGAGCATGGGTAGGGAGTGGTACGGTTGGTGCGCGTGGCGTACCTGAGCGTTTTCTTAACCCAGATGCGCCAAGAAAGGCTGCTGAAGATAGGTCTAAAGAAACAGACAAGGTAAAACCAGTGTCAAGCATCGATCATGCTAAGGAGGAGACAAAGAATGATGAACAACCACAGCCACAGCACCCAGTATCGGTTCCCGCTCCAGCACCAGCACCAGTACCAACACAATTACCTCTACAAGCATCACAATTACAGTCGCGGCCGCAACCGCAATTACACGGACCGCAAGCACCAGCTCCTCTTGCTGCTGAGGCGAAAGCCCCTACGCAGCAATCGCAATCAGAAACTCAGATCCAGCCTACCCAAACACAACCTGCTGTAGAAGCGACCAGCTGATTGCGCTGCATCGATGTATAGTAAATGGGTGTTGTGGTGTTCATACGTCCTCTTTGTTGTAAAATGGAGGTCACAGAGAACGAGCAGATCGGGGTTTTTTTGGTTTCTTTTGAGTGTAACAACACAAACCAGGAAGGTCAGACTGTACGATTTCATGTATATAGAAATGGATACCCAAAGAGTCTTGCACGCGGCAAATAATAGCCGGCTCCGATGATCTCCCCTTGCAACATAATTTCTTGTCATCTTTTAGCCGAAGGCGGTGATTTATGTCCGTCAGAATTCTAGAACAAAGCGGGAATGCAGAGAGAAAGAAAACAAGACGACGAGGAGTCTGTCTAGCTAAGATGTGATTCCAGAACACCCTTACCAAAATCTGACATAGGCGATTCTAAGACAGAACCAACAAGTCCTAAATGGAGCATTAGAGACACGGTGAGTTTTTTTTAGTTTTTTTTGATTAGTCCTGTGGTAATAACTAGCAATGATTTCTGTTCTTTATTTCCACGCTATATACTGAAGCTAGTATCAGAGAGAGATGATGTCTCCACTACAAAAAGAGCGAAATAATCCTCCATATCAACACCGAGATCCGAAACATAAGGGTTCGTGTCTCATACTAGCTTGTATTTTTTTTCTTCTTCGCATCATTCCCTTGTCTCATCTGTCTTTCCGTTTCCTCCGTTCCATCCATAGTGAAAATCTAGATTTGCTCAGAATTTCAAAGACGCCTCCAAATCTTTTAAGCGTCTCTCCTCCACAAAAACCCGCTTGAAGAGGGAAAAAAAATAATTCTCTGCCGGAGAGTGGGTATATGCATTTAGCAAACCGAGAGGCTCATGTCCGTTTTGGACAAGCCCGCAGTCCGTGTTCCCATAGCGCCTGTGTTTCGCCATTCTCAAATCGCTTCCGTCCGTCCGTCCGTCCTGATAACGCCAAAGAACTCCCATGCCTGCCCATCTCTGGAAGAGCCAAGGCAAAAAAAAGCAAGAAAAATGAACCAATAATGCGGAAAAGAAAATAATAATAATCAAAAGCAGCAGTAGCAGCAGCAGCAGCAGTATCTACGCTTCGTAGTGTTTGAGTGGATAAGGAAAATTCACTTGTGAGTCAGCACTGTCGCTACAGAGCTGAATAAAAAGTAAAAGAATGGGGCCAACGGCAAAGTGTGTTGAGGAGCTATGATTTATAGCTAAGGTGTGGCTGTGTGAAACTAGTTGCCATTTGTTTGTCTAATGGCATCTATTATCCAGCTGAGGTCATTTGCAAAGTCGTCTAGACCCGTGTCGACGTGTGAGCCAAGAAAGTTGGTTCCACTGACGGGCAAGTCCGAATTGCTTCTCGGGATCAGGGCAGGAGAGTTGGCGTTTGAGAAGGCTTGATGAGCTGTCAGGGAGCCTTTGCTGTCCTCAGTCTGACGTGGCAAACTGTAGCCCTCAAAGGTCCGTGCAAGTCGCTTCATGTTCAGGACTGGCTGGTATGAGAATAGTTCACCGTCATTGCTTGAAAGCATGTCATCATCGTCTTGCGAATCATAGAATGAGAAGGCTTCGTCCTCGGGTTGGTGGGATGGTATAGGAGACCCAGGAGTGCTAGACGTAGCAGAAATGGGCCACATGTTCTCATCGTTCGCCTCGGTTTGAGCCGTAGCGATGGTAAGTGAGGTTTGGGCAGCATCAATTGCTTTCTCCGGTGGCTGAAGAGATAGTCCAGCAGGGGTTAGAGTGAGTGAGCTGGAGTTGGCAGCAAGAATGGTGGCAGAAATCGACTCTGATGATGCCGAACGTTGAAAGGGGGGCGGCGACAGGCTGGTAAAGTAGGACTGGCTCTCCGAGACAGCAGAGGTTGCAAAATTATCGTCGTCATCAGTGTCGTCAATGTCTTCGATTATGTCGTCGGGTATGACCAACACTGGTCTCTCAGCCAGAGTGGACGAAGGACGTGAGGGAAGATCCTCGCAGAGAAAACGCCGCAGAGATTCAGGTGAGATATCCCGGGTTCGGGTGCCTTCGGTCGGGGTTGATGTGCGGGTGTTGTAGTTGGAAGCGGAGGAGGCAACGCGGCTATTCTGCATATGTGAAAAGTAGTCGTCCTCCTCATCCTCCTCAACATGAGCCACTGAACGGCCGCGATGAGGCTCAGGGCTTGGAGTCTTGCGGCCGAAGAAGCGCTTCCAACAAGGAGCTGGAGAGAGCGATCGGCTTGAGGCACAATGGCGCAGAATTGTTGCCGATCCAGAGTGCATGTGGCGACTGTGGACTTCTGAAGTGGCGGGTACAGGCAATGGGGTGATGAACTTGTCGCTCGGATTCATTGTCTTGTAATTTTCCTGACGCATCGAGCTGAGAGAGGCACTGCGATGGCGAAGGGTGCGTTCGACGGGAACAGCCAAAGAGTTGACTGTCTGCCCGGGCAAATAAGGACAGGCTGTAGTGGATGGCATAGTGGGATCGTGAGTCTCAATTGACCCGTCAACTTCGTACTGCAAGATGATGTAAGTAGGTGGTTGATATATATATATATGGGTTGACTACTGAAGCAAGCCTGGCCACAGGACGGGGGGGGTATAAGAAGGGTTATATGCGAGGTTGACATACATAGTAGTAATAGGTATGACCCATTTTCAAGCCACCGTTCCTCTTATGGTCTCGGAGAGAGTTATCGTCACAAACTATGTCCTTGAAAGCGTGGCACCCTCTCCACTGTCCTTCGCCGCGTCTTTTATCCCGTCCCATGGGATAGCACGTGGAAAAGTTGTCCCAAGAACCAATGAGCTGGACGGACTGAACGGAAGGGTCTGTCTGACTGAGATTGGGGCGTCAGCTTGATGTACTGCAAGTTCCAACGGTCGGCTTAGAAATAGCAAGAGAAAGGCGTGTGAGACAAGGCAGCAGGCTAGAACTCTTATGGTGTTAAGAGACGGGAAACGAAAAGGATCGCTCAGCCCTTGCCGCGTCCCACGACAGAGGACCGGTAGGGCTGATGAGGTCCGCGGGCTTGTGAATCCGCCGGATGGTGGTGTGATGTGATGTGGTGTGCAGACAGGGCAGGCGACGGGAAGTGGGCAGGGAACCGATAAGGCGCAGCAGGCTGAAGCTAAGAAAAAGGCCTGACAGGCAAAAAAAGCAAGGGGCAGAGAAGAGCGTACCGATGGTCTGGCAAGACACAAGTATTGGGGGGGTGGAGATGATGAGCTGACGTCCACGGCTGATGATTCAGACGGGGGAAGAGAGCCCAGGTGCTCGTACAGGCAACAGACCCAAGGGTTTCCCGTGTCTGGCGTCCCAATCCAACGGACTGGACCGTCAGAAGCAAAAGCGGGCGCTGGAGTAGCAGCACGCAAGAGCCCGATGTGGGAATGCGGGTGGGCTCGTGAGGGTGATGATGATGAACGGATAGTAGGTATTATGAATCTGGATTCGTGAACGGGAATAGCGGACGTATCAAACGCCCGCGAATGAAGGAGAGACACGCAGTGTATTCGGACGACTCGGAGGACTCGTAAGACTCGCAGGATTCGACCAGCGGACCGGGGGAGAGACAAGGATGGACAAGACAATTAAAGGCAAAAAGGTGCAAGCGAGTGAATTGAAAAGAATGAAAGGAGAACCTACACGGCCTCGACAAGAAAAATACACACGCAACTCACAACAAGAAAGTAACGAGAGTGGTTGAAGGATCCATGACGGGCGTTGGGCGGGCGGGTGATGCTGGCGATTTAAGAGACCGGCGTCTGGCTGTCTATGTGTGAAAGATTTGCTGGGCGAAACCCACAACGGCGTCTAATTCTGCCTGTAAATCCACTGCAGCGGCACTGCCGCAATAACCGGTTGGCAAAATTTGTAAATGCAATGGATATGCTATGTACGGATACAGGTAGGATTGTTGTCGTCGCGGTAGTAATAATAGGTGCTCGCTCGTATAGAAGCTTGAGGCCGGCTATAGGTGGAGGACAGCTTCTGAAGATGAAACACGGCGGGCCCGTTGCATGTTTGGATAAGCGCTGCCACCTGGGTATGAATGGCTGTTGGCCAATGGCAGCAGCGCGCCTCAGGCGTAAAAGCGCCGGGGCGGGCCAAAGAAGACAGAGCTCGAGAGGTTAGAAGAGACACAGAATCCAAAAGAAGCAAGGCAATTCAATGGATGCTCTTTGGGCCGGCAATCGAGCGTGAGATGAGACGAAAGCTTTGAGGGGGGAGGGGGGGGACCGGCGCTTATCAGGCGACGAGTTGTATTGAGTCGCACAAGTGTCGAGTGTGTTGAGCTTTAAGCGTCGAGCACGGTGAGGGGATGGCTGTAAATGCCGTGACAACCAGGGGCTCTTTTGTTGATCTCGGCAGATGCAGCCAGGTTGTAGTCCTGCGCGTTCTTCGTTTCAAAGGATGCTCGCTGCCCTGGTTGCTGGTCCACGGTGCAAAGGTACGGTTGCCGAGATGGGACACGATGCCCCCGTCTTTGAACAGGGCCTTTTTGGTACTGTACGGACGACGTCGTTGTTACGCTTGTTGAGCGGCCAGAACGGTGAGGGGCTGCACTGCAGATGAAGTTGACGAGAGATGTTTTGGACGATGCCAGAGGCAAGTTTTGGCCTTGACGATGGCCTCAGCAGGAGAGCCTAGACCTTGGGACCTAGACCTTAGACCCAAGACTTCCCCATTCCAGCAGCCAATATTGACCGTCTGGCGGTGGGTTTGGCGACCCAGCAGACGTCTGACCGCCAGCAGCTGGCAGGGCTCCTCTTCTCTGCTCGCCCATGGTTGCGCTGCGGTCGCTGTGGCCACCGCTGTTGTTCATTCAGCTTGGCCGGGCTATCTTTCTTCTTTTCCTTCTCTTCTCTTCTCCTCTTCTCCCCCCATCATCCTTCCCAACATCCTCTACTACTACTACTACCACCACGCCGCTGGTCCCCCCGGCGCTGGTAGCCATTCGACAGCGCACGATGGTGGCACCACGGGGCTTCGTTGGCGTTGAAGCAATTAGGCCGGATCCGAACGCTGAACGCTCCGCTGAGCTAACACTGCAAAGCAACGCAAAGCAACGCAAAGCAACGCAAAGCAACGCAAAGCAACGCAAATGAATGCCAATGAATGGGCATGGATGCACAAGGATGGATACACTGGGGATGCACGCACAACCAACCACACACGCACAAGCGCCCAGCGGCTGTAATTGGAAGGGGCTACAATGTAATTAGCAGCAGTCCAAACCAGTGATGGGAATTGGGGGCTGGAGATTGGACGGGGGGCCTCTGCAGGGCTACGGTTGTGCACCAATGGCAGAGCTCATAGGCAGAGCAACAGGCAATCTGGGGCGCACCAACAGGCGCAACCTTGTGCTCTAGTTGCCGAGCGTGGCTTGGGATTGGTTCCAACGGAAATGCTGGATAGTTTCTGTAGCTGTATGCGCATCAGCACAAGAATAGTGTGTTTTGGATGCACTGCATGACAGCAACGCATTAAAGTCTGTCTTGAGTGTATTGTCCGCCCGATGCCATTCAATGCAACTAGATAGAGATTAATCTATTCCTGCAACACCGGCACTTTGTCTCCATGTTCTTACTGCGCGCAATTTACAATTGGCCTCCAGGTTTGTCGAGCGAATACTTCATTGTGACGACCTGGATAGGTAGGTATTTTGATGTAAACAAACCCTGATGTGACAGTAGGTAGCATGCCCAGGTCCCTATTAATGTTAGTTAGTGGTGTTATAGGTAGTGGTCAGTCGGGGCGGTGTTGACCTGGTACGTAGCAGGCCAGCTTCCATGTCTCAGGCCGCTCTCAGCCTGCGGCAGGTCCCCTCCGTCCCCTTGCACCAGAATTGCGGATGCTGGGTTTCCAAACCTCTCGCTCACAGCTAATTATGTGCTTGTTTCCAATGTTGGAGCAGCCCTCCCTGCGCAACCTCTCATTTGGCCCAAACCCCATCCCGTCTGCATAAAATGAAAGACGTATCCTCATACAGTAAACACAACACACCGTAGCACGTACTGTAATTACCATTTACAATGAACGGAAAGGGCGAGCAGTGTGGCCCCCCCCCCCCTCTCTGATGGCAGTTATCACTCCATCGAGGCTCACTCACGCGCAAGCCATCGATCTACTAAATCATGATGATGATAGTAGGTCGCTATCTTAATCCACGACATGCTATGCCTTCGGAAATAAGAAAAAAAATCCCGATGTTCTGGGTCCTTGGGCCCCCAATAGCGCAGGGCGGCACGGGCGATGAGAAAAACATGGCTTGGAAGCAAAGCTCATGATCCCACGTGGAGACGAGAAAAGGGGCGTTTTCGCGAATGAAAAAAAGTTGGGCAAAAAGCAAGCAACAAAAGAGGCACAGCCTACTTTCCCTCCCTCATACATAGTAATGGCACAGATTGCGGAGGGCGACAATTAATTACAGGCTCCCCAAGTCTAGAACCCAAAGAGTACCGACATTCGAGATGATGGCGCCAGGTAGGCACGCATAAACCAGTGCTCAACATCATAACATGAAAGGCAACTTCCTCGCATCGCACATGTAAACATGCATGATTGTAATCATGAAGAACTTTTTCTTTTTACTTACTACGTAGTATAACACAGAAACCAGATTTTGTTGACATGAACACGCCGCAACTCTACAGATTAATCAATAGCCTCGTATCCTCTAGCGTATGCAATGCGAGTCAAGCCCGACTGCCTAGCCATGACATCTAATTGAGACAATTTCCTATTTTCGTCGTGTAGCCCCCAGACAGAACATCCTTGGTGATTTTCAATGCATCATGTAAAAAAAAAAAAAAATCATCGCAGTGCCAAGAAGGAGGGAGAACAATGGAAAATTCTGCTGCATTCAGCATGTATGCACTCGTGCATCATTACCGGTATTACAGTACCTGTTGCATTCGACTCCTTATATTTGCGCCCGTTATTGCTTCGTCGACGAGTGACGGAAGCACCATTACTGAAAACTGCCATGTTCCAGCATCAGCTTGCATGAGTGGCGCCAACCGGGCAACCAAGCCCGCAGGGCGGCGGCCATCACAGGCTTTTCAACCAATGACAGAGCTACGCCTTTCTGAATCGGGGGTCGGACCCCTTGGCTCTAACACTTTCCCCTTGGGGCTGGCTTATTGTTGGCTAATTAGCCCTCACTCAAGCTGGCTCAACAATAATCAATACCCAGGATTAATACATCCATCCCATGTGGAAGAACGAATGCGGGAGGGAGGGAATCTGCGACACATCGTCGCCCTAATTACCGCTTGAATTGTGATCGGATGGTGATTAGTGCTAGCCTCCGGCGCAGCAACGGACGGAGGGCTTCATTCTCAGCCATTAAACGCCATCGTTGGAATACCTAGGTAGACAGACATACGAGGAGCATGCATGGTAATTAACTGCCTACGCCATGCTCTACGCAAATCTGCAGCTCCTGATATGGGTGCGAACGGCGCATCCGACGAGCAATATGAACTGATGAATGAGTCCCAACAAGTACAAAAAGCATTGTGCAATGGACATCTCTGTCTGAAGTTTGGACGGTATCACGGTGCTGACCCCGTCGCCGAGACAATAGGCTAGCCAAAATCCGACAGCCCAGTGCTTCCAGCAGTCCGGTCCGCATGCTTGCTTTTTCTTTTTACATCCAAACGTTTGTTCCAGCCCAGCTTCCCAGACAGCTGGTGCTTCGTGGTCAAGACGACCCAAGGGGTTGTGTCCTAGGCCGTGTTTCTCGCTTCCGAGCCTCAAACGAGGAACCAGTCACCCTCCTCCCTCCCTCCCTCCCTCCCCCACTTTCCGTCTTCCGTCTGACTGGCTTGGATACGGCTGCGGGACAAACTCAGCAAGGGGGGGGTTCCAACTTCCAACTTCCCACCCACCCATGCTGAAGAATGCCGCTTGCTGGAGTCACGAGATGGCTTGCTGCCCCAGAAACGTTCATCTCTCTCTAGCTTAGCATCTCTCAGGAACGACGGCCTTGCACATGGCGGTTTGTGGGTGGGTGTGTGAGGGTGGTGGTGGTGTGCTGTTATAGCGTGTTGGCGTGCTCGTGGGCATAGTAGGACCCCTACGATGCAACGATAGTTGAAAGTGACGGGTAGAGCCATGTCGGGCAACTTTTGTTGCTATTTCCAGTCCAATATGAGACTGACTGCGGATAAGAGTTTGCATGATCAGCTTAGCCCGAGGGGTTGGCCCAATCCATCCTGGAATTATTGACAATGTGTGTCAGTTCAGGTTGCATATCCATGAACGGCACGTCGTTACGGGTATCTATGCCCCCTTGTGGGAAATACATACACTACATGACTTCTGGTCTCCATCGCCTCCTTACCCAGAATTCCGGTTCGTAAGCAAGATCCACGGCCAATTTCAGGTTGAAAGTGAAATCTTGAGAGAGGAGTAGTTTATACCCGGTATTTCCATGCTGGGGGGGGGGGGTCTCGAGCTTGCTCACTCTGGTCTGACCGTTGAAGCATGGGGTTGATGGGGAAATAACTAATTAACGAGGATCCCAAGTCTCAAGAGAATGTAGGACGACTGACGCCCAGCCCAGCAAGGCGAAAACAACCCCCCCCCTGCTGCGATCGCCGTGAAAGACCCTTAGTGATCGCCCCCAGCTATGCGCCGAATCAAGTTGGATGATTTTCGACTGAGTTCTGCCACTTCTCTCTGCCCCCCCTTAAATACTCAATGCAACCCTAAACCTCCCCAAGCTGACGAAGCAGCAGCCCATCACCCTCTGAGACGAGCCGCTAATGATTAGTACCTGCAGAACAATCTTGGGGTAGAGGGCGGCTTTCGCAACAACAGCAACAACAACAACCTCGGACTTATAAAATCACATCTATCTCCCTTCTGCGCCGTACGTATTGTATTGTGAGTGTGATGGAGAGTGCAGGCAGCCCTTGCAAACCCCCGGTCCGAATAACGCCTTCTAGCGGGCCGCCGTTGATGGACGAAAATATTCCCACGTTGCCAAAAAAAAAAAACCCGTGCCACTCCGTCGCCTATTTGCAGAACGGCTCACGCTCGTGTCGCTGACGGTGGAGAAACACCGATGCCGCGGTCGCTTTTGCTGCACATATACGGTACGAAAATCCGTGCCGTGCCGCTCTCCAGATGTCCTCGTTGGGGTATTTGCCCCTCAAGATACATACCACCGTATGAACGTCATACCTAGACATTGTCTTCAGTCTCGTGAGACGGGCTGCGGTCTCCGTACTCACAGCGAGCCGGTATAATAAGTTTCCGAGCACTGCAGGGATAGTGTTCGTTCTTCATAATTGTCACATTTTCGACGGGTAGATCCTTGCTCGGAGCACTAATTAAGACACTGATGGTGGTGTAAGCACAGGTACAGAATCCCAGTCAAACGGTTACTATGTACGCATTTCGTCTGTTTGCTTCTTATTTCCTTTCTTCCTGTGCCTCTGCGTTGCATGGTAATTTTGCCCAAACCCGTTAAATGGATATTGTTCCTGCTTTCTCAGCAACACCCCCTCCCTTACATGTCCTCTGATCCTGCGTGCGACCTTGGCAATGCTAGGCTATAAACCATCCTCTGGGGTTTGACGGATTGACAGGCTAATTGGCTAGGGTTGAAATTGAGTTATACTTGATCTGGTAAACCGGGTTTCTGGGGCATGTGTTTCCTTGTCTCTCTCTTTCTCTCTTTCTCAACGGCCTGTTCGGCCCCTCTTTCTGCGACGTGGTTTTGAGTTCCCGGCTTTCTGGGCGAGGCTCAAATAGGATACCTAGCCCTGTTTGCTCGTGGGATGCGCCCGCAATCTATCTTTTCCTTTTGCGACGGAGAGTATTTACTCGTGCCGCACCGGGGATGATCTTCACCAAAACCAAGGGGAGTGGGCCAGCCGTCGTTAGACGGGTGGGTAGGTAATCGTGAGAGTAGGCGGCAGAGCCTTTCTGGCGCTGATGGGATGACATGGCGAAGGGGAAAACCAGGAAGAAGAAGAAAAAAAATCTACATGCTCACATGCTGCTGCCATGGCCCCACAAGGCTGTTGGCGAGTGTGGAAGGTTTTCTATTCCCGGATTGCGACATTTGACTAGAGTTCGGTTAGTTCTACAGTTCACCTTTCTTTCTATTGCTAAGCAAGAGAGACATACGGGCCGGATGGCGGAAAGCAACCGGTGTCCCACGTAAGAAGCCTTATGGATCGGAATGAGACCGGCTCGTTGTATGTTATCTTTCCCGGTCGCCACTGTTATATATTCCGACGGAGATTTTTAGGATAGGTAATTAGGGAAACAAAAACCTCCGAGCTGCAGGGTAGTTTGGGCACCAGCACCCTTTTCTGAATGTGATTCAGAAGTATGTTTGGTATGTTGGTAGCTTTTAGTGAGATGATTTTTATATCCCCCGGATCATTTTATTAATAGAAATGCAATAATAAACTGGCATGAACTTATGGTATGGCATTTAAACTATTACATCCTAAACTCCTTGTCTTGGCCATGACTTACATTCGCTGTTTATGCCTATATTGACCATTCAAGGGACTAGGTTCCATAGGCCATCATCACTTCACCATCTAAAATAGATGGCTCATAAAGTCTTGAATGATATAGCAAGAGTCCCTAGCCACTGCTAACTATGATGTAACAAGTTACTCAAGCAGATAGTCTTTTTTCAAGAAACGGAAATCTCGTTTCATCTACATCCTATTGTCGAAGAGCGCCATATGTGTAAAACGCAACAATGAGCTGACAAACAAAATGCCTGCCTAATTAATTATCAAGCAGGTTTTTTCTTCAAAAATTGACGACCGTTTTGTTCAGCATCATGACGAGTATAAACCTTGACGGCATTTGGAAAGCCCATTATACCTTGTGCATTGCCATACATACCTACACAACTGTTTAATGCACATATTTACATAGTTGCCAACTTGATAACTATAATGGCACTGCGGGAACCAGCAATGACTGTAATTATGCTTTACTTTTGCTATGTTATCTAGGGAAGTACCGATGATTCTAGGGTACCAGCGCAGTGTAAATCCTCGTCGCCGAAACCGAAACCAGGGATATCCAGACATGAAGAGAACCGTGGGTATGAACAAGAACGTTTTGCTATATTTGCGTATCTCGCCTCCCTTTCTTCTTCTTCTTTCCACCCACACCGTAAATCCATTGCTCGAATGATGATTAGAAAAGACTCACAGAGCGTCAATTGTTTCACTCGTCCGAGTAACTACTCACACTGATGTCATCAAGATACCAATGGTTCTCTGATGCACAAATTGCCATGGAAAGGCTTCAACACAATGTAGCTTCACAAATCACCAAGCATATTCAAACATAACTCAAACAGTCCCAACAGTAATTCTTCGAATTTCCAGTCTTCAACGCCTAGTGTTCCGTGTTTTCATGATCTGCCTTCACACACACATACTTAATTGAACCTTGGGGTTCGCTCTTCCACCGACGAAGCTCCCACCTTCACTCGAGCCGACCTATCTGAAAGGTACGGGTTTCCCCATTCGCCATATGAGGTTTTGTATAATTCCTACCAACTTACGTGCAATTGCATCTACAACTGCTAGCTATGTTTGCTGTCGTCGGCCCTAATGGGCGATGACTATTACTACTTGCGATTGATATATGTTACCTTAGCTGGAAACTATAGTATCGCTGCAACTAAGGGAGATACGTAGTGAATAGTAAGACTCATATACAAAAATATATACACATACCATTCACAAGAAAAGTAAATGATAAATACTATTCAGACTTGGCTGAAAATGACTAGGTGCTGGGCGCCATCGACACTGGCATTTGCACGTTTTAACGGTTAGAGTCTTGGAGCACCGCCGGATTCATCAAACTCTACGACGTCGTGGTTCTAATTTGTCACAGATGTTTGACCACTATTGCCCCTAAGTCGATAATGGCAAGACTGAGCCGATAGTACTGATAAAAATCAGGGGCTTGTGGCCACTTGATGTACTTGTACATTGTGGAAATCTACGGCAATGAGCAAAATGGTAATAGAATGGTATTATGCTCATTCAAAAAGCAACCAAGCAAATAGAGCCGACATCACAGGCCCAAAAGAGCATCACAGGCTGAACTTATATGGAGGTCTAAGAGTCTAAGCTAGTGTATAAGAGAAAAGGGAGCCGTGCTGACATCGGCATAGTAAACGATATCTTCTACGTCTCATCGTTAGCGCCATGGCTTCATTATTACCAAATTACGAATCTCATGCGCGAGGGAAGTCCACCATTGTACTCCTTGATGCCGCAGCTCTCCTGCTTTCGAATCAAGGCGGACATACCTTGGTCGTTTCATTACAGCCAATCGCGGTTTGATATCCTTCTGGCAATGGAGGCAACGCCCAGCCCTCAAAACGGGCCACCTAGCTCCGGAATATTCATCCATAATGGCCGAGGTTGACATTTCATCAACACACTATCTCAGTCATAAAACTATCGACGCTTGAGATGAGGATAAGCTAGAGTTGAGCCCATAGAGTTTATATGCTGGTATTTGACCATTAAGCAACCTGGCCAGGGCCAGACGAGACTGAGATCCGCCTCAGACAGGTGTGTCCAACACCAACCTTGCTGAACGGGGAGCAAGAGCGCGCGCGCGCGTATATAGGTGTATATATATGTGTATGTGTGTGTATATGCAGTGTAGTGTAATGCTCCTGATGTGTGTACCGTTTGTGTATCCAACCAAATGTTCTCTAGTTGAGGTACAAGTGATGTAACTTGATGTACTTGAAGACGGTCTTGGGGATGTCTAACACGCCCTCCCCGTTCCGTATTTGAGCCCGAACTTTGGTCGAACTGACGTCGTTTTTAAAGGAACTGACCACCCAGATGTTGTCATGATACTTTTTCAGGGGTTCTACAGCCTTCTGGATGTCTGTTTGATGGGGTCTCTCGACAATAAAGGCGCCATAGAAGCCCAGAATTACGTCGAGATCGGCCGGCGCCCATATTTTAGGATCTCCCATAGTTAAAGCCAAGTCGGCGCCGATGAGCAGCATAATCCGGGCTCTTACAAAGGTCCCATCCACGGTTTCGATGCCACCAAGGACATTGTTCACGCAATCATCAAAGTGCCGGAGCACATCTACTGTGCGGCTGTATAGTGGATTGCCAGCCTCGTCGCGGCGCACAGTCTCCCAATCATCGACATCAACGTTGGCTCTCAAGTGCTGCGCAGCCAAATTGCACATCTTAACGCGGTGATGTGCAGGAACCAAGGAGCTTTTGTTGTAGGCGTCGCTAAATACACAAGTCAATTGACATAGCCTAGGGTGTGCCCGAACGTGTGAACAAAGCTTACCTGCATGGGCTCAAATAGCTACCAACAATTTCAAACTCTGTGCGCTCCATGTGGCGCTCTGCCATCTCAAACATTTGAAGGTGCAAAATAGTGATGGGCGAGAAACTCCCACACGCCACAAGGACAAGAGGGGTCTTATTCTCTTGAGTTAGACGAAGCTTCAGCTTTTGGCTCGGAAAGGTATATGATTCGGGCGTTGTTGAAGTTGACCCCGGGGTAGAGGCTGGAGACGCAGAGGCTGACGATGTTGACGAGGCGGGCGAAGTCGGAGAGGCCGGCATGGCTGGGGGGCGCACTGGGGCAGTCGCCAGCATCGAGGACGATTGAGAGGAGCCCATAATGGACATGACAAGGGGGGGGAGAAAGAAGACGCTGCGATGGAGGTTAGACAGGCCGCTGTAGCGGTTCCGTTGTGTGCCAAGTCGTCGTGTGAGATTGGCGATAAGGGTGCGACGTAGATAGATGGAGGAGGAGGAGTAGCAGCAGCAGCAGATGGTGGTGGTGGGATGGACGGAGGGGCGAAGGAGGGATTTAGTCTTTGCGATGCTGGTATTTCCCGTGTACTTGTAGGAACTTCCTTCTCTTCCCGTTGGTCCGAAAATAGGCAGTGGTGGAGCCGATGGACAGGATGAGGGCTGACTAAGGAGCGATCTTGTCTGCAAATGCAAAGGGAACTGAGACGAGACCGAGACCGATACCGTTCGGTCCTATCTTGCGGAATTGCACTCTCTTGTTGGTAAAAAAGGCGAGTTAATAGCGTACTGGGTTAGTGTGCCTTGAACTCCGTCTTGGTTTCCTGCTAGCACACGCCACTCTGGCTGCCAGGTCAGGGTAAGCGAAGTACTATGTAGTTGTAACTTGTACATGCTATGCCGACAGATATTAATTAACTAACCTCTGTTTTGTTTTGTTTTGTTTTGTTTTGTTTTGTTTTTGCGTTCGCCCAGTGCTTGTCCGTGCCCTTTTTGCGAGGCTTTTTTTCACTTGCTGTTTTTTGTTCTGTGTTCTTGTGCTTCTTGTTGACCGCGCCCGATTCTGCCGAATCGATTAAAACGCCATCTAGCAGCGGGGTACCTGTGCTTTGCTGGGTTTCCAGGCACTGCGCCATGTATCGTATGATGTAATGCCCAGGCGGCATCTCGTGCACACGCACACACGAGATACATGCATGCTGTTATGTCTCGCGCCATCTGTATGCCCTTGACAGCGACAGGTATCCAATTCGTCCAGTAGCCTGTAGGCAGGGACCTACACCCACTGTACCGGCCTTGGTTACCTGCTTTGCCTGAGCCTCCACTGAAGACCTGCACTGACGACCTGCACACACCATCCACCTCGTGATCCATTTCCCCCTTCACCCAGGGATCCCATACCTTCGGCTGTTGCCCGTTCACGCAGCATGGCAGCCCTCTCCTTGCCTTTCTCACCCGTTTTTATGTCGACTAACTCACCCCGTACCCACGCCTTGCTTTATAATCATCTACTAATGTTTTTAGGTCTGACTTGCACCAGCACTCACCACGAGGCAATTCACACTGCTGTTTGCTCTCGGCTGTTGCCTCAACAAGAGATACGTGCACGCACGCGAGTCAAAGCATGAGGAAGCGGGGGCGATCATGGCCTCCAACTAGAGGGTACACACGACCATAGATAGGCAAGTTTTCTGATTGGCCACTGGAATATCGTCATCCAGATATCTCGGCGCTTGCTGCCTTATGGACTTAACTAGCACGAGTACAGTCCATGTGTGCAAACCTATCTTCGTACTTGTGAATGGACTTGAACCCCCATGATAAAACATGCAGACTATGGGACAAGGCAGCTCTAGTTGTTCCATATATATCAACTCATGTCTATTTCGTACAAATCATACTTGCACGGAGCTATCCTCGCTGTTTTCGCTTATGAAGGCGCTATATCGGTATCCCGGGCAGCTCCTTGCGAATGAGTCGAAAGTGGAGCGGCCGAGTTCGGCATGATTACTTGTAATAGTCCAAAACAACCCACACTTGGGGCTTAATTACGCATGAGCAGCGTGTAGGAGAAACATGACTCTGTCATCTGAATACAAACCAATTGCTGTTACGCTACCTTGTCAGACTCGCTGTTTTCGTCATGCCCATCGTACCAGTCAACACATTGCCCTACCCTGTTCAAGAATCGAAGAGTACTTTATTGGTAGAGTCGGACCAGGACTCGGATCAAGGCTCGGATGAAGCTCTTTGCCGACGCATAGACGGAGAACCGACTCCAATCCGAGCCAAGAGCGAGAACATGTCTCAATCGTCAGTCCTGTTCGCCAAATACCAACGTGAAAAGTGACAGGACCACAACGCCAATACTCTCACATTAGTCCCCCGCCAAGAAACTTGACCAGGTTGTTACTGTCAATCATTATGGTTTTGAAAAGTTTAACTGAGCTTCCTTATACAACAGCCATTATCATTATGCAAAGATCCAAGGGTAGTCAAAACAGCAGCTAACAGTTCGTAACACCACAAGGACACCCCACGTTTAAGCAAAAGATATGATACAAGACGTCGAGAAACGAAACAACCCTCAATACCGTGAAACAAATGATTTCCCATAATGCATTAGCACCGAACGAATCCCTTCTTCACCTCACATTATCTTGGCTTGAACCCAACCAATCCCATTATAAATCTGAAGAGGGATAAATATATACAGATGAAACGCTGACCCATGTCTGCAACTCCTTTTGACTGGGTGAAGGTATAACAAATTATAACGATGATAAGTAGTCGCTGAACCATCTCCTGTTGTCATCCAAACAGTTGCTTCCTCGAATTCCCAAGAAGTTTTGATTGCAGGCGAAACAGAATAGCTAAAGAGGGAGGTTTTTGAACGTGCCATTGGAAAGGCGTGAAATCGTCTATTGTGTTTTCTCTGTCCGCTTCTTGTCGGCCAGCCTGTCGGTTCGGGGCCCCGTGTACTTGGTACCCAGCAATGTGTCCCAGAAAGTAAAAAAGGGCTGTGAAAAATTGGCCTTGATACCCCATGTTTGGTGGTGAATGTCATGGTAGGCAGCGTTATTGCTGGTGATGAGCTGCAAAGGATCCCAGGGAAATTCGTAACCGCAGTGATCATCGATCGTTTTGAGAGTAGAAAAGGCAAAGAAACAGGTTCCTTGCCGGACAGTCATGCCTGTTACCTTGAAAGCAAGGCCAGCACCAAGCGTGTCTAGAAGAAAACCCTCAAAAGGATGGTTATAGAGAGCGCCATAAGCATAGGGAACATAAAGACGATGGTGTCTTGAGTGGAAGGTAGCTAAGGAGAGGGTGAGGTTAGATTGAGAATCACGGCGCCACAGGCCAGAAGGGAGAGATGTATCGGTCAAACTTACTATAAAGCCATCGGTTCATATGCATCAGGCGATGGAGGAAGTACTGCCAAGTATCCAAAATGAAGACAGCAACAAGGAATTGCATGCCGGGAATCAAGAGGTGATAGATGAATGCAGCAGCGGTCATCTCCCAGGCGGCAAATGCTGGCGTAGTTGTTGGGTCAGCTTCAGCGGGAAATGGGTAATATCCGCCAGCTAAAGCACCAGCAATCAAGGGGTGCGACGACGACATGTTCTTAGATATGGCCGTGGCGTTCAGGCCGAGCAGGCCAAGGAGGTTTGGCAACGCGCGTTGGGCTAGACGAATGCGGGTGGCCCATACCGCAACGTCGTGCGCTGCCTTGCCCATCATCTCAGGGGGCTCTGTGAGGGCGAGAACGGCCCCAGTGGCAACCTGAATGATCTGCTGGATGATGACATCGCGCGCGACTTCGTACCGTGAGGCGTGATTTCGTCTCAATATTTCGCTGGGAGTATGTAGGCGATACTGAGGAAAGAGGTCGAGAACGTCAATGACGTGGAAGAATAGGGACATAACCCAGTAGACAACGACTGGAAGCACCAGAGAGAGCCAAAAGTCGGAGATGAAGGGAAACAAGTCGGGCCGTGTCTCGAGGCTGTAGGAAGGCAGGGGCGGCAAGGCCGCGTCGAAGGGTGTGTGGTTTGCCATGGCGGATGCCGTCGAGGCAGACGAGTGGTTGACCATGGTTGGGTTGTTCAATGTCGATGTTGATGTCGATGAGGTGCTCTTGGCACAGCGGTGGAGTTTACCATGCAAAGATGGCTAGTCGGCGAAGGAGTGTGATGCGTGGGACGCGCCGAGGAAGCGTTTGGGCTGATTAAAACAGGTATGAGAAGAAAAAGGAGGAAAAAGAGAATGCTAGGTGATTAGGTAGATGGTTTCGTTAACTCCCCTCGTGGTCAATGAAAGGAGCGATGGTGGATGATGGGAGGGAGGGGAGTAGGAAGCAGGGGGTAGGAATCTTTTTTGAGGTACGGAGCACGGGAGTTTGGGTGGCTCTGCACTGAGAACGCCGTTGGGTGCTGGTGCTTGAGTGCCTAGCGATTATTACTAGGTGCGGTAGTATCGGAGGAGACGCTTGTCACCCGGAAGCTCGGAGATCAAATGGCACTGGCCTGTCCGGCACTGAAGGGGTCATCGAAGGGCCTCCCCCCTGAGCTTCCAGCCTAGTTTATGTGGTAGTAAATAAGCAGCGGGCGGTATTTTCCTCCTGCTTCTTGGCGCGGCCAGCTCTAAAATCAATCTCGCTTCGAGACCACCTCGCCACCCTCCTCTCCGCCACACATTCTGTTATTGACTGTGGTGAGCAAATGTTTCCCCTGCTCGGGTAGGAATGGAGTGTTACGTGTTCATTGCTGGACGCGAAATACGCCAGGTCAGCTCAGAGATGGATGGATGGATAGATAGATAGATGGAGGGCTTGTCCATGATGCGTGCATGTGGCTGAGTTGCAGCTCGAACCATTACGACCATGTTGCGTTGAGAGCACCATGCTCACCCACCCACTGCTGATTGACACAACTCCAACCGTCGTTTGCTGTCTTCTCCTGGCGCCCAATGATCGACTAGTGAAGACATTTAAAAGTGCAGGCCACGAGGGACTAGAAAGTCATTGGAGACGCACTTTGCATTTTGTGGGCGCTGTCAGAATTGGGCAACTTCCGCAGGCCTGTTACTGGCTGCCCCTAGCACGGCAACTTACATAAGGCCATGGCATTTTGAAACTACCTACCCATCAGCCACAGTTTGCTGCATTTGATGATCAAGTCCCCACCCTGAGTGGCAGTCGATTGTATAGAGTAGTTTGGAGCATGGCTATTAAACCCAGACTTGCCAGAATAAGGTACGACTATGTTAAAACATTGTAATAAGACCAAAAGTAGGCATGTAAATCAGGTCTAATACGTCTGTCTATGGCTTGTTACTTCTTCGGACTTATATAGGGTTGGACATTATGTGCCTATCAGTCCTCAACTTGACCCTATCAACAAAGGGGCTATATAGAAGAAGAAAAAACAGAACAGCTAATAATAAGCCTAGCAGTGAGAACATAGCTGGTTTGCTAGCCTTGTAGGCCACAACATCATATCTTCTTCAGACACCACGACAAGCCAGAGACTTGCTTGGCTTTCCCACATGCTGGATAGCACTGTCTATATCTCATACCCCTTTCACACAGCCTGGTACTACTCTGCAACAAGTATTTATATATGATGATTACTACCCTTTCGTAAAAGCACAACGGCTGCCCCGATATAAGAATGCATCGCGCAGATTCTGCTCCACTGCCACGGCAAACCCGCTCTGATGTGTTGGTGGTTTGGGTTTGGTGCATGGAAAAACCTCACTAATGAGAGAACCCCACTTCGAATTTTGCCATCACAGAACCCCTCCCCTCCAGCTTTATTTTGCATCCCACTCCTGCTCCTCGTTCACATTGTCGATTTTTGATCCGCTTCTTCCACAAACAACCAGATACCCAGTTCTTGAATCGCTTCAACCGCCATCATGCTTATCTACAACGTTTGTCTCCCCACTAGCGCAACTGCGCTAAGCCTTGTTCTGCCTCGCCATGTCCAGCGTTGTTGACCCCGCAATCACAGGATATTCTTACCGGTGACGAGATCATCTCCGACTCCTATGATCTCAAGGAGGTCGATGGCATCGTTTTTGAGGCCGACTGTGCCATGATCACAGAGGCGGCTGTTCAAGTTAGTATGTTGAACCCAGAAGCTCCATTCTTTAACCCGTAGTCGAACCAATGCTTCAGCAATGTCCACACACTGATGCTAATACAAATGTCTTTGTCTACAGATACCGGCGCCAATGCTTCTGCCGAGGAGGCTGAGGAGGCTCTTGATGATCAAGACACCAAGGTCAACAACATTGTCAGCTCATTCCGTCTCCAATCAACCAGCTTCGACAAGAAGAGCTATCTGGCCTACCTTAAGGGTAAGCTACATCTTCTGCCTATCCTCACTAACCTCGGTGTAGTGGTAGCCTGTAAAACTTATGATCAATCAAGAGCTAATGGAATAATTTTTGTGAAGGTTACATGAAGGCTGTTAAGAGCAAGCTCCAGGAGAATGGTGCCCCTGCCGAGGAAATTACCAAGTTCGAGAAGGGTGCCCAAACCTATGTTAAGGAGAAGCTGCTGCCCAGTTTCAAGGATTTCGAGTTCTTCACTGGCGAGTCCATGAACCCTGATGGCTTGTAAGTAATCCACTCAACTCCTTCACTCAGTTAACTCGTTTTGTTCACATTGATTGCAGGATTGTCCTCATGAATTACCGTGAGGATGGTGTTACCCCCTATATTATCGTCTGGAAGCACGGTGTTAAGGAGGTCAAGGTCTAAGCACAGTTTATGCGGAAAAAGTCTTTCTGGTCGTGAGGGCCGGCATTCAGAAAAAATATGGAAAATGAAGGAACGGTTATGATAGCACTTTGCCTTTTCTTTTGGCGGCATAATGCCATATCTCCCACCACATAGCCGGAGATCTAAAAACAACACGACAACTTGAGAAGACAATGGTTTCTACCTGTGATATCCTGCTATGATGACTCCTGAACTCCGTCCAAGACAACGCGAAGCGGCGCGATCCCAATCCCTGTGCTGCAACTCATAAGAAAGATACAACACACGCATGGCAACTAAATTGTTCTTAAGTAAAGATATGCAGAAAATAAAAGAGCCGAGGGTAGTTTTGTCCTCTCTGCTAGGTGGCTTATCAAAATACTGGCCTTGTCGACATGGGAACAGGCGGAGGCGCCTCATCATCTCTACCGGGTGGTGGAGGCATTGAGCTTCCTGTAAGACCAAGCTTCTTCTTCGGAGGTGGAGGAGGCGGCGGCTTTTTCTTGCCTGCCAATCCCGGAACGGATGGAGGGGCTGCTGCCACTGCTTCTTGTTGACCCATCTGCTCCGACTTTAACTGCTGGTCCCGCGCACCAGCAAATGCCCCGACTTTACTTATAACTCCATACTTTTGGTTTAGATTATTAGCATTCGTGAGACCTGCCGCTACTTGGTCTCCATGGCGTTGTCGGAAGTTGTGGGCTGTTCCAGCAGCTGCTCGTGCATCAGATAGAGATACTGAAGAAGGATCCTTTTGCAGGGACGATGCCGTCTTGAGAGCTGCCTGCTTCTGAGCCCATGTTGTACCTCCATTCGATGTGGTTGGTGCAGATGATACGCCAAGTTTGGAGAACCTATTCTGAGTCTCGTTGAGCTGCGAATTAGGCGCAGCACCGCCAATTCGCGGTGGAGGGGATGGGTTCGAAGAGGTATCATTAGCAGGACTACCAATGCCGAACGCTGGCACCGAAATCCCGGCCGCTCCAAGTCTGCTGATGGCCCCTTTGTTAAGCAAATCACTTCCCAAAGGTGTTGGCACAGACCCGCTTCTCTCTGAACTTCCAGACTCCGAGCGAGGAGGAAGTCGCGGTGGCAGACTCGGTGCTGGGGAAGATGACGGTGCTGGCAACGCCTTCATACCAGCAACAGCAGTATCGTATGAAGGCGGGCCTCTGCCGTCAGCGCCATCTCTCCGGCCCGGGGGTGGCGGGAGATGATCCGTCGACAAGCCCGTGGTGTTTGCCCGGTATGGCCGGGAGGGCGGGGTCAACTCGTTCGGAGCCGCGCCCTCTATTAGCTGTCGCTCACTTGAGATCTTTGGGGCGAGTTCGACAGGAGTGGATCTGGGATCTTGGTATTTTGAAGGTGCAGTGATAACCTGGCGCGGCAAGGTTGAGGGCGGTGGTGCTGGAGCAAGACCAGTACCGGTGCGTTTGGGCGGAGGAGCAAAGGACATCGGGTCTCGAAGACTACTGAGTGGCACAGCGGCGTGATTATTGGAGTCGTCAGACTTGCCTCGCCCAGGAATAAATCCTGTCTAAATACAGCATCGCGTTAATGAGGGACGTTGGTCAGCTCACATATTTGGCAGGCAGCGGGAGAGGCGGAAGTGACGGATTAGAATAAACATCACTTACGACTTTGCCCTTGACACCGCCCTTGAACTTTGAAGCTTTCTCCTGCTCCACCTGCCACTTCCCCTTTGCCATATCCTTGTACTTTGACATGCTGGCGATGATGGCGTAGCGCAGACCGCCGTGCCAGATCTCGGGTGTGCTGTCGAGCAGGCTTGTACTTAAAATGAGGTTTGGGTGTGAAGTGGTGGTTGCAATGTATCAGTGAGATGATACCCAATGCCAGATCATGGTGGTGTGGGGTGACGTAAGGCTCTATAATAAGGGACCAGCCCACCAAGTGGCTCATTTATAGTGGTCGAGTGCGACAAACACCCCGCCAATGGGTTTGGCATTGGATGAACGTGCAAGCAACAGCAACCTCACAAGCTACGAGTTGCCATATCTTTTACGGACCCATCTTCATAACTTGTTCCGAACATACCTTTGCTCTACCAGGGACAATTGTTCCAGCCTCGGTTGAATTGAGTTGCTGCATTGCACATACCGCTGTTGGTTTGACGACGACTGAGAGACGGCAATAGAGCCGACGACGGACGCGTCTCTCGTGGCGCGTTGCAATAGTATCCCTACAGACTTCATCGTCGCATTCTGTCGCAATGGCTGCGACGAAGAGTTCCGACTATGAGCTCTTGACAGAACACTTCAGCTATCCTCCAGTCGTATGTAGCTGAATTTCTCTTCTTGACCGAATCCCATGTGTCTTATTGCTCGCCTAAACAAGTGCATGGCAATTAAGCTGACATTGAGTTTAATCCAGTCTCTCCTTGACGACATCATCAACACCGTCAACGTCCTTGCCGACCGTGCACTCGATTCAGTTGAACGTCTTCTTCTCTCCATTCCACCCCAGAAGCTCGGATTCGTTGCCGCGCCAGTCAACGGGAAGAAGCAGCGTTCCAGAAATGCCGATCCCGTCACCGCTGCCGCTCCGGACCTGCCCCCAGAGGAGGCGGCCAAGCTTGAAATTGAAAACGGCACGCATCAGTTGGAGACGCTGCTCAACGCCTCAATCGACAAGAACTTCGATATTTTTGAGCTCTACGTTATGCAAAACATCCTGACGGTCCGCCCGCACGACCAGCCGTTCATGCGCCTAACCCACTACGAAGGTCTTGACATCGCAGCGACAAGTGCGCAACCACAGCAGCCGGATCAGCACTCGGATAAACCGACTCCAGAGTCCATCACAGCGCTGAGGCGACGTCTTCAAGCGAGCCAGAAACTGAACGCAGTGCTTGAGGCAGAGAAGGCGCGCAATGATGCACTGCTGCAAAGGTTAAGGGGCGTCTTGGGCGTTGCGCAAGACGGGGTGGCGGGCGATGCAGTGAAGACAGAGGGTGGCAATGTTAGTCGGGAGGATGGAAGTCGAGGCGGGCCCTTTGGCTTCCTGCGCGATAAGGGAGGACTGGAAGAGAGCGGCGGAGACCAGCCCATCACGACAACGACAGAGTTTACGCTTTCCCAACTCCAGGCCCTTCGCTCTCTATCTAGCTCCCTGCGAACTCTTCTTCCTAAGCTAGCTCCGCCAACAGACTCGGACGCGGAGATGGATGTGGATGCAGACGGTGGTAGCAGCAGCGCAAGCAACAGGGCCAACCGGCCATGGCGACAGCAACGTGCAGAGTACATTGAGTCATCGTCTCGCAAGTTCCTCGAGACGGCTGCGGGCCTGGAACTCGGCCCAGATGGCGAGGTGCGTGACGGAGAGTGGCAAGGCGAGGGCCGGGGTTTGAGCAAAGGCGAAGTGGAGGGACTGGAAAAGGTCGTTGCTCTACTGGGAGGCGCGGGGGGTTCCTCTGGCGGTGGCGGTGGAGAGGAGGACACAGGTGAGGCTATGGATGAATCGTGAATACAGGCAAAAGAAGGCTGGTGGGTCGTACAAGTCGATTCATCTCACTGATAATTCCGTACATGCGATTGTACCAGGGGTGTTTTGGCGCAAGAAACGGAACAGGCTTGTTCGGTTCGCACAGGAGGTTTGCTCCCTGATCTTATTTACTTAGTAACTACGGGAAATACTTGTATGAACGGCGTTTTTAGGATAGCGATGAGGCGAATGATACAAAATGATATTGAGTTTGTGTAAGGGGGCATTTTCATGGTCCTCGTCCCTTCTTGGTATGCTTTACATGGTGGTGTTACAGTCTTTTCATGGTTCTCTTTCCCCGAGGTTCTCATGCATAAGTACCTACCTCTATATTTTTCAACATTCACTCTATTTTCCCATTCCTTCAGCATTACCAAGAGAGCAAATGAATCATCTCTATTACTCGTCCATCCACCCCTTTGCCCTGTCTTGTAATTTCGATGGCACATCGCCACCATCCAGCAGACCGTTCTCCTTGGCAAGATACCAGAAGTGATGTCGCCAGTACCTCTCATCCCTGGGCTCCTCACGGGCCTTTGTCTTGTAACCTAGAACGACACCGACGACGTTGCGTGCGTCCTCCATCTGACCGGCTGCGAGCAGTGCTTTGAGCAGGTCCGTGAGGCACGGGAGCGACGTGACAGGCCGTCCTGCGCGGGCGAGGTCGTTGAACACGGCCATAGCTTGTGCCGTGCCACCTGTGATGGCGTGGGCGCTCATCACGCGCTCCCATAGTGTTTGGTCGCCCTGGCCGACGTGGGTGAGGTTATGGTCGCGAAGGAGGTTTGTGACGGCGGTGATGTCGGGTGGATCACGGCTAAGGGCACGCTCGATGAGGATAGTTACTATATGAGGCGTGGCGCTGACATCATTGTCTCGCATGTGCTGCTGCACGGCGACGATTGCCTCATCAGCACCGTTGGCCAGTGAGGACACGGCGTAGAGCATCTTGCCGTACGTTTCGGCGTTGGGGCGAAGGCCGGCCGCCTCAATGTCGGCGAAAACCTGCTGCACGGCCTGAACCTGCTCTGCCGCTGAGGCGTTGCTCATGGTCCCGAGCACCTCCTCGAGGATAATGGTGAAGGTGGCGGCGTCCGGATCGATACCCTGCTTCTTCATTGCCTTGAGTAGGTCCTGGACATCCTCAGGCATGTCACCACGGAAGCTCTCACGTAGCAGGATATTGTAGGTCCGAATGTTGGGCTCAATTTCCTCCCGACCCGCCCATTCGAGGACGTCGTAGGCGGCTTTACGGTCAAGCCGGATGAGGCCCTTGAAGGCGGCATTCACAACCTCGATAGTAGGCTGAACGGCTGTGCTCTGCGTACCCTTTTGCACTGCCTGTTTCCAAAGCCCCAGCATCTGTGCCAAGGCTTGAATACCAACCTGGGGCTTGCCTGCCTCGATTAGGCCAGAGATTCGCTCAGTCCAGATAACAACGTCGAGCTTGACACCTGAGCTCACCATCTTATCCCACAAAGCTTCGATCCTCTCGACATCCTTGCACATCTTCCACCCGTGCATCATGGCTGTGTATGTCTTGACACTGGGGTGTACCTGGAGCTGCTGCATCAAGTCAAGGGTTTCTTGCACCTTTCCAGGTCTTCGCACCGCACACCATACGAAGATCCAGTAGTCAAGGAACTCGGTTTCGTCCCGCATCTGTCTAGCTAGCCCGGGTTGTTGCTCCAGGCGAGTCTTGAGATCCTGCCACATGGATACAATGGCCCCCGTATTGCGCGCATGGTAAGCTTTGATTAGCTGCTTATGGAGGATAGCAGAACTTCTTGAATTTGATGGACTAGGCTGGCCAGGTGATGAGAGGCCCCGTCGCCATGGGGCATCTTCCTTGGATAGCATGGTTATTGCCGTGGGCCATTGATTAATGACGTACGACTTGAGTTCAGATATTTTAGACGGATGAAATCGAATGCGCTCGTCGAATACCGTCGACACGTATGCATCCGTTGCCATTTGCTTCCCCAGAGCGGCGGCCACCAGGTTGAGAAGCGGTGCCATTGGCGTCTGCATGTTAGGCCTTGTCAATCGCGGATCCGACAAGACAGCAACAGTGGCTAAGAGACCAGGTAGTAAGTCACGAGCCTGTTCAGGCCGAAACTGAAGGAATATAGCAGCGAGAGCTCTCGATTCCGGAGCCATACCGAAGCTTCGCTGCCCATCTGCATTACCAGATCGGCCAATATCCCGTAGAACTTCATCAACTGAGGGCATGGCAAACTGTAGGGCAGCGCCCTCTTGGCTTTTGCGTCGAAGCTGCGAGATATGTTTCCACAAATCGATGAGTTCTCTCACAAGCGCAACACGACCGCGAGATGTATTCTTCTCCTGTGCTAAGGTTTGGCAAATGTTCAGTACCAACTGATTCCTCAAGTCGAGATCCAACTTGCCCACGCTGCTGAGCATCTGTGACATTTCCACCGCACTGCCGTTGTAGCCATGCTCAGCAAACTCATCGCACGTCTTGCTCAGAAACTGTGTGGTGGAGATGAAGAGGTGTTTGGGCATCTGGCCGCGGAGCTCTTTCAGGTGCGGCCAGATATCAGTCTTGAAGATGTTAAACTTTTCATTCGCATTGATGTTCCGCTGTGCAAGATATTTAATTTTGGCTGCAATTTCCAGCTCTCCTAGTGGTGAAGACTGCTGCTGCAGAGCTGTCGCCGATTTCCCCTGAGATGCCGGCTTGACTACATCGTTGAATAGGGCGACGGCAGATTCCTCGCTCGACCTAGAGGGCTTCTTTCTGGAAAAACTGCCTGGCCTCTGGGGGAACTGTTTGAGGTTGGCTTTGCCTCCTCCCTCTTTGCTGCCTGACCTTGAATTGGCCTTTTCATTGTCCTGTGCTGTCCTTACCGCCTGGTGTGATGAGTCTGCCGCATCAGTCAGGGACGCGAACCAAGCGGCACCACCGCCCAGTCTTGTTGCTTGAGCTGAGCGGAGCTGGGAGGCGCATCTTGAGCATGTGGTCCTTGAAGTGAACATTGCGTTTGAGCTCAAAGTGGCCGGCTCGGCAGCGATGTCGGCTGTGTTTCGGGTGAGATGGGTGACAGCAATCGCTTTGAGAGTGAGAACGATGTTGCGTGGCTGAACATTTTCGAGGTGAGGTGGTGAGCACCAGACAGGGGGGGTTCAAGGTGAGTGGCCAATAGGAGGGGCCAAAAGACCCTCAGTTGGCTGTCTGTTCTGTGCATACAGTCTCGACAACCACTATGACAGTCCCGCTACAACCACGGGCTCACCGAAACGCCAGGCCTGCAACTTATCAAGCTGATGTTTTACGCACCTCAATGCTTTCCGCTCAATTTACTGTGAAAATTCGTTTTAATTATGTAGAATCCAAAGAGATACGGTGATTACTAAACTAAAGTGCGACAATCTATGCTCACTCCTGTGTCGTTTCGCATGTCTAGATATATATAGTCTATTTCGTATTGGCGATTGTCATTATACACAAAAAGAAAACACATTAATAATATGTGCCATGCCATCATCGACACACGGTATAAACCCAAATCAAAATCATAGCGCAGCCTCAAACTTGCCATCAAGCTCCTCAATCTTTGCCACGCTCCTCTTGTAGCCCTCCTCGGCCTCGAGAAGCTGCACATACTCGTAAACACGCGGGAATTCGTTCTTCCATGAGCCCCCCTCAAACCGACCCATGCTGTCGAAGCGGTTTTTGGCCGCAATGAGTGGGAAACTCATGATGATGTCGGCCGCCGTCAGGTGGTCACAGCATAAGTACTTGCCACTGGATGTCTGGAGCTGCTGATCAACTAGTTGAAGGTGTTTCTTCGCATTGGGGAAGATGTAGCTCGCAAAGATCCGGTTGGCAACGCTGGAGGTGATGGGGCGGACCAGGAAAGGCACATTGGTCGATTTCAGTTCTAAGGGCAGTATACGTGTCAGTGGTTTTGAGTGCAATGAGTTGTTGTTACCAGAACAAATCTCAGCAACCGGGAAGGGGAAAGACGTACGTGCGATAACTAGGGTCATGACGAGGATCGGCATCAAGCTGCCCTCGCAGTAGTGCAGGAAATATTGGTTGCGCATCCACGCCTCCGTCTCACCACCAATCTTGCCCTCCATACCGTCCTTCCAGCGCGTGGGTGTCAAGCGCTGACCCTCGGGATAATGGTCGCAGAGATACTGTGTCATGAAGCCGCTCTCGGCCAACACAATGGGCTCCGAAGCACCGGGAGGAGTCACGGTGACGATAGGTGACTTGCCCAGCGGGTGTATCTTGGCCAGCTCGGGCGACGCTTGCATCGTCGCCTTGTTCCGATGAAAGATTTCCACCTCATAGGGGATCTTGAGCTCTTCGAGGAGCCATAAGATTCGCTGCGAGCGCGAGTTTTCAAGCCTAGAAACGTGGTTAGCATGTAACACATTGCGATTTCAGTAAAAGCAGTGCGACAACATGAAAGTATTGCCTCGGTGCAAAATGAGGGGCCATGCGCTGTAGTGCGGGAAGTCGCGAGTTTACATCGAAGGTATTGTTATTGGGCAAAAGGACATACCAGTAGAGCTTGACCTTGGGCTGTTCCTCGGTGGCCATGGTGAAAGTAATAAAGCACGGGGCAAATGGCTAATTTTTTTTCAAGTTGGATATCGTGAAGAATGCGATATGTCGTTGGTAAAGTGTTGTTGAAGAAGAACGAAGTGGCGATGACGGCGATTGAACTGGGTTTTTGAAAAGAAGTCCTCAAAGTCCGTCGTCCCATTACGTGTGGATCTTCTGGTCCCTAGTCAGGTATGACGACGCTACCTGCATTTAATAGAGAAGAAGATGGAGACTACGGAGGACCTTGGCGGACGGAAGCGTCAAATGCCGGGCCTTGTTGGCTGGAGGGCTGCCGGGTACCCAAATGATGCCTCGGCTATCCAGGAAGGCGATCAGACATTCAGTAGGTACTTTTGTAAGTGTAGTTGAAAGGCGATCCTTCACCAAATAGACTTTCTAGATGCGCTAAAAATACAAGAAGCCGATTATCGATCGTGTTACTATAGTATTCGAAATCAAAACATCTCTCGGCTCTGTGGCGTTCTGCAGCATGCTCCTAATTAGTTGATTTGCGGCGATTCAGGTTTCGGCCATACACCATTGGCCGGTACCTGCATCGGTATTGACACGGTTACTCTAGGCTTCCTGAAGTGGTGTAGAAGGGCTCATATGGAATGTCCATAAGCGTGGCGGTGGAGTCGCGTTTAGATCAGTTATTGGTTGGACTGGAATATTTGATTGCGACTGGTTCCAGCACACAGTCCTACAGAGTTCGGAGCCACAGTGGACAGACCGCTGTGGGCAAATCACTGTGGATGCTGAGATCAAATGCTGAAAAACAACTGTGCAACTTGAGCTGAAGATTATGGGTATCCGAGGCAAGTGCTACACAGACCAAACCAGGTGTACAATGAAATAAGGTGAGTTGAAACAGGTAGGACCAATATGCAATATATGTATGTGCCTTGGTAAGTTATATGCATACCTATGTACCAAGGGTTGAGAGAAGCAAATATCAATAAAAGTAACTCTCAAATTATATCCAAAGAAACAATCAGCCTTTCTGCCATCTCGCAAATCAACCGGCTCCCATTTGCCTTATGAGCCATCGACTTCTTAGCCAGACGGGTTTCCATTGAAGGCAAGCAGGTTGGGCGTGCCTGCAGGAATGCCAGTGAGCACGTCTCGCGTTGCAAGCTCCTGAATGCGCTTGCACAACGCTTCGGCTCCTTGGAAGCCTTCGAGACCGGCCAGGTAAGCACCTAAGCCGGTGATGTGAGCCGCCGCCATGGAGCTCCCAGAGAGAGTCCTCTGCATTTGAACCGGTTAGTTGCCAGAACTGGAATATATAGAATTGGCAGGCTGGAAGAGATGGGGCACTGGGAGGGGGGAGGGATAACATTGTTGAGGCAAGACTTACAGTACCACCACCAATCCAGGTTGAGAGAATTTCAACACCTGGCGCAAATATATCGAGCAATCTGCCATAGTTGGATGAGCTGGCTCGCGCATCGGCCTTGGTAGATGCGCCGACGGTGCAGACTGTGGGCTCAGATGCAGGCGATGAATTGGCAACGTCAGTGTTGGAGCCACCCGCAGCCACGGACACAAAGACGCCTCCCGAGACCATGGATGCCGCAGCCTTATTGACAGCTGCTGAAAAGGCACCACCCAGGCTAAGATTGGCCATGGCACCCCGAGGGCAGCTGCGCTTCGGCGCATCCTTGACGACATAGTCCATGCCGGCAATGACACCAGAGATGGCGCCGCTGCCGTTGTCGTCGAGGACCTTTACGCCGTAAAGCTTCGTTTTCTTGGCAACACCATATGTCTTGCCGCCGATGGTACCAGCGAGGTGGGTGCCGTGGCCGTTTCCGTCCGTGTTATCATTGTTGATGAAGGTTGCGACCTGGAATGCGCGTCCTTCAAAGTCCTGGGGAAGAGAATAAAAAAGGTCAGAAGTTAGCAGCTATCTCTCCTCTTGTCTTCACATCCCCCATAGGGAGGTCTTACGGGATGGCTGGCATCAATACCGGTGTCGACAACATAGGAGCAAGTGCCCTGTCCAGCGCTATCGTCATATGTGTAGGTGGTGATGCCAGGACGGCGATGAGAAATTCGACCCAGGCCCCATGGTGCATTAGGCTGATCTATGAAGCCTGTCATAGTCACAATGGCGTCTTGTTCGATGTACTCAACCTACAAGAAAACAAAGTCATCGTTAGAGTGCATTTCGCTACAAAGTATCAAGATCAACCGCCTAGAGCAAAAAGGGAAAGAAAAAGAGTAAGAGAAGCTAGAACTTGCATCTGGGTGGTGTCGCAAAGCATCAAGCGTGTCTTTGTCTAGGTTACCCGCAAATCCCTTGAATGCATTGTGATAGACATATTCAGCGCCCTCACTCAGGATGCCGATAGTGTCGTCGAGTGCCGAAATGCTCATGCCATCATTGAGCTTAACAATGTACCGGTTGGGGGTAAGAGCTTTGATACTTCCACGAGGAATGAGCAGAGGAGCCGGCTCGGTGCGCTTGATGACGGTACCCGGCGCAGCCAATGCTGTTTGAATAAAAGCGAGCGAGAGCGGAAGGGTAATTGTCGCACGCATGATAGGCAGAATATCGATGCGAGAGGACTAATTACGACGTCTTTGGATAATTTCTACCCACGCTAAAGAGCCGATGACAGTTCTAGTATGATGCGGAACTCACAACGTATACAAAGTAATGAGAGCGAGGAGACTGGGTTATATCATGCTCTATAACATTTCTGCAATCGGTTGTTGATCATATGCTTCTACATCTCCCAAACAGCTACCGATCCTACTAGCAACGGCCTTCCCCATTGGATGCGTGGCTGGCTGCAGTATGGCAGCATCGTCGACGCGAGCGCCTTAACTACCTACCTGAACGGAATCAAACGGGTGGGGGGTTCTGGCGCTCTAGAGGGGCTTTCCCATAAATCCATACTATAGAGATACGAGTAATGTGCGACTCCAACAGCATATGTGTGTGTGTGTCTATTATTAAACATGCTAGAGAAGACCTTGAGGCGGAGAAATCCATGCAGGCTGCAGATCAGCCGCTGCTACTTGGACCAGATGTCGAATCGGAGTAATTCGTCATGGTTGCTGACCCGAACTGGCGAGATGTCTGAAGGCGTCGACATATCGGGGCAATAGCATTCACCCACCAAGGTACTAATAACGAGGAGTATAGAAGTCAAAGCTATTGATTTCGTCTGTATCGCTGTATTTACACCTCTAGCTACATCAAACAACACAATGGACCCTATCTATCTAACATATTAGTTGATCAAGCAAATCAAAATGTATCACAGAAAATAGATGGTTGGTAAATCAAGCCAAGTCAGTAAAAACATTGGCAGGGGACGAAAATAGCCCACGTGAACTATCTAGGTATTAAATAAAGTATGGCTAGGCAAGAAAAGGCTGGCAGATGTAACCCTAATCTAGGTATGAAAGGGTTCAAAGATGAAATGAATGGGGTGTTATTATGGTCACATCAGGTTACCTCTCTGTACTAAACAATAAAACTCCGATGCCCCTCAAGGCTTCCCCGCATATGGGAATCCTACAAGAAAAGCATGCATCGATTTCGCCATTCGCATGCAAGGTAGGTCGATTTATAGAACACATAACTAACTAGCTTACCATGTGATATTGTAATCCCAACCCTCACAACCTACTGTCAACTTGCTCGCATTTTGAATAGTGTCTATATTTCGTCATACATACTGGGACGATGGCGTCCTCGAATACAACCAGGCACTGTAGCCATAGCTTCATAAGCCTTAACATGCAACCACGCCATTGTGTTTTCTACTCCTCGACAATCCAAACTCCCAACTGAGCGGCTGTCAGATACCGCACACAAACATGAAATACACACAAAAATAGGCATTTCCAAAACAGCCGATCCGCCCTGCCCTAGCCGCTGCCCTTGCATTTGTCTATGTCTAACAGATTCCGTCCATCTAGCCAACCAGTATATACCAAACAAAGCTGCCCAGGCTGCTAAATGCAAGGATCGAGCAAAGCATCAAAGAAGAAACGCCCCCACCATGTCGCTTGTGGATGGTCATCTGGTAATAAGTGGTCGTCTGCCAACGACTCTTTTTCTCATCGACGCCGGGCTTTTGTAGCCGGGCGAGGAGCCGCATCTTCCATGGCTTCTCGCTTTTTAGTTTGCTTTCTTACCCTGGGTGGTGGAGGTGGATCTCCGTGTAAATGTCCAAGCTCCTCTAGAGCCATTGTATTTTCCCATTGGAAACAACGATGGCTCGTTGCGTCCGGTGTCTTTTCTCGTATCCGTGAACTTGTCCGTTTCGAACCGTCTTTCTTCTCCTTCTCTTCATCATCATCCGCAAGATATTTCTTACGATTCTCCATGTGAGTTATGATCTTCTCTTTATAAGTAACCAACTCTTTCCGTAACTTGAGTTCGTTGTATCCTCGAGGATCCAGCCACTTTATTAGTCGGTCGACATCTTCGGGTTCGGATATAAAGCCCCATTGTCTAGCATTGAAAACGCTTGTTCCGCCCTCCTCCGCTGCTTTTCGCTCTGGAATCGTCATGTTGAACTTGGTTTTGTACTGGTTTTGATCCTCATCCGAGAGATCAATGTATCCCTCTCGCTCCAATTCATCAGGACCCTGAACCCAGATACACCCATTGGCATAACCGGCAGAGGCGGTCGAACTATCTGGTAGCCCAGCGTACGGCATACCGTTTCTTTCAAACCAGTAGTAACGGTTCCAGAAGCGATCTTTTCCCAGAACACGAGTTCGCGGGCAGTCAGCCTCTCTAAGGTCATTCTCAATCACCCCAACCTCCTCTTCGCAGTTCTTGATGATGTCTTCCTTCTTCTGAATGTCCTTTAGCAGCTTAATGAACTGCTTTGACTGGTGGGGCTTAGCTGCCTCCTTCTGGGCCTTTTCTTTAGCTTTCTTCTCCTGTTGTTCCTCCTCACGCTTCCGTCGCTTGTCGGCTAATACGCGGCCTCGTCGTTTCTTTCGTGATTGGGCATCACCATCGCTGTCCTCGGCCTCGTCCTCCCTGTCTGCAAGAGACACATCTGGGTCCACTACCGTAATTTCCAGCTCAAGGCTGTCTGTGCTGACACTATTGGGCTGCTCGGGTGGCATGTTGTCAGGCAACAGGATCTTGCGCTGCTCATTAAGTTGTCGGAGTTCTTCCATGCTGTTTGAGGAAGTCTGTTGTTAGTTGCTGTGAAAAATACTGTGAAGCTAAAGATCCAAACTTACGCTTGTTTCTTTTGTCTCTGCCACTCAATTCTGTCCTTGCGATATTTGGTCATTGTCTCGCTGCAGTCTTCCATGTAACCTCGGACGGCCTTTGTCTCCATCGTCAACATGCAAATAATTTGTAGGGCTTGCACACGAGCGTTGATATCCAACTCGGCATATCTCTGTTGTGCAGCCTCTTGAGTTGGCTCCTCTCCAGGAGGAACCAGTCGTAGAAGCAAACCCTCACATACATTCTGCTGTCGTTCGTCCTTTGACAGTTGATGTAGAAGCCCAACCATCATTCTTTCCCATCCGCCGTCCTGAAAGTCTCGTTTTCGAAGATGATCGATCCAATCATACTGTTTCATTAGCTCCTCCGCGTGGTGGCGGGTCTCAAGCTCTGCTCGCAAGCTCTCCTCCTCTGCCGCAGCGGCTTCTGCGGCTATTCTCTCCGCCTCTTGCTTTGCCAGGCTGCGGCGAGTGGCGCGGGCAACGGGAATGTCTTCGGGTTCGGGTTCGTTTTCCTCTGTACCATCATCCTCATCATCTTCATCCTCTTCATCACTGTCCTCTTCGTCAACTTCAGGCAACGTAACCCGAATCTTTCCACCATCGGATTCAGAATCCACCAAAATTTTGAGAACGGAGCAATGGATCTCGTCAAAGAGCTGAACACGTGCACGATCAGAAGCGACAGACATAGCCTCCACAAAATCGTCGAAAGTAAAGGAGTCTAGTTTGAAAATTTCACAGTAGACATTGAGTGTGTCCCATGTTTCCAGTAGTGGTCCAACGGATGCCATTTCGATTTGTCTGTATATAGGATTGTCCATCTCCACCTGGATTGGGGGATCTTTGCACATGAATGCCAACCGGGGTCGTAAGCTCCCTTCTTTTGGTTCGAGTTCCAGATCCTCAATGGGGTACTTCGGAGGTGGTGGTGGGGGTGGTGGTGGGGGTGGTGGTGACGGTTCACGCGGTACTACTTTTTGGTCATCGTATGTGCTACCAGCTCCATTTGCGCCAGCCGTCGATGTAGGCCATTTCAAACCCTTGGTACCGTTGCCGTTTTGGCCTTGCTTTCCCTTTTGGCTCTTCGGTGCCGGTTTTAGCTCAGGCAGACGGACAGGGCCAGACTGTAGACCAGGGCTGTGTCCATTCATATCTGGAGGTTGAGCCCGTTCTCGTTTTAGTGCTTGCAACTGCTTTCGCTCCTGAAGCTTAGTATCGTGGCGGAGATGAGGTGGGATCCTAGTATCGATGTGGTACTGTTCTGCGTAATCCTGTTTGACCAACCAAGGTGCTCCTGTCCATGCTTCTCTGATTACGGTTCTCTTGATGAAGGATCGGAGCATGGATTTCGTGAAGACGCCCCGATCGCGAGTTAGGTTTTCGTCGTGGATGATAGTCTCTTTGTTGGACACTTTGAGGTTGACAAGATATTTGGTGGTCGATAATAGGCGTGACCCGTTTGGAAGTACTCTTTCATAGAGAGTTGCCTTTTCCCTGATCAGACCATGCACTCTTTCCCCCCCGTCTAGAAACACAGCAACTTCCTCTCCCGGATAAAAGTCGTGTTTAAACTCGTCGTACACCTGATCAACGAGGTTGTCGAGACGAGATACTGTCTGAAACTGAACCCTGCGGAGGATAGGGCCTTTGAGAGCCTCCGGGAAAGCTTCCTCGACTTCACGGCCACCAGCAAGCTGCAAACGAGTGAGCCAAGAGAATTAAAATGTCGGCAAAACACAAACCAACCTCGCTATTGAAAGCCTCAAAAAATGTCAAACCAGAATGACCAGTGATTTGGTCATTGAAACGCCGCTGTTTTAGCCGAAAGTGATTAGTCCACAGGTCTGCCGTAGCCCCGTTTGGAAAGGGAGACCAAATTACCTGTTTGTAAAAGTCCATGCTGAACTTGTTAGCTTGGTGGGGTTCAGTCGGTTAAGTGAAGAGAAAGCAAGAGTAAGCTCACCGGTTAAGATAATCTTCGTATGAAGTGAAAATCTCCCCTGTCTGGGGGATATGCCAGACCTAGCCGGGAAAAGAGGTAAGCTTTGCTGCATCTTTAACATTTTGGTTCGCAAGGAACAAAGTTATGCCCACCTCTGCATCTTCGTCTTCAATGTCGGCCGGAGGCAGGAACTGCACTGGTTTTCGCTTAAATAGAACCTGTACATAATATATAAGCAACTGCATATGGGCGTAGAATATTTTCGGGGGTGGCCATACCATGTTGCCAATAGTATAGAGGCTGATTATAACAAGATATGAAGTTGGTTGTAAGGTATGTGGGGCTATAACCACTGCTGAGAGCGCGTCGAGAAGCGTATAAGTGGGATATAAAGGGCATCTGCAAAGCGCATCTGTCTTGCACGTTGCAGTGATGATTGATGGTAGCAGCAAGTTGGGCGAAATGGCGGTGTTGTTGCGGCTATGGCCTCGGTCGGGGGGCGGCGGCGGAGGGAAAATCGCGGTGTCGAGCTGATGCTGGCAGCAAGGCAAGACGAGGCGAGGCGACTTACACGAGGCTGCTGGAGGAACGCGGTCCGGACTTGAGCGCGGCGGGGCCCTGCGATCGCATGTTCCACGGCCAGAGGATCGTGAGAAGGCGCGGTGCTGGTGGTGAAGCAGCAAGAATGTTGAGCGACGCGATAAGACCAACGATGACTTGCAAAGGAGAAGAAGGTGGAAAAGAATTGCGCGGGTGGGAGGAGAGCTAGCTGGCGAAGAGAAAAGACCGTGCCGCCGTCAACAGCAGTGCCAGTGGCCCACTACAAGCCACCACGGTACGGTAACTGTACCTACCTTCTCTCTACCACCAGCTATCCACTGCAAATGGCACGTCCAGACAAATATAGTAGGTGGTGGACAAGCCCCACAGGCAGCTCCATGCGATCCGGCCCCGGCTAATTCGATAATTTGAGTCTCGGGGTCCAATCAGTCCTGCTACCAAGTTTCACGACAAAGAAAGGAACGATAACAATGAAACAAGTATATATCTATCTACCAAGGTACTAACCTTGCCTTACTTATGTAGCCGGTAGAAGGATTGATCAAGGCTCAAATAGACCTTCTGGTGCAAGAGCGGCAGGAACAATGACATGGAGACAAAGGCAGAGCTTTGGAACGTTGGAGCAAACATTTGGCATTTTGCAGGTGTGGCTTTGGTGTTGTCAGCCGCTGCAGAATCTCCCCCCCATCAATCAACTCACTTACCCGCCTGTCTCGTCACTACAACATGACAGAAATCACCTTTCTTTGTGAGCTGGGCCTCATTCAACGAATCCGCTATACATATTATTTTCTGCAGCGAGATCAATTTACATAGCTCTAGGTACGCAGGTAATCAAGTAGGTAAGTCAGTAGGTGGCAGGCACACTTCGGTACTTCGGTCGGCTGCATCCCTGCCCTTATGCAACAAACGGGTTGTCGGGCGTGCCGCAAATTGGCGAAGTACATGGCTACCTACTGGGGACAAAGCCATGCTCAACCCCCGGCCCAGTTTGGAAACCCAGGCCTCGTCGTCCCCCGGCCTCCGTACCGCTGGAAACCACCCCATCCACTCCTCTACCCGCTGCACCCTCTTCGCGTTAACAAACATCACATTCTTGGTCTTTCACTCACGTTTTTGGGCTCATTCTGCTCAGCAACCAACGGCGAGTCGAATAAGATCTTAATTGTCACCATTCTGTAAAATCCCATCAAGATATGCGCTAGTATGTGCTGCACACGGGCATCGCTCGCCAGGTAGACTGATTTGCCCATTCTCCTCGTCAGAGACAGTGTGCTTGTTTGTTGCTTCCTAGGCCCACAACAGCGTAAAACCTACCAATGCGGCACCACGCACAAATGTATTCTGTCCCAATCAGATCTGAAGTCACATTTAATGCACTTTGGGCCAGACACTGACTGGATGTTGGTCTATCAAATGTGCGGCAGCCGTATATGGATCTTCCAACAAGACTTGAACATCGTATGACGTCATGTTAACGGCAATGCTATCAAATGAATGTGAATGGTGTTATCAACTAGCCCAGGCGTTTTTGCGCACCAAACCCCTATTCTGCGTTGCATACTAATGTTTGTGGCTGAATGAATATCAACGAACGGATTCTGACGGATTATGGCATTGGGTGGCCATGGGTGACGCGAACAGCATCGGCCGGATGTTTCACGTGGTGTGCCCCATAATTTCACCAATTCAGGCAATTAATGCTGACTCATTTTGGCGGCCTTGATGCACTTCATTCTATCCAGGCAGAGCCTGACATGGCGCAAAAACTCATTAATTTAGAAACATATTTAATTGTTTTGACGTAGTATTAAGGGTATCATGAGAAAAAGACTCAAAGAAAATCTATCTCCTTATTTCAGGATGTAAAATACACCACCATATATCCGACCCAGCTCCCCACAACTCCGATAGCCGTGTAGGAGCTTGTAACCATCAATGGGAGAAACTCGTAACTTTTGCCAAACACAACCTGGTGGAGGAGTGATGTGTAAAGGATCAGAGGGATGCTCACGGCTATATATAGGGTGCTGAACCGATCCAGAAGGAAGAATCTCGCCTTGTTTGAGGCCGGTGCAAGGCGGTCAAAGCTCGTGAGAAACAGGACCAGCCAGAAAACGGTATAGATAGTCTTGATCAGATATTCGCCACCCGTGAAGATGAGTGGGAAAAGTGATATATGCCCTGCAACTGCCAATGGTCGGAATGCGCCGAGGTGTCGTCGATCCCGCAGAGCGATCAAGCTGAAAGGGATAATGACCAAGAGAATGGCCTTTTCATGCACATGCCAACCAAAGAGGAAAGAGGCATATCCACACAACGTGACAGCCCCTACAAAGTTCTCCCACGTACATTGCCTGAAGAGCTTGACGAGGGGCAGCACCTGGAACACCAGTGTCAACAAAAAGCACACCCGGGGAGTGATCTCGGGCAAAACAGCAAAAGCTGTATCACCAACTAGACCCCGTGTGACACTGTTTAGAGCTTCAGTCTTGACTTCCAGACCTAGTCTAGGCGCAACTAGTACATAGTTAGTATTGATCTGGAATACCGGGGAAGATTATATGGGGTTCCAGCTTACGGTGTATCAAGACGCGATCAGCTAAGGAGTACAGCGCCCAGGCATTCGGCGCCCAATAAGCATGACACAGGCCGCGCGAGAAGGGGAACAGGCGGCTGAGGAGCTGCGGTATCTGCTCCATCTTTGCAAAAGGTCCGAAAGCAGCCGCAAAGATGGCAGCAATTCCGGCACCAAGCTTGACACAGTTGAACAACTGGATGCGAAGTATCGATCGTGACGACAGACAGTATCCTCGAAGGAGAAAGACAAAGTAGGCGGGTGCAAGATAGAGGTAGATATGCTTGAAGCACAAGAGGGTCGCAAAGACTAGTCCGCTCTGCAGCATAGTGGACTTGCACCGGGCCAGGACGAGTGACAAGACCAGAACCCCGTACATAAAACCGTTATACTGGAAGTGGATGTGGTCGATGATCAACAACCCAGGCGACAGAAAGATGGATAGGGCGGCGACCTGGGCAGCTCGCTTCGATGGCAGCGGCGTAGAGTCGATAAGCAGTTGCAGAGCGTAAGCAAGAAGAAGCTCTGTCACTATGACAGTCGTCCGCTGGAAGTAAACAGTCTGCCAGGTATCATGGTCGAGGTTGTACACGCGCAGCATGGCCGGGTCGACCAGCCGGGCAATTTGGGCGAGGAACCATTCGAAGTAAGCGAAGAAGGGCGGGTAGTCGAGCGTCCATTCCGACGTCTTTTCGTAGTACCACTCGGAGATTGGAAGGCTGTTTGTGATGGCCAACCAGTTTCGATGGACCTCGAAATCGGTTGATTTGCTGTTCTCGCCGTCAGCCGGTGTTGTCACCTTTTGGGCGCCATCGGACCATGAAAACAAGCTGGAGCACAACTTACTATGCGGGGAACAAGAGAACTTTGAGGGCGGCAGCAACAAGCGCGCACTGCGTCAATGTCGGGTACGACTCGGCCATGATGGAAGATATCCCTGAGTCTGTCACCTCATGGCAGAGATACACGGAGTTTGGCACGGTCGGCGCTGCAATGGGTCGCTCCAAAAACGTGGAAACGTGTTTGTTGGTGTGGAATTGGTCGAAGCTGTTACCCCAAATTCACGGGAAATGGTCCGAGCTCCCAGCGCCGCCATGAACGGGGGGGTGATGGAGCCTGTTAGGCTGTTCCAGCTGTTGTTCCAAAGGGCGAAGTACCCAAGTACCCGCCCTGTGTGGGGGTTTGTAACTGCGCAGTGCTGTTGGAGCCACGTCCGCCTCTATATCTCCAGGGAGCTGTTGACGTTAGTGATGTCGTATCTAGGAGTCAAGTAGCTCCAGAAGAGAGAGAGCCTTGGGGTATTGGTCTTCACGTCGCGCGCCCTCGCCACGTCCGACTTCCTACCTCAACCCTATTTCCTGGCTTCTGTTTGCTTTCGGAGCATTCGTGTTTTCCACTCGAACTTTCCTTTTTATGCCTGTTTCTCAAGCCATCCCCACTGTTCAAAGGCGCTGGTCGCAATTCATTCGATTACTTGCTCTTCGCAGCGTCGCCTTTTTGGAGTAGTGCAAAGTGTCCTCAACGCAGCAGCCGCCCGCCTCACGGCCAACCCTAGACAGCACCTCGCTCCACGCCACCCAATCTGCATTCCGTTTTTGTATGTTGGACCAGTGAAGGGGGGTGTATCTGATTCAATTCTTCATTCACAAGGGGGTCGAAATCGTCACCACCACAATGCGAGTTTCGGTTATCCCCGCCTCTCTGGCCGCAGTGCTCGGAGCGAGCCTCATCCACGCTCAGGTGCTCATCAATGAGCTCAGTTTTGGACACTCGGGCCGGTGTGTATTTTGCCCTTCGTTTAGTTGCTTGTCTACCTTACTAGAGTAATTTTGGACTTTTGATATACTAACCAGTTCATGTTTGTCTTCTAGAATGAGTCCACCGAATGCTCCAGGCAAGGTCCCTAACTACGATATCATTGGGCAGCCCATCATCCCAGAGGTGCTATCCAACAAGATCATCCTAACTCCGGTGTCACTCGGCAACACACGCGGTGGTCTGTGGAGTCATGATACCTTGAAACATGCGACTTGGACAGCGGACATCGACTTCCGCGCCTCGGGACCAGAACGTGCTGGCGGCAACCTAAACATTTGGATTGCAAAAGATGGCGAAAAGTCAATTGCTTCCAACAGCGTCTACGGAGCCGGCAGGTTTGAGGGCTTGGCTATCATCATTGACACCCATGGCGGCTCAGGTGGCATGATTCGCGGGTTTTTGAACGACGGCAAAGTGGACTACTCGCAGCACCATAGCGTTGACAAGCTGGCTTTTGGACACTGCCAATATGCGTACAGGAATCTAGGCCGACCATCACAGCTCAAGATTCGCCAGACTTCGGATACGTTCAAGGTCGAGATTGACAGCAAGCTCTGCTTTGAGAGCCACAAGCTCGTTCTGCCCACGGGATACCACATCGGTGTTACCGCCGCCACCCCAGATAACCCAGACTCGTTTGAGATTTTCAAGCTGGTCGTTATGTCAGAGGGGGGAGCTTCCAATGGTAATAATCACAACAAGAACAATCAAAGATACGAATACGCCGACAGAAAAGTGCAAATCCCACCTGCCAGCAACCCGCCATCAGGACAGCAAGCTGCCAAAGACGACTCGTTTCCACAAGCCATCCCCGATCAGGACGCCGATGTGTTCCAAACCTCCAAGACTCAGTTCCAAGACTTACATAACCGGCTACAATCGTCTCACCACCAAATCTCCGCTGTCTACCGTGCCGTTTCAACACATCACCAGATGGACGAGACACGTCACCACGAGATGAAGGAATTCATGGCCAAAATCCAATCCCAGCTCGGCAAGCTGGATCAGATCTCAGACCTCCAGCGCCGTATTGGTGAGCTCGAGAAGGAGATGAAGAGCCTTCATCAGGAACTTGGCTACAAGATCCAAGATCACGATACTTCCTTCAGGGGCTATCTGAGCGACCACCACGCCACAATCTCACAGACCATGTTGGACAGAGTTCCGGGACACGGCAAGCTGATCTTTATCATTATTGGCTCGCAAGTTTTCCTAGCTGCGGCATACGTGCTGTACAAGCGTCGAAAGGCAAGCATGCCTAAGAAGTATCTGTAAAAAGTGTATTGTCCTAAGAAGTAAAGGGGCAAAGACAAAAAGGGGCATTGGTAGCGTGAGCGCCAGTTATGCGTTCGGGGAATGGTTGAAGAGGCGGACACGAAAGGGATATAGCTGGCTGCTTTTGTATAAATGGTCTTGCTTCAATGCGATATTATATCATTCCTATGTATGCAACGAGATGACGTCTGGATCTAGAAAATTGAAGTTTTTTTTTGTTTTCTTTTTATTTGCTCAGACAATTTGATCTTCATTTCGAATTGGAATGAACCTTCTAGCTGCAAAGTTCAAACAACTAGTTCAACAAGGCTACCATTCCGCTTTTTTCAATGTAACACGGTCTTATCAGATTAAATAGAATAACTAAAATTGGTGTTGTTGCCGTTACTGTTCGTACTGTACTATTCTTGGCAGTGTTATCAACACAAGATAGTCAAAAGAGATTGAGAGGGGAACAGTAGCAGGTTGCTGACAGCTATGAAGATGCTGCGAAGTTTTACGAAGAACACATCAGTGACCTAGAAGCTGGATGGATCTGGGACTACCTATTGACTCACAAGAGATCGAATACAGCAATTAGCAGCAACATAAGCTTTAGCCAAAGGCAGTGATGAATTATAACAGCAAAAAGAAATGGTCTTGCACATGAATGAGTTTTACCTTGCGAATAGCAAGACTCTCCATCGTTTACCCCTACGTAGACAGATAGATGCAACCAAACCTCCACTAGACGACGCTTTATCAATACGTATACAAGACGAAATAACAACAAATTGCTCACACTCGCTTCTCACTTGCTCTCAGTTGCCTTTCCATTAATGACATCAATCAGCTCTTTACCCTTGGGTGCCGTTGACAAGTTCTCATAGCCGTCCTCAGTAACTAAAATGTCATCCTCGATGCGCACGCCACCAACAGCATAAAACTTCTCCAACACATCCTTGTCAATGAACTTGGCATGCTTTGGGTTACTGAGAAAGTAGCCCTCGATGTACTCGCGGCAGAAATAGCTGTTGCAAAACAAGATTATAGTGGTCAGCCTGGGAACACGTTTCCTGTAGTGTAGAGAAAAGAAAATAAAGGGGTTGGGTCAAGATACATACATGCCAGGTTCAATCGTGACAATCATGTTTGGCTGTAGAATTTGTCGGCTTCTGAGTGCTGCAGACTTGGATGCCTTTGCGGGTGTTTCATCGAGGCTCTTGAGCGCTGTCAACATGGTTGGTGTAACCATCTGTCGCTTACCGCGATCCAGCCCAAGGGTCTCCAAAATCATGAGTGGCACATCCCCGGGGACATCGTGCACCTCCAAACCAACGTGGTGGCCCAACCCGTGGGGGAAGAAGGCGCTCACAGTTCCTGCCTGGGCAATCTCATTCACGTCGCCCCGCAGGATACCAATTTTCAACAAGCCAGCGAGACCAACGGCTGCTGCATGGAGGTGCAACTTGTAGAACATGACTCCTGGTTTGACGGCCTGGATACACTCCTCCTGCATTCGCCGAACTATGGAGTAAACGGCGGCTCCTCTCGATGAGAAGCACCCGGAGATTGGCAACGTACGTGTGATGTCGCTGGCGTAACAGTCCCACTCACAGCCCGCATCAAAGACGACAAGCTCCTTTCCTTCGAGAGGCTGGTTATTTTCCTCGTAGTGCAGCGTTGAGGCGTTTACACCAGCTCCTGCAATGATGCCGTAGGCCTGTGAGCGAGCTCCACGAGCCGTGCACACGGCCAAGAAGATGGCCTCCATCTCACGCTCGTTAGTCAGGGAGAGAAGTCGCTCGGCAACTTTGCGATGCGCCACGCTAGAGACATCGTTTGCACGGCGGATCATAGCAATCTCGTATGCGTCCTTGACGCTGCGGGCGCGGTCCATGGCTGGACGGAGACGTGAGTGGTTGATTTTTGCCGAGTCTCTGGTCATGGACATCGGCGTCTGGTCTGCATGGAGAACATAAAGAGTAGTTGAAGGCTTGATACTCCCGTCAAGGAATTTATCTAGCTGGCTTGAATAGCGCACCTCGTCCACATCGTATAGCTCCATTGCTTTCGCAGCAGATGGTGTCGAGCCATACCACAACACCTGGCGAGGTTCCACGTATGGAATCCAGAGAGTGAGCCTGTCACGGGCGATCTCATACGTCACATAGCAGTCGTGAAAATTGGCTCCAGTAATATAGTAGAAGCTTTGCAAATAAGGCACCAAAGTTAGTAACGGCACAATGAAGGATATAAAACAAAAAGAAACAGGTCAAGACCCCGGACAGGCCCTGTAGAGCTAGCTCGGGTACTGCTGGAAGGCAAAGACCTGTTAGAAAGAGGAGGGGGTGGGGGGGTGTCAAATGCTGGGGTTTCGTACTATCTCCGCTGCCTCAAGGGTGGAGGCTGGTCTGAATCTTCATAGTTGCGGCTTGGCAAACCGGGAAGATAGATGACACCATCCTCAACACCAAGCTCGGCGGCGACCTTGCGGGCATGTTGTCTGGCTGACAAGACAATCATCGATTAGCACCAATCCCCTCAGCAACGCCCCTTCTGCTACCTTGCAGAGACCAGAGCCAACCCTCGAGAAGTTTTTGAAAGTGCAGGTGGCCCATACCTGGGTATTTCTTTGCGCTCCATGCGTTGAAGTCCTTCTTGGCCTCCAGATTCCTGTCACTCATGTTAGGCCAAATTGTATCTGCATAGCGGTTTGTGACAGTTTCGTGGCGCGGAGCTCTTACACCGCGTCAAACTCGTCCTCGAGGACAAAGTCGTAATCAAGCTCCATAACTGCCACTTAGTCCGAAGAAGGTTTGTGTTTTTTAGGATACCTGTTTATGCAAGTGTGAAAAGATGCCGTCGGTGTATCTTCCGTCTGTCTCGGTTGAACTATACCTGAGCTCCATTTGGAGCTCCACGTGAGTGACTGAGCTCAAGCACTCACCTGCCCAGTGCAGAAGGTCTGTTCTACAATAGCCAGCTTAGCTTGGTAGGTAGGTACTAATACCCTGTAGCACATGTGTGGATACGTGCTGTACACACTGTACAGCCATGGCACAGTGCGAGTTATTGTTTATCTCCTTTTTGAAGTAACGTCTGACGCTTTAACTGTCCTAAAATGGCCATGTTAAATCTACGCCTATCAATTGAATTGTGTCAATCATTTAAGGAACACAAAGCTTCACCTGTCTAGTTCTAGCAGAAGATTCTTACAAGAAAACAATGATATTACTCCACGTGAGTGAAATGCGTACTGTATAGTTGTGGCCAACCAAAACGCCGGGATCGGTGCCGAGACGGCTTTTTACAAGTTCCTGAGACAGAATTGAGCAAGCATTTTGCCGTCAACTATTGTCCCATATCCTTACAGTGAATCACCATTTGGATTGATTTCCCAGCTGCCACTGTCAACGACACGATGGTAAATAAGGTCTGCTTGGTTACTTCACTTTCATAGATGATACATATCCAGACATCACCAGCCGAGGACCTGATCCTTCCCTCGAATCCCGTATCGTATGACACCATATCTACCCCATCTGTCCATACCAGATCCGCCCAATATCCTTTTTTATCTACTACAACAAATATGTATTGTGCTCCGTAAAGATTGAAATTTGAAGTAATCGCCAACGTGACGTTATCAGGATGTCGTCATGTGCATGGCGCCGCACGCCAACCAATAGGTGCCCGAAAAAAATGTCAAGATAAAAGAAATTAGTTCCTCTCGAATGAAGCCTTGTCCCCGTGCTAATATCGTAAACAGAAAAATAAAATGGGTATCATGTGGCAATCCTTCACATGCCTTGAAAACCTCCCCTGCCTGATCCAAAGAAACTGCCCCAGTCGGGCTGCATACCGTGATCCGTAAATATTTGCTCTATTTGTCGTTCTTGACGCCTCTCGCCCCGTAACCGACGGAAAAATGCTGCTGGTCCGCTTTGCTGCGGCATACGCTGTGTTTGTTGTTGCTGTTGCTGTTGCTGCTGCTGCATTCGCTGTTGTTGTTGTTGCTGCTGCTGCTGCTGTTGCTGTTGCTGATGATGATTGTGATGAAGATGTTGTTGGTGCTGCTGTTGTTGCTGTGGTAGTTGGTGTTGTTGCTGGTGCCCTGTGGCCATGCTCATCATGCCACTTGGATCGTATATATTTCCTGCCATGCTCATCTGCTGCTGCATCATATATGACGGAGTCTGTGTCATGAATTGATCGCCGACATCATCCAACGACGCTGGGAAGAAAAAGTTGGAGTCCTGAGTCTGATGAGGCATGCTGACTGACGGTACTTCAGTCTTGGCCGGAAAGCCCAACTCCATCATAGGCTGGTTCGGGTACGCGAAAGGATCATCAGATGGAAACATGAGGGTGTCGAGCTTATGCACCGGATTGTGCGCGTTATGAACGTTGAGCGCCTGTGATGGGAACGGGTGTGGATGCGAGCTTCCAGTACTTGTCGAATCTGGTGTTGCCCTTGTGGACATATTCATTGTCAAAAAGTCGTGCATGTTTCCTGTGAAAGCAGTGTCTTGAAACCCCAAGTCTGGCGACTGGCCCATGTTATCAACTGAACCCCTTGAGTGTGGCGTACCAAATATTCCATTCGCTACAGGCCCGCCACGAGCTCGCATCAAGTCTTCTGGTCTCTGTAAAGACATGCCGCCTGCAATGGCATGATGAGGTACCGATACTGGGGCTTTCCCCGTAGGTGCGGTCCTCTTTTTCGTAGGAATAGGCGTCATGTGGGTTTGATCCAACGATTCTGGGAGCTTATCAAACAGGCTCTGTGAAATTTGTTGTCAGTATCATGTAGGGGATAGCCCAAAGTGTATATGTTATGTTCCTCACCTTCAAAGCAAGCGTAACCCTTTCTGCGGACTGACTCCTCTCTGCCAGATCGGCAATCATTTGCCGTCCTGCACGGGCATCTGCAAGGACCTCTGCAGAACCTGGTTTCTCCGGGTTCTCAATTGCATAAAATACCAGTGATAACACGGAGAAGAACTCAGTATACATCATAAACCAGTATGGTCCGCTAAGGACACGCTGCTTTCGGATCTCAAGGCCAATATGAACAATGTTGCGAGATACACTAATCGCGGCAGCTGCACATGCATAAGATAGTTCGTCGACTCGATTGCCTTGACTTAGACGAGGAGAAACATAGTGAAGAAATGGCCGATATAACACAAGTTGCACATGGGCATAAGCAAAACGGAGTAAGTGACGCACACTATAATAAAATTGTTAGTATGCATGACAGACTCGCGTCTATCATACCGTAGATGCGTGGTAAAGAAGGATTACTAACCGAACAACCTCAACAGGGCCATCTGGACTCGGCCGCCAAGTCTCTGGGAGTTTCTCAAACCATTCGTGAAGGTCTGATTCTATCTCTTTGATCCGACCATAGCTGATGAGATAAGTGGATGCAGTCTGTTCACCTTTTAAAGCACCCTGGCTGTGCCCTTTCATTGGGTAGACGTATTTCGTAATCTTCCCCAAGATTTCCATCAGACGAGTATGCGCATTGAACGCTTGAAAGAAGGATGGCGTGCCAGGAGCCGGTTGTAGTGTTCCTCTGTTGGTAATAAACTCATCATCAATCTCAAGCGGATATTCTTGGTCGACATCTTCAGTGTTTAATAAGAGAGGGAATCCAAGCATTGTGGAGACGTATATGTCCATCTGTCGTATAACGTAGAAGACTCGTCTCCGGACCTGCTGCTCAACGTTGCCTATCTTTTCGTGTTGAAGATATCTGTGAAGTCCCATTCGCACTGCTGATCGAAGAGCGATTCCGACGAACGAGTAACAGGTACTCAGGTTGGCTGTAGACTGGAGGAAAAGAATGATGTAGAGGAGGGCTTGGATGGAAACAATGTCGTGGCATTCCGCGATATCTCGCAACAACGCTCTTGAGGTTTGGTAATATTTGAGACTAGAAGAGCAGGTTAGTTTACAAATTCATTTTATCAAATGGTTCTTCATTTACCCTTCTTCAACAGCAAATCTATAAGCCACATTTTCTGAGGCGGACTCATCGAGATTGTTGTACATGCAGCCGAGAGCGAGTACGGCGTAAAAAAGGCTTAAAAATTTGGTTTCTTCTTGGCTGAGATTTTCCAGAGGCTTTTCATAGATAGCATCAAATTTTTCATAAAACCAAGGTACGTGAATGATTCGAACAAGACATGTCGCGCAACTAAGTGAATAGTAACATAATTTTCGAGCTACTTCCTTTGGTGGCAGCTCTGGATATCCTGGTAAGCTCGAGAATGAAGAGTTCCCTATAGACGAGGGCGCGTGGAGACTACCAAAACCAGCAGGGCGTTCAGGCTGTGGAAGAAACGGTGCCTTTGTAGCTGGGCCTAACATGCCACGAAAGTTTTCCTTCATGCGTCTCAGGAAAACGGCACCAGATGATGTACCGTGGAATTCCCATCCGCCTTTATCGTCGAGGTCAAGCTGGCCGATGCTATCGATCATGGAGGTAAGATGAGTGTCATTTGGGTCTGGCTCGGGGGGTTGGGTGGCGGCCCTTATTGGGATTGTTCTACTGCGTGCCTGTTCGCGATTGTGGAACTCTAACTGAACGGTAGGATCAAGATTGGGGTCTGCCAAGTCAACGTCGGGCATGAATTTTCGAAGCAGGTTCTCTGCACGTTGAAGACGAGTTTCGAGTGCTTCGATGTACTGTGGTGCCGGGTTCCTCCTCCTGTTCGACGGTTTGTCATAAGTACATTCTAGAGAACAGTGTCCGGTTAGCCATCCGAGCCGGTGTCATCAGAGACGAAGTGGAAACTAAAAGTCATCTAGAAGGCCAAGACTAAAAAAATGGGAGGTCCAGCGCGCCAATCTCGGGTTGCATCAACATACCATAGCTGTACACAGAACAGTGGGTACAGGGCTGTTTCCCATCACATTTGATCTTCTTGCGACGACATTCATCACAGGCGCGCGTCACTCGTCTTCGTTTCTGAATGGGCTGTGATGATGATTCGGCATCAGCACCATTATCCGTCATCTTCTCATCGACCTCGGTCTCGGATTTGGCGCTGTCGGCCGGCGATGGGGCATCATGAATTTGCCAATCGCCGGCCGACAGCGGCCCGGCGTCCTCGTCAGACATGTCGGCAGACATGGGAGGCCACTATAAGTGTCATGGCATATTAGAAAGTTGCTTGCAGGAAAGTTGTCGACGGTGTAGATCGCGTCAAGACGTACGTTGGCTCCCTCTTGTCGAGAGAGGAGGCGGGGCTGAGAGATGCAGTATCGGGATGTTGAAAGCCCAGCAGAGGGGCGGGTGCGCTATGGTGTAGTGAGCAAGCGAGCGAGAGGCCTCAGTGCTGGACAGGCCCGGGTTCGCAAAGCCAGGGACAGCCCGTGTGCCAATTGCCCCGGTGTCTGCCACTCTAGGCCATCAGGTAGCCAGCGCAGTCCACCTCGAGGCCGATGATGCTGCGCGATACGTTTTTGTTGTGCAACGGTTGCTTAGGGCGAAGGCAGGATGAAGGATTGAATTGAGGGAGAAGGAGAAAGCTAGACAGTGTACCTGGCTGGAGGTTTGTAGAACCAGGCCAGGCCAGGCTCACAGCGACCCTACCTGTACCAGCCGGTCCGTCCCTGTCTGGTCGCCTGTAATACCACTCCAGGCTCGCTGATGCGGGTATCTGGGGGGGCCGTGGATGGCGCACAGTTGGCGCACAGTTGGTGCACCCCACAAAAACAAGCCGAGTTCTCCAAAGGCTTGGGCTAGACGTGCGGATGATGAACCGGTGCGCCTCATGCCAACAAATGTACAGCTAGTTCCCCATCCTTCAACCGAAAACTAGAGCAGGCGAAGCATGCTTGGAGTTGAGCTGTCCACAATCATATTATGGAAGGTTTGTCTTTATCTGTAAGGGGCACAGATAACAGGCAGGTCAACAGCGGCATGTCTACTTGTAAAGCTGAACGCGAGGACCAGGCTGGGCCAGCTCGCACTGTGCGCCTCACTACGCTGTGGCTTGATGACTGTGGTATTTTACGGGCCTAGGGTGCAAATGGAGAACGTGCCGGCCCGGCAGGCTGTAAATTGATTTTACGATGGCAATATGAAGAAGTCAATGCCGGCCCGCCGCGTCCGTAAAATCAAATCCGTATCATAGGTAGCTTCTCATCGGCAGCGACGGCCACGGTCATAGTTCACGGACGTGGAGCAGCTCCTCGGGCCATCCGAGCTGCGGCGTATGGCTTGGAAACATGGCGGCGTATTGGTGATGATGTGCTGTACAAGTACGGCGAGAGGGAGCGGCGGCAGCTAGTGGGAAACAAGGGGATGGTGATTGCGGTGGGTACCTATGGAAGGCGTGGAAGACATGGAAGATGCGGATGCAATGGAACCTCATGTAGGTAACTCATCAACTTAGTGCCCAACATGCGAGTCCATTACTATACATAGATAGGTAGGTAGGCACAGGCAGATCCGCAGTATTCTCCAACGCACAGGCGGCAGTTCGGAAAGGAGGACTCGAAGGTATCAAATAATTTGCCTACCAGCATTACCTACTACGTCTTGCGGGTTGCGCTATGTAACATTTACACGCGGCAAAAATTGTAATGCACTCATGTTCCTACCTTACCTACACATGAATCACTCACTAAATACATGTTTATCCTGAAATACATATGCACCAACGCAAAAAGCAAAAAGGGCTGGGCCAGGCAGCGCAATATTCATAGTTCATCTGACTAACCCTGCAAGGTAATTACTGGAAACTCTGAACTTATTCACAGAACAGGAATAGTTCCGTCGGACGAACAAGACAGCTGAGTGGACCGCCGGAATTAACAAGCAAATGCCAGTCTCCAAGGCTGGAATTAAGCTGGTACGTACGTGTACTGTGCGAATCGAATGCGACGAATGCCGCGCCGGGCAACCCACCACTGCGCGAGAGCCGCTATCTTAACACTGGGCACAGTCGCAGGCATGTACATTTGTCTTACCCTGGGATGCACTCGCCGCTCTCTACCTACTAGGTAAGGTAGGTGCCTAGGTAGGTACGCAAGTCAACCAAGGTAGATGGCACAGTGCTCCTATGAACTCATTTGTGCAACATGAATTACAGGTTTGGTGCTTGGAACGAATGTCCTTCATCTTTCAGACCCTGAAAGCTAAACCATCAAGTCCATTTTCCCTCTACAACAGGAATTCTTACAACGGAGATAGAAACGATGCGTTGATGAATCGGTCGATGTCGAGCGGCCGCACTAACCGAGTTCCGAGTTAGTGATTGTTGTTGTCCATCAATGCCTGAAAACAGCAGCCAGCCTTAGGCCCCACCATGCCATTGGACTGGGGCAAGTCGATGGGTTCGCGCAACGCTTCCGCTGCTCCAGATCTTTGAGGCTCTACATTGAGTGAGCCGTGTATCAGATGGGACGACATTGTTTGGAGAGCAATCATTGTTCAATACGCTGCATTGGGTTAACTTCTCCCACATACATGAATTACAGCTCTCGGCTGTGTTGGCCCCTTTTTCCCTACTATCCTTTATTTGCCTGCTATTAACGAGCGCCTGGCCAACACAAACACGAAGTGACGAAATACAGGCTATATAGAGAGGCGAGGTGTTTCATACACCGTTGACACACGCAGGGCTTGACAGATAATTCCCCTCCGTCACCTTTCGTACGAGATCGCAACTTGGCAGGGCTGGTAAAATATCCTACATGAATCCAAGGATTCGGTTGGCAGAAAAGGCATGCAATCAACACATCTGTTTGGTGCACCATGTCTTTGCCAAGCAAGCCAAGCCCCAATCTAATCCATTCAGCAAATCGCTGACGGATACCAAGCCCACCGGTCTCAGAGCTTGTCTCTCTATCTCACCTGGATGTCTCAGGACAGTGCTTCGAGACTGCAGGTACTTCATAGTACACACCGCGTCTGCATTCAACGTCCTTTGCTGACTTGGTTCAGCTGTCTCACTGGACAATTTTGGGTTGGGTTTTCACGGATTTTTGCCCATGTAGCAGGGGATAACCAACGGCTCAGCCACAACCACAGCTCTTGTTTTCCCCCCGTTGCTGTTGCACTCAACTGCAAACCCCCGGCGAATTGCCCAAATGGAAGTCGAGAGAGGAGAAACGAGAAACGACAGACGACGTCACGCTCCGCCCCACGATTCGTCCGCCCGGTTCTCCGGTGGGCTATTAGTGGATGGGGCAAATCCGGACAGTGTCCAGCATCCTCTCCTGGCTCTGACCTGTTCGCAGCCTGTTGGCTCGTATCTACTGTTCGGCAAGGCCGCAAACGATCAAGTTAGAGCCAACTACTCACTCACCACCGCCAAGCTACCAATCTACAAGCACAGCTGCTATTGCAGGTCCATTAGTAGGAGCCAAGTACTTGAACAACCTTGCCAACCCTACTGTCCAGTTAGATAAGCAGCCACCACATAATTTGTTTGCATAACCCCGAGACTTCTCCGGGCTAAATAAACGTCATGATCGATTGGTTAAATTACCAAGGTTCCACACAATCATTTCGATCCCGTGTGGAGTAGAAGGTGGAGCCTTAGAATGACGGGATAAATGTTGCTATTCGTATGATACGAGCGTTATGGTTGTTTTATAAACATAAAGCAGTGGGGTTTCCACAATGGTAATATTACTCTCACGGGCATACGTCCTATCATGATTCACGGATACAGTCCTTCGGAACGTTCTCCAACGACGGTCATAGATGTAACGGTTTTTTAGGGTTTTTCTTTTTCTTTTTATGATGAATTCATACTTCAATCTTGTCTTTAGATAACATCTTATCAACACTCAATTGGTAGAGGGAGGCAAAGATATACATGCGCAAGGTACGAACACCTAGCTAGATCGACAATAGTGTTAATCGCCAATTATAGCCAGTGGCAGCAACAGACGAAGATACACTACGCCTCAAAATGCGGGTGGACATATATCTGGGCATAAATATATGAAGAACCAAGACAGACAGATAAAGTGATGACGGTGTGATATAGAAGCTCCTCCATTCAGAGAATTGCCTGATACGAGCCGGCACCACTCGAGGGTAAGAGCAAAGTCAACGGGTTTATGCAGGGTAATTGACGTTACCCCCACATGGTGGTGTTCTACATTTATGCATAACGTAGTTGGTGATTAAACGCTTCTCCGGTCGCCTCTTTTCGTGTTCCAAACAAGACTCATGTGACCTCATCCTCGCTAAATCTACCTGAAATACAGGTAGGTAGGTACCTGTTACTAGCGCTGTAGTACCTTATGCTCTGTAACTCAATGAGAGCCGGTGATCCTCAAACACAAACAATTGTTGTTTCGGTTCTTTCGGCATGATAGTAGGCAGAGCTAGAGCATTGGTGTACCACGAATAGGTTCCGGCCCGGCAGTAGACCCATGGCAGTGCTCTCTATCCGGTTTGTCACTAGAAAAACAGAACGCTGCATTATAGGGGATGAAAGATCAATCTACCAGAATGAGGGGACGGAAACACTTCTTTCATCCACGACCCGAGGTGTTGCCATCTTTCGATGTACTATTAAAAGTGAAACTTGGCTTGCTTGGCTCAGCAGCTAAAAATGCTAGGCGCCTTATTAGTATTAAAGTTTGGGGTTATCGAGCCGCCTCTGATGACCCTTCAGAGGAAGGTGACAAGGGGCGATGATAACAGGCATTCTCCCTCGAACCATATGCCGCCGACTGCTAGAGATGCCAGAAATATGCTGAAAATTTCTGTATTTTGCATCAACATTGAAAAACTGAACAATAAATCTGTACATGTAGAGAAAACTGGCAAAAACTGTGGCTTAATGAAAGCATTTCGTTTTCTCTGCAAGTCTTAGGTGGTGGCAGGTGGCTCGCAAGTGGTAGAGATCAACACACCCAGTAACCCCACCAGCCCAGCACCCCAAACACCCGGGGAGAGCCCCTCCATTTTTGGAAGGCTGAGGCCCGTGCAGCGGCTTCATGACGGCACCTGAAGCTCAACTCAGCCTTGCTGAAACCAAAGACACCTGATACTTACCAACACATCGCATCATGGCTGAGGTGTCTAGGGCCACCACTGTATCTAACATGTCGGGCCTCAGTAGCCAGATAGCTGCAGCCGACAGCATGATCGTGACGGGTGACTAGCCTTCCGTTGCCACTCCTCTTGGCCGAGCTTCAGGCTGACCGAGCCTCTCCCAGACCAGCCCAAGCTAGACCTTGACTTGTACATCCAAAACTATACAGGTATGTGGTTCAAGAAAGTGCCAAAAAAAGGTCATATGTCTTCAGCTACTGACTATTATCTGTGCTTCCACAGGGCGTACCCGATTCGAACGCCTTCTTCTCATCGGGACATGTTGTGCACCTCTGTCTGTCGACGCTCTCAAGGCTGCCGTCAACGAAGCAAAGAAAGGGTCCGATGTCTACCGGTATAAACAAGCTTGGGATCGCCTTCGACAGGTTTCTCTAAATGAGCCCGAAGCTCAGAGAGACGAATCATGGATTGAAAAAACCGAGTGGGCCAATAAGGCAGAGACTGCTCGCCTCGAGACAGAGTTGAAGGGGTATAGAAATAACCTCATCAAAGAGAGTATACGGGTATGGTCCCATCATTGCCATCTAATTCTTTAATTACTTTCAAGTTGACATCTGTTTCTTTATCATGCAGATGGGGAACGAGGATCTGGGCAAGCACTTTGAGAGCATAGGCATGCTCAGCGAAGCTTCCGAAGCCTATAGCCGGATGCGGCAGGATGTCAGCACCACTAAACATATTGTTGATTGCGGCATACATCTTGCCAGTGTGGCCTTGCAACGTCAAGATTGGAACATGGTCCTCAACAACATGAACAAGATAAGTGGGGTGCAAAATGGAGACGACGAAGACTCCTTGCAAGCCTATACAAAGATCATGTATGGCATTTCTCTATTAGGTACCGGTAACTTTGAGGATGCGGCAAAGAGCTTTCTTCAAACCGACTTTTCTGTTCCTCCAACTCAGTACAACTCAATCGCCAGCCCCAACGATGTTGCCATATATGGCGGCCTCCTTGCCCTAGCCACCATGGACAGGAAGGACCTTCAGATTAAAGTGCTGGACAATCAATCATTCAGGACGTTCCTGGAGCATGAGCCACATATAAGAAAAGCAATCAGTCTATTCGTCAATGGCCGCTATTCAAATTGCTTATCGATACTGGAGTCTGTGAAGCCGGACTATTCGTTGGACCTTCATCTCCAGAGGCATATAACTCACATCTACTCACGCATTCGTACCAAGTGCATTGTTCAGTATTTTATTCCATTTTCATGCGTCACGCTCGAGAGCCTTGAGACAGCCTTTGCGGCACCTGGCCAGTCAATCGAAGCTGAGCTGGTGCGGATGATACGAGAAGATTCCTTGCTGGCTAGAATTGATACAAAGAACAAGGTACGTGGATTTCCCCAATGCTTCCCAATGGACCTGTTTCATCCAAAGCACAGTCTTGTTATTTACTCATGTCTACTCAACAGCTATTAATTGCAGTCCGCCCCGATCCTCGTTTAACTATGCAGGCCAATGCGCTCAAGATAGCACACAAGTACGAGCAAGACGCAAAGGAGCGGCTACGGCGCATGAATATTATTTCTGCTGGTTTAGACGCCGCCGGATCAAAGAAGCAGGTGCCGGGGCCTACAGGGGCTGCCAGTATGGATGAGGCTTGGTACGAGGAAAACAAGAATCTGGCGATTTCCGATGGAATTCAAAGCTAGAAATTGGGTGGCCTCGGAGCCAGAGCTCTATCATGTCGCAACGAAAGAGTAAAATATGCAGAACCAGTAGTTCTTGCACTGGCCAACAGGGTAGGTGAAAAGGGCTAATGGTGCATGGGTCATTGAGTGTGGCCGAGTTGTCCAATTCTGTTGGTTGACAATAGGAATAGCTGAAGCAATCATCCTGGACCAGTGGTATTGGGGCCGGATGATTTGGGGGCCGCGGGTATCACGGCATAGCGATGTTACATCCAGGGCGGTGCACAGAGGAGAGGCTGTCATTTGACGTCTTGCGGCAGAACAAGTTGGTGCTGAGCTTTCCAGCAGACCCTAGATAATTGCTCAATGCTCGCCCACGCGTCGTTGACGACGCTTAGTTTTAATTATCCCAAGGGTATCATGATATAGACGTATCGTACAACCAGAGTTTCCCACCACACTTCTCATCATATATCCCAGAGTGCTAGGCCCTGCTAAATTTCTGTTCTAGCAACTGTCACTCCGCCTCCCACTCTCTCTCTCTCTCTCACACACAACCATTAACCCATCAGCTGTCTTAAATCTGATGGCGGCCAGCGCACCTGGGAAAATGTGAGGCAGCGTTTGATGCTCTGGAGGAATTTGCGAGTCACCTCGTCGCCCATGACGTGGCCCTTTTCACCGTTGTGCAACTTCTCACGCGCACTTCGCTCGTGGATACCCACCATGGTCACACCGATGGGCCAGGCGGCCTTACCAATGCTAAGACGCAGATAGCCATTGTTGGCATCGACGTAGCGGCGCTCTTGAAGAGCTTTTACTATTTCCACGACAGGTTCGAGGAGGGAGTCGTCTAGATCGCCGGCTTCAAATTTGCGAAATAGCTGGTCGTAGAAAGTTAGTATTCCTCGATTTTAGAAAGCGCCGCGGGAAGGTATAGGTTCTTGAACGTACTGGTCTCATGTTTTCTCTGGTCTGCACCATGGCAGTGTATGCCATCTTGCTTGCTGTGGTTTCTCTTTTCTCCTCCTCCATTGTTTGCTCGTACTCTTTCAGGACCATTGTGAAATAGCTTGCCAGTTGTCTAAACAGCCATTGTCGCCCATCCTTGTCCTTGGGCACCTTTTCGTCGACTTTCATATCCTTCCCTTCCACCAACTGCAGTGTCGTCGGTATTGGTCCATCCGTGACCACTATTGTCAACTTCCTGTACCGCCTTAAGCGCGCTGAATGTGATTCGCCATACAAAATAGCTGGCTGGCCAAGCTCCCGCAGCTTCCCGACGAGCTCTTCCTCTGGGATGTCATCCACAGTGTTGTCTGCCGTGTCCTCCTCTGTCCGCCTGGTGAGCTGGGGTAGGCCCAATCGTTTCCTGCGAACGCATTCCTCCTCCCACTCCCTTTCTTCTCGCTGGCGCCGCGACTCCTCGGCCAGTCTTCGCCTCTTCTCTTCCCGGGCAGCGTCTTCAGCAGCAACGTCCTCCTCTCGCTTGCGCTTTGCAGCTGCTTTGGCCTCGCGCTCATCCTCGAGGGCTTTTTGTTCTGCGATGTATGCTGACTTTCTTTCGGCTTCAGCTTCGGAGCGTTTTGTGTACTTCTTGTCGCCTGCGACAGATTTTTTAGACTTGGACAACTCTTTATTCATCAATGCCGCGAAGTCCATGATGGCAGTGGTGGGGAGCTTCCGCCGTAGACAACGTATTGGTAGTCGCTTTCAGAAATACGAGAGGCTTGTTACAAAGGCCGACTTATATGATGGGATGGCGTGAAAAGTCGTATTGGGTACCGAAAACTCAAGTCATATATCATCCAACTAATGCACACAAGGTTGGACTGTCTGAGTCGCGAAGTCAGAGCTCGAGTCGGGAATGTCAGGGACACTATCGATTGCGGGTGATTATCGGATAATTGTCGCATGAAGCCAGTCAAGCTGGTAACACACGTTATCGGCAGATTACGATGGAACCTCTGGTAGTGGTGTCAAACAGCACACGGTTGACCTACTTTGTCGTGAGAGGTTCTGGTTCATCCCGGTCATGCTCACAATATACAATGTCTACAGTATCAGATGACCAGGATCATGAACCCTCTTCACCATTCCTGGTACGGCTTTTCTATCGCAATGGCGCCTTTCATCGGTAGGTTATCAATAATGGAGAAGTGCAGCTATAATCATTGTGACAAGTCCAACTGAGAAGCGTATCTACAGGCCCGAAGAATTCGCTTCACCATCTCTACCACGCCATATAACTATATATACATGGCCAAGTTGCACCCTGAACGAGCTTGCTCTTGAACTTGCAGACTCAAAGCCATCACCAGTTCCGACTCCTGCGTCTGGCACCAGACTTGCGTTCCAGTTAGTATGCCCGGATCTTCGAGCAACTGGCACTTCGAGCAATGCGCATCCCAAATATGCTGTGAAGGATATGGGAAGCATCGTCATCAGCGACAATGGGTCATCTTTGGGAGATCCGGACCTTGATAATCCGTCAAGTAAAAGCAATGTGGGCTTTAAGACGCTGAGCGACGCGAAATTTGTCGTTGGCGACTACATCTCATGTGCAGTGCTCCCACCATTGGCGGATGGATCCATAGCGCCTGAATCGAATGCAAGGAGAGATTCGGTATTAGGTACACGGGATGCTCGTGGCAGTTATCGCGGGGGGTTCATAGGTCAGGAACCCTTTAATCGTGGTAGTAGCCGTGGCGGTAGTCGCGGCGGAAGAGGTGGCCGCAGAGAAGGTGGAGGTGGGGATGGAGGCGCTGGATTCCCTATGGGGGAATGGAGAAGGGGGGAGCAATTACCTGATGCACCATCCGGGAGGCCAGGAGGAAGAAACCGGTGGTGACCGGAAAAAACTTGACGGGCTGTGGTTCAGACGATTAAGTAGATGCATGCGACCAGATACCCAGGCGATTGAGTACAATTTGAAATCATATCACACCAAACGTTATCTGGAAAATCCTCGAAGCTGGAGCGTGGGCTTTCTATTCCATCTCCACTGGTGTTTATATATACACAGCCTATTCCCTTCATCAAAGACAAAATTCTATCGTTCGTAGGCAGTGTCGCCCTTTCGTTTCGCCCGCAAATCAAACAATCCCTATTCTGGTGAGTGGCCGTTTCTCGCCCCCATGGAGAGGTCAATCGACTCACATCGGTTTTGTAGGCAACGTAGCCGAAGATAATCGGAACCACGGCGACATACATGATGGTAATCTTTGCAGTTCGGGGAGTCCATCGGAAGTATTGATGTCGGTTCTTCTGCATTGCTACTCAAGAGATTAGGACTATAGATCTCATATCTGTTCGATTGGCAGGTGACGCACCCTGCAGCTTCAGGTATGCCGGATCCGGCTTCACATCTGTTGATTAGGGTCAGCATTTGATGTTCATTGAATTTACTGCCACATACTGAGATGCGCCATCTTGATTGAGTTGTGGCGGCGTCTTCCTGTGTTATTATGTGGTTGAACTGTTGTTTCCGACAACGTGAGGAACGTTTGTCGTCGGCAAGTCCAATCATTGATTACCTAAACATATAAAGTTGGTTTAATTGGCTTACCATCTACTTACTACCCTGAACGAGAATTGTCCTTTTTAATGTTTGAAATCGGCATATAAAATACAGAGATATGAAATGTTAAAATGAATTATTCACTGCTAGAGTATGATATTGCAGAAAAATTAAATGGAGCCCTGGTTGATATTCTTGATATTCAATTCTGAATTGGCCTTTACTGCGCCTTTTGCAAGGTGAAAGACGTTGCCTCGTTCAACAGACTAATCACCCCTCTAGTCCTCATATTTATACAGTGCAGGGACGCGTTCTCAGAGCGGGATCACATCTAATAGATGTGAATCAACCAGCCAATGCAAAAACAAAAAACAGTAGAAAAGAAGGGGCCACCAAAATAGGGAGATAACATATATTATATTATTAAATATATTATTGTGGCAAGGCTACTGGCAGTTGCGCTTCACTGACAATACATGGTGGTGAAAGGGGCGTGGCGATTTTGACAGATCACGTGACACGCTAATCTTGCTTCGAAGCTAGTACCGCGATCTTCTCTCGAAGGCAGAAATTATTGTCACGAAGGCGAAGTGGAAAACAGCACCATTGCATCAAACGCCGCTCTGGTCGTCGCCGTGCGTCTTCGCGAGACCGGCAACAGTTCCATCGGCAACAGTTCGACACATAAGCTTACACAATCTAGACTCTGAATTTCAAGTGTCAAGATTGTCAGCGCGTTCCAACACGCGCGACGGCTCGAAGCCATCGAGCACGTAACCTTTACCATTCGCATCATCATCAGCGCATCGTGAAGCAACAATGTCACAACTACCCCCCCCACCACCTCCAGGTTGGGGGCCTCCTCCTCCTCCTCCTCCCTCATCGTCGCTGCCACCTCCCCCAGCGACACCGGCACCGCCTGCGCCGCCTCCACCGGGATACCGACCACCCGCTGATTCTCATATCGCAAAGTTCGCCCAGAAGAAGAAAGAATGGCTTCGAAAGCAACGCAACAGATTTGGCGAGAAGCGGAAGGCAGGCTTTGTACAGACACAAAAGGCGGATATGCCTCCCGAGCATCTCAGAAAAATCGTCAAGGACATTGGCGACGTGTCGCAAAAGAAGTATACAAACGACAAGAGAAGTTACCTGGGTGCCCTCAAATTCATGCCGCACGCAGTAATGAAATTGCTCGAAAATATGCCTATGCCGTGGGAATCCGCTCGCGAGGTTAAAGTTCTATACCACGTCAACGGCTGCCTGACTCTGGTCAACGAAACACCAAGAGTAATTGAGCCCGTGTTCTTTGCCCAATGGGCAATGATGTGGACTTTTATGCGAAAGGAAAAGGCCGATCGAAGACTTTTCAAGCGAATGCGATTTCCCCCTTTCGATGACGAAGAGCCCCCTCTTTCGTGGTCAGAAAACATAGAGGATGTTGAGCCCCTGGAGCCTATCCAAATGGAGCTCAACGAGGATGAAGATGATGCTATTTACGAATGGTTCTATGATCACCGGCCATTAGTTGACACACCCCACGTCAATGGGCCAAGCTACAAGACATGGAACATGACACTGCCCCAAATGGCGGCATTGTTTCGGTTGAGTCGGCCGCTGATCTCGGAAGTTGTGGATAAGAACTACTTCTATCTCTTTGATCTCAAGAGCTTCCTTACCGCAAAAGCGCTGAATGTGGCTCTTCCAGGAGGCCCAAGATTCGAACCCTTATACAAGGATATTAACCCCAACGATGAAGACTTTGGCGAGTTCAACGCCATTGACCGAATTATCTTCCGAAATCCCATTCGAACAGAGTTTCGCGTCGCTTTCCCATATCTTTACAATTCACTACCGCGCAGTGTACATCTAGCTTGGCATTCTCAACCACAGGTTGTTTTCAACCGTGTTGATGATCCGGATCTTCCCACATTTCATTTCGATCGTCGAATCAACCCGATTTCATCACGGACGGTGGCTCCCAAGAATGTGGAGATTTCTCACGAGGATGAGCTGTTTGGATCTGGAAGCAACGAAGAACCTGAGGAGCTGGCTTTCGAGCTCCCAGCTGCGGTTGAGCCTTTCCTAGCCGACGAAGACATCGAAAGTGAAGATACTTCATCTGCCATTGAACTATGGTGGGCACCATTCCCCTTCAACCGACGATCTGGCAAGATGGTTCGTGCACAGGATGTGCCCCTTATCAAGCAGTGGTATCTCGAGCATCCCCCCTCCGACCGACCTCCTGTGAAGGTTCGAGTGTCATATCAGAAGTTGCTCAAAAACTTTGTCTTGAATGATCTTCATAAGAAGAAACCCAAGGCCCAGAACAATCAAAATCTGCTGAGATCGCTCAAGCAAACTAAATTCTTCCAGCAAACAACGATCGACTGGGTGGAGGCTGGTCTACAGGTCTGCCGTCAAGGTTTCAACATGCTTAATCTTCTGATTCATCGCAAGAACCTTACCTACCTTCATCTTGATTACAATTTCAACCTGAAACCTGTCAAGACGCTGACCACAAAGGAAAGAAAGAAGTCTCGATTTGGAAATGCTTTCCATCTGATGCGAGAAATCCTGAGACTTACAAAGTTGATCGTAGATGCTCAGGTTCAGTATAGGTTGGGTAATATTGATGCTTTCCAGCTCGCTGACGGTATTCTTTACGCGTTCAACCATGTTGGACAGCTCACGGGCATGTACCGATACAAGTACAAGCTAATGCATCAAATCCGTACATGCAAGGATTTGAAACATCTTATTTACTACCGATTTAACTCTGGACCGGTTGGCAAAGGTCCGGGATGCGGATTCTGGGCGCCCGCCTGGAGAGTTTGGCTTTTCTTCATGCGTGGTATCATACCTCTGCTTGAAAGGTGGTTGGGCAATCTTTTGTCGCGTCAATTTGAAGGACGACACAGCAAGGGTGTGGCCAAGACGGTCACCAAGCAACGTGTCGAGTCTCACTTTGATCTGGAACTCAGAGCATCTGTCATGGCTGATCTCATGGACATGATGCCTGAAGGCATCAAACAAAACAAAGTGAACACCGTGTTGCAGCATCTGTCTGAAGCTTGGAGATGTTGGAAGAGTAACATTCCATGGAAAGTGCCTGGATTACCTGCCCCCATTGAGAATATCATTCTACGTTATGTGAAGTCGAAAGCAGATTGGTGGATTTCCGTTGCTCACTACAATCGAGAACGTATTCGAAGGGGAGCCACAGTTGACAAAACTGTAGCGAAGAAAAACGTTGGCCGTTTGACTCGTCTGTGGCTGAAGGCCGAACAGGAACGTCAACACAACCACATGAAGGATGGCCCATACGTCTCATCAGAAGAAGCTGTCGCAATCTACACAACCACAGTCCATTGGCTAGAGTCTCGCAAGTTTTCTCCCATTCCCTTCCCTAGTGTCTCTTACAAGCACGACACCAAAATTCTGATTCTCGCACTTGAGCGATTGAGAGAAGCATACTCGGTCAAGGGTCGTCTAAACCAGAGTCAACGTGAGGAGTTGGCCCTGATAGAGCAAGCTTACGATAGCCCAGGCACAACACTGGAGCGAATCAAGCGATTCTTGCTGACACAGCGAGCTTTCAAGGAAGTCAACATTGATATGAACGACAACTATAGCACCATTAATCCCGTTTATGACATTGAACCCATTGAAAAGATTAGCGACGCTTACCTGGACCAGTATCTCTGGTATCAAGCTGACCAAAGACATCTTTTCCCAGCATGGATCAAGCCGTCAGACTCCGAAGTACCGCCGTTGCTGGTGTACAAGTGGGCTCAAGGCATCAACAATCTTGGCCAAGTATGGGAGAGTGAGAATGGCGAGTGCAATGTCATGATAGAGACAGAACTTTCCAAGGTCTACGAGAAGATGGAGTTGACGCTTCTCAATATGTTGTTGAGATTGATTATGGATCACAATCTTGCTGACTACATTACCGCCAAGAACAATGTTCAGCTGACATACAAGGATATGAACCATGTCAACAGCTATGGAATGATTCGCGGTCTTCAATTCTCGGCGTTTGTGTTCCAATTCTATGGACTTGTTCTTGATCTATTACTGCTTGGACCCCAGAGAGCCAGCGAGATCGCTGGACCGCCACAAAGCCCCAATGACTTCTTGCAGTTCCGCGACCGGGAGACCGAGTCGAGACACCCCATTCGTCTGTACAGTCGCTATATCGACAAGATTTGGGTGTTCCTCAGATTCACCGCCGAAGAGTCCAGGGATCTTATCCAGCGTTTCCTAACGGAACAGCCTGACCCTAACTTCGAGAATGTCATTGGGTACAAAAGCAAGAAATGTTGGCCAAGAGATTCTCGCATGCGTCTCATGCGACATGACGTCAACCTTGGTCGTGCAGTCTTCTGGGACCTCAAGAATCGTCTTCCGCGATCTATTACCACAATCGACTGGGATGATAGCTTCGTCAGTGTTTACAGTCGAGACAACCCCAACCTTCTTTTCTCTATGTGTGGGTTTGAGGTTCGTATTTTGCCCAAGATTAGAAACCAGAATGAAGAATTCCCCGTAAAGGACAGCGTGTGGTCCTTGGTCGACAACACAACGAAAGAGAGAACCGCCCATGCTTTCCTGCAAGTCACCCAGGATGATATTCAGAAATTCAACAACCGCATTCGACAAATCCTCATGTCATCGGGCTCAACCACTTTCACCAAGATTGCCAACAAATGGAACACTGCTCTCATTGCCCTCTTCACCTATTATCGTGAGGCTGCAGTCTCGACCATTGAGCTTCTTGACACCATTGTCAAATGTGAGACCAAAATTCAGACCCGAGTTAAGATTGGCTTGAACTCGAAAATGCCCTCGCGTTTTCCACCAGCCGTGTTCTACACCCCAAAGGAGCTGGGTGGCTTGGGAATGATATCTGGTTCACACATCTTGATCCCTGCTAGTGACAAGCGCTGGTCTAAACAAACAGATACTGGTGTTACTCACTACAGAGCTGGTATGACGCATGATGAAGAGACCCTTATTCCCAACATTTTCCGTTATATCATCCCTTGGGAATCAGAATTTATTGACTCTCAGCGGGTCTGGACCGAGTACTCACAGAAACGTCTTGAGGCCAATCAACAGAATCGCCGCCTGACACTGGAAGATCTTGAAGACAGCTGGGACCGCGGATTGCCCAGAATCAACACATTGTTCCAGAAGGATCGAAGCACATTGAGTTTTGACAAGGGTTTCCGCGCCCGTGCCGAGTTCAAGATGTATCAGCTGATGAAGGGCAATCCTTTTTGGTGGACGAGTCAACGACATGACGGTAAACTGTGGAATTTGAATGCCTACCGTACTGATGTTATCCAAGCTCTGGGAGGTGTTGAAACTATTTTGGAGCATACCCTGTTCAAGGCTACAGGTTTCCCTTCATGGGAAGGTTTGTTCTGGGAGAAAGCGTCTGGATTCGAGGAATCCATGAAGTTCAAGAAATTGACAAACGCCCAGAGATCTGGTCTCAACCAAATTCCTAACCGTCGCTTCACACTTTGGTGGTCGCCAACCATCAACAGAGCCAACGTGTACGTCGGTTTCCAGGTGCAATTGGATCTGACAGGTATCTTCCTGCACGGCAAGATTCCCACTTTAAAGATCTCTCTCATTCAAATCTTCCGTGCACATTTGTGGCAGAAGATTCACGAATCAGTTGTGATGGATCTTTGTCAAGTCTTTGATCAAGAATTAGAATCTTTGGGTATTGAAACTGTGCAGAAAGAGACTATTCATCCGCGAAAATCTTACAAGATGAACAGTTCTTGCGCCGACATTCTGCTTTTCGCCAGTCACAAATGGAATGTTACTCGCCCGTCGCTTTTGTATGATACTAAGGACACAATCGAGCCAACATCAACTAACAAATTCTGGATCGATGTACAACTACGATACGGTGATTACGATTCTCATGACATTGAGCGTTATACTCGTGCCAAGTATCTGGATTACACAACCGACAGTGCTAGTATTTACCCCTCAGCGACCGGTTTGATGGTTGGAATCGATCTTGCCTATAACCTTTACTCAGCTTACGGAATGTATTTCCCCGGTTTGAAGGTGCTCCTTCAGCAGGCGATGGCCAAGGTTATGAAAGCCAATCCCGCGCTGTACGTTCTACGTGAGCGTATTAGGAAGGGACTGCAGCTCTACGCCTCTGAGAGCAGCCAGGAGTTCTTGAACTCGCAAAATTACTCGGAACTGTTTAGTAACCAGACCCAGCTGTTTATTGACGATACTAACGTTTATCGTGTAACGATTCACAAGACATTTGAGGGCAACTTGACTACGAAGCCCATCAACGGAGCCATTTTCATTTTCAATCCTCGTACTGGCCAGCTCTTCTTGAAGATCATTCACACTAGCGTATGGGCAGGGCAGAAGCGTCTTGGACAGTTGGCGAAATGGAAAACAGCCGAAGAAGTTGCAGCTCTGATTCGATCATTGCCTGTGGAGGAGCAGCCGAAACAGCTTATCGTTACACGAAAGGGATTGCTAGATCCTCTCGAAGTACAACTTGTTGATTTCCCAAACATTTCCATCCGAGCTTCCGAATTGCAGCTTCCATTCCAGGCTGCCATGAAGGTGGAGAAGCTGGGAGACATGATTTTGAGGGCTACGGAACCACAAATGGTGTTGTTTAATCTTTACGACGAATGGCTGAAGAGCATATCTTCATACACAGCCTTCTCTCGTTTGATTCTTATTCTTCGTGCTCTGCACGTTAATCTGGATAAGGCGAAATTGATTCTTCGACCAGACAAGACCGTTATCACACACGACCATCATATCTGGCCGTCTATGGGCGACGAAGAATGGATCAAAGTTGAAACGCAGCTCCGAGATCTGATCCTCAATGACTACGGAAAGAAAAACAATGTCAATGTATCCAGTTTGACTAGCACTGAGGTGCGAGATATTATTCTGGGCATGGAAATCTCGGCACCCTCTATGCAAAGACAGCAGGCCGCCGAGATTGAGCAGCAGCAGGAACAACAGCAATTGACTGCTGTTACTACCAAGACACAGAATGTGCACGGGGAGGAAATCATTGTCACCACAACATCACAATTCGAGCAGCAAACGTTTGCTTCGAAGACTGAATGGAGAACCAGGGCCATTGCCACATCCAACCTGAGGACACGGGCCAAGAACATCTATGTCTCGTCAGTTGATAATGACCTAGATGACATGACTTACGTTATGCCCAACAATATTCTCAAGAGATTTATCACAATCGCCGACTTGCGGGTCCAAGTAGCTGGCTACCTCTACGGTGCCTCGGCACCAGACAACGACCAGGTGAAGGAGATCAAGTGCATTGTGATGATACCCCAGATTGGTGGGCTCCGCAATGTCCAGCTTCCCCAGAAACTTCCGCAGAGCGATTTCCTGAACGGGATGGAACCTTTGGGAGTCATCCATACCATGTCAGGTAGCGAATTGCCCTATATGTCAGCACCTGATGTGACAGAACACGCCAAGCTACTAGATGCCCACGAAGAGTGGGACAAGACGAACACAGTGACGGTGGCGGTGTCATTCACTCCTGGCAGTGTATCTCTATCGGCTTGGGGTCTCACTCCCCCAGGCTATAAGTGGGGTGCTGAGAACAAGGATACACAGAGCGATCAGCCTCAAGGGTTTACCACAACGATGGGAGAAAAGCGGAAGTTGTTGCTCAGTCCCCGGTTCAGAGGATTTTTCCTGGTACCAGATGATGGACGGTGGAACTATAGTTTCATGGGCAATGCCTTTGGTGGTATGGAGAAGAAGGCAGTGCATGTGAAGTTGGACACCCCGCTTCCGTTCTACAGTGACCATCACCGGCCGGTCCATTTCCAGAGCTTTGCGGAGCTAGAGGACATTTGGGTTGACAGGGCGGACAACTTTGCATAAGTTCTAGCAAAACCTATCAACTCGGGAAGTAGCCAAGAGATCAAGCCGGCTGCGTTGCCGAATGGGGTAGGCATCAATGCCGGAATGGAGCGCGATGACGGAGAGGCTAAGGGAGCCAGGGTAGCACCGTGCCGAGATGGATTATGGGAGCATGGAAAGGGCCGGTTGCATCGACATGTTTTTTTTGATGGACCGCGGCTCGGAACCTGGGGAAGCGAGGGTTAAACAGACAGACACAAGTCCCTTTACATGGATGGGTATGCCGGCGTTGTACTTTGGTGGAGATGTACGGTGGAGCGAGAAGCTCTGTGTATTGTAAATCAACCACCAACTGGGGCCAAAAGGGTGTGTAAAACTATGAGGGGGGATCTTTTCTTTCTTTTACTTTCCAGAATGGCAAGTCTCGATCTTGTGTGAATACGAACTAATTACGTACTTTAAGATAAATGTTCCGGTGCAATGTGATGATGATGAGTCTTGGGTGCCTCGGGATGTCTGTCTGTCATGTTTACCAGTAGACACGCAGGGTCTTGCAGGCACATGCCATGGTGGGCATCGTATCGGTGGTGAACGAACATGTTTACACCGTCTAGCCCTTGCAGGACACGACGTAGGATGCTGCGTGTATCAACCGTCGGGGTGGGAGGAAGAGGGATGACGATGTGCAAAGGAACCAGGAAGCATGCATGACAAGGGGGAAAGGGAAAGGGGGAGAGGAGTAACAGTGGCATCGATAGACATGTGCATCCCAGATTTGAAGAATTAAGCCCATTTACAAGGACTGAAAATCTTCAAGCCAGGGCCGAGATGGGTCAATGTCTCCGGGTTCACCGAGCTCGCGGAGCGGCGCCCAAATGCCGGGGCGCGGAATAGGCGCCGAAGGCAGATAGACATACATATCTAATGGATGCCGTTGGTCGATTCTGATGCTAGGGGAACGTTTTAAAATTGGCCCTCTTCATGCGTTTATGCGCTGTGGCGTGGGGGGAGTTTTTGTGTGAGTGGCGGTGCAGGACATGCCACATTAGCCATAATGAAGTGCAGTCAAGGAAAAAGAACTGGAAACACTGGCAGCAGCACTCAAGGTAACGCTGCTGTCGTGTCTGCGTATCAGGACGTCTACAATGAGGGCTGCACCAGCCGGGACGTCCGAATCATGGGGAGCAGAGCAGAAGTGGAAATAAGTTTGTTTGACGTGGGTGAGGTTAGGTGGTGTGAAATGGGCATGAAAGGATACAGAGGCAACGGGCAGAGCGAAGTAAGATGAAGCAAGTGCTGGTTTCGAAATGTAAAAATAAAAGACAATGCCTATGGGCTGTAGCCAAAAAAAGAACATGAACTCAAAACAACAGACAGTGTGAGCAAGGAGTCGCCGAGAGGCAGAAGTTGGGATGAACTCCTCATCGGCCAAGCCTGAGGAAGTGCTCGGTAATGCGTGATATTGCGTGATGCGAGGTACGAGGCATGAAGCAATAGATACTGGGTATTAGATAGGCACTCAGTTACGAGTTTACCCATTGAGTGAGATAGGAGCCAGTGCACCCAGTACTAGGTAGGTAGCAGTGCTAGCAATGGGCAACACTAACACATACGGGACACCAAAAAGAGACATACCGGTGACGCGGAAGAAGTTTCTAATGTCCTTCGATGAGAGAGGACTAATGCCAGCCCGTTGCTCTTCCGCTTCCATAGCTTCCATCTAGACCTCCTCTGTAGGAGTACTGCCGCTTGCCTGGTTGCAAGGGCCCGGGCTAGACCTCGTTAGTCCGTCGATCAATGGATACAATTTGGGACTCAGGGACGTCGCTCAACTGCAGGGGCCGTGGATGAGGTGAGTGAGGGGGGGGAGGGGGGTTGGTTTGGAAGAATGGGAGTTGGGAGGGTCGTCTTATTGCCGTCGTAATGTGTGGGTGGAGAGAGAGGAGGGCGGGCTTATGAGGCTTGGTTGTGAGGCACCAGCATGCCTGAACATGCAAACCTGGCAAGTAAGTTCTGGCCTTCCAATCCAGGTTCTAGATGAGGTTTTGTACAACCTGACTGGTGGCCAATTGATTGCCGATTCTCCTTTTAGTCAGGCACACAGGTCCAAACAGCCAGCCACTCACCAGTGTGCGGCTCGGAGCGTGTGTGAGGCATTACTGGACGCTCAATCCGTTTCCGAGAACCGACGCCAGCTTCGGTCCTGCCATCCGGAGTTGATTAAATGAAAGCAAATATGAGGGTGGAGCAGTGATGTGCTTGAGCCTGTGACTTGACGGCCGGTGAGCAGCGAGGATGGGGCCGTGTAATCCATAGTAAATGATGGTGGTAATGAGTGGTGGTCCAAGCCAAAGTCTATACAGGCAGATAGACACCTGCAAACAGTTATACAGACGTATGTGTACAAGTACGCGCACCTGAACTCTAATTACCTTGTTACCTGGGTAAGGTAGGCATAGTTTTTTGACCTGTATGTACGGTTTCTGACCAGGAGTCAGTCATTGGGAGCAGCAGGGGGCAGAAATCACAGCAGTGGTGGTGGTGGTATACCATTGCAACTTACTACATACCAACTACTACGTACGTAGTCGAGTAGTACTGCCGTTTCCAGGATTCCCTGTCGATGAGCGGTTCGATTCGATAGATAACTTACTACCTTGGGCAGCCAATAATGTGCAATGTAGCAGCAGCAATATGCAGGCCTCTCCGTTATTGAGTCCCTGGAGTCCTGTCTCCATTCGGACCCCATACTCGGAGAGCACAGACAACGCAAAGCATGGCCAGGGCGTTAAAAGGGTTGATTTTACTTTTGATTTCTCCACAAAGGCAATGTGAGGCCCCAAGAGGCTCCAACGGCGCGAGCGCATAGGACAAGTACAAGGTATGACTTCTGGTTCCTAATTAGCAACGCGGCGAAAGGGCCGTTGCGAGGGTTGGGCAGCGCAACCAGCACCCAGCACCCAGCACACACACACGAGGCCAAGCTTCTTGATCTTGCAATTTCTCCCGGACCTCTCCGCGCTGTCTGTGGGCACGTTCGGATGACGACGACATTGAGATCACGAGAGATGGGGCGGCCGTGTGACGGAACCACGGGAGAGCGATACAAGTGCAGAGAGAGGATCATGCCCGAACACTTGGACGAGAGCGCATTGATCATCCATCATACAATGCATGCCGAGGTGTTCCGTGTTGTTCCCAAAGCTTTCAAGAGCCGTTGCTTAGTATCAGGTAGTATATGGAGGACTGCGACCCAACACCCGAGGTGCTGTTCCCAGTCGAACAGAGCAGTTCTATAGGTTGGTGCACGGAGTAATAAGGATGAGGGAAGGGAAGGGAGCGTGCGTTGGCGTTTGCGTTTGTGTTCAGCACAGGAAGAGAAGTGAACGCCTCACTGGCAGCTTGAAAGCCTCAATGGGACAGCACGACCTGAACAAGACCTGGTCCGGGTGGCTGTTCGCTACCACCCTACCTGAATAGGCGCTGAACCCGCCCCTGTTCAGCAGCCCCCGGCCCCTGTGCGGCCCCTGTACCAGCCTTGTATCGGCCCTGTAGCTGGACCGGTATGGACCTTGTATGGGCCTGTGTGCCCTGTAACTGGAACAGAATGCTTAATACCTACCTAGTCTACATGATGCAGCGTAGGATTTCTCCTCGTCTTGGTATGGAATATGCCAGGCACTTACTGCGATATCAAAAACTCGCCCTCCGCACTCATGCTGGTAGGCTGGGGATATTATTAATAATACCAAGGCAACATCTATATCTCCAGGCATCTCAAGTCATCTGTATGGGATATTATACTGTACAGTTCGCTCTGGGCCTGTACTTTGGCTAGTTGATATATGGCCCAAGCCTTGTGAACCCCCACTGACTTCGATGTTGATCAACTCAGGTACCCGGCCAGACCCTAACCATGGAACAAGGCAGAAGGCGCTTCCTAGTTTTTCAGGTCGTAGCTACTATGTATGGAACTCACCATGCTAGAACCTGCTAGTTCAACGTTAATACCTGCCAAGCCCACCCATAAACAAAGTTGCCTCACTGCAAGTACGACCTGGTCAAGTACCCAGCGTCTGGTAGGTGCGACCATCTATTTTCAACATCCGTTTCGTGAGATTACCGCTTTGATTTCTTTCATGCGACTCCATCCTGCGTCTTGCTTTGGCATCGCCATGCCGCCGCCGCCACCGCCGTCGTTGGCTCGCCCCCTTTTCTTTCGACAGCTCAGCTGCCATCTCGCCTTTAACCGTTGATGCAATGAATTTCGGGGCCTATTTTGCGTGGCACCATCCTGGCAACGTGCGCGACCTGGCTGTGACCTGTTCGGGACGCCTGGAACAAGGAGACGGAATAGCCGTGTCTGTGGTGTCTGTGTGGTCCATCTTGTTGGGGTTGGCTTCCCAGGCAGGTTTGCTTGATGTCATCAGGAGCGGAGGCATGGAGTAACTAGGCCTTAAGCAGCAGATTGGAAGAAGCCTCATCCAGCCAAGCTAGGCTACTACACCATTGATCATAGACCACCGCCAATGGACACAACCAACGACAACCGCCTCCACTCCATTGTTCGTCCTTTCTTCGCCCACACCCTTCACTTCCCTTGGGGATCCGGAGCCCAGCCCGGCCCGGCTACTTGCACGCAGCAGGGCATCGCATCGCGCATGGACACATGGCACATGGCAGACTATCGTCACCCACGCGCACACGTAAGGAAGTAATTAATTACTAGTACACTACACAGGCACAAATCACACACTCCATCGCGCACACCCACCCTCTTGCCTTCTCCTGGGCCTGGGGAGCCAGTCTGTTCGCACTCCACGGCAACATGCTTTGCATTGCATCTGCCGATGAACGAGAAAATGCATCTAGAAGCGGTCATGCCGGCCAGCCATGAAGGCTCGCCGCTCGTCCATCCGGCTTTACTTCTGGAGATATGGCAGGTCCCACGAATGCACACTTGAGGGCAGCTTGTTTCTGTTTTCGCAACCCGCGCCCGAATGTCGAGCTGCTGGGCAGCAAAGAGAGGAAAGGCTGGCCGCCGCCCGCCACCACCACCGTTGCCATCGCCATTTCCCCCGCGCGCTATGCCATGCCGGCGTGCATCAACCTAGAGGCTGGCTGTCAATTGCCCGACGAGCACATCTGGTCCCCGCTCTGGCCTCTCTCTCCCTCTCTCTCTCTTTGTGTCTGTGTTCGGTCATGCTAGTCACATTCACGCTCAGTTGCCTGACAGGGCTTCGTCTGCATCAACAGCCCCTTCCACGTCTAGCCATAACTCCCCTGCCCTAACTACACCTACGCCCGAGGACCCGCCCGTTTCCACTGGTCGAGGGTACTTGCCCACATTCCCGTTGGTTAATAGGCACGCACTCAAGTTGAAAGTTCATCTCTGAAGCAGCTTGGGCTGACCACTGACTGGGCAAGCTTCCCAGGCTTGGCTCTAGCCCGGCTCATCGAGGGTTAGTCGCCTCGGCGGACTCGCATTGGCGCCCCCATCAGTCCCGCCAAAGTTGGCTGGGTCTGGAAATCAGCGGCTGGTAGATCCTGGCGCCCATCCGCTTGTCGGCGCGGCTTGCTATATCCAATTCTCGGCCACAGCCATACCGAGCTGGCTCACTTACACGTCCATCACCAAAATGGCATCCGCTCACACTCACACTCATTCTCATTCCCGTTTGACACGTTCGCACACCCTTCCCGTTGCCCCCTTCTCTGCTTAGATGACTTCGGTACATGTTTGGTTTTCCTTTTGAGACACCCCGTGTGAACGCAGAAACCCGTTCCTGGTTAGCCTCAGGGCCTCGTTGCACGGCTGCCACATCCGTTGACATGTTGCCGCCACACTCCTTTCCATTTATTATAGCCTACCCTGGGCCAACTATAGCCCCCCTTCCACGTCAAAGCTCTCTTGTCATCCTATGCCTGCTTCCCATCTTCACCCGTCCCCACAGACCCGTAATGCCAGCAAGCCCGTAACCGCGGCCCCCCGTCTGGTTGTCCGCCACGTCGATATAGGACAAGTGTTGCTGGGCTCTTGCCCTGGCTCGCTTAGTGTATCGCACCTGTGATCTGAGCCTCTGATCGCCCCTTGGGAGTCCAAGTTCTGGGACGCCTGTCCACATACGGACTCTGCTACATTGCAAACTACCTTGGCTTGGGAGGAGGCAAAAAAAAAGCCTACGTTACCTAGCTTGTTGCCCCTCCTCTGAAGCGCTCTGTCCATTTGTCCCCTTTTCTCCCCGACGGCAGACCTACCGTTGAACTGGTAGTCCCATGGCGGCAGCTTCATTTCCTCTGCCCTATGTACCGTACACAGACCTTGGATTTGCCCGCCCATTCGGCTTTGCTCTCCGGATCCCTTCTGCGAAAGAGTCTTCGTGCTCACGCCAAATTGCCATGTGGATATCCATGCGTGGGAAGTCTTCCACCCCTCCCACACCACCAGGTGCGTAGTTGCATCATGGGCTCAAAGGCAACGGCTCGCTCGGCCGGACTCTGTTTCTACATCAGGCAGCACCAAGAACATGGCATAAAGATCTTCAAATTATCCATCCCTCGGCGCCAGCGATGGGCTGTGAACATGTCTGTGTAAATGGCAAGTCCTGGAAATCACCACAGGGAAACATCTAATGTGCTCTTGTCTGCTTAAGCATAAAGTACATTCCCAGAAGGCACTGGCATACGCGCTAACTTGTTTCCTCTACGATTTGTCCTCGGCATCAGCGACGTAATACATCCCTGGCCATTAATCCATCCAAGACTCTCTTAGCTTTCCGCAGTCCGGGGGGGGTATTTTAAAAATGGACCAGAGGGCCACTAGTTATAAACCTCAGATCTGATGCTACAGGCTCAACCGTTGAATGACAACAACAAGGATAACGGGGCATAACTATACATTGCTCCCTCTACCCGCTCTTAACTGGCCATAATTAGTCCTTGCATCTTCTCGAATCATTCCAAGATAAGTCACGCAAACACGACATATCTCTCTCGCCAAGTCACTTATACTTCTTTTCCTTGTTTCCATTCTTCGATACGACCACCAAACCCAACCCCTGCAACATTTAAACTATACTGTCGACTCAACTATCAGCCATCGACCACTAAGAAGATCGTTCCAGCCAACGAGAACCCGCAGACCTCCTCGTATGCGCATTAACGACACATACTAAATAGCCGCCTTTGCTGGGTTTGGTTTTCTAATCTATACATACTTACAAACACGCCGCCCATCTCAACCTGACTTTGGTTATCGACAACAATAAGAACCACCTGCAAAAAACGATTGCCGTCCCCCCCCCGCGCACAACTGCCGTCCTCGCCGGAGGCATCTTCCAGTGTATCATATTCAGCGTCGTTCTGCGACGCTGCCCCACGAGGGCCCCTCCGTTCCAATTTCTTCCATTCAGTGTCAGGTTTCCGCTCAGAGCAGATCGCTCTGGCGGGACCCATGCGAAAAAAGCACGCTGGCGGGCAACTATCGAGGCGCGAGCTACCACGTGGACTATTCAGGCCAAGAGAGCGAGGCCGAACCGAGTCATCTCCAGAGTTCATACGGCTCGCCTTCTATCAGTCAGCACCATCATCAAAACAGCCATCACCAGCAACATCCACCCTCTTCTCACCGTCCAGGGCTCCCTGCTATTGGAACTGGGCCTCATGGCCAACACACCGCAATAGGCCAGCATCACACTCACCACATGATGATGGAGCAGTCTCCTCTCAGCCATCATCGTATGGATCAATCTCCTCTCAGCCATCACCGGATGGACTCAGCACAATATGGCGGCCATGGTTCAATAATGACGCCCATGTACCAGCATCCCCATGCCCCTCACAACCACTCTCCCAGTACAAGGCATCGTCCGGACGAGCTGGATCTTTCAGTGACGGGAATGGAACTAGACCATCCAGGTCTTGAAGGCATGCATCAAGCTTCAATGGGAGCTGCCTATGGACACGCAGCGGCAGCGAATGTTGCCGCTGGCCAACACCGTCCAACGCACCACCACCACCACCTACCGGATATGGGGCTGTCTTCGAAGATGGTGCTTCGGGAGGAGATCGGGGAAGGTGCACCGAGTATGGTGGGGAAAGAAGGGATGCCGCCTCCAGCACCACGACCTAAGGGCCCGAAGCTCAAATTCACACCCGAGGACGACCAGCTCTTGATTGATCTCAAAGAGCAGAAGAACTTGACTTGGAAGCAGATTGCCGACTTCTTCCCTGGGCGGTCATCAGGTACATTGCAGGTGCGCTATTGCACGAAATTAAAGGCAAAGACGACGCAGTGGACAGAAGAAATGGTAAGTTATAAGCATCTCACCCTTACACCGAAACCACCGCGGTGTGCGTGAACCATTGTATAAGAGCCATGGGCCATTGTTTGTAGCGCGCTCGCCGTGTTTTCAGACCCATGTTCTTTCCGACAGCAGAATTGATTGAATAGCCAATGTTCATTTACGAGAACCTACCAGAATTAACAGTATTTTGTTGCAGGATCACAAACTTCGCAACGCGTTGCAAAACTACGACAACGAAAAGTGGCGTATTGTGGCGCACAAGGTCGGCGGCGGCTTTACACCGGCTGCGTGTCGCGACCGAGCTTGGGAGCTGATGGGCGACGACCCCGAAGAGCTCTATCATTCGCTCTCCGCGACCGAAGTGTCCCCTGAGGCCGGCGACCAGAGCTACACACAACAATTACAGTAATAGCGCGGCGGGCATTGCACGGTGTGCGATGAAGGTCCGTCGGAAATTACAATGGGGGAGTTTCTTTCTTTTTTTTTTATCCTTATTTTAGTGTCTTTTCCAAGGGAGCATTTGTACGAAAACCACGGGGTGCAGGACAACACTGCTGCCAACAACATTCAGTCACACTGGCCGGCCATTTCCGAAACCGCCGCCCATGATCACTAAAAAAAGATGAGATTTGCACAATGAGGGTTACGAATGGGTCTGCTTTAGTTTGAACAGGCGTGGGCATGGGCATGGGCATGGGCGGGTTTACAGAAATCTACTACAACAAATACAATATTTATCAATATCTGGTCGATTTCGCTCCGGGTGGTTACCTTCTTGTTTCTTTAATAATCGTGTCTAAGTACAGAATACTGTATACTCATTTTTTCATAAAGCAAAACCTTTGCTACAGCAAGGTCTTCGGTCCTAGATGAGCCGCTTCCCTCAACACCGTACACACCTATCTGGGCATCTCCGCACGGCGAAATGTCGAGATGGGTTACATTTACACCTCCACAGCTCTTACCACCACGAGACAAGACAGCATTGAATATTTAAGCCCTAGTACGGGAAGATTGGTTCAGTCTTGACGGACCCCCACGACCTTTACCGCACACGCCACAGCGGTCTTGAGACCGTGGGGTAGAGGGGTGAAATTAGGGGTCGTCCTAAAAGGAGGAGAAGGCGAGAATATCGAACAGGCCCTTTCCGCGAGCATCTTAGCTACTGCCTCTATTTGTAGGTATACGCAGATTATCAACTAGGTACCCAGTCACAACAGCAACTTCCGGACCGATAGCAGAGAGTCTCTGCGGGCGAATTTGGGGGTTGTGTCTAACGCAAAAATGACATGATGAGGGAGGCTTTAGCCTCACTTGGGGCTAGCTGGGAAAGGCCTCATGGGGATCCCGGCGGGTTGGTCGAACCCTTGCTTTAAGGTTGCACGACAGCCAGTTTGACAGGGCACTACCAGCAGAACAATGTTACTGAGGGCATTGTTGAGTGTATACGAATATCACGGACTATGCGACTTGTTTTCTAGAAATGGGTGGTATTACTGAGCATTCTTTTACATTCAGCTCCATGCCACTTTTTCTTTTGGTCGACACAGACTAAACTAACCACGATATGCATGGGCTAAGGTAAGAGAGCACAGCAGCAGACAAGCAACAAGGGGGAGCAGACAAAGCCAAGCACACAATGTGTAGGCGCAGCCCAATGGTATGTGCAGGCTGTCAATCGCCACGGGTACGAGGTTTCAACGACAACGAATGCTTGATTGACAGCCCCGCCCCATGCGTTCTTTGCATACTCGATAAGACTACCTAGCTACTAGTCATAGTTTTTGTTACATCCATCGACGTCTGGTCTGGTGATGTGCCTGTGGCAGGACCACACCCAGCCGAGCTACCGGCAGAAGTGTGGTGGCAATTCAGCCAATGGCACAACGGACGTGATACCTACTAGGCTGCGGATCGGACGACTAGTCATTTATTTGTTTCTTTTTCATGCATCGCCTTGAACACCAAAAGGGGGAATCATCTAGAAGGGGGTAGGGGGGTGGGGAAGGCAAGGATGGACGGGATATGAAGGGTTGGGAATGGACAGACTAACAAAAAGAAAAGAAAAGATGGAAATAAAGACTGGGAGGTTTGGATGGCCCTGGCTCGTAGGGCTGGATGACATGGTATCAACTGATGGATTAATGAATTGATACTACGGTACAGGTAGAGAGTAGGTATTCAAGTAAGAACACTAAGTAATACACTGCTACTCTCTACTAGACGGTATGGATTGATACGTACAAACGTACTACGTACTCCGTAACCTACCTTGGTTTCCTCAGCCCCATTAGCTCAAGATAGGAAAATCACTACGAAGTGGCATGGGAGAAGGAGAGGGAGTTGCGTTCTTCAGTTTCAGGTTGAGACAAAACGTCGGATGAAGACTGACAGGCCCACGGATCGGGAGACCGACAGGGAGGGGTGGCGGTGCATTTAGGAGCCAGCCGGTGGCTGGGGCGGGCCGTGTATATTTTTGTGCATTAAGCATTGGGGGGCATGAACTATATCGCGATATGATGGGTTCATGGAGACAGATGTTTTCCTTTTTTTTTTTTTTTTGGTCTCTGGGATTCTCTGATATTATCTAGGTGAGTATTCCACGGTACCTACCTAGCGTAGTACTTTAGCATCTTTTTCAGCAGTTGCTTTTCTTCTTTACGATAGGAACTGCACAGTGTTATGTCGGGTAACACGCATGTGAGAGAAATGCCGCCGGTACGTGCCGACTCTAGTGGACTTTTTTGACCTTGTCAGGCTTGGATTAGCTACCCACTACCTACTACCTACACAAGGGTTGCCCTGTATTTTACAGGCAAGTTAGGACAAGTCAAGGCAGGTGTTAATCAGGTATTAGGCTCTGTAGGTGTAAAAAGCCTGGGAGGGTTCTTTATTTGCTTCGGGATACCTTAACGATTGGCGAGACTCACGTCAGCCAAGCGCTGTCACTAAAATCTAGAACAGGGAGTTGAGGCTATATTTACCACCTGCAGCCCTGGGGAGGCTTTACAAAGCCCTGACGAACCACTAGATGATAATTGTGGACTGCAGATTGTGAGACTAGGTTGAATTAATTATGTGCAGATCAAGACGTGCAGCAGTTTTGCCCTTGCTGACATTTACCATTACCCATTACACTTACTCTTTGCATTTAACTACACCACCACTCCAAATGGATCCGTTATGGTCTGGTTACCCAAAAATGATAAAAAACGGCATTAGCTGCTGCACGCGCGTACAGTACACACACACACACACACGCCTTTGGCGTCCGACCACAACTGACTGAACTGACGAATGCGCTCGCCCGCAGCGCCAATCAGGGTAGCATTCCCAATCATTAGCTGGGGAAGAACGACGAATTGGGTGTGGGTTTTCCATTAGGCTTTTTCTTCGTTGGGCTGCTTGGGGATCCTTTTTTTGGGGGGGGGGGGGGGGGGGGTAGTCACGGAAGTTTTGGGTAAGCTAGGGGGGTGGGGTGGTGTAAGAAGAGCAAGAGAGTGAGTGTGAGGCTACAGAACTACGGGATGTTGGCCCGCCCGAAGACGGAGTACGCACGGAGGATGGAGTAGGGGGTTTGGCATCCGAAAACAATTCGAGGCTGCCGGGAGTTTGGACGGCCTGAAACAAAAGCCAAGATGCAAGCAGGTATCAATTGCAATATGTATGTAAGTTTTGACGCGCCCCCTAAGAGAGCACAGCGAACGCCCATCACATCTGCGATGCCTGTCATTCGTTTTGAACCATACTGTAAATGGGGGCCTTCTCGGGGAGGAAGCCTAATAACCCCCCCCCCCCCCTTCACTTCCCTTCCTATCCCTTCCTCCCGGTTGAGCTGCCCCCACATTCCCGAACGACCTAATATAAATCTAAACAAAAAACTGGGCTATCTATCTATCTCTCTCCCCCCCGGTACAGAGAGAGACAGAGAGAGAGAGAGAGAGAGAGAGAGAGAGAGAGAGAGAGAGAGAGAGAGAGAGAGAGAGAGAGAGAGAGAGAGAGAGAGAGAGAGAGAGAGAGAGAGAGAGAGAGAGAGAGAGAGAGAGAGGCCAGGATGACATTAACATGTAACGTGTGTGTAGTGTAGTGTAGGCAGGTATTATTAGAGTTCACCATGAAACTAAAAGTAGGGAGTTAGTTAGCCGGGCCACTGCCGTTCAATGATCAAGTTCGCCGGCGGCGCTACTAACTAACTCTCTGGGTAGCTGACTCGTGGCGAGCGGGCCGCAGTTTTTTATTATGTTCTGGTTCCGAAACGAAAAGGGAAAAGACGTGGGAAAGTGGAAAACAAGGGCTATTTCCCGACTCAAGATCGGATTGCAGGACCCCCTCCCCGCTAATTACTCTAAATATGTATATCGTTAGTCTAGAGGGGGGGGGGAAAGCAAATCATCATATAACGTCGGATGTTTTCCCGGCGTTTTTACACATCGGCCATTGATGTACGACTAGGGTTATTCCCACCAACGACGGGGAGGCCCTTTCTCCACCTTCACTTTCCTGCTATCTTCATTTGGAGATCCAACATCATTTTTAGCATTCTCCCCCCTTGCTTCCCCTCCTCTCCTGTCCATCCCTGCGATTCTTGGCACCTCTGACAGCCTGTGACTGTGATGGGCGAGCCTGGGCATGGTGGTGTGGTGGCGTAGGTGTTTTGGTTTCTTGGTATTAGTGTTGTCGTTGGGGACTTGACATAGTATGGAGTTGGCGTTGATTATGTTTTTGGTCATTGCGTTTCTAGTCATAGAACATTATATCATAGGTGTATGTATCACTTTCCCTGTATGAAATGCCTTGCCTAGCTGGACTTCGTCCATGATAGCGCCACTCTCTACTAGGTCGATCAGTGTCTTGTGGTTGGGCACCTCCAGACCGTTTGGGAGGCCGTGGCTAAGGAAGGAGGCGGTATCCACCAACCATCCGTTGAAGTCTCGAATCTCGGTCTGCTTGCCGGCACGGACGTCCTGCAGCATGGAGCTGGTGTTGTCCTTTACGACTTGGCCAAGCCGGTACAGCATCGACCTGAGCTCAGGGTGAGAGAAGCGCGTATTGAGCTGTTGCCGGAGACGGTCTAGACGGTGGATGCCGGCAGCCCCGGGAGTTTCATCTGAACCACACGTGCTGCCACCGCTACCACTGCCGACTGCCAAGATTTCTGTGCTGCTAGGATGCTCTATCAGGGCTTGTAGGACTGCGCTCGACTCTGCTAGTAGTTTGTCAATAACTTGGCCGATGGGGCCGTCTTCATTCTCAAACAGCTTGCCGTTCTTGCAACGTAGCACGGCCGTCAGGGGATTGATGGTAGAGTTGACGACAAGCTTCTGCAGCTGCAGGACCCAGAGATCCGCCGACGATACGGCCTTGGCGTTGAGGAGAGTCGCGCCTGCAATGGTGTTGGTAAGATGGCTCACGCTGCTGGTGCTGGTGCTGGTGTCGGCCTTGTTGCTGGTACTGGTGGACTCCTCCGCGCAATTCAATACACCCCGCTGATTAACAAGCACGGGGCCGATGGCGGTATCTGCGGGAGAGGCATGGAGACTCTTAAACGGCCCTTGGGAGATGACCCCATGGTTGTTGACGCCTGCCAAGATGCTGGGCCAGTTGCCGTCTGGATACCTGTGGGCCAGATAGGTCTGGCCATGAGGCGGCCAGAGCTTGGACATGCCATTCTGGAGAAAGACGACCGTGCTGCCGCTGTCAAGGTAGCCACGCATCCGATCGGCCTCAGGCATTGCAGATGACGACTTTGTCGCAATGATGAGGCTGTGCAGCTTGCTGCCGCCGGCAACTTCTCGCACCTCACCATGTTCGGGGGGAGTCTCCGTCCACCATTCAATATCAAAGTTCTTGGCCTTTTTCAGTACCCCAAGCCTCGTGATCTCGATGCCGTCGCTCTCCATCCACTGGGATAGGAGCTCCTTTCTGTGAACCACAAGGGTAATGGGGGGTGGTTGAGAAGGCGCCTGGTGCTCGTGTCTGGAGAGGTAGCTTGCATACAGGCGACCAAGGTTCCCGACACCCAAGATGAAGATTCGGCGATCCAAGTCGTCTCCATACGGCCTTGGCGAAGAGCTCGAGGAGTTGGTACCTCCAGAATGAGTATTGAGGTTCGAAGGGGTCCAGGCGTACAGCTTGGGAGCTGGGCGATTGTCATCAAGCAGAGCCTTGAGCCATGGAGGGCGAGATGACGCTGTTGACGAGTAGTTAGCCATGCCTAGCTGCACAATAGACTGTTGCTGTGGATATTGTTGCCTATGTCGTTGCCTAGATATCTGAGCTTGTAGGACTGATGTCCGGACACGGATATTCTTCGCTATGGCCAATGCCATGCCCACAATCTCGACAACTAGGGTCTTGGGGAATGTTTCTTTTTTTTTTTCACGCTCTTTTTCTGGGCGATTTTTGATCTGAAAACCTCAATTCATCCAGTACAAGTAAAATTCACACACAATGAGTAAATATACAAACTCCCACAGCACACAGACTGAGTCTCGCGAGGATACTCGTGCGTAAGCTGTCGGGTTTGGCGCAGGGAGAGGCAAGGCTTCCTTGGTAGCTCTCTACCCGGCACGATCGAAACGGGATTCTCACGGTGGTTTTGTAGCCCAATTGCAAACTGATGGACCTTCAGTTTACTTGAGATAAGCCGCGCCCCAGAATTGAAGCTTAAATCGTTTGGGTTGTCAAAGAAAGGCAGGACAAAGGCATAGTAACCCCTACCGATACCTGATATAATTGGCTATCGCAAAGTTGATAGAACAAGAAGATAGGGTTGTGATTATTCATTCATAGAATGCACTGTAAAAACAGTTTTGAATATTTGTTTCACCGCAAGCACGTCTCTAATATAGTGAAGTAGTGAAACGAATTATGGGAAGATGGGATGCTTTGCTGATTGAAAGATCAAATTAAGTAGTCTTAGTCGTAGTATTAGTGTTCCCAAGTCTCAATTGATTACCTGATCAGTACCTCGTGTGTATGACCTCTGATGATTATGTTGGCTGCGGTTGAGAGAGAGAGCGTGACTACGCACGTGACCCTTGCAGCACTGTTCTAACTTGAGGATAGAGATCCTCCTTGCAGCCGCTGCCTGGTGAAAAATTGAGATGACAGGCCAATCAGGAGAGCGTGCCTTTGCCCACCCCTGCGCTGCCTGGAAATGCACGCCTCATCAGCCGTTTTGAGGCTTTGAAGCTGTTGCATCGCTCGGCGAGAAGAGTCATCGGGCAACGGCTAAGAATCACCACCTCTTTTCATGATATCTGATTTATTACGACGCCGAGGTTCCCATGCGGGGTGTGATCAGTCAACTCTGAGCATCAGTCCACCTCTTTGGTATCTTCAGCTGTCAACGAATTCACACTCGACACATCTGACATGCTGCTAGGCTAAGCTTACCCACTGTGAGGGTAGAGAGAACAAATCCATAAATCTCTGCGGCTTTGCTGAAAGAAAAAGAGACATAATTTCTACAGAAAATCAGGCGACATAATAGGGATGCCACATTTTTGATACTGGCGATTTTTGCCGCCATTTATGAAACAGTCATCTCGCGGCCGTGAACAATCCTTGCGTCATTGACTTTCACCTCACTTCATCATTCGTATTCTGCCTACTACGTAAGGTCTCCACAAAGAGCCGTTATCATGGATCCCGACAATGCAAATGTACCGGATGATTCCGGTGAGAGCCGTAGTGCACTGCTCAACAGAATGGTCACGGCGGCTCAAGAGGCGTCTGCGAATGACCAAGGGTCCGGCATCCAGGACACTGTTGGCATGACTGAGGATGATGCGCTCAAAAACCTCACCGGCACTGTAAGAGACCAGAATGAGCTAGAACGAGATATCACCCTTCAGGCCAATGTGGCATTGATGGAGGCGGAAGACAAGAAGGACCAGAACCGTATCGTCAAATTGGAGGGCACGCGCCAGCGGTTAAAACTTCAGCTAGACAAGGAGAAGAAAAAGCTGGAGCAAGTATCTGGCAATCCCTACCAATCCCGAAAAGCCCAAAAAGAGATTGAAAGACTCGATGAGGAATATCAGCAGGTCAGCGGTGACATCTCAGATTTCAAATCGCGTATCGAGAAGCGCCACCAGGAAGTTCCACTACCGACTTTACACCAAGGCACGTCTAAGAAGCTGTCTGGTGAGAGCAACCGCGAGTACCTTATTCGAACCGGAAAGATTACCCCCTTTGCCAAGTTGGGAGGCACTCGTCCTGTCGGGATAGAAGGGCAGCTTGCAGATGCTATCCTGGATGCAGAAGAGGAGGCTACTGTGGAGAAGCTTAGGACCGACAATATTGAAGGGCCTGTGTCCCATCAGCTTCTCAGGGGGCCAGGTTTTGGCGAGCATCCAGAATCACCTAAGAGAAGAGTGCAAGAGACTGCAGTAGAGACGGAGTTCTCGCTTCGCCCTCGCAAGAAGCAAAAGGTTCAGAGAGGTCGGAGTCCCTCTGCTGACTTTGAACCGGAAGACTCTGGCTCAGAGTCAGCCGATGACAAAGTTTGGCAGCAAGGGACTGAAGATGATCTGGTTCGCCAGCAGCAGCGCAAGAGCAAAGCGAAAGCAAAAGCCCAGGAACAGGAACAAATTGATCTCAGTAAGATTGATGATGGGAATGAGTCACATTACAAAAAGAGACTCAAGGACTGGGTAGATCGAAGAAGTCGCGCAAGGCGAGCCCAAAGAGAGAACGCCGATGATGGATCGCCGCCAGAAGACAGTGATGATGACGAGGAAGAGTGGTTCAAGCCCTCACCAGGCCGTTCCGACCTCAGCTTTGATGACGGTCTTAAGTTGCCAGGGGACATTCACCCGTCTCTGTTTGGGTATCAGAAGACTGGTGTCCAATGGCTTGCAGAACTATACAAGCAAAGCGTTGGTGGTATCATCGGCGACGAAATGGGTTTGGGAAAGACTGTTCAGCTTATTGCGTTCATTGCCGCACTCCATTACAGCAAGCGACTCAAAAAGCCAGTCATAGTAGTGGCTCCAGCGACTCTCCTGCGGCAGTGGGTGAGTGAGTTTCATCGTTGGTGGCCCCCTCTCAGGGTTTCTATCTTGCATTCTTCGGGGAGTGGCATGATGGATCCGAGACGAGAGGATGAGTATGATTTAGACAATTTCCGCCCAATGGCAACAAAATCCGAAAAGGCTGCGAGAAGGATTGTTAAAGGAGTTGTGACAAAGGGACACGTCTTAGTCACGACATACACAGGCCTTCAAACTTACGCCGAGGAACTGTTGCCTGTGGAATGGGAATATGCCGTGCTTGACGAGGGTCACAAGATTCGCAACCCCAATGCCGAAATCACGGTCAGCTGCAAAGAGCTCAGCACCCCAAATCGAGTAATTCTCTCAGGCACGCCGGTGCAGAATAACCTATCAGAGCTTTGGTCGCTGTTTGATTTTATATACCCAATGCGCCTTGGCACCCTGGTCAATTTTAGACAACAATTCGAGATTCCGATAAAGCAGGGCGGATATGCTAATGCGTCAAACCTGCAAGTCATGACGGCTGAAAAGTGCGCAGAGGCTTTGAAAGAGACTATTAGCGAGTATCTGTTGCAACGATTAAAGGTGGATGTTGCTGCTGATCTTCCCGAGAAGACTGAGCAAGTGCTCTTCTGCAAGCTCACATACGGCCAAAGGAAGGCGTACGAGACCTTTATTAAGTCAGATGAGGTTTCGGCAATTTTGAACAAGCGACGTCAGTCTTTGTATGGAATTGATATTTTGCGCAAAATCTGCAATCACCCGGACCTGTTGGATAAGAGTCTTGGGCAAAAGGCAGGCTATGACTTTGGCAGCCCGAAACTCTCCGCCAAACTGCAGCTTACCAAGGACTTGCTTCAAAAGGTCATGATTCCAAATGGACATAAATGTTTGCTCTTCTCGCAGGGCAAGCAGATGCTGAATATCATTGAAAAATGCATTAGGGAGTGTGATATTACCTACGTTCGAATGGATGGAGAGACACCTGTTGATCGGCGACAGCCCATGATTGACAAGTTCAACACGGACCCTAATATTCACGTCTTTCTTATGACAACTCGTACTGGTGGTTTAGGGACCAATCTCACAGGAGCTGATCGAATTATCATTTTTGACCCTGATTGGAATCCATCAACTGATCTCCAGGCTCGTGAGCGAGCATGGCGACTGGGCCAAAACAAACCCGTTAAAATTTATCGGCTCATGACGGAGGGAACAATTGAGGAGAAGATATATCACAGACAAATTTTCAAGCAATTTATGACGAACAAAGTCCTTAAAGATCCAAAGCAACGCAGCTCATATGATTTATCTGACCTCTACGATCTTTTCAGTTTTAATACAGGCGGCGATGCCGCTGCTCAGCGGAGCGAGGTCTTCAAGGGGGCAGAGTTGAGTCTGGCCAAAAATCCTGATCAAGCTACAGATGGGAAGAATACTATACCAAATAGCGACCTCGGTCGCAGAAATAAAGACAAAGAGCAGCAAGAACTGCAGAAAATGGGCCTCGTGGCTGCAATGGAGGACGTACAAGAGGATAAATCTGCCCATGAAGAGAAGCGCATGCTAGAGGGCATCTTTGCGCGCTCCGTCAACAGCGCTTACGACCATGAACAGATTGTCAATGGCCCACAGAAGGCCAAAGCAGATATAAACGTCCTCCGACAAGAGGCCAACCAAGTTGCGCGCGAAGCCGCTGCCCATCTCCGCAAAGCAAGAGATGAAGCACGTAGAGTGCCAATCGGGACCGTCACCTGGACAGGCGAAGTTGGACAAGCTGGACGACCGGGTGCCAATCGTCGCCGCGGAGGGCCAAGTTCGGCGGGCATCATGAGCAATCTTGCAGATCGTCAGGGCCTAAGCAGCGGTAGTGCTGGAAGTTCGCGCGCTGGAACCCCGGGTGGTGTTGATAAAGATCTTAAAGCCAAGGACTTTGTGCCCATGGTGAAAGCATTTATCAATCGGCACGGAGGCAAGGTTCCAAGCAAGATGTTAGTTGACCACTTCAACTCGTTTTGTCCCGGAAAGAAGCAGAGTGACGAGTTCAAGAACGCGCTTGAAATGGTTGCCGTACTGAATAAGTCTGGTGGCACAGGCCGAGGCATGTGGTCGCTGAAGCCAGGGTTCAAGTGAGCCCACATGTATAGAGTGGAACGGTTTCATCCCTTCTTTCTTTATTTTTCCTTTTCTGTGTAAGATTTAGTCAACACAAGAGCATGCACCACCCTTGAGGGTGTCTATTGTGCATTGCCATTGGGCATCGATTCAGCGTGGAGTATGGCATAGTCTGCTCTTGATATAGAACCTTAATTCAGTCGCATACTACAGCACGGACATAATAGATATGCATATTCACAAGGCCATGGGACCAAAATTGAACATTCACACTTTGAGGCATCTCACTTTGGAACGTTGTATGTGACAGGAAGATTTGTTCATAGCCTTCTTCGGGCGAATTCGTAACTGTCTACTACCTGCTCAAGAGCTGATCATGTGTAATTTTTTTTTGGGTTTACATCATAAACCAGACTTGGCAAGGCAAGGTAGAATGGAGACCAGGCGCACAGTGGGCCGTTCTCCTCGTCTTCCTCAACGCCACAGAGAAACCAGATAGCGAAACTCCTGTCCCAAACCGAGCCAAGCGCACCATTTGTGTGTATGTATGTTTGTGTGTGGGAAAAAAACAAACAAATCACAAACGACGACCACGGCGACCACCCTTTCTGCGGGTAGAATCGGAGGGAGTGGGAGTCACATCCTCAATGCGGCCAATCTTCATGCCGGCACGGGCCAGAGCACGGAGAGCGGACTGGGCACCGGGGCCGGGGGTCTTGGTGCCGTTACCTGAATTCATCACTTTTGTTAGCGAGCCCGAAACTATACAAATATATATATGTATATAGATATAGGATTTGCGTGTGGTTGGCAGGAGTTATGTGTTGTGTGGATTTCGGCATACCTCCAGTGGCACGGATCTTGATGTGCAGGGCGTTGATGCCAAGCTCCTTGCATCGCGCAGCGACGTCCTGGGCAGCCAACATGGCAGCGTAAGGGGAGGACTCGTCACGATCGGCCTTGACCTTCATTCCACCGGTAACACGGGTGATGGTTTCACGGCCGGACAGATCGGTAACGTGGACGAAGGTATCGTTGAAGGAGGCGAAGATACGGGCGACACCGAAAACGAGCTCGCCTAGGAAGCAGAATGTCAGCAAGCCAATACGCACAGGAAGAAAAAAGCCCGCTTCAGCTGTCTCTTTCCCTCTCTCTCATGTTTCGCCAATTATTATTGATTGATTGCAACTTTGCGCGCTGCGATTGAGCGCACGTTCGAGGAGTCGCATATAGAGAGGGAAAGAGCACGCGGGCGTATTTTCTGAGAAATAAAAGAATAGAAGAAGAAAATAACCATACCATCGCGGACGGAGGGGCCCAGGGAGATGTTCTCCTGGGGAGCGCGGGGGGCCTTCTTGGGGGGCATTTTGAAGATCTTGGGACGTCTGGTCTCTCGTCACTTGGCTGTTGAGTTGGGGCGAGGGCGAAATATCGTGATGGCTGGACGGTTTGTTGGTGGTTGCAGACGAGGGTGGCCCCGCGGGGGCGGTGGGGTGCGGCAGAACCCATTTTCAGAAATAACGAGTCGGTGTGCGATTTTCCAAATTTTGAAGCCCTGCCCTACACGAAATTTGCTGCAGCCTTTTAGCCTGGCAGAAGCACAACCCCTAGCCCAGCCCAGCCCAGCCCCCTCTCTGCCGCCCCGCCCTGGGAAATTTCTCCACTGGGTCCTGTGGAAAAAATTTAGCGGACGAGCTTTCTTCCTCTCTTTCTCTTCCTTCTCCCAACACCGACTGTTCACACTAACCCGACCCTCAATCCAACAGCCGACGTCGCAAAGATGACTGCCTCGTACGTTCTTCCTCCATGATGTGCTCAATAGGAACGAGCCCGGTCTCGAGAACAATCCTATGTTGTTTCTGCCTGTGTGCAGATTGTCCGTGGTCCTCTTCGCTGGGCAGTGGGTTCCTTGTTGCTATTTCCTGCAATTTTTTTTTGTAGGGATGGCAATTGGCCCTGCCAGCTCGATCCCTCTCAAGACATCTCCCTCAGTTTCGCAGACTTGGAACATAGTTTGCGGGCTGAGAGACGATGGCTGGGGTGTTGGAGATGAAGATTGGCCTCTGGCATCTTCTCTCTTAAAGTTATTGTCGTCAGGGCAATTGGTGGTTGGCTGAGATATGCCTTCATTCCCCAGTGTTCTACGTTACATCTCTTCTCGAACAGTCTTGATACTGTTTGAGGTGTTGTCGGATGAGCTTTCAAAGGCTTCGAGTACCGCTGGAAACGCGTGGAAAGATACCTAGCCTCACCGATTAAATCCAGTTCGAGTCAGCCTAAGCAGAGAATGTCGCGCTTCAGCTACAGTTCTCGCACCGGCGCTCTGTTCCATACCTCTGGTATGGCGGACCTCGTACTAATCTGATTTTACACACAGCACCGTCCCCACCAACGACCAGATCTTGGTCCCTGAGACTCTGCTCAAGAAGCGCAAGAGCCAGGAGAAGGCTCGCGCTGAGCGCACCGCTGTCACTGAGAAGCGCAAGGCCGTACGTATTCCTTTCTTGTCTCATCCCTGCTGCATTATGATGCATAACATACATCATCAACTAGACCATGTGTCAATGTCGTTGATAATTAACCTTCTTTCGGGTCTGATCTTGCCAGATCACAATCATATTGTCTTGCTGTTTACTTGAGAGAACCTCGACTAACAGTAATCTAGTCCAACAAGGAGAAGCGTGGCGTCATCTTCAAGCGTGCTGAGAAGTACGTTCAGGAGTACCGCAGTGCCGAGCGTGAGAAGATCCGTCTTTTCCGCGCCGCCAAGGAGTCCGACTCTGCCTACATCCCTGCTGAGGCCAAGTTGATCTTCGTCATCCGTATCAAGGGGTATGTTCTCACCGCTCTCCCGCTCATTATAAGGCAAGGTTATTAACAAGCATTTTAGTATCAACAAGATGCCCCCTAAGCCCCGCAAGACCCTCCAGCTGCTCCGTCTTCTCCAGATCAACAATGGTGTCTTCCTGCGTGTCACCAAGGCCATCACTGAGATGCTGAAGATCGTTGAGCCCTGGATCGCCTATGGTTACCCCAACCTGAAGTCCATCAAGGAGCTTGTCTACAAGCGTGGATACGGCAAGGTCAACAAGCAGCGTGTTGCCCTGACCGACAACTCCATCATTGAGGAGAACCTCGGCAAGTACGGTATTGTCTGCATGGAGGACTTGATCCACGAGGTCTTCACTGTTGGCCCCAACTTCAAGCAGGCCGCCAACTTCCTGTGGCCCTTCAAGCTGAGCAACCCCACTGGTGGTTTCCGTACCCGCAAGTTCAAGCACTTCATTGAGGGTGGTGATCTCGGCAACCGCGAGGACGCTATCAACGCTCTCATCCGCCAGATGAACTAAAGTAAAAACGGAAAACAGGAATTGGCTTAAGGGACTGGGAAAATGCATGGTTGCTCGGCGTTCATATCACGACAATGCCTTTATGTGGAAATTGATTCTCAGATAATGACATAAGAGCTTCCATATTGCGTGACTCTTGATAATCGTGCTAAAAATTCTATCTTGTCCATCACATGCTACCCTTCAACAACAATCTATGCCTTCGTACACTTTCATCTTTTTCGTGATTGATGCTGATGTCACGGTGGCTTGACTTAAATTGTATGTAACGTCACTAATATACATGTATATCCATGTCAAGATTTACATCTTGATATCAAAACTAGTACCACAACCACAACTGCTCGTTGCGTACGGATTATCAACAATCTTGAACTGCGACCCAATCAGCTCCATCGTAAAGTCCACTTTGCTGCCTTTTAGTAGGTCTAAAGACGGTTCATCCATGACGACTCTCGCGGCGTTTTGTGATATCGTGCTGGTGTCTGCATCGTTCTCGGCTGTAAATTGAAAAATGGTATCATCTTCACTAATGATGGATGACCGCTCAGGTGAATCTTCGGCTGGTATTGTGATGAGACTCATGAGGTATTGAAACCCGTGACAGCCGCCACTCTCGACCTGAATCCGAAGTGCAAGGTTTGGGTTGGAATCTTTCTTCATAATATCCGACATGCGCTTTATGGATGTGTCAGCTTTCGGTTTGCATACGACAGAAATAGGTTCAGCTATGGAGCCATTGCCGTACCTTGGCAGCCCTTGGTGTAATCTCCACCATCATTTCGTTCCCATCTTCATCTGTTTGCGGATTTTGAATGCATTTTGTCAAGCGTCGCACGGCGGAAGTTGTGAAGCAACGGCGGATCGGATAAGAGCGTATAGAAGACTCTAGTAATTTTGTTGTCGAGAAGCCTCGGGGCTGAGGTAGAAGACGAAACGAGGCATTGGCAATGCGCAGTTGAGTGGAGGTGAGTGTGTTGCGCGGGATGAGAAAGTCTAGAGGGGTGGCAAAGTGGGTAGTCGTGGTTGAGGCGTATCGTCGTTTTGCTAACTGGATAAAGGATCGTGCGGCAGATGCGCCATCTGCACAACGTCGGGGCGTCATGAATGCGATTTTGTGCGGTTTTCTGGTTAGGAAGTTTGGTTGGTGTTTGGTGTTGGTGGTTGCTGAGAAATCAGCACCTAATTATCTTCGGAGGTACGATGTGGTAAATGTCATGGGCTAGCCGTTTCTTTCCGCCTTTGGTCAAACCGGAGCCTGTGAAACTCGGTTGCGGCGCTCAATGGCCCATTAACGAACGAGCATGGATGAGTCAGCAGGCGACCAGCGAGCAAAGTACTGTGTGGGCACACTAGTTCCAGTTACGCCTATCGCTAAGCCCCAAGGTGCACGCCCCACCTCCCACCAAAAATCATCAATTTTTGATCATCTAACATCAGCCAACCCCGCGCACCCTCGCGAGACACTTGACGCTTTTGTTTGATCAAAGTCGGATAATCCGCGTCAGAAAAATCCGCCAAAATGTCTCGATTTTTCCGCCGCGGCGGCGATGACAGCTCCAGCGACAGCTCCAGTGACGAAGAAGAGCTCTACTCCGGCGAGGAAGACCAGGATCTCAAGCAGGACGACTCCGACAAGGACTCTGATGACTTGGATAGCCCTTCGGAAGATGATAGCGAGGATACTGGCGAGAAGGAAACTGCGGAGCCCCAGGCGGGCGGTGCCAGCAGATTCTTGAGGGACATCGAATCAGATAGCGAGGGCAGCGAGACAGAAGTGCGAGCGAAAGTCAAGAGCGCCAAACTCAAGCGTATGGACGAACTTGATGCCTCCATCAAACTGATCGAGAACGGCCAGAAGAACGGAGATTGGACCCTGATTGCTGCTGGTACGACTTGCATCCACATTGTGTATTTTGAATTGGGGAGAAATTATTTATGCTAACAGGCTTTATGTAGAATTCGATAAACTCAATCGTCATGTCTCCAAATTCTTGGAGGGCACCAAGACGCCAAAGCCCTACATCAAGGTTATTTCTGATGTTGAGGATTATATGAACGAGACCCTGGCGAAGCAAAAGGTTACGCCGAAGAAGATGAACGCCACTCAGGCTAGGGCGCTCAATGCCGTCAAGCAAAAGATCAAGAAGACCAATAAGGACTACCAGGCTGAGATTGACATCTATCGGGAGGACAGAGATACGTACATGTGGTCGTCTGATGAAGAGGAAGAAGAGGTTGTACCCAAGGCCAAGAAGGTCGCTCGGTTTGAGTCTGTCGCCGACGAGGAGGGGGGAGACGATGATGGCTTTGCCACCGTTGGCAAGGGCGGCCGTACTTTGCAATACACTCCCGAGAGTATCTTCAAGCACCTGCGAGGCATTATGGAGACTCGTGGTAAGAAAAATACCGACCGAACCGAGCAGATCAAGGTTATGGAGAAGCTCGCCGAGATTGCCAATACTCCCTACCAACAGATTCGTGTCCTGTTGTCCATAGTCTCAGCCAGATTTGATTTGAGCTCTGGTACCTCCAACACAATGCCCCTGGAGCACTGGAAGGCTGCTGAAAAGGAGCTTTCTCAGCTTCTTAAGGTACTCGATAGCAACCAGGACTACGTGGTGGTTGAAGGTGTTGAAGAATGGGACGATGATGAGAAACCCCCCCAGCTGCAGCCTGGCGAGAAGCACATCAAGGTTGCTGGCAGCATCGTTTCATACGTGGAGAGACTTGATGATGAGCTCCACCGCTCACTGCAAAGCATTGACCCACACACTTCAGAGTACATTGAGCGTCTGCAAGACGAGGGTTCTTTGTACAATATCATCTTCCGTGGCTTGCTGTACTATGAGAACTTGAAGAAAGACGGCACTCTTGAAGTTCCCCAGGACAGCTTGAACCGAATTGTCATGCGACGACTTGAGCATGTCTACTTCAAGGTAAGCGATATCATTATATTCGTAAAGCTTTTTACATTTGGAAAAATGCTGACTAACTTTGGACTTATAGCCTGCTCAGGTTGTCAAGACCTTCGAGGAGAACAGCTGGAAAGCCGTTGGCGACGATGTGACCTCTGTCACCACCCCCCGCGATCAGGTCACCGACGCTGTGAACCTTGTCAATGTTCTCTGCAACTACCTCTACGCCAACAGCGAAGGCATTCTTCGTGCCAGAGCCTTGTTGTGCCAGGTATACTTCCTTGCTCTTCACGACGACTACTACAAGGCTCGTGATATGATGCTCATGTCCCATTTGCAAGAGTCTGTCGCTGGTTTCGATGTTCTGAGCCAGATCCTGTATAACCGAACCCTTGTTCAAGTTGGTCTTTGCGCTTTCCGCAAGGGTCTCGTGTATGAAGCACAGAATACCCTGCAGGAGATTTGCGGTAGCGGTCGGCAGAAGGAGTTGCTCGCCCAGGGCGTGATGCTGCAACGATACAACCAGGTTTCACCAGAGCAGGAGCGACTAGAGAAGCAGAGGCAACTGCCTTTCCATATGCACATCAATCTGGAGCTGTTGGAGTGCGTCTACCTGACCTGCAGCATGCTTTTGGAGATTCCATTGCTTGCTCAGACCGGATCATCGCCTGACGTCAGGAAGCGCGTTATCAGCAAGACCTATCGCCGTATGCTCGAGTACCACGAGAGGCAGATCTTCACTGGACCTCCTGAGAACACCCGAGACCATGTGATGCAAGCATCCAAGGCCCTTGCTGCGGGCGAGTGGAAGAAGTCCACTACATTCATCCACAACATCAAAATCTGGGAGTTGATGCCCAACGCCGAGGATATCAAGACGATGCTCTCCAAGCAGATCCAGGAGGAGGGCCTCCGAACATACCTCTTCACATACGCCCCCTTCTACGACACTCTCTCTATCGACACACTTAGCAGCATGTTTGAGCTGGACACTACCAAGGCGGCTGCCATCATCAGCAAGATGATCAGCCACGAGGAGCTGGCGGCATCACTCGATCAGGTCACCTCCAATGTCATCTTCCGTAAGGGAGTTGAACTTAGCCGTCTGCAGTCCCTTGCCCTCACACTCTCCGACAAGGCAAGTGCCCTCATTGAGACAAATGAGCGCACACTGGAGCAGCGAACACAGGGCACATCAAATGCTTTCGAGCGACAGGGTGGCAGGGGCCGTGGAGGTCACAGAGGAGGCCAGCGTGGCGGGCGAGGAGGCCCCCGTGGTGGAGGCAACCCTCAGCGACAAGCTGGAGGCACGCAGTTCACTGGTGGTGCTCTGGGAGCGGCTGTCAGGGGCTAGGTTGGGGTGACTTCCGATTACAGGCGTATGATCTTGCTACGTTTATGTCTTTTTCCATTTTCTCTGTTTGCATGGGATGGGGTGCGCTTTTAATGAAAAAGGCGAGGAAACAGAGGCAACTCATGACATTGTGTCTCTTACGTAGGTTGAACTGGAAATAAAAAGGGATTTTTTTATAGAAAAAGCTTGCTTTTGTTTCCCCAGAAGTGTGTCTAGACGCTACATTTGACTTGATGACGGGGAGGCCGTGATGGGATATGATTGTGTGGCACGGGTAGGCACATTGACGATTTCGCATGCATAGTCACGGACTCACGGGAACACGTATAAATGACCTAAGGGAAAGAGAGATTTGGAATACAAAAACTGCATTCATTTCATAATGGTAATTCTAGAGAGAATTTTACTTTCCAAAGTATAGTAAAAGTCGAAACCCAAACATGATCATTCTATACCAAGTTTCATCATCTTAAATCATTTAATCATGATTGACAGAGCCCAGTATCTTCACGATACATCAGTGCTCACAGAAGCTCCATTCAACACTCTTCAAGGCACTGTCAGTTGACTGCTGGAGGACCGTCCTCTCCTCCATGAGTTCCCCTCGAATCCTCTTCGCCTCATCCTCTTCAATGGGGAAATCGACATCCTTGAGGACCATGGAGGCGACTTCGGGGGGCATACGCTCAGTCATGTTCAGGCCGCTGACATGGGCGGCGTTGTTGCTGGCCCACCAGTGCTTCTGCTGAGGCGGCACGTTGGCAGTAGAGATGATGGGTATGGCCGGATCAACGAGGAAGAGGGCGAGAATCTTGCGGTGACCGGGCCGCGTAGGGTCGGTGAGGGAAAAGGGGCTGACGTGGTGCTGGAAGAGGTTGGGGAAGAAGATGGCGCGGCCGGGGCGGGTGAGGACGCTGCCGATGTTTTGGAGTGTGTCTTCCTGGGAACGGATGGCGAAGACGCGCTCAATGTTGAAGTTGTCGCTTTGGGCGTAGTTGAGGTCACCGCTGAGTTCGTCTGCATTAGCGGGGGTGCGGAAGTCGAGGTTACAGTCGGTGATGTTGTCGCTATCGTAGTAGAAGAGGGCAGTGGCGCAGATGTGCTCGTTGAGCTGGCCCTCGACGTGCCAGGAGCCGCCTTCGTAGTTGGGCTTTTCAGGGGTGAGGTGGATGTTGGCGAGCTTGACGATGACTTGGATGCGTTTTGCGTCGTCAAAGAAGCCCGAGGTCTTGACATCATCGGCAGTGAGCTTTAGATATGGTGTTTCGTCATTGGGTTCGGGGAGATTCATCGGATGCGTCTTGACGAACCACGCGAGGTCACGCTTCTCTCGCTCAGAGTCGCGATACTCATCTTCATCTTGCTCGTCTTCCTCCCGGGCAGGTTCATCGTCATCTACAGGACGGCTATATGGGTAGCACTCATATTCATCGCATATGTCCTTTGTGCTGCATACGTTTTCAATGGTATCTTCCTTGAGGCGCTGAGTCTCAAACTCTTCGGGCCATCTGTAGACGACGTCCCACGCCGGCAAAGCAAGATTGATGAACTTGTCGATTATGGGATATAAGCCGGCATGCTCAACAGGATGCAGGTTGTTGATGTAGCTGTCGATCTTGGCTTTACCAGCATCGTCAATGACTACATCGCAGGGCAGCCATTGGAAGCGCGCGGACAGAACATCCACCTTCTTCTCCGACCTCCATGACTGATTGTCATCGGGGTGATTCAGCTCTAAGGGGTGTATCTTGGGCAGAATTTTCCCCTGGCCGCAGCTGGCGAGGCAGTCTTGCAGGTTGATGCGTCTGTCGGTCAAGATGCGAGAGCGGCCATAAAGGAGCGGCCAGAGCGAAGGGTGGACGAGGTCGAGGACGCGCTCGTTGCTGCCGGGATGCCAGTCCTTGCGGTCCTCAGGAACGTTTTCCAGAGGAGCGACGGCGGCATTGAGCTCATCTCGGAGAGTGTCTGGAATGAGTTTGTCTGATTTTATGACACAGGCAGAGTAGTCCAATACGGGGATGAGGCCAGTCTTTTCATAGAGATCGGCCTTGAGGCGAAGCTCCTTGATACACTAATGTCCCCAGTCCAGGGTCGTCAGCAATGACTTGTATGAAAGCACAAGAAAAGAGAAACAGAGAGAAGAGAGCTAGATGAGAATAAAAAGATTGTTTGTTAACTCACCCCATCTGCCATGGCGGGCGTAAAGTCGGCAAACTTGAGAAAAGCAGGCCAGTCCACCTCGAGCATCTCCTTTTTCCACTTGGCCACGATTTCGTCATCCTGAGCCTTGAGCCACCACTCAGGCTTGTTAGTGATGTCCTCGATGACTTTGAACATGCAAATCTCACGAATGAGAAGCGTCGAGGCGGACCAAATGTCGTCGGCACTTCCAAAGAGGACAGGAAACCCGCCATCATGAATGGGAAGAGTAGAAATGGGAAGACCATAGCCGGGGAGGCTCAAAGACGAGCTTCCAACAGCCTTGAATGAGTTATCAGTTAGTTTATGCTCTATAAGATGTTTATGTAGACGATGGAGACGTAATACAAACCTTTTTACGTTCCTCAACGATGGCGTCAACGGCCTCGTTGATGAGACGAGTGAGGACATCTGGGGCGATATCTCTATAGAGATTATCCGCGACCCAAGTTTTAGCCTCCCAACTTAATGGCTTCGTGTCTTTGGATCTAACCCAGTCATTGAACATGGTGGCTTCCTCGCTGTCAAAGGGGGATGCCATCTTGTTGTTGTGAGGGTGGTGTCTCCACAGATTACACACTCGGGGAGCTGAGGGCCTCTTGAGGATGTCAATTGCAGAGGAAGAAACAAGCAAGATTCAATGGAGCTTTCGAGAAAAACCGAGACTCTCTGAAAAAAGCAGCTGACTGGTTGCGTCTGTGTCTGTGGATGAAGACGAAGTTGGATGAAGCTGAGTGAGAGAGGAGGAGGAGGAGGAGGAGGGAGACTTTATTGGGCGTTATAGCTGGTAGGCTTTATACAGCCCAATATTGATAGTTGCTTTCCCCCTCTCGCTCTACAGCTTGGTCTTGGCAAGCCCAAGACTGACATGTTCTCAACCACACAAGGCAGGACAGCAGACAAGAGGGTCCTTTTTTTCTTGTAGACAATTCAAAGGAATGCACGGCAATGGCGCAAATTTACCTGGCATTTTGTGCGGCAAGGATTGACTCTCAATTGGCATCCATGGCAGTTCGTGGTGCGGTCTGTATACAAGCCCCATGGTTTACAGGGTCTGTGAACCGACAGTCCGGGGCTATTGTCTAGGGGGGGGGGGGGGTTCCAGGCAGCGAGGCGGTTTGTGCGCGCCATGCTTTGGCTAAGAGTGAGGGCAGTCTAGGCAGTGATGCTGGGCAAATGCGCGGACATGACACGAGGTCACGTTAGGATTGAAGCTAGAGGATAAGAGCTATAGGACTGGAAGAGGATGGGATGATGATGTAACATCTGATTATTGTTTGGGCTTGATAGTGGAATTGCTACTTGGAGTACATTCAGATGGACCCATTCACCTCCACTCATCAGCTTAGCTGATTCGTAGTGGGCAGCGTTTGGCGTGTGATGCCTGGAGCTGCCTGGAGAAATCAGGTACACAACGGGGCGGCGCTGAAAAAGCTGAGGTGGACCCCTGAAAGGCGGAGCTGGCCGCTGGAAATATGAAAGGGGAGGGTCTACCATCCATCCCCTCGTGTTCCTGTGCGTTGAGATGGAACATCAACTATATATTAAAGTTTCCAACCAGAATATGCAGGATTAATTGCAGTTCTATTGTAGCTCAGTAATAATAATAATAACACGTCCATTGAATCTCACATGTTCAACAAGTGTTCTGTGACATATTCAGTGGTAATTGAGAAAACCAATTCAAAGTTGTCCTTAGTAGGCATGTTGTACCTACAACAGCAGCCAGGGCACCTATGAGAGCAACCTACACTACTTACACTACTATAGAACAAACCATTTAACCCAAATCATTGTGAACACATCCATAAATATAAGAGACTGCATGGTATATAATAGCATCACCGTTTCCAACTGTTGCTTGCTTGATTGCCTGCTGCAACGTCCGAGGTCCTGGCTGATTGGCAGTGGGATATTGGTGGGGGCACCAACGGCACACGGCTGTAGCTCGGCGAATCAGCAAACAGCATCCGCGCGTTGAAAACGCCCTGAGCCGAGGTCCTGCAGTCTCGCTCGACGGCGTTTTGCGAGACCGGCCAGGCCATTCATTGGCATGCTAGATCGAGATAGTACAGTGGTTAGGGTAACTCTCCTCCATCAAACATCTGCTGGTTGTCGTATCCCACTCGCAAATCTTGCGCTTCTTTTGTCTCTCTCTTTCCCTCCCACTTCTTCTTTCTCCCTCCGCCACGACAACAAACCTACAACCGAGATCCCCGACACAGATTCCATGCTGAACTGAGCCCCCCTCTCTCCTCCATCATGACCGAAACTGCCACCGTCGCGGCCGAAGAAGCTCCCGTCGCCGTAGTTGTCGAGCCGGTCTCGACGCTGCCCTCTGGCGATGTTGTCGACACTGCCGCGCCGCCTGCGTCGATGCCCCCGCTCGCCAAGTCCCCCCCGATCAGCGCCGTCCTCGCTGCGGCTCCGTCGCATGCCGATGCCTTCATAGCCCGCCTGTTCCGCTGTCTGCAGACGCGCGCCGGCACCGATGTCGTGCTCATGTTCGTGTGCTACTTCTCCCGGTTCACTGGTGCTGCGCTCGAGTCGCTGAGCCGTACGGCGCTGAGGCACTCGGCCCAGCGCCTTGTCGCCATGGCGTTTAAGCTACCGCCCTCGACTACCGTCGTGCTCTCCTCGGCGCCCGCCCCGCCGGCTGCTGCGTTTGCGCTGCAGCTTGGTGGACAGTTCAAGGCTTTGGCGGGTCTGTTGGGCGAGATGCGCACCATGGGCAGGTTGTGGGGGCTGGTGGGATTATATTTCTCGCTCAAGAACTTGGTTTTGAAGGCGCGCGCGAGCAAGTCGGACGAAGAGAAGAAGCAGTCTGTCACTGTGGCGCAGCGATTCGATACTCTTGTCTCCTGGATCCAGGTCCTTGTCCTAATTGTGTACCAGGGATCCGAGAATCTGGCGCTCTTGGGCAGCAAAAAGGTCCTCAACATCAAGCCTGTGAACCAGGGCAAGCTGGCACTGCTGAGTGTCAGGTGCTGGGGCACTTACGTGGGGATGGAGCTGGGCCGGCTGCTAATCGAGCGGTCGCGCAAGATTCGCAGCGGCGAGGCTGTCCAGGACGCGGCTTGGGCTGTCGGTTGGAACAAGAGCTTCCTCCGAAATCTGGCATGGGCTCCTCTTACGATCAACTGGAGCATACCCAACGGCCCTCTGCCAGATATCATGATCGGCCTCTTTGGCCTGTACCCATCGTCAAGCATGCTGATCGATCTGTGGCGAGCGAATGCTTAAAGAGGGGAAAACCGTGTGGGACGGAGCAGCTTTGAACAAGGTGGTTTATTAGACGGGAAACCCAGTCCCTAATATTGTCCGGCGCTCGCGTGTTGAGTGGCGCTGTAACACAAACGTAGAATGCTTTGTTTCAGAGAGTCGCATGACATGGGGATGATGATGTGCCATTCATATACAGAGTAGAAATGGTTTTTGCTTGCATACAAAGAGGCGCGGCTTAAATGGCCCTGGTAATGGAACTCTGAGCTGTTTTCCTTGTGATAGAACCTAGGTAGGAACGGAGTATTCAATTTCTGTGTTTACTTTGTGTGACTTTTCGTCAAAGTTGATTTCGAGCTATAGCCAATCATAGAAGGAGCAACATACTGTGTCTCAGGGAAATTTGGTATTTCACAAGTTTGATTTGAGATGTTCGTTTCGTCTTTTTACCTTTTTGAAGGCAGTTTGTTTCTGCCCGTATGCTTTGTTCTGGTTTTGAATGTGGTGGGCCTGTAAATCACGCCCAATGATGCAAATGCCTAGAGTTGTCCCCAAAACGTCGCGTTTGAAAGCTATCCATCTCTGAACCGGTGTTTTCATGTCATAACATATCATTTTCACCTATGGATTAATCTGCATAAACGTCCAAATTGCAAAAGCTACACCTTTTTGGTCATGTCAGTCAGCGAAAAGGTTCCGCAGGGCTGTGTTTGAAGTTTCTTTCTCGTGCTTGGCCACGCCCAAGGCTGTGTTAAGGAAAATCCATAGTTGGACACCAACATATGTATGCAATGTCGGCCAAACAGGATCCCTATTCGTGGGCGCACCAGGGTTGCATTTCATGTAACCAACCGCCAGCTAAGCGCCCACTTGAGCTGGGGTTGTTGGAGACTGCTCTTCAAATAGAATGTGTGCTGCCTAGCATTTGATACGGCAGAAGTGTTTCCCCATCATATTTACAATTATTAAGATCAGCTGTTGCCATCCATATGGACCAAATGGCTAGTTGAGTAAGGTATTTACTGACGCTACTGCTCAAGATGGAGGTGGTTGGCGGTGTTGCTGCAATATCGCAGCTTATGGTGGGCACCGTCAAGGCTGCACAGCTTGCCGCCGACGCCTACAAGTCCTTTCGCGATGCACCAAAGGAGCTTTGGCAGTTGGAAAGCAAGTTCTCATCGATCAAATCATATCTTGGACAATTCCAGAAGTTTGGGGACGAGCTATCGGCCACTGACCTCGAGGGTCTCTTCCCAACACAGCATCGCGCTCTTCTGACGGCCGTTCTGCAATCAGGCATTACGTCGCTGGAATCTCTTCGTAGTTCAAAAAGTTCGTCTAGTTCAGATAGTTTCGGAGCTAGACTATCATGGGCGACTTTGGGAAAGAGGCGATCGGCCCAAATTATGAAAGATCTTGGACACACAAACAGTCTCCTGGACCAATGTCTCCAGATTTTCCAAGCGTATGCTGGCTTCCTCTCAGATTTCTTGAAGGACGCGTGTTGATAACGGAATAGCCGAGTTACCACGTTGAATCACACCAGCCTGGGTGCTGTAAGAGCTGGGCAAGATGCAATTGCATCAACAGGAGTCATGCTCCAATCCTCCGTGGCTCAAATCCAGCAGACCCAGGAGCGAGCAGCTTTACGTGCAGAGGAGGTAGGCTTTTCTCTCTCTTTCCTCTCTTTTTGGTATATCCAAGTTTCAGCAATTGATTTGCATATAACAGATCAAAGTTACAACCGAGGAGACTAGAGATCTGCTTCAGGAATCTATCAGGGAGCAGCGCAAACTAATAGACGAACAGCGAGCTGCCATGCAGCTAATGCTTGTGCGATTCGAGTCTAGCCAACTCAATAGTATCGGTGTACAAAGAACTGATGTATTACCACAAGCGTACACAAATGGTCAATTGTCATCTTCAGCAAGAATTCAGCCGTCATCAGGCTATCAAGGTACCTTTCCTGATCATCAATGCGGCAGATATGACGACGTCAAACGTACCAGAAAAGCAAACACAACAGCATTCCAGAAGAGTTCAGATGGTTACTACAATACAGAGACACAATACCAAACTTCTAATTTAGGAATTGGTATACCGTACATCCAGCGTGGTTCCAACAACACCATGATTGAATGGAGTTTAGGCGAATTTCCCGTTGCGTATGCAGGATCATACACACGGCTGCCATTACATGCCCCCAGGTCAACTTCGACATCGGAAGGTTATGTCAATGGAAAACTTCAGGTTCGGCGAAGCGCTCGCAATAAGCGCGCCTGCACCTCAGTTAAAGCCAATATCTATATATTCGGTGGGCTTGTGTTTCAAGCTGAGCTCCGGATTCGGATGGTTGCCCATAGCTGGTTCAGTATGCCATGGATTGATTCTAGTATAACGACAATCAATATTCGGCCATCAAGCTCGCCCATCTTCATGGCAATAGAGGATTTGGATCTGGGCCGAAACAGATGATGCAGAGGCGATACTGCAGGTTATTTCGGAGGATCTCTTGGATGTCAATGTCACATCCATGTCTATCACGCCCCTTGAGATCGCGGTCGAAAATGGGAGTTTCAGGGTTGCCGCCATATTAATGGCGTCTGGCGCACATCTCGATATGATCGATGGCGAAGACAATGGTGCATTGCGATCACCCATGAGCCATGTGATGAAGAGGCCCGAGACATTTGCAAATGCACATTTTCTTCTTTTAAACAATACCAATCCAGGCTCTACCTGGGATGAATACTTCGGGTGGGCCATTACGAATCAGGACGTACAGCTTCACAAACGGTTCTCTTTCGATCAAGTTGTTGGTTTGGCTATGCACATGCTTTTCCATGGCGCAAACTGTCACTACTTGGTGGAGGAAAGGCAGCCGATACCCAATACAAGTCACCTTCCTCTCGCGACACAACAGTATCGGATGACGGTGGAATATGCGCCAGAAGAGCTCAACAAGCGACAGTCACGTACACTGTGGACCAACAAAGGGGCCATCTGCTTAGACGGATTTTCTGCCTTGGATGAGCCATGGTACAAGAAACATGCCCGAGATATTCAAAGGAGTTCCATTAGTAGTACCGAAGATGGCTTGGATCAAGCGATCGGACCAGACGGGCGTGAACCAGCAGCATGCGATGACTCAGAGATCGAGAGCCAAGATGGTTCTTGTGATACGGATTCAGAGTACGATCGCGAGTTCCAACATGACGACTTTATAAAGCTGGAAAAGGGAATCATACCAAATTCTTATTTACCGAGAAAAAATCTCCTCGATACAGAGTCAGAAATCACATGCTACGGTAAAACGGGGTTTCGCGATGCGGTGGCGACACGGCGAAAGCGGCGTCGTCTTGCGCGCTACCCGCTTGTCGTCGCATACTGCACGGCGGTACAGCAAGCCGGGTATCGAGCTGAGATGGATGAGGACGGCGATGTCTGGTGGTCCGATGACGACGGTGACCGCTATGTCGATGCGAGGGAGAAGCAGCCACTGAAGGGTGTCGACGATGGAGTAGTGGCAAATTGTCCCATGTGTCAAGATCCAGAGGGGTGGGGGTTGGGATTCATCAAGAAAAAGGAGAGGGAGGGACTTGAGCTCATGCGGCAACAAAATGAGCGACGGAGAGGGTTTAGGTAATGGGTCGAAGAAGTTTTAATCGAAGATGATGTTCTGATGATGTTGAGGTACATACGATCCAAGATGTAATGGGTTTCCGGCGTTGTGTGTTGTGGAGTTGCTTGCCTAACATGAGGAATATGACAAACAATAGCGGTGTATCCTAAATTGCCACGATGATGTTGCTGCAGACTGCAATCGATTGAAAAATGCAGTGCCATTCACCGAAATATCAGACTGGAGCCCAGGTCAAGTTGTTGGCTCGGCCGCTCGGATCGGTCCGTTGGAGCCATCTGCATGCAGCTCCGTGATCGCGCGCGCGGCATCGAAATCTGACCAGAGGAGGGGTGCTGGCATGCGTGGTGTAGGGCCAGTGGCGACGAATAGATGGAAAGGATTATTCAGGCTGACAATTAATAGTATAGTTGTGCCGAGGGAGCTATAGTCTGACTCAGGAAGCGCGCGGTTCCGCACACGCTGCCTAGCCAGCCCACAGAAAAGGGCGGGAGCTCGCGGAGTTTCGTATATACATATATATATGATATGATAGGATGGCGATGAATGTATTTTGTGTGGTGGGCTACTACCTAATGAGGAGGTTGTAAGACAATCAGGAAGCCCGCAGCTTAAGAAGATGTTAATACCTCGACGTGCGCTAACATCAGCTTCATTACTGCGGAATCATCTGGCTTTTATCCCAATCTCACCTCAAAGACATAAAAGTTACATATTCGAGATGGCAAACGCAGGCGCACGCGGGGGGGATTTAGACGTCAAGACGTCGGAGACGTGGCCTACTCTTTCAGATCATGACTTCAAGATGTACAATCACATGGCGGTGAGAATGAATGCTTTTGTAAGTTTCCCGCACTACGATGTTATTGTATGACAGAAACAGTTGAGAATGGTTTATCATTAACAAGATGGGCCATTTTCAAGCATGAACACTTCCGACAAAGCTGGGATCTACTCTGGCAAGCCTGCACCACGGGTCGGCGGCCACAGCGCATGACACTCAAAGAGTTCCTCAAACACGGCATCGACTTCACGCGCCAGCTGACTCTGCACCACGACATTGAAGAGACGTTTTTCTTCCCCAAGTTAGCCAAGAAGATGCCCGAGTTCCAGGCCAGCCAGGGCGACATGGTGCGACAGCATGCGCAGATTCACGCGGGTCTTACGGGGCTCCAGCAGTACCTGAAGCGATGTGCGGAAGGGGAGTGTGAGTTTGAGCTGAGATTGCTGCGGGAGAAGATGGAGTCGTGGGGTAGTGTGCTCTGGGAGCATTTGGACGATGAGGTCAAGGCCCTGGGGGCGGAGAATATGAGGAAATACTGGACCAAGGAGGAGGTCCAGAGACTTTGGGTGTAAGTGTGCCGAGTCGGTTTTTTTTGGGGCATTGTTATTGGAAGGGTAACTGCACTAGATGGCATCTCTATGTATGATTTAGGTATGGCTTGAGACTTGGTATGTGGTATTTGGAAGGTGAAACTATTCGTTAACGACGAAGGAATAGGCGAGGGTCAATACAAAGAGATGGGATTGCAAGAGATTACATCGGACTTCATCTGCGCCACGTGTGGCTTGCTTTGAGTGTCATGGAAGTGACATCACAGAAGTTGATGGTACAAGGTGATACTTAATATATATATATATATAGTGAATATCCCAAGTAATCCGTTAGTTGTCAGGAGAGTATAAAAGGCCGTTCATTTCCATTCGAAATACCATCATTTAGAACCAACTTCAGTATACGGAGCACCGGAGCAGGCCGATGGAGTCAGTGACATCAACAGCACCTTTGGGCCGAGCAGACAGCGGGGCTGACTCGGCCAGCACCGGGAACAGCGAACCTTGCTCTAACCTCAACTCTCTCTCTCTCTCACTCATCTCGGCCAACAAGTCTTGCCTAAAGCTCCGAGATTGCATACGGCGGGACTCATAACAAAGGCTATTGAGTGAGAGATACCATCGCGCAACAGCACACAGGGCAGGAAAAAAAGGTGCGGAAAATGGCCACCAAATGGGAATTCCAAGCCCAGCCAGGCTTCTTCGGCGACCTGGTCGAATTGGCGCGTCAGTCACCAAACAAGAAGCTTGCCACTCAACCGGGCCTGGCTCTCCTCTCACGAGAGTACCCAAGCGATGGGCACAATAGCAGTGGGGAGAAGGATTGGGAGCGCTTCGCCGCTCATGTCAAGGCGCTCAATCGGGACTCACCCGATAATGTGTCATACAAGGTCCTCTTTTTGACGCGCCATGGTTTTGGTTTCCATAATAAGAAGCACGAAGAAGTTGGTAGGATTGCGTGGGATGTAAGTTTTTTTTTTTTTTTTTTGATTTGGTCATGAGATAAAAAGTAAAGTGGAAGAAGGAATTTGACACGAAAGCCAGACCAAATGGTCTCTCATGAATGGTGATGACAAGGAAACCTGGTTCGACTCTTTCCTCCACGAAAAGGGAATTCAACAGGTCAAAGATCTGGGGAAATTTTGGGTCAGCTCCGTCGAAAAGGACGGCATCCCAGTGCCTCAAACCCTCTACACTAGCCCTCTTGCTAGATGTCTCCAGACAAGCAACTACGTCTTCTCAGAACTCATGGAGAAGAACGGCAAGGAGTTCCGGCCAACGATCAAGGAAAAGCTGCGGGAGCGTTACACGCTTCACACATGTGACATGAGGAGAAGCGCCACCTGGATTAGAGAGAACTATCCAGGCTACCCTATTGAGGAGGGTTTTGAGGAGGAGGACCCGTTTGCGTCGTATACTCGCGAGGAGACGGTGGAGGAGCACACGGCGCGGAAGCATGCAGTGCTGGAAGAGATTTTCTCGGCAGACGATAGTGAATTCATTTCACTGACAATTCATGCCTACGCTATTCACTCGGTTCTTCTGGCTTGTCACGCGGAGCCTTTCAATGTGCGGGAGGGTTCGTCGATTGCGCTTCTAGTTCGGGGAGACAAGCAATCGCCTGCCTGATGTGATGGTGACCAAAATAGATTATACATCTTGTCTAGAATTACTGATTTACATGCTAAAATAGATTCAATAAACTAGAGATTGTATATTTCATGAAATAGACTGATCAAACGGTCTGTTGTTGTTTCCTATTGGGTATCGGATCTTTACTCCGGCACGGCAACCGGACATGTGGAGAGTGGGGCCGATGCATAACCGGAGGCGGAGATAGGTCTGACGGGAGGGCATTAATTTACTGGGGACTTGTACAGCTTGCAATAATTATGCAAAGCTGAGCGGTGAGTCGTGATGAGCTGTGTTCTATGCTGGGCAATGCCATAGACATATATCAATCAAAACTAAACGACTGCAGTTAGTTCTATGCACAGCTATGCATCGATCGAAAGCGGGTCGGCCTCTAAACGAATAAATTGATGTGCTAAACTTTCATCTTATTCCAGTTACATAATATACACAAGTATGAATGAGCTTAACGGTAGACAACTTCCCAAATCAACCAACTGAAGTCATCAACCAGGGTTAGGGCTAGGGTTTTAGACACATGAATGTTATCTAATGAAGAACAGTCAAGTATTGATTTTCAATAAAGACACTTATTTTTGTGCATTTTACCTCAGACGAAGAACCAATAGTATGCTCAAAGACATCCCTGACTGCAGCACTATGACGAGCCCCTGCATGTGAAGGCGTGGGTAGCAATATTGAGTCATCATTCAACCAACTCCTGAGACTCAACTTATCCACCTGCGAAAATTTTCTCTTTCACACAGAAAAGCTTGTTCGTCTTGGCAATATGAAATCATGCTGTACGTGATGACCCGGCTCTGCTAAACTAAGTACACGCTGTACTCGTTCTCAGCCTCACGCCTTGGCACTCGCTCTATTATACAAACGAGGGGACCGAGCTAGGAACCAAGCCCAGAAAGGAAATCAATCGATGGGACAAAATTAAAAAAAAAAGACAAATCTCAAGCTTTATATAATCCCAGGGCTGGGCTGCATATCCTGCCAAGGATCTTGTTTTCTGTAGCCAAGCCTGGTTTCTATTAGCCCAACGGGTACAGCACGCCGGCTGCATCGGTGGAATCTACGCTAGAATCACCGGAAAAGGAAGTCAGCGGGATCGCTGAATATGAGATCAGGTAGAGGGATGTGCCGGATACTTGCAGGGTCATGACATATGCAACGGGGGGTCGGATCGGGATCCAATCTCGGGAAGACGGTATCAGCACGGAGCACTACATGGCGAGGACGTTTCTTGGCAACGATTTCCTCTTTGGGATATCCGGGTACGGTATCCCATTGATTGCTGTTTTATATGGCAGAACTCCTAAATGGGAGACACAAGCGAAGATGGTTGGTTCTCATGTCTAAGCTTGTTTTTAAGAACCAACAGCTTTATTGCCTTGTTTGGCAATCTCTTTGACGGCTGAAGATAATGATATCCACTCAACGTGTTTATGTTACTCGGAGCGGTCACATGGCACTGAGTAGAAACACCGAATGGCAGTTTGCCGCATGAAAACTAAGATGAAATTGGAAATCGAGGAATTGAATTGGAATACAAGATCTTGGTATCTGCACCGCAAGAAGCGTTGCTATGATTAGACCACCTTAAGCCAGAAAAGAAAAAAAATGTAAATAATCCGAAACCGCGCCGCCTATATGAGAACTCTTGGCGCATCTAGCCAAGCTTATTTCCCAACAATGTCTGCCAATTCCGTCCTAGGCTGCTTGTAAGGCTTGACCTTTTCCCGCACCTTTGTCCTCTGTTCAAAGGCATACGCCATGCCGAACAAAGACTCCTCGCTAAAGGCCATTCCTGCAAAGGAAATACCGAAGGGCCCGTTGGAAGCCGAAAGAGTAGTTCGCCCTTGCTCAGAGGGCACAACAGGAGCATCCGCTGGAGCTTTTCCCAACGGTACAGTCACAACGGGGAAGCCAAGCCCAGCGGCTGTGAGGACTGAGTAAGGAGTTGGCATCACCATGGCGTCGAGCTTGTGCTCTTCCATGGCTCCGGTGAAGCAGTAGGGACCGAGAATATACTCGATGAGAGTTACGTTGTTCCAGAACTCAGGAGCTGTGTTGTTGACGCCGATTTCTAAGAAGTTATCCCAATTACCGGTATCGACAACTGAGTAGCCTTCGCGTGGATGTTCGCGCGTAAAGGCTCGTAGGTCTTCCACTGAGGTAATGTTGTTGGGGTTTGTTTTGAGATGCGAAAGATACTCGGGAAAGTTTACAAGGAAATCTGCTCCGGGGATGGAGAAGACGGGTCCCGTAGGGGGGGTGATTGTGCCGTTTTGTGGGAGAGCATCGGCGCATCCCATGTAGACGTTGTCGACAATCTCTGCTCCTGCATCCCGCAGGATATCCAAAGCCTTTTCAAATTCCTCTGGTGCTGTATGAGCTGTGACATCGATATTCTTCGCCAGCATGTTGCGAGACACGCCAAGCCGCTTGCCCTTGAGCCCCGAGGACGTACAGGCTGCAACGTAATCGGGGATATCTTTGAAGGGAATGGCTTCTGTGTAGTTGTCGTTCTTGTCAACGCCGGCAATAGCCTTCATGAGGTAGGCGGCGTCCTTCACTGTTCGGGTCATTGTCCCCACAGTATCTTGGCGTTCAGACCATGGAACAACGAGGTGACGGGATGTCAGTCCCACAGTGGGCCGGAATCCAACAACGTTGTTGGCATGGCCTGGCAGAAGAATGGAGCCGCCAGTATCGGTTCCCACGGAAGCCCAAGCTAGACCAATAGAAGCTGCCACTGCACTTCCGGAAGAAGACCCCCTGGGATTCTGGTCGGGGAAATATGCGCCCAGGGTCTGGCCACCGTGGGCGGACCAGCCTTCGTGCGATACAAGCTCTCGGCAGGCAGCCCATTCCGAAAGATTGGCTTTACCTAAGATGACGGCCCCGGCATGGCGTAGCTTGGCGACGACGGTGCTATCCTTGGAGACTTTGGCTCCGAGAAGAGCGTATGACCCAGCTGAGGTATCCATACGGTCGTTGGTAGCCATGTTATTCTTGAGAAGGACTGGAATCCCATGCAGAGGGCGTGAAGAAAGGTCAACGCCACTCTTTCTCTCTGCATCAAGCTTCTTTGCAATGGAAATGGCATCTGGGTTGATTTCAGTAACAGCTGCAAGGTCCTTGTTGGTCTCATCGATGCGGGCCAGGTAGGCAGTGACGAGATCAACGCTGGTGAAGTGGCCTGCATCAAGCCCTATCCTCAAGTCGTCCAGTGTGGCATCAAGTAAACGGGGGAATGTAGTGTTGGAAGCTCTTGGGGTGGGAGATGGTGTCACGAAATGAGCGAAGCTTGATATCTGTAGCAGAATACTGCATATCAAAGTAGTCTTCATGATGAGTGATGTGCTGTTGTGGTGTTGAATACTCTGAGAGGGGGGCGAGGGAGGCAGATGAAGATGTAAATGATATAGTAGAGTTAATAAAAGAACGTAAGGAAGTATATATATATGTATATATAAGAGCCCTTACATGTAATAAAAAATGGACGCAGACAGAATAGTATTAGCTACTGATGAGGTGAAGCCTGTGGGGCTTGGCTGGGAATAACATAGCCATGAAGATCATTTCCAAAGTGGAAACATGCAAGCACAAACCTAAGAGTTGATGAAGATTGTATATGCGTTCTGAGATTCATCAGATCAGGTACGAGGTGATGTACTGGTACTGTAGCCGGCTCTCATTCAGACGTCATACGACGTTGGCATATCTCGGAATGACGGTATTCACTTCCATAAAGAGTAGCCAAGAAACTCCTAGTAACAAGCTCAGGGGGATACGTATTGCAACATGAAATATGGAAAGCATGCACGTTAGGCGTAGTTTCTATAACATCCGGGTCCGCTTGTCGCAGTGATTGTCTTGGCAAGGGGGGTGTATTGCGCAGAGTATTAGTAGTCTCTGCAAACAGAAAACGCCGTATGCTAGGTTTTCTGTGGGTATATGGAGCACAGCCTGACAGTGAGAGAGGAAAGAAAAAGAGGCCATGTCTTGGCATACTGCATGACTATGAGAAGGGGGTAGGGATGTCTTAGAAAAGGCGCATATAGAGATGCAAGATGTATGAACGACACTCAAGTTGTAGTAGGAACCCACACGCGACAGGTTGAAATTTTATAGAGCATTTTATCAGTTGACTGAATAAAATCCTGTGAGATAAGGTGTTGGAACAGCAACCGACTGACGAGGAACTATGCCGATGAACACACTTGCAATAAGAAGTGAGATTTTCAGATTGTCAACACTGTGATGCATAACTGACAAGTGGATGGGACAGTACACATTTAATACTGGAAATAAATGCTCCGCAGGTTTCATTACGACATTTGAAACTGCTTGCTTTCCATGTTAGAAACCCCTCGTCGTGTTCCGCGTATAAGGCTGATCGATGTTGCACGGCGATGACATGTGCTTGTATACCTGGGATGCTTCTTAGTTGACTAACCATGTTAAGTATTTCAGAGGCTTTCCTATTCAGGTACTAGTGCGTTCTATTTGATTACTTGTATGACGTTTTGAAAGATTGAATAGCTATGAGGACGGGATGGTATAGAAATGCCAATATGGCTATGGTACGTCGTAGCCACAATGCAATATTACGTCGCGGGCGCAACAAGAGTTGATTATCTATGGGTACCTATCCAAAATAGGCGATCTTTATGTTTCCTGTAATTGATTTATTATGGGTATCCATAAATAACACAATGATCATTATTATATTTCTCTGGATACCTATTGGTGTTTGTGGATAGGTAGCCAGTGATTGAACCCTCGCCTCAAATGCACGCATTGTTTCCTATTTGAGCAAAATCCATAGCATTATTATTGCTCTTCCAATAAGAATAGGAAGACTTACAAATAGATGATGGAAAAATCGGCAAAATACTCATTCGGTGTTCGGAGTCAGCACCCCACTGATCGGCACAGCCTTGCTCTGAGGAGAAGTTCAAACATGACCAGTAGCGGCTTGGCAGCCACACAGGAGTCACATTTTGTAGAAGAAAACCGACAAAGCCACATTTCCTTTGCCGTTTCTTTTCCTGGTGTAGTCCTTTAGCCGGAACCGACATGTCGGGAAGGCGACCGAGGCGGAGGGTTGGAGTAGGTCGGGTCATGGACTGTTAGAAATGGGTTGCTGACCCGTCGTATTGTTTCGTACAGGAGAGTGAGCTTTGGTGTGGCTACTCGCCGTGTTAGAAACTGGCTCGATGAAGAAGTTATGAAGAACTTGGCCGCGCGTCCTGTCTGGTATCACTCTTCAGAAGTATTGATCGCCCAACATATATACCATTTCGAGACACAACGAATAACTAGTTAGTATGGGTATATTAACCTCTTGCTGTTTGTATCTATTGCCAGAAACAGTTAGAATGAAGAATACATTGGACATCGAAGCGGGATGATGGGTGTCAGCCATGGCGCAAACAGAGTATTGCCTATTTGAGAACGACATGTGCTGGTGCAACGCCCAAGTTTCCCCGGTTGCTTTGACGTGAACTGTTTCGGAAATATTCCAGCTCGACATGTTAATTCCCTGTGCAGTTGAACATGGGCTCTTGATGATCTATGGCAAGGGACAGGGATGGGGCATGCATCATATGCCCCGTGCAACTTTCTCTTGGCGTTTCCAGTATTCTTCATTACTAGATCTGGCTACATCTCCCGAGGCTACCGGTGTTGGCTAGGTAGGTAAGAAGGGCTGTGTAAAAAGGGCTACAATAAAGCCGGAGCCTGGTCTACCTTCGGGATTCGGGAGTGTAGTGAAGGCATGGTGGTGTAGACAGGATTTGTTCATCATTTCTGAAGCAGATGGTAGGACGGCAATGTAACATGGTCATGGTAAGCTTGAGATAGAGAACAATTGCGAAATGACGGGATGAAGTAAAAATTCTGATTTGTCTTGAATTGAGAACCCAAAGTTGAACAGAAAATGCCATTCTATTATGAAGTCGTCATCTAATTGTATACATGGCCGATTTGCAAACAGACATCGCGCCGAATAACTGGACCTTCATTGCTACCGTGAAATACACAAATATTGTATACGGCTTTTAGTAAATTAGGAATAGTTTGCAAATCATCGTTCCACTCATGCATCTACTTCAGGGACAAATGACGCAGCGCCGGTTTCCGCCATTAACGGTGGTGTAGATGGCAGGATCAAAGTGCAGACCGTGCTCATCATGCCCTACAACATCTTTCGTCAGCCTAGATTCCCCAGGTAATCATTCCCATGTCTGTCTATATACTTACTTCTTTCTCCGTCTTGCCGCAGCAGAAAGCACTTTGGCTGCAGACGCTCTGCACTGGTCTATTGGCACCGAAAACTGGGTCGCTGATCTCATTGCATTGTCCGAGCAGCATTACCACATCGCCACCGCTGGTGATCTTGTTGCTAATATCGGCGTTGCAGCAGTGAATGGCGTGTGTTTTATCGCAGGTGGTGTCCTCTCGCTTGGCATTGACAGAATTGCTTGGGGAGTAGTGAGATGGAAAGGCTGTGACGGCGATGATGAGAGTGAAAAGCGTGGCTGTAGTGAGCATTATTGTAACGGCGTGTGCGTTGAGGGTGGAGAGTTGGAGATGTATGGATGCCCAATAATTAGATTTTATTTCGACGAGTGACGTGAATTGTGAATGGCGAATGACTGCTATTTATTGCCATGTCGAGACCTTGCCTTGCCCTCCCTTGACATGTCAGATCATCTGAGACAAGTCTAAAAGGATCTTTGCTCTTAACTAACTGGGATCTAGGAGCAACGCCCTTGTAGAAATGTTTGAGACTACTATGTAGAGAGACATGTTCCAATTGCCCATGAACAGCGTGAGATGGTCATTCTTACTGTTGGTGATGGAGTATATTGAACTTTACGAGAGTATAATTAGAGAATTATTCCAATAGGTACCGGGCAGATCCACCCTTGTACTACGCAAGATAGAAACGAGTTAGACGAACACATTACTATTGTAGACTGATTAGACAATTCGAATAATGGAATACTTCCTGCTATGAAACTCTAGCTGTGGCCGGGATTCGAGCGTGTATTGGATATGCATTGGTGTGGACCGACGTTGCTACTCATCTGCAACAGCAGACTGCGTTGTAACATGTTCATGGTAATAACAGGGAGCATCTACAATACAATAGCCTGGAGTCTATTTTCCTATTTACTAATTTTCCTCTCATCGCAGGGCAAAACCGGCAGGCCCTATGGCTCGCGTCAGCGCAGATCCCCCATTATGGGACGATGTGTAGATAAATAAATAAATAAACAAAAACATACACTCTTTTTATCCCGGGCGCAGCAAAGGGCAACTTGGAAGCCAGGGCCGCAGATTCTGAAAATAGGAGTACCAGCCTGAACCAGCGCAGTCACGTCGTTGCATGTGCTGACAATGAGGCTCGTATCTCCAGCAGCAACTTTTTTGGCAGTTTCTGGGATACAGCAGTAGACGAGGCTTGATTGGTTGCAGGTACCAGGGGGTGGTTTGACAATCGCCTCATGATTTGGTGAATCGTGAGCAGGGGATGCTGTGACGGCGGCGAAGAGAGATATGAAGGTGGCTGCGGCACGCATTTCGTTGATTAGGGTATCCAAGGTGAATAACAAATGACGGGGAAATTGGAGAATTGACTCTGATGAGCTTTGCTTGAAAAGCAGGCTAATTCTCAAATGGACAAGTTACTCACCCTTATATACAGCCCTGGTAGGCCATCCCTTGCTTCCCACGACATGTCATCTCCTGCTCATGATTTAAGACATTACGATTTCGGTGACGAGTGAGACATGTTTCTAAAGGCCATTGTTTGTATGAAGCAGTGTCTAGAGAATGTAGCGATGGAATATGAGAAGACTTGTTCAGCAGTATATGGGATGTCGGCCAACTCGGTGCTTTAGAAGATCGGTATGGTTGATTGACTGTTTTTGGGTCATTTGATGCTTTGCCGCCATATAAAGGATGTCGCGTCTGTAATTATCTCTTACTGGATCAGTTACTGAGACCTGCATGTGTCTGCATCTCATCACATTCCTTTGGCCTACCTTGCCCACCTTTCTCTTACTGTAGCTGCTGGTCCTTGCATCTCTGGTATCTTCAGGCATAACCCGAGATGGCATACGTACTTGGAAGAAGTGTAACATTGCCATCAGCCATCTTCTCGACTGTGGCAAACCTCTCTCGCAGATCGCGATATTGTCCAATATCCAGAGAGACAAAAGTCCATCGTAAAAGACAAAAGATGACACACTCGCATGATCTAACCGTATGTTTCAACAAGCTGAGTCAATCTCTTCGCACCATGTGACCGTCAATTGATGTCTGCGCGCAGCGGTTCATCAATACCTATCCAATTATACAAAGTTTGAACCCCCAAACTAGAACGGTCTTGGCATTTGCATATAAAAAGCCGTTCCGGGCCAGCTGGAAACAATCTATTGGCTCATAATTCTAATACTGGCTGCTATATGTGCTTAGGGGTGGGGCGATCCAAGAGAAATATCCCCGGTTGGCTCATAATGTGCCGACACTGATGGACCTAAATCCGCGACAACGAAAGTCTTGAGAAAACTACCTTGATTCTAATCTGTAGTGGTAGATGCTGAATTGTTTTTCTTTTTCCACAAGAAGTAGAATGAGGAGTCTGTTTTATTAATGTAGCTCGTTTGCGCTGGGCGATGCGCACCACTGGATATATTAGCCTCTTCATCTCTTGTCATTTCCTTCAAGCTTTCTCGATTTATACATTCAACAAATAGACACTTTTTTACGAAATTTTTATTAGAAGGACCTCTCTTATAATCAATTACCTTTTACTTTCACAATGAAGTCACTCAGCTGCATGACCTGGCTACTTGCCGCTGCCCTCCCTTTTGCCTTGGGAAAACCAGCCGTGATACCCACCCCCGAGGTTGAAGTGGCAGCAGGCCTACACCACAGGAATGGATTAAAGACTGTGGCTTATAACGGCCCGAGATACACAATGACACCCGAGGACTGGGCGAGACGCGAAGCAGCACTCGCGGGCAACGGCACATGGGAGCGACCGCGCGGGATGCCAATAATCGACCTGGAACCAGGCACTCATCTGGATTTCGGGGTGGTAGCCAACCACCATGATAATAATAACAACAATGGCAGTCTTGCCAAACGATCCGGTGATCGTCAAATCACGGCCTTCTCAGAATACAACTGTGCCTGGAACTCGGCCGTCTCAACCGTCACTAATTTTGGCTGCGGCACTGGCTGCATGAGAATCCGCTACGTTGGCAAAAGCGGTCTTGTAACTCAACAGAAACATGGAAATCCGTACCCGACCATGGACGTCTTTGGGGACGCTTTTTGTAATGGTGGTGTGTTGCAGCATTTTGGCGTCAAGGATACATCTTCATGTACCGACCTCCGGGACCCTTACAACCAGAACTGGAGATTTAACTCGTTTATCGGATACTATGACTGTTAATTGTCATTTGGGCTCTGTGTATCTACGACAGCTGTGTGAAATAAAGAAGGTTGGAAGGGGCCGCATGCCTTTGGGGTATTTGGGTATAGATTGGTAGGAAAGTGGAACTTTGATATTAAGAACCCAGTTCAAGTTCAGTTACATGAGAAGCAATTCGAAGTGGACTAATAATAAAAATGTTTAATTCGAAATACCAGTTTACATTTCTAGACTCGCCATCTACCTATACGCCTCTAAGTATGCCCATGTACGCATCGGGGAATCTATGCATTATAAGAAAAAGGGGAACCAATGTGAGAAAGTCATAACATCGACATAAACCACATACACCCCCATAAACAACCCATTATTCCATTCCGTTACTCTTTTAGAACAAGAAAATCTCATCAGTCATCTTCGACATGGCACCAGGCTTCTGAAAGCCCAGCTCCACCAGCGACCTCTTAGCCGCGTTGACCATACCAGGGGGTCCGCAGAGCATAATCTTGGAGTCGTCGCCACTCGGCGTAGGGAACCGCTCAGCCATCATATCCTTGGTCACATACCCAGAACCAAATTGCCAGTCAGCTGGTGGCTGGTCAAGCAGGTAGTGTACCTTGAAAGTCTTGGGGTACCGCCGGGCGAAGGAGTCTAGCTCGTCACGCAGCAAGATATCCTGTTCAGTTCGGTTGGCGTAAATGAGGCTAATCTCTGTCATGTCGCGGTCGTTTTCGCAAATGGCCCGGATGAGCTGGAACATGGGTGTGATGCCAGAGCCGCCAGCGAGCATCCCAATCTTCTTACATAGGCCGCGAGAGTATCGCATGGCGCCCTTGGGTCCTCGGAACTGCACTTCGTCGCCGACTTCGAGCTGGGCGAGGAAGCCGTTGGTGAGTTTGCCGTCTGGGTAGACTTTGACGACTAGCTCTAGTTTGCCCTTGTCGGAGTTGTTGGAGACGGGCGTGTAAGACCGCGTGACGGACTCTCCGTTGACGTTGGCTGAGATGGCGACATGCTGGCCGATGGGAAGGCCAGTAATGGTTTGCTGAGTAGGCAGATCGAAGATCAACCTGTAGACGTTTGGTGCGACGAGCAGCTTCTTGACGAGCGGCAATCCCTGATATGTGATCGGGTCGAGCCAGCCTCTCCTTAGCAGAATGTCAGACTCCACAGCCTTGGGCACCTTGTAGTGCGCAGGATACGTCAAAAAGTCCTTTTCACCACGGATCATATGCATCAGCTTCTGCGCCAGGAACGTATGCACTGCAGTCAAGATACCCGCGCCGAAAACGACACCCTTGAAGAAGCCAAGCCCACCGACGTAGCTCGAACTAGATGCGCCGCCGCCACTTGAACCTACGCGAGGAAAGGAAAGGGCACTGATCGCGGGCAGCATGGATCCGTAATTGATGTATCCAAACGGCAGAGCCACGGTGCTCAGCGTGAGCAGCGCAAACTTGGCGAATCCTGACGATCCGCTCCGGCTGGTTTCTGAGGCGGCGGTGCGCTGGGGAGAAGGGGCGACGACGCGGACGGGCTTTGCCTTTTTCTTGGCGCCTTTGAGAGTGCCGACACAGAGGTCTTGCATGATTTCGAAGGCGTCTTCAGAATGGCCGGCGTTGTCAAATGCTTCGCTGGCATCGCTGCCGGCAGCTTCCTGCAGAACCTCGATGCCGCCGGGGTGGTTCTCCATGTATTTGGTCACATCGTACACTGTGTTTCGCAACTTTGTGTTAGTGTCTTTCACATTATCTGACAAGAGACTATCTATCTGCTTACCTTTGCCGTGAATGGTCATCCAGACATCATCGGCAGCTTTATGTCGAGCCACCTCTTGGGTAGTGTACTCTATTACTTCCGTCATGGCGGAGAAACGTTGAAATGCCCAGTACGAAGAGGAGAGATGATGTTAAGTGTGAGACAAAGGAGGGGAGAGTAGGTGTAAGTAAATAATGGGCAATACAGGGAGGTGTGTGTGTTGTGAGAATGGCGAAGATGGCTTATGTTTTTAGCTTTTGAAAGCGGCCGGGTGTTGGATAGCCAGGGGGGGGATGATGTTGCTTGTGGGATACCTTGACACGGCAACGAGTAAGCATTAGGCATGATGGGATCCGGGACAGAGTATTACGACCTCTTTTTATCGGGGATGCCATGGACACTCACCAGAGTCACCACCATCTCACCTCGGAGAGCAGCCGAGGAATAAAAAAAAATTAAAAGTCGGAACTCGCAGTCCCAGTACTCCGATCTTTTTCTCAACGTTGTCAATTGTTTCCGATATTCGGATACGACGTTCTAGAAAAAAAAACTCCAATTTAAAATCTGAAAGACCAGGGGTCTGCCTCTTCGAATATTCCTCCATTTTTTCTTCTAGGGGATGAATGTGCGTCATGGGCCTACCTTTATCCTAATGAAGAAAGGATATACAAACCTCGGCGCGCCGCCGTACACACACACACACACACACACACGCTAAAGAATAGTGAGAGAAGCAAGAAAGAAGCATCCATATCGAGTTTGGCGCTGCGGAGCCAGGTAGTATTTTGGTGAGCTTTGTTGGGAGGGATTGATGTTAGTTAGTCTTGCTGCTATGTGCAAACTAGGCGAACCGAGGTACACTGGTTCATGGCAACCCTAGCTTGATAACCCGAATAATTAGCTACATAATACACAGTCCAACAAATGCGTCAAAGCGGGCTTGTCTCCCGTGTCATTAGATGCGCCCTGATTCGCTGCCCTTGTGATTTTTTGTGAGTGGTTTTCGTGCCGATCCCGCCGGACTATGGGGGGGGGAAGGGGGCGTTGCGGGCCGGCTGGCTGCTCCGAGTGGGCGGCGCCGGCGTGCTGACTTGTCTGTCTTGTAAAGGGGGTTTGGTGACCAAGTGCCCTCGGCGTTTGTAGCCACACTTAGATCTTAGATACACTTGGTTGGGAGGGGATTCTATCTGTTTTCTACTATACTAGACTAAAAAGGTTACTTTATGTTGCTGTGTTCGCAAGTTGCAGCTCTACACGGTATGAGGTCACTTCCCTGACTAGTGGCCCCTGTCCAACACAATCGGTAAGCGACTCAATGATAATATACTGCCCTACCAAAACTGGCTGATTGACGAGGTTTGTGAAAGTTTATAGGCACAATCTTTTCCTACCCTGCATTCTATATATTCCTGTTGAAACATACGAGGTTATTCTCTCCGTAAACTCCGTGTTATAGGCAATAAATATATATCGACCTTCATCAGGCCAAACACGCTTGCAATCGCCGGGTTCTTGTCCATCCATGCTCTAACCCGGCTGCGTACGACTCCGTCTCCACTAACAAGGCAGGATTCATGACACCACCCATGCCCCCCCCCCCCCCCCCCTTCCCTTGATATCGCTGATCGGCACCCAATTGCCGTCGTGGTGATTGGCGCTCACCTCTCTCCCCTTGTCCGTGCCGATGGCCGGCATTGATGAATCAGACCCTGAGCTAGGGTTGCCCGTATATGTACGTATGCTTTCTCATCTTGCACACGTAATCAGCCTAGCCCATGATTTTTTTTTTTAGCGAAACCCAACAAGAAAAGACGACTCTTAAAAAAAACAGTAGCCTGGGTAATGGAAGATGCCTAGGCTAAGCTAGAATCCAAGAAAAAGAAGCGCCAGAAGAAAAGAGTGGAGAGGGTCTGGACACAAAGACGTCATGACGGCATGTATTACCCACAGCCCAGAAACGGAGAGATGACTAGGGTAAAAAAAATATAAAAAAAAAGACAACGACAAGGAATAATACGGATAGGGAAAGGTAAAAAAAAAACAAGGGAAAAGACCTCGGCTGCTTAGTTACTGTGCCTCGCTTGAAAATCAGATCGGAGGACGGACGGCGTGAGCCCCCGATCTGTGGTACGTAGGATGCTTGGGTTTCTGGTGTTCGGTAGAGTGGTGTGGGATGAGTGTAACTGTGTAAGATTCGATAAAAAGGCTACGCCGTGTGGCTCTCTGCCGTCCTAATCAAGTCATGCGAGTAATCAGTTGAGCTATTGGCGTGTTGGTTATTTTCATACAAACCAAGCTCCTCCATTCTAGACTTGAACATACATACCCCCCTTTCTTTTTCATAGCTGTCGAAATTACCCCCAATCACATCAGATATCTACTACAGCTCGGTTGAAGATGTCAGCAAATCAGTTTCACCTTTTAGGTGAAGATGTCTCAACAGCCCAGGACATAGACATCTCCGACTTGACAGACCTGGAAGATGTCCAGCACCTTGTTGCTTCATATTTTGCCATTGTCGACTCTAGAGGTAAGGAGAAAAAGATGCCCAGCCAGGGGTTCCCGACCTACAAACTGCATCTATCTTACGATAGCTGACCCAGCATTATTCCATTAGGCGTCGGCTTCATCTATAATGATCGCGAACTCACAACCGCCAGCGATGTCATCGCAGCTACTGGCCCCATCACCGTTTCCATCAATGGCCTGCCTGTCCGTGAAGTCCCAGGCCCAACCGGTCTGCCATATCTAGGCAATTATCTCGAAGTATTCCCAGATCATCTCGGCAATCACCAGCGGCTGTTTGACAAGTACGGCCCCTTGTTTGTCACCACCAACATGGGCAGCAGCATATACCAGACCAACGACGCCCAGCTCGCCAACATCTTCTTCGCCGAGTCTGATTTCTTCTCCAAGCTCATTGTCCCAGGCCACCCGCTGCACCCCATCAAGCTACAAGAAGCTGGCGTCTTCCTCGGCGACACAGACACCGACTACTGGCGCGCCGCACACAAATTCCTCCCGCCGGCGCTGGGTCCCAAGGCCGTCCGTCACTACGCGCCCACGATGCAGCTCACCGTCGAGGACTCATTCAAGGTCTTTGACCAGCTTGACGACCAGGGCGAGGCCTGGAACGTCTACCAGTACATGCTCAAGCTTGGCTCCCAGGCTGTTGGCAAGCTAGTGCTGGGCATGGACTTTGAGCACTTCACAGCGCCAGATGCGCCGCTGAGCGAGATGGTGCTGCGCATCGCTCAGAACCTGGAGCTGAACAAGCGTGTTGCCTCTATGGGCAGTTGGTACGCCAAGATGCCGTTTGGAGACCCCAAGAAACTGCGTCAGTCAGCGGAACGTGTCGAGGTGTTGTTGTTGGAATCGATTGAGCGAGCGTCCAAGGGCGAGAAGGACCTGGAGCTTCAAGATGCCGCTCTTGAGGCTGAGAACTTGGTTGGTACGTATTGACCTGTCTTTTCCCCGTTGGCGATATCAGACGAACTTTGAAAAACATGGATAACATGCTAACAAGCTATTCCGTTAAACACAGACTACTGCCTCCGAGCAACAGACAACAAGGGCAACAAACTCCCCCCCATGCAGTTTGCGCAAGCTCTCGTCGTCGCCACAGGCGCCGGCTTCACAACCACATCGTCTCTCCTATCATGGCTCATCTACGGCCTCGTCACATACGACGGCATGCAAGAGCGCCTCCTCCAGGAACTCATGGACCACGACTGGGACGAAACCACCCAAGTCACCGCCGACCTCACCAACAAACTCACCTTCCTCGACAAATACATCAAAGAAACCCAGCGCCGCCACAACCCATCCTACCAGCCCGCGCGCACAGCCAAGACCGACATGATCCTACCCGGCGGCTACCGCTTACCCAAGGGCTCCATCGTCATGCCGGCCATCCACCACATCCACAACAACGCTGCGCTGTGGGATAACCCCGCGCGTTTCGACCCAGACCGCTGGGACACGGGGCGTGTGAAGAACCGGCCCCTGGGGTCGTATGTGCCGTTTGCTGCGGGACCTCGTGGGTGTATTGGGTTCAACTTTGCGCTGCAGGAGGTTAAGGTGTTTCTTCCGAAGCTGATATACCGGTACAAATTCACGGCGGTTGACAACGGGCCGATTGAGTATGATCCGTACTTTCAGCTGATTCGGCCGAATAACTTGTATGTGAGGGCGGAGCGGAGAGTCCGCTGGCCTCCGAAGAGCGAGTAGGGGCATGAATTGGAGTGTTTTTGCATAGATAGACTTTGGAGTAATTGCTTTACATGTTAGAATATACCCTTAATATTATGACTTGAATGCCAGAAATCGACAAGTGATGCAACACCTCCTGACGAGCACCATCCCAGCCCTTGCATCTCAATTATTCATACTCCCATGTAGCTTTTCATATTCTGGTAGTGTCAGTTCGTTTCAACTGGTTCATCTCGTTTCATCATGTTCCGCCATTGTTTCTTTATCAAAACTGAAAAGGTCCTCCCAGAGCTGAAGGCGTATTGATGCGAGTGCAGATGCTACGGTAACATTCGGTAGCCCTCCCTGCATTCACTGGTCAGATCCCCTGATATGGAGTGCCAGGTGATTGGAAAAGAGACAGCAGACACAGACAGTCCTTGCGCAGGCTGAGACATGTAGGTCTTTGTGTGTCTTTTTTTATTCATTCAAGTGTTGATTACGTTGTCGAGTTTTCCAAGGCCAGCCTTCATTCCAATGAAATCTTGGTGCAGTGTGCACTAACACAATATGATTACATCATGAGAATTCCTCTCGTCTCAACCTAAGCTGTCCAATCGTTGCTCAATTACTCGGTTGCAGTCAATATACTGCCCTCAAGTAACATCAAATGCAATGAACCCCCATGAATCAAGACTCGAGACTAGCAAAACATCTCTCATCTCATCTGACTCGTTGCCCCCCGTCCGAGACTTTCATCCTTTGTTCCCCTGCTAGACTGGTTACAAGCATGCAAGTGATGCTGGTGAGGCGGTAAGTCAATGGCGGCGCCACAGCGGTAGGGATCTGGAACTGGGTTCAATATCCGAGATTTGGCTTCCAATAACATGGAAGACCATCGTCGCCGATTGCAATTGGTGTGGACCCTGGACGAAGCACTGCCATGCTACGTGTATAGCATATCGTCAGAACATGATTCGTAATTAAAGATAGATACAACAACAAGAGTAGCAGCACCAAAGTTATTTATACAATAACATGATTCATACACATCTGCCATCTACCACGTAAACCTGCACTTGCTCGCTCTGCATATGGCGCAGTGGGGGTCTAGGGTTCGTCCGTGTACACTCAAAGAATGCATTGACACGAGTAGGAATTGAGACCTGGCGGCACAAAACAACTCACCTGGACATAATCTAGCACCAGCTGCTGGATCTGGCGATCAAAGCGCCGATCCTGCTGGCCAACACACCAAAAACCAAGTGAGACATGAAAGGCATTGCCAATTGGAGGCCCGTTGGCAGTGCGGATCCGTACAGTATTTTCTTTGTACAGATGTGCACATCTCTTCTCCCAAGTCATCGGGTTGAAAGTAGGAAGAGACAAGTCGAGAGATGGATATTAAACTGGAGCCATGTAAATAATCCCATTTTCCATTAGATCTATCCAAAGAATAAAACCGCTGTTCATGGCGTATTATGACAACTGCCGACTATTTCGGTACTTGCACGGCACATAGCCATAACCCGCATCTATAGGGCACCAACTGCAACCCAGCAAGCCTGTCAAAAGCTACCTAGCCTCTGCCGTACAATATATCACAGGGGGCCTGATTCGCCTCTACTCTATCGTGACCTCGTATACAGTGCTGCAAAAACACCTGCTGTGACATCATCCCTCGTGTTCGCCCGTCTTCCACCTCCTCCACGTCACACCCATGACATCAAAACTCTCTCTTCTCTCTCTCTCTCTCAAACTACTTACTGTCAAATGCACGATAATCCATCGTCTATCCCGTCCCGTCCGTGCGCAAAACGTCCCATAGCCCCCCCCCCCCCCGATCCAAGACGATTTCGATCCCCCATCGCCAACAGGGAAGCCCTCTCATTCCAGTCTTGACGTTTCTTGTCCGAGAATAGAGAGTAGGAAGAACAACCAAAACAACTAGCAGGCTCAGACGATCAACCTATGCATCAAACTAAGCACGTATACATGTAGTCACAGGAGCAGTCGTAAGACATGGCGAACCAAAAGATGTGCATGTCAACGTTACAATGAATAGGTAGTTTACACAAATCCCGAGTACATACATAAATATCCGGCACATCATCGTCTTCCCCCTCCAAGACTCTCCAATCAGCCAGATGCCAATTCAAGGGATCGTCACACACACTTGCCTACCTCGTCCAGACTACCATTGCTTTTGTACAAAACGAACCACGTCCCCCTTCCCATCCTGGGTATTCCATATCCATCTGTCTTTCTACTTCCATCTTTCAACTTGCCAAACCTACCATTCAAGCCATCAACTCTCTATACAACGACATATATCCCACCAGTAAACAAGACTCAACCAGCACCATCTACTTTCGTTTACATCAAGTGTCACCACCACAACCACCGCCCAACATGCGCTTCTCACTCGCCTCCATCGCTGCTGTCACATCCATCATCAGCACCGTCCACGCTCGCATCTACGGCATCGCCGTCCCTCAAACCATCAAGCCCGGCGACTCCTTTGATGCCATCATCCTCAGCTCAAACTACATCCAAACCGTCTACGACGTCTCCATCGTCTTTGGCTTTGATCAGGGCGACGGTCACCGAGAGAGTCTCGGCAGTGTTATTGGTTCTTATTATCTCGGTCCTGGTTAGTCTCTTTACTCTCTCTCTCTCTCTCTCTCTCTTTCTCTCACAAGATAGATTACACAAAAGTATTTCAACTAACATATGTTCCTTTCCAACTAAACAGCAAAGTCAAATCACATGGACAACATGACCCAGCGCATCACACTCCCCAAGACCGCTATCCCCGGCGACGGCATCCTGACCGCAAGCCTCTTCAGCCTCTACGGCGCCGCCTCCGGTCCTACGCTGTCAAACTACAACGTCACCGTCACCTTTGGCGACAGCACAAGCGACAAATACGTCGCAAGCAATGTTTAAAAACTGCCCTTGTCTCTCCCTCTGGCGCCGCTAGCCCCAGTCACTCTCCCTCAAACATCTGATTCCTCTTTCCTCCCACGCGCTGCGCATACTCTCTTCCTCAACAATACATATTCCGCCACTACTACTCAATTAATCATCACGAAGCGACGAACTACATTCCCCCATAGTCTTCTTTTTTGTAATAGATGGTAGAGATACAGGGCTCTTGGTAGCTTAACTGGACCGCTTAGCTTGCGAGGATGGTTTTCAAGGTTCACAATAATACCCAACAAGGTCAAAGCACAGATAGACCAGTTTTAATTATACAAAAATGTTATAATTGTTCAAATTCTCTAATTACTCCTCAACTCGACCAGTTACTTCTAGTCCAGACGAGTACTGTTTGATTGTTTTTTACTATAGCTACTAATTATAGGGTATCATACTGCAATGCAGCCCGTTACAAAAGGGGGGCAGGCTAGTTCATTGATTCACCCTGCTCCCTTCCAAATCTCCCTCCCTCCCTTCGTCATTTGCTACGTTGCTTCTCACCGAGGCTTGGGCCTCTTCACCATCGCGCCGTTGGCACTGCCCCATACGCTGTCACTGACTCTCGCCGGGAGTTTCCTCCCTCGCAGCCGCTGGTCAATGAGCCACGTGCCTACGACAAACTCCGGTCTGCTGAGCATCCCCTGGTTTGCCCGGTCTACTAGATCCCAGACCTCGCCTAGTTCATCATCTGGTAAACGGGATCGCCTCCAAATCTCGCGAACCACCAGATTGGCCACGTAGACCGACACGTCTTTGCCAACATTGCCCTCTCCGCTCGTTGACGGACTGTTCTGGACAAGTAACGTACCGCGATTCGACGCCCACAACGCCTCATATCGCTTCCTCTCTCGCGGTGTAATCTGCTCTCTCCACTTCTTGCGGGAACCCTCGTGATGAGCATGCTTTCCCTTGTGGAGCTTATGGCGATGATGTCCTTTCTTCGGGCGTTCTGCCTCCTCGTCACTGAGACTGACGGGCTGACGTAGTGTCTGGAGCAGCCGAGGGGACTTTTGGCGTTTTGGCAAAATTGGCGGAGCCGACGAACCCGTGTTATGAGGTGTCAAGCGAGCTGAAGCCAGAGATCCAGCAACAATTGCATTCGCGAGCGAGTCTAGTTGTAGGTTACTGGTTGTGGATGCATTGGTAAGCCGTCGTCGGTAAGCTTCATGCGTCGGTGATGGCGGGGCACTGGCAATAGATTGCCTCCGAGCTGGTAAGGAAGATACTTGATGATGATGTTGATGGTGCTGATGATGCTGCTCTGTATATCGAGCAGCTGGAGGTACCGATACAGCCACAGGAGCGACTGATTTAGGGCGACTTGGTGCGTCGGAATCCCCTCGCGGTCCGCTACGGGTCGCAGAGGCACCTTGCCCAAGCCTATTACTCCCCCGAGGCTGCGGTGGTGTAGGGGGCCGTTGCTGTCTCGTAACAAATCTCCGTTTCTGCGGATCCGGTGATGGCGGTGACATGGGTTGAGTCGGACTCAGGGCAAGATGCGGAGACGATACCGGGCTCAATGGCGTCTTGGCCAGTTTCTGCGGTTGAGGTGAGAGCACCTCCGTCGTCGACCTGCTCACAATCCGCGGAGGAGAGGGCGGCCGCGGCTTAACAGACGCAGTCGTAGCTGCAAATCTACTAGCAGGAGGCGGTGACAGAGGAGGGCTTGTTTGTCCCCTGGTCGCAACTGTTGCCGCAGGTTTAGGTGTCTTGACCGTAGCCGATGCCGGTTGCCGTCTCGATTGCATAATGGGCGTGGTTGGCTGGTCGTTTTGTGACAGCGAAGGCGTACGCGGTCGTCGCTTAGGAGATGGTAGTTCTGGTACTTGCGACACATTGGAGACTCGTGGATCTGCTGACCGAGGTGGTTTTGGTGACGGAGCTCTGGTCGGCAAAACTGACCGAGAAACTGGAGACGGAGGACTCGGTTTTTGTGACTTTGGTGTCAATGGTAAAGTCGGCTGTATATCTCGAGCAGCATCCGCCGCTGTGCCTGGCTTTGGCTTTGGTTGGTTCTGCAGCTGAGAAAGCGGTTTCGAGGAAGCAATGCCTGGCAGTGATCGAGGGGTTCTAGGAGAGGGAGATGGGATTTCAGGAGTTGCTTGCTGCACGGAAACGATTGGAGGAGTTGGTGGCCGGACGTCTTGCAAAGGTTTGGGTTTCGGCTTAGGCTTGGAGTGAGTTGCCGGTAACCCCTTTGCTGGTAATCGTACTCGCGTGTCTGGACTGCTACCAATCGACTCTGGGGGCGAAGATTGAGGAGGTGGTTGAGCCATTCTCCCACCCGCTCCAGCTCCTACAGCCCCCCCTCCTCTCGCCTTTTCGAACATGTGTATCAAGGACCCCGTCGGCGGAATCGGCCCCGAATCTACCACTTCGCCGGGGGCGCTCATCGCCCCAATGCTGCCCATCCGCCTCGGCGTCCTCGTCTGCGGGCTCGCCGCCAGAGTTGCCGCAATAAGACTCGGGTTCTTCGCATCGGCCTTGCCACCCGGTGCCGCTGCGCCCGTCGCCAAGCCCGGAAGCGCCTGCGCATAAGCCAGACCCAAGCCCGACGACGCAGTCGGCGAGGCACCCGTGCCACCAAGCTGATGCAGGCGCGCCGCAACAAGTCCTCCGTGTAGTCCATGACCATGTGTATCTAACTCATGCATGCTCCCCCCGGTTGCCTGGGCGGCGATGGAAGCCGCTGCCAACCCGACAGACCGTGTCGTCGGGCTCCTGGTAGGACTTCTGGTCGGACTCCTCGACCCCCCTCCAGCCGTAACCGCTGCCGTAAGCGCGCCATTGTTCCTAGCCAAGTTCACTGCGTTCTGATGTTGCGGGTGCTGCTGCTGATTCTGATGCCCAAAGTGGCGGGACGATGGTGCTGCCGGATACGTCGGATGGTCGTGCTTCTCCTGGTTTCGAAAGGCAAGCGATGCGCCCTGCAGCGCGACGGCGGCACTGTTGTTTTCGGGGGACCCGTTACCGCGACTGCGGGAGACGGGATTCATCGCCAGCAGAGAGCAGATGGCGACGACATCAGAGGCATACGAGGAGGGAGAGGTTGTCGCTGTGTCTCATCCGGTTGTCGAATTGCAGGTAATCGTGGTGGGGGATTCGGGTATAGAGAGCTAAAGAAGAGGAAAGAAGAGACCCAAGAAGGATTTTGTCTAGAAAAGATACAAAAGAAAGAAGCACCGCCTGCACTGCCCGTTTGCTTCAGTGCCCGTTTCGTGTAGATGTCTATGCAAGAGAGGTTTTGGGTGTGGTTGATGGAGAGAGAGAGGAAGAAAGAATGGTAATTAGTGGTCAGCAAACATACATGCACGCGAGATTACGACAAAACTTGGCCCGTTCCAGGGGCCGTTGTTGAAAGTGCAACTACGAGTTTAGTAGCTGAGGTGGAGAGGTGGACAGGCCAGGCATCTGACGCCAGTGGATGGGGGTGGTGTGCTCGCCTGTCGGGTGCTTGGCTAGCGCTGTAGATGCAGGTGAGGCTCCTTGTCAGGCTGTAAAAGCTGCTGTTACACGAGACCGTTTACCGTTGAGTCTCTAATAACACCCCCCAAGGGATCATATACCACCGGCTACACAGCCTCACAAAGCGTTTGGATATTAGATATTTAGTACTTCCTTGCTGCCTCGATACAGGCTTTTTAAAGATGTAACAAAGCGGATGGATGGTTCTCGTACTTTGCCCACTTTCAGGGGCATCACTGTGTGAATTTTCCAGGGTCTACGACCAATGGACAACAACTTCAGATGGAAAACCCGTTTCAAATATTAGCACGTCACGCATGCACTTCCTTCCCTAGGGAGGCCACGCGCTTAATCCTAGGTAGCGTACTAATGCACCACTACATAATGTACCCAACCTTGCCAAGTGATATTTACCTACTTGTAAACGGCCGAGTACGGATACAGAAGCCCATTTTTATTATTTCCAGTTTGAGGAGGAGGCTGTTGCAGTTGCATTAGGTTGATCCACGCATAAGGCCAAGAACAACGTAATTGATCCAGTTATCACAGAGTTTTTACTCCATTCCGTTCTTACTCTTTGATCTTCATTTAATGTGCTCAAACTCTACAGTGTTGTTTCGCACTTTCCATACTAATAAATGTAATAATATGACCTCTGCTATAACCGCTTTGCAGGTGATTCACAAGACTGCCAACTACAACCCTGATGTCATCGTCAGCAAGTCACCAGGTTTTTTTTTCACACAGTACAATAACAACTTCGCACATTCTATGACATGACAGCCTCGTATTCACACATGGCCCTGGTGAAACTAACTGAGTATACCCGCAACTCCGAGGCTATTAATCTGACTGCCAATAGCCAAAAATATAGAAATCCCTGTGATCTGCAACACATCATGACAAAATGACACCTGCTAGAAATTACCTGCAACTAGTTCCTCACAGTAATCAATCAGGCACTCAAATCAATTACATTCGAGGCACAGTAGTCAGGCAATACGCAGTTGGAAACGAGAAATCGGCGTGTGGCCATTGATTCAACTTCTGAGATATGTCTCTCAGAACAAAAAAAAACAAAAAACTTAACATCAAAAGAAAATGCAGAATCGGCTCTCTAGAAGCACCCATATGCATCGTCAGTAGCCAACGCCCGGCCGCCATTTTACGCCTTCCCTTTGCCCCCTCATATCGTCGGCAAATTCTTGGCAATCGCTTTCACTCTCGCCGCTGCGATCCATTACTCGGCTCAATCAACAGGAAAAGACAAAGTGACGGAAAAACAATACAAGAAACAGTTCGCTCAAGCACCTCAGCTTGCTGGCCCTCTGTGCCAGTCTATGCAACAACAATTCTTCGTCTCGGTATCACACAAAACATAAGAGAAACGAACCAGACATTGAGGTTCCCTTTTTTCAGATACAAAACAGAAAAGGACAAGTAAAAAGAAAAAAGCCCAACCCAGGAGAGCTGTAGATGGAAAATGGAAGGAGATAGTAGCAACCGTATTCCAAGAGTTTTGAATCGGGTGGCCAGCCTGGCTACCGGTTTTAGTAGAGAAAAAAAGCCCATCGTACAAAGGCCAATGAAAGGCGGAGAGTAGAGAGAAAAAATATATGCTGGATACCAAATCATCGCTAGATGTTGGGCATCATCGTGTCCTTCGTCAAGTGTGTCGTTTAACGCATGGTAATGCAAGACCGCTTCGCTTCTGTGCCCTCTCTAAAACGAGATGAAGGAAAAGGGGAAAGAGGTCGTCCAAGTCAAATCATATAGATCATCAATGCAAATGCGTTAAAATGCGTCTTCATCAGTCCATTCGCTTCCTGATATGATGCGGTTGCCGTCTTGGTCAATCATTACTGGTGCTCCATAGGCTGTTCCTGGCGGAAAGCCTCGTGCTCGTTTAGCAGTGCTGGTATTAGGCCGGTGGCCCTGATCAGGCTCCATCCGCTTGCCCCGAGCTGCACGAAGCTTGGCATAGTATGCATCTGTGGCATCCGCCTCCGGTTCGCTGTAATCGTCGTATGTCTCCCAGTTCTCTGACCCTGAGATTGCCGTAGAAGCGTGAGAGGTGTTGGAGATTTGTCTAGGTGGGGGCGCCTCGGGACGCTTTGGGGGACGCATCGTCGCGTAGCGATCATCATACTCTTCCTCATAAGAGCTAGGCTGTGTTTGATACGACTGATTAGAGCTCTGGGTATGGTAAGATTGGCTAGACCCCGAGTGTGTTGTCCTCGCTGTTCTGGTACGGTCATCATAAACATCCTCTGGTTGCACCGAACGAACGATATTCGAGTCTAAGCCGATTGACTTGTAGGGGTTTATCGGCGTCTCCAGCTCAGGGACTGATCCAAGATCTCGCATTTTTGGCGGAGGGGCTCTAATAGGAGCGCCACTGCGAACTGGTTCAACCCTTGACTCTGGACGTCCACGGCGCTCAGGAGAGTTGCTACCATGTTTCAAGTTGGACAAGGGGACTCTGGCTGGTATTCTTGAAGGGCTACCCTGTCCTGGTCTCGTTGGGCTACCTCTGTTGGTGGCGACTGGAACCTGGGTTTGTGTTTGTGGCTGAGGTTTTCTTGTTGTCGGTCCATTTGCTGTCGGTGTTTTGGTCATAGTTCGCGGTGGTATGGACTTTGCGCTATTGGCTCTTACTGGTCCAGTCTTGGGAGCTGCCCTGGTGGCTGCTGGAGGCGGACCAGCCGGGGTTTTTGATCGAGGAGGCACAGTTGTCGTCTTCTTGACGTCCTCAGACTCTACTTCATCCAGATATCGCTCCCCAAAGACCAAAAAGGGTCGCCCATACTCATCCTCCCACCTCTCGAGAACCTTTCGCATTTCAGCCGTAACCTTGGGAAGCTCTTTAGCAATCCGCTTTCGCATCTTTTCCTCGCGGAGAAGCTTGCCAGGGTCTCGCTTCTCGCCTTTCTGGCCACGCAGCATCAGTCGAGACGCATCCTGACTTGATGCTGTCAGATCATCTCGTTCTTTGATCAGCTCCTTGTGCCGGTCTACCAACGCTAACATTGGGGCCCTTTGCTCTTTCAATGCTTCTAATCTTGCAACTTCGCGCTCGTGAGCTTCCAGTAGTGCGTCGCTGTAGACATCAGAGAAGGCGGGGGTGAACTCAAGCATTTCGTCTTCTGATAGATAAAGAGAATCCCACAACTCCTGTAACCTGAGACGTGTGTCTTCAACAAAGACATGAAGATTCTCGTGCTTCAGCTCATTCAAGCGCTCAAGCTCGTCCTCAAATTCATTGATTTGACGAACACCACAGCCTCGGTTCTGGTTCATAAATGTCTTGGTCTCTGCTTCATCCACGCCCAGCTTCTCCCAAAGAGCCTCGACAGCAGTTTTGAGATCACGCAAGCGTTTCTCGCGGTTCTTCTTCTCGTCAGAGAGCCTATCGTACTTAGACTGCAGTCGCTGGATGTCTTCCTCGTGAAGACCAAGCTGCTCTGGAGCATCACGGTAGTATTTGAGTATGGCGCCATCCTGTTGCGCCTGGGGGATGCCAAGCTCGGCCCAAAGCTGAATGACATTTTTGCTCAATGATTCCATCGTGGCACGGCGGCGCATGTATTCTTCATAAACCCGCGTAAACTCGGAATCAAGACGATCAACGTAAGATGGCGAGAGGTCAAAGGATGGCGGAATGGATTGATTGGGGCCGGTAGGTGGGAGGGGAATCTGGACGAATGTTGGCTCGAGATGTGATGAGTAAGACTCGAGTGCTTCCACAAGCTCTATAACGTGTTTGTTAGTAATTGCTTGCACCAACTATGAACATAAAGGATGAGTATCAGGAGAAGGACATCACATACTTTTCACTTGCTCAAAACGCTCTTTGTGGAGTCTATAGATCTGGGTGTGCTTGTCCTTGAGAACCTGCAGGCAGCGAATCAAAGGATACGTAATCTTGATTTCGTCGTCATCTTGGTAGTTGCGATGTTTTGAGTCGTCAAGCGACGCTTCCATCTGTCGGATAGCGGAGATGATTTGCTTCGCCTCGTCCACCAATTCTTTCTTCTCGGAGGTAACAAGCCGCACCTGATTATTCAGGGCCGCTGACAGAGCTGCAAAGAGCTATGATACCACCATCATCAGCATCATGTTCGTTGAATCGGGGTCGGTCGGTGTGACAACATACCTCTGTTTCTCTGGCTTCGCGCTCATGGCCAGGAACACCAATCTCATCAAACAAGCCATGCAGCTGACCAATACTATTGTTCACCTGCTGGGAAAGATAACTAGTGTCCATGATGACGAAAGCCGATCGCCTCAGGGGCGGAGAATTTTAAGGCGACGTCGCTCGGGTTTGTGTGTAGGTGCCTTCAAGACAGGCGAGGTGAGTAATGTCGTCCGCAAGTAAGTGTTGTTTGTAAATTGATTATCCCCTAGAGCAATGATGATGTCGATGAGGCGGGGTCGCCCTTTGTCGCCCACGGTGAATAGTGGTGGTGTTGAGAGGGGCGGCCAGTCTGTTCTATTTCGAGGTGTGTTGTTTATTTTGACCAGCAGCGCACGTTGTTTGTCTCTCCAGGTCACCGGCTAGTCACAGGGTTGTTGGGAGAAGCAACACAGCGTTCCATGCGCGGTGAGTGAGCCCCAAACCTCCGTCAATCTATCCACGAACCAAGGTGCTAGTCTCGGGCTCTGGTCTGCCGCTGAGACAACGAATTGCGTGGGAAATGGCGATGGGGAGGAGATTCACGACACAGAAACGGGGTGGTGTTGATGGGGTACCGTGTACTGTTTAAGGTGCGGTACGTACACACGCAGCTGCTGCACTCCACTGTTTACCCGGGTGGGACGCCAAGGCCGTGTCGGAGTTGTCATGGCAACAATGCATGTGCGATTTCTTTACCTCTGAAGCTAACCCAACCAGTGCTGTGCTGCAGACGCTGAATGGTTGTTTCAGGCGCCGAACCCCACCGTCCTATCATGACTGCCGCTTCGACGCATTCTGCGCTCTCTCCCGTGACTGTGCTGTGACGTCTCGGTTGCAGGGAATGCTGTAGTAAATGCGGCTTACACAGGGGGAAACAGTGGCTACGAGGTTCTGTGATAGGAGTTCAGCTATAATGTGTGGATTTTCTTTACATTCGGAAGAAGCGAGCCTTGCGCAGGTAACACTCCTTATCATATTATGCATGTCGCCTGTCCTGCGATTTGTTCCGATCTTGAATCTGCACGCTGTCGATCACGCGAGTCGATTGTATTTTCTGTGAGGTTGATGCAAAACGACTACCCTACAGCAAGTACTAACATCGGACGTAAACGCCCCAATAATAGCACGACGTGAACATTCCTTGTTATTCAATCTACAAGCTCAGTATTTACACAATAAGCAATTAATGTAAATTATAGAGAGATTGAAAAGTATAGGGGCAGTCAAGGCAAATATAGTCGCTCGTCTGCTTTTGCGAATGAAAAGTTTCATGCAAGTGGCCCAGATCCACAACTCAGCCAACCCTTTAATTTGAAGACACAGTCCAGGGTCTTTTTGGGGGGGGGTTCACATCAATGTTAATAACATCTTGTCGAATTACTAGATGTTTGAGTAGAACAGGAATTTGATGATTTTGATAATCATCAGCCGTATACCAGCTTCAGAAAAGCAATGTTGTTGGTCTTGACCAAATGCTGTATTCTTCTCAAACTCATTTGCCTACACGACACGTAACATCTTTGCTTGCCTCGGTGATCATGGTGCTTCAGAGCCTTTGTCTATCTGTGAGTTGAAATGGAAAGCCCCTTGGTATGAGCTCAATAATACATCAAGACAAGACACGTTTATACGAACTAGTACGTACAGTATCGAGACATTAGCCACAACATGTCAAGGACATATTAGAGAGACAGTCGGGCGACGAGCCGAATGACCGAGCGACCGGCCAGCACTGTGTGGAGCCTGCACCACGAAGACAATTCAATCATCAAGTTATACTCTCATAAAGCAACCAACTCAATTTACTTTATAATCTCATGTAAATTACCATTATATCAGGTTAAGGCCGGTAAAAAGGCGCCATGCTCCATAAATCCACCATCATAACCATGAACTTCATAATCGTCATTAAACGTTAAGCCAATCACAAAACCATCCCGGCTTATTAGACAGCCCCTGCCCAGGTATGCATCGCTAAATCTTCAGCTACATCATCTGGAATCGGATCGCCCATGTCCATGATACCGTACATATCCCACGACAAGAAATTCTGCAAATCATCAAGATCTAAAGCCTCGCACATGGGCTGCTGTCCGAGCATGGTCATTGGTTTCTGAGGCAGTGGTGGTGGTACTGGCCGCTCGTGTTGGAGCCCAGACCGCATGAATCCATCTTGGCTGAGCCCGACGAGCTGCTGAGCGGCACTTGTGCGATCCCAGGTGGCCGGACTGCTGCTCGGGTTGTCGGTTGCCCAACTGAGACCTCGGACTCCGGCTTCGCGGTCTGCGGCACGTCTGGCGCCGACTCCCGTGCGGGCTAGGGAATGAAGTGAGATAGATGGCAGTACGAACTCGGGGGTTCCTTGCACTGGGCTTGCGGATGTGGCAGTTGACCTATAATAGCAGAAATGATCAGCAAAGTATATTGAATTGTGTGAGATCAATTAATCGTTAGACTCACCTGTCGCCCTCATATTTGTCAGATTGGCTTTCGGATTGCAGCCTACGGACAAGATCTTCCCTATTCGAAGTCTGCCCAATTTTGAATAACCAGCGGTCAATAGTGGTTGACTGTGACGCATACTAAAATCAGTGACCAAACTCTACCAATAAGTTATGCCGTGAGGGGTAAGTGACTGACCAGTGATTGCGCAATTGGAAACAACGAAGACATCATCCGGAGAACCCGGTTATTGCTCTGCACCGCATTGATTGCATCATCCACCTTGGTCTGCGCGTCTACCTTGCTTGGATCTAGTAGCCTTGCAACATAGTACAGCATAACCCGGCTGCTGTCGTAGACAAAGTACGGTAGTAAGCTGTCGGAAAGAAGATTTGCTCCATGGTCGGCGGCCTCGGCTAGGATGTCGGCAATCTGCTGGGCATGATAATAGCAGTTTGCTTGTGCGGTTTGGAGAAATTCGTGATGCTCAGGAGGGACGGTGAGCGGCTTCGGTAGCTTGAAGAGATCGGGCATAGACAGCTTGTATAATTCTAGATAGTTGTGGTGGTAGGTGCAGTGTATTAGAACCAAGGCCCCTAGCTGGTTTGAGTCGAGACGAGCGTATATGGTTTCGGTGGAGTATTCGACAAAGTCAGGGAGCTCTCTGCGCCATTGACGGAGGTCGGCATCGAGAGCTGCAAAAGGAGAGTCCGGTAACCAAGGAGGAGGACTAGAATCTATTTGGTTGACATATCTGTAATAATCTGTTTAGAGGACATATCTTCAAAATGGTAAAAAAGGAAATGGATGACAAACCCTACTATTCGTTTCCAGAGTGCTACAACTCGGATGTAATAAGCCATAATGCCCATGTTGGAAGCTGGTTTTCGCGGAACGACGGACGGAGGCAAGAATTGCAGCACATGGCCAACCCCCAGCGTTTCCGTAATTGAGGGGATCCGAAGACCGAAATTTCGCTCGTTGCATGGAAGCTGAATCTTGATGTCGTTCTCCCGAAGCAGAGTCAGTTGGTCAATGCCACTACCTGCCCAAGCGTCGAGGACATAGCATGCCCACATCAGCCGGCGGCGGCTTTCCTTGGTCACGACAGATGGAGCGGATTCACTGGAATCTGTGCAAAGGATATCGGCGGACGCTTCAGTGTTGATTTTCAGGGCGTGCGCCATTCGAACGGCGAGACCACTTAGCATCAAGGCCTGCGTGTACTCGCCTAGCCGGAAATGAAAGTCATGTAGCAGAATGGCAGCCTATGAAAGAAGGGGATGTTAACGTCAGATTGGATCAGGGTAAAATAGGCTCAATTACCATTAGTCTTTGCACAGAGATCTTGCCGAAATTGGTCAAGATGAGATACTCTGCCTTTTTCGCCCACTGGTTGCCCGCCTTGCGAAGGAAATCCGACCTAGGGTTATGTTCATTCTGATTTAAGACATAGAACCTGAAATCGCAACGTTAGACGAGGAACCCAAACGTAATCATTATAAAGGGGGGCCTTACTTTGCACCGTGGGCACAGATGATGTGAAGAAGAGCCGACTCATCATCTGACGTAAACCCTTTGTCGAGCTGCCGCATAAACGAGGGTTTGTGTACAAAGGCGAAGCATCGAAGCGGATGGACATTGGCAAAGTACTGCTCTACCACGCGGCGGAGATTTCGTCCTGTCGGGAGACTTGACGACACAAGCCTGGTGTAGCACAATACGTCAGTGTCTCGTGTCAGTGCCACGGTCTCGCAGTGGCTAATATACATACCATGATAGGATACCTGACATGAATGATTCAATCGACGCAACACTCTGAACGCTTCCATGACGAACAGAAGCGTTCGTTTCAGGCGGAGAGCGTGGACCTTCGACATTCTCTGCAACAGCCTTTTCCAGAACAGGGGAGGGAGTCGACGATGAGGCCATCTCGCCCGAGCCAGAAGTCGTCTCACGAGAGTTACTGCGCCCCTCCTCCGTGGAAGTGTTCCGTGACGGACGGTCCAGATGCCGTGCCCATCTTGGGGCCGAGCCTCCGTCGTAGGTGCACTCAGCGTGCTTCGCGTTGCATCGTGAGCACTTCGGACGATCGCCGTTGCACTTGGTCTTGGACAGGCGACAGTTGGTGCACGAGCGGTAGGTGCGGATCTTCCTCAGCGACACTGGCGACGGCAGATTGCTGGACGAGATGCCATTATCGCTGACACATTCAAGCTGAAGGCGTTCGCAGTTGCGACATCCGTTGGGTCTGCCATCGCATTTGACCTGCGATGCGCCGAAGACTTGGCGTTAGACAACCTTGAACTTTTGACTGCTCAGACAGTGGGAGCCCGCCACAGCGTGTGTTACCCGCTATGGGAGACCAGCGACCAGGGCACTTGGAGGGGGAGCGTTTCTACACACCTTTCTCGCCCTGCAGACACGACAGCCCATCGCGACGTTTCAGCCAGCACCACAATTCGGGTATTCAACCTTTATCCTCCAGTGCTGCTGGAATGGCTCTTTTCGGTAGTAGTAAGAGAGATGGTTTGGTTTACCTCTGCGCTGCCAGCAGGAGTGGGCGACCAGCCGGGCCATTTTTCGCTGAGCATCGCCGAGGGCCCGAACGAGCCACCTGCTTGTTGCCCAGCAAGGTTTAGCGGCCGGTGACGTGCTCGGGCGGCTGCAAGGCGTGTCCCATCAGCCATTGCGCCATGCCAATCAGGGCCCTCTGCGCCCTATCAGAAGCCTCTGGAGGACGGACGGATGGCTGCTGAATGGGGGAATGTGTGGACAATAGGCACAGGAAGTATTAATAGGTGATTAGAGGTTCAGATGACAACACCTATGGCATCATCATAGCGACAGCTCATGGCCGTAGCTGTGACAGCTGTTGCGCCTGCCACTGTTGCGGTTGCATGGCTTATCTTATCCGATTAGATTTTACGTCTGATAAGGATCCGATAAGAACCGGATAAGGGTCCAAGAAGGTATTTCCGCAAACCCGGATGGCGACAGCCCGACGACCGAGCTGATTCATCAATTTGGATCCACAATACCGGATAAGATTCACGATGCAAGACGACCTCTTATGAGGAACAACAGAGATGTTAAGACCCGTTTAGCAAATGAGTTGGTAAAATAAATCTAATGAGTGTGTTATACTTATCTTATATCTCTCAAGTCTGTAACTAGATATCGGCGTATCGAAAAGAGGCTCAGGACAAGATGTACTCTGGATAATCGAAGGGACTGGGAGTTTTAAGTGCAGCTATAGTGTACATGTACATGTTATTTGTATTTAGCGATGTCCCTATATAAATAAGAGATGGGATTGTTGATGGCCGGATCACTTTGGTTGACAGACAGCAATTGGGAAGTTTCCTCATTGAGCTCTGGCGGTTACGGATCTCGTCCCGAACACACAGCTGACGAGTCACGTGATTCACCTGGTCCTTGCCCTTTGGTCACTGCGACGGACTCTTTGCTCCTGGGTTTAATCCTGATGAAGCCATATGAGCATGTACCCCCTGTCCTGTATAACTGACTGCGCGCCTCCTTGAATAATGTGTTTTGCTAGTTGAGGAGTGAACTCATGAGGGTGAGAACAAAACTCAATGCAATGTAAATGGTGAACGCAGTTCTCTTTGCTTTGCATAATGTTGAGAAAGAATACAGCTACCCGATAAAGCTACTCACTTAAAGCTTTCATAACATGACACAACACCACATGAGATTTCCGCTACAGCACTAGATTTTGGATTTGACATGCCCATATATGGAAAAGATTGTGTTTGAGCTCCGCCTTGTTTTCAAACTTTGACAGGCGCTGTCATTCTCCGCGGAGGAGGTGAATTCGTCCCGGCGTTACATACCAGGGTTAGCAGTAATGAAGTTAGTTACCAGTTACATAACTATATTCTATTGGATGGCAACTTAAGAATTACCAGGGTTGAAGGTATGCCAACTGTCACATCCGCCACTCCATTGCCTCATTGGAGTAGACTAGTGTTCAACTGAGTCAGCTGTCAAACCTCAGCCACGATTGAGTGTTGGTTGAACAGGGCTTGCGGGCTTCACCGTTATTTGTTTCATCACCATCACTTGCTACGTATTTCGCCTAGTAGCGGAAGAAACTTGAGTGGAGTCTTGATGTCATTAATTGAGACTACCAAGTGCATGCAATGTTATGAATAGTTGCTAATGATCAGGCAAAACCATGCGTAATTCCATCCCTTTTCTTTCTGACTCATGACACAGCTGGCCCTGATTAAATCCACAACGAAGACAACCATCGACCCGTCCAAGCCCCTTCAGCTGATGGCATAGCCGATCAAGTAGTTTTTATGAAGGGCGTCTAATCTTGAAGCACTACAAAACAGTTGATGTCAGCACATGTCTTCAAGGCCAAAAACAAAAACATCCTACACAGTGATCAGAACTTACGATTTTCTCGACGGGATGGCAGCTGAGACCCCCGCAACACGGGCTGTTTCTGCAACGCGATCCTTCAACGTCGCATCTTTCAACCGCAACTACGGTTCGGCCTGGTGCTGCCAAGGCAAGTCCGGTAAGGGCAGTCAACATAACAACGAGGAACTTCATTTTGGAAATAAACAAATGACCTTTTGCACGATTGTGTGTGGTATTGGAGGTTATAAACGGAACAAGTGTCCGTGTTGTTGCTATCAGATCAGGGGAAATCCAGCTTTATATAGTTTATTCATTTTTTCATCATACGTGCATCTTTTACAGAGATTGAGACAGAACCTAATTCCTTGCCACCTCTGTAAATTTCTTTCATCTGTCGTCGTGACTCGTGCTCGTGGATCGTGGCTCGAATCAATGGCGCAGCAATAAAAACAAACATGATAGCCTGTTTGGGACATGACTCGAGCAAAGGCAGTTCAAACACTCAGCTCCGGATGAATGATCCTGGCCAACCAATTTGGACTTACACTAACAGCCTTGAACATGGATAACAGCTGAATCAGACGCGGAGGGGCAACACTATTACAGTTAACCGCTGTCTCGGGTTCTCAGCTCCGTGCAACCTAACAGTTCTTATTCACACCTTCTAGACGGCTGTCAAAACGAATTTACTAAAATAACAATATAACTAGGACTAAATCATCCCCAAGTCAATTAACTCTAGTACCACAAAAGAGATATGTCCCTCTCCTCACAAGTACATTAGCATTTGTAGTACGCGATAAATGACCAGACCGGGAAGTTTGTATTTTCCACGTTAGTGCATGAAGATGTCTTCTCGACCCCAAAATGCTGCTTTTTCCCCGTGCAATCAGAGGTTTCCCAAGCGTCCATGGTTGGGTAATATTTATCGTGCTTGTCCTGAGCCACGATGGCGCTCCTCGCCCCATCTGGTAGTCGGATGCAAGCACCACCACAACCGAAGTTGTCCAGATGGTAAATTGCCCTGTATGCTTTGTATTGACAGTCGCCATACTTGAATATATCGATTCGAGGATTACCAGATCGCTTTGCAAGAGTGCTCCTGACACCCAAATCCAAATTGGTGTCTGGCGCAAGGGTAATGACTGGCATTCCGGCGGGCCTTTCCCAAGTTCCCCTTCCTGCCAAAGCTTCTGACCTCTTTTCCCAATCTTGGGCTGTCATTTCGTATAGTGGGCCATCGTACGTGACGACATTGGGCTCGGTGGATTGATGTTGGGCGTGCCCTTCGACTTCTGAGGTAGGTACATTGACAGCCATCCCCATGGCGGCCGGGGCCAGGAGCAGGCAAAGGGCTGGGGCGAGAATGTTCTTCATTTTGGGTAGGCTGATGATGATGTAAATGCTGTAGAAGAGTAATTCAGAGTGAGGAGATGTGGTCGATTGATTCAATGAAATACAAGTTGAGAGCCAAACAAGACTGAGTGATGGGATACCACGATTCCAGGAGAGTCACAGGCACCCTATATATATAATACGTGAGACAAGGCAGAACAAAAACGAGTCACACTACTGCAACAAGAAAAACCTATGGATATGCAGTGCCACGACGCAGAGGTTGGTCCCCCACCAAGGACAAGCAACAAGGCCAAAGTGATACAATTAACTGAGACAACCCAATATAGCAACATATCTTAGTCCAGTGGAGCAAGTAGACGTTTTGAGACCTCTTCGGCAAATATCCTCGTGTCATTCTGTTCGCCAGAGCTGGGCTATTGGCTGACATTGTGTTTAGGCCCGAATCATTGCGGGCGCTGCTGACCTTCTCATGGGGACAGGAAAAAACATGGCCGAATTCTGCTGAAGTCGAGGCTTTCCATCTAAGAGGTGGAATCTGGGGAGAAGGGATGTGGAGGGAGGGCTTGGATCGTGGCAAGAATCAGCACTAACATGTCAATCCCACCCGCGCAAAGCGCTTCTCTAGCTGCTTTGGGCAATTACTGTTCTGGCTGTATTACCTGTTGTATGCTAGACATGTCTTTGGGCAATGGCCATGCAGGGACCTTTTCAGCCCCGTAGCTTCTCTCTGTAATTGTACAAAACTCCATTCTTCCCGTGGAACTGCGTAGGACTGAGAAAGTTGCATCGGGTATTTTTCTCCCAATTGGGGGTTTAATATCTTGACTATGAACAGAGTGTGCAAAGTCTCCTGAATGATCTTTGCAGGAAGAAACGAAGAGAAAAATTACGATATGCACACACCTCCCTACAGCAACGATTCACGGGGTACCACAAGTGCGCCTCCCGTCTGTTATCCCGAATACTATCCCGGTTGCAGATCCATTGAGCATATTCCCATCACCACTGTCTCAAGCCTTGGATCTATAACTTCTTCTCTTACTTATCTTGATGGTGAGCCTCGGTTTCTATATTATTTTTACAGTTTCATCACTTATCTTGCTCTTTACCTTCTCTTGTGGATGTTCAATTTGACAACCACTAAGCCGTTGTCTCGACCATCTCTTTCACCGGCGGGATGTTGCTATTCGCATCCCACACCGAGTATTACCCTTTTTTTCCTTTTTGGATGGTTATGCCAACAGCGCATTCCTTGTTTAACATCAGATTCTAAACCAGTCAACTGCCTGCTTCAGCTGAGACTAAGGCACTTCATAACACACAACTGGAGATGAGCCATGCATGTCAACCCACCGTACCAGAAACAGGTCAGGGGGACACATCTTGGGGTCCCCAGACTTGGGCATGTAACTTTATTGTATGCAGACATGTGACTTATGATATCCCGAGCAATCTAGTCCGGATTAGTTACCCAGTTAGTTGAGAGGAAACAAGACACCCACTGCGCAACCATACCACACAGCGAGGACAGCGCAGCCGGTCGTGAAATGGGTATATAGGGAGGGTAATAGCAGAGGCGATAAATAATAATTGACAAGCAAAACAGTTGGTAAACGGCTGATTCTTGAAAAAGCAATGGCACGAAAGGTTGCGAGAAACTCTGGGTGTACATGGTGACGGGTTAACATGGCGGGGGAAACCAAACCCGGCCCGGGGCTTTGACAGAACCAGTGGAGCGAAGTAAAAATCGGCTGACCGGATCTCTGAACGTATCTAATTACAGAACGTAACTAAAATGGGATGCGCGTGTAAGCTGAGACAGGAGCTAGTAAACGAGTTGATGGCATCGCCGCGGACTCCCCCGGCCTTTGTGACATTGTGAATGCCACATCCGTAGCGGGACTAATTCAAGAGTTGGGACCGTTGTTGCCGGATACATCTATGACGGGAATCAGACAAGGAAATAACCTAGCGTCGCAGCAACATAAGATAAGCCCTTTGACGTAGACAGGTTTAAAAAGGCAAAAAGGATAAAAGGCATGGCTAATAATATGATCAAGCATAAGCTAGTGGCCTCATGACCTCAGCTTGAGGTTGAAGCCAGGGGTTTATGTTGATGATGAGAGCAAGGCACAATTAAATGGATGAGGGGGTTGTTGGGTTTAAGACCGGCTCCCTGACAAGAGGAGAGACGGCGAGATAGGTATGCTGCCAGTCTTACGGATCTCTATGAAGGAGTGGGAAAGTGGTGGAAGGCGGCAGGGAATTTACAACGTCCGACTTCACAGGTTGTCAAATTAAGGCATGCTACTCTTTACATGTACGGAGCACACCTTGTACAAGAGTCATACGTGTGTTGGCTGGCTATGCCTGGCTGGCAAGTTAACAAGGCTACGGGTGCTTTGTGGCCACCAGAACTTCCAGACACATGGACTGTGAAAGTGTTTCGGCAATTATGAATGCCGGCCTTGGGGGTATTGTGAGACTACTTACCCTTGTCGTTAACTAGGACGACAGCACTAGAGGGACTGGCAATTGGACCCTGAAACAGATCAATGCATGATGAAACAAAACATGGGGTGCCGCAGCTACTGTACCCGCGCGTATATACCTTAGAACTTATCGGATTTGGTGTGAGTGAGCTGGCTATGTAAATGGCTGCTGTACCTCTATATCAACCTGTTCTTGGGTTACAGGGTGCTTAATGCTTCTTGACCGATCACATGCGAACAGGATATGGGGTGTCAAGAACAGGATGAGCCACCATGGCTTTGGGATTGTGTAGTACCTGACCGTATACACCTAACAGTACATGAGCAAACTGCAGCGGACAAAACTTGCTGATATAACAATGTGATTTCGCAGGACGAGAGCCCGACAGCATGATAGATTGTGATGACAACGTCTCTAAACAGCCCATAGACCATTATCTCCCCTTCCCCCGAAGCATCTTTGATATAGATGAAGCACATATAAGGAAACCGTAACCGCCCCCAGGATGCCTCGTCCGAAGTCCAGTATAGATGGAGCTTTGGTCGAAGCCAACAGATCGCTCAACATTGGACTTCCAACTGACAATGGTGCCGTGCTAGACTGGAGCATTTAATTACCAAGATCTTCCTGGCACTATAATAAATATTGGGCATTAGCATTTTCAGGTTCTGTTCGATGCGTAACCGCGGCTTATTTACCTGAGTGTTGCGGCAAACCAACAGATCACAACACTCGTAATCTACAAAACACTCAGTGTAGGAGCACTCTTGCGCAAACATGTTCCCCACTGGGCCAGCGAGTGCTACACCAGCAAGGGTAGTCAATACAAGAACAATGATCTTCATATTTGTGTGAATTGCTTTTCGATTTGCTCAAATATGTGGTGTTTTGAGAATGAAAGGAAAGATATGTTGGGGGAGAATGGCCTTTTGTTCTCTTTTTGGTCTCAGGCCCACGCTATAAGTTGAGACAATCCGGAGAATGACACCCTTTGTTGTATTTGGAGAAGCATGCTTTTTTGGTCTGTAATTGCAAGGAATGTCTAAATCATTTGAGGATAATTACGTAGGGTGTCTCACTCTAATTTGCGACATCAGTCCGTGGCAGCGTTATAGCCAGTCATCCAAGACCTGCAGCTTCGAGCTACCTGTTGATTGAATAATTATCCAAGCTGATGATAGTCTCGCCAGGGGGGCTCAGATAAGCTATGAAGCAATTATAATTGACAGGTTGCTAGCGTGTACTTGGCTGGGTTTAGCGCAGGCCGTTTGTCTTTCATTGTGTGTGATTCTTGGATAAAATCACAAGTATTTCACAGAGTTCTATTCATTGCGGATATACAAAAGCGACGCTTAACGGACAAGAAAGGGGTAAGAGCATTGTCAACTTTGACATACATACAGATGGGTCCTTTGATGAGTGACTATAAGCGTTATTATGGCAAAGAGTCCAGTAATGAACGGATAGGAGGGAAAATGACATCATGATACTGTCAAGTCCATATAAGTGGAACTGCTAATGATGATCTGCAGTACAATGTATGCACCGTTGTCTTGAAGATTCTCAGCTGTGGCAAAAGTTGTGAAGTGACGGGTGCGAGCTGAACCTACCTGGGACAGGAACTCAGGTAACACGCATCATTCATCAATCACGGCCTTCCTACTCGTACGAATACTCATACAGCCAAAACCCCGTCAATGCGACACTGTTGAAACAGCTCATGAGAAGAAATCAGTTGACACCTACAGCATCGACTTGCACGTGTGTCGTTTGCCAATCAAGTCACATAGGCAAAGAGTTCCAAGTAGGTAATGTACGAGTATTTTAACTTTATTTATTAAACAGGTTATTTGGACAATGGCCATCGCCGCAATAGTCAGGGGAGATTCCAAGTATATGCAGATGATGTGATGCTAGAGAGAGACGCGAGAGCACTTGTCCGTGGGAAGGTCTTTCAGTCAATGCCATTATCATGTATGAAACCGGCCGATATCACTACTGACTTTACAGATGGGTCACACACTGCCATAACCAATGGATCAGCAAAGTTTCATCAGGTATATATAAACCAAACCAAGTTGAATGAAGCGCAACAAAAAACTTACCTGGGAGTCGCCGCTGCACTTACGGCTGCAACATTCAACATCCTTGCCGCAGTGAGTGCCGAGGCCAGAACAATCACTTGCAACGCACTATTCATACCAGAATGGGTCAGCGGCTTTTTCCTACATAAAATATGTGACCATCTTGAGATTGAAGAAAGAGAGAGTTGAATTACCTCATTGTTGCTGTTGCACTTCTTGCTGCAGCATTCGAGGTTCGTGGTACAGGGTCCGGCATAGCGAGTGCATCTTGCCGCTGCTCTCTTAATGACGGGCACGCACTGAGAACGGAAAGATATTAGTTACAGCTTCATTGAATTTAAACAAGTATATAGTATTAAGGGCATGTTGAAGTTGTAGAGGAAAAGGGAAACGTACCTGGGAGTCGCTGCTGCACAGCTTGCTGCAGCATTCAACATTCTTGCCGCAGTGGCCACCAGCGGGAAGGCATCGGTCTCTCTGCGAGTCTGCGAGAGCAACTCCAGCAAGAGCGGCGACGATGACGGCGGTGAACTTCATAGTGACGGGTTTGTTGTTTATAGAGAGAGAGAGAAGTGATGAGGCAGTTGGAGATGTAAATGCTCAGTGAGATAGTTTGATAGGTGATTCTATGATGGAGAAGAGGAGAATAGCTTCCTTTTATATAGAGGATTTGATCTATTCTTTCCTTCTTTAATACCGCAGGCTTCCGAAACATCTCAGTTTCTTGCTAGACTCTTGTTTGTCATGTTTTTCGTTGCCAAAGGTGGGATGCCGTTAAACCCACTCGATAAACCCAGACGGCTCCTCGGTGATGTACACGCATGCATAAGGATCAAAGAAACCGGAGCACTAATTAAACCAGTCTACGGGATTATTTAGACATAAGATTGCTCCAGCGGCATCTGCCGGAGATGTCTTTCCCCCACAGGTCCCTTTTGTCAAATCGGGAGAGATGTGTGAAAGGGGAGTATCGTTTAGATGTAACATCGCCAAACTATGGATCTTTAATCGAAGGAGTTTAGGCCAATGACTAAGTTATCCGTGACTGGTGGGATATTAAAGATATCTAATCCATTACAAGCTGTTGGTCTTGGCTTGATGTGTACAGTATAGACTTTTGTGTAGGAAGTAGTACTTGGAATTGGTTTGCCTATTCCCCATGCATACAATGAGGCCTACTCTGATAATCGTAACTAAAGTGCTTTTTATCCAATTCACCATTTCAAACCTTGGCCATCAGAGACGGGTTGATGCGGAAGCGGGCAATTAGCACCATCAGGGCAGATGCCATTGCCAACGATCCGGCATACCACATTGCTGGCCGATACGCTTTCAACCCACCCTCGGCCCCTCCGTATGCTTCGAGAAGGTAGCCTGCGATCGGTGATCCCTGCATTGTTTATTTGTCTTGCATTAGTCGTCTTGTTTCGGCACTGCCTCTTTTCTCCAAGGCGCTGCAGGTAGTACACATAACATGATGAGAGAAGAAAGAGAACAAACAAAGAAAGAAGTAGAATCGGGAAAACAGTTGGATTGAGTTAGAGTAGGGAGAAACTCACCATCAAGTATCCACCGACCCAGCCGGTGAGGACCATACTCATTGCGACCGACAGCCTCGCGCTGCCAAACACATTGCCCACCACGGTCGGCATCGTCGAGAAGAAGCCGCCGTTGGAGGCGCCGTTGATGAGCACAAACACCACGAGCGGGCCAAGACTCTCGGACGCGGGCCAGAGGGCCAGCATGCTGACTGACGTGAGCACGAGTGACACAAACAGCACATTGACCGATCCCAGCCGGTCGCAGGCCATGCCGGAGAAAATGCGCCCCACGGCCGAGGCCAGGCTGAAGCCGGCGACCAGGCCGGCGCCGGTCGCAGAAGAGAGGCCGAGCGCCGTGGTGTAGAGCGGAAGAAAGAAGGGCGGGACGAAGAGTGGGAATGTGCCGAGGGCCGAGGCGATGAAGAGCAATACAAATGTCAGGGACTTGAAGAGTCGCCTATCAAGACCCAGAGGAGTTAGTGTTTTGTTTGTCGGGATAAATAATTACACGAAGGCGATCATCCGTCCCCGAGAATTAGAGTAAATGACAGGATCCTTGTACAGAATCTTCAGTCAAGATGACACATACCATTCAACAAGTTTGACCGCTCGGATCGGTGTTCGCTCTTTCATCAACCATGCCGCCGGCATTCCTGTTGCCAGCGTCATTAATCCCAGGATCCGATAAGCCCACGCAGGGCCGAGCTTGTTGATCAGAGCATCGAGCCCAAAGCTGATTGTGGCACCGCCGAAGCCGCTGCCAGCGAAGATGAGGCCATTGGCGAGACCTCGCTTGGCGCTGAAGTACTGAGCGGGAATCGTCGCGATGACCTATTGGAGTTCGCCGCCGGTCCATGTCAGTCAAATGTCTCATCCGTCTAGAAGTTGTGGGCTCATTTCAATGATAACTTACAACAAAGGTGAGACTATGAGTGTCCCAAGACATTGTTAGTCAAAATGAGGCGAGAAACCACCACTCGTTTAACCTTCAAATTCATACCTTGATCCAGCTCCAAACAGGAACCCAGACGTGAAGAACAGCGCTCCCACATTCTTCACCGCAAACCCACTCAGAATCTCACTCGCACTCATCAGCGCAACCCCCAGCATCCCCGTCCGCCGCGCGCCAACCCGCCTCACCAGCCAGGCATTCGCAATCGCAAACACAGACACGAGCGCCGCGCCCAGCGATCCGACAAACGAGAGTGTCGCGGGACCCGAAAGCCCTCTGTCGGCGAGGGCCTTTTGCATCACGCCCCAGGCATACGTCGCGCCGACGGACCACCATAGCAGCACGGCGCCGCTGGCGACAATGACCCATCCGTAGCCGCCATCAGGGGCGGTCGAGTCGACGAGGCGCGACTCTTCAAGTAGTTCGTCCGGTGAAGGTTGTCGTCTGCTGTCGCTGTCGCTGTTGTTGTTGCCGCCGGTGCGGGAGTGCGGCGCTGATGGGTAGTAGGAGCCGGTGGCACGGATGGTTGTCGCGGCCGGGAGCTCCGTCAACCGGATGGATGTTGCGGTGGTGGTGGACATGATGATGCGCCCAATACGCAGTGAAGAATGCCCGTAAATTGGGAAAACAATAAAAAATGTCGGAACGACTCTTGAGTGTGGGCGGACCCCAATGACGATATAAGTAAGTACGCAAAAAGATCCGGGGCATCCACCATCGCAGATTGACTCATCCTGCGATCTCGCCTAAAGGATTTCCACCCAGGATGTCATCATCCTCATCACCAGAAGTACCTTAGCTTAACTACCTATTAAGCAAAATCCTCATTTGTACTTAACCAAAACAGGACGTATTAGTAGAATTAAGAAGAAAAATAAGAATCCACTCGGAAGGCTAAAATAAGTTTGGGGGCACAAACTTGTAAGCCGTCGCTTTAAAAAAAACCAACGGCATGTAATTAGAACAAAACCCAGGGACGGAAGGGCGCAAAATGGACCCCACATATGACATGTGAAGGATGGCACTATATCTTGGACCAACTAATAATAAACTACAATAGTATTCATGACACATGGTCGTGTAGATTGGGTAACAGGCTAAGATCAACACAGTGGAGTCGGGTTTTGCGCCCTCTCGAAGCCCTTGTCAGAGAAATTGATATTCTGCTCAGCGGTATGTATTAATATGGGTATCTGTCTCCGATGTTCGCTCATCATCCAGGAATACCAAGGAATATGTATATGACTGAAATCAAAAGACACAACAGTTCTTCACGCATCTCATAGCTTTTCAGTGTCTATTAACGTAGTGAATTGTATATATTGTCACGGTTCGTACATGGTTAAACCAACCAACTTTTTAGAAAACCTCCAGGTATTTTCGCCCCCCACAAGATAAAGCTGCTCTCTCTACTCCTCCATTTCATCATCTTGCGCCGCGGCCTCAGCTTCCTTCCTTGTCTTGAATGCCGCCATCCAGTCCTGCGCCTTGGCCATCACCTTGCTCTTACCCTTGGGGTCAAGCTTCTCCTCCCAGGCGGTCCATCTGCGGAACCACTTCTCAGCCTGCTGAGGCTTTAACCCCTTGACTCGCGTCCTTCGTTCAAATACGTCCCGTACGGCTGTGGGATCGGCGTCGGCGCCGGCAATGCCAATCTCAAGATCGAGCAGCTGGCTCCACAAATCACCCTTCTTGGGCCAGGCGGCCAATAGACCCTCGAACATGGTGCGGCCTCGTTCTGCCTCGCCGTTTGGCGAACGGAATTCGAGTGCCGCAAAACGACTGATGATGCTCTGGCTGTGGTGGCTGTCAAGCTGTCTGGTAGCACGGGGGAGAAGAGCTCGAGCTCGGGCAGGCTCGTTCAGTGTTACGTGTAAGAAATGAGCGTAGTTGATCCATACACTCGGAACCTTGGAGCCAAACTTCTTGAGCATCGTCTCAAACAGCTCATCGGCAATCTGCTGACTGTTAGTAATGTGCGCAATGGAGGAAAAAAAGGAAAGAAAAAGGGTTCTGACCTTGGTCTTCTCAGACTGAATGTAAATGCTCGCGAGCCGCTCATGGACCTCCTGCTCATCGTTGACCTCACAAGCACGCTTGAAGACATCCTCGATTGTGCGCTTGTTGCCATATGCCACTTCCAAGTTGAGATAGGCAACCCAAACGTTTAGCTTCTCAGTCTCCTCTCGGATATTGATGCTCTTGATCGCTCTCTCTGCAACCTCCCTTGCCTTGGGTAGTTCGCTTACTTGCATCTGGAAAGCCATGTAGGCGATCCAGAGCTCTGACGAGTCTGGCTGACCAAGCAAAAGGCGCTCGTAGTCACTGGCTGTCTGGGGACCGTTGACATCTAGCTCAGCTGTGCGATCAACCAAGCCCTCTACCTTATTCCGCTTCTTCTTCTTCTTCTTGTCGTCTTCGGCATCTGGAGAGTCATCTTCTGACTCGGCTGCAGATTCGTCAAAGGGATCTGTCGACCACGCCGATTTCTTGCCAGCGCCAAGTCCCTTCGTCTTTTTGGAACTCTTCTCCGCTTCCTCTTCCTCTTCTTCATCATCCTCGTCGTTGTCCAACTCGTCATCCTCATCCTCATCTTCTTCCTCCTCCTCTTGAGAACTGTCGGCGTCACCCACAGCAACAAATTTGAGCATGGCACCACCCTCTCCCATCTGGGTATCTTCTTCACTGTCATCATCAACCTCGTCCTCTAGGGCAGCGCCCTCATCAGAATCCATGTCAGTGTCCTCATTCTCAAACAAGGATGGCTTCAAGCCGAAACTGATTCTTCTCTTCTCGACATCGATTTGTAAAACCTTGGCCTTCACAACGTCACCCTCCTTGTACAGTTTCGTAGCGTCTTGAACAGCCTTTTCTGCCATCTGACTGCGATGACACAGACCGCTGACATTTGCAGAGTTGTCCACCAGGATAAAAGCACCAAATTCCTCCACCTTTCGAACTTTGCCCGTGACGACTTGGCCTTCCTTGATGTCGCTGAATGTAGTAGGGGGAGTATAGTCCTCGTCTACAACAGAGGCCTTCAAGCTTAGCTCAAACTGGCCTGTTCCAGCATCAATGGAAATGACACGGCCCTTGACGAGCTGGTCAACCTGAAATTGGTCCTTCCACTCCTTCAAGAATCTATCAGAGAGGTTGGAAATTTTGACGAAACCAGTCACTCGACCACCTAGTAACACAAACAAGCCCTTGTCAGATACGTTCTTCACAAATCCTCGTACAATATCTCCTGACGAGATCTGAGAAACTTCACTGATTTCCTGGTCGTGGACTGTAAGTGTAGAGCTAAGAATTCGCGATGGGCGCAATGAGAGGCGGAGTTTCTTGTTGCTGACATCTAGTTCGACAACGGAAACACGGACAATGTCGTTCTTCTTGTAGTTGAGTGTGTTGATGTCGTCATAGTTATCAGTCATGTCAGGCAGATGAACTGGGCCGGAGACAAGCTCGCTCAACTTCACGAGAATCTGTCGTTCGTTCACCTTGGTTACTTTACCGGGGAGAACCATGTTCTTCTTCAGCGAGGACCAGTTAATGCCTTCCGAGGCATTTGATGACCGCGCGGAAAGATCGAGTCTGTTATTTTGGGCATCAATAGAGGTGATTCTGACTTTGAGAGCAGATCCGACAGGGAAATTGGCCTCAAGATCGTTCAACTGTGAGAGATCATCAGAGGCCTCCATAGCAGATATACGGCCTCGAACATTAGGTGACAGGTTGACCCAGAGATATTGGGGGCTGACGTTGTTGACATAGGCGATGTGAGATTCTCCAACTTTGATACTGTCCATGGAAATGGGCTTTGGAGCATCATCCTTGAGGTCGCTGGGCTTGGCAGTCAATTCTAGGACTGAATGAGCTGACCGGTGAGAAATGGGCAGGAACTTGTGGTCCTTTGCATCGTGCACACCCATCACCTTGACCTGAAGGATTTGCTTTCTATGGAACTTGTCCAGAGGATTCTTGGGGTCGGTAATTTCATCCCACTTGTCAAAGACCTGAGAAACATCAATGCGGCCCTGCACCTGGCTGTCCATGACCTGAACGTTCAATTGCGTCTCCTTAATCGATGTAACCTTGACCTTTGTGATACTGCCCATAACAAGGTCATCCTCGGGTGCCGAGGACGCGCTAGCCTTGCTCTTACCATCCTTTCCTTCAGATGTGGAGGCAGCGGGTGCCACCATGATGCGCTTAAGGTCTTGGATGACAGAAACAATTCTAACCTCGACTGAATCATGTTTGTGCATTCCAAAGTCGGGCTGTGACTGAGCGTCAGATGGCAACCGTGACTTAGGGAGCAAAGCATTCAGGTTTCCGGCGAATTGTACAAACACAGCCGTTGGGGTAATGTTTCGCACGTAGCCTGCGACGATAGCTCCTTCTTTGGCTTCCTCAAAGCTCGTGAGAAAGGTATTGTCTTGTGACGCCTTGACGAGGCTCTGCTTCTGGGAGAGAATGATAGCGCGCCGTTTTTCGTTCTTGTCAATGACCACCAAGTTTGAAAGAGTCTGGCCTGCAGAGATACGCTTCAGAGCATACTGGTTCTTGGACAAGGTTTTGTCGGTGAGGTGCCCAAGAGGAAGAATAGCCTTGAGGTTGCTGCCGACTAACTCCACAAATACTTGGTCTTCAGTCTTTTGTGTAACCTTGGCCGACACAGTTTCACCGAGTTTGAGACTCTTCAGAGCAGTTTGCTTCTCTAAACCGAATGCGGCGGGGTCCTTGCAGGACACCACGAGTCGGCGGGGATCAGTCTCAACATCGAGGACATGAACACTGACAACTTGTCCAATTCGGAAATGCTCGGACGGATCCCGGATGTATGCCTCGCTCATTTCAGAGATGGGAAGGAAGCCTTTGAGAGTACCGTAAAATTGGATATAGGCACCATTCTGCTGCAACTTGATGATTGTACCAGGGACTTGCATGCCCACGCTGACCTCATCATGCGACTTGATTATGGGCGCTTCTGAGTTAACCAAGGTCTTCTTCAAGGTTAATCGCATTTGTCTCTTGATAAGATTCACAGACAAGACTCGGGCCTTGACTTTCATGTTTTCTCTAAACTTCTTCTCGGGGTGCTGAAGATGCACATCTGACAGGTGTCGCTCCGGAACAAAACCAGTGATTCCTTCTGCAAGCTTCAGAATCAGGCCTGAAACGCCAGCCTCGCTGATGACAAGCTTCTCGATGACACAGTTTACCACGTCTCCAATAGGCACATCTTCCAATCGAATAAATGGCTGTTCAAGAATGCTCTTTTCAAAGGAGAGATAGAGGAGACCATCCAACTCATTGTAACCAACAACACGTCCTTCATGGACCGTTCCAACCTTGAGAGGTCCGCTGGCTTCGTAAAGGGCATCCACCTTGCCATCCTTGACTCGAGAAATGTGCACAAAGCCGCCGAGGCCGGTTACCCCTGTATCAACAAAAAGACCGATTTCGGATTCAACTTTTCGAACAGTGCATTTCTCGACACGGGAGGAGATGGGCAAAACAGAGGTTGGGAGTAGTCGATTTGCGTCTTTTGCATTTCCCTGGTACTTGCGGCTCAACGACATGATATGTGGGAGGAAAGATATGCCCAGCTTGGGCTCCTTTGCAGCTGGGAAGTTGCAAATAACTCTCGCCTTCACTTTGCTGCCAATCTTGTAGGTTTCTTCGATATTTACACCATCTGGTCCAGCCCCGGAGTGGATCAAGTCGGCCGTCGCGTCCAAGTGCCCCAGAACCTTGCCGGCCAATCCTCTGTTGTCTGTATTCGAGATAATCACGCTCACAAGTGTACCGGGCAAGAATGTGTTGATAGTAGTCGCATCTGCCGGAACAGCTTTCGCGTTGCTCAGCTTCCCCTGCAACAGGGAAAGCTGGGCAACCTTGCCGCTGGCTCCCGTACCAGTAACATGGCACAGAAATACGGCTCCGGGCTGGAGGCGCTCTTGGTCAATTGATGAATCGACTTGGTCGCTGGGAAGGAAAGCACGCATATCCTGAACGCCGATATCCATGACGAAGCCACGGTCTTCAGCACTGACCACTGATGCCATCACGGTACCGTTTGTAACAACATCGTCCTTATTTAAACCTGAATTGGCTTGACTAGGCAGCAGGGATAATTCAATCTTCCGCTTTCCTTTCCCACCAGCAACATCCTCCTTGGTGGAAATGACATAGGCTCTCAAATATTGGCCAATAGTGAATATTGATTTCAGATTGACATCGTCGTCGTCGGCAGAATCATCTTCGTCATCCTCGCCGTCTTCGTCTGCGCCACCTTGCAGTCTGTTCGTCAACTGTTCCGATATGGTAGCAATAGAAGCATGTCCGATGAGGTTGTTTGGCAGCGCTAACTCTAAGTTAAGGTTGTTGACCCGAGTGACCTGACCTAGCACCAGCGAGCCTTTGACCAGTCTCTGTAATCGCATTAGCATTGGCAAGGTAGTCATCAACAGTTATCCTGCCCATCCTAATAAATACCTTGAAATTCAAGCTTTCCACCTTGACCGAATCTACTTCCTCCTTGTTGTCGGACTTTCGGTCGGCCTTGGCGGCTGCTGACTTTCGCTTCTTCTTCTTGAGAGCTTTGCCGCTGGTCTCGAACTCCTCCTCTCGCATTGCGTCGGCCTTTGCTTCAATCTGAATCTGCTTTTGCTCCAAAGGAGTGAGAACACTGCCACCACCTCGGGGAAAAGCTGGTTCTTCAGTCTTTAGAAGCGATACAGTGGGAGCCTTCGATAGCTCGTCGCTGGTCGACTTGCGCACCGGCTTGTCGCTCGCTTTCGCATTCTTAATTGGCGCATCTTTGTTGGTTGGGCGAGCCGCTTTTGATCCCTTGGCTGACTTTGCTGGAGGATTACCCCCAGGGGCATCCTTTCGTTTGAGATTGCTCATTGTTGGGTGTGCAATCGCAAGTCAAGCCGACTTTGCCATTGACTGTCTGCACCAGAAATGCACCTCGAAGAAATTCCGGACCCTCGAATTTTTTTCCTGGCGGGACAGCGAAGAGACCGCGGCGATAAGGCGGGCGGTGTGGGACCCGACAGTTGTTCCGGACCCACCAGACCACCTGTCTGTCCACGTCACGACAGTGGTCACAACAGTGGTCACAGCAACAGTTACAGCAGGATAATTCACTGAACGGCGCCACATCACGTCGCTGTTGGCCCTGTAGGGGTTAGAGGGGCCCAGTGGTTCATGATTCATCCACCATGGCACTAAATTAGGCCTCGGGCTCTTTATTAGTTGGAGTTTGTTGGGCGTGGCACCAGGCACCATCATCATTAATCTAGACCAACTGACCAGCCCAAATCAAACGACCTTCAAGACTACACATCATCTATTTCTGTCGTGCACTGCTAATATCTCGAATCTCCCATGGACACCACAGCATAGTTTCTTTCTTCAGAATGTTTCCTCGAAAGAGGCACAGTCACAATCTTTCCGAACCAAGCCCCAATACTGCCAGTCTGCCGACAACGGCCGTATCACGAGAGACGTCATCGTCACGAGCCACTGCCAACTCCGAGCCCATCTCTAGTAACCAACGCATGCCGCCCCCACTACCAGCAAGCGATGGTACCAAAACACCAGTCAGGGTGAAAGACGCCAAACAAGTACGCGTTTTTTCTTCTTCATTAGTCCATTCGCTGAGGCTGTCAGCGCAGAACACTAACGCCGATGCTGAAAAAGGTTCGCAAGGCTCAAAGTTGGTACGGGTCGTGGCCACGGGCACCAAAGGCCTCGGCTTCAACATCGCTAGCGCGGGAAAATATATTCGTTGCAACCGTCAAACCGAACGGAATGCCGGATCTTGGTCGATATGAGCTCAAGAGAAATGGCGACGACGCTGCTAGCTTGCGCAGCACCGCATCAGCAACCCGGACTCTAGTCAAGACACCCGAAAACAGCTCGAATGGCGAAGTTGCAAAGGATACGCCGGAAACCCCGAAAATCCCTGAAGAGCCTGAAGTTTTACCCGAACCCGACCACAAGGTTGCTCAGGACGAGCCCATCATGAAGGCAGAGGATAAGCCAGTCGAAGACCAGGCCGCGGAGCCTGAAAAAAAACCAGAACAGGCGACGGGATGGTTAAGCTGGTGGAACCCGCTCTCGACAGAGACGGCAGAGGAGGTGGAAGCGGCGATGGTCGCTGATCCATGCCCAAAGAAAGAAATTGCTAAGCCAATTCCGCCGCCGATAGAGCCAGCCCCGTTGGAGCAACCAGTAGACCCCCCAGCTCAAGATCCTGTCGCGGCCACATTATGGTTCAATTTCTGGTCTCCGTCAAGCGAGGACAAGGCAAAACCAGAAATCGACGAAGAGCCCAAACCAGACGTCGAACCGGAACCGGTTAAAGAGCCAGAGAATGTATCTACGAAAGATGCCCCCTCTCGACCCCAGACCCCTCAACATCGGAGTCCGCCACCAAAGGCCGGTTCTACATGGGCGTTTTGGTCCCGAGACTCACCGACTGCCATCGACAAGATACCTGGGCAGGATAAAGGGGAGATTGCTGTCATTGGCGAAGGCTCCGAGATGCATCCGACGCCAATAGTGGAAGGGGACGTTACCCAGGCTCCAGTAAGAGAGGATCCTGCAGTTTCAGGGGTAAAAGAGGTCCAGCGAAGCTCGATATCAAGTTGGCGGAAAGGGAAGACGGCCCGTCCACAGTCGCTCGATATAAACGCCCGGCCCTCATCGGCTGCTGGAATTACAACACCTACTACCACTGAACAAGGCCCTGAAAAGGCATCCCAGCCGACGATAGAACAGCCACAGTCTCCAGCCAAGACACAAATCACGAAAAAGCCAACCGCTGCTGAGATAGAGTCGACAACAAAACAGCCACCCAATCTCCTATTACCCTCATTCTCCAGTACTTATAGTATGAAGGAGAGCCCTTCAATTCTTAAGCAAATAACGGGCATGCTGCTTAACAATCCACAGCCGCCTGCCAAACACGTATTCCGTGTCAAAGAACCTCCGAGAATCCGGAAAGCCATCGCTATCGGTGTACATGGCCTCTTCCCTGCCACTTACCTCCGACCCATGATTGGCCAGCCCACGGGGACCTCGTTGAGATTCTCAAGCCTTTGCGCAGAAGCCATCCGTCGATGGGCTGACGCCCATGGCAGCTGGGATTGCGAAATCGAAAAGGTAGCACTGGAAGGAGACGGCCGGATCAACGACAGGGTTGAGAACTTGTGGAAGCTGATGGTTAACTGGATTGATCACATCCGCGAGGCCGATCTGATTGTGATTGCATGCCACTCTCAAGGTGTCCCCGTCAGCATCATGCTTTTGGAAAAGCTGATTGAGCTTGGTATCATTACTCATGCGAAGGTTGGAGTTTGTGCCATGGCTGGAGTAGCACTGGGACCGTTTCCGGACTATAAATCAAGTATCCTTATGGGGTCGGCTGCGGAGCTATGGGATTTCGGTAATCCTCAGAGTCATAACTCGCAGCGATTCGAGACTTGCCTCAAACGGGTTCTTAATTACGGCGCACGTATCACGTTCATTGGTAGCATCGACGACCAACTCGTGCCTATGGAGGTAAGATAACTTCACTGCCTAGATTTACATGAACGTTACAAAACTAACCTCAAACTTACTAGTCCGCCGTTTATTCCCCTGCATCCCATCCTTACATATACCGCGCCGTCTTTATCGACGGCCGCATCCACGCGCCAGACTTCATCGCCCATCTCGTCGGCTTCGCCCTCAAGCTACGAAATCTCGGCATACCCGACCACGGCCTGATCCGCGAGCTCTCTGCCCCCTTAGCAGGCTCGCTCTACTCTGGCGAGGGCCATTCACGACTCTACTATGATGATGCCGTCTACGACCTCGCCATTATGCACGCTCTCGAAACGACCAGGACGAGTCAACAGGTACCATGTGACATACCCCCTCGCGAGGCTGCGTCTTTGACGACGCCGCCAAATCCCTATGTCCTGCCGTGGATTATGCGGGGCCTTCTGGAGGAAGAGTTTGTGAAGAAGCAGTTGCGTGCGGAGACGGAGGAGCTGTTGCGGCAGTTTGACGATTGGAAGCCAACGAACAAAGCTCTCAAGGACGTCAAGTACCGGTTAGAGGCTGTCCGCTCTAAGTTGTGATTCCGACTGCTCTTACTGATTGTTCTATTTCTCCCTTTTTTATTTTTCATTTTTTATTTTAACAAACCCAAAAGTCCCCAGCATTGCATATTCAACTCGCATATGGGTGTTCTTCCCAGTTCTTGTTTTCGTCTCTTTTTACCCCCTTTCCTTTCTTTTACCATTTCAGTTTTGACGAGGAGCGTTTTTCTTTTTTTTTTTTGGAGGCTAGACTCTCCCTTTTCAGAAACGAACAGACGAGGACTCAAAGGCTACATTGTTCATGTTTACTTGTTACCTTTTCACTTTTATTACTTTTATGTTAAACCTTTTTCTTTTTGGGGGGAGATTTTCTATGGTTTTATTTTGGGCGCGGGATTTTGCATGTATAGATGTAAATACGAGTACACACATTCATAGATACTTGGGACCTCTTAAATCAAGAGGCAGCCCTTCATGTTAAAGATTTTGTCTGTTGGTTCTTAAATTTATTATCAATGGTATCGAATATCAAGGGGGCAGGAGGTCTTGTTGATAGGAGAGAAATTGTTCATCTATTTCATAGTGTTTCATAAGCGAGAAATCGTACATTATCATCTAGAGAGAAATGTGATGTGATGTGTATAATATGCCACGCAGCTAGATGTTGCGTCAACTTCCACTGTGTCAACCCCTACTTCACCAAGATGCATAACAACATCCTTTTTTTCATAGGCCATCTCTGGCATGCCCTCCCGTTCTATGCGTTACACAATATGATACATGAGTAGCTCCATGAGAAGACATTCCCGCGTGTACCCTCGTTGCTCCTCGCCAAAACAATTTAAAAAAAAACACAAGTAATAGGGATTTAGACCCCCATCTACGCCTTCTTGCCCAGCTTCCAACTATCGATGCGGTCTTGGATTTGATCCCAGCTCATAGTGTGACTTGTTACGCCGTATGCCTGGGCCTCCTGTAGCACTACCGTGGGAGCTCCGCTACCAGCGCCCGGGTTCTGCACCGCACCGCCGACGATCATGCTCGCCACCCGGCGCAGATCAGCAACGGTAAGGTTCTCGATGCGGCGGCACATCTCCCGCACGGGCACCTTGTGGCCGTGGACCTGAACAGAGCGGCCCAGGTCCTCAAGCTCGACCATGCGGCTTTCGAGGTTCATGAGCAGACTGGAGCGCAGTTGGTTCTTGGCGCGCGATACTTCGCCCTCCTGCAGACGTGAGTAGCCGGACTCTAGCGTTAGTGACCGGAGCTCCTGGCACATGACGTCGAGCATTGGAGAGGTGTGCCCAGGCATACACGAGGCGGATATGCCGAACAGGCCCGAGTCTGTGTAAGAATGGTTGAAGGCGACGCAGGACTCAACCCAGCCGTGCTGGTTGAGCACATTGGTATACAGCCGTGAGTACATGCCCTTTCCAGGCCCTCCAGCGGAGAAGGACCCGCCGCCTCCCAGGAGCGTCTGCAACGTCGCCAGCGCGTAGATATCGTCGGATGCCACCGGTAGGCCCTCAAAGGCGAGGTGGATGTGCGTAAAGTTGGTGTTGTTGAGAGTCGGCGGCTGAGGAGGCAGGGAGAGGAAGCCGCCACTGTAGTGAGAAGACTTGTTGATATCGGCGATGGAGGGGGGCGCGTCGACGACGGAGGCATTGTTAGTAGCGGAGGTGGAGATGTTCTTCAAGAAAGGAATTTTGGACAAAAGGTTTGGTGACTGTTGACCACTGGAGGACGAGGATGAAGATGATAATGATGCAGTAGACGCTTCACTGCCAGCTAGGGAGCCCAAACTTGACTCCGATCCTGTCCTCGACAACATCGACTGAGCTCCGGCCTTCATATCACCAAAAAACTGCTCCGCCAACTTCACTGCCTCACCGTGCTCTACACCTGCAAAGGCCAGCACCATCCGCTCCGGTCGGTAAAACAAGTCCCGGTACGTCATGACTGTGTTCCGATTGATACTGCCGAGGCGGTCCTCGGGGCAAAGCAGCGGGTTCCCCAGAGTATTATCCTTGAACGCAGCCGTGTGCACCAGCTCCGGCAGGATAAGCTCGGGCTTACTCCAAATCTCGGCGATTTCGTAGCGCGCCGTCTCAATCTGCTCTGCAACCTCTTCCTCCGTCATGCGCGGGTCGCGGATCGTGTCGGCTAGTAGACCCACGGTCGTGGGGACGGCGTTGTTGAACGTTGCTGCCTGGTACATCATCGACTCTCGTGATGATGCGCACTGAATATTGCCCCCCAGCGCTTCGACTCTCTCTAGCATCTCGTCTGCGGAATGGGTTGATGTTGATTTGAAAGCAAGACGGTCCATGATGTGGGACACGCCGCGGAGGCTGCTGTTCTCGAAGCGGGAGCCAGCTTCGACATAGACTCCCACTCCCGAAAAGGACCCCGGAAGGGCCTCTGACGCAACCCGCAAGCCATTCGGTATTGTTGTGATTTGATCCAGTTCTGTAGGTTCCTGTAACTCAGATGGATTAGTCCCATGTACTTTAACAACCCAAATAACAACATGTGTGTTTTTATTCGCATTTAGTAAAACGTAGGATTTGCCAGGCACAAACCTTTGGTATCCCCTCCACCGCAATCGTCGCCAGAGACCGCCGGGGCAGAGAGAGCTTCGTACAGGTAGGCGCCACCAGCCTCGAGCCCAAGGCCGTCGCCCTGGGCTGCATCCGGAAAGCAAGCTGTCGCAACATTGTTGAATCGGTTGGTTTGGCTTCGCCGGGAGTATGGATGGAGTGTATTCCAGCACGATCTGGAATGACGACGTAGCTCAGATGCAAGCATCTCTATCTATCTCCCAAGGGAAAATTGTACTAGCTTATCTCGGCGATAACTCGGATCATCCCGTCGCCGGAGCTCCGACGAACTGCTTCTTCTCCAGGGCCGGGACGCTTACACGTGGGAGGAGGGAACATTGCCACTAATCAGTAAAAATTCCGATTATTACGAGCTTTGTAATTGATAGCTGGTGATTGAATGGGCCTTTTCTCACGGTTGCTTATTTATCCATTGTAATGGGGCAGTTGAAACTATATCTGCAGTTGATGAGGCAACTCCAACTTAAATGCAACTACCAAAACACAACCGCTTCTAGTCCAATGTGGTATAAATGTGAAATGAAAATGAGAGGCTAATGGTTTATCGCTTAAAGTGCTGCTATCCCATGTAATGTAACGATGCCCGTCATATGCCAAGTCGGGTGCATCTGTTACTTGCAAACGCGTTATGCAAATGCGTAGAGCTAAAACAAATGGAAATATAATCTTGTCAAAAGATGCTTGACGCCGCGCTGAGACCCAAACCCAGATGCCAACCACCTAATGAAGGATGATGCTCCGTCTCAACGACTCCGTACGCCTAGTGCCTGCCACACCAATGCGACCAGTATGTATAAAAAGAAAGAGAGAAGAAAAAATAGAAAACCCCCTTCTAGCATTACGCAATCCGCAGCTGTGCCTGCCAGACTTGAAAAAATTGACAGATTGCCTTTCATGATCTTAAACCAAGGAGTTACTCTTTATATGCTACCTGCTAGAGGCATCGCTTTGAGCACTGGTGGTTGAATCCATATCTGCCGCCGCATTCAGGCTCGTCATTTCTGATGCTGGATCACCACTGTCTTGTCCTGCTCTTCCGTCGAATACCCAAGGCCCAACGTTATTTCTTGGTGTTATTGGCCCCTCAGCCCCACCACCTGGTGGGGAAGGAGTGCGACCATCTCTCAAGTGGCTGGCCCGGCCGGAGCCTGATATTGGGCTTCGAATGGGCAATGGCTCGCTAGTGGTGTGTGGTTGTGAGGATCGGGCTGTTGGGATCTCGGGAGAAGGAATAACGTTAACTGTGACATCCATAGCATCGATGTCTTGTACTGGTGATTCTGGCGGCTGTACTGGCGCCGTGGGTTGGACCGGAGCAGGCTGGACCTTGTTTGAAGTCTCGGCCTCGTGTGACTCGTTCAACCCTTCTAGCTGCTGCCATTCCTCGTTCGGTTCGTCGACGTCGGCTTCCAGATCGGCTCCAGCCCGACAGTTGGGGCAAACAAAGATGGGGTATTGTGGGGACATGAGCAGTGACTTTATACACTTGAAATGCCATGTATGTGAGCAGGGAGCAACAAAGAGAGACTGGCACGGCTGTGAAATTGATCAGTCAGATATGTCACACAAAAATAAGGCAAACTAAAACTTACTGCAATAGAATTTAGACAAATGGCGCAGTCCTGTGAGTTTGTGCTTGTAACTGAACCCCCGCTAGATGTCATGGTACGTAACCTCTTATGAGCAGCCATGCTACAAGAAAGAAAACGTTAGTATGGCTTTCATACACAAAAAAACAAAGGAAGCATTGCGGCACGGGTGTATTGGTATATTTCACTTACTTGAATGTGTTGAGCTTATTCTGCCATCCTCGGTTGAGTTCCAGTCTCATCTTGACGCATCGAAAGATCATCTCCTCGCCCCCTTTGAAGTCGATGCCGAGCTGGACAATATCCCCGTCGTTAATCGGGAAAGCCTTGCTCTCCTGTGATGGTGGACTCAATCTGATGTGGTTCAGAAATGTTCCCGAGGAGCTCTTGACATCTTTGATATACCACTTTCCATCTTCACACCAAAATTCGCAGTGTCGTCTGCTCACCACCTTGCTCTTGAAGCCGACAGGGGCTGACGATGGCTGGTTTCCGGGCAAGTTTGCCATGGCCTGGCTGTCTCGCTCCGAGTATCGCCCAACACGGATAACCTCAGACCCAGTGGGAAGAGTCCTTGAAATAGGCGGAAAGGCGAGAGAGGGTCGGGTTGCTCGAGGATCGTAATACGACGAAAAGCGGATCGAAGGCGTCGCTGCGTCAGGCGAGCCATTCGGCAGCTCACTCGATCTTTCCCTCGTCATAGTGGATGATTCTTCGGCCGTGACCGTGCCAGTTTCTCTATTCGCAGCAGAAGAAGCAGCAGCAGCAGAAGGTCCGGCTGAGTTTGCTGCTTGGTCGGACGATGGTTGTTCGGGTTGCTCGCTGGCTTCGGCGATAGGGGGAGGTGGGCTGCCTGACGCTGGCGGTGAGGCGTTCCGCGATGGCTGAATGGCGGCGTCAGGTGTTGAGCTGACTAACGTCAACCTGTTGCTGCGGTTGTTGCCGCTCGCGGCTGTGGTAGTTGTTGCAGTTGCGGTTGCGGTCGAAGAGGGCGAGTAGCTAACGGACCGTGTGAGGTTGGTCGCTAAACTTGCAGATGAGGTGCCGGTCGTGCTGTTGCTGTGGTGGGTATCACGCGACAGCAGATGGTTGTGCGTGTAGTTGCGCAGGTAACTCAGGCCGCGAAGGCGACTTGGCCGGGACGACGACGGCGAAACGGCGGATGCTGCTGGTGGCCCAGGAATAGGCGGCGAGACGGGTTGTGTAAACATTGGAAATTTCGGAGGAAAGAGTTGAATGAGTAGAAAATAGGTGTGGAAAGAGGCGGGGCCCAGCGAGGGAGGAATCGACCTGACTTCTTTGTCGTTTTAGTTTTGCCCTTTCTGTGGTTGGCCGGTTGATTTTGCACAAATCTCCAGTGGTGAACCACACTGCCAGCGTCCTTGGGGGAAATTTGCAGGCGTATATCGTTGGTATCAGTGAGCCAAGGGAGTCAAAGAAAACAATGAACCAGCCCCTCCAAATCTCTGTTGACCGGTGGGGGAGTAGGTAGTGGTAGTAATAAGCTTCAGATGCTTTGCTGACTGCGAGAGAAGCCGAAAATCGTGGTTAATCTTCATATGCCTTCGCAAAGACTGCGAGACGAACCTGTGGACTGAGATGGAAGCAGAATTGGGATAAAGGCAGTGACTGCTTGGTGCATGATGGAAGGATTGCCAGGGACGGAAAGTGAAGAAGTGCGTGCTGGAAATGCCGTTGTATTTACACTCATGCTGCCCAGGAGAGGTTTTTGCTAGTGGCCAGGCGAAATGGGGACAGTCAGTGGGCAAGGAGCCTCACACACACACTCACACTCAACTCGCCTTAGCTCACACGCCCTCTCACACGCACATCCAGCTTGGTCGCCATGGTTGTATTCGTACTGGTACTTTGGCCTGGATCCTGTACACGCGCGCACACATGTGCACACCACGTTGTCCAACTCCTTTCATCAAGTCTATCGAAGTTCATAGTAGTAGGCTACTCGCCTCAATTACTCGCCTCCCATCCAACCCACGTTAATAACCCCAAAGAACGCTCCCAACACGGCGTCATCTCGGCCCGCTTTCTCTCATTATGCCCGCAGATAACCGCCAACACCAACTGGCTCTTCTAAACCCCATTAGGGGACGTCAAGCCCTGTAGGGATACCAAGACACCACTGTAAGTCAGGTACCTGTAGGTCTCGGGACTTCCGCCTGCGGCAAAGGCAGTGGAGCGGGAGGCAACCTCTGGGCCTGCTGAGGCTGCGCCTGGACTCTGCTGCTAGCGTAGCGGCAACAGGGGTGTGTGCCTGTCGCTTGTCGCCCGTCGCCATGGATCATCAGCACCAACCACCTGAACCAACGAGACCAACAGCACCTGCAAGCACCTAATAACTAGTAGCAGCTGCACAGCGCCGTCTAAAGGGGGGCTTCACTGGGGCCTCGTCCTTTGCTTCAGGGCCTATCGAAGGAGTCTGCACTCCAGTGTCGCGCCTCAGGTGAGATGGTCATGGTCCCAGGCCAGGGGAGCCTTTTGAGAGACGCCTCCTCCTCTTTAACTAGACTATCTGACATGTCTGACCTGTGGGGTTCTTGTTCAATATTCTCTGGTTGTGGGTTTACTTGAGCAGGCATACCAAAAAGATTGCTTGCTGACGCTGTTTGACATCATATGGAGATTTTAGCATCACAAATCTCATCTTGGAAGATTAAAAACCCGTAATATAATGCGAGCTTCTTCGGGCCGTGGCGACGGCGCGGGCCAACAAATTCCACGGTTCAGGTCTGCATGTAATCCGTGTCCAAGCGAAAGCACGGGCTGGGCCAAGATTGATGAATTCAAGCGGCCCGCTACACGCACATGCATACAGTGATTACTGCATTAACGCGTCGCATAACACGGCACTAATCATATCAAATGGGATAGATAGATCTTTGCGGGTTTCTGCCTTCGAAATGCACTCACACACGCATGTAAGTGTGTGTGTAGGTATGTACACCTACTGTTTCTGTAGGGCTGCGGACTTGGTCCCTACCTACACCCACTTTGTCGATACAGGTAATGGCCTTTTTTTTCAGCGGCTCAGCGAGGCCTAGAACTAGTGGGACGCTGTTAGAATGGGACGACCAGAGACAAGGTCTCGAACTTCAATCCCAGCAAAGAAACAAGATCCTTTGAAAACAACCGGCCAGACGTAAAACATTGACCATCTGAAGAAGAGACAGCGATTTATAGAACCATTGTTTTTGCTGTCATAGCGAGGACGCACATCTTGCCTGAATTTGTAGCAACTCCCAGCTGACTGTCCAGAAGTAGAGCGGACGCCGTTGCGTCGCTAGATCCCATATCCCTCAATAAACCGGGCACTTATTTTTCACCGGGCCCAATTGCTAGTTTCCTGCAGGTGTTATCCTGTACTAATCCTCATGTTAGTACCTTGGTAGGTTAGTTTGCTAGCGAGTGCCGGAGCGACGGCGGTCTTAGATACCCAGCCAGCCACCGTCAAAACAAAACGTTGACAAGCCCGCCGGTTTGTCAAAAGAGGCGAAGTCAAAACAAAGGTCTCAGCAGTACGCACTTTGCCCAGCCTTGGAAAAGAATATTCCCCTCTCAAAGATAAGAGATTGGTCTGCCTAAGAAAAGCGACAAGCAAAAAAAGATGATTTATTGTGCCCGTCGAGAGCGAGTCACCCATCCGTCTTGCTATTCATGACAGTGAGGGCAGCGTGACCTCGTCTCATCACGAGTCCTGTCATAACACCCCCCCAAAAAAAACCCACCGTCTCAAACGAGGCGTTATACTTGGCCTTGTTGGTTTTCAGCAGTCAAACTGCTTGGTACCCCGGCTATCTAGTATTTCAACCGCTTAGGTAGTTTTTGTAGAGCATATAGTGTATCTATTAGATCTTGCGATCAAGGCGCTCGTCCCCCCGCGCCATCTTGATTTGAACTGGGAAAACGCACTGCTATCCATCGGCAGTCGTAAGCGAATTCCAAGCCCAAAAAAAAGCATCGACATGGGGTAGCTAGCAATTATGGCTCGATCCTGGTACAATCAATAACTCCAAAAAGCAGGGGGTGTGCAGTTGAGAGAGGATGAATGCCGGTGAGGGAAAGGAAAGCAGCAGAAATTACTCAGGGCCATTTTCAGCCATCCGCGCCAACTTCAGCGCCATCAGCCCTTCACGATGGACCGCCCGCCGCCGCCGCCAGCCCGCACACTGCCGCATGCAGCATTTGCGCAGCCTGCTTTAATTGTGTCTGGCCGACTATGTTAGCAACCCTTTGACCCTGCAGTAATTACTATGGTAGCTTGATCGACCTTTAAGCGCATGAGTTTGGGTCTTTTTAGGCACAGAATCAAGGCAAAGCTGAGACAAAACAAAGACAAAGAGCTGCAGACAGCTGAACTCCATTGCCATCCGTCGCTGCTTTTCTCTCCTGAGCTGGATGCTTAGCGCTGTTGTTGGACCTCATTCAGGCAATGCTACACAGCTAATAAGCATGGAATACACACTGTATGCCCGCCCTTATCTTGGAGGAAACCGAACAACATTGGTTCAACTATTGCATTGGCAAAAACAGAGAAACATTGGTATCTTCAATTTTCTCAGTTTTCATATCTCATAGGCCAGAATTAAATAATTTATATCGAATTCCCGAGATCCTTTGAGTTACTTTTACCAGGTGTTGCGTGCCTATTCGTATCTATTCTCTATTGGACCTTTGGGGTTCATAACAAGATACTCCAGATTCAGATGTACCTGGGGGAGAATGGCGAGTCCAGTGGAATCTATAGACACGAGTTGGAAAGTATACAGTAAATTATATATATCCTGTAGCATAACATAGTTGTCCCTGCTCTTCAACCGTAAAGTGTGTTGACAGATTATACAGCCAACAGCAGTAGAGGCGCATATTTACCGATAAACGTCAACTCAACGATGTCAACACGTCCAGTGCCTGTTATTCTATCAGTGTGAGACTGTTGGTTTAACAGTTTCATACATGGTGCGAGACAGAAGAACAGTATGTGGGCAACCTTGACCATCGCCCTAGTGAGACTTGTTCCGAGCAGATTTTCAATAAATGATGAGATACAAACAATCTTGTAGCATTTAAGAGCGAGATAACAAAGTATTTCACCTCTAGATTCCTTTACACCAATATTAAGCCCACTCTCATCAATTATGTTTAAGTGTTGGGGTGGTGGTTTGTCTGAACCGCCTAAACTGCTGAAATCGGTCAACATTTCCTCGATTTGCAAACAAAGCGTAAGTAAGATCATCATTGAACAACAGTAATGAAAGCCTGAAAAAAAGCGGCGGTGCTCAGCAGTGTTCGTTCTGTTCGTCTACCTCCCCCCAAAACTGGCTGATAGGTCAGCACCTCTGTTTGCCTCTTTCGGTCGGGACCGCTGCGCTTGTTTCTTCTTTTTTTTGACGCAGAGCTCCGCGGCCCATCCCCTCCTCCTCCCCCAAGCTCCGCCGGCTATCGTCCCGCCCCATCCAATCCAGTGTCCTGCTTCTACTTCTGCTTCTTTCTTTTGGCCTGGTACTTGCAGCTTTATTTTCCACTTTGTCATAGGTAGGAAAAAATAGGGTTCAAGACATTGTTTTCCGCTGTGCTAGAATTTGTACAATTACATACACAAGGTACATGTATTTATATACACTATATGCAAGCTTGCGTGGCAAGGGGGAGGAGAGGGGATTGTGGAGAGGCTTGGCAAGCTTGGCTTTGTCTCGTTCATCAGGACTGGGCTTTGTGTTTTCTTCCGGCTACTACTATAATTGTAACTAGCAGCACCTGGCACCTGCATTGAGGAATGGCTTGGCTTTCTGGGCAAAGCCTGGGCGAGTCTTTATTCCTCAAGCGGTAACTGCTTAGTTTACGGCCTATTACCATACATATTCAATTGAAGGTATCATACATCGATGGGTATGGACAATCGGAGGGGGCTTTGCTTTGCTTGGCTACCTTACTTGGTTATGTCTCTTCTCCCTCTCTTCCCCTGTTTCTGCATGAGCTTCCTCTACACGCCCCAAATACCGCCACCAGTCCCTAATGACAGCATGCCCGCATGGCACTTGTTGGCTGCATGTTATGTTTTTATTTTGGCAGCGCAAGGGTCAAGCAAGCCTCCGCGGCCAGGGTCTCATGGTGTGTGTGTGTGTGTGTGTGTTTAACCAGCAATATGTACGTACGTACGTCTTCCTTTGCGGCCTGTCAATGCGGACAATTTAATACCAACTTCAATGTACACTGTACACACTGACGTACCCAAGTTGCCAAGGTCTCTAGAGCAAGAGCGTCAGCATCCCAAGCAACACAGATCAGCCTCACACAGTCAGAAACAAGACCAGAGATCAACAAGATCCAAGATCAACACATCCTCCCTCAACACATATCCTCGATTTCTTATTTGCACACACCCCTCCCCCAGCTAGGCAATCTGACAAAATAAAAACAATCCCCATCTCAGCATGCCGTAATCACATGGCAAACCTCTTGCCCGCCTGGACAACCCTCCGCACAAGCACGTGAGCCCCCCCGCGCTGCCCCTCCTCCTCCGCGAAACTTCAAGTCGCCAGCTACCTACTATTACATAGCAAGCCTCGTCCAATCCCAATGGGCAGACGACCGAACCCCTCGAACGGGTTGGGAAGGGGGGCCAGCTGTTCCTCTTTCCAGGGGTGGGGGGGAGCGGGGAGGGAGCTGTCAGGGCAATATATGCGAATGTGAGTTGAGCATTCCGTGACTGTGTGTGTGTGTGTGTGTGTGTGGGCTTTTGGCACCGCGTGTCTACCCGTTGGTAGTTCACGATGCCGCAACTTTGATTCACCCACAGGATCGAACTTTGTCCGACACTCAACCCGCCTCCCTTCCGATAAGGCGGGACACGAAAAAAATACGTCATAGTTCCATGTCGTGATCGGAATGACCATGTCTTCACCGTAAATACGTACTACTATTAATATACGAGCTCGAGGCACCTGGACAAACGACAGGCGCCAACCGCGCTTGAGAATGCGCCTTGTGTAAGTGCATGCATGAACTGAACTTAGATATATAGAAAGAAGAAAAAATCTTGGCCCTTCTTTTCGTTATCGAAACAAACAACATCATCTGTGTAATCTTGATTCGGCAGACTCCAGAAATGTCTGGTGGGTATGGCCATCGGGCCCTGCACCAAACATCTGATGGAATAAAGTTAAAGAGACCCAACAGAAATAGGAGTGTAGTACAGCATAATCATCCCGTCACATCTACTTCTTAAACGCCACGCTCCCAAGCCTCTCAATCTCCCTTCCCTCTGGCGTCCCTCTACCCGCAGCCTCCACCAGCCTCTGCCAAGCATCTACATCTCGCAGCTTGACCGCCTCCTCTGCTGCCTTGACTCGCTGCCCACATTTTTCGTACATTGTAATCGTCATCCCCGGTTCCAAGCCGGTACATTTCGGAACAAATACTGAAGCCAGACGAGGATTGCCGGCTTGCAGCGTGAGGTTAAAAAACGGCTGTTTTTTTGTGGAGTTAGCATGGGTCATGATATACTTTGTTACATCTATCAAAGATGATTGCGGGAATTGTGTTACTCACCTCCCAACCAATTGGACTCCTCTTCGCCTTTGCAATATCCTCAATCTCACCCCACTCTCGCTTTGCGACGAGAGCTCGAAGTCTGTTCATAGCGAAAAGGAAGACGTCCTCATGTTAGCCATGTTCTGCTTAAACCAGCTGGGGTCGACTGTTGCGCTGTTGACTTACCTGATCGACCATGCAACCTTTTCAGGAACTTTAAACTCGCTTTGAATCTTTTTTGCTTTGCCATGATAGCCGAGGCGAATCAACTTGAACATCGTCTCATTGACACTCAACCCGGTGAAAGTGTCTGTCAGATCGCGGTCCAGCCCTTCTTGCGCTCTCACCAACGTAGCAGCTTCCTTGAGATAATGGACCTCCAGATTATTCTCCTTGGATTCGGATAGCAACTTGGCAGCGAGCGCGAGCTTGTCTGATGCTGTGCGAGCATCAGGTTGTCGAAGTGACTCCCGAATAAACACACTGGCCCCATCTACCCGCCTATCATCTTGGTAGTACATGTCCTTGAGCAGTGTGTTGTCGTCTTCCATGAGTGCCGCTGATTCCACAAGTGCAGTTGCTGTTGGCCGAGAATTGATAACACGGAAGAAGCTGGCTAGGGGCAACTTCCTCTTGAGCTTGGTGAGCACAAAGAGAATAAGATCCGTGTCACCACTTTCAATAGCCTTGTCCAGTGCCAACTCATCCTCCTCCATATCCAAGAGTAGAGGAACTTGCCTTCCGCCGCGAGGTTCATGATTAAGCAGCTCTGTAGCTAGTCGGCTTCTACCTTCGTGATATGCGGCACGGGCAATCTCCTCAAAAGAAATGCCAGGCTTCCCAGCCAGTCGATCCACTACTAGTCTGCATATTATACCTTCATCCTGAGTCCCCACTCGAACCTTTGTAGACGCCCAGTGCACGTAGATACGGTCTGTCGGCAGCTTCAGATAGCCGGCGATCTTGAGGGCAAGTAAATACTCGTGGCGCTGAAGCAATCGCTGGATTAATTTCTCCGGCGTTAACCGGTGGTACTGTTCGTAAGACAACGGGATTCCAATTTCATAGGCTCGCACAGCGTTTAAAACGCGCAAAGTCTCACACATTTCGACAAAGTCGTCACTGTTGTATATATCGAGCACTGACTTGCCGAACGAAGCCGCCCGCAGTAATCGCTTTTGCCACTGGGCATCGAACTCGCGACCTGCGGCATTAACGCAAGTATCAACAGCCTCTGTCAAGTTCGGCCTGATAAGCTGAATATAGTCATCCGCCTTCGGCGATTCGAGTTCGAGCTGCCTCACGGCGTCAAGAAGAATGGAAGATGGTGAGGATTCTGACGCTGCGCCGAATGCGGCTATTGTGTCATCAGGTACTCTCTCTAGAAACTCGCAAAAGTCGTTTGTTATTAATCGGGCACCATCGTATTCTAGGTTCAGTCAGTAACCATACCGCCAGCCGTGATGACATTGGTGCTGCACCGTACCGGAAATTACGTGAACTCGCGTGCTGTCGTATATGTATGACGAAGACTGGTCCTCTGGCCCAATGATATGGACTTCATCTTCCCATGCGATAATTGCATCACTACCACACCATTCGACATACTTGGGAGCCGTGTTTGAACCAGAATCATGTTCGAAAAGGCGTTCCTGGAAATCACTTGAAATGACGTGCGCTTTGCCGTTCTTCGCATAAAGATTCACGAACCGACCATCTGGGGAAACACTAATGTGTGAAAAGGGGCCTACATCCAAGAACCGATCCTCACTGTCCGTGGCATCCACAACATGAACAGTAGATCCGATACTCAGAAGAGCTTCTACTGAGCGGGACAGTGTGTGATCTGGTGAAATGATAGCCCAAGAATGAATTTCACCTTCAGGTACTGATGCCAGGGCTTTTGGCCGCGGCTCAGTATATGAAGAGACCGTCACCAGAGAGTTGTTGCCCAAAAGAGCTACCATACCGTTATCATAAAATCTACATGCCAGCATTAGTACTCTCTCAGGTGCATTTGATGACATGTAGCAGAAATGATTCATCCTACCGGCAGGATTCGACCCCGTAATTGTCTGCACCATGACCCAGAGAAAACTGGCTAAAGTCACCCTGAATGTCGTAGCAGCGGACGTTGCCATCTGCTGTAACAACCAACAAGGACTCATCCTCCGACCACCCGAGACCCTTGATAGCACCGCTGTCCCATGCAATGCTGCGTAGCTTCTTGCCAGCCAGGCTATACAGTTCTATTGTTGGCTTCGGCGCTTGACCCGCCTGGCGAATTTGAATCTTGGAATCATCGCGCCATAATGCTATGGCACCGCCATATGGGGCACCAGTAACGACAAAGCCATCCAAATCCAGGTCCTGGTCGAACACGGCCGTGTACTGCTCCGTCTTTCGGAACCAGTTATCCCCCACACGCTCCCAATCGGCTCTTGCGTGAAGGGTATCCATGCTGTGTTTTATCTCATGATGGTGGTGCAGTGTATGAAGGTCACAACAAACGGCGATTGCCGGCTGGGGCTTGTAAGATGTGAGATGAGCTGGAGCTCCAATGAGGTTGGGGGTAGCTTAGCTCGCGGCCAGGCAGCTTGGTGAGGTGTGACGTTGGTCACTCTATCTGACGAGGATATTCATCGGTTAAACTATTTGGTAAAGCACCACAACACGCTGGGCTGGAAGGTATGGATGACGCTTCAGCCACAGCCCACCAAAATGTGACGTACTCATATGAAGCACTAGCCTCACCACCAAAGCGAAATGTCTAGAGAGGGGCTATCAAGGGCGGCAGTTGCGACCTGCAACTTGTGAGTGAGTATCTCATTCAAAAACCTCAAATCCTACACCGCAAGTGACCATCGAACTCATTATCTCATTTTCACGATGCCCAACTGGAGAGAAGAGTACCTCTCCTCACTCAAAGATGCAGAGCTTCAGAACCCTGTGAACATGGAGCTCGTCCAAGCCTGTCCGCATGCCCTGCCCCTCGTCATATGACACATCCGGATATTGCTTACCATTTCTTGTCCCAGGCTCACAAATGGCAGACCGCATTTCAGCCTTAGAGGCGGAAAGAGCTGCTCTTGAATCTCACATTTCAAATCTAGGCCCAGACAAGACACCAGCAGCTCAGCCGAATGAAGTAGCCAGCAATGACCCTGGCGTCGCCCAGCTGCGCATGGATCTAACGGAGTCTTTGCGGTCAAAGGGTGTCGCCGAGACGCGACTGCGGACAGCAGAAGAAGAGCTTGACAGGCTGCGAGTAAGGACGAGGCAAGACTCACGATCTATCCAGGATCTCACCGGTGAGAGAACGGCACTGGCTATGAAAGTGAACGATAAGGAGTATGAGCTGAGAGAAAAGAGGAAACTTGTTGAGGTAAAATTTGGCATTCTGCTAGTCTGAATTTTGTGGAAAGCTTTGTGGAAAGAGCCCGTGACTAACCTCCCTGCTGAGTAGCAAGTCCAGGATGAGATGATTGCTCTGAATCTGCAGCTCTCCATGGCTGAGAAGGAGAGGGACAAAGTTCGAAAGGAAAACAAGGAACTCATCGACAGATGGATGAAGAGAATGGCACAAGAAGCAGATGCCATGAACCGCGCAAACGAGCCAAGTCTCGACAGCCGGCGCTAATATGCGTGTGGCTGCTTCACCAAAGGTAAGATGAAAAACGAACAAAGCATTTAGGCTGGTCTACATTTTCGAAGTGTTTCTCACTTCTCTTCATGATTGTCACATTCACAGGCTTTAGCACATCATCTGATGGATAATTATTTTCCATTTATCTTCTGCAGAGGTATCCTGTACGCTAATCATGTCTTCAAAGCCAAATCATTAACCCAGTCCGTTCTCTTTAAAAAAAAATCTTACACTTTAAGCTGTATTATCCAGTCCGCTGATGAAGCTCTTGCTGTCTAGTAACCCGGTCTATTTCCGTGTGGAGATGTAATATGGCCCTCCAGCGTTAGTCCAGCTGACATACCCTTCCGGGTATATGCACTCCTCGACCTCGAGAATTGTGCTACCAACGTCGTTGATGTTGTGACTGCTCTTGGAATCGGCGACAAACGACTTGAGAGAAATGATTTTGCACCCAGGCTTCAGATCGAGGAACATGCGAACCAGGTCGTCGTTGAGCTGCGAGGTAAACGCCTTGTTGTTGACGAGAACAACGTCAGCCCGCTTGAGAACCTTGTGTATGGCATCGTTCTTCCGAAAGTCGCCCCTCTCAAGGTGGACCTCTCCAGGTTCGATACCCCAGAGCATGCTCCGTGCCGCAAATTCCTTGGTCTGAGCCTCGGCGAGGTTACAGGCGTTCTCCATCATTTCGCAGCCCCAGCTCTCGCAACCAATCTCCAATGCTGCCTGCAGCACAACGTTGCCCACGCCGGAGCCTAGGTCGACAAAAACTTGCCCTGACGTCATTTGGGTCTGCTCTATCAAAATCTTGGTGATGAATGGATGGAGCAGCTCTCCGTAGACATAGTCTGTGCCATTTTCGTACTTGGAGAGGAGCTCAACTTTGGGGGCGACGGTGCGGTCGTAGATCTGGTCGAGGATAAAGGCGACGAGGTGGCTGGGGAGCTCGTGCAGTTTGTCGAGATTTTTGGCGATGATGCCGTCTTCCACCAGTGCGAGTAGCGTCTCGTTGTATTCGCGCAGCGCAGTCTTGAAACCAGTCAAGTCTTGAATATTTCGATTCGATGCCTTTTCCAGCCGCCGGATGAGACCTGTGCTTTGATTTGTAAAAGGCTCTGCCTCCTCTTCTGTCAAATAAGTCTCAGCAACCAGACGCACGATGCGAATACTCGCTTCCACTGCGTCAATCTTGTCCTTGCCCCAAACGAGTTCAAACCTGCTCATCCTGCGTCAGTCCGGACTAGTCTTGATGAATGAAGTACGCGAGTCCCAAAAGAACACAGGGGCGTGGGGGCCAAAGTGGAAAATAGAAGGGGGGGCATGTTGTCAACTTACTTTTCCCGGCGCTGGGCACTGGGATATTGCAGCTCGATTGCCACGTCCTCCATTTGTGCTCCCATGACAGGGACACACTTTGACTCGAGCGAGGCCACATCAACTGCGTGGATGAACTGTAGATTGTTAAGCCGCCGCTCGTAGGCTCGCAGGCTTCGCAGCTTGCGATTAGGATCCACGTATTTGCCATCGGCAAGACCCCTTCGTTGTCTCTTGTGCGAATCCAACTCTAGCCAGCCATCGTCCTCCTCCTCAGCATCGCTGTCCTTGTCAAAAGCAACCCGCTCACCAACCGCTGGTGAGCGGCGTTGAGACGCGCCAGTTGCGGCAGCCGACTTGCGCTTGCGCTCGAGGCGCTTCTCGTCGGACGAGGAGGGGTAGGGAGATGTGCTCTTCTGGCGCGATGACGACGACGATGCGGCGGCAGATGTGGGTGGCTTTGGTGATAGGCGCTTTGAGGCAGTATGTGAGGTTCGCGATAACGTCGTCGACGACGATGAGTGGGCGAGTGATCTGGGTTTCGGCTTGGGTGGCGGGGCAGGGCGCTCAACGATGACCTTTTCGATGCGAATCTTGGGCGGATCGACCTTGAATTTGTTGCCCTTGCCGCCGAGAAGAGGCATGGCGGGCAGATTGGGGCTGTGGGTTTTTGCTAAGAGATGCGAAAGATAGGTATGCGAAATGTAGGATGCGATGCGAAAGCGTGCGCGCGTTGTTGGGCAGCAGGATGAATGAAAGCAGCGATGGCACAACTCTCTCTCTCTCTCACACCACAAAGGTTCTATTAAAGTTTAAAGAAGTAGAAGAGAAAAAAGGCTAAGAAATGACGATTCGCTCCTAGTTTCTCAGGGGTTTGGAGGGGTTCGTATGCATAATAGGCCGTCTGCTCCGAGGTGGCGGCACGCGACGAGTTTTGAAGTGGGTGGTGGTGGTGGTGGTGGTGTGGTGGAAGAGTCGCGCCAGGAAGTGCCAGCGACAACGGAGGAGGACCCCAGCGATAGCACCAGGTGGGGGGAAGGGTTAATTAGGTAGGTACCTAGGTACTCGACACTGAATTGATAGATAAGAAAAGAGAGGCGTTTCCCGTAGAAGTGGGCAAAAAGAAAAGCAAGAAATAGCCAAGGCTGATTGATATTCGTACTTGGCAGGGAAGCAGGAGTAAGGTAGGAAATGAACAAACAGCTTGGGGGGGGAACAAAGGCAGGGTCTGGCAGGGTCTCGGCAGGCATGGAAGGGTCTTCGTTGATTAACGGCCAGGGTCTGGCTGGAATAGGCTGGAGTGACGCCAGGCAGTAGGGCGAAACAGGCTACAATCAGCAGCCTTCAGTGGGGTGTTGATGCCTGGACACTCTCTCATCATGGCTTAGAGGAGGACAGGTTGTTTGCTTTTAGTGTGTGTGAGTGTGAGTGCATGTACCTCGCCATAGCAACCGCTAAGAGAGGATACCTGCCTGCATCGCTGCATCTCTGTATGCAAGGCGGATGGATCCTAGGCACTGACATCATACTTGCCTTGTTGGTGACAACTGACGACACCTGACCCAAGTACTACTTAATGTTGAATGCAGCCCCAGAATCCATCTCTCCGACCCTTTCCGATATCCCTTCCAGGCTGCCAATTCCCATCTTCCATCTGGGTGCCTGCATAGCACACCATGGAGTGGGTTGGGCGTATAAGTGAGGGGTGAGGTGGGTGGTGGCTGTGAAGGTGAATCAATTCTGTGTGAAACATCAAAGCCTGTGATGTGTTGGAAAAACGAATGCAGTAGTCAGGCAAGGAGTGAGAAGATGTACCATGTGATTCCTAGGATGCAGGATGTTGATGGAGACTTTAGGAAGTTTGTGAGACATGAGGAGGGACCCCTTGGAGTTTTGACGATGAAGGGGGTCGACATCACCAGCGGAACGCCTCAATTCAAAGAAACAGGTATTAATGGGTGGGCTTGAGATAAATACTCAGCTGATAAAGGCAATGTGGATGGATGGTGTTGGGACATCAGTTTCAAGTGCTTATTTTGGGACAGCTGAAGAGCCGGTTTCGGACAGCCATTGGGTTAGGGCAACGCTTGTGTCGATGCAACGGTTTTTTTTAGCATGACGTATATTCAGGCACGGACTACTTTAACGGACAAAGATGCTAGAATATATATGTGTAGTGCCATTGGTGCAGTTATGTGGCTTTAACGGCTACACGAGCAAGCTTCAACGGTGTCGGCATACCCATAGCCGTAACTGCTAACAACGGCGCGATCCATTAGTACGGTAGCGTTTCTCTATTTGTGTGATAGTAATACCGTCACAAATAGATGCAACGATCTCAAAGCGATAAGGAATTACAGGTGATGGGCTAGATGATTATATGTGTTATTTTTCATGACTATGATATAATGTACTGTATCTTTCAGCAACCGTCAATGTCGAGCCTCGGTCTCGTTATTCTTGTCTTGCAATTCAGACAAACGAGACCGTTGAAACTTTAAACATCTACCTTTCCAAAATTTCGATCCATCATCAGTATGGTTAGACAAACTCAGTGTCCTAAAGTTCGACCATCTCATCATTCGTTACTTCGTTGACATATCTTGTACATCTTAAATTCATTAAGCTGAGAGAACACAATCCTGATTAGGCATATGAGTTTCTTCTCCATTCCTCTTCTCAGCAGCCAAAGATGACCTAGATAAACCCCTAATGTTAGAAAAATCCAATGGCCCCCAGTATTTCAGAAAAACAAAAGCACACTTACTTGCGAACACACTCATCCATTTGAAGACGAAACAAAAGGTCACTAATCTGTTCAATTCCCTCCGTTATTGTATCCACACCTTCACCGAAGCGCTCTTCAATCGCCGCGAATCTTGCGTCCAACACTTCGCATGTGCAGATGACGGCATCGCAGCGCGAGATTGTGTCGCTAGTCTCGAAGTTTATGGACTCTTTTTGTAAGATCATTCTTCCAAAGTGTGACACCATAGAGTCATGTTCCGAAACTGCAGTGGCATCATTTTTTTCAATAGCACCGCCATTTGCTGGCTGCATAGATTTGGTTTGGTCTTCGACACTATCTTCATCAGAGGATGTTGAATTGCGCTTGCTGCAAGCGATTTCTGTTGTCGTGGAAAGAGAAGCCATTGTTTTGTTTAATGAGCTTGATATTGAGGCTGGTGTCATTGGTGAGATGCTTGGGTGAAGACTTGTGCAAGAAGTAAATGGGAAATGGAGATGAAAGCAAAGCCGCAGAGAGATGGGCTACAGAGAGTTTATATACGTTTAGCAATACATTTGGGTTTTCTTTGGCATCCGCTTTGGCATCATAGTGAGGCGTAACTATAAATTTGAGAGAGTCATGTGTAACCACAACACCTCCAGGACAAACACGCCCACTTGCACGCCAAAACCATAAATGATGCCGAGTTTTTTTCTTCCATTTTCTTTCCTCATCTACTTCTTTCTATTTCCCGTGACATTCCCATCCTCCAACTCCAATCCATCTCAGCAAACATATCATACCAAAAAATCAAATGCACATGTCACTATTAATCTTTGTGGTTTCTTACCTCCTGTCAGTTGCCAAGTTATAATAACAAGAAATCTGCTCAAAAAGGACACTGAAAATCTGTCATCTACAATCCTAAGGGCAGTACACTTTTTACAGTCTAACCCAGTCTCCATCATGTGCAGCGGAGAAAGGTTGGTGGATCTAGGTGTAGCGTTGGAACAGTTGTGGATTTTGAACTCTAAACAGAAGAAAGTTACAACAGCATACTGATTCTAGGCCTCTTTCGACTAAATTTGAACGTTAGAGCGACTTACTAGAACTTGGTTTGTTTTCAAGCTGTAGCAGACATCAAGGATGATGTGAAATCCACTGATGTCAAGTACGTCTTGGTCCAGCCTCTCCTACTCCGTCATCAGGGATGCAGCGGGAAGGTATTTGGTAGAGAAATTTCTCATAATTATTGTTAAATTATGTATCATTCTGTATTCATGTATGGTTCACTCTCAGATGACTAGATTTGTCGAGGAAAAGCGGTTGTGACCGCAGACGTTTGGACATATGGACTTGAGCAAGAGATTGACGTAGGCTCCTAGTCCAAGCCTCCTACTCACAGGTATACAAGAAGCAACCAGATAGTTATACTCGTAATGTCTATTAAACTTCTATTGGTTTTTACTCTTTATACCTGATACTCATCTCTTCAGCGTCTTTTGCTTCCCTGCATCTGTCGCCTGGCTTTTCCCCTCAACCAACAGCCCCTTCTTCTTCCGCACACCATCCATATAACGCTTGGCCACGTTCTCCTTATCCGCCAACTCACCTAAATCCTCCAAATCATCTTCAGTAAATGGCACCCAGAAGGGATCTTCATCTAGAATCTCGTAACCAGCAAAGATGAGCTGCGGCTGGGCGGCACCGCTCGTCCGCTTGCGCATCTCGTCAGCGAATCCGAAACTTTCTGCAACGGGTAACATGGCCTGGATGCTGAAAAAAGGTGTTCCCTCCTTCATCATCTCAGCAACAACTCGGCCTCGCCGCCGGGTAAGAACGTCGTACACACGACCTAATACTTCCGTAGACGTCTGGATCTCGACAGTATACATGGCGAGCATGAGTCGAGGGGACCAATCCAAAAAGGCAGCACGAAGAGAGGATTGGAAGGTTTTGATAATCTCGCTCGTCAGTCGACTTAGCTTGTCGCGGGCAGACAGGTTATCCTCTGAAAGATGCAGTGAAACATCCTCAATAAACACGGCAACTCCCTGCATTGGCTCGTGGCAGAGAGGGCCTTGCGCAGTCGCTAATTGAAATGCATAAGGAATTTTATCGGCCAAATGACTGGGATTCAAAGCCTCTCCTGCCTTTGGTGCTGTCTCTGAAGCCTTTTGAGAAGCAAAGACCTTGGGCAGAATGGCATCCTTGGTTGCGTCAAATAGGATATTCGGTCCAGTTCGCCGGGGGCCAAATGAGGTAATCTGATCTACAACATTTTTCCAGTTCTCTCGGCCTTTGCCAGTTTCCAATTCTTTTCGAAGCTGTGTCTTTAGTTCCTCCGCAGATAAAGTCTTGCCAGCCGTGACTTCAGTGTCGGACGTGATCTCCTCCTCTTCGCTTTGATCTTGGCTTTCGCCGTCATCTGACGTCTTCGCAACTGAATGCAAGCTCTTGATAGCATCGGAATTCTTCAGGAGGAATTCCACCACATTGGTCGGCAGCGGCTGAACTCGAATTGTAACGCTGACCTGCTTTGAGGTAGTGGTAGAAACGACGACACCACGACCCAGCTCTTTGTTTACCGGAGGACGCATCTCTTCTGCTTTGATTATTGTCTCTCTATAGGGTACAATGGGCGCACCAGCTTGAATATCACATCGAGCAAACCTTTCTTTCAAATCTGTGAGACATCTTTCCAAGTGTAGTTCGCCGGCGGTCAACAGAACGTGTTCTCCGCTCGAAAATTGCTCGTATTCCGCGCAGGGGTCGCTCTGTACAAGTAGATGCAGGCCTTGAATCATCTTATCAAGATCTGCCGGGTTGGCAGGTTCAAGGGCGACTCGGACGATAGGCTTGCCAGTCATACTGACGCCAGCCAAATTGACGGCACCTTCAAGCTGGCTGCATAATGTACCCGACTTGAGAATTTTACCTTCTAGGCCACCAATACCAAAGACAACACCTGCCGGCACAGAATCAAGCGATTCGAGATTTCTACCCATTAGCATGTATAGAGCCGTGACCGTTATCTGCTGAGGCTCAGGGTCGGCGTGCGGGTTGGCTGGAGACCATTTCGGTGGAATAACATATAGGGTATCGCCAACCGTCAATGTTCCTGAAAAGATTCTCGCAAATCCAATCAAATGCTCCGGATCAATCTTCTCTTCCTCAACTTGCTCAGGAGTTTCGTTCATAGATGCTGAGTCACGCGCAAAGCTGAGTGCATCAACGCCATTTTGGTCGGCGGCAGCCGCTGCCCTAGCAGCTTCTGCTCGTTTCTTCCGGGCCAGGTCCCGGGCTTCCTCTCCACTCATTTGTCCAGTTCGCCTCCTATTCTCCGGAAGCTCACTCTCAGGAACTGAAACCATCTTACTCACATATGCGACAACTGGGGCAGGTTTTTCCTTTTTGAACGAGATCATTGCGTCTTTGACAGACTTGCTAATGAACTCTGACCCAGGAGAATCCTCGAGGACACTGGGAAGCCGCTCAGCTTGTGCAACGGGAGGGGCGGGTATCGATTCGATGACAGAGACCAGTAAGGCAGTCGAGAGAGGTAGCCATGATGCGAAAACAGTTGTTAACAAAAGCCTGGGGTCTCGAGCTCGCACGACGTGAGGGGCAATCGTAAGATTCAGTGATTTTGTGACTTTTTCGAGAAGGGTCGGATCCCCTTTACCGTTGTCGCCTCCAGTAGTAGCTTGGTATATGGTCCAAACAGGTTCAAGCACAAGCTGCACAAACATGGGCTTGAGGTTGCGGCCTTTTAGATGCTTTTGCCCCAAAACTTTCTTCGTCTTGGGGTCAAGATAGAAGCTTCCCCAAAGCACCTTTTCCATAGCTCCACGTTTGATGCCAAGCTTCTTCTCATACAAGCTCGCAAACTGTCTGCAAGTAAATGCCCATCCATCCGTAGCACTGCTAAATATGACATTGTTCTTCTCAGGGGCAAAATAAAGGTCCTCGTCATCTCGCTCTTCATATTGAAGGTCTCCTGCATCGCTGGCGAGATCATCGGCAGCAGAAGCCTTGGCAGCAGCAGCCGCGTTGACGCGCTCTTCCATCTTTTCCCTCCAGTTAAGGTCCTCTTCCATTCGTTCACCCTGAAAGAAGCTTCCCAGCACAGCATTTACCTGCTCTAGCAATTTGCTTAGATGAACGTATGCCTCGGGGGGTGTCATTTTCAGTTCTGTGATTAAACGATCCATCTTGTTGATGACCAAAATAGGCTTCAGCTTTTCAGTCCATGTCTGACGTAGGACAGTGACTGTTTGACTGCACACGCCTTCAACAGCGTCTACCAAAACTACTGCGCCATCACACAACCTTGAAGCCGTAGACACCTCACTGCTGAAATCAATATGCCCAGGGGAGTCAATCAAGTTGACCAGGTACTCCCTGGGAACTGGGTCGGCGTCTGGTGATGACCTCCTCATCATGGAGAAAAAGAGTGAGATGGCGGACGACTCCATGGTAATACCCCGGGTCTGCTCATCCGGTCTTGAGTCCAGATAGCGAATCTTGCCAGCAAGTTTGGGTGAAATGATGCCATTTGTGGCAAGTAAAGCGTCGGTAAGAGATGTCTTGCCATGGTCAACATGGGCTAAGATGCATATCTGCCTCTCTGGTTAGCAACCTTGACTACACTGACGGTTATGACTAGAGAGATGCTTACGTTTCTGACATCCTGAGACTGGGCTTGCAGACTAGCCAGCTTTTCGGCGGTGACGACAGGCATGCTGGGCAGAAAATAATGTCAAAACAGCCAAGGTTGGCGTGGTGGTTACCAAGACTGAATAAAGGAACAAAGATGATATTAAAGCCTTTATGTCAAGGTCAGGCCAGTCAAGGCGGTGCAACTCAACTCCAGGATCAAGGTAGGCAGGCAATGTATGCCACCGCTATCTGACGGTCCCAGTACGCAGGGAAGGCTGGAGTCGTTCCTATTTGGTAAGGGCGATGCTGCTTGGTCATAACGTGTGACTCTTCCACTTGAGAAAAAAATGCCCTAGGACCCCACCAACCAAAGGGAGGATGGAGGTTGACGTTTACTTTGCCACAGTTGATTGGTGTGACTCAGAGCAGTGCCCGGGCTCTCTGAAGCTCGAACTACCTTAATGAGGCAGTATAATGATCAGTTGTGTATTTGAAATGCGAGTACTTGCGGTAGTACAACGGTGTGCGCTTTTTTTTTCTATTGCAGTGAGACTGGTATGATTCAGCCTATGAAGTTTGGAGAGATGTGGCGGAGACAGTGCGAGCCTGACGTATTCATACTAACTATAGTAATAGCATCTGCTGGAGCAGGAGAATGCGTAGTTTGAGTACTAATGATGAAACGTGGCCGTCTGGGTAGCTCCAAGTAGGATATATAGTGTAGTTTAGAATTAAGTTGTTCAACTAGGAGTGATCGAGTGGATGTGTTTGTGCTGAGCTTTCCACTTCTTTGTTCTGAGTTTAATGCCCAGACAAGATGCCTCTAAGCCTCAAGACAACACCTCCCCCAACTGGATGGAGATTGCTTCCAGAATATGGAATTTACTTTTTGCCTCTACAATAAAAAGCTTTGAATTTCAAATCTCTCTGCCTTGGTAGCCTTCTAACTACAAGCAGGCTGGCATGGACACTGTACCAGCCACAGCATAGCAATTATCCATTGAGAGGCGCAATATTTCGAAGTGACTGTTGTTAGCCTAAAGAATGACCGCAGCATTACATATCACTCATGCAAATGCAGCAGAAAGAGTCAGAAATAGCATCTGGCTACAGAAATGACACTGCCAATCTTATCAAACGTCATCGACACAGTGCGGTTCGTTGGACCCGAAGATTGGGTTAGCTTTTGCAGCCCCTCCACAATAGACACAATTCACTAAATGCTGTCCCTCGCTGAATGCTTGTTCCCGCCCCACTTCGGCAGGCCATGATGCCCCTCCATCGTTAGACTGTATATATGCATTTCCAATGCACTTATCCAGAAACCAGCCTCGCTTTTCCATGGTTATCGCCTTATCGGTACCACAAGCCCTAATGGTCACGAAGGGGAAAATTCGCGAGAGCCTCAGCATCACTACGCCCCGCCCGAGCAAGCGTAAAATTTCGTAGCCTCGACACGCAGAACGACGGGCGCTCGCAACAAACCATGGCATCATTCCAGAACGGCGCGCCTCCGGCACGCACGATTGCTGATGACAGCGATGTCGAGGAGGAGGCCCTGGTGGCCGAGTACAAGGAGCAGGTCCAGTACGAGGATGGCGAGGAGCTGAGCCAAACGACGTCTTTGAACATGGCACAACAGACCGATGACATCCAGTCAAGGCTTGTTCAGGCAGCACAGCCCCTCGATTTTTCGGCACCTCTCGACGTCAAATTCCAGAGCTACGACTCATACTGTAGCCTGTTTCACTTCATCCTGAACTCGGATGGTCCGGTTGATCTCGAGCCCCCTTCGGTTCGTTTGCCCAATGCACAGCTGTCTGCAGCATTGCCCTTGCTATGCGCCGAAAACTAACCATGATTGCCATCACTTTAGTACTACTGGGCCTGGGATGTCATCGATGAGTTCATTTACCAGTTCAACTCTTTCAGCTCTTACCGATTGCGTATCGCCAGACAAGCCAACAACGAGGAAGAGATTCAGATCCTGCGCGAGAACCCCAACACTTGGGGATGCTACAGCGTTCTCAATGTTCTCTACTCGCTTATCCAGCGATCTCAAATTACCGAGCAGCTGGCAGCCATGAAGAGAAATGAGGAGCCTTTGGCCGTGGCAGGCGAATATGGTTCCAAGAACCTGTACAAGATGCTGGGATACTTTTCCATCATCGGGCTGCTGCGAGTGCACTGTTTGCTGGGCGATTTCGGCCTTGCCCTCAAGACGCTCGATGATATTGAGCTTAACAAGAAGGCCATGTTCGCCCGCGTCATGGCTGCTCACTTCACGACATACTACTATGTCGGTTTCTCGTACATGATGATGCGCCGGTACGCCGATGCCATCCGCATGTTCAGCCACATCTTGATCTACGTCTCAAGGACCAAGAACTTCCAAAAGAACGCCCAGTACGACTCCATCACCAAGAAGAACGAGCAGATGTACGCCTTGATTGCCATCTGCGTTGCCTTCCAGCCCACTAGACTGGATGACACCATCCACAGTGCTCTGCGGGAGAAGTATGGTGACCAGCTGCTCAAGCTGCAGCGCGGCGGCCCCGAGTCCCTCCCCATCTTCGAGGAGCTCTTCCGCACTGCTTGCCCCAAGTTCATCTCCCCTATTCCCCCGGATTTTGACAACCCCGAGTCCAACATTGATCCCCTTGAGCACCATCTCGCAGTCTTCATGGAGGAGGTCAAGATCAACATGTGGAGCCCCACAATCAAGTCTTACCTGAGACTTTACACCACCATGGATCTGAGCAAGCTTGCCGGCTTCCTTGAGGTGAAGCCCGAGGAGCTGCGAAGCTGGCTCCTGGTTACCAAGCAGCGAACTAAGCAGCTCCGATGGCAAGACCAGGGTCTGCTCGACGGAGACCTTGTCAATGTCAGCGACCTTGACTATGCCTTGCAAGGAGTAAGTTAAACTTTGGTCCAGTTTCTTTAATTTTATTTCCAGCAATCGCTAACATGTAACAATAGGATTTGATTCACATCTCAGAAGCCAAGGTTGGACGAAAACTGGTGGATTGGTATCTCCGTAACCTGTCTCGTACCTACAATTAGAATTGGGCAAGTCTTAGCAAGCTTCAATAACCTTTTTTTCTTGGGGTGCCAGAATATTCTGCCAATACTGGGGCAGGACCGGCACCATGAGGAGGGGTGAAAGCTGGACAGGTATGCAGGGTCAACTGGCAGGTTGCATGGCTATGGCGTCACGGAGTTGTTGGGAAGCCTCTTTTCTCGTATGAGGGCATACGGGGACGGTTTCAAAGAAAACCAGTCCCAGGGAAACGGCTTCCGAAAGACTGAACCCCCCCTTGTATGTGTGTCATATAATAACGAATTACAAAAGAAATTTACGGGCTTTACACTCAAAAAGTGCAGGGCGAACTTGAGGCCGTCGTTCTTTCTGGCTCTGGTCGGGAAGAGAAGGGCTGATGTGCGAGTGTACGGCACAGTAACGAATGTATGAAATGTCTATGCCGCATGACCCCCAAGCCCGCAGCTGATGGCGAGTATATAAACGGCCCCCATTAATTGACAAACCGGCATACAGGTAAGTTGACATAGTAGAAGCTAGACCAAACGGACAACCCTATCAGCGGGTGTACCAATCATTCCGAATCCACCCACAACGTGTTTGCCGATCCATTTTTTCTCTTTTCCTTCCTAATCCGAAACGGTGTCTTTGTGTAATATTGCGGGGTGAGTTGCTCATCCATCTACATGTAGATCGAAGAAGGGCGAGGGTTTATCGTACCAAAAGCGTACAGCACACCTACGTAATACCGTCATCCACCCTTGCCCACATGATGATGGGAACTACCGTGCGTGCCCAGGTTGCGACGGGGTTTGGTGTGTCAACAATGGTCATCGTTGCCGAAACGAGCCAAACCACAAAAGACGACGGACGGGTAGGGTAAATTTACCGGGCTCGGGGCCCCCAAAAAGACTGCCGAGAGTGGAAAAGTAAGGTAGGTAGAATCGACGACAACGACACATCATCAGCACATCCTCTCCGAAGTAGGAAACGTAACTCCGCTTCGAGCGATTGTGAGTATTAGAAATAACTGCATGACAAGTGTGACTTGTTCATGTGGGCAGGGAGAAAAGCTTGTTGCTCCCACCGCCCCCATATTTGCCGAGCAATTCGCTTCGGATGCTGCATCGAGTGCCTGCCTACGAGGCAGCAGACAGGGGACGACAGGTGTGGAATGTCAGGCAACTGGGCAGTCCTACGTTGTACCTTATCAATCATACAAGTGTGTGTGTGTGTGTGTGTGTGTGTGTGTGTGTGTAGATATCATCGTAGGTAAAGAGAAGTATGTGTGTCTATAATACGGCCCTCATATCATGCAAACCTGTCCGATAGTGGTAGACCGAAGCCAAGATGGGTGTGTGTGAATACCTACGTACGTTTTGCCTTTAGGTGTCTATCTGTGTAGGTGTAAGTGTTTTATGTTTGCAGTAAGCATTGGGTTATGTATGCCCTTGCGGTAGTTCACCCACACATTGGGGATTTGATTCTCGTCGGATGTCCTAAACAGGGCTGGTAGGGCAGCATAAAAGAGGCCCAAGAATCTGGGGTTGGGAATCTCAGTAGTTTAAACCCAATAGTGCAGCATCTTTCAAATCTCGCGGTCAAGGGCCGGCCCAAATCTCCGATCCTGCAGGCTCGCTGGCTTGGCATGGAGAATGTGCAAGGACAGAAAAAAAGAGGCGGCTTTGTCTCTAACAGCTGCAAATTACCATACAGAATGGATGACGACCCGGGGGGGAGGAGCGTGCTGAGGCCTGAACATCTTGCCAACCAGGACACGATACGTAATTTGTGTCCTCATATCCTTTTCACGTTATCTTACATTCTTTACTTGGGGCTGAAGAGTAAGGTTCGTCAAAGAGCCCGTGGCTAGATTGGAGACGTGGCGCCTACCACCTCGTTCCTCTTATTCCTCCCCGCTCGCCTCCCCCCTTACAATCTCAGTCGCAGCAACGATCATTCCCTTCACCCCCTCCCCCCCATCTTCAGGGTTATGTTTTTACGGACAGAATCCGAGGGTCTGGGTGGCCTGGTTGGTATTACACACATACATTATTTTTGTGATGGCGGCTACCGGTGAGGGGAATTTTGCAACTACTACGCTTGCGCTACACTTACGGGCCGGGGTGGGGAATAAGCATAATTTATCCACAAGCTTGCCGGAAGCGGGCGCTTTTTAGGGCGGGTAAAAAGGTGTGCAGTACAGCATACCAAGAGATAGGTAGGTAAGTAGAAAATCCCATATACATGTGCAAAGAATATAAATACTACCTAATGGAGTCGTGATGTTGGCTTGACAGCTTTGGATTTCGGAGATGAGGAGCGGGTAAATAGGAGTGAAGGTGGTGGTGTTGAAACGTTATTTTGTGGCAGATGAAGTGCCAAGATGAATGAGCTTCGAGATGCCGAAGGTGGAGGTGACGTGAGCATCTAACTGTATAAAGAGTGAAGTCAGTAGGTACAGTGCTTAACAAAAACACAATGCAAATACAGACATGGCATGTATCACAAAACCCAAGGGGGGACAGGCATCCTCCACGCCGCATCTCCCAACATCCGCGTGGACGCCTTTGCGTCTCCGGGTCGGAGGGCTGCCCAATAAGCCGTGGTCTTGGCACTGCTCATTCAAAACGCCAGTTGATTAAAATGATGATTATTTATCGCCCTCTCACAATTTTTCGTTTGTTCGTTGTTTCCGTCGGAGGGGGGTGGGGGCCGAGGACCGGGGGATGGGGTCATGCAACAGATCTTATCTTAAAGCACAGGTAGTTCGTCAGAGCGCAAAATGGGTTTCTTAAAGTTTTGTTGACAGAGCGGCGAGGTTAAATTAGGGTCACATGTTGATACAGTGTGTACCAATATGGTGGGGGAGAGCTTGCCTCTGCGTGCTTAGACAAATCTGTATTGGGTCAGGGAAGATGGAAATCTATGAGGCTGGCTTATCTCTGTATAGTGCGCGAACCACTTCGTAGGGGGGAATAAGCAAACGCATGTGCGAGTGAGTGAGTGTGTGTGTGCCGTGTCATGGGCGTTGGGCTGCGCAAGCATCACATGACAAGATTCCAATACCTAGGGCCAACTCAGGCTGCACTATTCCCACCCACCGTAAACCACTTCCACGCAATAAGAGTCATATAGTTAGTACATACATACATACATACAGCTTCGGTAGCGTCTGTCCATGCAAACTACTAAACAACCAGCACAGCCCGGCAAGAAAGAGGGGCGGTCCGTCCTGTCAATGGGTCTGTCTACCGTATCTACCTACCTACATACAGTATGATGGAGAGGGGAAAGATTATCTTTTCGGGCGGTGACCCTCTTTCGCAACCCGCACATGGCTTTCTCTCTCTCTTTTTTTTTTGGGTCGCTCGTTATTACCGAAGTTCACGGAGCGGGATCCGCGGCCGGGGAACGGCGCTACTGCACAGCCGCGTCCCCTCCCCGGGCTGCCAGATGGGGGCGGGAACAGGGTTAGGGAAAAAACGACGGGCTGTTTTCTGGTGGGTGGAGTGGAATTTTGAAGTTTTGGGTGAGTGTTAATTAGTAGTGTTTGTGTTCTGTTGTTTTATATGGAATAAAAGGTGAGAAAGCATCATCACATTCAAAGGATTGAATCGAATGGTAATTCTGTAGCGACCATCAAGGTCCTGTAGGGGGGTTAAAGAAAAGTCAGGCCAGGAACTAGGACTGGCAGATGCAGCCTGCAAGGCATGCGCATACAGAGTTGCATTGGAATAGGGCCTAGATTCTTCTGTGTATGTGAGTGAGTAGGTAGGCATGTAATGCGGTGTACTCGAGGGAGTAAAGAGGAGATGGAAAGGATCTGATAGATGAAGATTAATAAACGCGGGGCTTTTCTCTGAGTTGCTGTTTCTGCCCTTTACTGCAGGGGAAACGTGGGTTGTCTTGATTCATTCCCAGAGCACGTCTGCAGGTCTTGAATACGGCACAGATATCCGTCTACGTGGGACTATGTAGACGGTCTAGACTTTTTTCTTCTTTTTGTTGTTATTTTGTTATCATCAGTTGCTGCCAACTAGATAGTTGCAGGCGATGTATGGTATTTCAGTTGGGCTCAGACGGGGACTTTTTTGCTGGTGATTGATAGATGTACGGTGTAGTCATACTGAGAATGACAAGAATGAGAGAGAGATAGAGAGAAAACAGTCAGGCGAATCAGTCAGCATCTGAGGTACAAAGGCATTTTGGCTGGCTTAATAACACTTTCATTCTCTTTCAGCATGGGGGGGGGGGTCCTTGCCCGAGAAACCCTGTTCAGATTTTGGGTTGCGTGTAATAATAAGGTTAATGTGTGCCGTCCAAGCCCCCTTTTTTCTTCCCATTCTTTAGCAACAACCCACACACAATTCCCAACCTCGTACATCTTTATATTGAGGTTAGAAATCAAGATACATCAGCTATTAAATTCGCAGGAAATGAGGGTTTGGTGTCAGGTGATCACAAGTAACATGACAATATGCCATGGGAATGAAATGTGAGAGTCAAGCGGCCTTGGCTTGCGTATGTGAGAAAACGGGGTCAGCGTTATTATGGAAAGGGCGGGCTTGGGGGTGTGTGTCTTGGCACCGTCACAGCCTGGGCCGTCTGGGGGGAAGATCAGAGAAAAAAGGGAGTGGAGGGGGTGGGGGAGGTGCCTCTGGAGGCTTTGGGGGCTTTTCCAGGTTCGTCTTCAGGGCTTGTCATTACCTGGAAGGCCGGGCTGCTAGGGTGAAAGCGCTGAATGGACGCTGGCAAGGGTGTGGCATGGGAGGACTGCAACACTAACGGCCCATGCTTTTTTGGCTCTTTGCATTTGCCGCCGCCGCTGGGCAGCAAGGCTAACGCCAAGGACGGCGTGCCCAGCCTACAGGATATACACTTATGTGCCTACAGCACAGTGGGTGCAGGTTCCAAGGAACCACTGTCCGCTCACTGTCGCCACTGCACCTGCAGGCAGTGTGAATGAACTCCATGCCTCCCAGAACTAATACCTATGAAGTAAACCTGTGACTCCCAAGTGAAAGTCTTGGCACAAGCGTTTTTACTGCCCACTAATTACAGCCCATTACTTATCCACTACAGGCCTGTGCAACAGCTGGCATTGGCCCCTCCCCCTCCCTCCCCTTTGCCAAGCCCAGAGCCCCAAGCCGGAGCCGTGGGCGTGGCCTTGGCCAGCGGTCTTGGCGCATGTGCCTAGAGTCTTGGCCTTGGTTCCCTCCCAGGAGCGCCTACTTTTGAAAGCAAATGCTAGGTTCTCAAGCAAGAGTGCAAGCAAGCAAGCAAATCCTCGTCTTTACTGTTTCTCCCTCTCATATTTTTTTTATTCCTTTCTCTCGAATCCTCTCACAAACTGATATTGTCATCTTTGCCATGTTACTCTCCTTGTTGGTCCTTGTTCGTTCTCGAATGCAAATGACTGTATGTTAGTAGTAAACCGAAAGAAACTCAGCACAAAGCTAGACCGGGGTGGCTCGTGGCTTACCTTTGTCACCGATCCTTGATCCTTGGCTCCCCCCCTCTGGACCATGAAAACAAGGGGGGTGTGCTCACGACGCCTCTTGACCGTAATGTTGGAGGTTTATTCAACTTACCTACTTTACGCTATCCATGACAGGTCAGCACAACTATCGGTGGCGGGCAACCAAAGGGTAAATCCCCATTGCCCCCCCCCATATTCGTGGAGAACGTGCGCGCCGCCATCTTGCTGTTCCACATCGAAACACCGCATCCGATCCAATCCAGAGACAGCGGTTTGGAGTAAGTGTATGTACGAGGCGCCAGCGCGCGCGGGAACAGGAAGACCGTATTGGCATAGTACATATATAAGTTGCTAGTAGTTTCCATGGTGCGTACTACATGTTACGATAGACCTGTAAAGAGCTGGCGCATCTAAACACTACTAACCTAGTACATACGTTAGTACTTAATAAGTCAAGCTCTCCCCCAGTCCCACTCTCGCGAAGCCATCGTGGCCGTCATCTGCAAGTGTTGCGTTGTTGTGAGCAACACACAAAGACAGGCAGGAAAGGAAGTAAACGTCCGCAGCGGGCGCTCATAGTTCAGCGTTGCTGTCATTCCTTTCTCCCTTTCTTCCTCTCCCCCCTCTCGCTCTCTTACCATTCCCCTCAATACATTCTTGCTCGTCTCAGCGCCCGTCCATTCCGTGGAGCTGTCAGTTCGGCAAAAAACACACTCCTAGGCCACACCGTGAACTTGCAGCCGTAGCATCGCATCAGCCCAGCCGGCCGTCTCGATTCATTCCGCATCGCACCCTCTTTTGGTCGGCCAACACACCGCCTGCCCGAGGCACCCGGGGAAGAACTCCCTTTGTTGGTTGCCCTTTAGTTAGACGTCTCTAGAGGGGGAATCTTGTCAGCAGACTAGGGGATATTCAAGCCGCCATTCCATTCGCTGAGATATACATCACACACTAATACTCACCATACTCACCATACTCACCATACTCACCACATTCGAGATACACCTATATTTGCAATCGACACACACATCTATATATATAGACATCCCGTGTGTGGGCTGTCTGTGTCTCTCTTCCGGCCAGTTTGCCCTGGTGAATACAGCTGACAACTCGCCTGGGTCTCATCAGCCTTCAGAATAGTTACCTTGGAGGCTCCATCCAGCGTTGCACCGAGCTCCCGGAAAGTGGGGAGCGGACTCAAACAGGATAGCATTCGACCAGGGTGCTGGGAAGTTGGCCTTGGAAGCACTCATCAGCTGGAGAGCCGTTTTCGGGGGCGATTTCTTCTCCTGTTCCTTACGCATTCGTCAGACCCTGGACTCTCTCGTTAGGATTTGATTGTCATTCTTTTTTTTTTCTCTCTTCTCCGTGCAATTCTAATAAGCGAATCGACTTACCTGAGCTTCGACCACCCCCCGGCAATACCGTCCTCAACACAGATCGGCGCGCTGAATATTAGCCATCATCACACGTTCCTCGGCAGTAGGTACACCTAGTTGTTAGCAAAAGTCGTGCAGCGCAACCCTCGTCATCCTTACTCTCATCACCATCATCATCATCATCAACCTCACTCTGTTCCCTCTATTATTATCATCATCATCATCTGCCTTTTCTGTCCTCCCGGCCGCGCAGTCCTGAGACATTGCTAGCTCTCCCGAGTCGCAATTTGCTTCATTTGGAACAAGTGCCACACATCATCCGTGCCCGCCCGCCAGACAGACAGACGCAACCGCGCAGACGGCGTACAGACGCGCCAGCTGGTTGGCACTCACACTGGCTGACACTGGCCGACGCTGCAACCCCAAAAACCAAGCCCAAGCCAGACCAGGCAGTCAAAAAGCTTTTTGTTGTCTGCACAACCCGGCGACGCTCGCTGACTTCCTATTAAGTTCATCGCTGGTTGATACGCTTCTCGCCCTGACTGGTCGGCACTTGTTAGCATCAAACGGTCGGGCAGAAGCCGGATTCGTCAGAGTACCGTCCAAGGCTCTCGGCTGCCAATCCCATCATTGCTGCAGCTCTAGCTCTCGAGGCAGTGCTGCTTATCGGACGACTCGCTACTCGTTGCAGCATTTGCATCTGCATCTGCATCTCCTCTCCCTCACCGTCCTCCTCATCACGCCTTTTTGGGGGGGGGCTCGTATCTTGTTTCGCAACGGCAGGGTCCTCTTTTTGCTGGGCTCTTTTGTTGACTCCTTTGGCTGGCTGGGTCTCCTTCTGGCTCGATTCCTGACGCCGCGCGCCAATCACCGCCTGATTGCCTTCCTTTTTGTGCCCTGTGCCCTGTGCGTGCTCACCTCTTTGGCCGTACGTTGTTTTTGTACGTCTTGCTGTACATTCTTGGTGTGCGTTCCTGTGCGTTCCTGTGCGTCTCGCCTGTGGCCATCCGATCGGTCTGCGCCTTCCCGAAGCCGTCTGTCGTGCTGCCCCAGTCGGCATCTTCATGCCGTGTTGACCACACGAGTGTCTTAGCTGCTTAGCCTGCCACTGACGTTGTCTCTGGCCTTGTCGCTGTCTGGCATCTGACACGACTAATTACCAGGAACGCTGGCTGACATTGGTTATAATCCAGCATCTTCGACCTTCTTCATTCTCCATCATTGCATCGTTCTTTCCTCGTTCGCCACGGAGACAGCCTGGGGACACAATCTATCCAGCACCCGCCCAAGCTTACCTTTTCTCCCGATTAGTCTGCCTCCTACTCACATCATTATGCTGGCCATACAACCTCCATCGTCCAATATGCCAGGCGGCAAACTATCACACAGCGACATGCTTAGCATGGATGCGATGCTATCGCCACGGAGCTCCGACTCGGACGTTTCGCCTATGACGCCTGCGCCGCCAAGATCTGGTGCAAACGACGACTACTTCACCACTGGCGAGACAAACGCCAGTGATGCCTTCATTCCTACCAGAGCCAGCAGTAGTGATGCCGGATCGTCACGGCGTGCCTCAAGCATCTCGTTTGCTGCCGACCTACCCAAGCCTGAACCTCGAGGACGAAAACCGTCAGCAGGCTCAATCAGCCTTCGACGACCACCAGGAATCCAGAAGCTACCAATGGAGAGCTCGAGCATCCGGTCTAGTTCCCCGCCATACGAGAGGTGAGCATGGCTTTTCTTTTTTTTTCTACTTTCCATTTTGTTTCTTCTGTTGTTGCCGCTATCATTGTTGCATTTCCCCACTCCCATTGCACTCATCTCGGCGATGACGCCTTCTTCACATGTGCGGCGATCTGTTGTTTTGGCATCCCGAACAAACGGTCGGTTTGGTTGCATTGATGCACTCCAATGTCGATGATCCAAGGGGTTCTGAGACATGTCATGGAGAACGGGCAACAGTGCCGTTCTTATATGATACTGCCCTGCGCTACCCCGAACGCCTCCACGCGCCATCTCGGCATTCTATTGCCGTCCCATGAACAGTTGTTCCAGCTAGCAGAGACATTTCTGGTGCGGGAGCATGTTTTGGAGAGTCAAGTTCGGGTGGAGCGGCACCGCTGCCCTTGATTGTGTCATCCATGCGACCGGGGGGTCGGTAGCCTTGTGTGCAGCCGTCGCCCGAGCCCTACCACCACTGCGGCTCTCCGTCCATTGCGTTGGTTGGATAAGAATGCAGCTGAATGGCCGTTCGCCTCGCCGGTGTGCATTTCTTTCTGGGGTATCACAGCGCCGTCCCTGTTGAATGTCTCCATCGCGATATCCTCAACGCCGTCGGCCTGGTCTACACAGGATAAGCACACCATGCAGCTCGCACTGTCTGCTAGTCAGCCTGTCCATGCCCGGCGACTCCCGCACACTAATGACTCTGGTCTCTGGCTGCCTCCCTCTGCCTCTCTTTGGCCGCCGCCGCAGTTCGGCCCCATGCCGGCCCCACCAACAACCTCGCGGATGCCGGACAGGCCAATCCATATTATTACGAGATTTACCCCGCCGTCGCAAAGTCTGTGACAAAGGGCAAAGGGCCTAAAACTCGCTTGTTCAGGCATGGGCTTCCAGTGGATTGAGAGGCTTCTGCTCTACTAGTTTGAGTTGGCTCCAGCACCAGAGCCACTGTCGCAGTCCCACAATTGGGATGGTCGGCTGCCCTGTACTTTGCCCCCCCTCCAGATCGACTCCTCTTCTTCTGTTCTCGCCTCTGCCCTTCGTCATCTTTCACCTGTTCACCCTTCCTGTCGCTGCTTTCGCTTTGCAACATTTGCCTTCCTTTTTTCCCTTCAATCACGCTCTATTTATCTGCTCTCGTTGCACGATGGCGACGCTAACCATGCCTCCTGGCGACAGATTTCAGCGCCATGTAGGCTTTGACAATGTCCCCAACGGCGAAACGACAAAGAACAGTACGACCTCTCTGACGCTCAACGTCCGCCACAAGGGCTATCAGGCGCGTCGCCGGTCGCGTACGTTTATGGTCGGCATTGATGATCACACGTACTCGGACTATGCCATTCAGTGGCTTTTGGATGAACTTGTGGACGACGGCGACGAAATTATTTGCGTTCGTGTTGTCGAAAAGGACTATCGGTTCGGCGACAAGCAATACCGGGATGATGCCCAACATGTCATGCAGAGCATTCTAGACAGAAACGGTGCCAATCGTGCCATTAGCTTCGTTCTTGAATATGCCGTTGGAAAGTTGCATGCGACATTCCAGAAACTTGTAAGATCTCCTTTGATTTTTCTTTCATGCGCATGAGACGCAAACACTGACTTTTGATTGCGCGCTAGATTCAAATGTACCAACCAGCCATGCTCATTGTCGGCACCAGAGGCCGCTCACTTGGTGGTATCCAAGGCCTCGTCAACACGCGTAATTCGTTCTCCAAGTACTGCCTCCAGTACTCACCGGTTCCCGTGGTCGTCGTTCGACCGACTGAAAAGCGAATTAAGAAGAAAGTAAAGCGCACCAACGACAATTCTCGCCAGACATACCTTAGCATGCTGGCCGCCACTCACGGAAAACATGAGGCCGACAGTGAAGCCAGTAGTACGTACGAGCTTGAAGTCAAAATTTCTGCCGATGAGGAGGCCCATCAGGTGGCCAAGGTTCTCGGTCTCCCCGCTGCATTTGATCCTACGATTAAGCCATTCCACACCAACTCTCACTCGGTACGGCCTAGATCCCCCAACTTGTCCACGGGCTCGCAGACAAGCGGAGAGCCCCCCGAGGGCCAGCGCGTCATCGCCGATGTCTCGCCAGAAAGCGCCCCAAACAGCGATGACGAGGACGATGATGACGAGGAAGGAGAATTCGAGGTCATGTCTGGAGAGCAGGCTCTTAACAAGCAGCACCAGCTCGCCCAGCTGCGGCAGATGGAATTCGGTGAAGCTGCAGCGCTTCGACATGGTGTTGAAGATGAATCGGATGATTCGGAAGAGAGCCAATCTCAGCAAACAAAGACTGCATCGTAGAAGATGCTTTCCGACTCAGATGCCGAGCCGATGAAAAATGTAGCTTGTGGCCCTTTGATGCTAGATGGTCCTGCAGACTTGCCGCCAGGAAAGGCAACATCGTCTTCCTCGAACGCCAAGGACGTGGAGCCCTACAAAACCTGGATGAAGCTCAACCAAGGAGATGTGACGGATACAAGTGGCCAATCCAGCAAATCTCGCAATGCGAGCAAGGCAACAAGGTCCAATGACATTTTGGTAACAAAACTCGCCACCATTCAAGAGATGGACGAAAACGTTGCCGAGTCTGAGAATTCCATCCAAGGCCGAAATGGCAGTCTTGGCACTAGGCGTACCAATACAAGGAATCGCGACATGGAATCAAATCAAGCGCAGCCTTGCATTGATAAAAATGCCAGGCCGAATGCCAGGCATACTGCCGGAATTAGACGCCCTAGTGAAAATCCCAATTCAACAGAGTCATTTGATGGCAGCAGCGCTCAAATGCAAACGTTGGGGAGTAGAGGTCGACCGTTTTAGAGAAGGATTCGAGAAGACCCGGCTCAACACCAACAGGAGCTAGCACGAGAAGGCATTATTGTAAGAGACTTTGCAGTGGGTAGTGGGCAGCCGTCCGAATTTCCCAGCCGTGCCATGGGTCTCGGACTATCACACTTCAGCGAAGATTTTGAAGAGGACATTGGGAGTGATGATGATATGGCACAGAGCTTCCTGGGAAATGCAGAGACTCAACAATCGACGTGGATAGAAATGTGGAATGAGTGGTTTGGGTGTTGCTGGTTGGTGCGTGGGGGTTAACAGGAACAGGAACCGGGAAGCGATACGCTTATGGGATACAATAGAATGGCGGCAATGGTCCTTCGTTGGAACAGGCAAAGCAACATAGCTGTGCAATAGCGATTGACAAACTACAAGTCATACCATTTTATATATCCCAGCCGCGAGATGAACGTTCTGATATGTGTGTGTGTGTGTGTGTGTGTGTGTGTGTGTGTGTGTGTGTGTGTGTGTGTGTGTGTATGTATGTGTCTGTTTTGTGACTTGGCGAGACACTGGCGATGTAACCAAGAACATCGGTTAACTCGGATGGCACCACAGGCAGTCGAATCAGCGAGTGCGCCAAGTGTACAAGTAGAGCAGCGATGATTGTTATTTGTCCTTTTGTCTGTTGTGCGTTCGGTTGCATGCAGTGTTCTGACGAACTACTCTGTACGTAACCATTACGACGTGGTGACCTGTGCGGCAACCGCTCTTCAAGGCCGTATTTTTTTTAGAGTAGCGTATAGTCTAACTGATACTACTAGCTACTGTAAATAATGCTAGATATACAGAAGTGGGTAATACGAAATCCGGGGCGTAATTGCGGTTCATATTATGAAGTGCATTATGTTGGTTACTGACTCGTATATGTTTTGACTTTGGAAGCCCCTTCGTATAGTGCCTTGATTGAGTGTGATTGTTACTGTAACAGATGGTGGGGTTGGAGGGTATACAGGTCAAAAGTATACGACAGGGCACTAAGAAAGCCAGGAGTGTAATAATAGGATGATCGAAAGACGGGCCATTCATAAGCTATCAAATGATGAGACTTGCATCGATAATTCATTGATGCCATGATTGTATGGTACGATTACGGGGGTATGAGGAATCATTAATCAGTAGGTATAAGGCATTAATCCTGGATGACGCTCCCCTAACAGAAGTGAAACAGCGAATCAGCAGCACAGCCGATCTACCACCCCAGTTATTGTGTCAGCCATTGGCGCCCGTCGTCTGATGCTAGATGATGACGAAGGAACATACGCGCGTACGTGCTCGTGTTGGTTCGCCCAATGGAGGGGTTATATGGAGTACCTACTCAACAGTGATTTATTGAACAAGAATATACATATGAAGTTGTTCAACTGATAGGTAGGTAGGTACTGGTATTTATTATAGTGCAGGGTATTTTAGGCGGGCAGGTACCTGAATCCTCGTCTCGAGATACCACCTATAGTGATCATTAGTACAGGTGGGGTGACTCGCGTGCGCGCTCTCTCAGTCAGCTTGGGCTGGAAGTCTGACAAGCTCCAGCACCACAAGCGACAAGAATTCCAGAGAGCTTCCCTTACCTTGTCTTCAATTCGCCCCCCCTCACGATTCCATTCCAGCTCTATTTTTTTCATCCATCTCTCTTTTGTCTCTGTCTTCCTTTAGGCTTCTTCCTACTTGTCAAATTCACCATTCCACTCGCTAATTACATCAACCTGTTTGTGACGGACTCGAAACCGCTGCATGCATTACGTGCATTTGTCTGTGGAACCTCCCTCCCCCCTCAAAAAAGAAAGCAAAGCCATAGAGTCGGCAGTTGCTTCAGCCGCAAACGTAGGTGTCATCGTTCACACGTCAAACAGTCTTTGGGGGGTTTTGGTTTTATGCGACGTGCCCAAGCACAAGAAAGCTTCGCCCCGAATGAGAGGCTGATTAGAAGAGCATAACGCCAGCTCAGCTTGGGAACGACTCGGTGGGTTTGGCCAAGACTACGGCGCTGGCGACGACGATCAAGACTACAAACGACAAAGACGAACGAAAGATAACAACGAGCGAGCTTGCTGAAGCCTTGAAGATAATCACGACGGCAGTGTCCTACAATAGAGCGAAACGAGAATTGAACCACACTCTTTATATAACAAAAGCCACCTAGTTGCCGTCTCAACTGTCGAGCGAAACAAATGTGGCCCTTTTCATCATCGTGCGCCGAAGCCGATGTCTGCACCGCGACAAACCCAAACGCCGTGACGACAACGGTAGTCATCTCGGCCATTCCATTCGCAGCCATCTTCGCCTGCGTAAATGTTCTAGCCGTCAGACATGTGTTCCCGCGACTCAGCCGTGCTGCTCGGGACGATGTCCGCGACGGCGAAGATAACGTCCTGCCTGCGCATGCGCCAGCGGCACTGCGGGCCATCCACGCCGAGCACGGGGCCAAGAGCTGGCGGCGGCGAGGCGCAGCTTGGGTCTTTGGGACGACGGTCGCGCTGGCGGCGACGCTGGGTAGTCTGATCATGGCAGAGATTCTTGAGGTGGTGAGCCCGGCGGCGAGGAACCTGGCGCTGCGGGTAACAGTGCCGGCGCTGTTGTTCATGCTGGTTGTTCTGGTGCCCTGGCTTGAGTGCCGGTCAATTGTGTCGGGGGCAGGGTGGAGCTTCCATCGCACATCGAAGGGGAAGTTGCCAAAGGTGGCATGGGGTCTGCACTTGACGCTGTTTGGCGGCTGGCTGTTTGTATTTTGGTCCATGGGCGATGTCGTGCCGCGCGCAGAGATTATGATGCGAACGACGCCCGACCAACTTGCGCGGAAAAGGGGATACGCCGAGGTGTTGACGAGAGCTTGCCTGGAGCGGATAGGGGTCGTGGGAATCGCGCTCATGGCTCTACTCTCTGGCTTTGCGGCCGTCTCATCACCGTGGCATACGTTTGGCGATGCTGGACTGCCAAGAAGACGACGGCCTCTTACCGATGGAGACGTCAACAGGAAACGGGCAGGACTCGAGGCTACGAGTGAGATGCTAGTAACGAAGCGACATAGACTTGAGCATCTTGAGCGATTGGCCGCCAATGGAAGCGCGAAGAGCTCCGGAGGCGGTGGTGGTGGAGGAGGGTTGATGGGTATGGTGATGGGATCTATTCGTGGTGTGACGGGCGAGGAGGCCGAGATGCGATCACTACGAGTAGAGATTTCAGGGTTGGAAACAATGGAAGCGAGTCTTTCGTCTAATTTGTCCGTCATGAAGAACCAGCGCGCCGCGACGGTTCGCGCCTCGACTCCGCTGGGCCGAATGCTTCTCCTACCTTCCTACATCTTCAGCGCATACTGCGTCTATCGGATATTGGCTACGTTTCTAACAACATTTCGACGAGCATCCTCTCCATCAGCGAGCTTTGCGAGCAGTGATCCGATCAATAGGTTCCTCGGCCTGCTCGCCCGCCACTGGGACCCCAAACTCGACCAACTAGCCTGGTCACGCATCATCAGCTTCGCACTCAGCGGCGTGATCCTCGTCGCGAGCGCCAACAGCGCAGCACAAACATTCCACCTATTTGCCAAATGGATGCCGAAGCGGCTCTCCGGACTGCGGCAGCAGGCACAAGCTAACTTGGCACTGGCAGTTGGGCAGATTGCAGCGACATATATCATCTCAGCGAGCTTGATGCTGCGCAGCCAGCTACCCAACGAGGCGCGGACAGCGGTGGGGGGCGTGCTTCACGGGGCGCTGACGCCGGCATTTGTGGATGGCTGGTTTGAGGGATGGTTTTTGCTGGGGAGTGCGGTGACTGCGGTGGGGGTGTGGGTAGGGATGAAGTTGTCGCAAGGGGTTGGGGGGTTGGATGAGGAGTGGGATGATTACGATGGGGAGGAAATGGGTGCGAAGAGGTCTTAGGGGGGTTTAGTTTGTATGATTGCGTGTACTTTTTTGGGTTTGGGTGTAGGATCTGAGCTATGAGGGAGAGAAGAAAATGAGGGAAAGGAGGGGATGAGATGGGATGTACTTTACAGAGGGATAGGGCGAGAAGGAAGAGGACTATTGTTGCTTCGGCGTTGGGAAATGGGATGGAAAGACTGGTTAGTCAATGGAGTCTCATATGTAACGGAATATTTGGGGCTGGCGAGGTATCATATCCTGGTGGATGAAACATAGACGCCGTCAATTCTTGCTAATTCGCCGTTGTTACGCTTTATTCTCTTGTGTTAATAAGATGACAATGGTTCACCTTGCTTCCAACTATATCACCGGATATGAGAGGGTTTACTCCATCTTATAGACATGTGCGAATTATATGTGTTGTGTATCAGTTCCCTTTAGTAATTTACGGTCTTCATCAAAAGTGTGTGTCCTTGTGGATGCGAATATAACCTATTGTGTAACTCTATTCTATTAGCGACCTTAGCAATGCCAAATCTAGCAAATACTCTCCTCCTTCCTACGCCCTTCTCATCTGTCTCCTCAGGCGAAACCCCTGAAGCAGCGTCCTCCTCATCCCATCACTCACGAACCCCATCACCGCGCCGCTTTTCACCCCCTCACTCTCAAACATTCCCATCTTTGCTTCCCGCTCTGTTGCCCATGCCCACTCGGCGTGTTCTTCTGGCCGCAGAACTATCGCCGCATCTGCCGTGCTCTCCACCTCTGCAAACACAACTACTTTTCCCCACATACGACCTGTTTCTAGGAACGTCACGACTTGAGCTGGGTCACTAACATCCATCTGAGCATCTTCTAACGCTGGTGTGATTCCCAGCTCCCTCTCGATCTCAGCTGTCAGTGAGCTTGTTCCGGTGCCTTCTTCTTCTTCTTCTTCTTCTTCTTCTTCATTCTCCTCCTCCTCGGGGAGTAGCATTCCCACACACTGAAGAAGATGACTTGCTCGAAGGCCCGTCTCCTCCCAGAGCTCACGGGCTGCGGCAGCGAGGACTGTAGCATCATAGTGTGTGTCGACAGAGCCTCCGGGTAGTTCCCATTTAAGCGGGTACGAATCCGAAGCGGCACGACGGATCAGCAGCACTTTGTCTTCTGATGGTGGTTCGGGTTGGTTGCCGCTAGGTTGCTGGAACACCATGGCGCCGGCCATGAGCTTGTGAATATGTGGACGCGTAGACAGAAATACTGAAGGCGACACATTTACACAGCTGAGGCTCGTGGCAAAGGTGAAGTTGAGGGGAGGCCGAGGGCCATCATCTGCCGCGGCGGTGTGCTGAGAGTGGATGGTAGCAGATGTCATGGTTTCTTCTGTGATTGGAGTTGGGTGCGCTGTTTTGCGTCTGAATTGTTGACTTCTTTACAGCTCTGTGAAAGATTGGGCGTACTCGTCGTTTATGATAACGAGTTGTGTTTGAATGTCAATGAGATAAATGGGGGATGCCGAAAAGAGGAGGGGCATTCCTAGGATTTGAAAACTAACGGCAAGGACAACACCATAATGCTTGAATATAAAATCATGAATTTCCCAACAAGTTTCAGCAGTACAGGACAACTTTTCCGAGGTATTTTTTTTTATACTCTCTGGTGCTTTCCTGAGAAGGGCGTCAATTTATAGCATTGGTTACAGGTTTGTCGTTGTGTCCGCCTACCCGATACAGCCACCATTTGATGCAATAAATTTGTACATTTACCATCCTCCAGCGCACTACGAATAGGCAGACATTAACAGGATGCACGTAAAATGAAAGCCTTGAAAATTTTTTAATGGCAGGCATCCATGTAGAATTCGGGGTTTGCAGCCGAGTTGTTTGCTTCGGTTGTTATGTTGGTGCCTAGTCTAACGTCTAGGCTTCATAGACAAAAGATACAAAACACCAAACACTACTAGTAAAATACTGACGTGTTGTTCAATCACCACAACCACATACCCAAATGCACAATTTCAAGAACCACATTTCTAAAGCTGTATATGCACTACATTGTCTCCTAGTCATCCATCTCCCACCTGCATAAAGATTCCTAGGCGTCTGTCTAGAAAGCTTTTCCCTTTTCCCCTCTGTGTCCTTTGAACATCCTTCCCCAATCCAACCCCCTGGACTAACTAACCTCCCTTTTTGATGCTGCCTACCTACCTATGGAGAGACACACACGATTAAACACACACAAATCAGAGCAGGGAAAGAAGAAGGAATGACGCAAACCAAAGGGAATGATTAAAAGAGACCGCGAAAAAGAAGAAGATAAAACACATTCCATTTTTTTTGAGTCCATAGATGAATTGTCCACAAGTCCCGCCTCGCCCCTTCTTCTCTCTCACACACACTCTGTCTCCTCCCATGAAGCATCGAGCTGGTCATCATCATTCCAAAATATAAAAATCTGTATCGTTCAATCATCTCTCCCTCCTTTTGAGTTCCGTCCCGGCATAAACACTTGGGTTTATAAATTAAAAATGCATCAGACGTTTCCGCCCGTCCACCGCCGTCGTCCTATTCCCCCACCCCCCCAAACACTCATGGCGAAAATTTGGCGCCCATTGAATGCTCAGAGGGCTCCAAACTGACATACCATCCCGCCGCCCCCATGCCTTGCCGTAGAGATTTGGAAAACCCCCAAAAACGACCAGGATCCCACCAAGAAAACAACCATCTATCTTAGTACCAAAGTAACTTGTGCCAAGTCATGGTAAAAGAGTAGCTAATTGTCAGTTGAATGGAGAGATCCGGTAGGTAAAGGGCAATGACAACACCAGGTCGCACAAGGGCCTACCAGGAGTGTATCGGTTGTTTCCAAGCTGGCAAAGAAAAGCCCATGTTCAAAGCTGGGATCAAACTCGCGAGCCCCCCCGAGGCAAAGAGTCGGGAGAAAAAAAAAAGGGGACAGAATGTCAGAACTGGATTCGCAGAGCGTATCTTGCGACGGCGTCTCTAGTCATGAAACCGAAAGGAAGGAAACAGAGAAAGTATACAATCCTGTCATGCCTAAGGTCGACCAGGGCGACCCTTCTTGTTGGGTACCTTGGTCCAACCGTCGTCTTCCGGTGTCGCCTTTTCAGCATCACCAGCGGTTGGCGATGTTGGCTGCTGGCCAGGAGAGCCATTGGTACGGGGGGGTCGGCCTCCGTCACGGCCACCATCACGACCACCGCGAGGTGCTCCTCCGCGGCCACCGCGGGGACCAGGAGGTCCTCGTGGAACACGCTGTTCGTTGGAGGCCGATCTCCAGTTGCCAGCCTCTGCTGCCTTTGCTTTAGGAGCCGGCGCTGCCTCCTTGACCTCTTTGGTTTCAGCAGGAGTCGCTGTCTCTGTGGATGCACCGTTCTCTTTTGAAGCGGCAGCTTCATCAACCTGTGCTACCTCCTCCGGCTTAGGCTTGGCTTCTTCAGCCTCCTTGGCCTCAGCAGCAGCCTTCACAGCGGCTTCCTTGGCAATGCGGCGTTCCTCCTTGGCCTTTTCGTCTGCCTCACGCTTCTCCTGGATAACCTGTAGTTTCTTGTCCTCAATCTCCTTTTCCCTGGCCGCGGTGTCAATGGGACGTGCAGCACCGAATGGGCTGGCCTTGGCATCAGATCCAGCACCGGAAGCAGCATCTGGTGCCTCCGAAACTGTACGCTTTGCAAGATTCAAACGAGGGCGTCCAACGGGAGCTGGAGCCGGAGCCGCAGCCACGGGGGATGATGGAGCCTCAGCGCTCTCCGGGGGTGGGGACTTGGCCTCAGCATCTGGGCGCATGCGCTCTCGCCATTGAAAGTCCTTATCGGCAGCAGTAACAGGACGCTCAGAGCGCTCAGGTCGCTCGGGGCGATCAGCGTACTCCTTACGAGGAGGACGAGAGCCTTCTGTCCTTCCTTCGCCCCAGGTGGGGGGAGCGTCACGGCGGCTTTCACGACGCGAGTCACTGCGTTCTCCAAGGCCTTCCGCAGGAGCACGGCTGTTGTCGCGGGATCCGGAGCCAGTTTCCTGCTGTGCCAGAGGAGACAGCGGCCCGCGGCGTTCCCAAGTCATTTCACGAGGAGCTCGGTTCTCGGCGGCAGGATCCCGCGGAGCACGACGCTCACCGCCAAAATCAGAAGGCTGGCGACTGCCACCACTTCGTCCAGGCAGATCAGGAAGTGGGCCTCTGCGAGTCCAGTCACTGAGGTCACGGTTAGATTCACCTCCTCCTCCTCGGCTATCACCACCGCGAGCTATATGTGCATGTTAGATACGCATTATGCTTACTATAATCATGAGGGGGCAACATACGGGGATCGGCCACTTTGATCTTGATCATACGACCATCAAAGGATTCTCCATCGAGTTCCAGAGCCTTCTTCAGACCCTCAACGTTGCCGAACTCAACATATCCGAAGCCCTTGGGACGCATCATCTCCCGATCTTCAATAATTCTGACGCTGACAACGTCGCAGCCATCAAAAAAGCTAGTCACGGACTCGCTTGTGGCATCATAGGACAGGTTGCCCAAGTGAGCAGTATAGGGAGGCTTATCGGGTATCGCGCTGGGGACGAATTCACGAACAGAATAGCCTGACGATATTAATTGGTCTGTCGGGATGTCAAGGAGAATAGGTGTTCAAAAATACCTCGATCTTGCCAAGACGACATGCTGGCGCCGCCGCTGCGGGCCGTGTCTCGCGAGGGAAGCTGCTGAGTGCCTACATTTTGTGGTCAGAAAGGTGTGGCCACAGATGGATGGGAGCAGGCGAGCATACCATAATTTTCTTCGACCTCGTCGGCCCAAGAACCTCCTGCGGGGAGACCTTTTTTTCACAAGTTAGCATTGCTGTCCGAGGGGTCGACTGCTTTGGTGGGGTGACATGTTGCGACTAGAGTGCGACATCATCGAGGAGGGGTGGTAGATAAGGCGGGCAGCGGGACTCACCATCAGACAGAAAGTCCCCCAGGGACATCTTCTGCGTTTCCTTCTTCTTGGGAGCTATTCACACAACAAGGTCAGAGAACGAGACGGCTTGCAAAGAGGGCCAGACTGGCGACGAACCCATGGTGGCGGTTGGGTAGCACCGCGCAACGATTCCGAGACCGATGCGCGCGGACGAAAATAGAGTGCGAGAGAGCTGATGTGGGCAGCTCTGGGTGCGGCACGACTTTTTCGAGTCGAATCTGAGCGTGGAAGAGCGAGACGCCAGGTGCAGATCCGGATTGGCGAGGGTTTCGAGGCGGTCGTGAATGCGTTGCTGGCCCCGACGAGCGTTTGCCGAGTCTGGGGTTAACGAGGCGAAATTTGCTCGCCCGTGGAAAAAAAGACGGGCGTTTGTGAGGGTTGCCTTCAATTTTCGCCCATTCGAGAGTGGGAAGCGCTAGGCCCGTTGTGGCCTAGCTACAAATAGGCTCCGTTTACCGGTTTTCAGTCTGTGCTTCGTCTGGCGATGCCTGTTTTCTGCTGACTGCAACTCGAAATCTCCAAAATAAACCACCCAGCAGCAGGGCTAGCGTACCATGTTCGGCATCACTACCATCACTACGTGAACGAAGAAGGCACTGTAGTGGCTTGTAGCCGACGCACTACCCTTTCCTCAGCTGTAGAATTCTCGCTTAGGACGCTTGTATCCATAGTCTATTGTGTATTATAACTCGTTTAATCCCCCTTTCTTCACGGGTTATCGCGGAAACGCAGCCTACATCAACTTTTCTTCTGCCTTTTCATCTGTAATTTATCCTATTTTACTACCATATAAACCCCTTCACGAACACACCATGGCGGAAACTCGTGAACCCCCCTCTGAAGTGGTGCCGCAGCGCAAGAAGCGCGGACTGATGCCGCCAGAGGTCATGGAGCTGATTGTTCCCCCCCTCAAGGTCGGAACATGGTCAGGTATGTCCAATATTCTCTCAACTTACAATAGATAATAACGATGGAAACTTCTTTAGGTGCTGTTGGCGCGATGGTTGGTGTCGGCGCTTCTATTGCTCGAGATACGAACCCAGTTGTCAGTGGTATCGTGGGCGGTGCCCGGTGGTTTACGCTCGGAGGAAGCTACTGGTGTAAGTCGTCTCCCAAAACTCAAAGGAGCATGACTGTTTGCTAATAATTCTTCAAGTTGCTAGGACTGTGACGATAAGAGCTTGGGGTGACGAGGCACAGCTACGGCCGGTGGATAAGACAATGGCCAGCGCCATAGCCGGTTCGGCCGCCGGCGCAGTGGCGGGCTTAGGCCGTAAGTTTAAGTTGTATCATATGAAAAGGCCTTCATTTACTCACATCTGATGCAGGCGGCCCTTCAAACATTTTGCCTTTTATCGCCCTTTGGGGCGCAATCGGTGCTGGTGGGCAGGCAATTGCCAATCATGTTGCTACCAGTGAAACCAAAGTCAAAGATGAAAACGACAGCTGGATGCGGTCCAAGTGGAGTCCGTTGAAGAAGCTCACGGATGCAGAGTACGTTGAATTGATGAATGAGAAAATTCTGGCAGTTGAGGTTGATATTGCGCTCATCGATGATCGAATAGCAGAGTTGAGAGCATCAGACAAGAAGGGCTAGGATGAAGTTGTATACTGTGTAATCAAGAAACTAGCAAATTCGATACCTGTACAAATCAGCTTAAACCTCGATTTCAATCCGTTTGTGCTAACCATATCTGGTATCTATTTCAAACCGCTTTAGATAGTTCGGGACTTCATAGATCCCGCACACCGAAATCGTTACGTAGTATAACAGTGAGGCCTTCCAAAACTATTGTGGAACCTCGGAGGAGGGAATGCCAGTAGCACTACAGACTATCTGTGCACTGTTGACACGAGCACAATATTGTTGTGCCTATGGAGCAATATATGCAGGTAATACCAACCAATTTCTATTGTGCTGTACCCTGAAACACAAAGTTTACCGGTAGCACTCGGGACCACTTTCCGACCCATGGTGAGTTCTATCAAATTGCCAATAAGGGATCCAAGCCACCAATTCTGATCAACAATTGATGCTTGTGCATATTACAAGGCAACATACCCAACGATTGGGTAGAAGAGGCTTCCCAACAAGCTGAATATTTTGTAATGTCCCAAGACGAATTGCAAACGGGGGAAATGCTCCGTGCTCTTTCGCGAATTACCTAATTAGTGGTAGGCAAAGGAGGTTTGAATGTATCCCCCCAAGCCCCCGTTAGGTCAGGGATCCCCTGCAGATTACCCGGCGCGGCGGCCATGAGAGGTGAGACAGGTTGTATTAGAGGAAATCAACTGGCCCGTATGATTTTGTTGGTATTCTTGGGAACCCGAAGACGCCTCGATGGACCTACTACGTAGCTGCTCCTTTCTTTAAGCCTTGTTATCCCGCTATGATGCCGCCGGTGTACAAGACTGGTGTTCTATGCAACCACTTGCACGTCATGCATACATGAAGATGGTGCAGTGTGACTGTCGAATTGCCGTCCAAGTCTCTCCGTTAGCGAGCCCCGCCCCCGCTGACATATCTGTATGTGGCTTCCAGGAAAATGTGTTAGTGCCAGCCTTGGCTGCAACCACATTTCTATGTGTACTCGTACAATTCTCCAATTCTTTTTTTTTTTTTTTTTTTTTTTTTGCTTGTTATTACTGGTTATGTCTTGTCATTTTTATTCGTACCAAAGTTGCATATCTGGAGGCACTAGACGTCAACAACGCATCAACCACGAGGCCGTGTGCAGGAGACACCAAAACCGAGTCATCCACATGCCACAAGCCGGCGCACATGCGATAGAACTGGACGATGTCATTCGCTGTGGACGGCGCTACTCCAGGAAACTACCCATAGTTGGCAATAGTCACCTGCGATTGTGGTCGGGTATGGCGTAACAGCACATCAGCAATTGGTGGCAGGACTGGACAGTTTCTCAAGAGGTGAGGATGGGTGGGTGTGGTTGTGCTGGCACAATCATTTTAGCGGCTCTGCCCTGCCCGCTTAGTAACCGATTTGCACGTTCTTAGCGTCTCCAGACGGGAGCCCATGCACTGCAAAACATTGCTGTAGGTAATGAATGTGCCTAATTCTGTAGTGCATCTGGCCCGTAATATCTCACTCACCCACCTGCAAACACTTTGCAGCACGCACCAACTGAGTGTGTCAGTGTACCCGCTCCCGCGAGATGCTAGGGCGGAGAAACCCATCATTTACCCCCATTCGCCCGCTCACTCCTGCTGGCGAGCTCGTTGTCTCGAAACCGCGAAACTAGAGCCCGTAACCACTGGACTTTTCTACGGCATCAGCATCTGCCGCGCGGGCTTCAGCTTCACATCGCTTCTTGTCTCGTGGACGACTGTTGCTCTCTCTCTGGTTGGCGACCGCGACACTCAAGCCTTGACGTCACAGCACCGTTGCCGCCACCCCCGGGCGCCGCTGGCTTCTGACCCAGCGCACCTTCTGCTGACCTAGCCACACAACAACTTCACCACACCAAAACACCTTTGTACGCAGATACGACCAACGCAAACTGCCATCTTGCTGGATCCGCGAGTGCAACGAAGCACAAACGTCACCAACGATTCTGATACCCTCGAGCGTTAAGCCATTTTCCGATTGTCCCGGGCCGCTGTGCGGAAACCCCAAGCTGCGCCTCCCCTCGGACGGATTCTTCCGGCATCCCGATCCCGAAATACTACGTTGGAGGGATCGGCCATCCTGACTGCTCCTTAGCTGTGGCATCTGAACGACGTCTCCTCCATAACCTGACATACTCGCTGCCATGCTGTCCTATTGCTCCACGAGTTGTTGATAGTCGCTGTCGGGATAATGATCTGCTTGTTGGCCGCGTTTCGTAAGAGAAATCCCGAGCTAACACACATTGTGGAATCGTAAAGCTCACCCAATCTCTAGCAGCTTAGTTTGTGCCAGGCTGAGAGGGCCTCTATAAACATGGCTCTTCTCAATCCGACTTTTCTGCTTGGCGTTTTCGTCTTATTATATTTATCGTCCTTTGTTTTTTTCGCCATTATTCGAATTCTCACCGGCGTGTCGATACAGCGAATTGGTTACTTCTCCTTGCGCCGTCTTGCCTACACACCTAGAGATGGATATAGGGTCGAGATACGGGGGCTGGGGCTCAACATTCATCGCCCGACGTTTGCCCAGCCCACATGGTTGAGCCTGGTGCTCGATGAGTTGGTGTTGACGATTGACATGCAGGCCTTGGAGGGGCAGAGGAGGGCTGGCGATGCGGAAGCAGGGGAAAGGGCGGGAGATTCGGGGAGTGAGGCCAATTCCGACGAATCTCGGCCCCTCATCAAAGTACGACCTACTCGACGAAATGCGAACGTGGCATCGCGAAGCGAGACTTGGACGAAGCTCATGAGAGCCAAGGAGAAGATGAAGAAACTGCATCGGAAAGTCAAGTGGTTGCGAATGGTGGATGTGGTTGCGACCAATTCTATCGTACATGTCGTTGATGTTGGTAATATACAAGTTGGCAGCATTACGCTCGCGGTAGATACGAGGCGGAAGATGGTTGACCGGGCCAGATTTCTTTTCCAAAGATCCGAGTCTCGCAAAAAAGACCACCAAGCCGAGTGGATTCTCACCTTGCGCAGCGTCATGTTCACGGCTGAGGGCAAAGAGTCGCTTGAGGTGCTTGACCATGCCATGCTTAACATTCATGGTTTTCTCTACTCTTCAAAGGATGGCCTTCGAGACACTGCCGTGGCGTTGAAGCTCGGCCGACTTCACATACCATATGACGACTTGCGATTATGTGCAACAAGGTATAAAAAATGTCGTAAGGAACCCGAGCCTGTCGGTTTGGATGAGCCTGTGGACATTTTCTTTGCCAAGGTTCTAAACAATGACGATACTGGCAACGCGAGCGAGCATCTGATGAAAACAGTGTCTGATTCCAAGGAATTCTTCAGCTCCATCCTAAGGGGCATCAAGGAAGTCCAGTTCGCCGTCAGCTTCATTGGTCTCACCAAGGAACTTACAGGCGTCAAACCAGGAACCAAACCTGTCTTACTAAATGCTTCAATGAAGGAAGTTGGTGTCGACCTCCATCGTCTTGATCCCAAGTCACCCGCCCATCGAATGTACTTCCCCTCCAAAGACATCGCCCACGAAGCTCTGTTTGCCGCACTATCTATTTCAATCGGACTAGATGATGGCCATGGTAAACCAGAACGCATTCTCTACATCCCCATGGCAACTACCACTGTGAGGACTACATTGCCATCGAAGACTGTTCAGCTGGCGCAAGCCGGCAGTTTCGAGGAGAAGAATGCCAATATTCTGTTTGCCAACTCAGTGGTCACATCCCCGTCCGTAGACCTGGATCCCCGGCATTTACCCCTGTTGATAGCTCTGATGCAATCTAAGCCGAAATCACCCAAGGTGCAAGAAGGACAAGGCCAAGGTCTCATTTCTCGCCTTCTCCCGAAAGCTAGCATCAAATTCTCGATGCATGAGCCTGTTCTCCGTATTAAACTGAAACCGTTGGGGGAGACAGAGGACCCTGATGACTTTGATCTCATTATTTCATCAATTTCATCAATTTCTCTTGATGTGGAGTCCTCTCATTCTCCTATCGAAGAACTTCATTACTCCCTGGATGGAGCAATGCGGCTTCAGTCCCATCAACTGTATTACCAGGCGAGTGCGGGCGAAAGATTCAACTTAATTACAACTGAGTCTTTTGATTGGAAAGTCCATTTAGCCGCAGATCCTGATGTTTCTGTGGATGCAACCGGAAACATTCAGTCCTTTTCTATTAGCATGGTAAGGCCAGAAATTACAGATGGTGTGCGGCAAATAGTACGCCACTTGAGAACAGATGTGGAATCAGAGAAACGCGGCTCTTCCAAATCTAGACAGCATCGTAATTTCTTGCGGTCAATGCCCGACTGGCTTCTACGATCTCATATTGAGGCTACGGATTTTAACATTGAAATTGCAGGCGTAGATGAGGACATTTCGGATGATACCCGAGGTGTCTCGCTACATCTTGACCATTTGTCTGCCGAATATCGCGCACACAGGCTTGATGGTCTGCAACGGCGACCATTGAGAAGACGGACGTATAGCAGATCGATTACTCAATCTGACTCTGATCTTGCAACCTCTCCAGGCTCCCCAAGACCCCGGAGAAAGCCTCAGACGGCAGGAGATGGCCGAAAACTTGCTTTCCATGCTCGAGGTATTGAGGTGCAGATGATTGAATCGGCCGACAAGCTTGAGGTAGACCCTTTTATCAGTCTGCCTCGACTAGAGCTCTCTTTCTCGGCATCAAGTGACAGCCACGGACCCACGTTCCACGTACATTCCTCTATTCGAACCCTTTTAGCACAGTACTCGCTTTATCGTCATTATGCCGTGGGGGTGGCTGTAATGACTCTGCGGAAAGCTTTTATGAGGACCAGTCGTGATGCTCCACGGACTCAGAAGCAAGGTGTTCATTTAAGCCCGGACCGATTGGCTCCTCCAGCCACACCAGGCGGTCCTCCCAGTGGAGATGCTCATTCCACTCCATCAGAACTACTCACTGTCGATGTTAAGATCTCACTATTTCAGATCAAGGCAGAGATGCCCCATGATCCGGCGTTGATGCTCCACGTGTATGGACTGGAAACTGGGCGACACAGATGGGCTGCACCATACTTTTCATCCAAGCTTATTCGTTTGTACGTTGCATCGCCGCGATTGCACAACATATGGTCCAGGATGGTCAGCATCAAATCGGGTCGCCTCGATTTGCGCGAATCGAAGCACAAGACGGCGTCTGGAAGTATTGTGGAGGAGAAAATGTACGACGTTGCAACCGAGGCTATTCGTATAGGCGTACCCTATGAAGTCAGCGTTCACCGTATCACCGACAACTGCATTAGTGTAGTCAAAGCCGTGCAACAGCTCCATCACAGATTTAAAACCGGCACCAATGAGTACATATTGGAGAAGAAGCCTGAAGGGCCCAAATCTGTTCCAAAGGTTTCATTGCGCACAAGAAATCTGCTCTTCGAGATGGAGGATGGCGCCTTTGAATGGAGACTGGGTATGATTTACCGCACAGGCCGTGTAGAACAAACGCAGCGGTTAGCCAGAGAGGAGGCTTTCCGTGTCAAGCTGAAGAGAGTCCGTGAGGAAGAATCTCGGAAAGGTAGTAGTAAAGTGCGTGCAAGGTCAACCTATACCCGTGGACGAACCGACAATGCGGCATCATCATGGTTCAGGAGCCGAAGCTTGGATGCGGCCCCACACGATGAACGAGGTCGTGGGCTTCGCAGTGGCACCATGCCACGGTATGATCCAGATGGAGAAAGCTTAGGCGTCCATGGCCAGGCGAAAGTATCCGCGGACGAAGCAAGATTCCACCTCGACATGTTCCATGCTCAATCTTGGAAGAAGCGGATTGACCGAGCTTATAAGATTTCCCGGAACAGCACAAAGGAACTGCGGGCCCTGTTTTGGGGCCACACTCACATCCCTGATGATGTTGAGGAAACAGAAAATATTCTTGAGGTGCCTCCTAGACCCGCGTTGATGGCTGCCATGATATCCGATTTGCATATTACCATTGACAAACCAACGTTTGCCATGAGAGACCTGCCGGATTTCATACACAAAATCGGCAAAGGTATGCCTCGGGATATGAAGTATAGTCTTCTCGTTCCTATGCATGTCGCGATTGAGATGGGAGAGGCTCGAGTGTCGTTACGCGACTATCCCTTGCCCTTTATACACATACCCGGGCTTAAAGCTGGACAGTCAACTAGACTGCAACCCGTTTCGCTAAAAACAAACTTCGTTCTTGCCGAGGAGTTTAGGGGTGTAGAATCAACTCGCAGAGTCAGGGTGAATATTATTCCTCCTCGCAACACTGACCCTGGCACATCCAATGAGGGGAGTTTTGCGATTGAGGTACGCCGGACTATTGGGCCAGTCAAGTCATTTTCTGACGTCTATATGGACATCAATACGGCCTTACCTACGCGTATTACTTGGGGTCCATGCTATCAGCCAGCGATTCAAGACATGATGATGGTTATCGAATCTTTTACAAAGCCACAAGTTGATCCGTCTGAGCGAGTTGGTTTCTGGGACAAGCTTCGTCTCAATTTCCATTCACGTATCCATATAGCGTGGAAAGAAGATGGCGAAGTGCACCTGGCTCTCAAGGGCACACGAGATCCTTATCAAGTAACTGGACACGGTGCAGGATTTATGATGTGTTGGCGAAACGATATTCGGTGGAATCTCAATGCTGAGGAAGATCCGAAGCGATTTATGACGGTTGACAGTGGGGAGTTTGTGCTCGCTATCCCTGACTACAGCCATCATGTTCGAGAAGCTGCTCGACTACGAGAGCTTGATGAGAGTTACCTTACAGATGACAATTTCAGGCACGGGGCTGCCAAGTTCAAAAAGGTGGTGATGAAGCTCTCAGGGAAAGTGCAGTGGTTGGCTGGATTGATGTTCGAACAGGCCATTGAAGATGGAAGACGCAGTTTTGATTTCATCCCTCATTATGATGTCGTTCTCAAGAATCCATTATTCGCCAAGCCTGGAGCTAATGGGCTTCCGTACGATGCAATGCGAGGTTTTAGAAGTCGACACATCCACTTGTCGATTGCTGTACGCGCACCGGCTGATCGCGAGTGGATGTCAAAAAGTATCAAGCCATCGCGAAGCTATAACACGGTACACCTGACCCCTAGGTTTTTTACGCACTTCTTTGCATGGTGGGGTCTGTTCGGAGGACCTATGTCATTGCCGATCCGCCAAGGAAATCTCTTCCCGGGCAGGGAGAAGAATAGCAAGAAGTTTGGAAGGCATTTGGCGACGGTCAAGCTCAACCTGCTTCTGGCACCACTATTCCTAAGCCATATATACAAGCACAAAGATGCAGAAGACTATGCTGAGAATGCTGTCTCAGCCACAGGGCTCAAAGTTCGATTTGATAGCTTCATGCTTGACCTGCATCAGCGACGAGAAGAGTTCAACACAGTGGGGAAGAGCAAAGATGCCCCGAGCAGAATATCAGGGATCAAGATACACGCCGCCCAGCTCGATTTGGCCAGCGCAGATCTTCGAGCTGTATCAGCCAGCCTAAAGGGTACAACCACGGAGGCCATTTCGAAGGGGTCTGTGGCAACTCTGATCACTGACCAAGATGACAAGCTTGATCTTTCTCGATTTACCATTCCAGATGACGATTTTAGTTGGATTGATATGGATGATTTCGTTGAGCTGGATTGGATTCTTCCGACTGAGCCTCACCCTGATACCAAAATCATGCCACTGGCCTTTGTGCCCCGATTGACCTACTTCCGACAGACAGATATTGGAGGTACTATTGCAGGAGACCCAACCAGGACCAGCCCATTTGGCAACGAACCCACTCACTTCTGTATCATGAGCCATGATGACGATCCAAAGAGCGTGCAGAAACAGCTGATTCAAGAGCGGCTTGATCAACTCGAAGTTCAGATGCAAACTCACGCTCGCCAAGTTGGCGAGGCCGAATTGAAAGTGATTCAGACAGATTCCAAGGATTCCGAGCTTGTTGACGATTTCGAGGCGTTACGCAAACACACAAATGTGCTCCGAGACAAGAAGACATTTCTGGAAAACATGCTTGAGCAAATGAGCGTAAGGACACCGTCTAGTAGTCAATTATTCAACGGAGGAAGAAGGCAATCGACGAACTCTATGGGGACACGTAACGATGAGTCTCTACATATTCCGTCCAATACCGAGTTTGAAAGCGAGTTCAATAATCGCTTTGTCGTTCACAACATGCAACTGAAGTGGAACAATATGCTTCGCAACATCGTCTTGCGCTACATCCATCAAAATAGCCAGCGGCGAGGCTTTATTTACTATCTGTCTCGACCAGCAGTGAAGTTCATCCTGGACATCTTGGAAGAGCAGAATAAAGCAAAGACCAATAAACCTGCCAAGGCTGAATCAACTAAAGGCTCCAAAGGTGCCCGAACATCCCCTGAGCCCAACGCTAAGGATAACTTTGGCGCCGTTGATCTCGAGGACCGCATAAGAAGTATCTTGGGAGATGGGCGAAAGTTCAGCGTTGGAACCAACGGAGATGGTGTTCTTGATCCTATAATGGAAGATCTCGATAGCGGCATATCTGACGAGTTCAGCCCCCAGAACAGCTACCATATTCGATTAATTGCACCTCAAATCCAGCTGCAGAGCGACAAGAACAAAAAACACGTCGTCTTGGTTACTGCCAAGGGAATGGAGTTGAAGGTTCTGGAAGTGATGGATAAGGAAAGAATATCGGATGCGGTCAGCGGCCTTGTGCAGCGGCGATTCCTGGTCAATATGGACAGCACGCAATTTTTTGTGACGCATCAAAAATGGTTCCTAACAAATCTGGTATCCATGTACGCTGGGAGTAGATACGGCGCACCGCCAGGTTCAGCCTGGCCGCCTTGGGTTCCAATGGAGGTCATGTTTAACTTCCAGGCTGATCCATTTGGGTTCAAGCGTGTCGTCCAAAAGACATCGGCGATGCTCCGATATGACAAGTACAATACTTTGCGTCTGAAGTACAATGACGAGGTCAACAATGATGGCACCAATACTGCAGCAACTGATGTCGTGGAGTCACGCACTGATCATTTATGGGTTGAATTTCCCCAAGCACGAGCATTGTGCAACTCTTCACAGTACTTTGCCATGTACGTTATTGTTCTGGATCTTCTCATGTATAGCGAACCTCTTGAGAAGACTCGAAGTGAACGCTTGGAGAAGATTATGCTCGCTTCGGATTTCAGCGATCTTAGCGGTACTCCAGAAATGGTTATGAAGCTTCAAGACAGGATCAGGCAGATGCAAGAGATCAAATCGCATTTCATGATCTATTCTGATTTTCTGGATATGAGAGGGTGGCAAGACCGGCTAAGCCTGGAACGAGACCTGGCTGCTTGTGAGGACGAACTGTTCTTTATGATGAAGGCCATCACTACGTCGCAGAGAAGGTTCGATCTAAATAGCGATACCAATGCCCTGTTGAAATGGAGCATCTCTGCCAGAGATATTGTTTGGCATTTGATGCAGGATTCGAATGAGCCGCTTGTTGAGCTCCAATTGAAGGACCTTGAATACGACCGCACAGACAACTCTGATGGCTCTCACATGAACCTTATCCGCGTGGGCAAAGTGCTTGGGCTAAACCTGCTACCAAATGCTACATACCCAGAGATTATTGCTCCTTATCATGATGGGGAAAGAATCCATGTTCAGGATGACCAGAACAGCAACAACATGATTCAGGTGTACTGGTATATGCTGGAAGCTATCGCTGGAATACCAGTCATGGAACGGTTCGAAGTCAACATGTTTCCCATCAAGGTGCAGCTGGAGCGAGAGGTTGGTAAACGTCTGTTTGAGTACATCTTCCCGGGCATGGATGGCGACAGGTTTTCAAGCACAAGGAGCGACATGCCTGTTATCGTCAAACAGGACGCGTTTGGCCAGGAAGATGATGATAGCGAGTCACTAGAGAGTTCGAACAGCAAAATAGGCACGCCGTCAGCGGACTCTTCTGCCTTTTCTACGCGACCGGGTTCATTGGAGCTCCGACTGCAGCCCACGCTGTCGTCGAGTGTGATGCAGGAGCGCAGTCCCAAGAAAATCCACAATCCTCACAACGCCGATGGCCATGCTTTCCGACTATTCCGGTCGGGTGGTGCAAAGACGCTGGGCAAGAAACCCTCGTATGAATCGCTCCGGCCAATTGCTACTCCCCGCCCAGGTGCAATAGGCCGCACATCAACAGGCTTCTCGTCCAAGGACAGCCGAGAGTCTGCAGGTGCAGAGTCCAAGAAATCGTCACGATTCGGACTACGGGGAAAGAATCAGTCGGACAGTAAGCAGCAATCGGACGATCTCACCAAGATGATAAGCCGCGCCAGCAATTACATGACTTTTGCTTACATCAAAATGCCGTCGGTTGTTTTATGTCTCAGTTACAAAGGCCGTGAACAACGCAACTTTGAGGATGTACATGATTTTGTCTTCCGTTTGCCTACGATCGAATGGCAAAACAAGACCTGGTCGAATCTTGATTTGGCACTGGCCTTGAAGAAGGCTGTCATCAAGGCACTCATTTCACATACAGGAGCCATCATTGGTAACAAATTTTCCAGGCATCGACCAAATGCGGAGCAGCGCACCAAGTTACGAGAGCTCGCTAGTAATTCTGCTCTCATTACACCGATAACTGTATCTTCGGGCATGTCGCAACACTACGCTGGAAGTATCAACGATAGCGACGATTCCTCAAGTCTGTATGGCACATCCCCAGTAGATTACTCGCGATCGCCTCCGCGGTCGACACGCAGCAGTGTCCATAACGGATTCAGTGGACAACGGCCAGGAAGCCGCAGTAGCAGTGTTGCTAGTACGAGGTCTCGCCGGTCCGGACATAATGGACCTAGCATCCCAGCCTTTCTTACCATGACTCCACCCACGCCGCTCGAGAGCACACGCGGCGAGGACAGCTTAGGCGTTGAGCTCCTCCGACCCTCGTCCAGCCATGGCCCAAGCTCTTCAAATCATCGCAGTGGGCTCAGACACGTCTCTGGAGGAGACGGCCGACCCAGCACCAGCATCGACATTGTTGAGCCGAATGATCGAAGGAAAAGCGGAGCGAGTGGATTTAGAGAAAAGTTTAGCGCGTTTACCCATCGGATGAGCCACCGGGAAGGAAGTAATGGTGCCCGTGAAGACGAGACTGACTCGAGCGACTCGGACAGCCAAGATGAGAAAGAGACAAAACCGCAACGAGGAAAAAGACTAAGCTGGACACAGGGGCGGACAAAGACAAGCTGAATGGTGTGAAGATATCATCGTATCATACCAGCTGACTCCCTTGGTGTTTTGTCAACGAGATGGGATGTATTTATATAGAAGGAGTAGGCCGGCTTCAAAGAGGCGTCTCGTTTGTTTCTTGGGAGAACTACGCTGCTATTCCTTTTGTCCTTTTTTTCTGTTTTTTTTTTTTGAGTGAATTGGTAGTGGGTTGACATGGAATAGGGGTTATTCCTACATATAAAAAGGGCGGGCATGCGAGTAGCGGCCAGGGCCCAGGCGAAAGAGATGGCATACGGAGGCAGCGTTTGAATTGGACTCTTGTCCTAGGAATCGGGAATACAAGTGAGCAGTCGACGCTCTGTTCTTTTGTGAAGGTTTAGGTCTATTGATCGGGCTAGAGGTAGAGAGTTATTATAGGTGCTGCTCTACCTGGAGATGTTATATATTTATACGATTATTTCATGGCATTTCGGTTGAAGAGTTTGGTGATTGTCCTTTACCGTTACAATCAAGTTCCTACAATAACGTTGGGGGAGAGTGCTGCCTGATGGATGATGGATTGGATGTGATCTCTGACCTTTGACTCGTAGCTAACCCTTCTCATCCAGTCGAGGACCGACGGCCACTTACCGAACATCCATGTTATTGATTGAGACTCATGCTGGGTAATAATGCCAAACACCGTGAATGATATTGCAGTGAATATTCAAGTCCAAGCCCTACGCTGACCAAGGATCATCCCCGATGGCAATAGGTTTCGATCGGATCAAATTGACCGGCTACGGATGAAGATGATCACTTAAAACTACCAAAAATGGCCGACGCCGAAGTGGATAAACCAGCCGCTCCTTGTTTTGGTTTACACGCTCTGTAGCCTTGGAGCAGCTTTTGATTAAAATTGGGGCAATAAGATGCCCTTCTTTTTTTTTTTTAAACATGTTTTTAGTCGAGGGTGAGAAAAGCGGGTGAAAGATTCTGATCTGCGTTTTTGAGAGCGGGGAGGTTAGGGTGGCGAACTTTAGTCGAGCTTTGATCTGCAAAAATATAGCAAGGTTTGGCAAGCAAGCAAAAGGTCGGCAAAGGGAGGAGGATATGGGTTTTGAGATGACCCCGCAGCGCGCGGAGGAGTGTATGCTTCAATGGAAAAGATCAACGGTGACTGGGATGTAGATTGATGTTGTTGTGGTTGCGGTTGCAGTTTTTGTAGGGATTGGCGGGGGACTTTTGAAGGTGAAGAGATGTATGAGATACAGTAAGGGGTGTATATTGGTTGTTGTTGTTTGGCATTGGCAAACTATACGATGAGGTACACTTGGATATCTGAGATTACACACATCTTGGGCCTCGTTTACTTGGTGAAAGTGTAGTAAAAGAGGGGAAGGTTGAGCGTCCACTGCGGAAGAGCAACAAGATCCTGGACGTTGACGATCAGCGCCGAAACTATATACATAGGTCCCGGTTCTACATTAGGAAAAGATGAGAGCTATCTGTTGGAAAGTACTGTATGTGTATGTGATGTTGTTCAATAGGGTCTATTTCCGTCTTCAGTCGTATGGTATGTTGAGAGAAATGAGGGGAAAAGGGAAATTTTGACCGAGGTTGGGTGCCGATCTTGCGGCTGACTGCTAAAGTACAGCTTTAATGGCTACAATTTTGCGAGTATGTAAGTTCGAGAACTCTTGGTGCTCATCATTTGTCAGTTATTTTTTTGTTGTTCATGAGTCTGTTTGCATGCGGAAGAGAAAAACAGAACATGGGTTGGAGGAGGAAAAAGGGTGGTTGTTGGAATGACATTAGCAGCCACACAAGATTCATTCATAGCTGTAAACATTGTTGACCATATTGAACATTCTGCATATTTGGTTTACAAGGACTCTCTAATTGTCCGCTTTTTGCTTGACCCAAGACCCGACAATAGACCCTCAAGGTTTAAATCTCAAAAATAAGGGTGTCCTGGGGAGGAAAGCTGATGACGTTCGCCCAACGGGTACAGCATCCGCCGAGTCGAAGCAACAGAAAGTAAGAGCATGGATGGGGGAGTCTAAAGAAAAAGGGTTGCTTCGGTCGGTCCCCCCCTGTTGATGACGCGACGAGGGGAGATGAATCGTTTGTTTCTTCTTCTTCCGGATCTTACGGCTGGCGGCTAGGAAATATTGGCCATGGGGGGGAATTTGAGTTGGGGGGTTCTTTATGAGAGAAAGATGCCGACTGACTAGGACGAGCCCGTGGGGGGGGAGAGGGAGGATGCGGGATTAGTTTCTCTACAGTTTTCTGGGCATTGAGTTTTTAGAGTCTGATGATTTGTTGTCGAATCGGGCGGCAAGTAGAATGAATCACAAAACTTTTGAACAAAAATGACACACATGTTTCTCATTCTTCTCTTATTTCTTTTTCTTTTGTGACAAGTGAGATGTCTGACGATGGGTGGATGAAAGTGCAACATCCGCACCGGGTCTGATTGGCGCCGGCGGCCGGCTGAGCAAAGATCCTGCAGGCTGCAACAAGTTTGCTTGCATTGCGTTGTGTTGCTCTACTCAGGTATGGTTGCCGTTTGTTCCTTTTTGTCCAGGCCCCTCCAATCCATGTTTTGACCCCGCGTTTTGATGGTGATGCTTGTGAGTGGGATGTTTGTGTGGACCTACCTACGGGAGAGCCCACTCACACACACACACACACACACACACTTTGTCATTTTTTATTTGGAAGGGGTGGTTGAATCTACTCTTTTTATTATCCATGACGGCATGGGGGCTATGATGTAATGAGTGAAATGGTTAGTTTTGGTGTTGAAGTTGATGGTTGATGGATGAGATCGTCAATGATATAGAGGAAGTGTGTGTATACGGGTAAACGGTAGAGAGCATAGACAACTGTTAGATACGTAGGTAGGGGCCCTAATGCCACCCACAGTATGAAAATGAGTGCAAGCATACCCAAGAATAACGAGCGACAGCCGGCAAGGCGGCAGAGACGGTCACGAGGCAAGGCAGAGTGGGAGAGGAGTGAGAGAGGAGCGTGTCATTGAAGGGAACAGCGTTTGATGAGCAGCGGCCAACGCATCGTTGGGTCAGCCAATGGACCCTGAACATTGCCATGTTATTATTGTTCAGGTTAAATTTTCAAATAAAAAAAATCATTTGAACCCTGTTGGCATCGTTTATATATGCAGCAGGCATCATACGTACATGCTGGTGGCATCACGTCTGCATGTCTGAACATGTGCCTAATCCCGTGCACATGCACCCCATCACCAGCCAGGCTCTGCTGGTCACCAGCAGCATGTCGTTGTCTCTCTCTTATATCCTCTGGCAGGCACAAGGGTATTTTTATCCACTCACAACTGCAGCAGTGTGTTTTCCCAATGAGAAGAAAGGATTTGGGCCATATTAACGCAGATCTGGCAAATAAGAACGACATAAAAGATATGGCGGGTCCTTGTGTTCAAAGAGGGGTGGGGGGGGGGGGGGATGCGCTGTTTACCATACTTATCTCATGCAGGCTTTTCTGGGCTATAGCCATGGGGGGAAGATGCTGAATCTGTATACTTGATGGGCATGTACGGAGTACTTTTGGATGATGGGGGGGATTAAAAAAACAAACCTGGTCTCTTTTTATCTTATCGAGGCAATCAAATCAATCATCTTGGGGTCGGATATTATGCATCAGGCTCGGGCCGTCAGACGCGGAGTAAGCTGGGAAAAGTGAGACGAGAGGGAAACCCCCCGTACATAGAACCATGTAAAATAGGTAACGGAGATATAAGTTGCGCAACTGGAAACAGCTCAGGTACATTACTGCAGTATTACATCTTGAGCCTCATGAGACGGACAAACATCCTGTTAGAAAGTTCCACCCGTGGCAGCTAGAGATAGGTAGCCAGGTAGTTAGTCCACGTGAGTCTTTTATAATTAGAAGCGCGTTTTGTACCGGTATTCCGGTTTGTCCGATTGCCAAACGGGAGGGGAACAACGACACTGGTTTGTAATACTAGAGACGGGTAGATAAAGTGAGAGAAGAGGTCTTGGGTGGGAAAAGGCACAGACATAAAACATGGTGACACTAAATACCCACCCCCTCATGGCATGCCTTATCGGCCGGACGGATGGGCACACACAGCAGCGAATTGGCGACGGGGTTGCATCCCGGGGGAGCAGCGTTGGGGGGAGGGGACGTGTGATGACTCTTTGGTTACGAGGCTGTCAGTGCACTGTGTTTGGGTGTATGTGTATGTGTGTATACATTAGTTGGAGGTTTGTATTGTATTGTACGGAAGTGGCTGTATGTAGGTATGTTGTTTTAGGAAGCGGGCTGGGGTTGGGGCCAGCATCATCAGCATTGGCATCAGCTGTTGAGGATTTGCTGCATGGGGGGGGGGGGTTCTGTTCAGAGCACGAGTTGGGAAAGAAGCGGAATGGATTTGATGGGTAATTGCTTCATGTTGCTTTGTCCATGTTAGACAGGAAAACGGCCGAGACTGGTACTTGGTGTCCCTCGTATCTGGGTGCATGTGGTTGTGGTTGTGGCGGATGCTGAGGGGGTCCGAAACAGCCTTGTTATGTGAGATGTGTGCGTGCGTGTGTGTGTCTTGTGTTTCGGTGTTGTCGTGTATCATATTTTGTCAAGCTTGGGGTCGATATCTGAGGGCTGCTTTAAGATGGAGAGAGGTAGATATGTACCAGCGTCAACATCAACCATCAACGGGGGTTGTACGATATTCGTACTGTAGGACTAGCTATTTTGAATCGCATTTCAAATCCACCGGCTAGCCGGCCGGCCGTCGATCCATGATTGGACACCGTTGGCGAGGATAGGGTTTACTGGTGAGGTTGGACAATCGGCGAGCTTGGGAGAGACGTGAGATGTTGTGCTAGATGGTAGCGGATGGGACGGGCTGGTGTGCCAAAGGAGGGGGGGAAGGACCATGATGGCGTCGATGGGGGGGAATACGCGTGAGGTGTGATGGCACGGACGGCCAAGGGAAATGGACATTTCATCTTTGACTTGCTTCCGTAGATATTTATTCAACGATAAATGCGATGTATGTTATTGCAAGTACTGAGGTAATTATAGTACATGGATCTCCCATATCACAGTCGAAGCCATTCACAGAAACCTAGCACAGCAAAACACCAAGCTGGCAGCAGAAGAGTAGATAGATATCCTCTTTACCCAAGCAACCACCCCAAAGCTACTTCGGAACAGCTCGATACCGTGTCCAAGTACCGTGTATGCATGCAAACACACACGGAGAACCAACGCAATGGAACGCACCTAGAAGTGAGCATGACGACGTCGCATCCCTAAAAGAAACACCATGTACATACATACGAGTCAAGAACAAGCTTACATTTTACCTTTTTTTTTAAACACCGCTTTCTGTCAAACGACAGAAAGCTACCAGATTAAACTGTAAGAATATTAATGAAGAAAAGCCTATATTTAATACAGTATACACATTCGTACATTAATTAAATAATGTAGGTACATAGACCCAACTAACACCAGCTTGATGAAGACGAGTCACGAGGGAAGCACTGACGGTCTTGGCGACAAGCTTATTTGTTGGTTCTCCCAAACTTTCCTGTCTACATTAGTGTATAGACTTTTTGAGCATACTGTAGTTTTCATACTAACGTCAGCCCAAAAAAAAAAAAAAGAAACATGGAAAACCAAAAAAGATTCAGTACAAAAAAGGCTAATGAGCGATGGAAAGCCCACACACGATCCAAGCATCGTGCGGACCGGTCGGCTCATCGAAAACAGTCCGGCAGGCTGGCGTGGAAGAGGTCAGTCAGTGTACCTGTAGGTAGGCTAAGAAACGGCTTCAACATGTTTTTTTCCCGCCGTCTTTTTTTTTAGTTTCCATTTTTGGCATGCAACGCCGTATTTTGTTAGTTGGCTTAGTTACCGTATCAGGGTCATCATCCCTCGGAGATCGTAATCGCATCGCAATCGTCAAAAGTTGGGGGGTTAAGTGGGTGAGTGGGTGAGTTGTGGGCTGTGGGGCCGGTTCTCGGAATCCTTATCAGCACGCAAACCCTGGGGGGACGACGATATGGATGGATTCGTGTTTCGTAGACATTGGAGCTCCCGTGTTGTTCCACAGTGTTCTGTTGTATTGGCGTTTTGTGCCCTATCTCGTCGAGTCGTGTCGTGTCGTGGCATCTTATGTCGTGGCATGTCCGGCTCGTCGCCTGCCGTCAGCCGGGCTCGGGGTCCTAGTCACAGTCCTAGTCATAACCCAATCAGGCCAGTCAGACAAGTGAATGGCCATTCCGGGGGTTCTGCTGATTTCCCCCATTTCATTTCCCTATTTCTAATCCATGGCATTGTCTCACGTCTCATCTCTGTTTCCCTTATCGTCTTTACCCTTCCGCTCAGCCCGTCCGTCCACCCATCTGAGTCCCCCGGACCGGACCCTCCCTTTGCCTAATTGATTCCTTATCCCCCATCTTCCATCCTCAATCTCCCGCACCCCCCCCCCCCCCAAACAACCCGCTGCATGATGATGATGCTGCTGCTGCTAATGTACTCACTGCTTCCACCCCCAAAACCTCACTTCTCACACATCCTGCGCTATCCCCCATCCATTAGCCCCCTCCCCCCCCCCGGCCCGGTTCCCCACGACGCTGCTTCGCTGGCCGAATAAGGAAGCCGGTATTTGACTCGTAAGGCCTAGATGTACATGCACGGCCTGTATGGCACTGTAATGCAATCAAGTACCTCCCTACAACTCGCGCAGCAGCCCAACCCAACCCGCAAATCCATCCACCAGAGGGAATAAACGACTCGCAGTTCAGAAAAGACGGGCCAATACAACCTCACGCACCGCACAAGTGTCCTTTCTGCTGAATGCAGGCAAAGAAGCAAGGTTTCCCCAGGGTGGAGGGGGATGCATCTCTGTGCTGTAAGTAGGTAAGGTACCTATCTGTAGGTACAGCAGTAGGTGCAGCAGCAGGTATCTTTGTAGAGACCGTGGCGTAGGTACAGTACAGTACAACCAGCTATTAATCCCCGGGTCTGATTCCTGCAATACAGCAGGCATCCGTATCCGAGGGCCAGTTGGCAAACCTGAAGAGTGTGTTTTGTTGTTTTTCCCCTATTCTGGTAGTTCGCTTCTGCCCTTGGCTCTTCACTTTCATTTTCCAAGTCTCACACCTCGACCCTCGACCCCTGGCACGTGTCTTCTTCTGCTTCTTTTCTTTACCTTCTTCTTCACGCTTGCTTCTCGCCTCATCGCCCACAACATTGTATTACTCCCACCCGTGCCACCGCGAATACCACCGTATCGATACGACTCCGGCCTCGACGACGAACAAGATAGACTACGGGGCTGCAGTGTACTGAGACTGGACCCTTATCGGTCAAACCCTGCTGACGACGCCAAGGCAACCCGCTGGCTCGCTGGACCGGCCTCTTTGTTCTTCAACCAGTCCCAACACGGCTACGTCGGCGTCTCCGCGCCCCTCTTGCTGCTTCGTCCTTCCCAGCCCAGCCCCAGTGGCCGTCCAACCCTGGTCGGGTTTAGGCCCCCAGTCCCAATCGACCCAGCATTGATACGATACCGCTGATGCTCCAAGTGTCTGGTCAAGGGTACATTACATGCGTTATCCAGTCCCAGGGGGCCTGCTTCTCGAAGACGAACCCAACGTTTCCGGTCACGGTGAAATAGAATCCATTCCCTTCCCTCCTGTCCTTCGAGCTCGCTCGCCTGGTTCTCCTTCTCCCCTTCCTCTCCCCCCTCTCGCCCGTGCTTCTATTGTCACGATCGATTGCTTTCTTCGCATTGCGCTCTCAGCCTCTTCGCGATAGTCCATCACAAAAACGGTCGATTGGCGCCCACAGCCGCTGTGTTGCACTGTACAGCTTGCGCTATTAGCCTATCCAGCTGAGGCGCACTACAGAAACACACTACACAGCACCTAAACCTCGGTACGTAAACAGCGCTGAACCTTCCACTGCCCACTGCTCCAGCTGTGTCAACCGCCCCGAAAGGCCGCCGACAGCCCCGACAGCAGGGCGGAGCGTGCAAGTTCCCAGGTCCTTACAGTGCCTGTACAGCCTACAGCGCACCTGCAAGGCACCACCCGCCGCGCCTCCGCCGCCGGTAGCGGCAGCACCAAACTCAACACACAAGGAGTGTCTCTGACAGCTTAGACCAGGCCCAGTTCAGGACGTTAGTCCAAATCAGCCGCTCCCCATTGGCCAGTCGTCTGTCCCGCCGAGCCAATTGCGCCAATCTATCGAGTCATCCAGCACCCAAGCAGCCCAACTATCCCAGCAGTGGTCTCACAGCACACGAGTGACTCCACTAGCCGGGCACGCGAGCACCGCCCAACCAGCCCAGCCCAGACCAGCCCTCTGCACAGGTGCCTATCCCAGTGCACCGGTCCGCTGAACCCTCCCTCCCACGAAATCCATTACTGGACCGCCGATAGGGACTGATAGGGATGCCCCCACTGGACGCCAGCTTGATCCCTACCGCGACATCTGCGCCATGATGTTATACACCCGACGCCCAAGACTTCCTCCTGCGCCCACTTCCGTTCCTTCTTCTTCTCCTCACACTCATCCGCACCACGCCAAATCCAACAAGCCGTCTACTTCTACTCCGTCTACTTTATCCAAGACCGGCTTCGTCAAGCCAGCCGCCGCTATTCCACAACGCAGCCGGACCTCGTCAAAGCATGCCGAGAGCAAGACCGACCCTTCTCTTACAGTCACCGTCAAGCCCGTCCGATCCACATCCTCCTCACCATCACCCACCGTTGATGTCGATATGTCGAAACGAAAGGCCAGCCGCGAGAGCAATGGCAGCAGCCTCTCTCCATCGAGCCCTCCCCGTACCACCACTGGTTTGACCAGGCCGCCCACACCATCCAGCCCTGTGCAGATTCCCAAGCATAGCAACCGTACCCGCCACCACGAGAGTGCACATGCCTTGAAACGAGAGCACTCTGGCCATCGCCGCAAAGGTCCTCGCGATGTCCTCGCTTCAGATGTGCTTTCACCGTCCATGGTGGCCCTCCTAGCCGTCACAGATATCCCTCGACGCCGCTTGTCCCAGAAGAAGGGTCTCAGGGCCGACACCCCGTTAACGGTCGACGAGGTCATCAACGGGCAACGGCAGCTCTCAGAAAAGGAGCTGAGCCTTACCTTCAGCAGGGGCAGCCCCATGGATCTGTTGCTATCTCCCCCCGATAGCTTCGACGACGAGATTGCTAGTATTGGCTCCGCCATGACTAGAACCATTTCTGCCGACTCTATACCATCTTTGGGCGACTCCTTTGTTACTGATATCGTGTCATCAATGGAGTCTCCTCGCAGCCCTAGCCCTTCAGCGCGGAGGAGAATGGCCAGTCCTATGCGCAAAACACTCGAACCTGTTCGCTCCCCATCAGATACCACTGATGAGCACCCGCTTGCTGTTAATGCCGTCGACTTGGACGAGCTGGATTTTGTCTCATTACAAGACGCTGAAGTTGCTGACACCGACTCATCATCTTCACGGCCTTTTAAGCCGCTCCGAGCAGTATTCAAGTCTAATCTTACTGCGTCACTACGGGCGCTGCGATCTGCAGCCAGGTCTTTTTCGAGCATCAACTTCCCATCAATCCCGCCAGATGATTTTCTGACGCGATCTATTCTCACCATGGACCCCAAGGTCCCATATGCAGATGAGCGCCGGCCTCCAGTCACAGAGGAGGTGCCATCCGCCGAGATGCGCCGCTATCTTAACCCTACTACTAGACTCTGCATGGAGACACATTCCACCTCCTTACCGACCCCAGGGACGTTTTCCGCCTCGATTCAGATGCAAACTTACAAGATCCAGCGATCACGATCAGCAGGCTCATCCACTCGCAGTCCCTACCCATCCATCTCGCCACAGTCGGGCTCTGCAGTATCTTCCAACGACTCAGCTCCTCTGCCAAATGCTGCCTCAACTAAGCCCATGCCTGCTCCAACAATGCGGCAGCGCGAGGTGCGCGAGAACCCCGACTTCATCCGCATCGCCGTTATGGAGATGGCCATGCGCAGGGGAGGCAAGCTCGACAACAGTCGGCCAGGACGGGCGAGATGGGCACTTCCTCCGAGGAAGCCGTCTACAAAGCCCTATGAGGTTGGCTCTAACGGTGTTCCGGCACGGTGGATCCCCCTTAGCTACTAATTGATGGGGCCACCGCAACTACCGAGCTGAATTTCATGAACAGAATTATCAACGTGTTTATTATTACACAACCAATTCTACACGACAAGCCTGGGATATTTCATTTTTTTTCTCATCGGCAAACTTGGGATACGAAAGCATGCCGTGTCGCTGGAACCCATGCCAACTACGATCGAGGTCGTCATCCAACCTTGCCACTGGGAAGACTTTTTTCTTTCTTTCCCTGTTTGTGGATTTTTTGGATGGGGTCGAACGGGACTAGGTGCATTTGCAGCGAACACGTCACTCGCCTGGCTGCCCTAGTCTTTTTTTTCGTTTTGTCCGGATTGTGTGTGTGCAATCGAAGTCCTGGACCTTGCTTGTGTCTGGGACTGGAAATCGGGACAGGGTTGTAGTGCCATTAGGTGTGGTACGTAATGGGCCATCATTGCCGGCTCCACATGGAAGTGCTTTGGAAGCGTCGGAGAACTTTTGAAGCACGAGCCAGAGACCATCAGCCGAAACCGCCCACAAAACACGAAATTTACCCTGCATCGGAGCCAGCGAGCGAGCGACCGATCGGAACAACTGGAGGAGGACCCATGAAGGAACCCCAGCCTCCGAGAATTCGAATACGACTACAAAGGGACCCAGGATTTTGACTGACTGGAAGACAACAACAAAACACCCACTGCTGGACCCTGAACCGCGGCATCTCCCGAAACAGTGACAGGGGGGAAACTGGTTGTCGCCAATGCGACCAGGGGAAAAATTTTCTCCTTCTCGTTTCGCAAGCGACAAGCGCGTTCTGATGCCCAACAATATTTCAATCGTGTCTCACGCGAATTGCATGCCGGCGGCAAACGGACATGAATGCAGAAGGCACCTCTTGACTTGACTCCCATGCCGAGGCTCGATTAGGCAGGCGGACAAAACGTCCCTTCGCGGCACAGTCTTGACATCCGTTTCGGTCAGGCCTCTTTCTAGCTTCCGAGTCAAACGCAAAGTGCCTCATTTGGGGGGGGGGGCCTTGAACCTGGACTTTGGGGTCCATTATTTCGCCTGAGCTCCGCTCTCGTCAACGGCACAAGTTGCACAACACAACAGTTAGGCTACGTTGCGTCGTCTGACGGACAAACAGAGACTACGCATACAAGTACCCGGCAACCCCGGCAACGAGCCTTACTGTCCTCAAGTCGCACATGAATCTCTGAGCGCTAGGCAAGATCGGCCACGTTGGCTGGCATATGCAAGTGTGTCAGAGTTGCATCTTGTCTGGGGAGATCTGTGTGAGCATGGACGATAAGACCAGGAACATGCGGATGCGGGCCTTTGCGCCATTTCTTTTTTTTTTTTCCTTCCTTATTTTGCATTCTGGGTTTTGGCTACGAGAAATCGCCATTGGATATGGGAGGCTCTTTTACTGTTATTTTTTTTTCACCCATCCTCATCAAGAAGGATGCTCAGCGTGCAGCATTGCGATGCGAGGGATGTTTTTATTCTGCGGGCTCTACTAGCATTACCAACTAGCGCTCTGATATTTCACGATACCTTATTTTTTTTATTTTCTTTTTCCATGAGTCATTTTTGTTCCCCTGTCATGACCTGTCCCCCTTGTCTACCCCAGTGTTGCTTCTCATGGATAACCCACCTTTTTGGAAATCTGTTCCTGCGGGTTGTGCAGACATGGGGTCCGGATGTCAACGATTGGGAGAGCGGGCACGGCTGCAAGCGCTGATATGGATGGATGCAGTGCTGCCCGACGAGCCCACGGTGGGATGATGATTTGTATATTTGATTTGATGGGGGCCAGCGCGATTGGCGGCGCAATGGATAGGGATTATATTTTATTTTACGCGATAAGAGCTGGGATTATGAGGGACAAGAGAGAGAGATTAACACGTCGCAAGGCGATCCGGGGTCGGAAGACACATGTGTACAAGATTAGGTAGAGGAGAAGGCAGCAGACATTGCCTGCCGTATTGAGCAAGAATCGCCAGTTGATCATCAAACAGATTTTAAATGGCCTTTTTTGCCATGGCATTTCGTGATCTGCATTGTACGCCTGGGCGGAGTAACATGTCTGGCCCCCAAAAGGTCCCCTAAATCAAAATTGCGGTTCTTATCGTGTTGGTATTATTTTCTCAAGGGAGCAGTTTGCGTGCGGGGGGGGATGATCACCAAGGCGCATTTTTTTCCATTTGAGGGAATTGCTCGACAGTGATCGACCTACAGACATCGGGGATGCGGATCCGAGACAAGGGTTTGTGGTTTTGGGAACAAAGGGTCCAAGTTTAACATGATTATTTCGTGCATTTATTACTCTCTCTCTCTTATGTTATGATTAGGTAGGGTGTTATAGGCCCAGCTTGGCCAGGTCAGGTTTTGAGTTGAGACTTTGTGTGGTGGCGGCAATGGCGATTAGATTGTAATACCGTGTGAAATGGAGGGGGATTAAGCGAGGATGCGGTAGGTATATGTAAGGACTGTGATTGATAACTGGCGTTTTGGTGATTTATTTGTGTGCTTGGACTTTTTGGCAGGTGGAGAGAGAGGGTAAAACATGGAGCCATCAGATTAAGGTGGACTGAGACGGCACACGGACGCTGTACTGTGTGTGTGTGATACATGGGATAATTCCGCATTTTTGTCACGTACATAATGGACATGTATGCACTTAATATTGAGAAATATCTGACGTGATAAGCATGGGGAATTTTTGAGGGTTTGTGTGGTGTGTGGGGGTGTGTTTTACTTTGTAAATTGAAAAATTAGTCTAAATTGTTGGGGTTATTGTGGTGCGTTGGCTGGGTGGTTTCATGAATGATGACGATGATGATGATGATGGCGGTGAGAATGGAAATGGCAGGCAGATCCTTACAAAGGAAGCCGGATATACTAATTAGTATGAAGCTAAAAATTACAAACGGGTAGGTTTTTTTTTTTTTTTTTTTTAACTACGAGCTAGTAATTAGTGGTATTACCGTTTTTGAGGGTTTTTTTTAGTTCCCTGAGCTAGGGGGGAGAAATGCGTGACTTTTTTTTTTTGTATTGTCGGTGAATGCCCGTAAGGGCGGGCGCTGTTATTTTTTTATATTTAGCCGTTTGAGGATGTGGGTATTATGGCATGACTGCGTCTGAATAAGCGTAGGTGAGTTGTGTGTTTGTGGGGGAAGGGGATGGAAAGAGAGGGAAAAGATTGAAAGGTTTGGTGTACGAGCGGTGTAGATGAGCTGGGATAATTGACCGTTGAGAGTGTGAGGAATATTTGGGATTTATTGTAGCGTTTGGTGGGTGTAGCTGTTGGTGTTGTGCGTTGGAGAGGGTTCGTGATGTTTGCGCTTAGGTTGTTAGATTTGAGTGTGTGTGTAAATATGTGTGCGTATGGAAGTGGGATTGCCCGAATTTCTAGGTTTGACCGATTCAATGACCGCATGCTTGAGACATTTAATATTTTTAGCATCAGATCAATTTGGTCACATCCAAAAGTAAAACCTTCAAGAGTGAGTAGGTTACTAGAGCTCATAGGACTGGACTTGTATATTATACTTGATAAACCTAGGCTATGAGGTAACTTGTCTCAGGCATAGGAATATCAGCTTTTTTTGAGAACAAAGACTCATTGTAGACTGTGATTTGACAATGGACACAGATATTGTAAAGCGAAGAACGAAGCCATTTCGTGATAGGGTAGGCATATATACAACCAAGTTATTCTTCTCGACGACGCAAGATTTACCAACGTTGCCGTTACACACGAGTATAGTTTACTGGTACAAGATATATTGATAATGATTTCTTTGCTTTGGTGGCTGTAAACTACGAATATGAGACGCTGCCGGGCGGCATCCCGGGCGAGACGGGAAAGAGTGGATATGAGCGGGGGAGAAATGGCTCCACGTGCTCCGTTGCCGCTGCCGCTGCCGCTCCGGAATCCGGGTGCGGAAACAGACATCTTTGGTGGATATAATAACCGGTAAGGGAGATATTGAATTGGATGGGATGAAGGTAAGAGACTTGAGAGCCGGTGGTGCGTTTGTATGGAACATGTTCAAAGTGGTAGAAGAGAATGGTTGGCTGCTTTTGATGATATGGGACGGTCGTGGTTGGGTGGGATCAAAAAAGGTCTGTCCATCCAATTCTCCGACGTCAAGTTGGGAGGGCGACTATTATAGAGAACCTCGGAGCATGTTTTTTCAGGTAATTATGCAAAATGGCAAGACTTTGTGGTGTGAAATCCAAGCTTACGGATAAAGCCCCACACCGTCTTGGGGACATCGAGCTCTGTTACATCCTGGCTGTTTATGATGTTTCCCTGTTGGACAAATCTCATCAAATATTAATAGTGTAGCTTCTTGTCAAGAAGTTGGTATTAGTGTACTCGACTGTAGCTTCAACAAAATATTTTTATCAAAACAGCTGTTGCCGGAAGGAAACAATAGTCTTGGAGTTTTTACAACTGAATTTTCAACTATCACGGCCGTGAAGACAATAATAACGTTTTACTGAATGCTTCTACTGCTGTAGAAGTAAGTGGTTGTCGTCGGCCTGGACTCAATCAAACCAGGGGCTCATGCTTTGTAACCCCACAGAGTCGGCGCCAGATCATATTATTCGACATGACCGCGCCCGTTTCCGCTCTATTCTATTCAACGCGTTAGAAAAAGCTAAAAGCAACGCTTTCTTCGGCAAACAGCCGTTCGATTTTCTGGGCACTGGATGGAAAACTGTAGATTTGAATAGTGACCAGCTAGACTCTGTTTCATCTCAGGAGGCGAACCTAGTAGCTGACAATCTACCTCCCGCCATTTGTTTGGGCTTTTTCTACCCGCAAGGATAGGCAACATGAAATTTGTTTAGCCAAAACTTTTTCTTAAAGTCCGTGGACTGAAAATCTAATCTGACAACTGGCTAGCATCATTTAAAGACTCAATTATACATCAGATCCCAACACCAACGTGATGACCGCAGGGCAAACTATCAAGATCCTACTCTAAGAATGCTGTAGAACACTCCGAGACAGAATTTATAGCTAATGAGCAAAGGTATAAAATGTTTATAATAGAGCCTCCACTTTAGACTTAACAAGTTGATACCTGTACGCTCCTCTCCGTGGGTCAAACGAGAGAACTCTACCCATAACGACGCCCCTTTCTAGCTAAAAAGCATGGCATGTTCTTGTCGGAATGCCACCACTACCATCATCATTGCCTTGAAAGATTATTTTAGTGCTGATGAGCGTTGATGAACTGGATTTCAAGTGCCTTTACACGATGCTATCGTAATTGCAGTCTGTCATAAGGCCGTAACATCCGTCCCGAAATTTGATTGCCACACACTTAATGATACCCCAGAGCTTGGAACACTTTATCACGTTGCATTGCATGAAAGACCGACATCCAGAGCCTTAGAAGTTGCCCTCTAAGCTGCTGTAGACCCATCGTTTTTCCATATAACAGCGATGGTACAACAGCCAAGGAATCCAACACGCTGATCGACCTACTTCTTTAACCAAGACACACAGCTCGGGAAAGCCGTAGCCAAGACAGACAACTGCGCAGTGAGGATATATCGATACTCCAAATTGACCATAAAGGTTCTCATTGAAGGGGGATAAGCGTAACACTTGGCAGAAGCTCCTTGCCGGATGACCCGAAGTGCCTGTATGTTTGTGTAGGTATGATCGGTATGTTGGGTTTGAGTGTGTTGGCCCGTGTGTTTAGTTGGAACATCTCGTTAGATTGTCTCTCTTTCCGGCTTCCGTGCTTAGAAAGAATCCGGCGTGGTTGGTGTACATGAGATTCCCCTAGATCCTTCTGCTAACCTCAACGCTAGCCCCCCACGGTCTAATATCTTTTTCATTTTTCCTGAAATGAACCAGGTCATGAGAAGTCTATGAATTTGAGCATCTCTGGAATAAGCAACGAATCCTGTCAGATTTTGATCTACACTGCAAAATACACAGACCGGAGTTTTGGATTCTGGTGTTTTACAGTGCAGGATGCTCCAAGTCAGCGTAACATTGAACCGTACGAGGGCCATGGCAAATGCCGGTCCCGCATCCAACTCCCCGTGGTTTTATATGGACCGGAGTTTATAATTAAGGTTTACACAACGCTCAGCCTGATGGTTATTTGCCGGTTGCAAATCGCCGATCCGGCATCCAACTCCCCGTGTCTTGGCTGATTGGAGGAAACCCACTTCCCAAGCAATCGTAGGAGGATAAGCGACCGCGACTTACCCCAGGATCACAGCACAATTGCTGGAGCTATGTTCTCTTTGTGGCATCACTTTGCCTTGTTTGGTGAGACAGACTCCTTCTGGTGTGTTATTTTTGGGGTGGATTGTTGAGACAATGTCGTATTATCCACGGGACACGGTCAGCGTTTGCATACATTGGAGTTGTAGAGGAGGAGGAGGAGGAGGAGGACGACGACGACGGGGTACCCGACGATACTGTTGGCGACATTACGGTTTTTGGCTGAACTATATATTGACTGCAATATCCGTTGTAATTGTAAATCATCAAGCTCTTCGACAAACAGCATCAACACAACTATTACAATGCATCTCCTCTGGTCAATGACTTTGGCGGCTGCCCTTGGCGCTGCCGCAGCTACTCCTCGTGCGCCTGTCCAGCCATTCTCCCTTCCCAACCGAGATGCCAACCCGGCTGGCCGAGACCAAGAGGTCCAGAAGAAGCGAGAGACCTTCACCTATGGACCTGGCCCGGATCAGAGCATCACGGTGTTTCCTGGAGGTTCTCTGGGAAACAGCATTGTGCAGAAGCAAGTTCTCGACCTTGATGCTGAGGAGGAGCGCCATGAGAAGGATGTCGCTCGCGATGCGCAGGCTGTGTTGATAAAAATGAAGAAGGTGAGTCAACGTTATAGTAACAATCTGCAAGAGCTGGATCCGAACATGGGAACTGACACGGCAAACTACAGCTTGGAGGACTTAAATCCCTGAATGACTTTAGCCTTCTCTACGATGGCGAATGGACTACTTCAATGGGCGGTCTTGTTGACATGAGCTTCTCCGCCAACTACACCAGCGATCTCCTTTTCTCCATGAAGCGCCTGACCATCAACCCATTCTCCCTCCGTCGTCTCGGCCCTGGCATCAAGCTCCCCTTTGAAGTCGACAACGCGGCCGCAAAGAAGGTCTCTACCATGACCGCCACGGAGCTGCTTCTCGCTGGACGCCTGTTCTACATTGACTACAGCTCTTTGAAGTCAATTACCCGGGTACAAGGTCGATTTTCGGCAGCCTGCGAAGCTTACTTTTACATCCACCCCAAGAGCGGCGATTTCCTGCCTCTTGCCATCAAGACTAACGAGGGCGCTGATCTGGTCTACACACCTGCTGATAGCCCATTCGATTGGCTGTTCGCCAAGATTCTTTTTGGACAGAATGATGTTTGGGATAATCCTTGGAGACATTATGCTGCTACGCATCTTACTGTTGAGACTCCCCTCGATGCTGCGCATAGATGCATGAGTGACAATCACCCGGTCCTTGCTATTTACAAGAAGAGTAAGTCTTGATAACCAGTCTCTCCCTGCTAGGAGAACAACAAGTACTGACAATATCTTAGTTCTTCTCAACGTTCACGGTATCCGTACCTTTGCCCGCGATAGACTGTTTGCTCCTGGAACACTCTTGGACCAAAACTATGTGTTCTCTGGAGAATCTGCTTGCGAATACGCCGTCAAATTGTACGGTAGTGGAGAGGGAAGATTCCAAGCCAACTGTAAGCCAAAAAGTGACACTCAATTAGTTCCATGAGAACCTTTCTAACATGATCAAAGACTTCCGAAACTCGTTCAAGTCCCGTGGTCTCGTCAACAGCGCCTTTGGCCCAGCATTGAAGAACTTCCCCTTTTACGAGGACGCCAACCAGATTTACTCCGTCATGGAGACTTTCATGACATCCTTCGTCAACTCATACTACCCTGACGCCAAATCCATCGCTCAAGACAAGGAGTTGACCTGCTGGTTCAAGGAAGTGCAGACCGCCAAGTCTATTGATTTCCCCAAGACCCCCGGTGCAACCACCTCCACGCTCATCGAAATCCTCACCCACGTGGCCTACCTCAGCGGTCTTCAGCACCAAACCATGAATAACAACGACCAGTTCATCAGCTCTCGTCTCCCTCTCGGCCCCGCTGCCCTTTACAAGAACCTTCCTACAAAGAAGGGAATGACCGAGGCTGATATTGTTGCCGCTCTGCCCAACGCGCTGCAATCCGTTCAGCACATTTCAGTCTCTGCTGCCTTCTCGCGCCCGGAGTTTCAGAACACAGACCGGACTTTGATCAACTTGTTCAAGGATAAGGATCTGGTGTCTCGATTCAACGACAAGGCCAAGGCTGCTGTGACTGTGTATGAAAACTCATTGGCCTCGTTGAGTGACAAGATCTCTCGCAGAACTTTTGATAAGAACGGACTGTCTCAGGGAGCCCCATTCCTCTGGAAGGCTTTGGATCCCAAGGTTGCCTTGTACGCTATGACTATCTAGGGTGGATATGTATCACCAACTGATGTATAACTTTGATGACGAGAAGGAATATTCGACAGCTGCAAAGATAGAGGCGATTTGATAGATGATAGATTACGGTTACCGATGGAAGTGTGGGCTTTGATGCTGAAAGATGGAATGCGACTTTAGACTATAAGATTAGATGAGATAAATAGAATGCACGAGTATATTGTAAAACTTTTCCGCTCTACTTTCTGTTATTTCAATGACGTAGAAACCAATCGAGTTAAAATTTGATGCCACTACAAGGATACTCAAGAGAATAACCTAGGTATTCAAAATGAACATCTTATGTTATAGACCATTGGCATGACGGGATACTCAATGGGCTAATAGATAGAGGTATGTATATAAAAATTTAGCTAATAAGCAGCTTCATATGTATGTGTACGTTCACAGATATTATGTCTAGATATTGTTTACTTCAATGAACTATCCATCTTAGATCCAGCCAACTGTGAAAACCAGCCCTCCTTTCGCAGCAATTCGTTCGGCTCCCCAATTTCCACCACCCTCCCGTCCTCCATAACAACAACCAAATCGCAATCCAAAACCGTATCCAGACGGTGAGCTACCATAATTGTCGTACAATCAGAAAACTCCTCCCGCACAACCCGCTGCATAATCTTATCATTATCCCTGTCCACACTGCTAGTCGCCTCATCAAGCAGCAGAATCCGTCCACCCTCCTCGCGTTTCTTGACCAGCACCCGTGCTAGGGCAAGTAGTTGCTGCTGGCCGCGTGATAAAGTGGCTGCGGTTATTTCGGTATCGAGGCCGTCTGCAGAACGAGTGACGTGCTCCCAGAGGCCGACGCGTTCCAGAGATTGTTTGATCACATCGCTGGAGGTTCTTTGGTGTGGATCTATGTTGAGGCGAAGACTTCCTGATATGATCATGGGATCTTGGGGGATGACTAGAAAGCGCTCGCGGACTAAATCGCGAGGTAGAGTACACAGGTCGATTCCGTCGACGAATATCTGCCCATTGTCGATTTCTAGTAAGCGTAAAAGTGTGCCTATGAGTGAGCTTTTGCCGCTGTGTGATTATCAGTTAGCTGTTTCATCAATAGGATATCATAGAGTTGACAAACCTTCCAGTGCGGCCACAGATACCAATTCTCTGTCCTGAAGTCACCGTCAGACTGACACTGTGAATACCCACAACTCCTTGCCTAATCGAAAACTGTTAACCCAACTTCGGTTATCTTCAAAGAACAGATGATTCACTCACTTATGACTAGCCGTAACGTCTTTGTATTCTATCATACCATGATCAGGCCACCTAGGCGGTGGTCTTTTCAAGAGGTCTGTATGTTTGTCTTCAGGATGTACAGCTTCTTCGAAACTCTTCAATCTTGCAATAGAGCCGAGAGAGGTTTCTAGAATAGTCCAGCCAGATAAAAGTGAGGAGAGAGAACTGCTGAATGCTAAAGTGAGAGAGTCAGTTTTGATATGGACAAAAAGTCAGCATTATGAAGAGATCATCTTACAGAGAATATTGTTCAATGAGACGCCGAGCAACCCTGGGCTTGTCGAGTGTCGCAGCCCCACTGCTAATCCTACTACAAGCACAGCCTCTGCACCAACAATGAGGTCCAACACGAGATTGAGCCATCTCTGAATGCAGTATAATAGATAGTACGGCCTCTGGGAGTGGTCAAGGAGGCGATGATTCCGAGCAATATAGTGACTCTGCCAGCCAAATGCCCTAATCGTCGTCATGCCGTTCATCGTTTCAAGAAAATGAGAAAAAAGGGGACTTCTAGCTTCTATATCTAGAAGTCTGACTTGCCGTGACGTGCGCAGGTAAACATGCTGGAGCGCCCATACAACGAGTACAAGTATTGGTATAGTAGCAGCCATGTAAGTAGAGCCAGTGGCTACTAGTGCTGCGGCTGCCAGCGAACCAAGCAAATCTGGAAGCAACGGTAAGAGAGGGAGGTCACTGATATGATGGGAGTATGTAGAGGCTTACTCGAAACTGTGGTGAGAACACCAGTTGCTAGTTGGGTCTCAATTAAAGTCATGTCTTGGCTGAAGCGGTTGAGAATGGAGCCCGTGTCCGTGTTGGAGAAGAAGGCCATGGGGGCGCTAATCAGTGTTAGAACTTGACATGAATGTCTAAGAGGCAAACATACCTCATTACTGAATTCAACAGGACACGGTGAAATTCGCGTGCTGTGAAAGGGGATATGTAGACAATGATGGCCCTGCGTGACACAACTGTTAGATTAACCCAGCCAAATTATATCATAACGGCATCATAAGGTACGTAGTTTTTGCTTACCATATATATGATCCAAGCGCTAGAACGGATATTAATGCTAAGCCGAGATATACAGCCATGTAGAGCGCAATCTGCCCACCTCCAATATCTGCCCACCACTTGAGCCAGACATCTACAGTATCATCAGTAATCCACGACCCGCAGTGATGATAACTGTCATATCTAGAAGATAATAAACGAAAAAGATTGAAGACTCACGGCTGAAGCTATTGCAGAAAACGTTGAGGGCTATCAAGCCAACAAAAAGGGCTGTGTTGGGCCATCCTACACATCTAAAGTAATACCGGTAAACTGCGAGGTCGCCCGTCGCGCGGGTCAAATCGTCGAGTTCGTTTGTCTTTGAGACCTCTTCAGAAACCTCTGTAGTCTTTTTTGTTCTTTGCGAGCTGAATACCTCCGCTTCAAAGTGGTTCCCAGTGTCAGGAGCTTCGGAAACCGCCTCTAATATAGTGTACTCGGACACTGGCTTCTCTTGTACCGATCCATCTGCTATAACCAATATCTTGTCCGCATAATGCATGATTTCAGCTACCACACTGTTAAAAAACTATTTCTGCTCGAGGACTAAACTTGTCTGTTTCGGGGTGAGCTGAACGTACTAGAGTGTGTGACGAGCACAACCGTTGTTCCCAACCTCTTAAGGAAACCACTCTCCCCAAACAAACGTTTCATTATTGTCGCCCGAGTCTTTGAATCGAGTCCGCTAAACACATCGTCTAAGAGCATGATATCCGGCCGCGCATACAAAGCTCGAGCAAGTGTGATTCGTAGTTTCTGCCCTCCGCTTAGGACTGTACTTGCACTGCCGATTTGAGTCTCATCACCACTTTGAAGAGCCGCGATGTCGCACTCCAAGTCGCACGCATGTAGACACTTTTCATACCAGACTTTGTCGGGAGTTGTTTCAAGCTCTTCAGGGCCTTTGATTGCTTGTTGGATGGTTGTGTTTGGGAGCCAAGCTGTTTGTGAGCAAAATGCGATTCTGGTACTGGCTATCTGGATGGTGCCGCTTTCGTTGGGAGAGGATTCGCCGAGGATGGCTTTGAGTAGGGTAGTCTTTCCACAGCCGACTGGTCCGGAGATGATGGCCAAAGAGCCAGGGGTAATGTCTAGGTTGATGTTTGACAGGATTATTTCTGCGGATTTGGCGGGTCGCAATGTCAGTTCTTGAATGCAGATGGCGATGGGAGAACTAGAGTGCGTTTCCCTATGTTTTGGAAGCATGGCCAACTCCAAATTGGTATCCAACTGCATTGGAGCTTCAGATGCAAATGTAACTTCTCGCGCGCTGGAAATTACACGCGAGTCAATTCTCAACTCAGCAACGAGAAACTTCTGAATACGATCAAAGCATCCAAAACTAGATGCCGTCGACGGTATCGCACTCAACAGCTTCGATACCGGGTCCGCCAACAGAGTAATCACAGCCAAGCTCGTAAAAACTTGCGTTGTCTGCAAAGACGCTTTCCCACTAACAGCTGCCTGTGCGACGTAAATGGAGAATGTAAAGGCTGGGGCGATTTCCCAAGGTAGGTTCTGGACCACGTTTTGCCAGACAATGCTCCATCTATAGCCGGCCATTCGATGGGTCTCTTCTACCCTCTTGTTTTGGATAATGGATGTAAAAAGGCGGCTTAGTCCCATCATCTTGATGCTTCGCATTTCAGAGAGCACAGAAGCTGTGACGGTGATGCGGTCTTGAACTGCTTCGACCCATACCTTTTGCCTTCCGCCGATGGTTTTGGATATTTGCCCGCTTCCCAGGGATGAGACTAATATGTTAGAATATTTGCACATTAATCAAGATGTCATTCGAGGGTTAAAACTTACTGATTACCAAAATGACAGGTACAATGCTAACCCATTTAAGCTGCAGAGCGAGAAGTGTGATGCCAATAGCGACTTCAATCAGACGAGCCCAGCACTCATTCAGCTCGGCGAGACAAAGTGCAATCCGGTCTACATCTGTGCTCATTAATGTCATGGCTGCGCTCTCGTCGTAAGCTCCAACCGGAAGTGCTAGCATATGGTTGTAGATAAGCGCAATGGTAGCGCCGCGAAACATGGTAATGAACCGATATATGCTCTGGTTGTAATGGAGAGTAGAGACTGCGAGGCCCAGGTAGATCAATGCAGCAGCGCCAATCAGAGCATACCCACTGCTCTCGGAATCCATGTCTTGCGGCTTAGAAAGAATGTCCAATACCCTAAAGATGAGGAAGGGTTGGGCAAATGTGAAGCCTATGAGACAGAGACGAGGGAAGATTGCCAACAACAGCGGGTACCATAGTGTTCTGCATGCTACCAGAGGATACTCAAAGCGGCGTTCTGGCCTTCTTCGTTTCGACCACGCATCTTCAATGCGAACATTCAGACCCGCAGTCGTCAAATCCTTATCTAGAACGAAGAGATCCTCATAAGTGAGCAGCGCTCGCAGCCCTCTCTTAAACACTTGGTTGACCCACCACAGAAAACTGCGGTTGATAACTCCGCCGGTAAACTCTGGAGGAATTATTTTGTAAGCCGGTCGTAGATGAGATTGCTTACCCCAAGATTCCAGGATCAAAAGGGTTGCCTTGGCGGCAATGCTGGCTGTGAAAACGGCGGCAATGGGTGTGTTACTAGACCAAAGCCAGAGTGTTCGAGATTGAGTGATATCCGGGAGGAGAGTGAACACTACATAGGCGCTGAGAGTAGATGATGGCTGAATTGATTTGATGTCTTCCATCCATGAGAGGGCAAGGAATTGAAATGAGATGATGAGGTTGACAATGGCAAAGGGTAGTGAGGCAACAGTGCGCTCTGGTTTTGAGATGCTGTATAGTACTACTAGGCAGAGATTTAGTAATGACAAGATTGAAGCGATGGTCTATTAAATAGTAAGCATTTTTTCTTCTTCAAATATTTAAAAAACTGTGACAGGATTTACCAATTTCAGTAGCCGTGTAGATAGCGTTTTTGTTTCCGTCTTCGCCAGATGAATCAGTCTGAATGCGAATGCGAGACCAAATAGCGTAGTGGGAAGAAGACCCAGGATAGACTGCTCAAACAATAATGTAAAGTCAAACCCCCCACGACAGTTTCGGTCCACCACAGACCCAAAGACGTTGTCTGCCGTGATGGAGCATTCAGCCATGATGCCTCCTGTTCCAATATGGCCGTTGCTTCAAAGGCACAATGAGGCTTCCCGCCAGCTCATCAAACTACCAAAGTTTTATCATCCTGTTGAACAAAGGAACTCCATAATTACTAAATATACAACCCCATTTAAATGTAGTCTACCACTAATTAATAGAGTCATGTACGAAAAGATTCATGTTGTTGGTGGCGTTATCTACAGACATGCACAACTAAGCCCAACTAGGCAAACTGTTGGCCGAGAAGAGTCATAGTGCCCGCGCCGCGATATCCGAGGGCCCCCATCCCATGCATGCACAAATGCCGAACCAATCGGGACACATAATTGTTTTCTGGGTGAAGGAATCGTATTGAACAAAGGGTCTTTGCGGTGTGGCTGGAATTGGAAGATACAGAAAGAGCAGGTAACCAAATATTTGGAGACGAGGGGTGGTGATGTGTAGAGGCTTCATGCTAGTATACTGCAAATGCGCCAGACCTGTCAGAATATGGATCAATAAAATGTAAAACATATAGTGTCAAATGTGATGACCGCATCATTCCAGTGATGGGATGTCAAAGATTAAAAAAAAATATGGGTATATCCATGGACTCCAGAGTCACAATATGAGATTCCAATCCACCCGCAGCGCCAATCCCCCCATAACCCTTGCCCATAACCCTTATCAATGCCAGATTATGAATCCCAATTAATATAAGCACCAAATCCTTGCGGACCTCATTAAACCGTCTAAGAAAATATTCGTACCATACGTAAACGGCCCTGTCCCATCCCAGAGCGCCATGTGTGTGGTAAAGAAAAAAAGGAAAACTGTATGCAGATTGTTTTGTTTTGTTTTGTTTTGTTTTGCTTGAGGGGAGGACCTCATTTCTGTCCCCACCAAGAAATGTAGTTAAAATATGAGTGAATCGTCCGATCTGCTAGTGACTGCCGGACGGTTGCGAGAAAGACTTCCAGCTCGGCATCGCTCATGCCGACATGTCGAAGGGGCTTGGCGGCCAGGGCGCTTACTAGAGACAAGAGGGCTTCTCTGTAGTATGTTCCAATAAGACGCTGTTTAGGGTCCTATTTGAGGCAGTCAAAGTTAGAGTCGTGATTCCAAGCACTATTGTATATGGTTGTGACAGGTAACCACCTCCTCGGAGAATATTGACGCTCGGCTGTTCATACCTTGGGCCAGTTTCCAACTGGCGTCTTAACCACTTTGCATTGGATATTCCTAAACCCCGCACGCTCAAAACGCCTCCCGTTATCGTTGGCCACAAACGTATTCATCCCATCTCGGGACAGAGCCTGGTGCGTGAGCATAAAACACCGACTGAGCGGGTAATCGGCTGGCATGGTGCCGTCGTCGCAGAGCGCGTAGCCGCCGTAGTCGGACAGCTCAATCCATCCGCCGGGTCGCAGGTGATCGTAGCAGTTGCGCAGTAATCGGTCCACATCTTGGATGTAGGCACACGAGTAGCGCATGTGGATGAAGTCGAAGTCCTCCGAGTCCAGCCAGTCGTCCTCGACGTCGTCAATCATGAAGCGCACGTTGGGGGGTACCCAGGCGGGTTGGATGGGGCTGAGGTCGACGCCGAGGACTTCAGCGCTGGGGAGTTCGTCGGCGACTGTGAGATGGTAAGTTATGTTTTAATTATGATAGAGGAAGTTGATGTGAGATGAGATGAGTGAGGGTATATATGAGAGAGAGCGTTGATGAGTGAGAGGGAGCGAGATGACATTGATGAGTGAGATAATGAGTGAGAGCGGAATGAGACTCACCCGCCACAGCCCACAGGCCAAGGCCAGTGCAGAGATCCAAGATCTTTTGCGGATTCGGCCCAATTGGGGCGTTGTACAGTTTCCCATTGCACATCTCGAGATTCATCACATGCTTCATTTGTTCACGAGCCTGCTCAACCTCGTCATTTGGCAGTGGATACCTGCCATGCCGATAATGGTGATACTAAACACACTTATGTGTTAGTCAAAGAGACGCATTCATCATGAAATTGTCATGAATATTTATTTTCACTTGAGGAAAGACAAAGACGTGAAATGAAGAATGAACTCACCCTCCGTCCGCCCTCGTACTCATGGTCCCAGATGCTGGAGCGCAGACTCGCCGAAAAGACAGAGCGCATCTCCATCTCCATCTCCTCAATGTCAAAGTCGCTGTCGCCAATGTCCTCGCTGTTGGCGACGTCAAGTATCGCGTCTAGTTGCATGACGTTGGGGCCTGTTGGCCGGGGCAGATCGGTCTGCCTCATGTCGAGCCAAGTTGCGACGCGAGCACCACCAGGTGTAGGTGTGGTGGTGGTGGTGGTGGTGGTGGTGGTGACAGGACCAGCTGCAGCAGCATCTTGGACACACCGCTCTTCCGGCCGGTCGCCGTTCATAGCTTTGGCTCTCTCTATTTGTGAGTGTCTCTTTCTTTCTGGTCCTGTGGTTTCCAGAATAATAGAACGGCGGTGTTGATGGCAACACTGGTGGGTTGTTGGAGTCACTGTTGGAGTTTGGTATTTGGTATTCGGGTTGGCTTGCTTGTTACCTTTGGCGCCGTGCAGACGCAAAGACGTAGACACGACGTAGGCAAGATGCAGGCAGACGCACACGACGGACAGGCACAGACAGGCACAGACAGGGCAACCGGAGATGACAGCGCAGCCCTATCCGGGACTACGATGTAGGGATTGTAATCCCCAACGGCCTGACGGATGCGGGGAGCAGAACTGGGGACTCTCGTGTATGTGCCAAAAGGGATGATGAAGAAGTGGGTTGGACTGACTAAACGGATGGGGAAAGGAATCTGTTGCCCCAGATTGTTTTCTTCCCCTCCCAATCAGGCCACACGGAGCCCAGCAGACAACTCAGGTCACCTTACCTTTCTTTGTTTATTACCTCGCCATGTTACTGGACCGTTTTTGATGTCGACGGCGCCCACGGTGGTACCTTGCTTGAAGAAGAAGGCGAAAGAGAGGCGAAGGAGGAGGGAAGAGGAGGGAAGAGGAAGAATGAGCAAATCTAGAGTTCTGTTTGGAACTCGGAATTGGGCGGCTGATCCTTTTACTTATCCCCATTTGGCTATGGAATCATTCTTTAGTGAGATCATAGCGAGGGCGTTGGCGTTCCATCACCAAAAACTCTGCATCATCTTCCTCACCCTAAGTTGTGAGACAGGACAAGACAAAGATAAGAAACACTCATGTAGAAATTCACATTCACATTCATCAGCTCCTCCCACGCTAAACATGGGTAGTGACAACGCTTGCGACCAAGGCACAGAAGAGGCTAATTCACACACTCTCTCTCTACTAATACTCCTCAATAAGATGCTGTATTCCTAATTTTCAGCTCTTCATACTTGGGCGCCTACCATGAACCCAAATTTTTTGACTTTCATCGCCCCCGAAATACCCGAAGCCAACGTGGGACGGCGCAACATGACAGGCCCAATTACGAAGAAAAAAAAGTGACCAAAAATACCACGAGTTGGCAGCTTTTCCCCCCTTAATAACCGAAGAATGGGTGAGAGACAGGGAGAGAGAAACGCCCAACGGTGCCATGTGCCGGGCTAGTTGTTTGGGCTGAACTCCAGCTTTTGGGGGTTATTTTCGTGTTTTGTGAAATGCCGGGCCTGATCCGTCCGCCCGCGTACTCCACCAGCATCCTGGTCTGTGTGTGTGTGTGTGTGTGTATGTAATTAAGTGTGTGTGCGCTTCTCGCAAAGCTTTCTATGATTGAAATTGGAAGGATTCTCATCCTAAACACTCCTACTGCCGTGTATGTATCCATCGTTTTTTTCATGACAAGCACGCGCTAATGGGACGAACCTGCATACGTCAGCTTTTTCTCGCAACCTGTAAGAGCCGAGATGATCAACATGAATTCTGCATCCAAAAATGACGTCCAAGACATTCCCGCACTACCTCCGTTTCAATAAACTGAGCTTACAACGCAACGCAATGCAAACACAAAAGCCACGCGTTGAAAGTGGGAGTGGACACACAGAAAAAGCAGCCGGGGGGGTGTCACAGTGTGAAAATGTAACCAAAAGAATTGCCTGTTTTGTAGTCAAAAACCACATACACTGCCGTGAACATGTCTCAGAGGCCATCCATCTCGGGATATAATTGACATGTGGGTGTTGGTTGGATAATGTTTTTTTTTTCTTTTTCTTTTTCTTTTTCTTTTTCTTTTTCTTTTTCTTTTTCTTTTTCTTTTGTTCCTGGTTTTGGGATATTCATGACTACCTGCCAAACTAGGTACTACTGAATCTATCTTATAACCTCCATCCCAACTCGTTCGTATACGGTAAAAGGGTATGCGTGATCCAAAACAATAAAAGAAAACATGAGACGGGGCTCGCCCAGCTTGAATAACACAAAAGAGTTGATTCCTCGTGAATCGTCGTACAAACCACCAAAAAAAAAAAACTCCGACGCGTGAACTGGCACGCGTAAATGCAGCACAAAAAACACCACCCACAAAAATACACGCCAAAACCACTGAGGAGGGGTAAAATAATCACCATCCATCACCATCACCATCGCCGTCATCAGCTTCACTCATTGCTCTTCTCTTCACTCTCCTCCCTCGTCGTCGTCCTCTTCTTCCACAATGACGCCAACCCCCTCCACCCCCTCACACCCCTCGTCCTTGACTTGCCAGTAGAAGCATTCACCCGCGACGTCCACCACAACCAACCCATCGCCAACAGCGCAACCCCCACCGTCAACGGAATCGCAATCCACAGCGTCAGCCAAAACAGCGGCGTCGTGCTCACCTCCCACTCGCCATCCTCACGCTCCCGCTCCGACACCAGCAGCTGCGAGCCCGCAACCGTGGCGACCCCAATCATGGGTAAAAACACGAGCGCCAGCGCCGTAAGGATCCTGAGGGAGCTCGAGTCGCCTGCCTGCAGTGATGCTGATGAGTATCTGTTATCGCCAGCACCACTGCCACCAAGACCTTGGGAAGAGAGTGTGGTGGATAGTGTGGTCGCAGCGTCGATGCGCTTCTGGAGGCTGGTGAGCCGGAGCTGCGTCGAGCGGAAGAGGGAGCGGCGGTATTGGAGGCATTCTTTGAGTTGTTGGTCGACGAGGGCGCGTCTTCGGCTCCGGCTGAGGCTTGTGCTTAGGTTACTAGCATCACTGCTGTTGCGACTGCCGTTGAGTCCTGGTGTTGGTGGTGAGATTGGGTCGGAAGCCGTCGAGTCGCCAAACTGTTGTTGCAGCATCGCCCTGTTCTCTGCGCTGGCTGTGACGCTGTCGACGACCATGATACATGACTCTACAGCTTCGGTAAGGTGAATCATGTGTTTGCCGCAGTTGTGAAGCTCTGAGAAGCGCGTCTTGCTGCTCATATCATACGTCGTCTTGTTCCGAGTGAGGCCAAGAACCGACTATCCACAACCATGCGTCAGCAAAATCCGCCATCTACCTAGAATTATGACGGGAGATGGATGAATATTGGCATACCTGTTCCAGGGGACTAAATGCCTTGTTCATCTTCCACATGGCATTATCCACCTCTCCCTGCAAGCCCTCCAGCACCAAATCAAACAACACCAGCGGATTCGCACCCACATCACTCCACGCCTTACCCGCCACGAAATCCTTGAGACGCTTCTTCACCAGCGGCTTAGCCCCGAAACACACCAGCGTCGCGCCGCCGTCGTTTGGCGCACGCAAGAAAAACCCAGATCGCTGCCAGCTGTGGTCTGCCTGAGCGAGCACCGGCATCTTAGCTTGCCGTTGCTTTGACTGCTGCTGCTGGTGATCTTGGTTGTTGTTGTCGACGTCATCATCGTCCTCGTTCTCATCGCCATCGGATGCCCCGTCGCTGCTGCCGTTCTCCTTGACTTCGATGCTTTTGCATAGGTAGTGGAACCAGGCACTCCAGCCGTGCTCGGTGGTGCGCTGGCCGAAGCTGTGGCTGACGTCGCGTGTCCGCTCGGCGGAGAAGTCGCGCGGTATGTCGAGGATGTGGAAGAGCTCGATCATCTGGGGGAGAGATCCTCGCTGGGGCATATCTAGAGGTGCAAAGCTGTCGTTTGGTCAGCCATGTTTGTGTCGTTTCCACAAGTCACACTGTAGGTGTGGAACTTGGCCTGACTTACACTATCCTCACGTTTGCCTTGTTGCGCAAACATCTCGAGCTCTTTTCTGAATGCCATCGACCTTGTGGCGCATCTATCAATGTGTAAGTAAACGTAGTCCTAGTATCCCCCCCCCCAAAACTAAACAAATCATGCAAAGATGCAATGAAACCCAAGATCAGCTTTTTGAACTCACCATCAGCAACCTCCCAGATATCCAGCCTCCAGCGCGGATGCGTCACCGCCACCGCTGTGTTTGTCGCCTGCTCTGTAAACTCCTCATGGGGAGTCTCTCTCCGTGTCCAAGACATGATGATGAATATGTTGTTGCTGGTATTGTCACAGTCGTCCAAATGTCTATGCTAGTAATCGGCCACCATTCACTGTGCCAGTGTATAAAGACACCCAGTGTGTAAAAGAAGAATAAACAACCGCCAGGGTGGGATAGAAACGTGGCCAAAAAGGTTAATGGAGGATTCTCTCTATCTCAACAAAGAACATTTTTTCTCGAATCTACGAGGGGGGGGGCAAAGGATTCACTTATATGAACTAATAAATCTAGCAACGCAAGGCCAAAAAAGTGCCAAGACCTCAAGGAGCAACCCCAGAGCCTTAGCTTTCAGCCCCGGTGGGCAGCAGCCCCGTCATTCCCGTTCCGACCCCTGCTGCTGTTGTTTTTGCTTGTTTTTTTCTTTTCTTGCTACTATTTTTCTATTTTCTTCTCTCGCTCCGTCGGCAGCGCATCCCGGAGCTGGGACGGGTAAATAAAATAAAAATGGATCTTATTACTTCATCAATGAGAGATAAAAAAGGAAGATACATGTTTTTAGATCTTACTGTACATACATGTCTTGGTGTGCGGCAGGTAGGCTGAGAGAAGAGCTGCACGCCGCGGATGTGTGTGCGCCGAGGAGTCTGTCTACCTTTTACGAAAGCCCTCTCTCTCTCTCTCTGCCCACAAACATTAGAAAACAAGGGCCATCTATCAAATCACAATGGATCAGTGAGGCCGAGCCTTGGCCTTTTTTTCTATTTGGGCTATATTTCAATGTAGCTCCCGGCTAGTAATTCCTGTTTGGGACATTCCCAGTTTGTTGAAAGGTGTGGACTGCGGTCCCGGCCCCCACGGTAGGCCTGCTTTTGTATGGATACTGACTGAACATCCCGGTTCTTATCAATCCTGCATGCAATTACTTCATTCAACAAACGAACGAACGAACGAACACACAGGTTTTTTCTATCCTGATCTTTCCGATCATCAGAGAGAGGAGAGGGGGGGGGCCATCACCCCTTTCATATACCAGCACGGCCGGCTGCATTTCATCCTTGGCCCCCTGCAAGCCCTGCCGTTATTCATCCAACCAAAGCCAGAGATCTGCTGGCCACTCCCCCCCACGCTGGCGTTGCAAGCCAAGACTATTATTCGCAGGTTTTTAAGGTTGCCAAGGTCCACATCCTCGGGTTGTCATTCGCTGTGCCTCTCATTCGGTGCGGCTGAGGCCACTCTCCCAGGTCTGTCACTTCTGCCTCGCTGTCTGAGAGTCCGAGGGGCCGAAGGTGAGGTGAATTTGGACGGACGGGTCGGCAGTATCCATTCCGACAGTCTCGGGGCCATCCCCCAGGCGCATCGCAGAAGTGTGATAGGTGCGCCAATACGTGTTATAGCCCTTTGTGTGTGTATTTCTTTTTGGCCCCCCTCCCTCCGTGAATGAATGAATCTCTCGTCCAGTCAAGTACCGGTGAGCTGGACCCAACCCAAGTCATGCGGGGCCGCGCCGTTGCCGCTACGCCACGGCTTTTTTTTCCAGCTACTGGGGTGAGACTGGGTGAGACTGAGCAGAAAGATGTGTATGACGGTGTACGAGAGACGAGAGACGAGAGACGAGAGACGAGACAAAACAATCCGGAGCTTTTATCAATCAAGACAGCCTGGATGTAAAGTCATGTAAGTCGTCGTAACCATTACGCGAGGCTCTTTACAAAACATCCCAAACAAGGCCAACACGAAGCGGAGCGTTTCCTAGTCCAACACCATCCGGCCAGCAGCCTAGTCTTACCGCATCATGTGTCTGCCGGCACGCCGTAGAGACGGTGAAGGGCTCGTCTGTACATCCATCTACCTCTCTTATTAGTCTGTGGGTTGCGTGTGTGAGCGTGAGCGTGGGGCCTCCCAAGATTTCCCCCACAATACCCAAGCATCTTTCAGCCAGAGCAGAATGTGCAGCATCTGGGCGATTAAGCATAACCGCCAAGACATGAGCGTCTTCCCGGGCTGGGCTTGTCTGGGGGGACGGTTGTGCTGCGTCTACGTTGTGCATCCATCATCATGGTGACCCTTGTCGCTTGGCGTGTGCCGCGTGGCAGCCCAACCAGTAGTCCGCTGGCTTTTGTGGGTTGTTTAGCCTTTGGACCCCAAATGTCTCTCTCTGCCTCCCTGTCTGTCCGCGGCAAAATGTGTGTGTGAAAGAGAGAAAAACAAGCTGTGTTGAATAAGAAAAGGCGGTATTGTAAGGACACTTGCATGGCTGGGTGGGTGGGTGGGTGTGGTGTATCATGTAATACAATGCCTTCTTTACCTTGACAAACACACCGAAATATCCCAGTAGGCGGTCGGTATTGGTCGAATTGGTTATCATTCCATCCCATACATCTAGAATCTCTTATCATGGGCGTCCGCTACTTCAATGTATTGCTTCTGGCTGGGGCCACGTCTGAAACGCCCACTCCATGCAGGTGTGGACGCCTAAGAATTGATATCCTACAATACAGCCCTCTCCCTATGCATTGTATTGTATGTATGCCTACTTATGCCAAGCTTGACTTTTCTTTACCTTTTTCATCTCTTTCATCTTAGCTACGCTCTTTTTAAAAAAAAAAATGCTTGCTGCATCGTATTACATACTTATTCTACATAGCAGCCTGGAGCTGACACCAGCTATTGACGGAACAGATGGTCTGAGCACGCGTTAAATGTGACCTTTGGTGCTTGTCTTGTCTTGGCAGGGCTATTTAAGTCTTTTTTTCCAGCTTTTATTGCTGATGTACATGCTGGCACACGCTGTGCTACGTAGCAGTACATGTCTCACGCGCTTTACTCAAAAGACGAGAAAAAGCAAATAATGGATAGACGCTGCATGAAAGCTCTGCCTGCTGCTCTATTGCAGCGCCGAGACTATCAGCACGGGCGAAAGCCGAGAGTAAAACTCAAAAACGCTGTCTAGTGGGTTAGCCAAGACCATCTAGTCTGATTTCAAGGCAAGGGAGAAAGACGGACATGCAAGTCAGTTCTGTCCTCTTTGCTGCTTTGCGTTCATGCCTAGACGACAAGAATCGTGCTCACCTTGTCCTTGGCACGTATGCTATTACTCACATATTATTGTGGTCTTGTGGCACTCGTGGCATGGGGATAGGCTGGGCTTGGCTGCTGTCACTGCCAAGGAATGAATCTCAGCCGTTTCGAGGATATCGAGATGCCGGTGACGTGATGTTGGGGCAGATGGAGAGGGACATGGTGGCTTTATGCGCGAGTACTCGTGAATTTGCAGGTCTCAAGACAAGAAGACATGTCTCTGATATCTTGCTCAATTAAACTTGATTTGTAAGGGCGGAACGGCCCGGTGACGCAGCCCAAGTGAATGGGAACATAGCTCAAGTGTGTCATCTTGGATGTTGCACTTGACAACGTGAGTGTGCAGTACAAACTATTCTTTATATTTATTTATATTTATACTGACATCTCCATTATAGACACATACCCCAAACAGAAGCATTGGCTTAGCCAGTTAAATAGCCTTGGACAATACACACTGAACCACCTATGTGAAACGTCTTAACCTAAAATCATGCGGATTGGCCATGCTTCCATTCAAAGAGCTACTGACACAGACACTAAAAGTAAACCTCAGCCGTATGATCGCCCTGATTGCCTCCATTAAATCGCCATTTATAGTTGTTATGGTGCACCTTTGCCTGCTCTATAAAAGCCCGGTTGTACGCATAACTTATCTCCTTGACAAGGTCGTCCCTGTTGCGGAACCATTCCATAAATACGGCAATCGCGGTAGCGATATTCTCAATCCAAAAGATGACTTCGTTGGCTTCTCCAATGGGACCGATAATTCCCAGCAAATAATCCCAGGCGTCAGAACCCACCGAACCTACCATGTCGCTGCTCTGTATCGCAATGTATTGCATGGCAGAAAGCAACTTGTTGTACCATTCAGTTTCGCTCCGGTCGGCCTCCCAACAAACAATATGCCCTGCAAAGCCATCATGGACAGAAACAGTATAGATTGGTGGGTCGTGAGGAAACAGTCGGCCGTCCCCTGTTTTGACCGCTCCAAATTCTGGAGTTTCGATGCGATTTCTCATAACGTTTGTCCCCGCCAAAGCCCCTGGTAAAGTAGACCTCATCTTTGGTAGCTTCCGTAGAAGCTTTATGGCATGTAAATCTGTGAGGCTTCATTGTGAAATACACAGGTTCACGAGCAGCTGCGGCGGCGGCGTCTCTCTTGGCCATGTATTCCTTCATCTCCTCCTCACCAAGACCACAGACAGTAACCTCTCGCTTCAGTTCATAGGTTGCCTTGGTAAATTCAGCAGTTTCCTCAATGTTGCCGTCTTTATCAACCTGCTGGGGTGTGATGGTACGGACGTGAGGCTGTGCACAGGCCTCAGGACCAAACTCAGCTTTGTGCTGCTTGTACATCTCCTCGCTCCAGGGGGTGTCATCGGAGAGGCTCATAATAGCTGAAGGGGTGTTGGCTGCGACAAACTGATCAGCTCGGGACAAGGTCTTGGCTTCAATTCATACATCTCCAAACGCAAGCAAGGTTTTCTCATCGTCACCAGCCAACGCCTTCAAGAGATCAGCACCCAGCTGCTCCTTGGGGGTCAAGTCCTTGGCTCCGCCTCTGTGGCGAGCCATGCCATGCAGGGCAGCAGCTAGGAGGATGTTGCTGCCTTGCTTTAGGATAGTGGCACTCTGCGGCGCTGCCTTTATGTGAACCCAGTTCCTGAAGCGGTTGATACGCTCTTCGGCAGTGGGTTGAGGTCGATCAGACATGGTGAGTGAAATTCGTTGGTGTACGAGAGGAGAAGAAGTGAAGAGGCGAATGTGCTGGGTGAAGACGAGAAGATTGCAGAGATAAAAGCGGTCACCGTGGCGGCTTTTATCTTTCCCAGGAGCGAGCAGCCTCATCCATCACGACAACCAATTCAAGTGAAGGAGGGCTTTCCCTCACATGCCACCGCTTATCCATGAATGTACATTGGATTTGCTATGCGGGAGGAAAGTATGCAATCTGATAAATGTGCATCTGCTCCGAGTTCTGACGGTTTGGAACGGCCGAGATCAGCGTCAAGGGTTGTAGGACATGCTGCAAACAGCGATATAATATATCCAATATTGGTGCCCAGCGTGCCAGTGGACAGGTAGACAGGCAGTGCGATCGGGTTAACTAAAATCTAAGACACAAGCATATCTTCATCTGTGAAAAGATGACAAATTGCCTTTTCGCTACCAATAGGGTATGCGGGAGAAAGCTGCAATGGCATGTATGATGGCATCTCAGCTCATGTCGGCCTTTGGACGATTTGCCGCAATGCCTCAAACTGAGAGGCCTTGCAGGAATGATACAGATATGACCGGTCTATGACGCGGGAACTAATGCAACAGTGACAGGAACCGTACACTAAAGGGGCGGGCCGATCCCTTGCATGCCTCAATGGGAGAATGAATGATATGTAGCACGAGAGGTCCAAGTGAATTCAAGATCGACCAAATAGCGAGTTTTTGCTGTATTCGAAGGTCCTTGGCAAGTGTTTGCTGTATCTGCGAGAGAAAAACAACGCTGTACTCCCACATGCAGCTCAACGATTGGGAACTGGAGTCAATAGTCATTGACCATGGTGGCAACTCGCATGGTTGCTCACCTACAGCAAACTGCATACCAGCTTCAAGTTGAGGGGCCATATTGGAAGCGGGGTAATAACCAATGGACATGAAAGAGGCACCCATAAAATGCAGACTTGTCTCAGCATAGAGAGGGGAATCCATAAATGCATGGTGGTGGCCATTTTGTGCAAGTACTCGTGTGAATTGGCAGGTCCTGAGACAATAATGGCATGATCTTTAACTATTGGCTCTGTTGTTACTGAATGGGGCGATCGGAACGGTTCCGGTGAGTGACGAAGGCCCAAAAGTGAATGTGACGCTGACCAGTCATGCAACATCGGGGACCGTCACTGTGTGTATCTGTGTGTGGATATCATGGAAAGGTTACTTTCGCTTTTGCTTGTGGACTTTCATACATCATCTAACTCACTCTCGTCAACGCCTTAATGCGAGTAGAATACCCATCTCTGGCCCTGCACCCAATCATCCTCTACGCTCATGAGTCATGACGCATCCTGTCGAATGTTGGTGCCCATGTTCGGAGCAAAGCAAATCTCGGCATTGCAAGATTTTCTCAGCAGGTGGTATCATTACTTCCACGATATCACACATGCTCTGTATAAGCCCTTAAGATACTGAGGTTTTATATACTCCAATTTATTGAATTTTCATCATGCCACCTGGCTCTACTTCTCAGGGAACTATATGAATGTCATTGACTCAGTCATCCTATACACATGCAAGAAGGCTTTCTAAACCCATGCTTTCTATGTCTCTGACAGATCCCATGACTTCAAATAAATCGCACCAAAGTTGTCTGAATTCACGTGCCTTCGAAATTTCATTTTCAATAAAACTGCGCTTTCCCAAAACACCAAGAATAATCGTCGCAATCCTTTTCTTGAGGCTCTCTCTGCAATCATCCCCATGCACTTCCTGCAACTGAATAATGAGGTCCAGAACTCCGGAGAGATTTTGGCACGTTTCTGCCAACCAATTAAACCTTAACGGGATAATATCTTTGAGAGTGGAAAAAGAATCCTCACTCCCTGTCTCAACTATATCTTGAAGATATAATGGACCTTCCATATAATCTTCATGCTTCAATGGAATACTATCCAACAGAATGACTTCCCGTCCTAATAATTGCTGTAGTTCGTGCCACCTGCGACCTACATAGATGCTGTCCGAGGCAGGGCTAATATCACCAACATTCATATTGCCGTCCTTCATGCCATCAGTTGTTAGAAACGGTGTTTCTGGTGAGTCAAGGCGCTGGCTCAGCGAGGGTGAGCCATGAGCTTCAATCGGGTTAACTGTGGAAAGGTAGTTTTGAATGTCATTGTGGCGTTCAGAAACTACCTCGCACAAACTCCTCACTGGATTCTCAGAAACCATCTGGGCATCTCTCGGATCAATTAAGCAATGCTGCCAATCACTCAAGGCCAGTGACTGAAAAGCTAGAATTGCCGGGGTCTTTGTATTGGATTCGTCTCCTGTCAGAAGCCCACCGGTGTAAACGAAATCCAGTGCCTCTCTGAAGCCATCCACGTATTCTGTGGATTTGTCCTGCAATTGAGTATCGTAATAGAGACTCATTCGGGCTATAGCCCCATTCCATTCATGGTTGGTTAATGTCGACAAGACCGTTGTATAGTCAACCCAGCGGCTCAACGCTTCTTCAGCTGGCGAGATCTTTCTGCGCAATCCCTCCTCAAACTCCCTCAGGTTGCCATGTAAATCGGATGCCATTTTATGCGCGGAAACGTGCGGCCAGTGTTCTTGAATCACGTCCCACGGCTGCAGCAAATCTCCACTTTGAATTGCAATCGAGGCGTACACCCAAAGCGCCGATCGGACGCGAGCTTGACGACAGGCAAAATCCCGACTAATCTCTTGGCCAACAGCACTGTTTTTATCCTGTCATATATTAGGATATCTCCACTATTCAAACAGTTGTGATGACTTACTAGTCCAATCTGAGTAAGAGATGTGGTAGTCAAACTCCTAACTCGACACAGGATGAATATCAAACATAACAGGTAAGTTTTCTTTTCCGCAATTGTGCCGTCCATCCAGCTATTTGAAAATTCTTGCAAGTATCTGAAGACACATAGTTCATAATAGCGTGCCTTGAAATATGTGCTAATATAGTGTAGTAGCCATTGCAGGTGATTTTGCAAGAGTTCTTCAGGAGGTGTGCTCTTTTTAAACCTGGATGAAGCCGGCGAAATCAGGTACCCATTGACCTTGAAGCTGCAGAATGCAAGAATATATTTCTGTTCAATGTGTAAGTACTGCAAAAATTAAACTATGAGTCTCTATAACTTACAACCAGCGCTGCGTCTACCGGGGGACAATGACCCCCAATAAACAGTTTGTGGAGCCCAGAAAGTAATCTCGACGAACGAAAACCAGACCACTGGTGTTCGACTTCACGCCGGTCCCCAAATGTGAGTTCCAAGGCGTCAAGCGTGAAGTCTAGTGGTAGTCTTTCGTTATGAAACGCAGGTTTAGAGATGTCTAAATCTAAAACCAAATTGGAGGATCTCAATGATTTAATATCATTCTGGGTCAACCGACGGAGTATGGCACCCTCAATAACTGCAGGAACTACATTCTGCCATTAGCCAAGGTGATATATAATTATGAGGCAGGAAGTCTTGACTCACCAGAGAATATTGATCCTGCCTCAATGATGTCTAGAAACTGGGCCTTCACGCAAGGCTTGGGGCAGATTTTTGGTTCCAAGGACATTAGTTTGGCACAACGCTCACATGGGTCTCCCCCGCCGCACTTGAACTCTAAATTAGTAACCTTTTTATAGCGTTTCAAGTCTCAACATACCTTTTTTTTAACAAATCTGCATGGAATACAGATACCAAGCAGTCTCGTCATTTGGTTACTCTCCCGTGACTCTTTTGTAAGGGGTCCATTTCGCCTGCCCCGTCTTTTCGGGGGAAGCGTCGTTATTGGATTGCGCATTACCGGCCCTGTGTGACGATTTGGAAGCAATATCTGTGGTGGTTCGCTAGCTATTCGACCAGGTTCATCGACCACGCTCGGCGGCGCAATCACTAGAGGGACTTCCAAAGGTTCATTCGTAAACATTTGAGCCCCAGTCTGAGGAAGCTATAAAAGCGGGTCAGCATGTTGATAGATTGCATACCAAAAGTAAAAATAGGCCTCACCTGAAAACTTGGAGGACAAAGTCCGTTTTGAGCGTCTTGTGTAAACACTTGTTGCATACTGTTCATGTAGTCGAGCGATGTTGGTTGCATATCTGTCAAGGATAAGAGTCAGATCTTTTGGCAAAGGCTATGTCGACCAGCCGATCACTAATAACCCGAACTATAGTCCAAGGATATCATCAACCTTCAGAGGTGACTTAGATACGTACATTGTGGGGTTCCTAGTTGTAGTACACCATATTGAGGAGACAAGGTGCCTTCATCATAAGCTTCGAGAAAGTCAGCTGTCGTGAAGAAATCACCATGGTGTTCTGTGGTGATTGTTTCAACTCCGCCTATCAGCGTCTGACCTGGATCAACACACTGCTCAGGTCCATCACACAGAGTAGGCGGAAAGAAAGAATCAGATTCCATCAGTTCGAGGTTCTGCCAATCGCTATCGCTGAATGAAAAATCCATGATGGTCTTTGAATCTCTATAGTGAAGTATTGTAAAAAGCGCCAGTGATGGGAATGTATGGGAAGTAATGGATCAACAACTCCATGAGTGGGATTTTCCCTTTCTTATATCACCAACAACAGCCTGGCGACCCTGCGTCTCCTTTAGGGAGCCGTCTACCGCTTCAGAATCTAATTGGCCAAGCGGCGCAGCACTGATGGGGCTCTGCCTACCGCCTTGAGCATTCTATTGGCCAGATCTCAGACCTGTACGTACCTTTTAATGGGACGATGCCTACCGGTTAACCGTGTCATTGGTTGTTGAACAGCCACCATCCCTTTTGGCCATGTCTGTTTTTGAATTCCGAATGTGGTCTAAGAATAGGACTGGGCAACAGTAGGTAGACAAGACGTAAGAGCATATATATAACACGCTTTATCTTTTTTGTTCTCCTCAGAGAAAACATTGACATTCATCAAGCTACCATGGACTCACTTGTGCATCCTATTCCAGAATTTGATATTATGCAGCTTGACGATGCGAACGACAGCGATGCTCGTTCCATACAACTTGAAAACGCGGTTGCTGATCCCATGGACCTCGATGATGCCAATGCCAGCGATGCCAACCCCATGAGCCCCAATGCTTCTTTGACGGTTCCAAATCACCAGTTTTATAATTCTTCAATCTTTTTTTCACATGAAACCGGAGGAATTTTATGTTACTCTGCTTTATGCTCGACCTCGGAGACACAGCTTGAATCTACCCTAGCGCTCAGTACACTCAGAATTAGCCAAAACGGTCAGGCTTCTCCACAGTTATTTGTGAGTATCAACTCTATCAAAGGTGTGTATTTTTTATTATGCGTCTTATCCCAGTGGTCGCTAACCATATGTAACAATTAGAACCTTCTCTGTATTCCATGCAGGGAACGACTCATGGGGATTGCCTGGTAAACCGAGTCATATTACCCGCACCCATCTCCACAATCACCCCACAAACATCGAATCTTCCAACTACGACCAACACCAAGCCATTGAGAATATTGCATGTGCTTATCAACTACCCTGAACAACATCATACCAACACAGGTCCATCGCCTACCCGTTGAAGTAGAATGGTCTATTATAAGAGTGTGCTCATGGTTAAGGTTGTACGGGTAAGAGCACCTCTGAAGGGTGTCGAAGGTAGATGGTTCGGGTAACGAGACGCTTTCCTTGTGGCGACTTAAATATTGTGCGAGCACGCATGCTGTATCGTTTTAGAATTATGTCGAGCATTTATAGAGGATTATACTGTTGGATACTACATGAATACTCATTGACAGCGTTAGAGCAATTATAGCGTAGTCATGTTCCGGGCTTGTATGCAAATTATACACAGGAAAGTCTCACAATTCAGGAACAATAACCTCGTCTAGAACATCTGTATCAGCTCGAATCCCATCCCCAACACCTTTCCCAAGTCAATTCTCCCAACCTAAGTGTCCGGTGGTTGGGTGTTCCAGCCATAGCCATAAGTTGCCTCCCATGGTCACCAAAAGGTATAGGGTAAGCCACGATCCTGGCTCCTAATCACCAAGAGCTTATAATTCGTTCATTTTGGCTATTTATGATACATTCTGGTCAATACAAGTGTTTCTTGAGCCAATCTATTGTGCCATTTGCAAAAATTATCATGAATTATCTTGTGTCTGTCCATTTGAGATTAATTTCGTGAGCATCTCATCTCGTTACTGAGGAGGCATCCGGTTTCGAAATGCCGACCAATTCAAGCTGTCCTTGTCTCACACCTGCGAAGATGCTCTGGTAGACATCATCCAGATATGAACAATGCCATATCTGCGCCACTAGCAGCTTATTTGGATTGTATGACCGGCTTTTCACTGTGTGTGCCAAGAGTTGAGCTTGTCCAAGGTGAGCTGTGTACGTGCCTGTTTGCCACCTGGGGAGATCCCCACATCAGCAGCCTATCGATAAGCTCCCACCAACCGCTGAGCGGGGCAATTGGTCTTGAGCTCCGGTTTCGTCAACTCCAAAGCCCAAAGCCCAAACTCCCACCACTCTTCTCCATCATCCATCTTTGCTTGCCGATCCGACAACCCGGCAGCCAAGATGGAGACCGCTTTGAAGTCATGGGGTATGTACTTAACCTTCCATCTATGCATTTCACCAACTGTTGCTGGACGGGAACAAGCTGACAACCTGCCGCAGAGCTCGACAACAACGTCCAGTTGATCGACCCCAAACGAGATGCGCTCTACAACTACGACGCCGAGGCACAAAAGGCCATCACTGAGGCTAAACCATGGACTAAGGATCCCAACTACTTCAAATATGTGCGGATAAGCGCCGTCGCCCTGATCAAGATGACCATGCACGCACGTTCTGGTGGCGCGCTGGAAATCATGGGCCTGATGCAAGGCTACGTCGACGGCGACACATTCGTGGTGACGGATGCTTTTCGCCTTCCTGTTGAAGGAACCGAAACACGAGTCAACGCACAAAACGAGGCGAACGAATATCTCATCCAGTATTTGGATCTGTGCCGAGCGCAGGGTCGGCCGGAGAACGTTGTGGGCTGGTATCATAGCCACCCGGGGTATGGTTGCTGGCTCAGTGGAATCGACGTTGAGACGGAAGCTATGCAGCAGCAGTTTCAAGATCCATTCTTGGCAGTAGTTATTGATCCCGATCGTACCATCAATGCCGGCAAGGTGGAGATTGGGGCCTTCCGCACATACCCCAGCAGCCACAAGCCGGACCAGTCTGGCTCGGTCACATCAGATGGATTCCAGGCCGTGCCTCTGGCCAAGGCTGCAGAGTTCGGAGCTCATGCCAGCCGTTACTACAGTGTGGAGGTATCACACTTCAAGAGCACCTTGGACTCGCACCTGCTCGAGCTTTTATGGCACAAATACTGGGTGCAAACGCTGAGCCAGAACCCGCTTTTGACTAACCGCGACTACGGCAACAAGCAAATTCTGGATTTGAGCTCCAAAATCAAGGAAGCAACCGCGAACATAGTGAGGAACCGCGCGACGCAGACCATGATGATGGGTGGGGGTAGCAGCAAGGCACTGGATCAAGCTGTAGACAAGCTGGCAAAGGACGCCAATCTCATTGCTTCCAAAGAGAAATCTGGGTTGATGGCAGGACAGATTAAAGCAAAGGTGTTTAACGACCTAGGGGCATCTGGAAATTCATGAATTTGGTGTGGAGAAGTGTAGCCAAGCTATCTGGCTAGTGCATAAAACAACGTTCCTGACAAAAGGGTTCATAGATGGCGTTTAGAGGTGTAAATGGGAAATGATTTGATGATAAATTTGATGAACTCTCTTGGCAGCTTGATTGTGTGCCTGTATCAGCTGTCAAACTTGCCTTGCATGCACTCCCGAGTGACGAAAGAGCGAGGCTGATCTGGTGCCAGATAATAATTACCGAGGACCCTACAGGAAACTTGCGTTGGTGGCCTCCATGCCCCTGCATCTAGTGCGGTGACGATGTCTGCAAAAGGCCTGTGAAGCTGATGCAGATCAAAGTCCGGAGTAGTAGACACCATCAACAGACAGGGCCGGTGACTTGTGTGTGTATTTTGCGAGAGCCACTCAGCCCAGGCGAAAGTACAATGGGACAAAACCAGGTAGTTTTAATTGATTGTGGAATGGCGTGATAAAATGACGGATATGGGAAATGCGTTGCGTGTTTTGGGCTTGGACAAAGCTCTACTTGCGGATGGATGGTTCCGGAGAAGCTTGGGACGGCAATAAAAAAGCAACTTGATGACGTGGATGGTTAATAGCCAAGAACTAGTGGTTCGAGCCAACGCAAGCTCACCGGATTGGGTGCAACCGTGAATTTCCCACGTTTCGACGGCCTTGCACGTGAAGTAGGCGCCTCTGATGGCATTGACATTTCTGTCAGGCTGATGATCTCCTAAATGGGTGATCGCCAATGCAGACTGACTGGATACAGCTGATGTGTGACTATATATCAACTGATAAGCGGTGATGCACAGCGCATCACTTTGGGTAAATAAGAGGCAATGATGATGATTTCTGATTATTTACAGCCTAATGTCATCGCCTATGTACCGAAAGCCTTCGGTACCCAGGGCTAGGAAATGGAGCACAAAAGGGGACCAATTTTAAGATGAAGCCGGACCGGAAGACAATGCACAGCCACGACAAATGTTACAGGACAGGTGCACCAACTTGCAACCAAACGGCCTAGCTGTCCAAGGTTTTAAGCGCCTGGTACTCAGTAATTATGTATTTGCTCACTGTACTAGCACACCAAGTTTCACGCTATTTGAACAGTGTCAGATTTAGATTAAACTCACTGTATAATGGTTGCAACATCCAAAGACGGCGGCCGCACCAGCGACTGGTACCTGAGGCTATTGGTTGTATTGGTTGTATTGGTTGTATTAGTTGTAAGCACTTTAGATAGACAAGGCCGTAACACAATAAAAAAGCCTGGCAGAGGCCCTTGGCACATGAATTGTAGATTCCATAAAAGAAAAGAATAACAATGTCACAGTGGGGAAAATCTTTGTTGATGAGGATCATGGATGGCTTGTGCTGGGCTGAAGGAAGGGGGTGGGAAAAGGGAAGCCAGGGGGAGCTCGGGCCAAGCGATGGTGGGTTCCTTGACGTCATGGACCGATCAGTACGATGAAACTATTTTGACACGATCAACAACGGAACGCCCCAATTGCGAATGCAATGCAAACACTGCCGGAGGACAGCTACCTGTAATGGCAAGGTGTGTGAATACGGGAGACGTACATTGTTTTTCAATTACTGCCAAAGACACATCTATTAAAATGTACCATTTGGTTCGTCGTGGCTGGCTGGAGGAAACGATGTTCGTGAAAAGCAACATGATGCACAGTGTTCGTAGCTTCACATGTTGTATGATGCGAAGTTGTTGTCGTGCGGCAGCATATTAATACAGTAAGGCGCATTGGAGGGAGACAAACTCAATCTAGACGAAGTTTCTCGTCGCATTAGGTACCTAGATTGGAACCCTCCTGTACTAAAACCGCAAAGTTGCCCAGAACCTTGACCCAGACTTTTTCGATGCTCTCCTAACGTCATGATACGTAAACCCAGGGCACGTTGCCGAGCATCATGTACCACAACCCACTAATAAGGCGGTGTCTTGTAGGTTCGAGTTCGAATAACTTGCTGGGATAGTTACCGTACAGTACATTGGCGCCCATGCAGGCTGGCATCAAAGACGCATACTGGCCGTCGCTGAGTGGACGAGAGAGAGAGACTGCATTCCATTCCACCACATCAAGGCTCCGAGGGGGGATGTTTTGTCTCAACGTGGGTTGGAGGAAGCATCGTTGTCAGGGCTAGACTTGCGTGTCTTGAGGAACCTCTCTCTCGTTCAGCTGATCAGTCCACTGTGAACATGTCTTGCCTGTGGTAACTTGTAACTTGGTATCTTTGTTAAGGTTAGTTGACAATTCCTCGCCGTCACATCTTCAGAAGCCACTTGGCGTTGGTGACAGGCCACGAAAGCACAAATCTCGATCACCGATCCAAACCCCTCCATTAATTTCCCCTTCAGGCCTGTAGTTAGGCGCACGCCTCTCCCCTAAGGGCCGAGCGCTAGGGCCTACCGCACCTCTGGTGTCCACAGGAGCTCTGCTAGACTGCCTGCACACTGCTGGAGCTCTCCGGTTTTGGAGCGTCGAGACACAAGATGCAGGAAAACATGGAAACCCAACCTTTCGACCTCTCCCACACCCACCACGCAAATCCATACTTTTCCCTCCCATCATCCACACCCCCCCTCCCCTCCCAATTACGCAAGAAGACGGCACTTGGAACTGCGAGTCTTGCCTGAGAGCCTGCACCGCTCCATAATTACTCCTAGTGACGCGCTCATTGGCTGACGCTCAGCCATTCGATGGGCTCGACTGGCCGCGTCAATGACGTACTCGTCGCTCTGGTACAACGTCACTCCCTGAATTGGCCAAACCAAGCTTCCGCTTCAGCTAGCTTTGTACTCCCCTGTCGCCATGGAAGCCCTCCTCAGACGCTGCAGCAACTGGCCCAGCGTTTGGTTCCGAGGCAGTTGGTTATAAACACCGCCCTGCCTCCAGCCCAGTCTGCACTGAACCTTTCTCTCCCTTCCTCATCTTCTCACGCCTTGCAATCAATATACCCCATAATAACGATTCCTGTGATACCCAAAATACCCTGAATTCATTCGACAAATTGTCAACCTGCTCAATTCACACTGTTCAAAGCAGCCGACTACTATTCCCAAGACGCGGAATCTGCTTTCCATACTCGAACACAACTAAAACACCTATCACCGAGATACCCATTTCGCTTTACTAATTAAAACCGATATCCGCATTTAATACATCATTATTTCATCATGGCTACTCCTGCTGTCAACAAGCCCACCGACACCAAGGTGAAGGAGGAGGATATCAACCGCAAGCTGCAAATCTACGGCATCTTCACCGCGTTCCAAAATGGCAAGACGCCCTCGGTATGTGTAGCCAACTAGATATGATTGCGGTTCCGTTCATCATGTACTGACAGCCCTTTAGAACGACCAGATCGACGTCGCTCTTAACAGCTTCCTCGAATCAAAGGCCCTAAGTAAACACGACAAGCTCTCCAAGGAGGGACAAAGCCTGGTGCAGGATACCAGGGAAGTCGTGCGACAGGCAAAAGAGCTCTTGCTCTCCAAGAATGAGGGCAATCTCATCCAGGACTTCATCTGGCAGACGACTCAGTTTGATCCCAAGGCTGTCAGCGGTCCCAATGCCCCGGTCAGCAAGGACATTGCCAAGCGTGATGGGGACGAGGCTTTGCAGGGCTTGAGGACTTTGGGAACACTGCTCATCACCAATGGCCAGTTCCGAAAGCTACGTGAGTACACCACCACACGTGAATAATCCCAAGATTTAGTAACTTACAAATACAATGATATAGTCAAGGATGCCACTGTGCTTGCGCGCGACATGGTCGGCGATGGTGCTTCCAACGCTGCCAACTTGGTCCGCCCTTCAGAAGAACAACTCTCTCAGATTGACCAGGCTGCGCCAGATAACACATGGCACGAGGCTCCCAAGTTTTCCAAGGACGACTTGAAGAATCAAGCCAAGGGAATCTACGGCGGTAATGCCAAGAAGGACGCCAAGGATATTGCAGCCGCTGCCACTGATTCCAGCCAAAATCCCCACGCTGATGGTGGAGAGGCAGCCAAGTCGGCCATCAGCAAGAAGATTGACGAAAACGTGGACGAGGAGACCAAGGAGAAGATCCGCAAGCGCAATGAAGAGTATCGCCGTAAGACCAGAGAGTATCTGAATAAGAAGATGCCTCAGGAGCGCAAGGATCAGGTCATCTGGCGCCTGAAGAAGATTGTTCTCGAATGCCAGCAGCATCCTGACTATTCTCAGGCTATCCAGGCCTTGTTGAGACTTGCTGAGGAGTATGGCAAACATGGTAGCAACTACAGCAAGGGATCTGCCGGCTCCGCCAAAGAGGCCCGATCTGGGTTCGCCGCCGCTGAAGCTGATTTGCGTACCCTCCTCGAGAGATTTGCCAACGGCACATCCACCGAGGACCTTTGGGCCTCAATCGGTCAGATCTACGAGGACGCTAACAAGGACCCCGAGCTCAAGGGCTGGTTCAAGAACTTTGATTCGTTCATCAGGCGCTGCCTTCTTGAACAGGGCTATGTCCTGGAGGATGCTTCTACCCATGAGTGGAACCGTCTTAATGAACAAGGTCGATATCTACTCCGTGAGAAGTATCGCAGTCACACCAACCGTGTTGTCGATGAGCTGAAGTTCATCGCCGACCAGTTTGACCAAGATTCGCAGAACAAGGCGTTCGGTGCTTCAGTCCAGAAGCTGTTCAAGGATCTCGGCAACGACGAGAATGGCAAGGCGGCCTTCAAGCCCCATCTGCTCAAGGATCTGACCGAGGTCATCATCCCCGGCGTTCTGGAGAACATTGCATACATTCCTATCCCCAGAATCGAGTACTCTGATCCCAAATTCGATGCTATCATTGAGAACCTGGTTCTTGAGAGCGACAACTTCATGCCCAACATTCTTGAAATTTCCAGTGATAACTACTTCCGCTGGGGTCGCAAGAAGATTGCCAACAAGAACAAGAACACCATTGACATTAAGGTGTCTGGTGTCCAGATGGATCTCCGAGACGTCAGCTTCCATGTTAAGCGTAAGGCTGGCTTCCCCAAGATCACTGACACTGGTGTCGTTGACATTCTTCTCCCCGGAGATGGTTTCTCCTTCCGCATGAAGGTCTCCACTGCCGACAAGCACGATAGCCAGCACATGTTCAAGGTTGAGAAGGTTGATGTTGATGTCAAGGGCTTGAAGCTCAATGTCAAGCAGTCTAAGTACAAGCTTCTCTTTGCTCTTGTCAAGCCTATTGCTCTCAAGGCTCTGCGACCCGCCTTGCAGGCCGCTATTGAGAAGGCTATCAAGGATCAGTGTAACGAGCTTGATACTTTCCTCTTTGAGGTGAAGAAGGAGGCCGACCGCGCCAAGGAGCAGATCAAGAACGATCCTGAGCAGGCCGTCAACATCTACAAACGTTACTACGACGCCGCGCAGAAGCGCATGCTTCAGGGCAAGAAGAAGGCCAAGGAGGCTACCGAGGACAAGAAGGTCAACGTTGCCATGACCAAGCATGACAGCATCTTCCCCGAAATCTCCCTGCCAGGCGGCATCAGCTCCAAGGCTACTGAGTACAAGGACCTGGCTGCCAAGGGTGACAAGTGGGAGAGCCCCGTCTTCTCCATTGGCAACGCCAAGAAGAGCACCAACATTCCACCCGCTCCCAAGATTGAGCGCAAGTCTCACCCTGTCAGCAACGGCCACTCTAATGGCCATGCTAACGGCCACGGCAATGGTCACACCAACCTGGCCAGCAACGGTAATGGATACGGCAACGGCAATGGCTTTAGCAACGGCGGTTTGAACACCAAGCCCGCAGTGCTTTTGCCGGTGCCTGTACCTGTGGCTGCGCCTTCCAACAGCCAGTTGGCTGCAAACACATTCACAGCGTATTAGAATTACGTATGGGGAGGGAACGATGAGATTCGATGGGGACGATGTGTGTCCCGTGAAGAGAGAAAGTAATGCGAAACATAATACCCAAATAATCCCAGGCTGTCGACTCGACTTGACTCGAGGGGGCCGGATTTTGAAACTGCTTGCAAAATATGATACCACCTGTCTGCAGCGATTGCGGATGGGAGAAAAAGGAGGAACTGTAATGGAGATGGGATGGAAGGGGATTTGAACAACGCCGATCATTTTCTGAATGGTTTTCCTAATGTCATTTTTCTACTTTGTAATGTTTTCATTATTCTGTGTCTGTATGGTTAGTGATAGTTTGTAGTATTATGATGATATTATTACGGTTGACTCGAACTCTTGATTGGAATGTGTATGTTTATTGAGTACCATTCTTTAACTTATTTAAGTGTGACTTAACCGGTCTTCCAACGATTGTCAGGAAGCATTTTGGCATAATGTCTGTGAAGGTTTCTTTGACATGTTTGTCTGCTTCATCGTTGACATCAGAATTGTTGTCATGAGCTTTTGCTGTTGGGAGCAAGTACCATGTACGTACGTAAGCCGCGGTGGCTATGGGAAGGGACGACGTCACAGGCACAGGCGATGAGCGAATAGACATGAAACGTTGAATCAATGACACGGCTGGCAACCAGACAGCAAAAATACGCCTCTGCCTATATATCCTCCATCAGCAGTTCAAATTCTCATTCATTTCAGATGACGCTGAACTGAGAAGAGGAAAAATAAGCCATGACAAAAGTTACAGCAGCACCAGCTGCGACACCGGCACAGTCGTCAAGCGGGGAGCAGCTCAACGTTGTCCACCTGACGGCGGAACAAATCCATGCTCTTCTCGATATCTTGACGCATCATGAGACGTATGCAGAGACTGAGGGCTTCAAGACTGCAGATGCAGTAGCGAACTATGGGTTCCCGTTTGCGCGGACGACGCAGATACCAGCCTCTGTCGGGAATAGCCGCTCCGCCACGCCAACGCCATTTCTCAACGGTAAGGATAAGAATAACGGGACAAAGAGTGACCGCATCGATAGCGATGATGAGGCAAAACATCCGGCTGTACAGTCAACTTCGCCAGTCCTGCAGACACTACTGACGGGCATCCTCTTGTCGTTCCCTGGGATGGAGAACCTGCCCCCCTCATTCTGGTCCGTCTATATGCAAGGCCTGCTTGCGCGGTTCGGTGAGGCAGATTTGTCAGAGAGTTACGACAAGGGTGTGATGGGCACGCGCAAGTTGTTGGCAACGGGGGCGAGCTCCATTGTTGAGATGGTGGCGCGCGGGGTTCTTGGTGGAGTGGAGAGGCGGAGCAAAAAGAATGTGGAGGAGAGTGATGAGTTGCCGGCAACAGGTACAGATAGAGAAGGGAAACAAGAGACGTCTGAGAAGAAGTTGAAAGAAGGAGAGTATGATCACAGCAAGGCTGGTGATTTGGAAAGAGCGTGGGATGACTTTGTGGAGGAGTTGGTGTATGGTGATTTGGTGGATGACATGTTTGAGCATTTGGCAAAGACGGGGGATTTGGATGCTCATTCGTCTCTTGTCAAAGCTGCAGCCGACTATGCCATCATTCAGTAAGAACCTCATACCCCTTTACTCACCAAAATCCATATGGGATGTACGATACTGACAGAAACACTCAACCACACTATAGTCTGGCTTCTTTTGTCCATCATACATTTATCCACCTCCCCGAGGGCCGCTATCTCCTCAAACTCATAGAAAACATCAACAATCTAATCCCCTACAAGATGCTGAAGCAGACACTACGGATAGGCAATGCCGCCACTATGATTAATGGCCTGATGCGCCTGCTCCTCGCCAAGCTGAGCGTCACTAGCGTTACTAACTGGGTCGGACTGACGGCGAACCCAGATGACGGGATGAACTTACTACAACGTATCATATCGGCTGTGCTAGCTTGGGATATGTCCGAGTTCCGTAAGGGTTCCGGGAAGATTGAGAAGCTCAAAGAAGGGGAGGGGAGGCCGACGGAGGAGATGTTGCAGGCGATTCGGAAACATGTTGATGCGTCACGGCGTGAGCATGATGATTTGCGCGCAGAGAGTTTGCGGAATGAGCAGTCCATCATTGCTACAATTCTCAACGCATCCGATCCAGTTATGGCCTCCAAAATCAGCGATATCCAACACGAGAAGTGTCTGGAGTATTATTCTGCGCTCTTATCCGCCCGCGACCGCGATGCCATCACCACAGTACTTTGCAGACAACCCCCGGATCTCTTCACGCACGTGGTCAGAGGCTTCCTCGACGCGTACGACCCTATGATCCGAGGTGTGCACTCACGCATGGACCTGCGCAAGTTTGTCCAAGAGGTGCAGGACCTGATGACGGTTCTGATCCAGCAGGGTAAACCGATTAAAGTCGCGAGCACTAACAGCGGCGGCGGGAAGATGGAGGAGAGGATGTCGAGCGTGGAGGATTATGTGATGCTGATTAGGGAGCAGAGGGGGGTGATATATGGATGGTTGCATTCGTTGGCGAAGAAGTGTCCGGATGTGTGGGAGCATTTGCGGGTTTGGGCAAAGGATGTGGCTGTTAAGTTTCGGGAGCCGGGGAGAGATGGTTCTGCTACAAAGAGTGAGAACGTCAAAGCAAAGGGCTTGAGTGAGGGTCTCGGTAATCTCTTTGCTTCTCTTGATCAGTCAAGCCAAAAGCCCATTCTCGCTGCTATTGACGCGCACGCCTCATATCTCGCCTCTCTGAGCACCCTATCCAACACACGCCTACAACAAATCGCAGACGCTACCTCAGACTCCAAATCTTCCCCAGACAACGCCCACAACTACAGCGGAAAACTCGGCCCGGGCGTCTACTTGGCGCGATGGCACCATCTTTTGGACGAAACGCTCATTACACCTTCAGAGCCGCCGCACAAACCTAGCGCAATGCGACACGGTAGAGATGTGAAGCATATCATGGCGATGGGCAAGTCCAGTCTAGCGGAGGGTGGCGGTGGCGAACAGAAGAAAGGGGGGGTTAGAGAAGAAGAAGAAAAAGGAGGGGATGAGGCTAGGAATGTAGAGGATCAGGTGCCTGCTGCGCCGGATGTGAAAGTGGTGGTGGAGGTGTTGGGGGAAGGGTTTAAAGGGTTGGTGAGGGAGAGGAGGGCGGAGATTGTGGCGTGATAGGTGTTGGAAGAGATGGGAAGAATGTGAATTTTCTATGATGTGTTCATTACTACAGACAATGAATGCCGTTGAGATTAGATATACAGAGTTTCTAGATAGATTGATAAAGAACTTGGCAAACACTCAGGGGTCATTTTATTCTATAATGCTCAAATTGAGTTTTACACTTATCTAGAGATAATATAATGAGGCTGGCGATTGACCTAATTAACTGCAATAGATCATTGTGAACTCATGCCTGACCTTGAAAGTGTCTGCCTCCCGTTTGGCTCATGACTGGCTGTGTTTTGGTTATATCGCGAGTAGAGCCTAATTCCCTATTTTTTGCACTGGGCAATGCCTGTTTATGGTAAGGCCAAGAACTAGTAAACAAAGCAAAATAATGGACAGCATGAAACTTAGACTATCAAAAGTACAGATCAAGGTGAGACTTCCTAAGCTCAGGTTGTATACCACGCCTTTTGATGTATGAGTTGCGTGGAAGTATATACCTCCTTTTTAGCAAAATAACTGCTCCCTAACTGCTGTCATACAGATTGCCCAAAATAAGTCCAAATTAACTCCCAAAAACGAAGATCAACAAACACAATGCGATGGCTCGTCATATCAGCTAGTGTCCATCTCCAGCTCAAGTCTCCCAATGCTGTTCGTGTCCCCCCAATTTTAAGGGGTAGGCAGCCAACTTGAATTCAGTGACCGTCGCCGAGCCGGAATCTTAACCCGTATGTTTGTCCTTGGCCTACGTAGCCACTCGTTGGCGATACTTCTAGTTTCTACAACGTCGTCGTCATCGTTTGCTATGAGTGGTGTATTTTCGTAAATATGGACGGAGTAGGAGCATCGCGGGGATCTTTGTCGTATCGTTTCGTTGGTTTCGTGTGTGGTTCTTGGTGGTGTAGCAGGTGGTGAAAGACTCCTCCTGCGGGAGTGAGGCCTGCTTTTGGTCTTTGAAAGTCTGCGAAGCCGCAAGGCGGATGGGGATTCGTTTTGTATATTGTTGGTTGTGGTAGGATTAGTTAATCCCAGAACCTCCAAGGCCTCAGCCCATGACTGCTCTTGCTGCACCTGCGGAAATGCATAACACATTCCCACATCCTCCACTTCACCAGGAGGAGTAATAACAGCAGCGGTGGCGGCAGCACCCATAACAACATCATCATCACAAGTTTCTTCTGGTATCTCCCACGGTGGCTGCGTCACTGGCGTTGCCGGTAGAGGTTTACTGATGAGCGTCGTCCAGTCTTGCTGACTCGTAGGAGCAGCAGCGCGGCGCTGCCTCTGTTGCAGTTTGAGCTCCTGTTGTCTTCGCTGTGCTAGGACTATCCTGGCGAGCTCGATGATGGCGATGCGCGCAGCGTCGGGGAGTTGGTCGATCTGGCCGACACAATATGCCAGGCCATCGATGAAAGACTCGAGACTTGATTGTTGTTGGTGCATTGAAAAGCAGGAAGATGAAGGGTTTTGGGCGTTTTCATCATCCTCTTCGTTGATGAGATTGATGATTTCTGTAAACCCATGAGCGTTTATGTCGTGTAGTCCTGTTGGTGAACATGCATAATCGCCCGTTAGGTCGACATAGTCCACTGGCACCACATCATCCGCAATCATTGTCTCATCATCCAACACTTCAATGTCATCCTCATCCTCATCCTCGTCTCTCAGTCCAGTACCTGTCGCCGCCGTTGATGCCTTGTGCCTCATCTTGGTCTTATCGTATACTATCCGCACCAACCTGTCCCTCCAGATGAGCTTCATCCGCACCCCTGTGATCTCCTCCAACTTCCTCACCAACAACATACACAACCCACAGCTCTTTCTCGAAAAGTAAATTTCAAAGGCTGGCCGAGTGCCGTCCTCCCAGCGCGCGCCCCTGAGCATACGCAGATGCTGCCGCCGCACGTTACCAAGGTCCTGTGTTATGTTGAAGGTGCTTAACAAGACAAAAATGGCATGGACAGCAAGTTTGACTTCAACGTGTGCACCAGCATAGATTCCCCTGTAGGCTTCTCTGGATTGTTGCTCTAGTATTCCAGTAGCGTTGCGGTGCGGGTTGCATATAATGTCAAATGGACGACCCATCTTAATGGCAAGAATCTTGCCCACGGCGATGGCTCTGCGTGTCCAGATCTCGTTTGATAGCACGCTCGGCCCGGCATCAAGCAAGTCTCCAAGACGGCCAACACCATGGCCGCTTTCTGCCCAGGCGAGCACGATGCGTCGGTTGCCGCCCTGTGCAACAAGCGACAAGAAGCCGACGGTTTTGCGCTCGAGTCTGGTGGCTATTTCAGAATGTGACAATTTCTTCTTTGCTAATTCGTGTGTGAATGTGAAAACTAAGTTTGGCCCAATGACTTCGACTCGCAACGTCGCCTCCTTAGGGTCGATGATGTGGTGAAAGTAAAACAATGGCGATGAAGATCGAAATGTGGCGTCAAACTCTGAATTTCCTTGTTGGCTATGTATGCTGTCGGACATGATAGCGAATTCGTATATAGTTGAAATTTAATGAGATAGAATGGTGAGCCTTTAGATCGTGATGGTGTGGTTGTTATGTGTTGTAGGAGTTGTTACTCTGCCAGTCCGTGTTAGTCAATCAGCCTGTGTCTTGCATTGCCATCCACGACTCTTTCACACTTACTCTCCGCACTAGCAATAACTTGCAAATGCCTTTGATGACTTAGTGCGAATCTTAATATGGCTTCAAACATGGAGAATAAAGAAAATTATAAACGATTTGGTGAGAGGCGAGGCGTGCGAACAGCAGAGAAAGGTGCAGTGGGAGTTCAACTCGGAACATGCGCATTCGGCGTAAAACATAGAGTCAGCACAGAGCGGTAAGATCACCACCTATAAGCAGCGGTGTACCAGTCAGCAAGATTCCCCATAGCGCACACAGTAAAAGAATGGAAGGGGTAAGGAAACCACAGAGTTATACAAGGATAAAAATATAACGAGAGATTCCAACAGAGCGTTGACTAGCGAGATGCGGCTTAGGCGGCCGATCTCTTCATAAACAAAGCATGCAAGCCATCATTAATCAGAGAAATATGAAAGTAATCCTTGATGATGAACGGGAAGATGGGGAGGGACGTATGTGTTGGTGGCGAGGGGGGATGATGGTGAGGGAGAGAAGTGAGGGTATGTAGTCTGTGGAGGAGAGTAGTGAGGGCATCGTGGAATTTTATAAACATATAGACCTAATGTGAAGAAGACGTGAGCAAGATGACCAGGGGATAGTCAGTTGCAAATGCCCAGCCGAAAAGCTTTACAATACAACCACATCCCAGCCAAGTGGGTGCTGTGGATGGCGCGTGGGCAAATCATCTAATTCAACTCAAGGGGGAGTATAAACAAGTGAGAAATAGTACCGGTAGGACTCGCATCTAATCAAAAGAAGTACGCATCAGATACACTTCAGTCATCAATCTCTAGCAGTGATACCTATCACAACATACAAAGGCATGTCACTAATGGCACTCAGACAACAGACAAGATGAAGAGAAAAGACGGGGACGGGTCGAATTGAGTAACAGAATGACCCAAGGGTGGGGGAATCTCATTCATACATCTCAAAAGAAAAAAAAATCTATGACCGTACGCCCAGTTTCCCAATTTGCCCGCTACCCCGATATTTTCATGAAAGCAGAAAAAAAGAGTTTCAACTTTTTTTATTCCATCATTTCATTACTACTTTTTGTTGTTGGAGAGAGTTTTGCGTTTCCCCAATTTACTCCTCCTCAGACTCCTCCTCGTCAGCCTCAGCAGTAGTCTGGGCAATTCGGTCCAAATCACGCTGGCCGGACTGGGTGATACGGCGGCCACCCTTCTCCTCGTCGTGCTCAAGGACACCAATCTTCTCGAGGGCCTGCATGACCTTGCGGTCAACGGAGCCGGAGGCGTCGACGTGCTTGGAAGGGCGCGAGCCACGGTTCTTGGCGGTGCCGTGGACCTTGCGGAGACGGCCGACACCAACGGTCTTGCGGAGGTAGACGTGGCGGGCGACGGAGGCGGCGCGGACGTAGAACCAGTCAATGTCCTGGGGAGGGAGCTCCTTCGCAGGGCCGGTCTTGACAGTGTCGACCCAACCTTTTTTTTATCTCGTTAGTCCAACATGTCCATACTGTAAAAAGATGTACTGCAACAGTCCATAGGAAGACATAGGCAGCTTCGTATTAGAATATTACTTACCAGGGATGGGCAGCTTGCCCTGACGCTTCAAGAAAGCCGAGTAGGCAGCGATGAACTTCTGCGCCTATTCATGACAAAAAAACAAACCCATTAGCAATTATTCCGTCATCAGAAGTCTTTCGACTCCCTCGCGCCTGCTCCTCAATCCCAGTATTCTGCCCTCATCCAAAGCCCGCTGCGCAAAGCCCATGAGCACACGACCCCGTATCAACGCAGTTGGTCACCCTTTTTTTGAGGAACTTTCAAAAGAAGGTATTTTCAGAACCCCCAGCTAACGGGGCCGTCGTCATGTTTCTTATTTCTTCGTAGCAGCAGCAGCGGACAGCTTCAGAGGGCTTCCTGTAGGGAAAAGTTTGCCAAGTCGTCGAGGGTTGGTCGGGTTTGGTGCATGTTGATGGTTTTTTTGGAGTGCGCGTGCACTTCTCGTTTTGGACTGTTTTTCTTGGGATATGGTTTTTCTGTTTCAGGGAACACCTACATCGACATCGCGAACGGTGACTCCGCCGGTCATTTTTGCGGTATTGAGGGGGGGTGTTGGGTGGGTGGGTGGGTGAGGATGTTGAAATGGTCGACGGATGACTGGGCGTGAGGGTCGAGAGGTTCAAGATGAGGGACTCGCGAGATGGTGAACTTTTCCCCCATTCTAGGGTTTGTGGCCCTACCGGGAGCAATTTGCCAATTTCTGGTGCGGGAGGATGACTAAGGAATAGGCTTGTGGTCAGTGCGCTGGTGGAGAAAAGCTATGGGTCAATGTCACGTGGATTTGACTACACATTCAGTGTGGGGCTCTCCCATGCTACCGTGAAAGAGCCAGTCTGTCTATTCCTGGATTTGGTTTGAGTTGTACAACAGTATGGACGTTCTTGTATGTCTCTTATTCTTAAGCTATTTACATTATTATATGCATAAATCTTAGCGATGAGCGCAAGCCCAAGCCTGTTATCCCTAGAATCACCAGCCCAGATTCTACTACAACATCACTTCTTAGATATGAAAGGCATACATGCTTCTACTAGTCATATGTGATGGTAAATAGAAAGACAGCTCAATTCTGCCATCTGCTTCATAACTTAAAAAAAAATGCCCATGAGACTTTTGTGCTTCCGAGGTATATGAAACTCGCATGCATTAAAGTGCAGAATACCACGCCATAACGCCAACTTGAGGGCAAGAACCCATTCAGAACCTTGATCCAATTCGCCATGTTTCCAAATTATTTGACAAAAACCATTAATGAACCCTTTAAAAAGACTTTCTTCCATTAGGCCCATTTAGCCAATACTGCCATGATTGTCACACCAAAAGCCACGCAGCCAAATGCAAACAGTTGAATCTTCATCGGCGCCTTGCGCATGTGTGGGTTGAACATGAACTCATGGGCAAGAAGCTCCACTAGTCCAGTATACATGAGAATACCCGCACTGATAGCATCAAAAATACCATTGACCAACTTTTGCGTGTTAGCATTGTTGGGCTTGGCACCGATGCCGGCAGCAATGCCAACTGGCGCTGATAGAGCGAACATGAGACCCAACACCCATGGCAGCCACTGTTTCTCCTTTGGCCATGGCGCAGTGGCCAATCGAGAGCCTAGACCCAAGCCCTCAAACATCTGATGAAAAACAAGAACAATTAGGAGAATGACGAGCTCGTCGGTTGTGCCAAGAGTGAGACCAATGAAGATGCTATGGAACACCACTCCAAACTCGAGGATGAAGATTGCTGTGAGCTGTCCAGCTAGGCCGCCGTGTGCGTCACCGTCCTTGTGTTCACGGCTATGAGCAAGGTGGTCCTCTCCTCCAGGTGGATAGCTGACGTCGTCGGGGAGGCCGGGAATAGTCGTTGGGTCGGGACCATGCAAGCCACCACTGCTCTCGACATCGTGAGGGCAAGGCGGAGCAACAACGTCATGGCGGTTCTTGCGAGACTTCTTTAGTGACATCCCGTCCAAAGTTGGATCTGATTCACTGTCGGACAGACTGCTATGGTGGCTGTGTGAATCATCGTCGCCACCCATCCTCGCGGCCAGCAGCTCGACAAAGAACATGACCATAACTGTCATCAATCCGATAGCCAGGGCCCAGGGGTAGTCGCCCAACCGTGGTTCCAAACAAGGGTCTGATAAGTTCTCGATTGCCGGGTCCAGAAGATGCATCCATGCCGTGGAAATAATAACTCCCGTGCCGACATATTTGCAAATGAAGAAGGTGAACTTGGGAACGTGCATCTTGTTTTGTCGAGCGAGGAAAATGGGAGCCAAGGCTCCAAACATTGATGCCGCCATGATGATGAAGATGGAGCCAATTCGGAGACCCCGTTGACTCAGATCAACGGGCATTCCATTGCAGTTCTCCGCCTCGGCCATGATGGCTGATCTTTTTTAACTCGGTTGTTTGTGAAGAGTGACTTGTTCTATAGGTGAAAGGCAAGTTGATGATGATGGTGAGGCGGCCCGTGTTATATGTAGCAAAGCGCTCAGGTGGCAGTGAGACGACAACTGTTAATGAAGCTACTATGAGTGCCTTGATTACTTGCAGCACTCCACAAGAGCCACTTTCGTGTGTCTGAGCAACGACCTTGATGGCCACACGCGACCGGGTTCTCGGCGCACTCTCTCAACAGCGCCAGCCAGCCACGAGAGGCGACAGCCAACAGGGCAGCGATCTTGATTCTGGATCCCGGAACTGCGATGCCGAGAAGATGGTTCAGGCCAAGCCCATTGAATGCACAATGGCGATTGCCCAGGCGCCAAGAGAGTCTGACAGGCAAGGACCGTCTGCTAGCAGTAGGTAGACCGGAGAAAGGCCAGATAAGGAAGGGAAGGATAATAAGTGTCCAGGGGGAACTCCAAGTCGTCAGCAGCTGGTTCCTTCCCGGATCTGAACTTTGATATGCGCGCACAGGGTTACTGCAACGGGTTTATCTAGAAAAGGTGGCAATACTATTTGAGGCTCGCTTAAGTGGTGAGAAGTGCAGGATCTCTTTTTTGTATGCCTGCGCGAATGTAGAATATTCCTTGGGGAATAATGAGGGTGAGAAGAAGACAGAGTGAGTTGACAGAATGCGCGCAACTTGATCAAGACACGAGGAGGAAATGACCGGGAAGGTTCAAGAAACTCTTAGAAATGGTCGAACAAAGCCACGATGGAGGCGCCTAAAAAATAAAAAAAGTAGCTCAAGGTGCTGCTATGCAAAAGACTGTGTATTTTCCTCAGAGGAGTGAAGAAAAGAGAGCGAGCATACACGTCAGTGTTAATTAGTGCGCGAAAGAATGAATGGATGGGCGAGCAGAGCAGCAAGCTCAAGGACTTGGAAGGATCTGGGGTCTGTCTCCTTGCGCGCATTCCCCTCCAATGCGAGAACCCTGATGGTCTCAGGTCTCCCTCCAGTACCCTGCCCACTCACACCCTCTTATTCGAGTCAGATTCCAAGACACTGGCAAATGACCCCGAGCGGCGCGGGCAAGACACGCGCGGTCTGGCCCCTCTAAAAAGGCATTAAGTTTGATACGGAGTGTTTTTCTTTAAAATGTTTCTCCGTTCAGCGGTGTTTCCGTTTATTATAAACAGATTGAAGTTGATGGTGGTGATTGAGGTGCAATGATGGATTTACGAAACCCCTGGAACAGCGCTGAATGAACGTCCCCGTCGCAGCGCAGGATCCGCTATCAGTTTCCGCGTTTTTATTCACGCAATCCCCTGACACCCCGCAAAGATATTTCATTTCTTTCCACCAATTTCAGCACTTAGGTGTATGGTCCCCGGAACAGCGGCAGAACAACAACAAGATGGGTCTGCATGATATGTAATGCCTGATATACAGAATGAATAAAAATCGTGAGGAGGAGGGGGGGCATGACCAGCTAGCTGTGCAAAACATGCTCGTGGACAAAGCGACTTTTGGGCAACAATGGCAACAGTCTATGTCATGGCTGACGTGATTGGCCGCAGCGGCCACTTAACCGGCCACTCAGCCCCCCCATAACGACCCACGCTGAAAACGGTAGAGCTTAAAGGCGTGGTGGGACATCAGGGTTCTCAGATTTGACAACCATCTTATCCATCTACGATGATGAATCTATCAAGTAATACGAAGTACCACTTCCAGCTCGGCTATCGTAAAAACGCTCCTCTTGGCCAACACGCCCACTTAGACATTAGCATGTGGTTTGCAGCACGTCGCTGGGGCTGCATCGTGGATGACTATTTGTTTAGTGACTTGGCCACGTTGGAAATAGAAATGCCATAGTATCAAACCTTGAATAATTTGGTATATTGTATATAGTTAATCGTTTTCGATTAACTGAAATAACGCGCAAGCTATCAACAGTGTCAGCTTCTAATACATACCTGCAAACACTGATCTCATATACAGTTACAAGCCACATCCCATTAAAACAAATTTCCCCAAGCAAAACTCCTAAACCAATGCCTAAAATAACCACTTTTGCCCTATGCGCTTCCAGCGGCTCCCACGATAAACAACCACTTTTTTTCTCTTTCTCCACATCCATGTTATCGACCACCACAAACGAAAAAAAAAACGGTTGACGTCACGACGAGAACTGGATTTCCAGCCCCAGCGTCCGGAAAGGCTTATCTAGCCTCCTCAGATCGATACCACTGCCCAAGCTAAACAGCAGAGACTTCACTCGCCCTTCCCATATCACTCCCATGCGCAGGTTCTGATCCATCCTGGCCTTGAGCACCCCGGCATATTCTTCCTCCTCTGACTTCTTCTTGCCAGGGCTCTTTGGTGGGCTCTCTGCTTTTTCGGGTTTCTCGTCGAGTCTCCATTCTAATTTGGCTTGGAAACTGCGCTCGGGCGGCCTAGCCGGTGCTGTCTCGGGGGGTGGAGGAGCCGTAAAGGGCTTTCGCCAGAGCTCCATTCCGACTTGCCAACCGCTTTCGTAGCTGAATGCGTTGAACTCCATGCGACTGGCTAAGCTGCAACGTTTGCCTGCCATTACCGCATAGCTGACTACGATGTTTCCCATGAGTGGATTCATTGTCAAGGTTGCCGATAGTGGCGATCCGTTGTACCCGGGAAGTGTCGCAAATCTCGTTCCTAGACTGATGCCACCAGACTTGTTCAACGTGCCGTAGTATATCTCCCCGCCAGTGCTGAAGCGCCCATAAATCCGCTCTCTTTCCCCATTTCCATTGCTCGCCGGACATGGTGGTGGAGATCCATCGGCATCACCCCCAAAATTATACACGCCTCTCAGACCCAAAAGCCCGCCGTCCGACGAGGCCAAACCTTCGAATGCGTAGCGTCCCTTATCATACTGCGCCATCCCCAACGCCGTACCTCCATTTCTGAGATGCTGCCCTGATACCGCGCTGAACTGCAGCTGCAACGCCGAAGATATCCGCTTCACTAGCAGAGCTTCCAGCTGTGATTGTGGCAAGTATAGCCTTCCGTAAAACAGCGACGACTGTGGTCTACTGCTGTCGGCCAAGGTCTGCAGAGCGGGGTCCTGTCGAGTAAGGGGCGTCAACGGTCGGTGCGATCGCAGAAGCTCGGGAAGCTGCACATTCTGCGACTGGGGGGTCAAGAAAACCCTGAGTGGAACAGAAGAGTAGAGGTACGAGATGGAGCCGTCAACAACGCCAACAGAGCCGAGCTGGTAAGACGTCGCAAAGTTCGGGCTGGCGAGCGAGGAGAGCGTGAGTCGCAGGCCCTGCGGTGTCCGGAAGTTCAGTAGAGCTAATTGTCATCATTCCATCAGCGCCAATGTCCGAACATGGGAGAATGCATTTTACAGGATGATGTGGGAGTACACATACCATCAGACGTCGAATTCAGAGCGGCATACGAGTTATCGCGCCGCCATCCCGTAGCTTCGTAGAACGCGCCGTGAACATAGTCCATAAACTCGCGCATCTCAGCGCGCAATCGTCATGCTATCCTACAATTGTCGTGCTAGGTACTATAGCTAGATGTGTCGTAAAATGGTGGCATGTGAGCCAGATAGCTGTTATCGCGACTGACTAGACGTGATTACTTGAATGTGGAGTACACGGCAAAATCTCGGGGGAAATCGTCAATGTCTAAGCACTGGGGCATGTGCTTCTACAATAATGACATGATGGTGTAACAACATTTACGGATTGATACATTAATTGTATTGAAATCGGGTTTAAACTTTGTTATTGTAAGGATAGATCCATAGTCCATTGAAGGGGGCTGAATTTCGTCATCCGTGAGCGTGTTACCCACATACTCCATAACTCCCAGCACGCACAAGAAATCGATGGCATTGTACTTGTGGTAGACCGCGGCAGACCCGATGACTTGTCATTTTCTCCTTCATTTCGACATAGCTACTTCTCCAGAGAGATAGTTGCTCGCTTGCTCTAGATCATGGGCTCGGCCACCTCATCAATGAACGTGCTTCCCTTACACGAGGTACACGTGTTAATGGCTCAGTAGGAATGATGTGAGCCCCCTCAGCTTGACAGGCTTTGGATGAGGGACACATTGTCTCCCTTTAGCAGAATTTGGCCTATATGTTCATATCAGCATCAAGACTCAAGACTCATGAAGAAATTTATGCCACCTACCCAACGGTTTCCGTGTCTCCTTGTCGTTGGTCTTGGTGATCTGGCTGACCTCCACCGCCTCATCAATAACCAAGTTCATGAATTCATCAAAGCCCTGATCGGGTGTCAGTAGGAAGAAGTAATCAGCGGTCAACGGTGGACTAACTCGGATCTTTCCCTCGATGCGGATGGAGAGCTGCTCGTACAGCCAAACGCTAACAGTCGCATTCTGCACTAGTTAGAACTCGCTCTAAAGAGTATGAATGTAGCATGTGATGCCAAGAGAGGTAATGTAGCGTCCGAAAGAGTTCCAAAAGGCGTGGCATTAATAGCATGCTTTTGTCGAGGTATAACGGGAATCGGCGCATTGTGCTACCAGTTTGACGAGCGTTGCTTATCTGCATTCGTTTCCCACAGAGCAGACACCTGATTTCTCCCATGCGTAAATGCAAGCGTGCCAAACTTTGCGTAGCACTTGCCCAGCCCCATCTCCCAGTTCCTTCGATATGCCAGTATATGCTAGATGGCCTGACATCGCGCCTCTTGGAACTCTCTCGATTTCGGGATGCGTAGTAATCACAGAGACAAGTTCAGACTTACGGTTTGCAGCAACTTGAAGATCATGTTACTATCGCAAAACATTAGCAAAACCGCCCCAAAACAAAAGCCAAATCCCCAAAACAAAAGCCAAATCACAACCTCTTTTTTGGCGGGGCAGATCATGGGATGCGCAAGCTTACATCGGTGGTAGTAAAACACGGCGACCGCCGCCTCCTCCTCGACCTGTCATTGTGTATTGCGGTGGGTGTTCGAAGACCGGAGTGGTGTCTTTTGTCAATGGGATGCTCGAAATTGGTGTTTCGAGCTCAGGTCGTTCAAGGTAGCTGCGGTCAAGGGCGGATCTTGCGACAAGGCGGGATGTTTGGTACAGCAAGCTCGTCCAAAATCTGAGGTGGTCGGGTGGACTTTATTCCGGGTGTTGGAGATCTGGGGTCCACACTGGGCGAAGAGTGGGGTAGTTTGGATGCCAACGTCGACATAACATTTTCACTTCACATATCTCAGCTTCAATTCGAGTACAGCATCATTGACAGTTTTTTGTCATTAAAAATGTTCTTATTTATTTATTGAACATCATCATATTACTGTGGTCTGTGAGCTTGCATACTATAATGCTGCTGGGTAGTTGCGTGATGTTCTAAGGAACGCCATGAACTGATGCTGCTCCTGCTGTCATGACCAGTCCACTCAATCACACGTCGACCGCATCAGTCTCACTATATTCTTCCTAAAATGGTTCTATTCAGCGAACAATCTCACTGATAATGTGCCATATATTGTATCATGAAAACGTCGTGTCAGAAGCGGGCGAAACCTGTGCCCTGGAGATCATCCACATGAGCATGTTCGGTACGGCGAGTGAATCCGTTTCATCATTTAAAATAACAAAACATGTTCAGAATGAGTAAACTTAACTTACAGTCCAGATCACACCAAATACCTGATTCTCAACAGAACATAGTCTAGTCTTAAACTTGTTCCAAGTTTGTCAAGACAAGTTGAATGAGTGGTGAGATTTGGGCGGCAGCAGTCTATTAAATAAAGATCAAAACATCCGCTCCTAATACCTTTTTCAGATCTCAAGTTGCAGTTCTCTTGCACGATGGTTTGTGGACACTCATTACTCATAGCTGTCTTCTCATAAGATGAGTCACTGGTGAAGCGGTACACAAGGTCGGTGTAATTATCGACCCGTTCATTAGGGAGAGTCTCATTCATTCATAATTCACTCGTAGGAAAAATCATCTTTTTCTACAGCAACGTCCATTTGGATCGCTAGATCTAACACAAACAACTATAACTATAACGCTTTCATCAAGCAAACCTTGCTTTCGGCCCTCTGGCATTGACTTCGATTGTCAGGTCTCAATGCATCTTTAGCAAAATCAAGTCCCAAGTGTTCCATTGTAATTGACTTTGCATCTAGGCAAAGTGATCAGCCATGAGTTTTGACTTTGTGAATCATACAGCCTGCTATATGACATTGTCACTGCATTCTGAGTCACCAAACGTTCGCTGATAGTCATTACGACCTATCACAGTTAAGGCGCATCTATCACAAGTCTCAAAATGTTTTGTTTAGAGTTCACAAAATTGACGAAACTATGTAATCTCTCAAAGATCAGTGCAATATTTGTGCTAGATAATGGGTGTGATCATAGTTTCTATTATCACCAAACGTATTTTTTTTGGCTGGCTCTAGGGTAGGTACGGCTAAGTTAGAACACATATTGGCATTCTCACCATCAGCTGTCCAAAGTAAATCCACCTGAATCAGAGAAAATCTATAAATAAATTGGAAATATTTATTGAAGTCTATCCTCGAAAACTATCTTGAAGTCTGTTGTGTCTCTAGTAAGCTGTAATCAATAGTCACCAATCCTCAACTTTCAACGTGAGGCATCAGCCACAATACTTAAGACTATACGAAGGACGATATAAAATAACAGCACATAATGTTCACTGCAAAATCCAAAATAGCAAATAACTGACTCGCTTCATAGTTGATGTCACTACTGGTCGGTTTGGACTATGATTGCAGTCCCCGAAATTTCCCTTTCCCGTTATGTTGAGAGGCTTGCAGGTCGCATTGAGAACTTACAGTGTCATTGTAGCTTTTGTACATCTATAGTGCTATTATGCTGACAGTAATACACAAGTGCATTGGATCGTCTTCAACATGGTTGCAGCTTCACATACACGTCCACACTGGCGTTATGCTGAGGGACATGTAGGTCGCATTGAACGTTGTCAATGTCAATGCGCCACCAATGCTACTCAACCTCGCCTTGTTGTAACCTGCTGGGACGTCATTACGCATTTATCTACTTTCCGCTTTGTACCAGATTAAGCCGGCAGGCATGCAAGCGAACCAACTTACCAACCTTGGAGATATTCCCGGCAAGTAAGCAGCTTCGCTCCGAGGTCGGCCTGAACGGCATCCAAAATCAGATAACTCTGTAATGCAGATGAGACAAGGCGGGGTATGGGGGGATCTTCCGCATTCCCCACGGCTCGTTTGAGAAGGCTTGGAGTCCGGCTCGGTTTAATAACCAGCTTCTGGGGAGCCGAGCATCTCATGGGGTAGAGATTGAGTCATTGTCACGACTTATCCAGAACTGCAAACATGAGGGGTTGTACTAAAACGTGGGTTGGCATTCGTCATTTGTGTGTACTAGTGCTGATGGGACAGGCTTGAGTTGACATATCTTGATGACAACTCAGCTGATTTGGCATTCCTGATCACAAACAAACTGGGGAACTAACCCCCAATCAGATGATCTATGTTTTGGATAATATATCTGACGGGCTGGGAAGGGATCATCTAAGGCGGAATAGAGTTAAGAAAGATTAGGTGATTTGCAAGTTACATCCCAAACGAGGTAAATGTGGAGATAGCGCTCGGGAATAATCAGCGGATGTAAACAGGAAATAAGCGCGGCCCGAAATCAGCATCAAAAGGTATTCGCGATTTGAGGGTCTCGGCTTAAGCCGAAGTTTGAATATTCGATGTTTGAGTGGAGAATCAAATCTCGGCTTAAGAAGAAGCGGCGTGATGGAGTCGCGGATGTAAGTGGATGTTGATGCCATATTTCGTGTGTATTGGAAATGGAGTTTATGATGCGTACAATACTGGCAGTGGGCCGGTTCACGATAACTGGAGTCTTGATGCTCGCCTACAGAAGCGACACAACATCGATTGTCATTTCGGGCTCCATCTTGTGGGTACAAAAGAGTAATCCACGGGTTTTATTACTATGGGACGAATTGGCACACACACACACAATACCTAGTAACTGTATGTGACTCTTCCACAAACCTGCATGTGATGTTTAAGTTGTAGTTCTGGTAGTAAAGTCTGGGAGCCCTTTTCCCGATTAGGGCTCTCTGGCGCAACTCTGCTCATCAATGATTAATGACTTGCGATGGTGGTGGTGCTTGTAGGGGGGGGGTCATGATGCCCGATCGGGGGGGGGGGCGGGAAACCATGTGGTTAGCTGAACCACATTCTTGGCACACGCGCATGAGGAGCGAGAAAAAAGCTGCACGGTGAAGGAAAAAAAAAAAAACCACAGTGAAAAACGGGTCCTGGTGCCTACTGTACTCCATTCTGTACGTACAATTCTCTTTAGGTACACTTTTCAAATAAATAATAGACCTGAGACTTTGCCATTTCATGCATGAGCACGGATACGGGAAGATGATGGGGGGGTCGGTGCCTTTGCGCGAAGTAACCAAATATTCGGTAGTCATTTATGTGCATCATCACTTTTTTTTCTCTTCAATGGTTGACTGTTTTATGTGTTTCTCTAGTTGTTCAACTTTAGAGGCAGTTACTTGGTGTTTTGTTTGTTGGATGGGTTTTCTCCGTTAAATGTCCCAACTTGGGCAATACAATGAGAAAAAACCAGAACAACACCAAAATTTTAGGGCAGTTACAAGCGTTTGTGATTTTGCGGGAACGGCAAACGGGTCGCGATGCCCTAACCTAAAATTTTCGTCCTTTCATTTCTCTTTCTAACAGCCCTCTCCAGCCACAAAGATTCTGATAGAAGTCGATGAGAAAAGTGTGGCCCCGTTTTATTTTGACGTTTGATTCCATTCCTAAACAGGCACACAGGCACACATGCACCATCGAGATCGAAGCCACCGTTTTGCATGAAGTGACATTTCACTAGACGGAGAAAGAGGTTTGAGCGTGAAGGGGGGGGGGGGGGGGGATAATGAAAATGACGGAGATGTTTTTTTTACACTCGTACTAATAACTGCTTCTAGAATTGTAACCAGGGTTGGGTGGGCTCTGTACGTAATATCCTGGTTATTCCCCTTTGGAGGTATAGTAGCATTTGATGAAAAGGCTGGCGAGCTGCCAACCATTGGACGAAAAGAGAGGATCCAATGACTAACACAAGGTCCTGGATGCTGTCTGCTGGCCATTTCTAGCCAGCCAACCTCGATTAAAATATTTTCCCTCTATAATAATAAGTGGATTTATCTGGGTCTTTCTCTCCGTATTAGCCGGACAATGTGCCGCCAGCGAATCACATAACCACGTTGTGCAGTTTTCATTCGCTGTCCACTGTATGTATTACAAGTGAACCAACTGCAACCAACAAGAAGCAAACGGGTATTTTTACTTTCCCATCTTTGCCTCACCCTGAGGGTAAGAAGATCCACAGCGCACACTAATGGTTTAATAATAATAATAAAAAAAACTGCCTCGTCCTGGTGACCTGAATTGAATTTTTTGGTCTGCCCCCCCTTGTCCTAGGTAGTGGAGAGGGAGGAGGGGACCCGGTCATCATTATTGCCCGTTCATTACAGTTACCAGTTTCAGTCAGTTCTCACGACTACCAAAAAAAAAACAAGACCACCCACCCTTCCATTGTACAAATAAACTGGGGCCCCGGCGCCGGCTGCCACCGGTGTTTTACGGGGCCTTTTGGGATTGAGGGTTCTCGAAAGCTCCGTTTAAATGAAATCGAGGTACGTAAACACTCGACTCCCATCACGGAGTTGACGATATTAACTCTCTCGTACTGTGAATTTACACGCCCAAAATCATAGCAATGCCAATCTACTCGTCGTATTCTTGTACGGATGATCCAAAATTTTGATTGATGAAGCCTGGGCTCAGCAAGGCAGATAGGGCGCATTAATAATTCTGTGTTATTGCGTGAAGCCCTGATGGCTTCGGTGTTTCTAAGCAGCCACGTGGAAACAGCTTTGTGAGTAAAATGGGCTGTTACATTATTTGCTGTGGTTTATTAGAAGGGGGGGAGACTCTAGTGTGGACTAGTTCTAATGTAGGTAAACCGATGATGAAATTCAAAAGGCGTGATGATGGGGGTGGGTGGTGGTTGTGTAGCAGCCACTGACGGCCGGAACCTTGAAGGGCTCTGGCCGATAGCCGCTCCGGGAAAAGGAGCCTCCCCCAGTCATTCATTGATGGCGCGGATATGTGGGTAGGTAGGTAGGCTACACAGTAGCTGTAGACAGTGGAGATGTACCTGTAATGCAGTGTAGTCCGGCGCAGTTTTCCGGCGCCAACGGCCATCACGCCACTGGAGCCTCCACTGGCAACACGACGACGAGCCAGCAAGCAATCCATGGATCCTCCGTGATGTGCAGCAAGGGCGTGGAGAGGGTCCCATGGCATGGCATAGTATGACATGGCTGTTTATTTGCTCCCCCATGTCGGGTATCAGATTACCTACTACCTAATTAACGATAGTAGGTATCTGACCAATGTGGCATTCTACGTGTCCGTTTCCACGGAGTAAGACTTCCATGGTCCACGGAGCACCTGAAGCTGACATTGCCGTTTTACCATACCGCTAATAATTCAATAAACATCTTGTGCGACTGGGGAAGATTAGGATTGGAAATACGGATCTCGTCCATTTATAAACAATACAAGCCTTAACTATGAAGCTTCAGGCATTAAGCCATGTATCTACCGTATTGCTTCGTATCTACTAAAACTTGCTCCCTATTTGCTAGATTCTCACAGGCCATCCAGTATCCGTTCTCCTTCGTCAGCAGCATCAGCTGGATTGGACGCCACCATCAAGAACCGTTTGTCATCCGTTGTTTACGCACCTCCATCGCTGTTAGGTCAGGTGTGCCGTCGCCTTAGGTACGAGCGCGCGCGCGCCCTGCGGCTGTCAACGGTCAGTCGATGGTCCCATTGATGGCTGACACAAAAACAGAGGGGAGCTGGGCTGAAAGCGCGAACCTGAGCGCCGGTCATCGGAGCCAACCACCAGACAATTGAGATGCTGTAATGATGGCTGGTTAGTTTTGACATGCGCAGCTGTAGCGTAGGGCGTCTAGCTTGTTTTTAATAAGGCGAAATGTGTAATCGACCTGCCTGTGCTTGCTAGGGGTGCAACTCCTCCATGTACAGACCGGTGATGGGTGGTTGCGCCTTGCGAGCCGGCCAGCCGATCGACTAACACCTCCCTCCATGTCATGGCATTACAGGGCTCCGCGGGCTTGCGAATTTAGTACCTACTAGGTACTTTGGTACTCTTTGTAGTGCTGAGCTGAATTCCCGGATAGGTACCTACTGTCTTACTGTCAGAAGTCCAAAGCTGGCACGGCATTTCCATCGGAATTACCAAAGTTGAGCCCATAAACAGTACGACGTGCAATCGACGATTGGCAGCATTGGCATCAATTACCGGTTTACGTATGTTATTGAATAGTCAGTGCGTGCGTGGGTAGGTATCGAACGTAAAAAACTTCAATTGCTACCAAGCACGGGGGGGGGAAGCCACGCAGCTGGTGTACAGTATATCCGTACAGTGCAGTCTGTTATTGCCTATACTCCGAGAAAAGCACGACCAAGCGCCGACCGTTCACCAGTCCCACTCCTGCTGCACCCTCCCATCTACCCAAGGCGCATGAGAAAAAAGGGAGGCTCCACTGTGCCGTGACAAGTTGGTGGTGGTGGTGGTGGTGGTGGTGGTGGGTGTCATCAAGGTGTGCGTGTTGTGTGTGTTTGTGTGTGTTTGTGTGTGAGCACAGTAGGTACTCCGTATGCGCTTTGTGTGCATGCTGTGTGTGTGTGTATGTGTGCTGTAAAAACGAACATCCAACCACTAGTAGCCCACCCCTGGACGCTGGAAGGGCGCGCTGCGGGATGGGTCTCAGCAGGCGGCGATGTAAACTGGACACCTAAAAGAAAGACCCACAGTGGACGGGGCACCGGTGCGGTACGGGAGGTACCTGGCTGGGGCGGATAATCCACAGTTTTACAGGCAGCTAGCTCTGCAGTAACAATAGGTAGAAAAAAAAAAAGTTGGCCGGCAAATCCACCCCGTGAGTGACTGACACACAGGTACCTGCTGGCTGGCCAAACCGCTACATGCCGAAGACCCAGAATAAATCTCGTGAACGAGCGACTCTAACCTGAGAAATATATAATAGTTGACGGGTGCCCCCCTTTCTTGAATCCCCTGATTTACATGATTAGAACCATTCTGTTTTGTTCCGTTTAAAGACTTGGGAAACGTTTTACATTTACACACTATTGGCATTTCACACACATATTCACATCTATCTTGCTAGCCTCACATCAGCCTCATTCCATCCCCTTCAGCCCTGTGCGCTTTGCTTTGCTGGTGCTTGGCCCTAGACACGGAACAAGCCTCAGCTGGGGATAACAACACTCAGCTCCTTTTATTTTTTCACCCGTGCGAGAAACAGAGTATAGAGCATTATTTTGAACATTACAGCTTGTTCATACATACAACACATACAACACACGCAGACCACGCGCCCATTGTGCCTATTGTCTCGGCACTTTGTAGGCATTGGCCTGTCATTGCACCACATTGCGTCATCCAAGACTTTTGGGGCTCTTGTACACCGAGGGCATTTCCAATAAAAACGAAACTGACAGCACAAAATACACCACTAGCTAGCTATCTGTCGCTAAAAAAGAATTATTCAGAGGCAGCTGTCTTCATTAATTTACGACCAAAGACATAGCTGTTGGTGGCAACCACTAGATCGAAACCGCATCCGCCAACCACGGCAGCGCTCCAACGCCCCGGTCAGGATCATCAGACCGCCAGCCAAGAGAAACGCACCCTGTTTACCCCTCCTCTGCCAAGCTACACCTTTTCCCTTATTACAGGAAGGGGGGGCTTCCTTTCAGGCGTTAGGGATCTACGATACCGGTACATGTGCGTTGGTAACATCGTGCCGCTTGTGAATGACCAAGACTTGGGCTGAGAGGGGGAGTGGGAAAGACTAGCAAAAAGCAGAAGCAAGGTTCGCCCCAAAAAGGAACGAGAGGGAGACGAAAGAGAGAGAGAGACAGCTGTGAGGACATATCAATCCCCTGCTACCCTCCTTTTTATCTCTCTGGTTTGAAAACCTCACTTGTCTTTGCTCTCAATTCTCCCTTGTGAGAAGACCGACTTACACATTCACAATGCCCCACCTCGTGGCCAGCTTCCTGCGATCGTCGCAAGGAAACATCTCCAACATCAAGAACGCCGCCGTATCGCGGTCCCGCAACGGCTCCCGTAACCCGTCCCGAAACACATCCCGCAACACCAGCCCACACAACGACTCCTCCTCGTCTTCCGCCGATGGCGACGCACACACCCACGCCGTCAAGATGCCCGACCTCGTCGAGGCCGTCAAGAAGCACCACCGGCTATCACTGCACTTTGGCCGCTCATCTTTCAACAAGGAACCCCAGCGCCCTTACTCACCTGTGACTCTCGACTGGAACATGGAGAGCCCGCCGGTCGTGTTCCACGGCGCACCGGATGAGAGCACAGGCGCCCTTGTCTCTGGCCAGCTGTTTGTCGACGTCAAGGAGGAGTTTGTCGAGCTGGACAGCTTTTCTGCCGTGCTGAACCTGCGGACAACGCATAAGCGACCTGCGCACAAGGACTGCAACAACTGCCAGACCCAGACTATGGAGCTCAAGGCGTGGAGCTTTCTCGCCCAGCCAGCTGTCTTGTATCGCGGCCGACACCAATTCCCCTTTTCTGCCCTTCTCGACGGACAGCTCCCGGCGTCGGTGGACACTCCGCTCGTGTCCATCACGTACGAGCTCAAGGCCGAGGCCGTGATTGCACACAGCTCCGAGTCTCCCGCGGCGGCGGCCAAGTTTGCGCAGACGATCAGCGTCAAGCGGTCACTGCCGGAGCCGCTCTACCCTCACCACTCTGTGCGCGTCTTCCCGCCTACCAACATCAAGGCTGATGCGCACTACATGTCTGTTATTCGACCTTCGGGTACTAGCAAGATGACGCTCAAGCTAGACGGCCTGCTGTCCCGCAACGAAAAAGTCAAGACGCTGGACCTGTGGAAGCTCAAGAAGCTCACCTGGAAGCTGGAGGAGACTACCAAGACCGTCGCCCCAGCCTGCGAGCGACACATGTCTACGCCTTCTTCAGACTCTGAGGAAGCTTCTCCTGTTAGGGGAGTTTCCCGCGCCGAGACCCGTGTTATTGGAGAGAAGCACCTCTACGAAGGCTGGAAGTCCGACTACTCCGGCACCGACGGCACCGTCGACATGGAGTTTGACTTTGGTGTCAACCAGCACATGCCGCACACCCACCTGCTCAAGTACGCCTGCGACGTCAAGACCCCCGAGGGCACTGAAGTCAGCCACTCGCTCGTCCTCGAGCTCGTCGTCTCCAAGGAGTACGCACCCGAGAATAAGCCTCACATCTCGCACCAGACGGGAACCGGCCGCGTGCTACGCATGCACTTTGCCGTCACGCTTACGGACTGCGCCGGGCTAGGTGTCAGCTGGGACAATGAGGCCCCCCCCGTGTATGAGGACGTGCCGCCGAGCCCGCCAGAGTATCCTACAGAACCTCCGATTGAGTATGATGATTTGGAGGAGTTGGATGCGCTGAGGGCGGGCAATAGTGCTCCGTGCAGTCGGCGTGGCAGTGCCAGCTGATTTGAAAGATGTTTTACTCGATGCTAGCATTCTTTCCATTCTCACTATTTTATTTGTCTGTCTGTCTTTTTTTTTCTTCTTTTCTTTCTTCTATTTGAACTTTTGGGTATTTCGCAAAGTATGATATCACAGGCGGCGAAACTACGGGTTTCTTTTTTACTTGGAAGGCTTCCAAGACACGATGAAAACGGAAATTATTATACCCACTGCAGCGATAAAACAGGCATGGAATTTATCTTTGAAAGGGGGGATACAGAAACTGCAAACCATTTTGTGCTTTGTCTTTTTTATATGCTCCTTTTTTTTCTTTGGTTGGTTGGTTGGTTGGTTACAATTTAGGAGACATGGAATGGCGTTTTTACTTGAAGCTGTATACTTGGCGACTGTTGCACCAAAAACACTCTGGATGTGTACGTGGACAGGAAGATTTACTGTTAATTGTTTAATGATAAAAATAAATTCTACTCAAAGTCAAATATGTTTACCTCTTGTGATGTGTTTCCACATTCTAGATGACATGTGCCAATTAATCAGATCTTCAACGTTACAAGTGAGCGAGCTAGGAGCATCCACATCTGGCTGCTTCATACCATGCTGTATCCCAGCCGACGTTAAAATGAGTCACTCACGTCTCGTGTCAATTGCTAGTTTGGGACATCCCATCTCCAATCCCCCATACTCGGAACCCGGAAGATACCCCACGAGGCCCAAGCGAGCCAAGATGGCGCATCCCGAAGCGAAGAGCTAGTATTCCAGTCTACTCGTGCTAAGCAGAAAAGGGGACCATAGAGGTAGAGCTAGCTGAAAAGCCCATTATTGCGGCTGCTCATGACAGGTGGGAGCTGTTGATACAGGATGCGCGGGGAGGGCTGGCTGCATTGAAGAATCCCACGGACTTGGAGTTGGATTCCGCGGACTTGCTGGGGTGAAGTCCGTGGAATCTGACTGCTGTATTTTAAAGAAGTATTGGTATTAGGCTCTGAATGTGGCGTAAAAGGGGGGCGTCTGTCTATGTGCAAGGAGGGATGCAGGCCGAGTTCGGCGTCTGAGCGGGCGTGTGACTTAGCGTGCGGTGTGGGTCGAGGTGGAAGCCGGGCACGGAGGCGGGAGGAGAGTGCCGGAGACGGATGAGAGTACCGGAGTAGTGGGTCACGGGGCGCGGCGGTAGGTAGAGGAAGTGTGTATGTTCGGTATTCAAGATGTAAGATAATTTGAATTTAGAATCGGAGATGGTGGTAGACGGGGAGTGGTGATGATGTGATGAGAATGGGCAAAGCAAGGATGGGATTGGGATTGCAGAGATTACATTGTGAGATGGGGTACTTACTGTGTGAGATTTGGGAAAATTGATGCTGACACCTGAATTTTGTGGCGATGAATCTATTTCAGGACATGACGGATGGCCCATGTTGAGTATGACACTAATATTCGGCCGTTTTAACTATGAATATCCACATCAATTCATCAGACACTTCAAATAAGATACTGATCCAACGCACACATTGAAATCAGGGCTTAGGGCCACCGCCATCTCAACCTCTAGCTAGGCGCACATACCCAAATGCACAGAGTAACACGGAAACCTTCGTACCTACATACTATAGGTAGGTGGGTGAGTACTACAAGTAAGTACCTAACAATAGCTTTTATTTTCCTGCAGCTCGGACGTTGCCGAAGCCTTGTTTCCGTAAGGTCCCTTTTTTTTTCCTCTGCGTTAACTCGAAAATCTTTTCTTAGGGTTGGTTGGTTGGTTGGTTGATTGGCAGAGAGGGAAGGGAAAAATCTTCTCTCGGATGATCGGCAAGCTTCGGTGCATTGTTCCTGGCGTTGCATCATCACGATTTTGTATCCACTCTTACCTACCTACTTCTCGGGAGGGGCGGGTTGCATACGAGTTGTACATAATAAACGAGTCATGGAAATCCTTAAGCCGAGCTTCCAAAATAAGCGCGGAAGGCCCCTGTTTTTCTTCACTCCGAGTAACTATTTCAGACAGTGGGAGGAGAGAGCCCGGTAGCACTGTGTATAAGGCTGGCTGTTCTGTTTTGCAGTTCCGTGTTTTTTTGTGGGTTTGCTAAGAACGAGCAAGGTTTTGTGTGTGACGACGGCGTTGATTTTTTCTTCGTAGCGGGATTCTAGAAGCAATGTTGAGGAGTAGGGGGGGTGGGATCACAGATGGATGAGATCGGTTGGGATTGTGCGTACCGCTAGACTTGCATTGCCGGCATTTCTTGCAACTACCTGCTTGCCAAGAAAACGAAATAGTCCAATTCGATTCAGTATTTGCAATGAGCAACGGTCATCGTTAATAGACGTCTCTGCCCAAAAGCAGGAAGGTACATGGTCTTAAGAACGCCAAAACTATCGTAGGAGTTTGTTACTATAATACACACTGCAACTACAGTTAAGCCTCAAAATTGCCCACACAACTCTAATCAACACAAATAAACAACATCCATCACTCAGAATGCCCCCCGTGTACTTTCCGCATATGCTCATAACACTCTCCACTCTTCCCAAACGCCGCCAGACATCTCCAACACACATGCGCTCCACACCTACACTCCATATGATTACAGCCTCCCGTCTTCTCCAACAGCGTCCCGCACCGAGGACAGTCCTTGATCCCGAGATCCTCCTTTCTCTTGCTATCCATTACCAGCTCGCCGCCTTTACTGCTTGTGCCGGGGGCCTTACTGGCGCAGGTTGTTTTCCCCAGGTGGGAGCGGTGGCAAGCTGTGCAAGTTGGTGCGAGGCATTTACCGCACGTAAACGTGCTGGGCGGCACTCCTGTTGCTGCTAATGGATTGCTTGATGATGATGATGATGATTTCGTGGTGTCAGATGTGGCGACTCGATAAATTTGGTCGCAGTCTGGAGTTGGGCAGTATTTAAAATCTGCTGGGTGCCGGCCGACGTGTGAAGCAAACGACGCTCGGAGGACCTCCTCAAACCGCTCGTAGGGCAGCTGCTCCCGCAGTTCTGTAAGTGAAAACGCCTTTTGACACGTACTCACGATACCATCTCCGTCGCCGATTGTTTCAATACAAGAAATACGAAACTCCCCCGTCCCCGTCATCGCAGCCACGCACATGTTGTCAAAACACTCGCTGCAGTAAACGTGACCGCAGGACATGTGTATGGGATCTTCAGCCTCGCACAAGCACGACGGACACGTCTTTTCAGTTTCAGCGTGGCGAGCTGTTTCGATGACGACGGCAGACCCAGCTCGCCTACTGTTAATAATGGTCATGGCTCTGTTCTTGTCCGCCTTGGATCCTCTGATGTAGATGCGCTTGTGTCTAGGTGTGATGCTGAGTGTTGCAATGCCGCGTCCCAGTTGAGCCTCGAGTACTTTGAGGCCACCCTTTGAAACCCATTTGAACTCGTCAGCGTTGAGATTGATAACGTGGCTCTCTGGTATAGAGGTCTGCAGTGTTATTCTAATATTCTCCAAGGCAGACGCAGACTCTTCCGTGAGACCAAATACCTGAAACTGCGACCTGTGTATGTTAGGAACGATGACGACGCCATGTAAACCCTCTAGCTCCTTCAGTATTTTAAACTCATCTCCGCCCTTGCGAAAGTTCGCAGAGTGCAGGTCATTTCCGTCCATTCTAATCACTTCGCCGCTGAACATCTTCTCTAGAAGCTCTTTGGCCTGCGCCACACGCTGGTAGTTTTCACCCTCCAGCTTCAAGATGTTAAATTGCCCACGAGTATGGTGCTCAAAGAAGTGGATATGCTGACGCTCCCATATTTCCCTTTGCGTCTTGACTCGCTGCCGCACAGCATCATATACTTTGATAGGAACCTTGAACTTGGCCAACGTCACCAGCCGTATGGACAACCGTGTGGTGTCGCTGAATGAGAGGGGTTTATTGTTCAAGGATGATACTGCGTCTCGTGCGGCAGACTCTTCGAGAAAAGTGGCAAACACGTTTATGCGTTTCCCCTTGGAACTGGACGATACCTCCCAGCGGTCCAAAGGGCCAAAGTCGAGCAGCATTGATTTGACAATGGTGGAGTCGAATTCCAAATCAGTTATATAGCTAGGCTCCCCGATTTCAATGGTACGAGGCCTGTCAGACTCAGGGAGGTTTTGAGTTATGTGCTTCTCTTCTGTCGTTTCAGCCAAACCCGTCAGCGTCACGGTCCATACAGCCGGATTCCCCTGATTGTCCTGCCGATTTGGGACGCCGGCCGTGACCCTATTCCCCAGCACTTGAAAGCGCCCAGCGTTGAAGTTCTTCGAAACTCTCGTGGCAATGGCCCTCGTGCCGAATTTAAGCACCGCCTCACGCGTAGGCCGATGCCAAGAACAATGTACTTTTCGAGACTCGACCTGGTGAAGGCTCCGGCTCTGCGGCATTGTGACTGGTATAGCAGCTGCTTTAATATCTGGAAGGGTAGTGTATGTTTGCAACTTGCTGCAGACTAACTTGGCAAACGACGGGTTTTCCGATTTGATCACGGCACTGCATTTCTGTTGATCCATGCGGGTTGTGACCGTTACCTCATCTGCAGATATCTTGATCCCTACGTCTGCTAGCAGCTCCTGTACTGATTTTCTAGAGCTCGTGGGAGGGAGGTTGCGAATGCAAACGGCGGAAAAGTCAGTGGCAAAGGAAACCTTTAAGATTGTCGCGCCATCGCCAAATCTCGCCCAAGCACCGCCGAGCTCATACATGTCATTGTTGTCAGAACGGGGACCCTAATTGCAAACAAATATCTGTTAGCTATCTTGTAACCCGCTCTGTCAAACAGAGCTACAGGAAGACTGCCATACTCGATCTGTTGTGTCATCAGTCTTCTTGGGCTGCTTTTCCGTCTCCCCAGCATCTATCTTGTGTAAAAACGAGCAGTATGCTCCATTTCTACAGTGTCCCTTGGCATAGAAACGGCATGGCCGTTGAGGCGGTACATTAGATTGAGCTTGCCGTTGACCAAATGCAAAGGGGTTGTTGTTGGCATCTCCGTGAGAGAAACGACACTCGGCTCCCCACGAACAGGTGCCGCGAGCAAAGTGGTGACATTGACGGGTAGTGACCTGAGGGGTATAGTGGTGGTTTTCTGTTGGATGGTATTCTGTCGGGCGATATTCTGTCTGGCGGTATACTGGGGGACGGTATTCTGGGGGATCTTCTGGTGCAAAGCCCATATACTCTCGAGCAACGGCGACCGTGTTGCCCATCTTGGAGGATGACGGTAATTTGCTAAGAGTTGAAGAGCAGGACTAAATATCGAGACTGCCTGACTTGCAAACTGAGTCGCTGGAAGAGGTTAACATACATTGAGTAAGCGGATCGCATATAGAGTAATATATGGAGTACGTTAGTATGGGGTGTGTTGGGCGGATGTCCCAACGATCAAGGCTGTGCGGGGTTGCGACCTGAAGATATTCGGTTGGCTGAAGAGCGATAGATATGTGGTTGGCGTCCAACCAACACTTGCAGATTATGGGGTGATGAGCTGGCAGTGACCTGGCTGCCTGCATAGAGGTTGACAAACGAGTTTGACATGCTGGGGATGACGCAAGAGTGGGTGCTTCTACCCGTGTTCTCTCAAATTAACCACCCAAGGTTTGCAGATCATCACAGTCGCTATGCGTAACAGCGTTTGGTTTTGCTCCCTTATCGGACGAAATATCGACAAGGTAGTATCATGCTTTGTCGAACGAGTGGCTATGTCTGATGCCCGTTTAGTATGGCATGGCAACAGAGTTCTTGGTCTATCTAGTAACACCTTTTTAAGATTGATCAACAGCCAGTCAGTATTTTCACTGTGGCTCGTGATTGTGATGGCTCTGCAGCCTTGAACGTCCCATATCTTAAAGAAAGCAAATCTGGAAGCTAAGCTTCGTTTGATGCTGTTACATTCCTTGACGAAGCTCAACCAGAAGAGAGTGTGATGCTACCTAGGTAAGTTGCGTTCTAGAGACACACTATTTGCACTACAAGACTAATCTACTTGCATATTAATAGTGTATGTGTGAACTCAAGTTTGGCATGGTAACTGGTAATTAAAGTATATTCAACAGAAACTACCCAAGTTTGCGCTTCATCTTGCGGATTGCTGCATTGTTGAAATGCAACTATCAACCCACCGAGAATACAACTACCACTTGCGACTCATCAACCCTACTAGTCAGAATTTCCGTGACCTTATAACACGGAAAAAACTACTTAATAAATTCCCCCATCAGCAGCTACCCTCCCACCAATGACCACCACAGGGATATCTACCCGCGCAATCATTATCACAGCCAACCCCAAGACCAGGTTCTTTATATTAGCTCCAGATGTGTTTGATAATAAGCGTTTGTGGAACAGCAGCAATTATTATAGTCCTCTTTATATAGTTTTTGCGTGCCCAACTTACGTTTAGACCACTTCATAGAACAATCTTCATCTACTACTTTCTGGACCGGGTCGTTTAAGCCCTGCTTATGCGAAGAAAGGAGCCAATTCCTCCGCACAGCAGATATACTACACTCCTCCATTGTCACGCTCTCTAAAACGAAGTTGCCACAAACACAAACAAAACCGACCTTGCTGTGAAAAAAATGCGACCAGTGAAAAGGATGGTCATTGAACATGCTTCATCAAGTCGAATCAAAGACTTGGGCGGGCTATGCTACCGAGCATTGTCCGTCTTCTGGTGGCATTTATGCAAAGCTCGACGATTCCCGCAGAGAATTCTTGTTCCATCTTGCGATACAATTGGAGGAAAGCCTTCGGTGTTTTGTATCCGATCGGATTCGTTTACCCTTTTTGGCAGTGAGAGGGGTAAATCGTGTTGCCATCCTAGGTACTTTGCTTGCAGCTATGTGCCAACGGCTAATATATGCATCTACAAATACCTGGTCCTACCTACAGTACATACTACTAAAGTATGATCACCAGACAAGGAGACACCATTTCCCCACGAAAATATTCCGTGCAGTCAAATTGCTATTGGACAATGGAAGGTTGGCATCACATTGCGTACTTGATTGCACTGTAGCTAGCACCTATTCAGATGCATCAAATGAGATGAAAGCTGAACTGCCGTGATGACTTCAAGATAATAGCCAAGCATCAAAAGATTCCGCCCACGATTACGGAACTTTGAAGCATATAAGTCCCCAGCTGACCATATGCAGGGATGCACCACACCGTCTAGTTGCTTCAAGCCCTACATTATTGGGGTTGTTCACAGAATATTATAATGTTGCAAATCTGGAATGACAGCAGAGAAGCTGATATGTGTAATTGATATCTGCAGACTACGGGCGTATGAGACCCATGTCATAAATATCATTAATATGGATTAGTCTATATTAACGTCCCTCCCGTCCCCGAAGTACGATAAACATAAACTTACATTATCTTGCTGTATGTCACTTCTGACTCTGGCCTGGTTACGCCTCGTCAACTGTGTTATGGGAAAGGCTCCCACCATGGTCACCTTGAATGGCGGTTGCTCTGGAAATGAAAGACGTAGTGTACATAGCTTTTAACTAGACACAACTTCACCGTCATACACCAAGTTATCATGTAGAGTAAACGAAGGAGGAGATTCCGTATTTTGTAGACGCCAACTATATGAACCTCGTACAATTAGAATACCAACACCCTACCTCCGATACCACATGCGAGTCACCTTTGTCCTTCTCATCTTGGCTTGCAGCATAAATATTCCATACAGCAACGCCTCCGCCGTCGGCGGACACCCCGGCACATACACATCCACAGGAATGATCCGATCAACACCCCTTACCACCGAGTAGCTGTAGTGGTAGTACCCACCCCCATTTGCGCATGTGCCCATGCTGATAACCCATTTCGGGTCCGGCATCTGGTCGTAGCACTGGCGCACCGCCGGCGCCATCTTGTTAGTCACGGTCCCTGCTACAATCATGACGTCGGCCTGGCGAGGGGAGGCGCGGAAGATGATGCCCAGTCGGTCTTGGTCGTAGCGCGGCATGGAGGTGTGCATCATTTCGATGCCGCAGCAGGCGAGGCCGAAGGAGAGAGGCCAGAGGGAGCCCTGACGAGCCCAGTTGACGACAGCATCGAGGTTTGTACTGTTTTTTTTGGTGAGAATGGTGTTGGATTTGTAGTTTTATTGTATGGCTTACAGAACGTATTCTGCTGTGTTGGACATCAAACTATTCGGAGGAGATGCCATCACATCTGTGGCTCTCGTTTGACATCTTTTATGTTCATTGGAAACATGCCGTCTTCCAATGTTTGCATGTATCAGGACTTGTTGGGTAGACAATAGTCGTCGTCGGGCGACAAGTCGAAGATGAGGTTTGCACAGGGCTAGTTGACCAACTATTAGCACGGTACTCGAGATGGCATCAATTGACGAGATTGAACCAACTTACAACTCATAACTATTTCTCTCCCTCGCCGGATAAAATAATGTGATGTCGTTGAGTAAGGTGTAGGTAGTCGTCACTATTGGTATATAGCCAGCAAACACGGCTTAGACCAGGGTTACAACAATCAAGATGTCAGAAACACAGACTCTCAACACACCACCATAAAAACCAAAACAAAAGAGGCTTAAAATGAAGCACAATATGGATAACCCCCAAAAAACAGCACCAGACAGGAAATGTGCTTCTTCCTTGAGAATCCATCAGCATGGACATCCACCTAACAAAAGCACACCTGATCCACCACCAAACACCCCTTCGGGAGCTACCGGACTGGCAGCGCCCGGAGAACCCACCGAAACCCCCCACTAGAACCCACCGGGCCGTCTACGAGGGGCCCGAGTCCGGGGAAAACCCACCACCTTTCAAGCCTTTCCCTGCTCCCCTCTCTCTTCCTTACACTCACTCACCTTGCACACACACAGCCCTTTTCAGCCCTTTTCAGCCCTTTTCCCCTCCACATCCAGGCAGGCAGGCACCCAGTCTCAGCTCAGCCCAGCCATTTGATCATCTCCATTCTCATTTCCGTCACTTCTGCTGCAACTCTGTTTATTTATTTACCCTGTTTCTCCCGCTCGACACCCCCCCCCCTCCCCCCGTCCCGTCCAATTCGAGGTTAACACCTCTTCTCACGTCTCTCACCTCACTTTTGATTACCTGCTTGAAAAGAAAAAAAAGAAACGCCAGCCTCCCGCGTGTTTGTTCACATGAGCATGCAGGGCTCTGGTACTACGCAGCAGCAGCAGCAGCACAAGCTCTATCCCTGTGTAACGTGCGGTAAGCAGTACCAGCACAGTACGCATCTGCGTCGTCACGAAGCTACCCGTATGTCTGGCCCTCTTTTTTTATAAAATCTTTTTTGTATTATTGTTTTTTATTTCATATGTGTGCTGGTTATTTCTTGTTTAGAAACACATCCTTCCTGCAAACTCAATTGCACCTACTTCCTACTCTCTCTCTCTTTTCATGGTCATAAGCTGGGTCCTGTCATGGCCGAATGGATTCTCTACTCTGGATTCATCGACTTTTGGCTTCCCGGCACTCCAATTCCTACACCACCACCATCTTCAGCATCTCCAGCACCATCCAACAACACCATCAGGTCCAACAACACATATAGTCACAACACACCACTGACTACCCGCTCAGACGCGCAGGACGCTGGATTCAACTGCCCGTACTGCGAAAAGACATTTGCCAGACGGTATGAAGCAATTTGCCCGACTTTATAACCCCCACATGATGAAACTGCTGCTCAAAGAACCCCCCATAAAGCGATGTCTGCCGCAGACACGTTACCAGCTGCCCCAAAAAGGATGACCAGCACCAGGAGCTGCCCAAACTGCGCCGTGGCCAGAAGCCTCGAGCTTGCGAGGCCTGCTATCACAGCAAAGCTTCGTGTGACAGAGCGGACCCGTGTGGACGCTGCGTCTTGCGCCGGTTGAAGTGCTGTCCCCGCGTTGTTGTTGGCTTGCCCGATAACACGGATAGCAGCACAGTCTCCAATGTGCCTTCGCTTGAGTCATCGCCCTCTGCTTCTTCGACGACGATGGCCGAGGCCAGGACGGATGCGAATCTGGCTTCTATTGCGTTTCTGGAAGGAATTACGAATCCCAAGATTGAGACGATGCTAGAGTGCTTCGACAACGACCCGACTATCAATGACAGTATTCCGGAAATGCCTACCGGACTGAGCACCGAGGACAAGTTGATGTCCCAGTTTCTGGCTGATGACGGCATGCAATGGTCTCCGTCCATTTTCGAGATGAATTTCGAAGACATGGAAAACTTCGGACCTTGGACGACGAGACCGCTCCTGGACCGTCCCTCCTCCATCCCCATCTTGGCCAGCGATGGCCTCGAAATGCTGCAAGGGAAAGTAGACATCATCATCCGCGACCTCTATGCCCTCCATGACAGTCTCGTCATGAGCGACCCTACCTACACCGGAATATTTGACACAAGTCTAGCCCGAGCTGTCTTCACCCCATCCAACATGAGAGGCTTCGCATCGACCTACTTTCGCCTCAGCCACGTTCACTTCTCACTCATCCACATGCCCTCATTCGGTTCACGCAACACCTCCATCCCACTACTCATTGCCGTCACTCTCGCCGGCGCAACGAGAGCACCACCCCGCGATGACGCCCTCGCAGCGCAAGGGTTTCTCGACCTCGCCGAGGAATACGCGTTTCGCCGCATGGCCGCCATGGTGGCTGCGTTTCCGGCATCGAGGCAGAGCAGACCCAGCACCGAGCTCCTAGAGGCAATGCAGGCGGCTCTTATTATTCACTTTATTCATGTGCTAATCAGCAACGTCGCGGCGCGTCAAAGACAGCGTCATCGGAGACTTCCTGCGTTGATCGCCGCTGTGCGAACTCTCGGGCTTGCTGGTACAAGACACTTGCCAGGCGCGGACTGGCAGCACTTTGTGTATGCGGAAGCCTGTATCAGGTAAGAATAACATGATGAACATGAATTTTCGGGTGTTTCAACTGTTGCTACTGAGAGTGAGTGATATTGACTTTTCCCTTTAGAATCGCCACTTGGACAAGCTTGTCGGACTGGCATCACGGCTCCATGTTCAACGTGCCACCAATGACATCCATTCGGGAGATGGCGTGCAACTTCCCGGCCCCATCGGACATCTGGGACGCCAGCAATGCTGTCGAATACGAAGACCGACTAAAGGCCCAAAAAAAGCATCTGCCAGTCCAGATTAGCTGTATTCGCGATTTCGTGGGGGCGCTTTTACAGGAAGACCGGCATGGAGTTGATGTCTCCTCATTCAACCAGGCTACTCTCTCTGATCTACACCTCTCAGTCTACGGTACTTTTAAATTCTCACAGGAAAAAACTACTGAATTACATAATTACTGTTCTTCTTTTTTTTTTCTTTAAAAAAATATAATGGTACTAATTCGCTTGATGCTTAGCCATCGGTTCTATATCAACATCATCCATCGCCACATCCACAATCTCCTACACCGCACCCGCCATCCTCCGCGGCATCTCCCGCTGGCAGCAACACTGGGACGCGAGCATCCTCGAAATCGACGAGAAGCACCTCCTGCAGAGCGGCCTCGCCAAGTACAGCGGCGAGATTTGCTGGCTGTTTCAGAAAATGGTCGAGGCGGCGACGTCGGGCAAACCCTTGCCCCCGTATCTAGACAAGATTGGACATGATTCGACAAAGGAGTTGCATAGTTTTATTTTGGAGTGTGCGAAGACACAGCAGCAGCAGCAGCAGCAGCAGAAGCAGCAGAAGCATCAGAAATAAACAGGTAGCATGATTACGGGGCGTATTTCTTTTTATTTTTTTGAGGGTATACTTTGTACTTCTTTGTATGATGGAAACAAAATCTCCCAATTTTACGACTTGCATGGCATAACTAGACGGCAATGGGCGGCATTCATCTTTTTCTTGGGTTCATCACTTCGGCGGAAGTAGATATGTGTCGATACCAGTTCGGAGAGCAGTCCTCTCTTCTCATGTGTACACTAGATGTATTTTTTTCAATGATACCCATCTTTTCTCCTCTTTACTTACTTCTTACATTGTATGACGATCCTTTTCGAGTCACAAAAGTGAGTCATGCTTCAAATTTCCCATTTAGGAAATCGCTATAATTGAACTGTCAGCCACTGTAGACTAGTGCTTTTCAGCCGCCCGCCAGCATACGATAATTACACGGAAAGGCTCAATGTAACGTCGAGGGTTTCCTGGCACTGTGCTCTTCCTGGCGTCAAACTTTGGTTATTGAATCGTAACCACCGTATTTGTACATTTCTCGATGCAGAATGGTACCCAGCTCATGTGGCCAATAAACCAAAGCAGCTGAAAAACTACGAGGTAGAGTAGAATGATTAATCAAAAAAAGATTTTTCTTGTCTTACAATGAACGCGTTGAGTGTCTTTGTTGGGTGACTTTCATGACTGCTCTACAAGGGGTCATTGCAGCCATGCAAGTCATTGACAGTCAATGATCGAGAAGATTTGTAAATAGAGTTCCACTACTTCTTGTTGACGCTCTATGAAATCGCCAAGTTTGACAAAGCAGGTCAAATTGACACGATGATTCGTGCGGCACCCATCACAGTTGCAAACAAAACACTAAAAAAAACACTAAGCAAAAAACTACAGGAATTACGGCGATATATATTTCTGACAAACTAGTACAATTTTAGTAGCTTTCATGACCAACTTGGACAGAGGGGTTAATTTACCAACTCAGACTACAACCACAGTGCCAAATTCCCCTACAAAAAAGAATCCATAAAACAGCCAAGTTTGGCAGGTTGCCTCATCAGTATTAAAGGCGATGCGAGAAGGCATGAGAGTCAAGAAATATGAGGTAGTTGTTGGATAAACAACTACAGAACAGCAGACGCGGAGAAGAATTACTTCTCATTTAGTGTCAGTGGCTTCCTGTTAAGTCTCTGTTGTGTCGACTGGCAGCAAACACGCCGAAATTGCAATGATGAGACAACCATGGGTCTTCAAGGTTCAAGCTGTTAAAGTTGAAAGTCAACATCATAACTGCGATGTTCACATTGAGGTAACCAGCTCAGGTCAGCACCGCTGAGATCCCACATAAAGTCAACGGCCCCTGGCGTTTCCGCCCAAGCATAATAGTTCTGACATATGGCCAATATAGCCTCCTCCTCTGAGCCCATGGAGTATGTACTAGGCCGATCGGTAAGGTCTGTAGCCGGCGCATTGAACAATGCTCTCCAAACGTATTTGTTGTTGCTGTCGATGGCTGCGTAGAGTGTGCGGATTTGGCCCTCGATTGTCTCAATCAAACGCGCAGTCTCCTCAGCGGTGCCCACAATGATGTCGCGACGAGTGGCAATCACATTGCCAATGAGGTGGCCACGAATGATATCAATGATTTCCTGTGGCACAACGCTGTTGAGCACCGCATTGGCGTTCTGAATGGCGCGCAGGTCGAGAAGAACTCGAACCTTGATTAATGTCACGCCCAAAGCCTGGCTAATGTCAAGGAATCTCCCAGCCCACATCCCCTCTAGCGACTCGAACACATCGGCGTTCAGGACGTCCAGAAAGGGTAAATTCATGTCGCCCCAGTCATAATCGCCATTCTTTCCGGTTGTAGCATACCATTTCATAAAATCGTATGCCTCTTGGTCTCTGCCTAAGCGAATCAAGAGCGCCGGGACCATATCTCGCAAGCCCATATTGTCGCTACGACACAACCGAAGCATGTCCTTCAGATGGTCTAGGCAAGTCTGCACAGCATCGACACGCGCCCCGACAGTGCCGAAATGATTCAACAATGTATCCACGAGTCCGAAACGGGCCCGCATATACGGGCGCGTCGCATGAATGCCCCAAAAGTGACCAGCTTGGTCTTCAAAGGGCCTTGTTCCCGCCCATATACCGTCAGGTATGACCCTTATCGCCGTTTCCTCTCGCTCCAACTTATCGCGCGCCTTCTTGGCTTGTTTACATCCTTCTTTATGGCTCTCCCTGTCAGATAACTGGTGGTCTCGACTACAGTAGTAGATCATTTGACAGCCTGCGCAGCGGGAGAGGCCGTCTATTTTGTCGCAGACTTGGCAGGCGCGTGGCGCCAGACCATTTGCAATTGGTAAACCCATCGTCACCTTGTTGGAGGAGACTTGGAGTTATACTGCCTGGTGATGCTAGGGAGTTGGAAGAGGGGTATGTCGTTTTTAGCATCGCCAATCCAAACAAAAATTACAAATGACAGAGGATAATGAGATACCTATGTAAAGCAGACAAGCTTGGTGGATGAAAAAAAAAAATATGAACATGATAAGGTAATTAGGGGGAGGGTCCTATCGTGACAAGTAATACTTGTATGGCTTTTTAAGAGCACGGACGGGACACGATGCGCTAGGTAGTTCTTAACAAGAGTACTAGGTTAGTACTGATAAGAATTTATCAGAGATAGATAGATAATGTATTGTAAAGCAAACAGCACGAACGACGGTTAGATGCTAAGTGGCCTTTTTATTCTTCTGCTTTGTCCTACAAACATACAGTTCAAATAGAATTGGGGAGAACCCTCTTCTCAGCCCAGCATTCAGATGCGGGGTGAACAAACACCATTACCAGTAATACTCCAAGGACGTGATAATCGGTCATGGTGCTCAGACAAGGACGACAGCGGGGGGCCATGAGGCAACGACACTACAGTACAAGTACCTACCTGCCTGTAGGTAATCTCATAAAAATAGCAAAGTGGACAATTGAGTATCATCTTGACTTTATTTCATCGACAGCACATCCCCGCGTGGGCTCCCACGACACGAACCATCAGGAAAACGGCCAAACGAGCTCACATTTGCAGGAGAAGGTACAACACACACAGCTATTGTTGCCAGCTAACCGACCAGCTCCATCACTGAGCACCCTTCATCCCGTCGTCTCCAAGTTCTCGACACGACACCCAGGCCAAGGCCTTTGACCAGACCACCATTCTTCCCTCCTCTGGCTTCGTGGTTATTGGTTCCGACATGATCAGAGGGCGCATCAACACCCCAATGGGCCGGCCGTTCAGCCGCTGACCAAGCGCTGCAACTGCTGCAGTGTCACCATCCATATGGCCGGACCCCAGTTGAAACCCCTTCTCAGCGAAGCTATGCATGCCCCGTACATGTATGTTGGTCCTCGTTCTCCACAACCTTAGCGCCAGCTTCGCAAAGCTTGAGATGATGCTGACCAAATCCTCCATAGCTTGCTGGTCCATGTCATTCAGTAAACAACCGTATCTTGCCACGAAGCCCTCAGCCTGTTGAACAAAGCGCTCATGGGGCGGAGGCAAGGTCTTTTCGAGCAACGCCACGGTCTGTACTCTCCAGTCGATTGCTGCATCTTGTTGTGCTGCGCCGCGTTAGCATTTTATGCCTTCGAGGACAGGCTGCTTTTTAGCTCCTCACCTGCGGAAAACTGCCCATATACCACAGCTAAAGCTTCATGAGCTTGATCCATTGGAGATCCCCTCACAAGGAAGTATGGATCGGTCAAGAACGAGTCGCATAGTTCACTAGAAAGGGCTGATTGAAGTAGTGTCAACGGTGAGCTTCCATCGGGCATGTTCATCTCAAACTTCAGATGCGACGGTGCCTTGTTATAAGAGTGGGAGCTGTTGATGATGCCGAACCGGTCCATAAGAGCTTCTACTTTTTGTGGTTCCGCAAATTGTTGTGCGCTCATGTCTGCACACCATGAGAAAAAGTCGCCCTGGAAGAATCTTTGAAGCTCAGTCCTGATCTCGTCGTCTGGAAAATCCCTTGACACATCCTGAGCCAATTGAGACATCATTGTTTCATGCGCTTTGGTGACTATTGCTTCATCTTCGGAGATTTTTCTTTTCAGAGTTGCCACCACTTGTTCCAGTTTTCGCATCCCTGCTTGGAGCCTTGAACATTCTATCTGACACCGTCGTGTGAGTTCATCATGTTCACGCTGAGCTTGGCTGACTAGCATCTGATGTTGCTCGTCAAGTTGCATCCTTGCATCCTTGAGCTGGCACTTCAAATCCAGAAGCTGTTCCTGGAGTGCGTCGTTGTTTTTGTGAAGAGCTTTATTTGTTTCATGTGGTGAATCATCACGAGCCCCCATGACGAACTGAAGCGACTTATAGAGAATGCCTGAGGACTCAGACTTCTGGTCTCTCATGGTCTTCTTCATACGTTTCCCATGATTGTATTCTTCTTCATGTTTGATATTATCAATCAATGATTCCGAATAACCTGGAAGAAGTCCCTTTCCTTCATCTGGTTCATTTTTCATTTTACTGGAGGCATCACTTGGCATACTTGGGCCATGGCCTCGTTCACCTGGTTTGCCTCCAAAAGTAGTGTCCTATCAAGCATTAGGAACCAAACCGGATTTAAAGGGATCAAAGCTTGTGCCCCCTTTTCTTTCACACTGACACACCTGTTTATCAATCATATCTGGCTTTGATTCCATCGGTTTGTTCTCACAGTGTTGACGATTTGCTCTCATACCAGTATTCATTTTGGTGATTTTAGTATGAGTAAATGACAGTTCTCGACGCTGAATATCGCAAGTGTAAGCAAATCAGCGACCTCTTTCGATTCCAAGAAATACCAAAACGAAAGCAATAGCACGTTGAATTTACCTTGATTAGAAAAGTATTGCGACGTGGAAGTGGAAGTATTGGAGAGAGTTACACGTATGGAATGCTCCAGAAAGAGGGACAAGTGTTGGATAATTCTTCTCTGGGGAGAATTGGATGCCTTTTGAACCAACCGACCAGCTGCCCAGTCACTATTGTGAATTCGCATGTACATCCATCCAGGGAATTCTTGCAAACGGCGACAACAGATATGGTCACATCCACGGGCAGTGCTAGCACGCGTTGGAAATCGAGTGACAAATCGTTGAAAGATGCGAACAGCGTAAGCGCCAGCTCACACAGCGGTTATGCAGTGTAACAAGACAGTTCTAAAACAAATGCAGCCTTTTAACTGACCTGTATTTGAAACAAAGCCACCAACAACATGATGCCTGTAAGGCGCTTAGGCTCATTTGCTGAAATTATATGTATATCTACACTTCAAAGAGATATACGGGCAATTGTTTCCATAGTCTTTGTCAAACTCAAATATTTCTTGCATATTCCTACCATCCTCGCCTGCAAAAAAGAAAATGGCCATCATTCGCGAGAGAACCAAGCTAATTGTTGGCGTCGATTATGGAACTACATACTCAGGTATGCAATGGTGTTCTGAAAAACTAAGTAGCAAGTTCAGATCGACTGACAGTTCGTTCAGGATTAAGCTTCGCTCTCTCCAACGCAGCAGATTTCAAGGATATTATCCCATGGACCAAGTATCCTGGAGCATCGTCTCATTGCGCCGAGCATGCCGTAAAAGCCCCATCCAGAGTAGCCTTCAGCGATGAGAATCCTGAACTCGAGGGAAATGCTTGGGGCTACCAGATTGAGCCCGGCATGAAAACATACGCATGGACCAAACTCCTTCTCGACAACTCCTCGCTTCAATCTGACTACGACGATCCTGAACTATATTTGACGAGTGGTGCAGAGTTGATGCAGCTTCCAAGTGGAAAATCTGCCAAAGATGTCGCCACGGAGTTTCTCAGAGGCATGCATGAAATGTTTCAGGATGCCGTCATTGATCGACTTGGCGCAAACAAGTTGGACAATCTTCCCACTGAGTTTTGGCTCACGGTTCCTGCTACATGGAGTGAAAAGGCGAAATTGCTAACCAAGAAAGCGGCACACGATGCTGGATTTGGCAAAAGATCAATTGACCAGGTCATGCTCATTGCTGAACCCGAGGCCGCGGCACATCTTGCGTTGAAATCCAGCTTGCACCACTTGGAAGATTTTGTCAAGGTGACTATGGCCTATTTGTGTTTTTTTTACCGCCTCTTTTAAAACATAACTGCTAATGGAGGTGTATTTAGCCTCATAGTGGTGTCATGGTTTGTGATTGTGGCGGTGGCACTGTTGTGAGCACTTCCCTACACTTGGCAAGCAGCATATATCTCTAATGAATGGATTTACAGGACATTACAACATATGAGGTGGAAGAAACTAAGCCTACTTTGAAGCTTAGGGAGGTTGCTGTTGGAGTAGGTGGGTAATGTTCCGAGATTCAGATTGCCATTGAACCTTTACGGGCACAAAACCAACTAACTTTGCACAGCTGGGAAATGTGGGGGGACCGCAGTTGACCGAAACCTGTTCAGACTACTTGGAGAGCGTTTTGGTGAAGCATTCACCTCTCTTGGTTTGGAGCAGATTGGGCCTGGCAGTTCATTCATGGACCAGTTCGAGATGAAGAAGAAAGATTTTAGCTTGAAGTCACCAAGCCGGCGAGCTCATAGATTGCCACTGCACATGCCACTACTTTCAACTGGTGCACAAATGGATAAGTACTACGAGAAAAGATCTTCTTCTGTACTTTTGACCCAGGCAGACTACCAAGAGCTCTTCGATCCAGTGATTGATACAGTCATTAAGCTAGTCGAGGACCAGGTGGAGCAAATCAAGGCGGCGAACGAGCGCTTGATCGATACCATCGTGCTTGTGGGGGGGTTTGGATCATCCCCTTATCTCAAGGAGCGACTGGGTGATTGGTGTACGGGAAGAAAGATTCGATTGACCACCCCCTTGTCTGGCGGGTAAGTCCACAAGTCACGAAGGAATTCTCCACTGTGAAGTTTATTGACTCTGTTAGGTGGTCTGCCGTTGTGTGCGGAGCGGTTCTACGAGGACTTGAGGGCTCTATAGTAAGAGAAAAGAAATGTCGGAGACACTACGGTCATAAGCTGGCGTGTCCTTACATCCCATCACTTCATGAAGGGTACGACAAGCAAAAGCGCCACAAATATATGCATACTTGGAGACAGGTTGAATACCTCAGCGGCTTTATGTTCTGGGAAATAAAAAAGGTACGATACGTTTCTTACATTGCCCATCTATATGGCAAGTCGATGAAGCATGTTCGCTGATTGCTTTTTGATAGGGTATCGCAATTGATGGCACCACCGAGATAAACTCCGAATTTTATGCGTATGCCAAAGGGAACATCGGAGGCTCCGACACTCATACTCTTTACTGTTGCAGCTTAGACAAAGCCCCGGAAACAATTGAAAATGAGCGTATGGCGCCGTCCACCTCCTTCAACCTAACTTATCCGAGCGTATTGCTGTTGCTGATAAAAAGATTTTAGGGGTCGAGGAAGTAGGAGTAGTGAGGTACTCTCTTGAGGGTGTGGATCAAACAAAGTTGAGCTACATGTTGATTGATGACGTCCGGTCATATCAAATTCCGTTGACATTGAACATACGGATGAACGACGAAGTGGGACATTTGGTCTTTCGCATACTTTTTGACGGGAAAGAAATTGGAAAGGCAGAGATTGACTTGGATCACTCGTAACATGAACTACTTGTATCTGTAGCATGTCATGTTGGGCTGTGTGTTTCGATTGCTGCGACAGATATTGCGTCATGTCATGTCTGGCGACATCTAAGTTACTTGTGTTGGCGTTCAGCATGCGTTATATATAAATATGCGATAATTATACTATAAATCCCGTGTTTCCGTGTTATATCATTCCGGAAGCTACCTTTCTTGTAATTCAGACCATAATGAATGGCATGCTGACAGCAGCACTCTTGGAACAATTAAGAATCCTAATTAAGTTTTGGAAGACATCCCTGAGAACAAACGCAAAATGGCAGCCGCAACAACATCCCCATCATGCTCCAAATGCGCCGTCTCCGCTGCCCGATCCGCATGCTCCATATCCTGAATCCCCCCACACTCTATCCTCATCTCAATCTGCCGCTTCACCATATCCTCATCAAACGCCAAGTGCGCCTGCGTACTAAACAACCGATCGGGCACATACAAGCCCTGGACGGGGGTGTGCTCGCTATATCCCCAGCACTCGACGTCTTCTTTCTCGCTATCGGGTAGTAGTCCGGCGGCTGATTTGACTGTGGGAGGGGATGTGACTTGATCTTGGTGCATCTGGTGTAGGTAGATGTGGGAGTCGGTGGTGGAGAAGAGTTTCTGGCCGAGGGGGTGGAGGGTGATGCGGCAGTGGCCGAGTTCCCAGTCGCGGTTGGGGGAGGGGGCAATAGTGGCACCGAGGAGGCGGGCGAGGATTTGGTGGCCGAAGCAGACGCCTGTGAAGTAGAAGTTTGGTTTGCGGATCCAGAGTTCTATGGTGGGAGTTGAGATGTCAGTTTCATAATGTCGCGGAAGATTTATAACACTACACCTCCACAATGAAGTGTTTCCGATATAGCATACCTTTCAAGAGCTTTAACAAGTCTAATATCCACGGATTATCCCCATGCGCATCATACATACTCCCCGTGATCAACAACCCATCATACCCATCAAACTCGTCCACCGTAGGCATCCGCCCACCCGGTTCATCCGACACGATGAATAATTGGTCCGTCTCGACACTAACGGGCGGGTCGTGGGCAGCACCGGCTTTGGAGAAGTGTCGGTGCAGGATCTGGCCAAAGGAGCCGTGTTCGGTTTGGGTGTCTGGATGTGGTTCGTCCGTCTCGAGGACGAAAATGCGCACAGCGCGGGAGTTGGGGGAGTTTGGGGGAAGAGAGGGGCTGTAGTGTTGCTTGGAGGGCATTGTGTAGTTATTAATTGAGGTGTTTGGAGTGTGTTGATGTCGTTTTTATGAAAGAGACTTGAGAGTGAGTGTGTATGTTGATTGAAGTTGTACGCGATAGTTAAAGGGTCATGCAAGATGCAACGGAGCCAACATGGCATTTATTTATTCTTTACTTTTTCTCTTCGGTGCAGATCAGGAACTTGCTACGTCTTTGACTTGGCGACGCAATGTTTCATCATCCAAGACTGGGCACCACAATTTCCAAGACCAATACCCATCGAATTAGAGGTTTGCATGGCGAGACATGAACTCTTGGCCTAGGCGCTGATGAACAGTTGACGTCAGTTGTGGATTTTCAGTGGGTTGGCATTGGGGCTCTAGCTCTAGCGGCTAGGCAGAGCATTTGGTTCCCTGGTAATGTTCCGCGGAACGTATTCCGCAGCGATGTCGATGTGTGTTGGTGTATCATCAAAAACTCTTGAGCTAATTGGAGCATTTTGAGACTAGGAGATGTGTATTAACTTACATTTTTGAGCGAAAGCACCCATGTGATTGTGTTTGTTGGCAAGAGATACCTGGCCGTTGTGTGGTACCTTGGATCACCATAGTGTAGTAATTACAATCTGTGTTCGGCCATGTGCCCTTCCAACACATGATCTAGTAATAAACGAATAGTCAAGACAACTCTCTAGTTCAATACGAAGAGGGTTGAGGAATCTTGGCCCAGGTTGTGGCTTGGCTATTCGACCAGCCATGTAGTGCCACCCTACGCCACTCCCAAAAACGTCAGCCCAGACATCCAACCCATTCCAAGATGCTCTTTTCCAGCTGACAAGTAATAATAATTCACAAGATAGGGAACTTAGCTTATCAAAGGACCTTATAAGCAAGATGGGGAGCTTTGCTTTCCATCTCGTCGATAAGAAAATAATGGTCCTTCCATGATAGGCAGCAGCTTCTTTGTAGAGACGAGCGTTGAGCAGCGGTATGCGAGAGGTGAGCATGCAAGTATTGGTTGCAACAGGCAACTCGGGGCTTGTTTTGACGATATCGCCAGCATTTGATGACAGCACACCGTTAGGTTCTACACAAACAGCTTTACCCTCAATGTGACTGTCGAGAAGCCATCTCATCCAAGCGTCTCCATCAAACCGTCCCACACAATCCCCAAGACAGTCAACCGAGAAGACACTTGCCAAAAGCCTTGACTTTACCTTTTCCCCAACCGCCTCTGAAACATTACAACGGCATGTCATGTCCATGTATGCAATTGTTGCAGGATTGCAAGTCTTGTTTTCGGAGCGGTGGAGCTTCTTTATCAGATTCGATGCCTCCATCATGTCATAGCCCCCCAGTCAAGATCTTCCTCTGATAGATACCTGTTCATTAATAGCAACTAAAATCATGGCGGTCTCGAAAAAGACAATCGATGTCACAAAAACTCCCCGAAAACTAAACGCCACAGATGGGTGGGGCTGGTGCGGCAGATGCCGGCGGGGCGTCACGATTTGATCCCTGACCAGGTGTTTGGCGTCGTCTGGGGAACATGCAAAAGCCACCCAGAGAGGGTGGTAGTAGTATTACATGGCATGGTTTTTGTTTTGTTGCTGCTTGTGCTCGGTCTTTTTTCTTTGCATTCGGATTCGGCATGGATCTCAATTCTCGAAAGCTGAATGTATCTTTTCAAGTTTGCACATTGGAAATGCAGTTTTATGCACTTACAAGGGGATGTAAGTATGCATTTACATGTTATCTATCTGGGTAGGGCTTGGAAAACCTACTAGCCGATCTGGGGCTGGGAAAACTGGTGTGGAGCGAGGGGCGAGAATGGGATTTTGGACAAATATGCATGCCATGGATGTAATTCCCAGCTCTGTGCGGTACAAGGAGCAAAGTACCTGCTCGATATGGCGGGGCGCACCTTCTGGAAGCATCAAGTGTCAGCATAATAATTCGTACTCGTATGCAGCATTTGCAGCTTCTCGTGCAGGCGGCTCCTACCACATCCACTGCCTCCTTGTCTCATGGATCGGCTTCGGTACACGTTGAGCTAGCTGCCCACAGCGTCTCTGTCCAGTCTCCCGTCAATGTACGCAGATAGAGCGCCAAGTCACTTCTGTGGGTGGTTTCCACTTGGCAGATTTTATCTAGGTAGTTAGAGTACCCCTCACCGCCCGCAGCGGGGCAAAATCTGAATATGCGCGACTTCGTGGTAGGCAAATAAAAGCGGCGGCTGACTTTTTCTCCCGCTCTCCACCACAAAACACACACAAACGACAGCCAGGGTCCAGCAGAAGAAGATTTTCTCTTCCTTACACACCTCACTCTTCCTCAAATTTCCGCCTTCAAAACAACCACCTCTCCCCCTTTAGAAAACATTCAATCATCATGTCTGCCATGCAGGGAACAGTCAAGTGGTTCAACGAGACCAAGGGCTTCGGCTTCATCACCCCCGAGGACGGCTCCAAGGATCTCTTTGTTCATTTCAGCGCTATCCAGGTAACTAAGAATTCCACACCGAGTCTCAATGGAGCTCTTTTCTTTCGCAGACGTGCCCTCTCGTTTTTCTCACTAGGTCTATTCTTTGGCTAACTCTTTTTTTCTTCTTTTTTTCCTTCAAGGGCGGTGGTTTCAAGACATTAGCAGAGAACCAGCGTGTTTCGTTTGAGGTGACGGATGGCGCCAAGGGCCCTTCTGCCGCAAACGTCCATGTCATCAGCGACAATGCTCAGTAAAGCGGTTGCGCTTTTGTTGACGGGAGAGAAGTAGGGAGGAGGAATAATGTGAAATGCATCATAGACGAGGCGCGCCCCTACCGGCTGCACATATACTACGACCAACCTGGCAATTCATATCAAGCCCACATGCGGCACTTGATGGATTGATCTTAGCAATGACAAGACGTTTCTTCCCACTATGAGAATGATGCATGCATGGGTCCCAGACCATACTAATGTAATGTGCAGATGTGCAATGGCATAAGGGAATTGCATCACCATGGTTAACCCTTCGCCGTTGTTTTAGCTGAAATGGTTATTACCACTCTGCGCATTCTAGTTGATTCAAGCTAGTAGACTTGGTCAATTCTTAACAGTTATGGGCGCTTCACCTGCTACACCAACCTGACGAAGAGCATGGCATGCATGGCCCCCCGTAGTTTCATCGCAGCTCTCTATGAATTCTGCAACCTTATTATGTCCAAATCACACAGCCACATCTTCATGTTCCAAACACTGTACCACAATGTGATACGTATATATGTATAATATTACATGCCTTCCCAATTAAGGATTCCACAAAACGGCCGTGCCTTGCCTGTGCATCTGCATCTGCTACCCTCCCAGCTGCTCCACAACCTGTATGTTTATGTATATGTGTTTGTGTGTGTGTGTGTGTTGGGACCTAAATTCAGCCAAAGAGACAAGCTCTTTGTTCCCCCTTCTGCATAGTTTCCCAGGGGCCAGGATTCAATTAGGTTTCCGTCACCGCCGCCTCCCCCTCCCCCCGCAAAACGTCAAAAAGGGAAGACACAGCGTTGGAGCGTTGGGCGTTGGGCGTGCAGGGCAGTTGCAGGTCTGCATGTGGTGCCCTTGTTTGATGTTGCTTTGTCTTGCATCCTTGCTATTTTATTCGTCATGTCCGTATGTGTGTGTGTGGTTGGTGAAGAATGGTGGGTTTAGTTTAGCCAAGGTGCTTGCTGTGGGATGAAAGTGGTAGGTTTGATCTTGATCAGGAGTTGATCTGGGTTCTGTCTTGATCCGACTGGCCTTGGGAAACCTACCGCCGTTTTCAACTGATTAGATAAAACACACAATTTCAACGTCAAAAACTATCCCGATGGTAGCATGTTATTACTAGATTGGTGTGTTTCAATGGGTGGTTGATGCCATCCAGATTATAACCAGACGCATCAGTATCTCTAGACCACCTACTCAGGGGATACACATGAACATTTTAGTCAAACTTCAACGGAGAAAATTAACCACAACAACTCGATAAGAGGAATAGAAAAGGTCAAGCACCACGAGACTGTACCCAACCTGAAGCGATGTTCTTCCTCTTCAGGATCAGGTTGGTTGACACGCCTCGTGCGCTACTCGCTGTAGGGGGTTGCATCAGCCCTATCAAATGCCCACTAAAACGCAACGTCGCCCACGACCTGTTCTTGCATTGGTTGGGCCGCCATACGGACAATGTTGCAGGGGTCTCATATGTATTGTCATTATTCTTCCAAGGGTTGTGTGCTAGATCTGAATCACTCACTGTCTCTTTATTTTGCATGTGATTGTTGGGGCGTGGAGGTGCCGTTTAACTCAGTCGTAACTGGTTGTCTCAACTACCGAGTTGTGGCACCTGACTGCTACCTGACCGTCCTCAAATCATTCCCTTATATATATACTTCAAGTCGAGAGGCATTTTGTAAATGAACCAGCATAGATGTTTTACCGCCATAAACTTAGTCTCACCGGTGGTAATTAGTGGCTGATCGACCCTGTGACGGGGTCCAGGGTTATTAGGTGGCATCTCACAGCGATCAGTTTCAACCAGAACCGGGCAAGCAAGTTGGGACTTGACAAAATACGCACACCGTGGATGACATCAATTCCAACTTGTGAATGCTGTTTATTGTACATATGAATGAATACATTCATGTAGTAAATCCACCTCCCCCAAAGAGGCAAACCGGGATTCAATCTGCCAAGAACTGCTGCTGCAAATATGCCTCTGTTGGGATAGCCTGGAATGTCCATTAATAAGCGCCCTACGGATCACTATTTATGACATGGATGCTAATAAGGCACTTCGTCACCAAATCCATTCAGACCTTGAACCTGGACAGCAGCATGAGAAATAGGAAACCGTCCTTTTCACTATTCTCACGCTCACGAAGAATCAACTGTATACACTCATTAAACATGGCACGCCCCGAGCTGACAATGGCGTCTACCGTGCCACTCCTCGGCTCCAACGGCCGCATGCCCGTCCTCGGCTTCGGCGTCTACCAGATCGACCGGCGCGACACCACCGCCGCCTGTCTCCACGCTCTCTCCGCCGGATACCGCCACATCGACACCGCCCAGCTCTACCAGAACGAAGAGGAAGTCGGCGCCGCACTGTTGCAGAGCGGTCTGCCGCGCGAGGATGTCTTTGTAACCACCAAGATCCGGTACGTGCGCATGGGTCAGGGCAACAAGACGTACTTCCGTGTGCGGCAGAGCGTCGACAAGATTGACGCGCGAGAGGAGGAGGGATACGTGGATTTGTTTTTGGTTCACTCGCCTTTTGTGTTGAAGCCGAAAGAGCGAAAGGAGGCTTGGTTGGCGTTGGAGAAGCTCTATGCGGATGGGAAGACGAAGGCGATTGGGGTGAGCAATTACCTACCTGAGCATTTGGAGGAGATGAAAGAGTACGCAACGGTTTGGCCGCCCACTGTGAACCAGATTCTTGTAAGTGAGATATTACTATTCTTGAATCGGTTTAAAAGGACCTTTTACCTAAACCATTACCTTGTAGCTTCACCCTTGGGTACAGCAACGCGAAACAGTAGACTACTGCAACCAACACGGCATACTAGTCCAAGCGTACAGTCCCTTGGCCCGAGGAGTTGAGCTTGAGGAACTGACAGTCGTTGGAATCGCCAAGAAGATCGGCAAGTCACCAGCTCAGGTACTCATCCGATATAGCTTACAAAAGGGCTGGGTGCCGTTGCCAAAGAGCGTGAACGAGGAGCGCATCAAGGAGAATGCAGATGTTTTCAGTTTCAGCCTTTCAGAAGAGGATATGACGTTGCTGGATGGGCTTGATCGCAATGAAGAATTGAAATTCGGGAGGAGAAGATGAGTCTGTGTAGTTATTTCAAGCGGAGTAGATACCCAAGAGTTTGTTAGAGAAGCTATATATATACCTTGCTTGTAATAGAGCCAAATCACGAGTGAGCGTAGGCGTCAGTGTGAGAACCAGAATCTAAAAACTCTCAATTCTGCTATGTCGTAATTCATAAAGGAGTGTATTATAATAAAGATTATCCCCAAAAACTACCAGCTCTACTCCAACTCTTCAATCTCCCAACACCCCCCACCGTTTATATCTTAATTTCCCCACAAGTGAAACCCCCCCAAAAAGGAAAGTCGTAGATAGCAATTAAAGTCGTATCAAGATTTGAAAGGAATGACTCAAGCCGTTTCTCGAAAGGAGAAACAAACCCCATCAGAAAGAATAATATTGGTGAAGCCAAGCCTCCCCGTTTAGAATTGGAAGTCGGCGGGGACGCAGTAGGGGCTGGCGTTGAGAGGGTAGAACTTGCACACGGTGTCAGGGGGGCAGGCACCAGCATACTAATTGAGGTTTGTTTGTTAGCCTGTTGATGTTTTCTGAAGTCACAACTCAAGCATAATGCGAGAATTGAAGAGAGAGGGGCTACTTACGACCCATTGTTTGCTGACGCTGCAGACTCGCCATCCCTGGTTGTTGGGAGTGCAAGAGTATGTGCCTGGCTTGCAGACGACAGGAGGGGGAGGAGTGGCAGCAGCCAAGGTGGCGAGAGAGGCAATGGCGATGACGAGGAACTGCATGTTGGATGGTTTGGTGTTGTTGTTGGTTGGTTGGTTTGGTGGTGTGTTTGTTGTAGATGTTGTGAGAGTGTGTGAGAGTGTGTGTTGAAGTGATTGCTTGCTGTGTGATGATGAGAAAAAAAGTCGAGACTGAGAGCAGAAGCAAGAGGTCTTTATATATCTCGACAACAGCCTGATGGAGTTTACAAAAAAGTGAAGCTTCCAACCCTGATGTAAGTGACGTAGAGGGCTGCTGAGCCTGGCTCGTATGCCCTTCTCGCATCACGAGAAGCCTCGTGTCGAAAGAGTTTACGAGATGCCCTGCTCTTACTTCCCGCCGCCGCCCTCCCTCGCATACCAACATACTCAGCCTGCAGTATACACTGCACGAGTCACCAACCCACCACTACATGTCAGAAGCTAGAGAGACTACGAAGTGAAAACAGAAAGGCCTTGCCGAGGGGCAGTAAATCCCACATCTGGATCTTTCCGAGGGCGAGAAGTAAGTGGGTGTAAGAAAAAAAACGCCAATAATCTTCAGCCCTACCATCGAAGTTCGTTCAATGAGAGTCCAGAGATGGCCAACGCACCAGAAAAAAAAAGAGTACGCCCTGAGCTAAGCAGAGTGGAAAAGAAGGGGCCTTTGGGCCTTAGTGAATGGCATTGCCGATGTGGGTGTGCGCCGCCTCAGTGACATTTCGTAAGTCCCCAATGGGGGGGCTTTCTTTCATAGAGACCCTTGAGTAGGAAAACTTGCTTTGTGGCATTCTAACTGGCTAACACTGATTTGAGAGATGGTGTGTATGTAATTTGTTCGTCGGGAGAAGCCATCCATTTCGTGAGCCTCATAGGCCGCCCCCGATTCCAGCCCATCACAGTAACAACCGACCAAAAACCTTCTCACCCTCCTCTTCACTCTTCCCCTTCTACACCCTTTTTTCGGTGAGCCTCATCGGACAACCTCGTGATGCCTAATCCTACCTGGAAGTGTTATACAAATGTATAAAAATAATAAACAACGACCCCTACCTATCAGCCCAATAATAATGAAAGAAAACGCCAGGTGTGGCCTGCCGCCTTGATGAGTTACCGTCTTGTGGTTGGTAGAAAGCCACACAGCATCATACATACATAAAGGCAAGAATGCGGCTGAGCATACCACAGTAGAAATCTTGCAAGAAAAGGTATTTATTGTCCGTATGAGAAAAGCCAGCCACCAGACTAACCCTAGCACATGGGGCTATTTTCGAAATACGAGGCACAATAAAAAAAAAAAGCCACCATACCGTACCCACCTAACCCACCCTGTTACTAGACGGCACGATATAATACCTGCGAAGTTGCTAAATATTGGGTGTTTTTGGAGGCTTGAGCTTTGGAATGTCCGGAGCTCCAAAAATAGTGCGGCTCGGTGCTTCTTCTAGTGAGCATCGTCGCCCCCCCCGTCACGAGATTGACGAGAAAAGGATTTTGGGGGCCGGCATAGCATGGGGAGATCTCTCGGGATCGGACCGGCCTGGCGTGGCTCTTTTTTCTTTTAGCTGTATGAATGAATGTTTGTGGGTTCTTGTGATTCCGCGACTTCCAGCCGGCCCGGCTGATCGGCTGATCGGCCGCCGAGTATCAGTGCCATCGTTCGGTTTGATGACGTCGCTTCAGCAAGCCAGGTAGAACCGAAACCGAGATATGGAGTATGAACTGTATCTGCTGCCTACAGCTAATAGGAAAGAAACAACAGATTATCCGACAAATCCCTACTTCATCTAGTACCATGCGGTGCTTGCGTTCGTTCGTACTCAAGCCCCAAACGCCTCCCTCGTAAAAAGGTCTCACACAACCCAACTTGCAGCATTTTTAAGGCGAGCACGGCCTATTAATACCCTTTTATCATAACCAAGGCCGCCTGACCAATCACGTATCTAATACGCTCTGCTATGACAAAAACGCTTCTAGCATAGCGCCCCCGGTCTGGAATGAAGGCTTTTTTTCTTCTTAGGAGGATTGTAGTGTTAGCCTGAGGACTTATGAATAATAGTTTTGGAGAAGGCTTTGGGGTCTATGCGGTCGGGGGGGGGGGGGGGGGGGGGGGGGGGGGGGTGGGGGGGGGGGGGCAGGACAGCCTGCAAGGGAGGGCTCGGAAAGTGTTTTTATAGGGTGTGTTCGAGTTGGGACTATGCTGGCGATGTCTAGACGTCATGAGCGTTTTGTTGTCATTTACTTTGCATCACCTGTCAATGGATATAGTGTGGGATGTGCTATTCCGGTACGACTTACTTGCCGTTTGACCCGAATTTATTCAGTCTCGTTCTTCAAGGGTAGGTAGGATACGTCTCGATGAGCGTTTACATGTGAGCTGAGGATTTTTACAGACATATTCCTAGACGGAGACAATCCATTGGCGCACTTGAAAGCCATGAGTATTCGGTGAAATTTGTCTGCATGATTAATATTCATTCAAGTCATGCCGAGAGTATGGCGAAATGTACTTCACCTCGGCATTGAGTCTGTCGCTTTGAGCACAAGCTAGGGTTAGGGCCAAAGTCATTTCTCCTCTTGCACACTCTCATAACCTTGACCTCCGACGAGTAAGTAAACTTCACTCTATAACTCCAAAGGTGGGAATAGTCACTATTACTAAGAACTTGAACCATTTGATCAGATGGAAGCCCCCACTATCCTTGTTCCCAATTCCAAATCCGACATGCCATCACCAAGGCAAATGATGCTCCCAACCCACACTCGCTCAACAGTCGATTGACCCGTCTCTACAAATCATCTTAAACGACAGTGATACACCGCCTAATTTACCATCTAATATGATAAAATAAATTTGGAATTGCAGACGCCAAGACACCTTGAGTGGTGAGCTTACGCCGAGGAATCCTTTGGCGCTGACTGTCTATTCCACCTAACATTATGGGCATCGGCTGACATTGGTGGTTTTGCCTCAATTCATATTAGAGGTTATTACACGATACAGAAACACGCGGCATCAGGCATCCGGTACCCAAATCTTAATTGATGCTATCCAAACCCACTTTTTCATCTTCTCCATGTCCTGTTCTGCCCACTCGTGTCAATGAAGATTATCGGAACTCGCCTACATCCCCCCCCGCATACGGTTGATCATCATCATTTGGACAGGGTTACGTTACAATTCTTTTTTTTTTCATCAAGTTATGCGGTGACACAAGCCTTGGCCCCGTTTATGTACTGCATTTTCAAGGGTCAGCCTGGAGGTAAGATGATAAAGATGCGACTGAATGTATAACTAGTTACCCTTTCTTTAATATATATCCATCCCTGCTTGGCACATCTTTTTGCTTTAGACGGACGATGAGATGGAGGATGCCATATGAATTGATGACAACTTGCTCAGCCATGACCCCACGAGCCCCATCGTTCCACAACAATTGGATCTGACAATCATCACGATACCGGCCAAGCGAGGCCAAGCCACACAGATATGTAATTCCAAATACCCATTCCCCAAAGACCCTCCAAAGCCCAGAACAATTCCACCCATCACTCTCCATCGCCAGGTACACCATTCCGTATGCCAGCCGTCATAGCGGGCGGGTTGCAACGGCAAGGCTCAAGTCTTGCGCGTCCACCCGCCCGCTAACTATGTAAATGTAACTCTCCGTCGCCCGTTTACAACTTGGAACAGCAAATCATATTCTTCATCCCACCCGGCTGCAGAATGGCCGGGTTCGGGTGGGGATCGGGCCTTGACCGGGAGTTGTGCTACGCCTTCTTGCCCGTCGGGGGGACAAAACGTAAAAGATCTACCAAAGTAAGAGGAGTTGATTAGTTGTCCGTTGCCAATGGAAGCCTTACAATAAGACACCCCACGTCACGGCGTTCATACTGATCCGGTACTAACCTCCGATGGTTCTCAACGGACCCCCATGACCCGCCCCCTGTCACCTCAGCCCTAAATGCTTCACCATTGCTTATCCATCATCCTCCCAAACCTTACCAAAGCCAACATCTCCACCACACAAACCCCTACCCTCCTCTCTCTATTTGGCCCCTCTTGCGCCAATAGTATCTCTCACGTTTCAATCGCCAAGCTTCCATAAGCACGTTAGCATTCCCCTCTCCCCCAGTTCCCAGCAACTCAACAAAAAAAAAACACCCGTCTTACCTACCCTCCTCCTCCTCCTCCTCCCTGCCTGCACCAGCCGCGCGGCTCTATTGCCAAAAGTGGTGAGACACTTTACAGAAAGGCTATCCCCAAAAGAGGACAGCTCCGACCTGCTGGTTCGTTCCCCCGCCACCCTGTACAATATTCCCTCCGTAGGGTATTAAATCGCCCGAGCCATCAGATCCATCTCCATAGGGAAATAGGCACGTGCAGGAGGGCTGATGGAAAACGGCCGCTTACATTAATGTCAGACTAGGGTCCCCTAAATAGTTTCCATGGGTAGGGTATATAATTACATAGTAAGTACTGGTAATTACGAAAAGATGACATCAGCCATTGAAATACCACAGAGGAGTTTGGGACAAGTTTCACATTAGACCAAATCCAGTCTGAGTTGCTTCTTCATGGCTGCATAGGTGAATCAATATACACATTTCCTTCTCAATCCGGCGGTGAAGAACACCAAAGAAGCAATAGATTGCCCCCGTGCCATCTCCCCAACGCCAATCCCTTATCTTTTTCTTTTTTGTACTCACTAACCCACGGCCCATGGGATCACTGCATCTTTTGGTAGCAGCCTACCACCTCAAACCAAGACATTCCGTCACATTCTTCTCCACAAATCGTGCCAAACTTCAGCTGCTGCCGGCTCGATTCTGTCTTGGATGCTACGGGTCTTAAACACAGAGTTTCAAACTGTTGAGCAAAAGTACGGCAGTTAAGTTGTATCTAAGTTATGTAGCCTTTTGTGTGTCTGCCTGGAGCTGGAGTGAACCCTCCATGGAGGGGGGGTGTCATGCTATGCTGAGATCGCTTGTCGCCGTAAGCTGACGCGAGTCTCATCACTTTAAAACTTATAAACAGCAAGTTAATTAATACTGCCTACCTAGCCGTGATGGGCAATTGCACACGGATAGCCTATAGGGCCTTATGTTCCCAAGTATAGACAGTGTAACTCTTTGAGCACATCTGTATATATTAGCTCAGGCACATTCCCGTCCTTTTCGACTCTTCTCCCTTATTCTCATTCTCCAAGGTATTAAGATAAAACAGATCCCCCTTCGCATCCTCATCTCTCCCGTTCAAGTATACCAAAATCCCCAGGCAGGCAGGGTACCTTGAAGCAAGCAAACACGGATCAAATACAAACATCACCCCGCAACCATGAAGATGAAGCAACCCATCAAAGTCTACGATTTTATAATCGTCGGCGCCGGTCCTGCTGGCTGCGCCCTCGCCACGCGCCTCGCCCAATCCCCCCTCCGCCCTACCGTCCTCCTCCTCGAAGCCGGCGGGCCCAACACCGACCTCAGACTGCGCACCGAATCCTCCCGCTACTCCCAATTCCACGAACCCTCCCAAATCTGGGGGTACACCAGCACACCCCACCCCAGCACAGCCAACCGCTCCGTCGGGCTTGAGCGCGGAAAAGGGCTCGGCGGCAGCAGCGCCATCAACTTCACCGCATGGACCGAAGGCTGCAGGGATGACTATGACCGGTTGGCGCGCATTACGGGGGATGAAGCCTGGGCATGGGAGAATGCAAAGCGCCAGTTTCGGGGGCTGACGACGCATCACTGCTCGGTGGAGGAAGTGGGTGAGGAGCTGAGTAAGAGGATTGGCATCGAGGATAGAGGCAATGGGCCGTTGCACATTGGATATGAGCAGGTAGGCGGCGCAGAGTTCCGCGCCCTGGCGGACCGGTTAACGGCCGAGTGCGGCGGACCCATCGGCGGCGATGCCAACAACGGCGATATGATCGGCATCGGCGTCCAGGCCGCAACCTGCCATCGCGGCATCCGGGGCACAGCCGCCGACCTCCTCCACGGAGCTCCGGACAACCTCGTCGTCGTCACCAACACCCCCATCCACCGCGTGCTCTTCCAGGCCAGCCGCGCCTTTGGCGTCCTCACCCTCGACGGCCGCGCATACCAAGCCTCCAAAGAAGTCATCATCTCCGCCGGCTCGCTCGACTCCCCCAAGATCCTCATGCACTCAGGCATCGGCCCTGCCGCCCAGCTTGCCCAATTTGACATCCCCGTCTTGCACGACAACGCCAACGTCGGCGCCAACTTCGAAGACCACATCATCGCTTCGTTCCCCCACATCGCCAAGAATCCTCCCTCGTGGTCTCTCAACAACATCGCGCCCATCGTCGACGATGCTGCTCGCAAGGCTGCACACCAATCTGCGCTTCGCGAATGGGAGCTCTATCGCACAGGACCAATCGCCACCGCCGGTAACCCCATGTCCCTCGCATTCTTCAAAAGCGACGCCGTCCTCAAGAGCGCCGAATACGCCGCTCTACACACCGATATACAAGACCACATCGCCGCCCCGACCGTGCCCATCTACGAACTCGCATTATCCGGCATTTCCTCGAATCCATTCTCCAAAGCCGAGCCCGACCCCACCCTCCTCGTTACCTCCATCATCCTGCACAACCTCCAAAGCAGGGGCACCTTCTCCCTCCAATCCGCCGACCCAGCTGTGCCCTTGTCCTTTGAGACGGGCTACCTCACGCACCCCTTTGACGTACGCCTCGCCATCGAGAGCACGCGTGAAGTATTGCGCGTCCTCCGCCGTGAGTTCTTCACTAATGACTACGTCTCCCTACCGGTAGGGCCTAAATCCGACAGCGACGAGGATATCATCCAGTTCTGGCGGGAGACGGTCGCTACGTGCTGGCATATGAGTGCCACATGTAAGATGGGCAAAGAGCAAGAACAAGATGGCGCTGTTGTAGACACCGAGTTCAAGGTCTTTGGTGTGCAAGGGCTCAGAGTCGTCGATAACAGTATCTTGCCTTTCTTGTTGGCAACACATGTCCAAGCAGCAGCATACTTGACTGGCTTAATAGCGGCGGATAAAGTCATTGAACAGTATGGGCTTGCCAACTGAAAAGATCCGATTTCAGACAACAGTTGGGATATTAGCTTTCCACTTAGATAGAACAAAGCCTGGATACAGGGCTTGCATGGGTGGCAATTTGCAAAGTATGGCATTTTTTTCTTTTGACAGAGAAGCAAGAAGAGTTCGGATATGATTCTAATGAAGCGAAGATTTCTATATAACAATTATTAGAGTGCCAGCTAATCTGTGCCGGATACCAAAAAATACATCTATATATATACACGCTTTTTTTGTCGTTTACAAGATGAGAAGAGAGAATTAAAAAATACCCAATCCAGCCTTTAAAACGCCATATTACATGCAGCAAAATCACTTTAATCCAGATTCTGCGCCTCACACATCTTCCTATACATACCACCCTGTGCAACCAGCTGCGCATGTGTTCCCATCTCCACGATGCGCCCGCCGTAGAACACACAAATCTGGTCGGCGTCCTTGATCGTCGATAACCTGTGTGCTACCGCGATAGTAATCCGGTCGCCCTCCTTGGCCGCCTCCGCCAACGCGTTCTGTACAATCTTCTCGCTTTCTGTGTCGAGCGCGCTGGTAGCCTCGTCGAGGAGAAGGATCTTGGGGTTGCGAATGAGGGACCGCGCAATGGCGATACGCTGTCGTTGCCCGCCAGAGAGCTGGGTGCCATTGGGGCCCGCGGCCGTGCCCAGGCCGTCGGGGAGTGAGGATACAAAGTCCCAAGCATTCGCAGCTCTAAGAGCGGCTTCGATTTCGGAATCAGTTGCCGTAGAGCTGGTTGTAGAGCTGGTTGACTCTTCCTTGTCCACTCCGAGGGCAATGTTCTCGCGGATAGTACCCTGGAAAAGCGTTGGCTCCTGTTGAACAAGAGACACGATCCGGCGGTAAAGACGTGGGTTCAAACTGGTAAGATCGTCACCAGCAATGCGGATGCTTCCCGTTGACGGATCATAGAATCGTTCCAACATCGCAATCATTGTAGATTTACCACACCCTGAAGCGCCCACAAAGGCCAGGAACTGACCCTTCTGAATCTGTTTATACGATTAATATATGCCAATGCTGTAACATTTGTGATCAAGCAAAGACTTACCTCCAAGTCCACACCCTTGAGCACGGCCGCCTCTGGTCTCAGTGGATAAGAGAAGCGCACGCTATCCAACGCAAGAGGACCACCCGACTTGGGGCCATTATCTTTGTTGCTAGGTGACTCCTGAACCGTCGGCACCAGCTCATGGAGCCAGAAGATGTAATTGGCAGCATTCTTGCCCTTTGTCATGCCTAAGAAGCGGGATATATCAGTCAAAGATGCCCTAGAAAAGGAATAATAGAGAGGGGCACTAACTGGTTGAGAATTGGAAAATCTGAGATGTTGCCTGGCCGGAAAAGAAAACACCCATAAAGGTAACAAAGAAGTTGTACATGGTGATTTCGTCAAATGACACCAAGCGGCAGCCATACCTATTCGAATTCTTGTTAGCATCGATGAAACCCTGTGACTTTATATTTGGTTCAATACGACATACCAAAAGCCCAAAGCCATAAACCAGTACTCGACCGATTGTGTCAGCGCAAACCACATCATCATAACACCCATGGGCTTAACCGATCCAGCAACGCATATGTCCAACTCTTCAGTGTATCTGTCAAGAACAGACTGCTCAATAGCCAAGGACGACACTGTCCTGATGGCATTCACCGCCTCTGAAGCGATCGATGCACTTGTAGAAATTCGTTTGGAAATGTTTCGATCGAGTCTAGCATCAAACCGAATCTTGAACCAGCCAGCGCCAATAGTCGGAGGTAGACCAGCAAGGACAACGACAAGTCCTAGTTTCCAGCTATGCGCAATACCTAGGACACTGCAGGCTATAACATTAAATAAACAGATGAGAATAAGCCCGACGTTGAAGCCCATAAGCTCGAGGATGGCCTGGGGGTTCGAGTCTACTCGGCTGGTCAACGCGCCGGTGTTGTTCTCTTCTCGGTCAAAGAATTGGAGGTCCTGTCGTAGGATATCATTCATGCTTTGTTTTCGGAATTTATGAGAGAGAGACTGTATTGAATAATCAGTATATATATCTCGTTCTAGAAGGGATATCTACCTACCTGAGCAACAGTGTTTGTTGAGTAGCCCAGCATAAAGTAAGAGATGAAGCACCCGGCGGCAAGGACAATGAACATGGAGGCGAAGAAATTACCACGTTCAACCATCTCAGAGCCTGTAAGTGTGAAAACATCCTGTGTCTTTGCAATCAGAATGGCCTGTGCAGGAAAGGCGGCAGCTGCAAAAAAGAAAAGTCAGAATAAACGGATACTCATCAACAGAAAGGTGGGCCACATTTCATAACTTACAAGAACCAATACATGCAACGAGGACGAAAAAGTAGGCCCATTTCAAGTCTGGGGACTCATAGACGAGACGCCAAATGACGTCAAAGAACCCAAGATGCTTGTGGTTGTCAAAGTTATCCCGCTCCTTCTGCTGAGCCATGCGTGCCTCATCAGCTGTAGCATATCGAGTCATGGTCTTGGTCAGATCAGCAGGGTCACCGTTGACTTTGGATTCATCTTGTTCGTCGGAGTCCACATCAGAATTCCCACCCGATACTGACAATGCCTGAATCCTAACCAGCCGAGCATAAGTTCCGTCATGAGCGAGGAGGCCTTGGTGTGTGCCTTGCTCAACAATCTTGCCCGCCTTCATGACAACAATGTTGTCTGCCTTTTTTATGGTAGCCAGCTTGTGAGCAATGACGATTGTTGTGCGACCTTCAGCGGCGCGGTCCAATGCCTGCTGAACGATGCCTTCGGCGTGCGGGTCAAGAGCACTGGTGGCTTCATCGAGAAGAAGAACCTTGGGCTGTGAAACGATGCTCCGTGCAATGGCGACACGCTGCTTTTGACCGCCCGACAGCAGCCCACCACGTTGTCCGATCTGGGTGTCATAGCCGTTGGGAAGTTCTGAGATGAAGTCGTGGGCAAATGCGATCTTTGCAGCGGCTTGGACTTGAGACATCTTTTCTTCTTTAGATGCGCATTCCCACTGGGTGCCAACAAGGCCATGTGCGATATTGTCAAATGCCGAGCCTTGGAAGAGTACAGGTTCCTGTTAATGTGTTAACTTATGCTCTTCAAATGAAGCCTTGTATCTTTATATCGCTTACCTGTTGCACAAGTCGAATGTTTTTACGAAGCCAGTTCAGGTTTAGCTGCTCAATGGGTCGTCCATCGAGCTTAATGGAACCCGAGTTGAGGTTGTACCACCGCTCTATAAGACCGACTATAGTTGATTTTCCTGAACCGCTTTGTCCCTAAAACATCGACATTAGTCCCCTATAATCCATGGCGGATACAATAATTGTCATGCTTATCACTACTTACCACCAGTGCGGTGACTTTTCCAGCTGGTATGTTGAGCGAGAAATCATCCAAGACTGTAACTCCGGGCCGAGTTGGATAGGAGAAGCAAATATTCTCAAGTTCGATATGACCAATGGTATCAGCGGGCTTCTCCCCTGATGGGTCGAAGGGGTCTATGGCGGATTTGCGATCAATGAGCTCAAACAGCTGAGCGGCTCCAGTCTCGGCACGGGTGAACTCTATGGAGTACGGCGCCAGGGCAGTGAGACTAATAGCGGCGATGACAATGGAAAAGAGAACCCTGCGTGGTAAAGAAGAATAGTGTCAGAGAAGGCTCCCAATCAGTTCAAAAACATTTGCATGCAACTCGCAAACTTACGTGAAAATCTGACCCGACGACTCAATTTCACCCTTATTCAGCAACTGGATTCCTTGCCAGAACGCAAGTCCAAAGCCCAGATAGATGATGGTGTATTCAGCGGAGAACAGAAAGCCAAAGAGAGGCGAGATCTTATTGCCCCAACCATGAGCTTCATGAAGATACTCATCAAACTTGGCCACCAGCCGGGTTCGCATCTCAAAGGCGTGGACTGTTCTGGCACTTGCCAGGATACCCTCAGCGAGGGAATTGGCTTTGGAGTAGACCTCGAGAATCTTGTTCTCATAACCAACTTCAATGATGGAGGTGACTGCCATGACTCCAATCGTGGCGGGGGCCACACACAGACAAATCAGTGTCAGCTTCCATTGAGTGACAAACGCAACGATAAAGGCCGTGATGAATGCAGAGAGACCCTGGAATGTGAGACCAAGCTTTTCAGCAATACCACCCTGGATCATTCGGCCGTTGGAAGTAGCCTGCGTAGCAATAGAACCGCCGCTAGCAAGGTCAAAGTAGGCAACCTCCTGACTCAAAGCAGCCTTTAGATAGGCATGTCTAATGTTTCGTACAATCCGGTACGCGGTGTACGTCATGAGAGTATTGTACGTATAGGACAAAATGAACCGAGCAATGCCAAGATAGACAAAGTAGAGACTGGAAATCACAGGGGGGGTCAGTTCTTTTTTCTTTTTTTTTTTTTTAACGGCGAAAAGGTTCAGGTGAGGGAAAACTCACGCCAACTTGGCAGCTTCACTTCGAAAGCCGCCTCCAGTAGAGGCACCGGTAGCAAAGTTGGTGATTACGGTGATGAAGCGACCAAATATGAGATTCTGGAGCGCAATACCAGCGCCAGAGGCAATAGCTGCGAATATTGAGATACCCAAGAGCGTGTACTCAAAAGTGCCGGCAAACTTGAAAATTCTCTACCGATTCATCACATGTCAGTCCACAACGAAGATAGCAAAGCATGATAATTCAGATCAGATCACAGCAGATGGAAGGTTTTCTTTTCCCTCACTCACCAGGTATGCACTTTCAGATGATGCCGGCTTTGTCTCCTCAGCGTCAGCAGGCGCGTCGTCCTTTGCAACGGCAACCGAGTGATGGTCGAGGGACTCATTGCTGCGTCCCTCGGCCGCCGTCTCAGCCTTTTCAGTGGCGGCCATGTTATGGCTTCTGCGCCTTCTTCGCTGGTGAATGTCGTGGCCAATGTGTCAACAAAAAGGTGGTGACAGTTTTCGGTGCACGAAGATGATGGTTCTGTCAACAATCTACCCCCCTAGTTGGGAAGGCACTAAATGACGGCAGCTACCTAGGTAGGTGAGGTAGGTATCCAATGGACCGACCTAGTACGTTAATAAACTTGATAAGTGTCAAAAGCAGTGTTGAACTCGAAAATAATAATGGACAATCTTCAATATCGAAGCAGCTGCAGCATGGCAACAAACCGCAGTATTAAGTAACAGCCCAGATTGGAATCTTTTCGTCCTAGGGCATGTATGTGTATCCATCGTTCGATTGCAAATCCTCTCGGCCCGGCGTCCGCGTATTTCGGGTTCCGCGGATCGAACCCTCCCAGCATCGGGATCATTGTTGGCATTGGTTGGCGCTTGCTTGGCAAACGCGCTGCGGTCCATCATTTGCACGCCTGATGACTCCCAGCAATCGCCAGGTAATTTACCTCTACAGCGCCTGTTGTTTAGCGGCTCTCGGCAGTGGTGCTAGCTGGCATTAAGCTTAACACGCCATGCCGCTGGGGGGGGGGGCTTTGAAACAAGAACCCGCTGCGGACTTTCAGTGGTCTTCACTGAACCAAACGCAGCGCAGTTACAGTGTAAGCACGGGTGAAACCAGATGCCGGAAACACACACACACACACACACAAATAAGGAGAGCAAGACATTGCAAGACAGACCTGCGGACATCATCGCCAAGCATCGGGGCGCATTTTCAGGCGAATGCCATGGATTTGTTCGGCTCCGCGGCCTTTGCGGACTTGCTCGTAATACCGACTGCCGTGACGTCCCCTAACAGAAATGCACTACAGGAACACTCTCGCTCTGTTAGCAACCTGCACGCAGCCCATGAATATGCGCACCCATCTCGCCGGTTGACTCAGCTTCCAGCCCCTACGTTACTCTACGTCATTGCCTGCTGTACTCCGTACCTACAGCAGCCGTTTCTCTCCGCTTACTTTAAGAAAGTTTCATTTTTGTTTTCTTCTCCATCCGAATCCTACCCTTTCTTCCTCCTTCCTCTATCCGATCGATACTTACCAGTTCTCCAGAGTGGGGTTGTTGCCTGAAGATGTAGCTGCATCTAGAGTTCTAAAAAATACCCATGGGTACCAATTTATGGGTACCTAGAGTAAGAAATAGGTCGCAAGTGAAAGAGCTGATTGCATCACAGGGGGCCTTCAAGTGGAAAAGATTTCAAGTATAAGACCTATTCAAATTATAAAGGGCCTTTAATTACGAATAGCTAGTTATATCATGAGGGACCTTCAAGTAGAAGAGCCGCTCAAATCACAAGGGGCAAGCGACACTGGTCGCACCTCCAAACCAGCCCTCTAATAGAGCCTCAGGCCTATCTGTGTTATTACCGACGCCATGTAGATGCAAGCACGAAGATCAATTAATCAGGGGGCTGATGTTCTGTGTGTTGCCGGTACTCTCAATAGCGGTCGTTAATTACCTAGCAAACAAACGTCCAACCGATACAATTTCTGCAAGTCAAAATGCACGCTCAGAATAACGCCCCTAGGGGCAAGCAATGTTCCTAGTAAGACGGAGTCAGTATTATCACCGTGGCTAGTGATTATGGTGGCTTTGCGGCCTTGGGCGTCCCATAAGGAAAGCAAATCTGGAAGTTCGCAACTTTTGCTTGATTAACTGATGGAATGGTCTAATAAGTCGTTAACAAACACACCCTTACCTTAAACAAGGGGTTCGATTGTAGTATACTGGGCGAAAAGAAGCTCACTCCCCTCTTCTTAATACGCTTTTCTATTAGTCGTACTCGTTGATGTGGGTTGGTCCCGCGTTATAATTACCCCAAAGGCAAGGTGTCAATCAATACATGAGGTAATCCCAGTTACAACCCCCGACCCTGCCTAAAGGGGAGCCTTGCAATACGCCCCAACAAGCCATCTTTTGATGCCTCGCCTGCGTTACTTCAGCGCATAACTCGTCTTGCTTCATGTGATGGTAAGCGCAACTCGTCAGCCTCATTCTTAGCATCGAACGCTGCAACCGTTGTGCCGTCATCTTTGTCGCACATGCACATCGCACCCACGGATCAAGAGCATTCATTTGATGATACATGCAGACCACTTTGGTCTGAGTAAATTGAGCGATTCCTTCATAGAGGGATATCTAGAATATGTATGACCCACGTTCTCATAAAAAAAAAAGAAAAAGAAAATTAAAACACTGTAGCGCCGTACCATTATGAGGACGTGCTAATATCAACCAGTTCCTTGCTCCACCAACTCCTAACCAAGGAGAGTAATCCAACCTAGGCCCCCCTCAAAAAACAAAAGAGAAGAAAAAAGAATCGTTAACATGAATCCTTCGTAAAACTTCATCTGCTCCTGTGAATGCGCGTGATATCCCTAACGATTGAGTGGTAAATGAAGAGCCAGTGCTCAAAGCAAAACAAAAAAAAAGACGATAAAGACCAAGACGAGAGAGGATTGCCTCGACTGTTGGTTGCGCCATCCATGCATCCTCTAAACAAAATACAGAACTCCATGCTCCTTTTGATGAATGCCGCGAAACCTCGGCCTGTGAAAAAACGTTGGTATATATGAAAATCTTCATGATCGAACAGCAACCGCGCCGCCCAAAAGCCGACCCCACATGCCACGCTTTTGGCGCTTTTTCGATGCACCGTCCTGAAGCTGCTGATACTGCTCCGCTGAAATCTCGTAAGGGAGCAATCGCCCGCTGGAGGCCAGCGCCTTGGGTGCGTCCGACTCGAGAATAATCTCAACTGGTGAATCATACAGACTTCCCTGGGATGTGTGATACAGATATGGCTCTGGCTCCGACTCAAGAGGCGTGGTCGATCTTGAGTGCTGTCGGCTTGAGGCGATTGATGAGGCGTATGAGCTGGCTGAGCTGCTATAGGTGAGACCAGGTGGTGTAATAGAATCGCCGCTGGCGGTGCGCACATGCTCAGAGCTGGCATATCGGGTTCGCGAGTTGCCACGGGATGAGGGAGGGCTGGGATATCTTGTTGCAGCGGCATAAATCTCCTGTTGGCGTCTCTTCTCTTCACGGTGGCGCATCTTCTTGGCGTGTCTCTCTGAAATCTTCAGTTTCAGGGGCTCCAGGAAAGAATCCAATTCCCGATAAAGATCCTGCTCCGTGATCCTCAGATCCCATTCAAGCAAGAAAAGAAGCTGCTTCTCCATCAGGTTGACCTCGGTGCGGGTGAAGCCAAAGCTGTAATACTCAGTGTTGACATGGGTGTAGTTGGCCCAGTGCTTGTTCTTGGGTGAGCTGTCGTTGAGATACTTGGCAGATAGAATTAGAGAGGCGAGAAAGATACGATGGGTGGTGCATCGCAAACCGCGTGCCATGGGTTGCAGCTTGGACTTGAGACGGTTGAGATAGACCAGCGTTGACATGAGCGTGGGAACCTGTACATTGGAGGAAATGACAAGCTGGGTGATAAACTCTTCGAGAGTCGGGAGATCCTCGCTGCCTGGCGTCGTCGGTGGTGTTGGGGGGAGGCTCGATGACTGGTTGGTGGCCTCGGTGGAGCTCGCTGGCATCAATGATGAATCGCAGGTAATGACGTTGTGAGCAGCCTTGGCCAGGTAGGAGATCATGTCGCGGCTGACGGGTTGATAGACGAACTGCTCCAGCGAGGTCTTGTTGAGCTCGTCCATGGTAAGATGTCGTGACACCATGATGGCGGGTGGTGTGTGGAGGTGAATGTGGAGGATGCCGAAGATGGTTTGTTCGACTGTTTGTTGTCGGAATCGCAAGTGAAGAAACTCAACTCAAGGTGAGTGGCGAGTGAACAAGATGTATATGTCCAAATCGAGTGTGGGGATGGATGCACCGGCTTAAGGAATGGTGAGCAGGCAGAGAAAAGCGGTGCCGGCAGATGTTTATGTATGTACTTTGTGAAAGCGTATAGCCTCGGGGCCGGGAGAAGGCTGGGGAAGGAGGTTATTATCAGATGGGAAATGAATTCAAAAAAAAAAAAAGAAGAGGCCAGGAGAGGGGTGTTGGGACGTGATAAAGTCAGACACAATGATGGTCGCAGTGAGGTTCATGCGCATGTGGCCTCTTTTGCTGGGACAGGCTGGACCAGTGACCAGCTGTGGGTTGGTTCGTCAGTAGGTGACGTTAGGGGCACGAGGCTGAGTCCCAGGTGCTTTTCTTGGGGAGCCGGTAGTGCGCCACAGGGAGTGACTAGCAGATGGCTTGGCTTGGTTGGGTAGCAGTATCGCAGTGCAGCGATGGACCTCGCAGCGTAGCACAGCGTGGTGGTCCGGGGAGGGTGTGGATGAATGGGTGGTAGGGGTGGGCTGGTCTGCCTGTGGGGATTTGCCTGCGGGCTGCAGGGGTTGGAGCTTTAGCGTGAGGTGTACTGTAGCTGTACTGTAGGGTCGAGAGAGTTGCGCTGGAGGGTGGCTGCGGTGCTCAATGGTGTGTTGAGCTGGAAACTGCCAGGCGGCGGGTTAGCGGGTCCTGCAGGGGTTGCGACGGACCCGAATCGCGCGGGTGCGTACAAAAGGGTACTTGGCACAGCCGACACACAACTGTGAGCGAGGCGGTACAGCTAAGTACAGGCAGTCCAGGCGGATCGCGGACGGGCAGGCTAAAACGGAGCGTCTGCGGGGCAGGGCGGCCAGGCCGACAGGGATGTTCCAGTAGGGGAAATAGAGTTGGGCCTTGGGACTGCTGGCACTCGGAACGGCGGTGTCTGTCAGCAGGTTGAGACTGGGCTGGACCGGGCTAGACTGCGTGGTCTTCTCAGCAGCTCAAGGTTTGCCGTCAACAGTGGCAAAGATAGTCTGCAGAGCAATCTTGATCCTCGGCTCAGTCAATTCGATATGCGCTCTCCGTTTGTGGCTGAGTGCAGAGAATGTCAAGTTAAAAGGGGCGTGTTCAGCAGGAGATGGTAGCAAATGTTCCAATCCAAGACTTGCTCCGTCTGCCAAGCGTTTTGCTCCGGCGTACTGACAGGAAAGCGTACGTGGTAAGGCAGGCTGTGTTTGCTGTGCCGAGATGTCTGGAGTGCTGTCGACGTATGTTGCTCCGCCAAGTGTGCGAAAGTGGCTCTGACTGATCCAGCAAAGGGCAGATTCCGATCCAGCGGAACCGTGCGTACGTGGGTTTGTCCTGAAGAGAGTTGCCGCCGTGTAATCCCGGAGGCTCTGTCTCTTGTCCGCTTCTTTCGCCGTCCGTTTTACACGGGGCAGTGAAAGCAGGGTCGAGGGAGGGGAGGCGTTGTAGTGTGGCGTTCAAGGATCGGCACAGGAGAGTGAGCGATGCCTGTTTGGCTTGGCTTCAATCTTGTCAGGACGAGTAAGCACGCGAGAAAATGCGAAACCAAATAGAGTGAGTGAGTGCGTGTGTGTGTCCGCGCACAAAGTGGCTTTTTTCCGTGTTCGAGGTCGGAAACACCGGATGGTCCCGGAGGCTGGTGGTGTTTGAATCGATTTTTGTTAAGCGTCGACAAACGGCAACCAGAAAATGCAAACCCGTTAGAGCGTTTTGGCAGCTCGCCGTTATCGAGGCTGGGAAGTTCCAGTGAAGTTGGAGGAATGTTTTGCAAGCCGTTCAGGAACAAAACTGGGGTCGGGTTGTGGCAGCGTTGACAGCCAAATCTACCAAAGTCGTAGATGAAACGTTTTTGGGCGTAGGTGGGTGGGGGGGTTGGGTTTGGGTTGTTGTTTTGGGGTAGGAGTGCACCTGCTGGCGTGGCCGTTTGCTGGACTGCAGAAACACGCTCAAAGCGAGGGGTGATTTAGTGGTTGGGAGACGACCAGCGAATGGAACAGGAGGCGGGATCCAGACTTAGATGGTCTAGCACCTGGATCGAAATGAAACACAAAAGAGGAAAAGAGAGAGAGAGAAAAGCTTTTGAAATGAAAAAAAGGGCGAGGCAATGAAGTGCGTGCAGAAGTGTCGAGGTTGGTCAAGAATCAAGATGATCCAATGCAAGTTGATCCAAGGTTATTCCGGCCGGCGGTCAATTTCGAGAGTGGCAACGGAAAGAGCAACCACTAAGCGAATATCGTTGGCGAAACCTTTCGTCGTCTTTATTCCTTCTGTTTCTTCCAAAACAAATTACTCTGATACTTTCTGGACACTTCGATTTCGCTTCTTACGGCCTGCGCAAGATGATGTTCGTGTCGGCGGACTTGGGAGGGTGAATTAAGGAGGTTATTAATACCAGAACCCGCAGGATCAACGATAGGAAAGCAAAGGAAAGGAAAGAAACAACAAGGAAGAGAGGATGGAAGAGGGTGAGGGTGAGGATGGTAGAATGTGTTTGGCAAAGGACGAATCGAGCCCGTTTAATAAGAAGGATTGCCTTTGCAACGATTACGAATAGACGCCCTTCAATAATTCCAGGGTGGACTTAATATGGAGATGCAAGAGGCGATAATTCGTACACTGCGCATGCTTCATACATGGAAGCACTTCAAGTTTCGAAACGGCCGCTGGCGCCCTTGGCGGTGGACCCGGTTCATCATTCTACGTCAGGGCCCTGATTTGCCATGGTTCTTTTCCATCCAATCCATCTGGCGACACTGTCCGGGGAGCAAACAGCGTTGCCTCCCACTGCGTGCCTTGGACTAAGCAAAGTCTACAGACGAATTTCGACGACGCCCAGAATAGATGCTTCACCCATTTTGTCCTTGGCCAGGAACCATGCAGGGCTGCAGTGAGCGTTTCGTAGGCGCCGACTGGACGTCTTCTACTGGCCGGACCAGCTGCTGTCATTGGCGGTTCGTGTGCCATTGGCTCAGAACGCTTGCATCTTGAAACAAAAGCCGCCCATCAGTGGGCCCCACCACGCAGCCACCCCTATCAAACATCGAAACACTTCGAGCCGAAACACCGAACCCGCACCGGTCGAGACAGCCAGCCAGCAGTGGGCAGCCAATCCCATGTGCTCCTTGAGGTTACAGCTAGCAAAGCTGGGGGAGATGGCAAGAGGAGCAGACGTGTGCAGGTGCTTCGATTCGCCAACTAGGCTCCGCGCCAAAAGGCCACCGCGGCTGCTGTTGCGCTGGCATTCTACAGTTTCTTGTTTCTATTTCCATCCTTTGCTTGCGCGTATCCGTTGCAATTTAGATGCTGTTTTGGATGCAAGTTGAAAGTCAACACTGCTCGTCGCCTGCCTAGTGTTGAGACAAGCGCGTCCCCTGGAACTAGACCCATCTGTTCATCCATCGACGAAGGCAAGTTCCGTGAGCCATGTAGCATCAACTCGAAACACGACCGATGTGCGCCTGTCGAGGGTTGCCATCCTCCTGATTTCTATGCTGCAATAATACTAACCGTACATATAATACAAAATACTTGCTCTCTCAATGGCCTCAGAGCCATCAACTTGGCTAGGTTGCAAGACTTCTTTATTTTAATTGTTTTTTTACCGACATTTCCACACATAGCCGCTATTCGTTAGTTCGTCAACCTTTACGCTTTCTTGAGATTTGCTATGGACTCGTATTGATACTACCTGCATTGTGAGGCGTCGGCATAGCTTCATCCCGCCGCCATGCAATCAAAGATGGCTACCCTGTGATCATCCCGTGTGCAATCTTTCATCTAACGATCACTAGGATATTTGCCCGCGAGGCATGAGTGACGGTGCTTTTGCATTAACGAACTGCCGAAAAGCAATTTTACATAGCATCTACATACCTGCCTACTTTGTCGCTTTCGTACCTGGAAACAGTCAATATCAAGCAACTAGCTATAAACTACTAACTACTACACACAACTAGGCTCAGTATGGGGGCGTGGATCGTCAATGGGGTGTGTGGCCCTGGAGCAAATATCCCTCGATGCCTAGTAGCTGGAAACCCCCTTCCTAACGGCCCTCTCCAGTATGTCCAGGCATGCGTAGGGCCCATCGACGTTCTTAGGCCCGATCGACGATGCAGGGGCCTCCCGTGTGCATTTTCAGGTGCATGTCCGGGTGCAGTACAGCGGAGGTCCCTGTAACAATCCCTACTTGATAGCTGGATCACCTTTCATGCCTTCTGGATGAGCTCGTATCTTTAAAATGATCCATTGACGCCTTGCATGTTCATCATGAACTGATTGTTATGCACACAATAACGCCTTTTCTCATCATTGCATACGCATTTTGCAATGTATTTGATTTGACAATCAGGAACAAATTGTGTCCTCTCAGGTCATTAGGACTTCCCTGACCGCCCAACAAGTGATGGATTGCTGGACCAACCGAGACATGGGACACGGCTCGTCAATCGCCTCATGTCTCAGTTGGTTTTCTATGCGTCGGTTGGCCTCCCACGTTGTAGGCATGCACAAATGTAGGTACGAGGTAGGAATGTAGGTCCTTGCGTCCGTGTATAGGTGTATTGCCCCGATATGATTCCGCTTGGAAGTCTGTCCTGATGCATTAATACAGAGTGCTTGTTGCGGACTTCCAGTTTACAGTATGCTGGTAATCAATATTAACCATCGGATGGATTTGTGAAAGAGAAAGCAAAAAGAAAGCCAACGAAAGGGTGTCCGTATCAAGCGAGCGATGGAATGGACCAACTGAACACCTACCTACATATGTACAGGTGCAGCAAAGCAAAGCAAAGCAGAGCAAACAACTCGCCTGGAGGAGATGCAATACCGAATCACACTATTGCACCAGGTGGAAACCTCCGCTATAGGCAAGTCACCAAGATTAGCACGTCAACATCCACATCCACATCCACATCCACTGAATTTTGAGGGCCGCACCGTCGCCATCACATGAGGAAAAGAAAGAACGAAATGCAAAGAAAAGAAACATGGACCTAGAAAGAAAGAGCCACAGCGGCCGGCGCATTCCAGCTGAGCGAACGATTTCCAACCAAGATGTCCATCCCAAGACATTTGCTTGAGCTTCTCTTCATTAAGAAAGAATAGCCAGCACTGTGACGGGCGGAACGAGGTGACTCGTGGACGCGCTCGGGCCACCAGCCATCCCACTTGGGTACTAGCACGAGATACGTACCTAGTCGTTTGTTGGAACTTGGAACTTGCACCATCACCATCACCAATTCACTCCAACTACCGTGGCCAGTGCACAGTGCAGCCAAGAAACGCCATGGCACGCACATCATCCTCATCCGATCCATCTTGGCCATCCCACTCAAGGTGGTTTCGGGGGCACTTTTTCCTATGGTTGGGCATTTCTTACTGGTCATTCCCTTGATCCAATAGCATCCCCCTCGGCCGGCATTCTCGGCGCGGTGCATCGGCCGGAGGGCAGGCCGGAAGCGCACAGGCGGTGATGGCCCAAGAGGGGAGGAGATGGTGAAATCCTTCACTTGCCTGTATCTACAGGTATGAAAGACCCAATCTATATCTACCTACCTAGATACCCAAGGGGACTTGGCGGGCCCCTTTTTTTCTGAGCAACTCTGCCAATGGCTGATAGTAGCTGCTGCTGGTGTTGATGTCGCTTGCATCGTCGGTGCCCAGCAGCGGGTCAAGAGAAAGGACAACTCACCAAGCATGAGGATCCCAAACTGCCTACATACCTGGATAAGCAGTGTTCGTTCCAGTTGATGGGCTTGCAACTATCTGGATGAGTCTTTTTCTGCCCCTTGGTGAACTTGACTGCTCCAATAGGTGGGCTTAGGGGGGGTGAGCACAAGGTTCACTGCACAGAATGTTGGTACAGTTGGCCAACTAACCTTCTTAGCAGGACAAAAACGACTCTGCAGCTGGCCATTCAGATGTCGATCCGGGAAATTCCCATATCACGATTTCAGGGGGGATTGGGCATGTTGGCATTTACGTGCATCGTTGCCACATCCTACCAAGCCACTATTCCAGAAACGGAGACAGATCTCGGCTCCGTCTGTAACTGCACCTCTGTTTGGTCACCCACACATCACACTCATTCGTCCCCTCCTCCATGTATTAGACTCAAAATACTGTGCAGCCGACTGACTGTGGGTTGCCGACTGTCACCGTAACGCAGGGGGGCGGCGGCTTTTCCATACAGAAGCCACGTCAAAAAGTCGGTGCCCCGTCAGCGACCATTTTTAATTACTCGTGCATAACATGAATCTGCGCCGGTTTTTCGACGAGTAACATCGGCCAAACAAGAACCAATATCTGTTTTTTTATTTTCTTCTTTTCACCGCCTAATCGCCCCGACAGGCCGATGATGGCGCCGTATCTAGTGTTGTTTCTCCGGGCTACAATCGCTGGTTGGGGCTCGGGCTTTAATGTCTTGCGAGGAACGCTAAGCTACGTTACAAGAGACCTGTGAGCCTATGGTGTTCGTTGTTGCAGGCAGGCAGGCCATGCGGAGCCGGGCATCTAGAGGCTATAAACAGATCTGAGCACATCATAGTAACGCTGGTGAGCTGGTGGGTAGTCATGCTATGGCATGACATGACAGGGAAAAACCAGAAATCAAAAGGCCAACAAGAACAAGGACACCCTCAACAAGTGAACGAAGACGCCACGGCTTGGACGGCTCCGCCAATCTTGGCAGCAGCTTTCTAGAGAGAAGCGGCCACGATTGGCTCAGGTTGGCTCGCCGCAACTGAAACATGCTGGCGCACCGAGGGAATGGACACCTAGCGAAAGTCTCGGCGAGGTCCAATGAGCAGCCCTCACCGGCCGTGACCGTTGTTGCGCGCAGCCTCTTCACAAGTTCTGCGCAGTGTGAATGTGAATGTCCACGTTCCCCAGCTGTGGCTGAGACAACCTGTACTGTGTGTACTGTAGATAGAGTACGAGTGAGTGTGGCTCGGGCAAGACATTTCAACAGATGCAAGCTGGATGTTGTGCACAGCCCAAAGCTGCCAGCTGCTTGTTGGGCTCCCTCTTATTATGGAACGCATTTGTCGTATTTCCTGATTACTTCCTCGCCAAAGCTCAGTCAAGCATCCTCAGGGCGCGCTCCAGATCCGCAGGGGAGGGGCTCCCGCCATCATCATCATCTTCGACTGTTGCGAATCATCATCACCGACCTTGGGCCAGCCCGCCAGCGCAGCTCAGCAGCCATGTGAAGTTGTGGCGTTGTATTACCACCCGCAAAGAGGTTCGTCCAAAGTCAGGCACCACATCAGCAAACAACAACCCCATGCTTGCGCATCCGCACCCTACCCACGGCTAGACTAGCAGATCAAGTGATTTGCAGGGGGATCCCTCCTCCTCGGAAAGAAAGTCTCCCTTGCCTCCCAAAGCCCCCTCCCCTCCAGCCGGCCAGTCCAGTCCAACTGCTGACAGGTTTTTCCCGTCACAGGACGCCGCTCAACTGCTACCTGCCACTGGCTTTACTCGGCGGAAATATTGGATATTGCTCATATACGGAGTAGATGACCACGGTCGCTGGCGGGCTCGTGCCAGAGCCACCAACGCAGTCATTCGCTGTCGCGTGGGGTTTCGGCAGGTAGTAGCGAGGAGTTAATCATTATTAGCACTTGGAAAGTGTTGTTTGCTTATTATTTACCTCGCTCCAAGTGGTCCCTCAGCGACCGATCTCCGCATCCCTTGCGGCCGTTTTGGCGTAAGTACGCTTATGTCCAGTTTGTGCACGGAGTAAGCTGCGCGGTTTTTCCCCTGTGCACCTACCTACCTACCCTAGCTTACCTTACCTACCTATCGACAGGAGCCGAGGGGACTATCAAAAGAGAGGCATACCGTTGAGAGGGGGAAAAGGGAATCCCGAAGCCATTTGCTCTGTGCTGTCCATCCTACAGTCGTAGTGCATCGCACCCCAGACCCAACCAGGGCAGGTCCTTCGATGCAGCGTTGCAACAATACTACTATAGGTATCGGCGGTCCCCTAGCATCATCTGGCAGATGCTTTTTCTTTCTCGTCATAAGCCGCCCATCACCGGGGATCGCTATCCGCAGACTTCGCACAGGTAAAAAGGAAGACGTGTTGTTTCTCAAAATGCATGACGGATCGGCAGAGTGCCCGCAACCGCAAAGTCGCACCATCCGGACCCTTCCCCGACCGAGGCCAGGTCCCCCCCCCATTCAGGCCCCATCCCGGACTCCACCACGTCTCCGTTGACCGAACAGGGCCATTGGCTCATCCGCATACCTCGGGTCGGCTCTACAAATAATGATTGCTCAGACGATTAAATTCCGTGCCTCGCCTTCCTCTTAGGCACACCGTATTATTTGAGGGCCACGTTTGAGCTGTCAACATGTGAGTGAGTATTAGGATCAAGACGTGTCAGCATCCTACAAGGTAAATAAATTTCTGATCAACTACCACGTAACAGCAGTTGACGTTGCGTGTTAATTGTCTGGGTGTTAACTATTGACTTGTGTTGCCTTTTGACATGTCTTTTGTATATTCCATATGTTTTGACGGTAACTACAGATTAATATAGATAAATTTTGTACGCAAACTGCAGAGTCAACCTGCGCTCTGTAGCTTCTAGCCTAACATTGCTGGAATAACGACAAGTAGACGACGGTGAAGGTGACATTCTCCAAACCGGCACAACCTAGAAGACGTGTTCCCTAGTTGAACCTAGTTGCACAGAATCATGATGGGGATTCATGAACTTTGATCAATGTATAGTTCTCTAGGTGCACCATCTGCATCTCCCTGCGAACCAATGATTGGCGGATTAGATATTCACCTAGATTTCAGCTGAATTCTATTCTAAAACTTGTATCCATATTAAAATAATATATATTAAGGAGTGAGATACAAATTGAAATGCTGCTCAGCGAGTTGACATTTGGAAAGAATGTGACAAGATGTTGAGCAAGTCTAAGGAGTGCAAATATAGAAACATATAGTTGTCACCAAATATTGCTAGATATTACCTAGATTGACTAGATTTCCAAACTCTGATAGTAAAAGTTGGGTACTTTACCTTGTAGTCGCAATCGCTGCACAATCCCAAATCAAGATGGCATAGCTTTGCGTCAACGACAGACATATCTAAGCCGCCGCCTCAGTTTGTCAAACGTCTCTCGCTTCATGCCACAGTTCCCTCCCTTAATCCTCCTCCATGTTTCCCTTTCCACATCTTTTCTCTTCTCACCATCAAGTGTGTGTACTATATTGCTTTAACCCCCCAGAAACTATTCACATGCACAAAAGTATCTGACGTTTTGAGATATGTTCCTAGACGGGTTTCTAATAGTTTTGATCTTGGCCAGTTGTTGTTGCCATTCCTGGAGTAGTTGTTTTGGTGCAGCTCTTTGACTTCTTTACATGACTAAAATAGAATTCGATGGTCTCTATCCAGACGTTTTCTCATGATTGGTTTTGAGACTAGTCCTAGCCATGTTGATATGTGTGTCTCATTCCCTCGATTTTATCATCAACAACGAACATGGGCAAGATATATACAAGAGAAGGAGGAATAAGCTTCATCGCTAGGGTTGTGGCAACTGAGGATGGTCCATTAAATTGCAAGCTGTTTCCTAAATTAGACTTATTTGGACTGGAATTTTCCTGTCTACAAACCTGAAGCCTTTTATATCAGCAAGTCATCTTGATCATATCCTTCTTCCCAATTAGAGCTGTCTACATGAAACATCCAAGCTTCGAGTATAGAGCCACGCTTGTGGCTAGAAAATTGTTGCATGAAAGATGGTTGGAGATGGAACATAAGCTAGTTGTGATGACGAAATATAGTAGTACATATAGGCCAACGTTCAAAAAAGCTCGGTGATAAGTTGCATTCGAAGCTCATTAGTACATATCTAAATGATAATGATGGCTAGTTTCAGGCGCGTCAAATCTCCCCACTGCATCATGGAAATAGGTATACAATCTGTATGCAACTTGTACGCATATCACTTCCAAAAACTGAAATAAGTCAACTAACAAGGCCGGCCATGTCAACCTGGCACACATAAACATGCCTCTCACTGTTACTTCTTGTCATATTTGCTTGTTACCCGGTCCATCGACCTGGCACCGTTTCGAAACTAAACATGAGCAAGTGCTAGCAAACCCAAAGGAGAATCCATGAGCCGGATGATATTATACTATGGCTGTCACCATCATGTCTGGCATTGATGGGCCAGGGAGCGGGTGGATGTAGCAAGGGCTGAGTTGGGTTTTCCCACATGTCTTTGATTCTCTTATTACACATCATTGGGTGAGGAAACGTGAGCACTCATTGGTTCGAACTCAGACAATCAGTTGAGGCTGATCTTCAACAGGCCATAGTACATGACTGGCCATAACCGCTGGAAGAGACTCAAGTTGACGGGACAAGTCCTGCCTCAGGGCATCTTTCGTTCGTATACCGTTTTTAACAAATTCATCTATTGAATTGGCCATCCCTAAAAGCGATGGCTTTCCTCAAGCATACATTTCTTGCGGAAACAAACTTAAAGGGAAATAGCTACCACGTGTTTTCCTCTCTCTCTCCTTCTCCGTCTCTCCATCATGAATCGTGCAAACTGCTCAAATCTGGCCCAACTGTACATGAAGCTACACTTCCCATTATTCACCAATTACGTACCATTCCTGGCCGGATGTAATTCGGACAGCGCCATTCCGTCAAAGATTGTAGAGTTACTAGCGGACTCTGAAAGCTTAGGCTCCTCGGAAAAGGAACTTGATCTGAGTGCAACATTCTCCGTGTTTTTTTCTGGTTGAGCCACCGTAGCTATGCAAGTATCACTGATTGCTTCATTCTCTCAACGTCGTGATAGTGCCGTATTATCCTGAAAAATAAAGGATTCATATCACATCAATCTGCCACATCTTCGGGTTCAAATGTGTGCGTCAACGAGCCATAGGATATGGGTTTGCTACACCCCTCTAGTGGTAGTACCCATTCATGCGACCGACTGCCGCCTGTTGCTGAGCCAAGTAGTCCTCGAAATAAGGGTGGTTACAGGCCTGTTTGGCCGAGATTCGTCCCGCGGGGTCATAGACAAGCAGCATCTCCAACAGATCGAGGCCCTTGTCGTCAAGATCTCGGCAGATTGGTTGAGACATATCCCTTTGCCACTTGGGGAAAGAGGACTTGAAGTCAGGGTACGATGTAACTCCTGGCCAGACGTCATCTGAAGGGGTACCAAGTACACTGTATATTGTCAGCTAGTTTGTCCTTGCAAAACCTTGGTCGTCTCATTTCAGCCACCAGGAGACAGACTTCCGACTTACCGGAAGATCTTGAAAATTTCGTCAATCTCAGAATCGCCAGGGAATAACGGTTTGCGTGTGCACATCTCGGCAAAGATGCATCCAATGGACCACATATCCACACCGGTAGAATACTGTCGCCCTCCCAAGAGAATCTCCGGGGCTCGGTACCACAGGGTCACAACCTCGTGGGTATATGTACGCAAAGGTACACCAAATGCTCTTGCCAGACCAAAATCGGCCAGCTTCAAATTGCCATCTTTGTCGATAAGTAGATTCTGAGGTTTCAGATCCCGGTGAAGAACACGATGTGAATGACAGTACCTGATGCCTTCGCACAGCTGCATCATGAACTTTCGAACAACCGTCTCATCGAGACCGAGCTGTGCAATTCGGATTGACGAGCCTTCAGGTAGAGCCTTGCCTCGACCACCATCGCTGACAGGCAGGGCTTCCATATACTTCTTCAGGTCCAGATCCAAGAATTCAAAGACCAAGTATAGCTTGTGACCATCGGCATGGACAATATTAAGCAGTCGAACAATGTTGGGATCACGCATTTCCTTCAGCAGAGAAATCTCGCGAATGGCTGTGCTTGGCACGCCCTCATCTTCGGCCTCGAGACGGATTTTCTTGAGTGCCACTATGCGTCCGTTGTTTGCGAGATCTCTGGCTTTGTACACAACACCGTAGGTTCCTGATTAAGGAGAGGACAAATCGGCGTTAGCACAAGAGTTTTCTTAGGCATTGGTGGGTTCGGCAGCTTAAAAATGAGGAGAGCCCAAGACATACCCTCGCCAACCTTTTCCAGCTTCTGGTAATTCTCCATGGTGGCGGCACAGCAAGTATTCGTAGTAGCGGTGCGTGGAGCGGAGCAGAAAGCAAATCTGCAAGCGGTTGCCCTCTAGATTGATGTCAGAGAGACGACACGAGGCGTTCCGTCGCCCCAGCGAGGGGTCAACCAGCAACTTCGCGTGAGGCGCGGGGCGGGAGGAGGCAGAACGCGGTCCGGGCTTCAGCGGCGAAGCAAGGGGTGCAGGCAAGAAAAGAAAGAGACAGAGTGTTTGCCTGGCAGCCAAAGAGAACTGAGGGATCAGGAAAGGCGAGAGAGGCTGTGGGTTAGTTATGCGGCCGCCATTGGGGATGCCGTTCGGTGAGGTTGTGGGAGCGTTGCGAGGTGTTGCCCTTTTTGTTTCTGTTTACTTTGACCAGTAATAATGTAGATGTGTACACCACTGTACATGCGAGTACAGGCGGCGGTGCACCCTCTGACAGGGGCTCTAAGTCAAGCTTGGCGTTGAAGACCACGGTTTGTCACTTGTCACTTGTCACTGAGCGGTGTTCAACGTTGCATCCAGGTCGTCAAGATAACGTAGGTGGGTCGCTACATGTACCTGTTTATTTTAGTATTTCATACTAGAACTGTATTTATGTAGACTCCTGCTTGCGAACACGTGTATAGCGGCTAATGAGCGCTTATATCGATCATATCAAAATATTCAAACACTACTGATAGCTACCAAGAAATGGCAATACAAGGAAAGAAAGCCTTAGTATGCTGTGCATGAACCTTTGTTGTCCCAGGGCAACCCCAGCCATGGAGGTGCTAAGGTACCGATTAATATACAGATACAGGTACCGCTAGGTACCTCCTGTAGGCCCAGGGTTCTCGCGTTCCTGTCGCGGGGTCTTGCTTATCGATAAAGCATCATTCATCTCTTGCCCAGACAAAGATTGTGGTATTATATCAACATCGCTCAATATTTGGTTACTTACCCATCATCTGTGGTTTGTTTGCGTCGCAAATCAAGGATCTTCTCCAGCTTCAAATTTCCCTTTGCTCCCCATCCCGAAGGACCAGACTCCACGTCCGGCCGCACCGACATGTACCAGCTCCATGCCCTCCGGTCTAGCTCATCCTTGCTCAACACATCCGCCCAGCTGGCGAATAATAGTCTGAGGGCGCCTAGAAGCCGGGCTAGATTTTCTTGTTTCTCTTCATTTAGAGACGCAACCGTCTTTTTGGCCTCATGGGTGGACTTCTCCTCACTTGGAGTACTAGCAAAGCTCCGGAACAGATAGTTCCTCGCTCCTTCGGGACGATGGATAGCCATGCCAACCGTCCATGTTGCGGGTTTCTTATCTTCTGCATCAAGGCCCCAAACAGCCTCGCCTGAAAATGTCGACTTTCGCTGTTGAGAAGAGAGGGCTTCGTTGATGCATTCACGCATCAGACGCCATCGATCCTGTCCCAGTAGCACCCCGCCGTACCATCTCGTGAGGACAACGACCGTATTTGTGATCTTGGCCTCGCGCATCAACTCCAGCATAAACTTGCCGCAACCCGATTCACCATCATCAAACGAAGCCTCCTGTACGAGGGGCGAGTTCCCGTAGCTAGTCCTCATCGCCCATGCATTGTGACTCGCCGTTTCAAGATCAGGTTCTTGATCCATCAGGGTCTTCATAAGGCTAGGTCTTGTTGACGGCGCTGAGAGGGCTGCGGCATGAGCAAGAAAGGTTGATGCTCGTGACGTCAATTTCGGACTCGACGTCCAAATTCTGGTTGGCGTGGACAGTATCTTATCCTGACCCTTGGCAGAGGACTGTGGCGGAGTGGAATCTCCAGACCAGTTGTAATCGCCCCGTTTCAGGACTGGCACTGAACGACCCATAACGCATACCTTGGGCTGTCCATCTGGTATCGGCATCTCCCCGCCAGCGGGTGGCTTCTCTATGCCTAGACTTATAGCCTTGGACCTTGAATTGGCACTCACCACAGCCTGTGCAAGACTGAGCCTGCTACTCGGCGGCTGCTCCGGCATCGTGAAGCGGAGGAGCTCAACTGCAAAGGCAAGCACCAGCGGTGCCCGGTTAGTTATCAACACCGTACTTCTGATGAGATTCTCGTCCTCTACCAGTGGCAATGCGAGGGAGCCCTCAAGCTCATCCGGTGTCATAGAACTATAGTTCAGATCGCGCTTGTGAGCCTCCAGCTTGGGCCGCTTTGCGTTTGGAGAGGTGTTCTCCTCAGCCGTACGCTTCACCGTCTTCTTGCCATGGGATTTACATGCTGTGTGGAAACTCTTTGCGAGTTTGGCATCCCCGAGAGCTTTGTCGACAGTGGAAACAGGCGCCTCTGCGATTTGATCAATGCTTTTGAGTGAGTAAAACAGTCAGGTCGTGGTCTTTTATACTGTGGGGGTGTTTTCAGGGAGGAAGCTGATCGGTATTCACCTCTTAAGGCCCTTCGCCTGCAGTGATTTGATGTGGCCCATTGCGACTATCATGGACACTTTACGTGCCGTGAGCATACGCAGCAACTCCTGCAAATCACCCTGGCTAGCCATCTTCAACACAGTTAATTCAACATGCAAGATGCATCAGATAAAACCAAAAAACGAGTCAGAATGAACCCGACGGAAATGCCGGGTGGCTGCTGTCATTGCAAGGAAACTTTGGACGTTTGTTGTAATGCAAAGGTTACAGGGTTCACTACCTATCCGATATCCAGAGCGCGTCGTTTCACGGTCCTCCAGCGACAGTCAGCCAGTATGACCCGTTGACCCCACACAGGGCTCTGGTAACACCACCGTGCGGCACTCCGAAGTGTCGGGCCGTGCCCACAATCAAGCACCAAATCTAGATGTCTTTTGCCGACAGCTTTGTTTCTTTCACCCCTCCCTCCTATGTGATATAATTACCAGCCCTAGTTCTCATTTCTCGACGGAAAAAAAAGCACGCTATGCCGCTTCAATGATTTCACCCTCGCGCGGCATCGCCAAGACGGTTTGTCTGCAATGGCGTTCGGCAAGCTCGTCGGCGCGGGCGCCGTCACGACATGCTCGCCAGGCCGTCAAGCCTCCTCCTCCTTCCTCAGTCAAACTTCCCACATCGACCATCATTGCCAAGCCATATAAGCCGTATGTTGCCCCGAACGCTATAGCTGTATCGAACGCTCGCACCTGGAACCACAAGTGACACCTCTTATCTTGCCAGGACCCCTCTTAAGAACCAAGCCGGCGCTTCTCCACCACCACCACCACCTCCTCCTCTTCCCAAAGCCGAAACCCTCCTCGACCACTGGCGCTCTAGGTGGTTTCCACTGACCGGTGCTGCTCTTCTCGCTGGTTTTCTCGGCTTCTATATCTTCGGCACGGCGACCGCGACGTTCACGGCCTGCCCTTGCTCAGGCAACGGTTCCTGCGAGCATGCCACTCCGACTGGCCGACCCCCCGCCCTGAGCGGAGACAACGCCGAGCAGTTCGACAACGAACTGAACCTGCCAGAATGGTGGATGGGCATCACCACTTTGCGCAAGAAGCTCGCGGAGCATGCGACAGGCAATGTCCTCGAGCTGGCTATGGGATCCGGCCGAAATCTAGAATACTACAACTGGGACCTACTCAGTGCGGCGGTGGAGGGTGTGAAAACGGGCAGCCGACCATTGAAGAGGAAGAATGAAACTCCTGGGATCACGTCGTTTACTGGTCTCGATATCTCCGTCGACATGCTCGACGTTGCCCGCCGGAAACTTGTCAAAACGGTCCCACCCATGTCCTCGTCGGCACCCATTGTCAAAGCAAGCTCCATGGTCGACCATACCGGCGGCCAGCTCTCCTTTCTCGATGGCCACCTTCGCCTCATCAACTCGGACGCGCACCAGCCCCTACCACCCCCATCATCGGCCCCAAAATACGACACAATCATTCAGACTTTTGGTCTTTGCTCCGTCTCTGACCCCGTTGCCGTTCTCGCCAACCTTGCTTCTGTCCTCCGGCCAGGAAGCGGTCGCATTGTCCTACTTGAACATGGCAAGGGCTGGTATGGTCTTGTGAATGGTCTTCTAGATAAAAATGCCGGAAAGCATTTCGACAAGTACGGTTGCTGGTGGAACAGGGATATCGAAGCCATTGTGGATGAAGCCGTGAAGACTACGCCTGGACTTGAGATTGTCAAGCTGGAGCGTCCCAACGTCCTGCAGATGGGAACATTGGTATGGGTCGAGCTTAGAATGGCGGACAGGACTTAATCGCCCTTTCGTTACATGTAATAACAGTTATGTATCAGTAGGCATGTACATCATGATGTGTTAGAGAAGTGTAATAGAGAGCAAATAATATAATATTCATGAGTAGAAATGAGTGGTATACCCTTTTGTGTATCCCCTGTAAACAGGAAGCATGCAACCCTCCAAACGCCTAATATAACAACAATGGGTAATAGCCCCCCGCCGCAGTCGCCCTTGACCCTAAAACGTGCAACAAGACCCAATCTATATGTACAAGAAACGTCTTCATCTTCGAGGTGATGCCATGGATCTTCCAATTCGTTAATCTTCAGATTGCCTTCCCATATGCGAACGTCTTGACTCCCTGCGCCAAGTACATAAAACAAAAAACAGAAACAAGATCGGGTATTAAGATACGGATGTAGTCGAGAATGCGGAGACAATTAACATGCATCTAGCAGGCAATCTAGCTCGTCAATCTCAATGCTCTCGGCTCCTTGGTCCCATTCAAAGAGTTTGCTACTAAGCCTTAGCCAGTTGTCGGTATCGTCCTCTTTCCGGAAGGGAGTCGCGATGCTTGGCTTTATTGAGGGGCTTGTAAGAAATGTATTTGACAGAATGGGGCGGCTATCGGCAAACCAAATGTCGTCCCGGTAGCCATACTCCATCAAGATAGAATTGCGCTCAACAGTCTCGGGAGCGGGTTTCTCCTCGCTCAGCTTGCGCTTTTGTAGTCCGTCCGCCGTCTGAGTAAACTCACGTTCATCCTTTTCTAGTGGAGGCGAGTCATGCCGAGGATCGTGAGAGACTCGGCTATGGTAGGACGAAAACGACCCGATAGGGGTGGCAGGCATCGCGAAGTCGTCATCGACATGATCAAATTCTGGAGGCGACAAGTCGACCTCGGGTGAGGGGCTCAACTCTCGTCGCCGATCGTCGACGTCATCAGACCCGGAATCATCTGTGAGGGAGACAGAAGGGGTAACGATCAAGGCGTGGTTGATCGGGGCGGCGTCAAAGTCCGGAAGAGGCTGTCTAGGCCGTGTAGTGAGGAAGTAGTATGTTCTGCGAGGGTGTACCGTCTCGAGCTCTTTGGCCAATGGGCACGGGGCCAAAGCACTCCAACAAGGGCGCTTCATGTAAGAGGCAAGACGTGAGGAGATGATTGCACAGGGATTGGCAGAGCTGCAGTAGTGTTAGTCTTGGTAGTTTGCGACGAGGACAGGCGCAAGGCTGTACTTACTGTTGGACTGAAGACAGGTGCTGGGTAAGAACCGTCGCAAGCTCCTTGACGAGATGTGGGCGGTTGGCGGTTGACTGTAGCTGAACGATGACTGCTTCGACGATGTCGTCGTTGATGCCGTCGAGGTCGATCGAAGGCGAAGACTCGGTGGCGGTCATATCAACGCTGGCGACAGTTGGAGACGGAGGTGGTGTCTGGTCGATGGCTATGGCATCAGAAACTGTAGAACCGCCATGCGATCTCTTGTGACGTTTGCTGGGATGCGACTCGCCCGAGTCGTCTCGAGAGGCGGACACTGATGAGGACGATGAAGATGTCGAGGGACGCGCAGCGTTTCTTGAAGCAGCAGCGGCTCGAGCGGCGTGCGAAACGGGAATGTGAATGCCCAGGCTGGGCAAAGACAGCGACTTGCGGCGCGTATTGTAAGGCATGGTGGGTTGTGGTCGGTGAAGACAGAACCGGTGTGTAAGTAGACGAGCAGACAAGCAGATGGGGGGGTTGTTGAAGATGGCGCAAGGATTCGAGGCGAGGAGAGGCGAGGTAAGGGCGAGCACTACGACTATTGAATGCTGCTTCCCATGGGAATGGCCTCGCCGTGTTAGTGATGGGTTGTTATTGTTTGGATGAGGGTATTTGGAAATTCCCAAGGGGGGGGGGACTGGGTCTGGTCGGGGACTGCTGGGAATTGGGGATTGTTTTGGGGCGGTCTACAGACAAGGCACAGAGTGGATGGCGAGGCCAGGCCAGGCAAGGGGGGGCGTCCGGGAGGCAGGAGAAGGCTCAGCGGTTTCCGGCGTTGGCTGGGAAAAAAAGGCAGCAAGCACCAGAGCTTGAACTTTTTTTTTCCTTCACCCTCGCCACCATTGGTCGGCAGCTGGCTGCATGCTTGCCGGGTGGGGCCGCTAGACGTCAGAGTATGCACGGGCCATGCACCCATTGGGAGGCCGATGATCACTGTGGCCAGGCGGCCAAACGTCCACTGAAGCTCACTGAAGATCGCTAAAGACCACTGATGAGCGCTGTTACCGCCAGGCAGCTGGGCCACAACCTACGTGCAGGGGGGGCAGGCCTGTGGGGGCTTTTTGGATAGAGGCTTTTGGAGGCGCCGCAATGGGCCAGGGAGGTGGATTCCGGGTGGACGCGCTGGAAGCCCCGGTGGAAACCTGACACCCAGAACACACCAAAGCACACAGTAACACCAGAGCAACACCAGCCCGAGGACACCCCAAAACACTCTCCAATGCCTTCTCCAAGGACACCGAGGACGGTCCATGTAGCGGATCATCTGGTTGGTCCGCGATCCGGCATCTCAGGGACTTGGGCGGGGCATACTAATGGTATCCACACAGACCTTGAACTTTTTTATTTTTTGGGACAGACACAAGACATACTTTTTTCCTTTTGCTGCTGCTATTACTAGCATGCGACTAGTACAGATCAGGGGAGAGGCAAAGAGAGCCCACCGAGGATCGACCTGGCTTGTATAAACACGGCGGCGTCGGTGTTGTCGGTGTCGTCGGTATCGTCAGTGTGCCCTACTGGTGTTGACAACAAATACCTATCTCCTACACAGGTTTGTGCAGTATCCTGTCATGCCTCATGTTTTGCCAATCTCGCCTGCCTCCCTGCAATTACATCATGGCAGGACGGGTGCTACAGCCGCGATGCGCAGCATCTCCATCTTCCTGCAACGATGAACAAAGCAATGCCGTGCCGTTAGTAGGCAAAAGTAGGTGGTCACCAGTGCAGCCGTCCAGCCGCCCGGCACCTGAAGGCGGCACGAGTCATCCTGAAGCAGCATCTTGGTCTAATAAATACTACCACGCCTGAATTACACCACATATCGTCACATACTAAGAATGACTTTTCTTCTTCAGCGACTGCGCCGTCTTTTCGTCTCCGAGAAAAAAAGGAAGAGAAGGGAAACACCAACAAGAGGAGAGTGGGGTGGAACCACGGACACTCATGACCGATGTAACGAATAACTTTCCCGCCCGTCCATGTTGTTCCCCAGTTCGAAGTGCCTACACCATGCACCCCGTAGGCTGTGTGGATTATGGCTCGTCGCCTCATTCGCCAATTGGTGCCGAGAGAAACTCTGGGCTCTGGCACACCAAACTCGCTCCGCCTGTCCAATGGCTCGCCCGGGCAACAGAATAAACGGTGAGAGGGCGACCAGGAAAAAAGGGATGTTGCCTCCCGCGAGTCGTGACCTCATCAATTCGTGCCCAGTTGACTTGAACGACTCCGAGTAAAGTTTCGACGGACCGACAAACTACTATGACGACGATGACAACAACCCCTCATTCTCTGTCAAAGTTTCTGTCATACAAAAGTCTCCAAGTCTCTAAGTCTCCAATGGTTCGTGCGTGCCCGTGGTACGTACATTGTCTCCGATCCCGCCCCTTGGCAGTGAGATGTTTTGGTCTTGTCTCTCACTCGCGTCTTGCGTCTTGCGTCTTTCGCCTGGGTCTCAAGCATGCGGTGCGCCATAGCAACCGAGTGCATTCCCGCACACAGGCGCTCAAACGTCCACTGGGGCGGGTCAATCTCAAGTTTTTGCACGACTATTGTTGTTAATCTTAGGGGCTCATATCTTTTTGTACCTCGTGCCCCATTGTAATGTTCAGGACGAGTCCACAGTCCGGAGATGGGAAATAAATTGGGGTACATTTGCCTTGGCCAGCTTAGGCCCTTGCAGAGGCGTGGTAAGTTGCAGTCCAGGCAATGTTACGGAGTAGGCCGCATAACCTGCTCCATAATCATATCCCTCAATGTGGGGTGTCATTGTTCTCGACCGCCATGTTTGCCGGCCTACCCTGTAGCTGCAAATGGGGTGGCATATTGCCCAAGGTTTTGGCATGTGGAATGAATCAAATGACGCCAAATTGAAACACAACAAAGACTAAGAAAGCATCTTATTATTGCGCAAGGTAAGCTGATTGCAGTTCAAATTCTTATTATTTCTGCGCTCATCCACTGAAACAAATACTAGACAAACAGAACCGGACAACTTCCTTGCCCAGTCCGCCCCTGGTTTCCATCAGATGACCCTTAAAACTCCACAGCAAGCTGTGTTGCACTGCACGATGGGGGTCGTATCAACAGTCTGGGCAGTAATTTATCACTGCCTAGACCCTGTCAAAGGACCCAACTCAGCTTACAAGGCACGGGTATGAATTGCCACGAGGGGTCCACCAGCACATTTCCAAATGGACCGGGGTCCATGCAAGGCCCTGAGCCTCATTTCACCAATCCGGCCCGAGCAACAAAAACTGCATCATACAGTATATTTGTGGCAACGGGCCCCTGCGTACATACAGTACGGAAAAGAGTAATAACTTATCAGAGGATGGATCCCAGGGTCGAATGCCTACGATAAGAAAGCATGATTGCCGAAACGAGCTCATCATCAAACAATCGCCCCTCCTCATCAACCCAAGTCAGAAATGAGGGATCTTGGCGTGGACCCCTCTCCCAGGAAGTCGTTGAAGTGGTGGCGCATGCAAATCATCGGCGCCACAAAGAATATGACAAAACGAATGAGAAGAAATAACAGAATTGTCTAATAGTTGGCTTCGTATAGGCAATTTTGCTGAGGCTGTCCCGCAATTGAGAGCGATTCGTCAACCTATAGCTTGCCACCACCATGTTGTTGCCACTGCGCCCTGCAATTGACATTCTCATTGATGTTTTAACAGCATGCGGCGAGCAGCCAGCGCAAGCTATCTCTGTCCAATCAGCAGCAACGAATATCCGCAATCCGATGCCATCCAAAGCCATTCGAATCCATCGTGATGGCCATCTTTAAGCCATATGCAGAGCTGCTCCTGCACAAAGGAGCCGGCTAATAACGGCTTCTGCCAAATGAGTCAGATGGGCTTCTATACAGCTTTCTCAGCACATGTAATCTGTCTTTTTGTAACCCACGTAATAATAGTAAAGCTGAACGTGGTGTGATTGCAGAATATATTATCTATCGTCTTCTCAACCCCTCTTCAACTCAACTCAACCCAACCCCACCAAAAGTCGTCAAGCCCCGCGTTTGTCGAAATCCCATATTACAACTCAACTCAACTAAACTCCAACTTTAAAACAAAGAAAACCCAACAACACCTTGCCGTCCAATATGGAGCTCCCTTTTATAACTCTTGACGTCTTCACACAGACACGATACCGCGGCAACCCGCTCGCCGTTGTTACTATCCCTGCTGACGGACCCAAGCCGACACAGGAGCAGAAGCAAACCATCGCCCGCGAGTTCAACCTCTCCGAGACCGTCTTCATCCACGACGTGGCCGACCCTGAAACGAACAAGACCCGTCAGATTGACATCTTCCTTACCCACTCCGAGCTGCCCTTTGCCGGCCACCCCACCATCGGCGCTGCCGTCTCGCTGCTGCCACAGGGCGTCAACAAGGTCATCACCAAGGCCGGCCCCATCCCCATCACTCAGACCGGCCCGGACTCGGCACAGGCCGGGATCCCACACAATGTACACCTTCACCAGCGACGCCTCCGTGACTTGAACCTGGGTGCCAATGATCTCCAATCCGTCGACGAGATCCGTCGGCTTGAGCTCGATGCCCCTGTTTTTAGCATTGTCAAGGGAATGTCCTTCATCCTTATCGAGCTACCGTCCCTTGAGCTGCTTGCCAAGGTGTGTCTAACTGGCGCCCACTTCCCTGCCCACGAGTTGTTGGACCAAGAATGGCAGGAGGGTTTCCTCGCCCGGTACTATTATGTCCGCACTGGCTCTAGCCAGACTGCAACCGGTATCCCCACGCTCTCACTACGAACTAGGATGCTCGAGAAGTCTTTCGAAGATCCAGCGACCGGCTCTGCTTCTTGCTGTTTAGCCAGCTATCTGAGTCTCGAGGGAGACAAGCAAACAACCGACCTTCGTCGATATGAGATCACGCAGGGTGTTGAGATAGGAAAAGAGAGCAGCATTGTCGTAGATATTGGCGTCAAGAATTCCTCCATCGACACCGTCACTCTTGCTGGGCCAGCAGTTCAGGTAATGCGCGGCCATATCACCCTGTAGATAATTCATTGCAAACAACAAGGCAACGGCAAGACAAGGACATGCCCAGACATCACAAGGGCCAAGATAACCAACAACCAATCATCTTATACGGATCATCATTCATGCCGCCAACAGTGGCACTATCAAGCACGCGCATATCTAGCCAGCCGTTGAGCAATCCTGTCACCGCATATAACCTTGTCTGACTCAACCAAATCAACAACCAAAATACTCCTCGTGCGCCTTAAATGTTCTGTCACATCGTAGAAAGAAGAAAAAAACACTCTCTAAATATCTTACATTGAATACAGGGATTACAGAGTGTTACTGGCCACAGAGTGTCCTTTGTCTCCCCAAAGACAAAATATGACTCTTGACCGCTATGACACCCACTTACATCTATTCCCATAATATAATCCATTGCCCATGTCCTTGTTGCGTGTATGGTAAGGTCCCCAAACCATGACCGTCACGTCATGTCATCATTCATATTACAAAAACGACCACTCCAACCTTTCTCCCAATCGGCTAATTTTGCCCCTGTGCGGTTGATGATGGGTTTATGCTCGCTGAAGCACTGATGCAAATCGCTCGGCAACCTATTTCGCATTAGTTTTGATGATTCATAATGAGTAGATACTGATTTTGTGAATAAGGACGGTAGAAGGGGGATAAAAAGTATGCACGAGTGGCTGAGCGTACCTCTGGAGTTGACTTTATAAAAGGTAGATCAAAGAATCTGTACTTGTCGTTCTTGACCAATTCCAAAACCGTGCACATCAGGCCCCAAGGTTGAGGCCAGAACCCAACTAATCGCTCCAAGAGAATCCGCGTGATTTCCTGGCGAATTTCAGACTCCTCGGGATCATTAAGATCTCTACCGAAAATGTAGAGAATGACCTGGCTGTAAAACTCAGTATGCGCGTTGGGGAAGCGCAGCTGATTGATCATGCAAGAAACTAGGTAATATCTCGCCTCAGGTGAGAGTTCGTGCACTAGTAGTGATAGGGTTGCAACTTCAGGCTCACTGCCTGTTACGGCCAGGGGGCTACCTGCCTGGGCTGCTCGTTCAGTCGCATGATGACCGATATACAGAACTATAGCCCCAATCAACTGCGTATTCGCTGCCACTGACATGCGCCCATAGGTTGTCTCCTTTGGAGCATTGGCAGTCATGGTGTGGCTGATTTGAGCCACAGCATCTTCCGATGGTCCGTTCTGAAGAACTTGGTCAAGCACATTCAACAGTCCACAGTCTCCGAGAATCGCGCCCGCATCATCTACAAGCCCAGGATATGTCCTCATCTCGTCTCCTTTTAGGCCAGGATGCATTTGCTCAGACCCCTTGCCATATCCCTGTTGTGGATTGGCTGACAAAACTGCATTGAGAAGTTGTGTGCAGTGAGGAGGAATGCTGGCGCAGAGTCGAACGTGGTTGGCAGCAACGAAATCCGGAAAGTCGTGCTGTAACACGACTAAAAGTTTCAGAGTCGCTCGATATAACTCTTTTGCCACAGGGGAGACACTAAATGCCTTCAACTGCTCGCTTAGGCTGTCTAACAGTTGACAGACTAGGTTGACGAAAGGCGTCCAGCCCACATTATCTGGCCGTTGCAAGATAATCGGCAGGAAAGCCCGGTGTTGGAGAAGAGAAAGCCATCCAAAAACAAAACCAGGAAGACGTCGAGGACCAAGGCCTTCAAGTCTCGTAGCCACCTTGAGCATCATGCTACTCCGTTCTTCTCCAGAGAGGTCTTCAAATATTGCGTGCAACTCGTGCAGAAGCATGGATAATAGGCGGAAGAAGACTCTTTGGTTGAGGTGCTCACCTCGCTTCATGTGATGATGATTCAGCACGAGTGATATTAAGGCCAAGGTTGAGTTCAAGAGGGAGGACCGTGATGTAGGGGACTGAGTATTGAGGTTGATAAATGTACCAATCAACTTTGCCAATGCGTCAACCATAATGTATGCATCTCCACCAGATCCAGAGTGCAGAAACTGTTCAAAGCGGTCCACGGAAAAATCGATGGCGATGCGGACAAACAAGAAGAAATCATCACGGCCGCGGATCACTTGTTTGCCTTGCAGCTGCTGGACAAATAGTGTGGCAGCCTTCTCTGTGGCGTTCTGATTGTTGCAAAGATGGACCCACTCTTCGAAGACATACTCCATCTGATCTTGCTGAGCTCCGGAATCTTCATTGACCGATGATCCTTGTGGTGAAGAACTTGGACCTGAGCCCATGAGCTTGGCCTTCAGGCGCTGCCCGGGGGGGGAGCTAGGGTCCTCGCATATCCATGCCCAAGCAGATTCTAGAGTGCGAACAAAGTCTGCATATAAAGCTATTGGGCGGTTGTTGAGAAGAGCAAGATCTAACATATGTTCAAGGAACTCAAGAGAGCCCTCCTTCCGAGCTTCTAAAGCCTTGGCCATGGCAACATCGATGTTCCGCCAATCCAACAGGTCCGTGCGAATAAGAGCTGCAAGTAGTGGCAAACTGAGAAAATTGGAACCAGGCTGTTGGTTGAATAAGGCACGCACTCTACTATTTAAACCAGGACCAGATATCTTTCTCAGTGTCTCCAAAACGTGAACCAGACTTTCAAGGGTAAGATTATCTTCAACTTGCTGGAAGATGAGAGCACCGATTTGTTCGGCAGCATACACAGCGAATTCTTCCGAGTTTTGTGAAGTTTTGATGATCAACTGAACAAGTGCATCGACGACATCTAAAACAGGATGTGGTCTTGGCAAGCCAACGAAGTGGTCTTCCCGAGCCTCACTGGCAACACGTTGCAGCTCTTGAAGGAGTTTGTTTACACGTTCCGCTAAGCCGCGGACATCTATCTGAAATCCGGCAGCCCGCCCATTAGCCATAGCATTTGCGACGGCATTATGTGCTGGGACATATGGCTGCATTTGAGCACCCAACTGCTGAATAGAGGGTGTCTCGGCTGGGGTAGGCAAGGCGGGCATGGAGCTATAGGGTTCTTGTAAAACTTCATTCGCAAGGGACCTTGTCGCCTCTGACGCCGAAGGGGCATGCGATGGTGTTGAGGATGATGCGTGTCGAGGCTGTCTTGCAAAGTCTTCATAGATTGCCATCTGCTCTGGGTTGAGGCCACTGACTTTAGGCTGTATCTTGTATGGGTTTGGTATCGTCATGGCCCAGCGATTGATGGTCGCAGGCATATACGCTTCGTTAGGCTGCTGTATGCGGTGACGCCTCCTATGCTCTAGATCAGGTTCTAGCATTTCCTCAATTTCCGGTACTGCCCTCTCTTCGGCTTGCTTTTCAATGATGCTGCAAGCTAGATCGAGATTTGAGTTGACGCACATAATGATGGTGCCCTCCGGAAGACCGGAAGGGAGATCATTGGAGAGGTTCCTCATATAATTTGTGAGGTTAGCTCTGAGAGGCTCCTTTGACGTCACCAAGGCTAAGCTGCCTGCAGTCGCCCTGACCATGTTAATGGCAGAAGTTCGCACCCTGTTCTCGTCTGGCTCAGCGATAAAATCCTTTCTTATCATCTGTTGCGTCGATATCGCAGCAATGGTAACAGATCTATCCACAACAGGTTGGATAATATCTTGAAGGGCCCTGGTGAGTGCATTCCGTACTATCTCATGCAAACGCCCGGTGCTCACAACCATTTCGTTTGTGGGGGGGACCGTGATTAGTGGTCCGAGGTCAGGAATTGTAGGAGCAACCGTTTGTGGAGATAATCCCGCACCAACGGCAGAGCTGATGCCATTCAGTGACAAGCTTTCAAAGGCATCAAGCTGATCCGGCGGGAGTATCTCGGCGGACTCTTCAATAGCGGGCCGGTTTAAAATCTCTCCCGATGGCTCAATACTTTTGTGATCCAAGTTCAAGCCTTTGCACAATACCTCGATTTCAAACTTGAGGTTAAGCTTGAGTTCAGCATGATGATAAAGCTCAATCAGGAGGTGAATAATGTCCATCAGCCAAGGGTTGGGGGGTCTGAATACTGTCGATGTAGCGCCTTGTAGTAGGACTTTACAAACGAATGGAATGACAACTATTAGGCGCTTCGTATCGTGGGCTTCGATTAGAAGCTGCTTGAAAGCGATATTCTTATGACGTATTGGGTAGTTGCGAGCGAGTGTTAGAAGGCCAAGCCAGCCACCAAGATTTTTCAAATGAGTTCTCTCCGTAGAATTTTGCATCGTCGCCTCAGAATTTAGCATTCTGGAAACGCTGACGTATGTCTCACGAAGTACCTCACTCCACAGTGTCTTGTCCTCAAAGAGCTTCACAAGCTCTAGATACACATGGTGATAGTTTGGTTGCATCTTGGCACGTTCCTCAACAAGGTGGCTCGCGAACCATTGCTGATGTTTGCGCTCCAGCATCTCACGAAGCTCACTACACATTGACTGCAAAGTGCCCTCAGTGATGTTATTGAGGACAAACTGGATCTTGCCTTGTGCTTCATCATCTGGTTCTTCGAATTCAATGCTCGAAGAAATGGGGTCGGCATTGATGGATACAAAAGCAGGGGTTTGGCGTTCTGCGTTTGGTTGCTCTTCTGGAGTTCCGTTGGTAAACGCATCACCAGTATATCCCAGACCATGAGGGGTACTCGCTCCGTTGTGAGCACGCACAAGCTCCTCTTCATGCTCACGGACGATTTCCTCTGCCTTTTTGTACGCTTCTGTTCCCTGGAGGCCGGGGATTTGCAGCAGTTGCTTGCAAAACCCGGGCCACTCCCGAAACCGGACCAACAACTGCATTAGAGCTTGGAGCCCAAACTTGTACATTGGATCCTCGGGCATGTGATCTCTCACAGCCTCCAAAATCATACCGAGACCAATCTTCAATGGTAGATCGGAAATGAGTTTATGAGATATGATACCGCCAAAAAGAACCGCCGTTGTTGCCAAGGCCTCCAAAGGATAATCAACATAGTGGTTGTACTCGTCAAAGAGTCCATGAATCATGCATCCAAAGACATCTTGATCCAAGGAATCCCGAGAGTGTTTGTAGCGGTTCAAGATTTCAACGATAGTGCGGACCTGCATTTCATCACCGTACATTTTCTTGTAATGCTCCTCCATTTTGGCATTTGCAGCCGGTGGGAGAGCATTCCCATCTTTGCCATTTGAATCGATGACATCATCGTAGCCTTCACCATAGTTGATCAATCGAGGATATGCCGTAATACAATGGCGCTGGACAAGGATCAAGTCGTGCACTGGAGCTTTGGGCAAGAAGTCTTCGAGTATCTGCAACAGAGCTGAAACCGTTCGCACCTGAAGGCTGGTGCTAGCTTTGACCGGTGATTGCCCATCCGGTGGTCGCTGAAACTGAATCTCCAGATTTGCCTTTATCATAAGAAACTGCAATAGTGTGCGAGAAATTTCATTACTTCTTTCAGTATTGTATTGTGCCCATTTTGCCAGGTCTAGATAACCCTCAGCATGGGCAAATGCAGCAAGATCAATGCCGAAACCATTTGGAAGATACACGAGCTCGTCAAGCCAGTTGTGTTTGACCGTATGATCAAACACAAGTGGAAGATCAACTGGCTTCACAGCATGTGCATCAATCAATCGCTGGATGACCCAATCCTTGTCTTTTTTCCAAAGACTATCGAGAACAAAGTCGTATTCGGGTGAGCGTTTGTAGAGGAATGTCTCGAAGAGAGAATTCAATGTATCAACTGCCATGGCTGCCCATGATTGTCGTGGAACCTCAAACGCGGAGACTAGAAAAATGTCTAAGTTGGGGACAACGACCTCTTGGAAGAGACGTTTGGCTTCAACACTTTGAGAGGCATGAACAGAGTTGAGTGCAACGTTGAAGATGGCTGAGAGAGCGGCAACTGATGCTAGAGGATGCTTAACGGCGACGGCGGCTCGCTCTTGAACCTTTGGTGGAGAGTTGATGTAATCATCAACGGTAATACTTCGTTGAAGGCCTGGAATAGTGGTTGCGTCTAATTGTTCTGGTGTCAGGGAAGCGTAGGCACTGACGAAAGAGAGTTGAGCCTCAGGTTCGCTCCAAGACCCACCCCACAGCCGTTGGATGTCGAAGTTATTTTTTGAATCTTGAGCAATAGGAAGCAGCGCCCTATAGAGACGTAGAAACTGTAGGGATGATATACGGGCGGACGGCTGATCGAAGAACATTACCACCTCTGTCCAGTCAAACGTCTTGGGGAGCACACGTTGGAGCGCGGTTGTCAAAACAGTTGGATCGTGTTGCGGGGTCTGGCTAACGGTCGCGTACATAAGACCTGCTGAGACTTGATCAGGGCTTAACACAATATTGCTTGGTCGACTGTGCAAAAACGAAATGCACGTTTCTTCGTCACGAGTGAACTCCAAGCCAGCTTTCTGGATATAACGAGCTAGCAGGTTTGTTGGTCGATCGGCAAGAACCCTTCCAATATCAAGAGCAGCTAACACCTCGGAAGGCGGCGCTTGATCCATGGAGATGTATCGTTTCACAACACAATTGTGAAGGTCTCGTCTAGATGATGCATTGAAACTTGGAGGATGGTATTGAAGAAACCGGTCCACTAGTAACGAGATGAATGCCGGTGTGAGATCAGAGTGTGCTTCTAGATCCGGTCGCGAGATTATGTCCGTAAAAGTTGGAAAATTCGTTGATAGAATGGCGTCCGCTAGATAATTAGTGTTAGCATCTTGTACAGAAAGTCATCGCGGAGGCTAGTTACCTTTGGTTTTCAAGTCGGGTCGGATTCCAAGTTTGAATGCCAAGGCAAGCAGAGTCTTTTCCAACGCATCGAGTTTGAAGTGCTCCATAAACGTCGAAAGATCAAAATCTCGGAAAATATCTTCTGTACCGCTTTCCACCGACTCAGCGATTTTACTTGCCTGACTGGCATCGTGTGCAAGCTTGCGCATCTCGCCGACGAGAATGTGATAATTGCCTGGATTCGCGACAGGCCGATTAAGGCCAGGGAAGATCTGGGGTGCATTGCCAGCCACCAGGCGGGTGAAGTATTTGGAAAACACCTCCATACCGTGTTCATCGATGAGCTGAAGTCATGACCGTCCCCACGTTAGAACACGTTCATATAGCAAGAGGATGGAATGTCCTACCTTTCTTAATTGATCAACCTGAAGCTCCCACCTGGCGCGATCCTTGTCTTCTTTGATGGTACTGAGCAAGAGATAGACTTGGGCGACAACAATCTTGGTCAGGGAGTTGGTCCCCGTAGGACTGCTGGTGCTGGGGCTTGCGCCAGCACTGAGTACACCACCGTGTGATGGATGCGGGGAATGGTTAGGTCCTGTTTGAAGAGTCTGCGCAGGATTGGGCGAAAATGATCCCGCTCTTGTTGGAGGGACCATGGAGGTGTCTTCGTGGCTGTGAAGGCTGGATAGTAGAACGCCTGCCTGTGGAGCCGTGGTGCGGAGGTAGGCTCAAGACGAACGATGATGAGGCTACAGGGAGGACGTCGAAAGCTATTCCTACATGGGGATTCAGTGTACCGATGAGTTGCGGAAGCGGAACGCCTTTCGGCACGTAAGCCTGACTCTCGACTGGTTGGACGACACGAGCTTTGGTGCGTGGGATGATGTTGTGGACAGGTGGGCTCGTGCGAGAGGGACTGGTGAAAAAGAGTCGTTTGACACCGAGCGCTGTATGATGCAGCAGTTGACGTGAGCTTTTGGGGGAAGCTTGCGGCAATCCGGCGCCGATCGAGAAACTGGGTTCGTGAATAGCGTGTGATGGATTCAGAACGGGGGGCGTCTCGTCAAATATGCAGCGTGCGGTGCGAAGGTTGGGTAGAGGGTAGAGTCAGGTACTCTACTGCCGAAAATGACAATGCACAGGAGCAGCGGCAAATTCCGCTGTCGCCCAAAGACAGGGTGGTCTGGTCGAGTAGTGCGTCCTATGTCACGTGATGAGACCTGGCTTCGTTGCCCTGCCAACCAGGCTGAGCCTTGTCAAACCAAACAAAGCAACGAACCTAGACGAGCACAGATGACCACTCCACATCTAAGTACTTGGGTGGCCCTGGCAATATCTCCCTTCGACATTGCTCAGACATGCTGTGAAGCTCCGGCAGCTCACAGTCCAACGTCGTTCTTGCAATATCTGCACCAGCCTTCGCATTACATTCCAATATCCATTCCAATATCGCCTTCGCACTCAACATATCATCGATCCTCTTTCAACAGCCAAGATGCCGGCAGCAACGGCAGAGGCTCCGGCAGTAGCGCTGTCCTGTAAGTGCAAAACTAATCACACGATCACTACTTTTGCTGATTGACATGATAGTTGCAAACAATTTTTGGGGCAAGGATGACGCTGGTGTCGGCCCTCTTTTGGAGCGTATGCATGGGGCGAAGCAGACATCCGACGAACTGAAATCATTCTATGGTGGTATGTTACAAGAGCTATATAAATAAGTCTACGCTTGGAGGCCATGTCTAATCCATCTCTCTTACAGCTCGAGCATCCATTGAAGACGACTATGCAAGAAAACTTCTGAATCTCTGCCGTAAACCGCTTGGAAGTCAAGAATCCGGAACCCTGAAGATATCGCTAGACACACTTCGCGGTGAAGTGGAGGTTATGGGCAAGCAGCACCAAGCTAATGCTGCTCAGATGAAGGTTGAACTTGAGGAGCCGCTCGCTGCATTCGCAGGAGGAATGAAGGAGCGGAGAAAGATCATTCAAGGAACAGTTGAGAAGCTACTGAAGACGAAGGTTCAGCAGACAACATATGTCAACAAGGTATGGAAACTAACGCTTTCTGCTCGGTGGGATGGAATGAGTGCTGACCTTTGCTAGACACGCGATAAATATGAACAGGAATGTCTCAAGATTAAAGGATATCTCGCACAAGGCCATATGGTTATGGGTCAGGAAGAGCGAAAAAACAAGGCGAAGCTGGAAAAAACCCAAATCAGCCTTGCCACCTCCAACACGGAATATGAGCAAGCCGTTAAGGCTCTAGAAGAGACTACAGCAAGATGGAATAGAGAATGGCAAGCAGCCGCGGACAAGTTTCAGGATCTTGAAGAGGAGCGGCTCGATTTCACGAAGAGCAGCCTTTGGACATTCGCCAATATCGCTTCCACAGTCTGCGTCAGTGATGATGCTTCCTGTGAGAAAATTCGCCTCTCTCTAGAAACAATGGACGTGGAGCAGGACATTGTTACTTTCATTACTGAACGAGGAACCGGCCAGGAGATTCCTGATGCTCCAAAGTATATCAACTTCTGCCGTGGCGATATCAACGATAACCAATCTGAGGTGTCGGAGGACGAGAATTATTCAGTCGCCCAATTTCCAAGGAGCATTAACCCTGCATTCCGCTCCTCGTCACCGCAACCCTCTACCTTTGAATCGCACCATGATCCCAACTCGGCTCTCGCTCATAACCTTGCCCACAGGGGCCCTGCTCAACTTCCATCAACAAGTCGCGAGCCGACTTTGACTCCTCAAAAGGCGACACCACAGCCTGTGCGAGCATCTGTGGAGGACCATTATCAAACAGCATCCCCCCAACCTGTGCCAATCTCCATCGATGACCATATCCAGAGGTTACCCCCTCAGCCTGTGCGAGCTTCGATTGAAGACCATTATCAGCGCTCATCTCCCCAGCCTACCAGAATATCCACAGATGTGAAACATCAGAGGCAGCCGTCCATGGTGCAGGCATCAGCTGAAGACCGCTATCAGCGATCAATTCCTCAATCCACAAGAATCTCGGCAGAGGTTCAGCACCAAAAGCCGTCGTCAGCAGTGCAACCATTCACGGAAGACCGTTACCAGCGACCGTCTCCTCAACCCACCAGAATCTCCACAGAGGCCCAGTACCAAAAGCAATCGTCGGTAGTGCAATCATCCACCGAAGACCGCTACCAGCGACCGTCTCCCCAGCCTATGCGGATATCTACTGAGGTCCAGTATCAAAAGCAGTCGTCAGCAGTTCAGCCAGCGACTGAGGACCGTTACCAGCGACCATCTCCCCAGACCACAAAAATATCTACAGAGATTCAGTATCAGAAGCAGATGCCAGCAGTGCAACCGTCAAATGAAGAGCGCTATCAGCGACCGTCTCCGCAGCCTATGCGGATATCTACTGAGGTCCAGTATCAGAAGCAGTCTCCGGCTGTCCAAGCATCATCACCTTACGAGATGACTCAACACGTGCCACTTGCCTCAGTACCTCATGATCCCTACCCAAAAGATGGCATGACGATGCTATGTCGAACTGGTCCACCATCTGACCGTAGCTCGCAGCCGGCCTCGGCCAGACCATCCAGTCGAGATTCACATAGCGAATACTCAAATCCGACATCGTTTTCAAGTCAAGAACCACCCAGTGGGAAAACATCACCAGTGAAGCAGGAACCAGAGCAACCAGCGGCAAGCCCAGAGAAGCGTGTGCTTAAGAAAAGGAGTGGGTTTTTCCAAAATCATAGCCCATTTAGGCGCAAGAGCACCAAGGACATGCAAGCGTCTTCCCAATCCAACAGAAATACGTGGCATGCAGCAAGCTCCCAGAACCAGACTATCCCTGTTCAACGACCTCAGATGTACAACCAAGAACCACAGATAAGGAACCTTCTGCAGGATCGCACCGCCAGTCCTGAGCCCATTGATGCCAATGCAAGTTTAGCACTTGGCGTTGGTCAAAATGTGCTCCCTGTGACAACTCCTGATACGAGAAGTGGTGCAGCAGCCACTCAAAGTAAGCCCGTTGAGGCCGATCCTATCGCTATTGCTTTGGCTGAACTCAAAGATGTCCATTTGGGTAAGCAATCATCCGTCAGAATGTCAGCAGACCACTATCATGGGATTGCGTCACCCAATCCTGGAGCTGAGGCTGCAGTTCTGCGACCCTTTAAAGGTCCTGCAAGCCATGATGCGGCTTCGGTGACGAGAGGAACACCTCCCCCATCATATCAGCAACAACCCAAGGTTACAAGGCTTGGGGTACCACCCCCAGCTGTAACATCAAAGGCTATGAAAGAAGCATCAAAGAAAATGGCATCACAGACTAGAAGTGTCTATGGAGACAATGGTCGTAGGGGGTCTACATCGGCCGGTGATGGCACTTCACCTGTTTCTCGGCCAACAACTCGAAGTGTCTATGGAGACAATGGTCGTAGGGGGTCTACATCGGCCGGTGGTGGCACTCCACCTGTTTCTCGGCCAACAACACGAGGTACTGATATACCTCGATCAGTGTCTCCTGCTCCAACTCGGAGTGTGTCACCCCAGCCACGAGTGGCTGCGGAGCCCCGTCGCATGAGCGCGGAGCCTCGTCGGGTGGACCGTCGATCAGTATCACCGAACCCATACGCAAGCCATCACCAGCGCGCCCCATCTCAGGCTAGTACCTCTCGTGGCAGAGGCTCCGAGCAAAGCTATTATAGACAACCATCGCCCAATCCGTCTGCGCGAGGTGTTTCGCCTTCAGCTTATAGTGTTCATAACCGTCCCCAGAGCAGCTATGGCGGTTCTGACATGGCTGTGCAGCTAGCCCCAGTTGGCGATGATCCATATGGATCGCAAAGAAGCCGGGGCTCGGGCCGTCCCGAATCTCGCGCCATGGGGCTCTATGAAGGTGGCTCTCATCAACGAAGCAGGAGTGTTGCAGATCCATCCCGCCTGTACACACGAGATGGCCGTCCAATTCTACACATGGGTAAGTTTTCGATTTCCAATGCCAATGTACATCCTGTAAAGGCTAACCAAGACTGCAGCCCGTGCTCAATACACATATCAGGCGGCTATTCCAGAAGAGTTGGGTTTTGTCAAGAATGACTATCTAGCTGTTCTTCGTCACCAAGATGACGGATGGTGGGAGGCAGAGGTTCACAACGGCAACGGCAGGATTGGATTAGTCCCAAGTAACTATCTTCAGCCATGTTAAGGTTGAATCTCCCTTTTTTCTGTGTGTGATAATAGTTTGAAGGTTATATTGGGAGGTTTGGATCAAGCGCATTTTTTTTGTTTTATGTACATATGGTATGATGACTTGATAGTATTCTGGGAGCAGATTTGAGCTGGGGCTGGTAGAGATCATGCTCTACAGCCAAAATGCTGAAGTATTTGGCTACAGAGGCAGTTTCATGAGCTTTGTATTGTGGACGGTCTACTCTATTTGTAATATACGTACAAGACGCACACATTTTTTGTATGCTTTGGCGGTGATAACTTGGGTGTGAAATCAAGAATTATTGATGTCCAGGTAATTATGTGTCAACCTTGTTTGCGATGACCTCCGCTTTTGGAGTATCCTATGCGCTGTACACATATTTTAAATCAGAGCTTCGCGACCATACCGTCACGGTTACGTAGTTGCATGCTGGTACATGTCACTCTTACACAGTTCAGGTGCGGCGGACTCGTTAATTACTTTGATGATTTTTGGTTGGGGGGCTGCTGGGTGATTTTGAGTGGTCAATGCCTTCGACGTCATGGATGCTAGATCACATGTTACAAGTTCCATGTACTACGTACTATCATCCATCAGCGAAACAACACTCATTTCAACCGCTCGAGAATCCTCGAAACCGCACAACCTCGCAGGCACTGACTGCGTTTTTTGCTCGTCTTTATATGAGCCGCTTCACGTCTTCGAATGCCTTTTAAGCTACATTCAACAAGGACCGGCTTCTCCTACGTGTGATGGTGCGTTGTACTATCTATCCTGAGGTCCATCTGGCTGGCCGCCACGGGTGCAAACTGCTCATCATATCTGTCTTAAAAAAACATTAGGAGGCCCTTACAGAAACCGTTCGCGCTGTGTCCTCGAAGCCGATGCAGAGAGCAGTTGTTAATACCGTGCTTCTTGCGTCGAGTACAATACCGCTATTTTTCTTGGCGACTCTTGTATCGGCGTTATTTTTTAGCAACTTTGTTCCAGACCAGTTTGTGACGACACCCGTTCACCTCCAATATGGGTATGTTGACAAATATGATCCTGATTTTTTCTTCTTCTTCTTCTTTTCTTAAAAATAAAGTGATCAATGAATGGCATGCTGAACTTAGTTGTGAATCAGGTCGGCGGTCAACCCCTATGGGGTGGCATCGCTCTCTATGCCGTTATTGAAGTCTCAGCAAGATTATGACATTTCTGTTACATTATCCATGCCCCGATCCCCGCCTAATGTTGAGCGCGGAAACTTCATGGTTAGTCTTTATTTACTGTCCTCAAAAGATAATAATGCGCTGGTGACCAGCGCCTACAAACACGCCAATGGTCACACCAACTTTGGCGAGAGCGCAGTCTTGTTTCACTCACGCAGACCAGCCTTGGTGCCGTATGTTGATCCGGTTGTTTCGTTGGCGTCGCGTACCTTCTTTCTTCTCTACCATATGCTCTTCCCAAGTTCGAACACATGCGTGATGAACATACCCTTGGCGGAGAGCCTTGCCTTTCCCAGAGACGCTGCCGTTCCGGCGTCGGCGTACCTGGAGGTTGAAGCAGGGCAGGGCATCCAAATTTACCACGCTGCGTTGACAATGACTGCCCAACTTCGTGGCCTCCGATGGCTCATGTTTCATTACCGTCTACTAACATATGTCGCTTTCACTACTCTATTCTGGGCCTGCGAAATGTTGTTTATGAGCGCAGCTTGGGCGCTTTGGAGCTCAATTGTCGGTGGCCCAGCTTCAAACTTCAAGAATGGCCGGAATGGCAAGAGAATTGGCAGTCGGGGCGAATTTGAAGACGAGGAGGGAAGCGGGGATGATATACAGGATGAGTTCCTGGATTATCCACATCAGTTTCCTACTTATGGAAAACAACCCCCTTTGAAGCACGAGCCGGAAGTTAAGAAGGAAGAAGAACGACAGCGTCCACTCTCAGAGATCCCCATTGCTGGCGCTGAGGCTGATGACGAAGATGAATTTGACGACAAGGATGATAATTCTCAATGGAGAGGGGACTCTGGTATTGGTACAAGTTATAGCGAGGAAGGAAGTGTGAAAATTCGCCGGAGAGCCTCTCGGAACCCCAAGGAGTAACAGATCTATATACTATAATATTTAAGGTCCGGACAGGAGCTGCGAAACATTTATGAAATGAAATGAAGATTTAATCTGGCAGTCGGGTCCTGAGTGAGATAGTGTTCCAGGCTCCTAACCTTGTTCTCTATGTATGTTATGAGGGAGTTTGCTACAGGATTTCTATCTCATTACCCGCATCTTTAACTCAGGGTGTATCCATACTGAGACAGTATTTTCGTCTACTTTGTATAAAACAGCAAATAATTACACCCTTTTTTCTTTTTTTTTTAGCACCAAGACTTTTGCTAGTGAGCATTGAACCTGACCTCTGCATCAACAAGTACACCAACACAGGCAGCACACTCATGGTGGCAATGTAACATTCGGTATTACACGTGATCCGAGATTCGAATGAAGGAACACGTGAATATTTTGTACGAGGAATAACCAAGTACAGCGACGGTGATTACCTCTACCTGTACCTTGGCAGGCAAATCACCACTAAGTACTTACCAATTTATTACAACAAGCTCAACTTCTACTCAAGGGACACGGTGCGAGTTGTAACAACACTATCCTAGAGACAGCAGTTTGAGTCGTCTCGAAAGATGTAAATATCCTCAGTGTGAAAATCCTCACATCTTCAGGCTGCAGTCGTTTGAAGAGAGTGTTGTAATTAGCTGGCAGTACGGATAAGAGACTGGTACCTCCTTATAGAGGTAATGCAGGTTAGTCGACAGCTGCTCCGCTGGCACAAACAAGTACAAGTACCTGGGCTTTAAAGTCTGAGGCTGCACGACATGCATGAAAAAAAAACCATATCTGCACTGTGTGTCCCTCCTCAACCCCACCACCCCTCACTACATCTTTCTCGTCCTCACATCTCTCAGGGCACACTTTGTGATCACCTAACCGCTGCTTCCAACGTCTTCTTGTTCTTGCTTCTTTTCGTAGCGTCCAGCTTTCGTCATTCTTCTTCATCATCGATACCAACATCACAACCGTCAAGATGGCATCCGGTAAGATTCGTGAGCGCTCCGACTGACGTTAGATATGGGAACTAATCACGCAACATCTTTGCTAGACCTCAACAGCATCGCCAGTATGTGCGCATAGCCCTGCGCCGCGCTACCAACAGATTTTCTAACGCATTATTTTTAACCCTACAGCCCAGTTTGTCAATGGATACTACACGGGAATCGGCACTAACGTTGCTGGCCTCAGCGCGGTCTACGTAAGTCAACCTCCAATGGAGGGATGTCAACCCGGCGCCAATATGTGTATTAATCGCACCATAGAACGCAGAGTCTGTTTTGACTTTCGAGTCGCAAAAGTTCGAAGGCGGCCAGAGCATCATGGAGAAGCTTACCGTAAATACCCCCAATCCACTGCTGTTTGACTCATGGACTGACACTTCGAATAGAGCCTTCCCTTCAAGATGAGCGGTCATGCGCTCTCTACCCTTGATGCCCAGCTTGCGAATGGCGATCTGCTCATCCTTGTGACCGGAAAACTCAAGATCGACGAAGATGAGAACCAAATCAACTTTGTTCAGAACTTCAAGGTCAATGTTGTCCAGGGCGCCGATGGTCAGGTCAGCGGTTTCGTGATCCGAAACGACATCTTCAAACTCGTCTATTAAACACCTATTTCCCACCGTGACTAAACGCTCGATTAAGGGGGGTGCAGCAAGGAGACGATAAAGGCGCGATGATATCATGAAGCTCGGACGAATAGTAAGGGAATATGAGGGAGATGAGGTGATGGTAGAGTCACATTACTTCTCAGGTTTGCCACCAGCAGCCATTTAGACGAGCCCCCAAAAATAGCTTCAGGCATAGTCAGTCAGCCCAATATTTATTCAATTCAAAGTACCTATGTTTGCAACAAACCATGGCAGGATGACATAGTTGGGAGTCAATCAACTCAATTTCAAAATCACTATGTAAAAGCCTGTGAGAAAATATCTAAATTCAGACAACACTCTGATCGACTTCGCCGTATTATGCGGTGTCACTTGCGCTGCTCCATTCACAAACACATGGGTGAATAAATGAACCAACCCTTGATATGGAGATTTGGCACCGTCATGGAAGATCTGATAGCACTGTGCGCACTGTATAAAAAGGCTGCCCCTCCATTGTTTATCACAGTGCTTTGCACAGAGCCCAACGCGGGGTCGCCCTGTGGCCACCAACGCGAATTTCAGTTGCTGGGGCAATTATGTCATGTTGCAGCCAACCAACGGGTATCAGTACACAGTAAACGTGAAAATAGACCCTGGAAAGACGAGCGTGTCGTCAGAATTGCACATCTCCATGTACAAGCGAAACGAGCGCAACAAGCCTGGAGCACATTTTGCATTTAAGCCCAGCAATAATCTTACTTCAGTCGAGCAGCCGGGTTTCTCAGAGCCAGCAAACAAGAAGTGCATTCCCACCCACGCAAACAACATCCATTCTTCCAGCCACGGCAGCAACGCCATTGAATCTCGAGATAGCGCTATCATGGTCAAGGAGAGGGCACCCCCAAAGGCACCGCCTTTGCCAAAGAGCACAGATGATGACGCCCTTCAACGGGAGAAGTCCCCCGACAGCGATACAGACATCAGCGCCTTGATCAGTGGCTGGAGTGCTTTGAAGCCCGGCGTACGGGAAGGGACAGGCGCGTTCACATCGAAACACCCGACAAAGATGATGTCTTCCCGCAAGCAAAAAGCCGATATTTTCATCCATCAGAAGACCCGACCGGAGCACCACCTCGATACAAGAATCTCTGGGCCTAGGGAACCAGCATACCAAGACAAGAGGGCGCCGTCTCTGCCCATGTTCAACTCAAATCCATCACGAGCTGCACCCCCTCGTTATGGCGAAGAGGTCTTCTATACAGACCCAGCCAAGGCGAGCGAGGACTTGAAGGCACTGCTGGAGGGTGGCATGGAAGGAGAGGAAGAAGATGGCGTGGAAGAGCCTGACGAGGATCAACAAAGCCAAGAGAACCCCGGAACTACAACAAAGACAGAGGCTCCGACCAACGCCAAGGGTTCGAAGCTAATACAGAAAGATGGCGAGGTGGAGGGCTTGCAAGTAAGGTTACTCCCTCACCAGGTTGAAGGAGTTAACTGGATGCGAGGCCGAGAGCTTGGTCCTGTGAAGCGCGGCAAAGTACCAAAGGGCGGGCTACTTGCGGACGACATGGGATTGGGCAAAACGCTTCAGACAATCTCTTTGATAATCACCAACCAAAAGCCCCAGAAGGATGACAAGAACTGGAAAAAGAGCTTTGAAGGCACCGAAAGAACTACGCTAGTTGTGGCTCCCCTGGCACTCATAAGACAATGGGAACATGAAATTAAGGAAAAAGTTCTAGACACACATGGACTGGATGTTCTGGTACATCACGGTCCGCAGCGGACCAAGAACCCCAAGGATCTTGCGCCTTACGATGTGGTAATCACCACGTACCAAATTTTAGTTTCCGAACATGGTAATTCTTCAAATGATGACAAGGGAACCAAAGTCGGTTGCTTTGGACTTCACTGGTGGAGAGTTGTTTTGGATGAAGCGCACACAATCAAAAATCGCTTGGCCAAGTCAACCAAGGCGTGTTGTGCATTGCGCTCCGAGTATCGCTGGTGTTTGTCTGGTACACCAATGCAAAACAACCTCGATGAGCTGCAATCACTCATCAAGTTCTTGCGAATCAGACCCTACGACGACATCAAGGAGTGGAAAGAGCAAATTGATAAGCCCATGAAAGGTGGCAAGGGGCACATCGCCATACGTCGACTTCATAGCCTGCTTCGCTGTTTCATGAAGAGACGTACAAAGGAGATTCTCAAGGAAGATGGTGCTCTAAATCCAGGCGGAAAGCCTACTGCTGAAGGTGAGGTTTCTACGACAGGGTTCAGACACACGAACCGCAAGGTCGTTACTGTTGCAGCCGAGCTCAACCCAGCCGAACGAAGATTTTACCAGAGCCTAGAAGCTCGAGCAGACAAGAGCATGACACACATGATGCAGAACAAGATGAACTACGCCAACGCTTTTACACTTTTGTTGCGTTTGAGGCAAGCGTGTAATCATCCCAAATTGGTGGAGGGGAAACTAGAGAAGGACAAAGATGCCCTCTCCACCGATGCGAGCCAAAAGTCACAGGATACCGATGTCGATGCCATGGCAGATATGTTCTCTGGCATGGGTATCACCACGAAGAGCTGTAGTGTGTGTGGGCGACCTGTAACGAAAGAGGAGAGTGAGCTTGGCAGAGACCATTGTGCTGAATGTCATGAGGATTTGGCCAGCTTTAGTAAACATGATAAATCAAAGAAGGATAAGAAGAAGTCGAGTGGTAAAAAGAAAAAGTCCAAGACGAAGCGAAATAAAGAGAAGAAACGGGGGGAGGAAGAAAAGACTCAGCCAGTTATTCGCCGTCCACGAAACCGCAATGCGATCATTGATAGTGACGATGAAGAAGAGGAAGAGGCTACCGGGACTTGGCTAGTGCCAGAGAATGAGAGGGGAAATCTTGATTTAGGCAAAGCCGGTGGAGAAGAAGACGAGAACGCAGAGGGAGGTGGTGACTGGATTGGGTCTGACGACTCTGAGGAAGAAGAAGAAGGTAACGATGAGGGTAAGAGCAACCTCAGCAGTTTCGTAGTGGATGATGAAACCGCGAAGAAAGAAGCTGGGTATAAGTCAGCCGAGGACGCTTCTGACGACGACTCAGACGACTCGCTCTTGTCTATCTCTGCAATCACGAAAAAGATGGCATCCCAGACCCTTGAGGACAAGAACGATGACGAAGATGGCGAGGATGGTGACGACACAGAACGCTCAGCATTATCACAAGGTTCTGCTTCAGATGTAAACTCAGACGCATCATCAGGGAGCGACGGTTCCGATTCAGATTCATCATCATCATCAGACTCCGGTATCGATGAATCAGAGCTCTATTCAACAGATGATGATGGGCGACCAGAGCCCGGCAGTGCACAAGTTCTCGCTTCCGCCAAGATTCGCGAATTGACTAAAATCCTGCAGGCAGAGGCACATGAGCACAAGTTCATTGTCTTTTCTCAGTTCACTTCCATGCTGGATCTAGTCGAACCGTTCTTACGCAAGGGCGGCTTCCATTTCACACGATACGATGGTAGCATGAAGAACGACGAGCGTGAGGAGAGCTTGCGGGGCCTCCGTGAGGATAAGAAAGTGAGAGTTCTGCTTTGTAGCTTGAAGTGCGGCAGTCTTGGGCTCAATCTGACAGCGGCTACACGAGTTGTCATTATTGAGCCATTCTGGAACCCGGTAAGTGCTTTTGCAAGACCCCTCAATCACCATGTTTAATTCTCCTATTTTGTCTTCTTCTTTTCTCAAAAATGCTGACATTCCTTGTGTGTGTTTAGTTTGTTGAAGAGCAAGCAATTGACCGTGTCCATCGTCTCACACAAACTGTCGACGTTATCGTCTACAAACTCACCGTAGCCAAGACAATTGAGGAAGGTATCATTCTTCTACAGGAGAAGAAGCGGCTGCTGGCTGAGCAGACAATCGAGGGCGGTGCCAAAAAGGGCGGCCTGAAACTCGGTATCAACGAGATCATCGACTTGTTCAAGCCACTGCACGCCCAACATGGCCGCAGTGAAGACGATTCCTTTGTTGACTACAATGACGAGGAGGCGGATGAGCGCCGGAGGGCCAGGGAGGCTATGTCTTTGATGGGTAAGAAACCAAAGGGCGGCGTTTTGCGGCAGGAGAGCTCGCTCTACGGACGGCGGTGGTGAGTGCTTGATGGGTTTGGGCTTTTAAAAAAGAAAAAAAGTCTTGGTTATCGGGGTTTCTACATAGCAAGAAATGGCAAAGGAAACATGAGTGATTGTTTATATAACTACTGCTTGGTGTTTCAGGGGAAAATAGGTTGCATTTCAAAGCTCGGCTTTTTTTGTCATGATTCATGAATAGACGTATATTGAATGGAGCCGTGATTTACTCTCATCTCCTAGATTCGCCACCTTTCAAGTGACGATGATGTAATTGTTGCCATTTGCGTGTGTGATTGCGTGAACCCACCACCTCCTGGCGAACATGTCGGGCAGTATGAGCATCCTCCTCTTCTGATCTTTTCAAAACCATCCGAGCCAGGGAAATAAACATTTGACCATACCTGGTATATTACAAGCCAAAAGTAACGTCAAAAGCACACCGCTCAAGTGAATCCTTGCCTTGATCCTCCCCTCTTGACAAACAAAACGGATGGAACAGGCACCCTTTTCCTTAAAATCTCTCTTGGTCAAAAGAAGATACAAATGAACCCCTTGTAATTCATCCAATGCCAGTGGTACTGACTGTCGCAATTATACAAGTCATTGTGAATAATCACCCCCCCCCCTAACTGTCGGCGCGTTCTTCCTTTGTTATTTAGCCCACCTTAATAGACACCTGGTTGGCGATAATAGTCGCCTGGAGCAGGGGCACTTGGCCCTTCAGCTGCACCGGGTGGTACATATGGCTTGTATTGCGGTTCTGGCGCCCCCGGATTCTGACTGGGCAGTCGTTGGCGGGAATCATACGCGGGGCCGGAAGGATGCAGAGGTGCGGTTGCAACACCATCTTGTGGGGGCTGCGGGGGCTGGCCACTGGGCACGGGAGGAGGCACCTGCTCCGGAGGACGATAGCTTTGATAAGACCCTTGCTGGCCGTATTGGGCTGGTGGAGCACTGGCATTGTGCTCATTGTTGGCATCATCTTGAGAATAGACGGAGCTTGAGAATGTGACCGCGGAGTTGGGATTGTTCGGTGCGATAGGGGAATCATAAACTGAAGTCGCAAGTTCCTGCGCACCATATGTGCTCTGAGGACGCTGCTGTCCGGAAGGTTGCGAGTAAGGGACAGCAACGTTTTGGGTGTAAGGCGTGTAGTTTTGGGGTGGAGGTGGAGATGTGCTGATCGGGGCCGGCTGCTTGTTGCCAGGGGGTGCCTGGGAATTTTGGTTTGTCGGAGGGTACTGTTGAGCTGAAGGGGCTTGGCCGCCACCCGCATGGGACGGAACCTCTGTGCCTCCCATGTAGAATGGCGCAGGCGCCTGGGCGGCTTGACCATGATGCTGGAAAGTAGGCGGCGGAGAGGAAGCCTGGTATTGTGGCCGGTCTGTCACAGGTGGTTGTTAAGAAAACAGGTCGTGCTAACCTCGAACAAGTATCTAGGCCAGAGCAAACTTACCTGTAGGTTGAGCATTCGGATGGGTATGGGTATTAGGGGCGTAATATCTTTGGGGATCATGCTGCTGGGGCGTCGGAGCAGGATATGCGCCTGCCGCTGGTGGATAGGCTTGTCCTGGAGGACCTGGGCGCATGGCGTACTGGTGATAATTGTGCTGAGGAGGATGTGACATAGATGACTCTAATAGAGCCTCATAATCTCTCCGTGCTTTGATGAACTTTTCGTTGAGTTGTGTAAAGTCATCTGAAGTCCTGTCAGCAACTTGTCTCTATAACGGGAACTAAGCTTCCTGGGATCAATGACTGACCTTTCTTCTGTGAATACTTTTCAATCAGCTTAATCAGCTTGGGCCGGATAGCAAGTGTCTGATGATATAGTTTCTATGCGACTGACGTTAGTTCAATCTGGACTCCTTACAACATTATTTGAGTGGGACTTTCCCAGAGGGTACACACGTACCGATATTTCTTCATTGTCTTCCTCCCTTGGGCCTGTGTTTGACGCACTCAATAGCGTCAGTAGCTTCTCGACGTTCTTGATCTCTGCAAAAACTTCAGCCTCCATCTGGGCTTCCCGCTGTAGCTCATCGGGTGTTGGGTCTGTGAGTTTCTCAACATAGTTGAGCGGGAAGATGCCTGTCTTCCCCCTGAGAGATCCTCGCCACCAGTCCTTAAAGACACTTTCTAGCACCGCAATCACATCGCCTTTCTTGAATTCCAGTTCGCCAGGCTCAGACGGTACAAAGTCAAAAAGCGCTCGCACCCGGCTTACGGTCGCAGCTGTAGTGCCTGCTGGAACCGGAGCGGGCGCCGGTGCAGCTTCCTGTGATCCACTGGGCCCTGCCTGAGTGGCTGGGACCGCCTGCGTTGTCTTCTTGCTCTCGTCATCCTGTAAGCTCAATTTCAGAGCCATTTGTAACTCATTCTCCTCCTTTTGTCTATCCAGGTCGGTGAGGCCTTGTTTCTGGGGCGCGCTGGGCGGCTGTAATGTCGGGTTGCTCTGCTTGAGACGGTAGTAGGCGTCATACATGATCCCCAACTCGGCATCCTGGCTGAACATGTCGCTCCAGTCCTTCATCTTCTCCAAGATCTTAGCCTTGACCTGGGCGTGTGTGATGCGGTCATTGGCAAGCTTGAGCAAAGCGTCGGCGAATGCGCGGCTGGAAACCTCACGGTGCATCTGCTTGCCGCAGTTCTGGCATAAAGCGTGTGCGAGCTACAAAAGATAGACATCATGATACAGTTAGCCCGTGGAATATTTCGGATGACGTAGCGGAACCGCGGGGGCGAGACGGATATACGCACCTCCAATGTGTAGAGCTGCACGTTGGCATTGCGATGAGCAAGCCGCTTGATCATGCTCTGGACAGCTTCTTTGGGTCCATTCTGGTCGCTCGAGACCTTATCGCACACCTCGATGATGGCGCCCCAGTCCTCCGATGTCAGGTTCTCGTCGGTCGCCTTGGCTGCATGCTCTCAGTCAGCTGGTTCGATGCCCTGGAAGCTAGCGAGACATCCGCACCGCTGCCGAGGGGAAAGAGAAATAAACAAAAGGAGAAAAAAAACGACTCACCGATGACTTCGTCAAACGGCCCAGCCGCTGCTGCTCGAAACATGGCCGGGTGGTGGGCTGGCTGTAAGCCTATGACGAGGGTAGCTCTGAGAGGGCGGACGGGTGTGGAGAGCTGCTTGCACAAACACGGATCGCAAAGTGTCGCCCGTCGAGTCGAGAGTTGCGGGAGTCTTCGTTCCTGGTCACACCGGGGTTTTGTAGGTAGCGTCGCGTCTCAGCAAAGTTTGTGGTTTTGGACCGTTGGTGGGAAGGAAGTCGTGGTTCTTGTGTGTGGAGGATTGGTGCACAATCCAAATGGGTGGCGGCCTGGACAAGGCAGAGCGAGAGCGAGGTTGGACGTTGGCTTGGCCTGTCGTGACCTTGTCGTGGCCTGTAATTAACAGCCTGTAGGTACAGTGGGTGTACGTAGTACATGCCTGGATGTGCAGCCTGACAGCGTGCATGTGCTTGAGGGTGGGGGAGGATGGCAACAGGGTGCAAAAAAACACAGCCGGCACCATAAATTTACTGACATCTAGAAATATCTGTGAATTTCTAGAGATCTCTAGCAATAGCCTGAATCTCTAGCGATATTTACAAACAAATATATAGTAATCTCAGTCAAGTAAAATAAGTACCTACCTATAGTAGGTATAGGTAGTATCTTAGGTATTCATTCAGGTACTGTTGTATCGGCGGTGATTTTTTGCACCCTGTTGGATGGATGCTGGGACGAGTGCTGAAAGCTGTGCCATATTTAGACCTACAGGGCGAAACAACCTCCGCTCCCCACTGTTAATGGTTCGTCATCCCTCCCGTCTGAGGGGCTCAGCATGTTGGTACGGAGTACTTCGTACGAATCCACTCCTTGTCTATTACGTAGTTGGCCGCGACGCCTCAGCGCCACCCCAAGATCATCCCTTGCCGAGGATCACCCGGCTGAGTGATGGCTGGGCTGAGACCTGGTTACGTAGTGATTCTACACTCCAACCACAGAACCTGTTGATGGAATGTAATATCTGTATTCTATGTAGTATCGATAGCGACACCAGTTACGTCGTCTTAATAACTGGTACTAATCCCACAAGGCCTGCTACCTGCAAATGTACACATTGACGCTGTGATGAACCGTCTACATTAAGAATCGCCAATGCTCGTGTCACTTACTACTCTTGACCGTCGCATTATCTCATCTGAGCACACATATCACACATCATCAAAACGGAACAATATGTCAAAGCTCTCCATGTTAATTCTGGAGAATAAATTGTGTTCCGATATTCTTGAGCACACAGCCACACACCCATGTGATTTTCAGATAACACCCTGCAACATAACCTTCAAGCCTTACAACCAATCCTGATATACAGGCTCATCAACCCGAACCCCTGACAAGGAAAAATCATCACCCGTTCAATCCCAAACTCCCAGTCTCTTGTCCATTCTCAAGTTGCTGTAAGCCTTCAGTAATTCTAAAGAATAAGACACGGACGCTTTGTCAAAGAAGAATAAAAGCCCTCTAATGGCACCAATGTAAACGTCGCATATCCAGATTCGACTCTAGGTCTGCCGTAACATCTAATCAAAAAAAACGATAGAAAATTAAAAAGGTGCGCGGCCTATAAAATTGGCAAAAGAGTTATCGCCACGGCATCCTGATTTCAACTGCATGGCTGAAAACACGGATGCGCTATGCATGAAGCAATACCGTTCGGCCTACCAACCCCTTCGACGAGTCCCACGCGGTTCAAATCCCGCCCGATCTGGGCCAGTATTAGCTCCAGCACGGCTTTCTTCTAGGCTTCGTCGTCCAAGAGCATCCATCTCAGACAAAGTGAATACGAGAGGCTCTTCGCCAACTGAATCGTCTTCTCCACGGACAATTCGATTACCTAGCACATTGAAGCCACCCCGTGAGGATTGAGGAGGTGTTTGACTGTGCACAGCTGCTGCCATACCAGTATAGCGCCGACGTTGAAACGGGGAACTCGATTGTACCACAGGGATGAGACCATCTGGTGGGTTGTCCTCTGTTGATCCCCGATGCATGACCTCCGACGCATTGGCGGTCTCAATCTCCGCCGCCGGCTGGAGTCCAGCTGGCAAATCATCGCCTGCTGCACATTCGTCTTCCAGTTGCATTTGCCTGCCTAATAAAACGCTCAGCGTGGGGGGTTCCCGGTCGTTTGCGCCAAGGCTGATGCTTCGGTGAGCTGCAAAGGGCAGATCTGCATCCTCCTCGTCAACAACAACTCGGCTCTGTTGCGCTACTGAACTCGAACGATGTTGGTATGATCCAGCCACGCGAGGTGACAAGGGAATATCTATCGCCGTCGTTCCATCTTGGGTGATGGTATTCTGCCTGCTAGGCTCCGGAATCATAGGTGGCTGTGTGGCCTCAGCTCGTGGTGCAATCCTTCTATAGCTTGGGGCGTAGTCTATAATCGAGTTCTCGCTGAGGCGAGAAGGAATCGCTGGCGTATGTGGGGTATGGGGGGAGACGGGCTTTCCCGGGGATGAGGACGCAGACATGGAAGCCGGTGCAACCATTCCAGGTACGCTCGCTAGCTGTCGACTTGATGAGCTGGAAGACCTCTGCATTTGCATTGAGGAGGTCATTGAGTCTGTCAGGGCATTATTTGACTCCTTCATCATGTGAAATTTGGATAGTTGAGCCACTGTTTTATTGGTAGCCGACTCCCCCCTTTTCGCAGGTTCAAAGCTCTTCAGCGTCTTCTTGCTGTCTAGAGCCTTGAGGAAATCCGAAATATCATCTTCTTCAGTCTGCAGAGAGCTGGAGCTCGCGGCCCCAGCCTCAGCAAGGAATCCAGACCCAGGTTGAGCAACTGAGGAAGCAAGACTTTGTCTTCCGCTACTGTTTTGCTCCTCATCGCCGGCTCTGCTTGCCCCGCCTATAGACAAACGGCCTCTTCGGTGAGTGAAGCTGCTACTGTACCTGCTAGATGAGGTCGGCCGCGGAGAGCCTACGACTGGCGCCTCGGCATTCATCGAAGAAGGTCCACCTCGCAGGGAAGCTGGCATACCGGCCGTCAATGACGTACGGTTTCTGGGTTGCTGCAGTGATGGTATGCCGCCAGGGCGATTAAGCGAATGCGCGGATGCGGGGGATTCTGGCTCAACCTGGCGGGGAATTGGAGATCCTGATAAAGAACCGGCCTTGAAAGGCTGGAAAGATATTGATGGCCTCCTTCCAGTTCCATCACCAACACGTATAGGAGGTCTCATTGCAGATGCCCGGCCTGCTATCGGTAGAGAATGAGGAGCACCAAGCCCTAATTCGGTATGTGCGGGAAGGGAAGCTGGTGGAGAGCTTGTATCTGAGCCAGGTGGTTTGACGGCTCTGAGGGCTGATATTGGACTTGTTCCCAATGGTCCATCCCCGTGGAACGTTGAGAGGCTACCGTATGTCTGCTGTACGTCGCTAATGTTTGGCCCACGGCGAGTCTGGCGTAAGGAGCTCATTTCGACCTGTGGCTCACGCTGTGTCTCAAGACGCTGCGGTATTGACGGCTTAAAGAAGTTCTCATCAACACCCATGAAGCGGGAGCTCAGAAGTGCCTCTGAATCATCCACTCTGAAGTTGCATTCATTTCTGTACGTCACTGATGTGCTCAGTCGCCCCACTGGCACCTCAAGGTCGCCAAACATATACTCCGTCACTGGCTCTCTGCGACCATCAATCGGATCTCTCAATAGATCAGGTCGCCGCCTGTTCGGCTCTGACATGCGTATTCTGCAACGCGGCTTTAGGGCTGGGTGCGAGTTCTTCACAGCACCCTGGCTTGCAAATTTCCACGCCGGTATTAGTCTAGTGGTGATGAAGAGTGATCTGAAAAAGACAATCGCCTTCTTGTATATCGTCGGCAGGATGGGTCCAAAATCTTCCGTGGGAACACCAACTGTCTTTAATTCTACTCGCCACCGTTCCAGAATAACCTCTGAGTTCTTTCCTAACCCTCCGGGGGAGTTGCTGCCATTTGATGATTCCGAAAGATTCAGTTGTTCCATAACATCCCAACGTTTACCATCTTCATCGATAACGACTAGACTTTGGCTGTCCTTGAGAGATGAGGTATCAAGATAAACTTCGATGACCATTGGAGGGGGGAGGTTGTCGAGACTGCCACAGCTTTTCCATATCCGGAGCTCTTCCCTGAAATCATCTATCTCGTCGGTCTCTATTTGATACTATGGGGTTGTGAGTCAGGATATTCAGTAACTGAACGAAATGAACAAACAAATAAACATACCCATTTATTGATTTTCTTCCCACCGTTTGCGTTGCGTATTGGCTTTATCTTCATGCGGGAATCGAGAACGATGGCGGCTGCCTTGTTATAGAAATTCTGGTAATCAGATCAGACGTTAGCATGTGTAGCCACTACTATCACAACAACAACGGTATCGGTTGGATGCGACGTACCTGAACGATTTGATCCAACTTCTTGACCGACTCGGCAGGCGGCCCAGGAGCCAAACTGTGCTCCGCAGTCGGCGAGCCCATTGCATCTTTCCTAGATACATTCGACCCTGCTCTCTGGCGGGCACCGAAGTTGTCATCTCTGGGAGTGCTGGTCCGCGCCATATTGGTCTGTGGAGACGATGCTGGTGAGGATATCCTCGACGGGATGCGGACTTGTTGATGCATGGTGATTGGGAGTTGAGCCGTATCGCACTCAATGCGTATATTTGGAAGAGTGTGGTATGGGCCAACAGATTAGGCTCGGGTAGGAATATCGACCTGGGACAGGAACTGTAGCTTCTCTTCCATCGTTGAAGTGTGTCGTATGGTGGTGAACTGGAGTTGCGTGGCTCTCGATCTGTGTGTGTGTGTAGACAGCTATCGATGGCGTGGATGCGAGGGAAACGAATGCAGCAAAATGTCAGGGGCAACAGGGAGAGGCAGCCCGGGTCGATGGGCTTCGCTAGACTCGTAGTCGACGGCTTGGGGATGACGGTGGTGAACGGTGATGGGCGATGGTTGATGGAGTATGGTGGTCCGCACGTAAGGCTACCCCGGCTGACTGCCAGGCAGCGGGGAGTGGATGACCTGGATGGGTAGCGCCTAGAAATGCGGATGGGCAGTGTCTAAGGCTACCTTGGGGTAGATAAGGTATGGTCACCGTGATAGTCACCGCGTAGAACGTAGCCGCCGACAATCACTCTGTCGTATTCCAGTCGATTAAGCTTGGGAAGACAGGATTGTCACAGGGTGCGAAGCTCCCTTGAACAGACCAAGTCACTCGTCCCCGACCAAAGGGACCTCGTGATGATAGGCCAGGGGACGGCTTTCGTCATAGGCTAACTACCTAGCAGACTGAACGCTGTGGCCCTTCAAGGTGCCGACACCGCAGCCCTTAAAGAGAGTGAGAGGGCAAACACAGCAGATGCCACCTGCAGGATCGGTGTTTACAGCAAAGCGGCATCTATGAGATGCAGCGTTGTTCGTGAGACAGAACGCACAGCTGTAGTGTCGAGGAGGCAATGGAGAGAGGGATGGGGGAATGGCGGAAGCTGGAGATGGGATGGGATGAGAGCATGAGCCATGTCAATAGTAGGCAGACCACGAGTCCTAGAAGCCGGATGGAGTCACTGGAGTTACTGGAGCGGTGATGTGATTAGCCTCTGGTGGGTGCTGTTGCTGCTGCGACTAGTACCTCTAAACTACAGGTACCCAGCACGTACCTCCCACTCCCAGAGGAGACACTTACAAGCCTAGTATCCAGTACCTGTGAAGACATATGCGCAGCTACTGAGCAGGAGGTCCTAAGTACCCGATCCTCTAACTGACACAGGCAAAAACCATCAGTGAACGTTGAGGGGCTTAGAGTACCTAAGGTACCTACTTGGCACCTACCTCCCAGCTCCTACAAGTCAGTTGGCCAGTCAGCCCAGTGACAATTGGCCTGATGTCCAGTAACCAGCCGTTGTCACACCCACTCCGCGCGCTGAGCCGCTGGGCTCAAGGACCAGCCTGCGAACTGCGCACTGCCCCTTGACCAATGTTAGCCTACAGTCAATTTATCTAGCCGTGCATCCCAGCTGCCGGTGCCGGTGCCGCGCAGTGGATGGTGGGGCGATATCGGTGTCCTCCCACGGCAGCCAAGATAACCACAAAGGTTAGATGCCGATGAACATCCATCTCCGCTTTGCTTGTTTGTATTAACAACTGTGTACTAGGTAATATCGGCTATCTATTTACACTGAAAAAGTCTGAGCATTTGAGCCATGTACATTGTGCGCCCCCAATTCTGAGCTCCTTAGACCTGTAAGCACCTTGATTTGATGTCAACCCGGATTTTTGCCTTTCCCTCTTGCCGTTTTCCGCCGTGATGAAGCATTATCGCTTGTCACTGCTGTGCCCTTTGCGCCACCGTTAGGGGAAGAACTTTGGGCAGAAGCTTCGCTGGCTTTCGCTTTGCCTCCTCTCCCTCTGCGACTACTTCGACCTTGGGACTCATCTTTGCGATTGCTTCTCGCCAGTCGTCGGGACTCCTCCTCCTGGGCACGACGACTCTCCTGGTCCCACCACTCCTGAAATGCCTGTTCTTGCTGGATCTCTTGCAACGAGCGCTTCGCCACTGCCTCTTTAATAAGTTCCTGCTCACGCCGTTGCTGGCCAATAATGTCTGACATGCTTGCTCCTATTGATTGTTCAAGCTTTGGTGTTGGTGTCATGTAGGATTTCGAGTGTGGGATCAGCGGCTTAGACTGTGATATGCTAGATGGCGCGGTCGCGGCCGTGGGGACGCTACCAGTATGTCCCTGCCCGGCACCGCTAATAGCTGATGAAGTCGTCTTCGGCCGATGGGGCTGTGTCTTGGATTCAGTAGCTGTCAGTGATTTGGGATTGATGGGTGGGGCTTGAGATAGAGTCGCCTCGGATGACATGGCATCTCTCAATGATATCTTTGGGATCGGGGTTGCGGCCTTCCATGGTGCTTGTTTGTTCTTGGGAGAGACCTGCTCCCAAGTTTGCGCGTTTGCTCGTTCTTCGATATAGGTTGCTTGAGCCTCCGCTTGCATCTGGAGCTGCCGTTTCCGCTCTTTCTGTGATATTTTCCCCTGTGGCCTGGTGATAGCTTCCTTACCGGCTTGTGCTGCGATACCAGCTGCCAACGCCGATTTTGGCGGTGCCTCTGACGACAAGATATTCCCAAGATCAAGCTTTGAGGTTGGTAATGAAGGAGAAGCCCAAGGGCCATCAGGTCTCATCACGGGCCGCCCCGGTGCACCAGAATCCTCAAAATGAGGCGTCTGGACCCTATAAGGTGTTGATGAATGCCGATTCTCGGTTGGTTGTAGCATGTTCGGTGGTTGTGTAGTTGCATTCTTCTGTTTTGATTCCCGCCACGCTTCAGGCAGCCGCGGCATAGGCTCTGATCTGTGAGAAGGGCGAGTATCTGGAGCCAATATTTGGGGTGAATTGGATCCACAAACCCTGGTCTGTTTTTCATCTTCCATGTCAAACATCATATCCAGTTGAGGCTCGCTAGCCCGAAGGGATGGGCTGAAAGAAGATTCGTTTTGTCCGGCCTTGGATCTTCGGCGGAATCTATCAGGTGTTTGCGGCTCCCTGTTGGCATCATCCAGGCTCCCAAAGCGCGGTTTGGACGCTGAGGCTAACCTTCTTTCCTCTTCCCGTAACTGGTGTTTGAATAATTTCTCTCTCACACGACGCTGCCGCTCCTCGCTGATGTCCAAGGCCAAGTCTGGATACTTTTCATGGATCAGCATATCTGCCCTCCCGCTCCGCGCAAATGGGAGACAGGCAAGCTGATTATCACCAACGACCCTGTCCAATTCGTGTAAGAGCTCTTGGTCGAGGCCATCCAGCAGATGGTTTTCGAGCATCGTCTCCAATTGTAGGCAAATGTATTCCAGACCAGTATCTTTGAACTCTGTTACTGAGCACGGACTGATTTCATTAAGAAGATTGGCAATATTTCGAGTTGTGACAAATTTGCCGATCAAGCACTGGCATATCTGTGACAAGCGGTCCAGCATGAGCTCATTGGCAACGCTCATGACATCAAGAACAAGCTCTGAAAACTCGTCAAGTGTTTCCATAGTTACGTTATTAAACATTTCTTCTCCAACATCTCCATAGAGATAGGAGACCACATAAGAGAAAGTGGTAGGTTGAATATGCCTAAGGTCAACTCGAGTTCGGCTGGCAGGGTGTATCTCGTTGCGGCGGGTCGCAAGCCATTGACCTTGTGACCTCCCATGAAACATCCCCTCAAAAAATGGACATCTAAGGCAAATCAAATCACTATGCACTGTCATCTCGTCGCCGTCCAACTCCAAGATAATGTCTCCGTCGTCAAAGAAAATAGGATCTAAAATGGCTTCTTGCAAATTGATATCCAAGGAACGTTCCAGGCCGGATTGGAGTCGTGCAGCCGCCTCAAGCTTCGGCATCTGAAGCTTTGTAGCAATCTTCATCAACTCCGAACGAACTTGTCGAAAGCGATGGGCCGAAATCGGCGCTTCTCGTGTGTATTTCCATACTGGAACTATGGCATCCTGGTAGATGTATACTACAATATTCAGCAGCGTATAGATGTCGACGTGAAGCAGTGTGAGAATTGTCTTCGAACCCCTTTTTTCACACGAGAATACCTCTGAATCATAACTCAATCCCGAAATGCGCGCCTCTGCCAAGGCACCCCGAAGTACAGGACTTCGACTGCTGAGGAGCCAATCATGCACAGGAAGTTTGATACCTGGCGCTGAAGATGTGCAAATCTCCAAGTTGGTGCCATGATCAAGGTATGAACCGTTTCGCAGCCAATTCAGTATGTCAGTCTCGATGTCTGTGGAGCTCAGAAGTGCGTGAGACAAAGACCCTGGCTTCTCACGGTTGATTGCAGACAACCAGGCTTTGCGTGATTCGTCCACTCCATTGCCTGACTGGGATGTCGTGAAGTCTGAAAGGCATAGTAGAGATCCAATATCATCCCATAGAGTCTGAGGATCAATGCTTATTTCCTGTGACATTACCTTGCTATCCTTTCTGATGGTTGCGAATGCTCCAAAGGTAGAGCTTCTCACTGCCACACAGTCTGTGATATATGGTACTCTTTGAAACTTGAAGTCCTTCTGTCTGATTTCTGACGAGTCCGCTGAAGTGAAAATTTTGCCTTTGAGCCGTTTGACTCGTCTCCAGACAGCGCCGGTTTTCGTACAGATTATGACTGATCCATGCTCACCAACACTAACCGAATCAACGCCATCTTTTCGGGAATCCCATATGCACTGCGGTTGTGTCACAGCCCCCTTGATCTTGACTGGATTTGTTGTAGAGACACCGGACAGACTTGTATCTCCCTTGCTGCTCAGATGCATGGTGAAGAGATCTCCGCGGGCACTGACGGCCGCAATAGTTTCACCTCCTGATGTCACGTACTTGATTTGCCGCCTGCCTGAGTCATGTTTGTTCCCAAATGAGCTTGTAGCAAGGTTATGATTGGTGAATACATCAGCGACTGGGAATTTGATTAAGTTGTAGCCGTAATTGGTAAATACCCAAACGTTGTGGTTTGACAACAAACATGTCGTTGCTTTGTCGATTGCAGATACCATTTCAATGGGAGCAGACAATAGGAATGCGGCCACTTTCCGAGGTACTTGCTGTACATCCAATGACCTAGAATCAGCATCCATCAGGGCAAGTTGGCCAACATTGCGGCCCCAACAGTACAGCGACGACCCTGTGTGAGCAACAGAGTGAATCGCCGAGGCAGCAATACCAAGTACCAGCTCCTTCTTGAGAGAACCGAAAACTTGGCGAGGTACGAGAGTCATGGGCTCCTCATCTGTGCGTTGCGGTGGTGGTAGCACATAACCAAGCTGTGAATCCGAATTCAGCCCCCAGGTCCAAAGCTCACCGTTGCCTGCGAGAGCCATGGAATGGTTTTGGCCAAGAGCAACTTGCCAAATTTTCTTATCAATCAGCGGCCCCTGAACCGGTCTGAACTTGAACTGGGTGTTTTCGTCACCAAGACCAAGTCTACCACCCCGACCAACACCACAGATATACAAGTTGGAGATAGAGTCGCCAGTCAAAATAGCACTATGAAACTTGGACATGATGACATCTTGGATGACCAACGTTCGATTTCGAACCAAGGTTGGAATGCTTTCCAAGTCTGTCGACTCACCAAAAGCTTCTTCTATATCCTCATCCTCGCGGTGAACATATTGCTCATAAAACTTATGAACTAGCTGATTTGGCCGTTGCAGCTGAATACGATCAGGATATTGACGATCGTCTTCATCTCCGACGCCTAGTGACAAATTCTTGTTGCTTCCAAACATGAAAAGTTCGTCACCTTCATTTGAGCTTTTACCCTCAATGGTGATCCTAGAGGGTCTGTAAAATGGTCAGACCTTGGGTCGAAAGCAGACGGGAAATAGTAAGTAACTAACAGTTCAGAAAGATCACCAACTATATCTCCACTATCGGACCCATCATCAGAAAACCCTGGATCCTGCGCCCTCCTCCGATTTCTCAATGCAATAGTCGAGTTGTATAGATCGAAGGGGCTGTTGCCCTCGTGGTCCTTGGTCTTGATCAGTTGGCCAACTTTGCTGACGGTCGTGGTTGTGTAGTTTACTAGATCCCCGCGTTCCTTGGCCAGAAGAAGCCGTGCAATGGAAACGTTTCCCGAGTAAAGCGCTCTATGAAGAGCGTTCCAGCCGCTTTCCAGGTCCTGAACATAAAGGTCGGTGGAGGGGTGCTCTATAAGAGCTTGAACAAACGCCAAAGCAGTTGACTCGGTCGACGAAACAGCACGCAGCAAGACGGTAAGTCCTGCATGATCGCGATTATTAATGTCGGCTTTACTAAGCGTATGATTGCCATCCTTAGACCTCCCGTGACCCGGAATATACCCTGACGTCCGTCGCAGCTTGTTGCCACCCCTCGGTGATGATGCGAGACTACCCGGACTCGACCCGAGATGCAGAGGACTACCCACTATGGCTGAACTCTGGGCTGCAGTCTGTGTATTAGGCCCGGCCAGGGCCAATAGACGCCGAAACTTGTCGACATCGTTTTCCCAGTAATATTTCCACAGCAGGTGACTCATCGGCTGGTGGTCCTGATATCGAGCGATTCCGCCTCCTCTCCTCTACTCTGAAGATGACGTTGCACTGTGAATATCGCTAATTCAAGGCGGCAAAGGCTGCGAAAGGCAAGATTAAGAGACGTCAGAGACTATCTCAGGCTGTCCGCTCGAAAGAAAAAAGGGCGCCCGAAATGTAATTCGATCGCGGGATTTGTAGCCCGTAGGAGAAGGGGGGGGTCAAGAATGAGATTGCCGGAAGGGTGTTGTCAGCGAATCGTGGTAGGCGGCTGGTCGAGAAGCAGCGAGTCGGGTATGCGGCGGTGCACGATGTAAGAGGGAATGGTTTAGGTGATGGTGTTGACAGTATTAAAGGATTCCTAGATATAGTGGGAAGAAGGAAGCAAGCGAGGCGAGGGCTTGAGTTCATGTTAGCTGAGAGTAGCTTCAACCGTGTGTGTGCGCGTCAGCAACTCCAGGCCTGCTATCAATTAAAGAGTGACAGTATAGGAGGTATTTGGTACCTTGCGTTTTGCCCCACGGCGGGGCAGTTGGTCCGTACTTGGTCGAGTACCTTATCCGTACAAGCCGTGGCCCTCTAAGCTACTGGTACCTGTTTTGGTACCTGCGCTGATATTCTGTGGATGCCTCTGGCAGTAACCACCTGGGAACTGTTGATAAACTGGAAGAATCGCCGATTGACACGACAGATATTATCTTATCCAAGATGCCTTCCTAGCTGGTATGAGGTAAGTATGTACCAATGAGCGGCCTTTTGCACAAATTAGAAACTATCATAGGATTATCAGCACTCGTCCTGTTCGACGCACGCACGCACGCACGCTGTCGTGCATCCATAGTGTCTGTAGATTCAGAGCCCTTAATTATTACTGGATCCAGGACAAAGGACGGACCCTGAAGCGCCTACCCAATGCTGTGGGGACTTTCGCTTATAGCCGGCAAGCGCTTTTGTGACCGCCACCATGGAATTTCCCTGCCATCTCTCCGATATTGCTCCGCCTTGAACAAACACACTTCGACTCGATAAACGACAAAACGACAACGGCAACGGACAAGAACGGCGGCCGCAGCAGTAGTGCCCTCCACCTTTTACGCTTCCCTGGCTGCGCGCGCTCGATCTACTCCTGTCGTGAAGACCCCTTAGTTCTGGCATCGCTCAATTGACACGCATTCCACCATGGCTGAACAAAAGCCTCTCGGGTTTCAGTACCAATTCGCCGCAGGTGAGCCCGAGCAATAAAGAATTCTCACCCACATATTGGCATTAGATTGTTGACATCCATTCAGGTGCCATTGCCGGTGTCTCGGAGGTATGATCCCATGGCGCGCTCTCTTGATGTATCGATGCGCCTCTCACACTGACACTCCGCTCGTGTGTAGATTCTGGTCATGTGAGTCGATAATGCGGACGGACGACCCTGCGGGGAGGATTCTTGTTCGAAGTTTTCTCTTTTTTCTAACTCTAGATTCTACCAGGTATCCTCTCGATGTCGTCAAGACCAGAGTCCAGCTGCAGACCGGCACTGGCGCGTCGGCCGAGTACAACGGCATGGTGGATTGCTTCCGGAAGATCATCAAGCATGAGGGGTGCGTCTTTCTTTGGGCGCATATACTTCTCTTCCTGCCAGCGTCGCTGACCATAGTAGTTTCTCGAGACTCTATCGCGGAATCTCGGCGCCTATTCTCATGGAGGCGCCGAAGCGAGCCACCAAGTTTGCTGCCAACGACGAGTGGGGCAAGATTTATCGCAAGATGTTTGGCGTGCCCCAGATGACCCAGTCTCTGTCCGTCCTTACCGGTGCGAGTGCCGGTGCGACCGAGTCATTTGTAGTCGTCCCATTTGAGTTGATCAAGATCCGTCTCCAAGACAAGGCATCGGCAGGCAAGTACAACGGCATGGTGGACTGCGTTATGAAGACGGTTAAGAACGAGGGCCCTCTCACTCTGTATCAAGGCCTGGAAAGCACCTTGTGGCGACACATTCTTTGGAATGCTGGCTATTTCGGCTGCATCTTCCAGGTCCGGCAATTGATGCCCAAGGCCGAATCCAAAGGCGCCCAAATGACCAATGATATGATTTCTGGAGCCGTCGGTGGAACCTTTGGAACAATCTTGAATACCCCCATGGATGTCGTCAAGAGCCGAATTCAAAACACGCCCAAGGTTCCGGGCCAGATTCCCAAGTACAACTGGGCATGGCCTTCGGTTGTCACAGTCTTCAAGGAGGAGGGCGCCAGTGCTTTGTACAAGGGCTTTTTACCAAAGGTATGTTTTATTCTAGACTCTCTCCCAAGTCTCCAAGCTTTCCCGTATGCTGACCGGCTCTTCAGGTGCTCCGTCTTGGACCGGGTGGTGGTATTCTGCTAGTGGTATTCACAACCGTGATGGATACCTTCCGCTCATGGCAAAAATAGACTTGTCGCCAATGTTACGATTTTAATGTTATAGATCAGTGACACGTTTTCTGTACCAAGGGGGGAAATAGCGTCTACAGGTAGAACGATTGTTTGATTGTTTGCCGATGTATGCTACGCATGCTGTGTGGGTTTGGTGCTGGTCTTGTTTGCAAGGTCTAGATGCTAGAGTTGTGTTTGGCTAGCTGGGTATCTGCCCTGTCAAGCGGTTGTGTTTGCATGATGTGCAGCTCTCACGGGCTAGACTTTATATAGAACGCTTCAATAGTATGCTATTTCTGTCCACAGTTTGCTGAACGAAATATAACTACAGTACGAGAAACAACGAGAGATCAAGCCGTTGTAGACAGACATGGTTGCTTAGTAACTAGGTATTCATCATGGAACCAGGTGTAAAACCACACATCTTACCCAGTCATCAACTACTAGTAGAAGCGCATGTTGTCTAATATTTCGTAGAATAACTACACAGATCCGCCATGTGACTCTATGAAGCCTGTTCGGAGGCTAGCAAAGTTGAGCATCTGGTACCTGAAAATGAGGGTTGACGGCCATGTCCGGATGTGGCATCTGCCGGGGCCATCATTCGGGCTATGGTGGCTAGAAAGAAGCCTAGAAAGAAGCCTTGCGCTGTAGAACCAATCATGGTAACCCACTTTGCCACTGTAATCACTGTAAATCACCTACCAACACGCATCTTGACAACTTACTGTGAGCCAACAGCTATTATCACATAATACAACATCACCAACATGGGCATGGATTCCCGTCAACCGATCCCGCAAAACTTGTGACTCCCACGCTTCCTTTCCAAAACTGCGCCTCCGCGGGAGCGCTAATGACATCAATGTCTAACAACTGCTACATATAACTCACCACTTGGCCCCCCATTGCCTTTGCCTTCCTTTGTGTTTCTAGCAGATTAGCATTTTGCTCTCGTATTCTCCCATCGGTCTTTTCCAAGAAGTTCCATTCCATTTTTTTTTTCATCATCACCAGCCTTGCTTCTTCTTGCTTAAATATATAATTCAGAAAAAATGCCGCCCGCTGTGCAGCAGCAGAGCCCGGCGCTCTCCATCTCACTAGCCGAAGGGTCCCGGCCTTTTGCACCTGGCGAGACCATCACCGGCCGTGTCCATCGCCAGGCGCACTACGTTGACCCTTCGTCCACGGTGTTGATACGGCTGATGGGACGCGCAAAGACCAAAATCACTGTTCGGCGCAACAACTCCACATCCAACTATCGTAGCCGCGTCAATTTCTTCGGCGATGCGGGCGTTGGCGTCGTCATCTACCAAGGACCGATCCATATTCCACCCAACAGCTCAGAGAGCCACTCATGGCCGTTTGCCATCACGATCCCTCTGAAGCCGTTCCCAGGTTGCTTCCAGGCAGGCCAAGGCCAGTGTGATCCATTAATTCCACCCCAACAAGTTGAAGCAATGCCTCTGTCGGCCAGCTTTGCCCAGAGCCACCTACGCATGCTCGGCAAGACTGGCGAGGGCTACGTCGAGTATCACCTCGAAGCGCAAATCTGTGATAGCCACAAAGCAGCCACAACGTCCATTCTTCCCATACACATTCGATCAAGAGCATCGCCGTCCCCTATTACGGACTTTAGCCTCGTAACTGGTACTCCGATGCAGGCTTATGTATCCTCTCAGCGACTTCTTCCGGGCATGGAAGACATGAAACTCACCTTTGGCCAAAAGACGAAGAAACTGTTTCGATCCTCTTCAGTTCCTCAGTACCACTTCGCCCTCCACATTGAGATGCCATCTGTGCTACAACTAGGAAGCCCGAACATGTTCCCCTTTCTCATTCGCGCTGTTCCCAATTGGAGCCGCACAAGCGAACCAATTCATAACATCGCTCAAACCTTGATCGTCAAAGAATTCCGGCTCCGAGTAGAAAGCTTCACGAAAATCATAGCCCCAGGAGCATTTTCCAACTACGAGGTTGAAGATGATACCTCCTATACAGTGGTCCACTACCGACGAACAGGGTCAGGCAAATCCCAAGTAGGGCCTCCAGAAGACGCTTTGCCTGCATACAGCCAGGCGCCGGAGGAGAAGCCCAAGGCGGCCAAAGAAGAAGAGGCTCCTCCCTCGGCAGACGATCTAATTGTGCCCCTGAGCACTGAGAATCAGTCCCTGGATCTCGGCAAAGCGTTGTCTCTCCGACTCACCTCCGCCACCAACAGGTTGCCGCTTAATGCGTGTTTTTCTACATACAACATATATCACGCTCATAACCTCCGTTGGAACATTGTTATCTCAATCGCTGGAGAGGATGTTAAGCTGGGCAGCCAGAAACAAGTCGTGCTGATGGGGCCTAGCGATGAGCAGATGCGCTGATGAAGCATGGCTCTAGATGGAGCATATACTACCTACCTTGGTGGACAACGTGCAACAGTGAACAGAACAAACGCATTAGTCGACTCCTCCTTCAAAAATATTATTCTCATACACTATCATGCCATTATGATCACACTGGTTTCCCCATAATCACTCTCATCAGTCCCTATCCTCGGGGTGGAAGACCAAGGCCCGAACTTCAATACTCTCTCGTGTAGGTGCATCAGCCGCCGCTGACGAATCAACAAATGCCGTATGAGGCACACGACGAGCTCTACCATCCGTCTTGCTATCAAAACACTTAATCAAGAGCACCTCCTCCGGCGTCAGACCCGACTTGTAGTACCACCGATGTGACTTGTTGTGCCGAACTGCATATGTTTCGCCCCGTCGGTTAGGGTAAATGAGCTCAATCACTTCAAGATCTGAATCTGGCACGGAACCGGCTTCGGCAACAGCCAGGGGGTCTCGCTGGATCACCTTGATGGGCCGCCACACGTTGATGATTTGCACGCGGCCCTTGAGGAGCTGGTCAGCCTCGTTGGGAAGGTGATGGGACACGCGGGAGAGAGCTGCGCTGTAGGACTGGTCGATGTGGACGCGCTGGACTGGACCTCGGAGTGTGCGGCCCTGGGAGTTGTCGTTTGGCGATTGGCGACGGATAGTGTGGTCGAAGATGAAGACTCGAGAGGCGCCGGTGCTGCGCAAATGATAGTTTAGACAAACAGAGACTCAATTCACCTCTCTCTCTCTCTATCTCAATAGAGGGTAATCACAACAGTATTTACTTACACCTCTTTCAAAAGCTTTTCTGTTTCCGGGTAGTAGACAGCTTTGATATGCTCTTCATCCAGGAAATCTTTTTCAGCAGCCGACTGCTTGTGGAACTGGAAGCCATTTTTGTCGAGCGTGTACTGGTCCTCCTCGCCAGCTAGATCCTTGACTGTCACGGTGTGAGGTTCCACAGGCCGGTCGTACGTCTCCGGACGATCAACATAGGTTGGATGTGGCGGGGATCCATCTTCGTTGGTTTTGAAGTAGTTGAGGGTTGTTTCCACGTCATGTTTGGGCACAGTCTGCCAGGCGGCCTTCTGGGCCAGTTGTGGTTGGAATTCGGTCTTGTTGATGGATCTGAAGCTCTCGCTCGTAAAGGGGGTCTGAACGGCTGCGGCTGCCATGATGAAGTATGTATGCTAGACAAAGTTGAAGATGTATAGTTGAAGAATTCAAATGCTAGTGATTGTTGGTGAATTGTTTTCTAAACGCCCGTCTGTACTCAATGAAATTCTCTGGCATCTATATAGATATATCCTCCCGGCACGATCATCTCTCCGGATTTCTCCAAGCTTGTAGCTGGTATTCCCCCGCAAGCACGCCATTCTTACTCACATGAACCACCACACAACCCCCATCACGAGGGATTGATAATCAGCTCTAATTAGAAATCCGAAGCCTGCAGCTAGGCGTCATAGCTGTGAATGATTATTATCCCATCTTGAGGGACTCTACTTCTGGTGAGCTGATTTCCAATTCTTCCCGGCCCATCCGCTGCCGGGGAGGGAATTGTTAAGGTAACATCTCTAATGTCAGCTTCATAATTATCATGTGCAAATGGAATCAACTTAGATGTCAATGAAGACTTGCTAGATCACGTCATTAGCATTGTTCAATCAAGGTATGGACGATCACCTTGCCCATCTATCTGGACAGAAGGACTGTCTTTCTATTTGTCTTGGACGTAGTATTGAACATGTCATTTTTTTTCAATAAGAAACTCAATAAAGAGTAGGTAGCTTGATACACCAGCAATAGTTTACAAGTGAAATCTTCCAATCATTAATTCATCATTACTATTAGATTACTGGAATTTGTGCACAAGTTTCGTAATTGAAGTTCCATCATCGAGGACCTCGATTTCCTCTTCAAGTGTATATCCGCGCCACCGCGGTATGAAAACTGTCCAAATATACCAATAAACTACACTTGCAGCAAGACTTGTACCACAGATTTCGAGTTAGTCATGAGAGCATTTCGCAGAGTTCAACAGAGAATGTTTAGCAAAATCAGGGCAACCACTTACATGCTTACCCCCACAATAGCATAAGTTGCATAGAACAAGCCGCCGGGGGACTTCTCTGCTGGTGGGAAGAAAGGAGCAGCCAAAAGTCCCAGGCTGAGAGCCAGCCTCAAAATTACAGCTGGCATCCATGCTTTAAAGGGTCGCGTCAGATCGGGTCTCTTGAAACGCAGCCAGATGAGGCCGATGCCGACAGCTAGGCCAAATACCTGGCCAGCATACCCTTCAACTTCGAGTATGAAAGAGTACACTTCGCCAGATGGTGGCAGAACGATAACCAGTAAGGATGGAACGTAGTTGACAAGAAGGCCGCCCATTGGCGAATTAAAGGGTTTTGTTGAAGATAACACGTCTGAAAAGGGGAGGAAGCCTTGTCTGGCAATCTCCTGCTTGATTCTGGCCTTGAAAACCCGTCCTCAAACTGTTAGCTCTTGAAACACGAGTATAGGATCCACATCAGGAGACAAAATAAACACTTGTGAATGAGAACTGCCTTACCATGGCAAAAGCAACAACGAATACATTGCCAGCCGCCGAAAGCGCAACAGCGAGCGGAAGAATCCTCCTACCTAGCTGCGCTCCAAACACCCGTTCAAAGTATAAGGCGGCGATAAGTTCACCACTGCCCCTGATCTCATCAATCGGCACAACGAGAAAGTAAGCCACGTTGACGAGAAAATACATTACGCACGAGGTCACCAACGCTGTAAGCGTCACGGATCGCAAAGTGCGCACCGGGTTCTTAACCTCGTTGAGCACGTTGCTGATGTTATCCAGGCCTGCATAAGAGTAAAACACCTTGAAAAGGGCCGTAGAAATGACACCCCAGTTCCAGACACTGCCTCCCCAGAGGTTATCCCACGCCAACGGACCGGCGGTGCTGGTCTCGCTCGACTCAGTGTCCGTTGACGGGCGGGCAATGACAACGTAGACGCCAGAAACTACCATAAAGGCCACAATCCCAATCTTCATCCAGCCGAGGTAATTCTGCAAACTCACACCAGCTTTTGGAGCTACACTGTGTATCACAGTCACAGCACTCAGCAGGCTGACTGCCAGACCCTTTCGCAACGCGCCGCTGGGGTTTTCGTGCCCAGCAGCAAAGAGTACATACTGACTGAAAATAACACAGTTGCTTGAGGTGAAGCCAAGGAGAACCGCGTTGATGGCTACCAGTGTGGATGCCAAGAATCGCGGATATCGGTATGTAAACTCGAGATACACCTTGTGCCCCCCGGAACGTGGAAGCATGCTGCCATACTCGAGTGAAATAGCCAGCCCGCATGCCGCAATGACGGCTCCGACAACCCAGAGCAGCAGAGACAGCCCGGGGCTTCCTACAGACTTGAGAATGGCCCCCGGTGTGGCAAATATACCGCTACCGATAACTCTTGATATCACGAGGATGTATGCGCTTTGCCAACTGAGGTTTCGTCCCAAGGCAGATGTCTCGGGCAACACGTCGTCCTCGATAGATCGGGTAGGATAGTCATTCCTGATGGCACGCTCTGCTTCGTCAATGGAGAGGTACTTCTGAGCGTCTGGTAATCTCGACTCGTTCGCATTCGATGACACTGAAGAGCCAGAATCGAGCAGCGGTCTTTGCTCCGCTTCATGATAGGCAGCCATGGATATTTCTTTCTTCTGATCCTCTTTTCTTCTTTTTCCTGATACTCGGTCGAAAATAACATCCAAGGGGCGGAAATACTCGCTGCATCAGCACGACAAGTTTATCCCCCATCGAAATCCTGTAACGAAGCCGCTCTCCTATTTCATCGAATCGTTGAACTGCGAAACCCCCGCCCTCTCGCGAGTTTGGTCCGAGGAGGCTTCGTCATCCAGCATCATCCATGGGCCAAAGACGCAATCCAGCACGAGACTATAGCAATTATCCCGAGGCTGCCAGAAGATATGCATCCTCAGAGCGCGGCACAATACACGACCCGAAACGCGCGCCCTCGTCAGTCGCTATACATATTGCGCAATATAATAAACCAGGGCAGGGCGGGAGGCAAAACGTACAACCCTCTTTGTGGCCATCCATCATGGCGTGAGTGGGTGGTGGTCGCACGTCATCAGGTTAAAATCGGCGTTGTGCGTGAGTGCCAACAGCGGTTTCATCCGCCTGGAACGGAGTTCTGGCCGCCTATAGAGTTCTTGGATAATGAAATATCACAGACTTCATTGGTTTGATAAGAGACGCAGTGTTTTGTATTCTGGCGGGTTCAGTCGGGATATCCCAGCCGTCCCATAGAGAGGGTAGCACTTGCGTGTTTGGGGTTGGGCTACAGATGATGTCACTCTTATCAACCTCGGTCAAGGTCAAGCAAGTTCAGAGGCATCTCCACGTTCGGATATTGTTTCCATATTACTCCATACCCCCATGAATGCGGTGGTTTCATGTGTGTATCTGTATCTGTTCGGGCACAATTCTCCTGCCAGAGCATTATCGCAGAAACATTTTATCTGTTACATTTTAATTGATGTCCTCGCATAAACCGCAAGAGCGGCATGGCTTGAATTGACCAAACAAAAAGGCCATCTCACAGTGACCATTTAACAGCCCTACCATTCTGAACCCGTACAGAACTACTGATAATCTAATCGAAATTTTGTGAGTAGATTAAACAGATCATGGATATAATCTAGGCAAAGCCTCTATAGTGACAATGGGCAGCTGACCCAGAATCGTGGGTGATTCCACAATCCATGTTGCCAGACGCGAGGCTCCAGGGTAGCGGACATCATCATCACCTTTGCTTCCAGCCTGACTTCCAAGTTCCCATTACGGATAATACCTGGCGAATTTGAAATAATTGTGATAAATAGACTCATCATATTTTCTCTTGAGCCACCAACGGGCTGTATGGGTAATTTTGTACCCCTGGTGAGACTCTACCGTGTGCGGGGTTGCAACTGAGGCCCTGGACAAGCCCGTTTTGCGTTTCGTTGGTGATACTTTGTAGGTGATACTGCAGAGACATCACAATTCTTGCATTTCGAAACCCTCGCGGATCTCGCCGCGTCAGTTATCATCTGTGACGATACGGATAGTTCATGTGCCGACATGACCCCTCGATGAAGCGGAAAAGGCTAATAACCACCAACGGGTTCAGCCGCTCCTCTTATTTTCCTTACCCGCACTCTAGACAAACTTCGTTAGTACTAGAAAAGAGGCGAGATTAAACCACGGCATCGGCTCGCTTCCGCCGTTTTATGAAGTCATCACGGTTGGTCGGCAACTCTAGATAAAGAAAAACACCACCATTCCATCAGATCACCCACCAATCGAACAAGTCATTCCAGCTCCCCTATACTGGAATCCCCGAGATGGCAAAAGCAGGCTCTCGATCTTGCCCCTGGCATTGCTTCTCCTCTCTTTCCCCTTCTTTTGCGATTATGAATATCAATCTAAGGCTCGCATGTATCGCAAGGTACTACTACTGTTCCTCGTTCTTTTCCCCCTGTACGCGCGGTTGACGCAATGCGCACCGTGTTTGGTCTATGTCCCTGCCCCTGTTCTTGTGTCCCCATCATGTGCAGGTACCATAGTGTAATTAGGTAATTAGAAGTAGGAGATGAGCCCATGTATCGTCGAACAGAAGAAATAAGAAGCAAAAAAAGGGTTGGGAGAAACCTCAAAGGATCCAGGCGCTGGAGTTGAACGGGGGCGAGGGAGAAGAGGGGGCGAGAAAAGAAGCAAAACCCGGTCGTGTCAAAGCAAGACGAGACAACACGAGACACCTGACGATGAGGTGCGCCAAACAAAGTGCATCACTTCAGCGAGGCGGTAAGCTGGAGAAGGGAGGCATCATCAAATAAGGTGGTGATGACAACCAGGTAGAAAGGCTAATGCACGACATGAAGGGTTTTCCCCCTGTGCTGTAACTCTACCACAGCACATCACCGCACTGTAATTTACCAACCAGCAAAAGTAAGGGTACATACAGTATTACATGGTGCACGTACAGGGTCTCGTCACCGATTGTATGCCCCGAGACCTTATATTTCCAGGGCTTCCTTTGTGGGTTCCAGTGTCTCTGTGGGGAAGACATCAAACCTACCCTGGGCATCTGCACTTGGTACCAGCCCTGTAATTGCCCCATATCCGCATTTGAGACCCCCGAGGCTCATCCGTTGATCATTTGTGGTGATTAGGCAATGGATGGACCAGGAGGAGGACATTAACTGAAATGCACAGTATTTGCGGCATATCATATCTGCTAGTTGCCTCACCTTGGCTTTCATGCTTGGGTTGGTGTCAGTACCTAAATGACTTCGTGTGCTACATTAGTAGGTGCAGATGACGTTACAGTGCACCCGATACAAATGACGGAATGCTGTAGGAGTCGACGAACCAACAGAAGCGAAGCTACGAAAGCTGATAGGCTGGCTGCGCGTCGGCTTCTCTCCGTCCCAAAACCAGGCTTCGGGTTGATTTAGGTGCACCTGTAGGTTTAGCCTGAGCCAAATGCTGGGAAATGTGACGCACATACTTTTTGAGGGGGGTTTCGCACCAGAGGATTGTCCAACTTTTGTCGTCGCGATTCCAATCATGACCCATTCGTAAGCCCGCAAATAAGACCTGCAGGTGATATTTCCCCATTGCCTGTGCCCTGGCAGCCTGCTATTGTACATCATTGGATGAACATACGCAAACAAAAACCTGTAGAAGAGGCCTGTGATTGGCTCTATTCCGACAGCCGGGTTTGAGCCTATTCCCATTTGTTACATGCAACAAGGCGGGCTTCCTTCTCCAGCCTGTCAACAGATTCACCCCTTGTTCGACCATGCGGAAATGTGGATTTGGACGTACATCCGCGCATCTTGCCACCGTCCAAGACACGCAGTCGGGCCTCCGTAGTATTTCGGGGTCGAGGGTATTGTGCATATTGCGGTGTGTGTGTGTGTGCGCGCACGCAGATGTGGATCTCACCACAAGGCAGAAGAGTCTGCAGATGATATTGAGAATCATCAATTTCCTATGCGGTAGGTAACCATAGTTGTACGTCCAGCGCACATTGCGGTACACTTGTTTGTCTGTGCCCTGCATATGTCTGCTCATAGGATCCTCCGAGGAACAAAAAAAAGGAATAGCCAAGGGAACAGACACAAAGCCTAGCAAAGTTTCGTCTCAAGTCATAATCTTCCGTCCACCACGCCTCCCTGAGTCAGTAATTAGTATTCCAATGCTTGTTTTGTTCATATCTTGCTCGTTTTCTTCCACACAGGCTCAACGACCAAGCTAGAAAGGCATACTGCAAGCCCAACGTCAATCACCAAGGACAATTGGGAGGGAACCCATCGTCTGCCAGGCTACATGCCTTCTGACCAACGAGCATCATAAAATGATATCAGGATAGTACGAGTTGGAGAATATTCTGTCTCTGGTTTGTTTGCCACGTAGAGAGGGCATGAAAATAATGGTATATTCACTGACACCAGTGGATTTGTGTTCAAAGGCATCATTGTCCCCGTATGCCTAGTTTCTCTTGTTAGCTATAAGTGGTGTAATAGTAATAACCCTGCTCCTGTACACGGCGACAGTAATAAGCTCGGACCAGTATTTCGGAGGTTGCGTTCCCTCGTAACACCAAGCAAGTGCACGTGCTTCGAAAGTAGTAGTGGAGCTTGTCTACTAAAGGAATCCATTGCTGTCTACTGTATAATGAAGCCAGTATGCGTATATGCTACGATAGTCTGGTCTGCCATTTGTCATAAGAGACGAGACTTCCTGGTATCACAATGTAATTCTTCAACTGGGGCACAGGTTCACTACTGCTTGCAAGGATGACAAATATATTGGGTGAATGTCTCATTTGAGCTATATCGTCGTGTATACAGATCCCGCCAAAGAAATCTTCATACCCAGAACCGAGAACAAGATGCGTGGACATGAAGAGTGTTCCAAAAAAAAAAAAAAAAAGGAAGCCAAAACAAATAAGGGTAAGAGTTACAAGCCCATAATAGACGCCAGAAAATGATTCCCCAACATTCCTTCTAAAAATCTGAAGGTTGGAATGCAGGAAAGAAAAATAAGATATTAAATCGCAATGAAGGAGCGAACTCCGTCAAAATGTATCCCGAACAGTTCCAAAGTAACTCCTCTAGCTGTTTGCACAGATCCCAAGTCCATTTCTTCCCAAACAGGGCGCTTTTGGTGATTCTTGATTGTGTTTTCTTGACTTTGCTCAACTCGTCGTAGGAATGCTCACGAGGTCCACTGCTGCAGATCTCCGACGACTTGGTAAGTTGGGTTGGCAGAGTGACCATCCCCGCCATTCTTGTCCCATGCCCACCGGTTGGCGTATTCTGTCGGTAGTAGACCCTGCATCATGTCGACGATGTAATCGCCAATTACAGGAAGGAACTTCCAACCGTGAAATGAGCCACCAGTGGCCACGTAAAGCCCATTGCAATGAGGATGGGGTGTGATGAGGAAGTCATGAGTCGGTGTAGAGGCATCCCTAGATTGTATTGTCAGTGCGTGAATTTTAGACCAGGGGCCATGCAGGGATAGCCCAGTGTTGTCTACTTACCAGCACATTCTGTAGGAATCGATAGTAATGTTCTCAACCTCCTTGCCATAAAGACCATCGATGGTTTTCCTAGCACGGTCCTCGAAGAATTGGATGAACTCAGGGCCCGACCAAACGTTGCAAAGAGACGAGTCGGGCGTGACCGACATCTTCTCACCGGTTGCGGGGAAGTCGATGTAATTGGTGAAGCACATATCACAGTTGAACTTGATGGTGCCATCCTTGAGAATAGACATACCCTCGCCTGGATTCCTAGTTAGCAATGCATATTCCCCCACACACTAAATGTCTTGGACTACTACCCCGGTTGAGGCGGGGGCCCAACGTACCTTTGACAGCGGGCAAACAGTTCTTCAACACAGGAATAGGGGCGAATTTCTCTTTCTGTTCTCCGTGCAGCTTCGCACAGAAGCTGATGGCGCCGGTGGCAATCACCCGGTCTCCAGCGTGGAGCTTTCGATTCTCTGGGGCGCTCTGTGCAAGCAATGAACCAGTCCGAGCACCGGTGCACATAAGAATCTTGTCCGCATGCAGCGTCTCGCCACTCTTGAGCTGAACGCCCGTGCACTCACCATCGGGGCCAAAAACAAGGGTCTGCATCTCGCCAACGACGTATTCGACACCCAAGTCAACAGCAGCTTGAGTAACTGCTTCAAGAGCCTTGTCTGCTTCGGCGTAACCAACTGTGGGGTTGTAGAGAATCTTTTCCAGGTTACCAAAGTTGGCGGTAGCGAATGCACCGTTCCATCTCGTCCGCACTTCCTCGACAGGCAGGTATTCTGATTCGTTGTGGATACCCATAGCTTTGTAAGAGTTCATGCTCTCCTCGCCAAAACTGGAGGCGTCGGCTCTTAGCATGCCGACTTCGTGGTACCATGAGTTGTAGAGATCATGCTGTCTCCAGAGGGGCATGGCCTTCATCAACATTCGCATATACAACTTGTCAGGGTAGTCGTCTCGGACAATCTTGTTGATATCATGTGAAGCAGCTCTTGGGTTAGGGAAGGCAGTTGTGTCGACCAGAGTAACTCGAACACCCCCACGCTTGGCAAGACTAAGGGCTGTTCCAGCGCCGAAGTTCCCGGCCCCAATAATGACAACAGAGGAGAAGTCATTGCCAAGGTGGATGGATGAGGCAGATGAGATTGGAGAGGACGGCGACAGCGATGGTGATTGGAGCGGTGATGGCGAAGACGAAGGCGTCGATATCGCCGATGAATCTGTTATAACGTACATTGTGCCTGTCGTGAACGTCTCTTTCAAAACTATTGCAAAAGTAGTTTTTATAGAGCCGCAGAGAGAATAGACAGTTTGCGTTTGATGATTGTTGTGACGTCCAACGTATATATATAGACTGATGAGCTAGCTGAAGATGACTTGGAGCTAACGGAACAGAGCTGGGTGTATATAAGTACGGGTGAGTTGGAGAAAAGTTGAAAGAGAAGTGTGGGTGGGTGTTGTCGAATAGAGATGGTGTGTCTCGAACTTACAACAAGGTTTATATAGACCGTGTGGTGGTGGATGTGGACTTTATAATCGAGTTTGTGGTCTCCCAGATCGGATGCTTGGATGGGGCAAGATCACAGAGACATTGAGACTACAATTGTCATGCGGCAAAACTCCCACAGGGCCGATGGATCCAGTTGGGGAAACAGGGCCACCAGGAACAGACACAGATACAGGCACGCCTCCGGTCACCTCGCATCATGGAGCCGGTGCCCGAGCCCGGCCGGGCAGGCAGCGCTCAGGGAACATGGGAGCAGAGATTGACGTGTCAAGCCCAGGACCGGGAGCTGTCTCAACCCGAAAAGGGGATACTCTATGTGTCTGGTCGCACCCCCTGCGGTGTACTTGTCTGTGGTGTGGTGTGAGTTGCGGTGGGGGTTTGCTCATCATGGCCGTGTGTCTTCTTCTTCTCTCGCTCTGGCGCTCTGGCGCTCCATCGCAGACCTGACTCGGAGAGCCGGAGGGGGGAGGGGAGCGAGTAGTCAGCCAGAGAGGGATCAGCCCAGCGGGCTATGAAGCGAATGAGTGGGAACCCAAAGTGCCAAGCTGGGGAGAACGAACAAGGAGAAAAGAGAACATGGAAGAGGCCATCCTAACTTCAATGGTGGAACGACCGCGACAAACTTCGGCATGGCGGGTAGGTACCTACTGTACTGTGCTGCTACGTTCCTGCCTCTGTAGACTTCTGGTACCTGCCTGTACTGAAGCATCTGTGCCTGAAGCGGATTGGAGCGGAATTGGTGCCACTAGCACAGAAGGTGGTACGATGGCACTTGAGCAGGTACCGTTACTGTGCAATACAAGAAGGAAACAAAGGGCAGTGCTGCTGGCCAACACTGGAGAAGTATTGCGTAGTACCTCTCAGTTGGCGGTACATGGGCTAAGTGCTAGGTGGGCAAGGTACTAAGGTAGGAAGGACCACCTCTACTAGCAGGTAGGTATCTACCTTAGTAAAGGAAAAAGGAACGACATATGTCAACCTGCTCCTGTTACTCGCCATGACAAGCCGAACGCGGGACGAAAAATCAAATACCAATATGCAAAGACTAATCAACAAATTCACTTCTAATTACAGTATGCACTTCTTAGCAACTAGGCACATACGTAGTGCGACCACCAGAAACAACCAGCCAGCCAAAGAAAAGGTTGGGAGCTTTCCCGGCACGATCCCAACCTGGGGCATGACCAACCGTGTGCTCACTCCATCGGACGCTACCTGGTATTGTGTGTCCGTCCGGCCCATCTAGGTGCGCTTTTAGTGCGAGCAGCAGGAGGAAAGTAGTAAGTTAATAATCAGCAGGTTGTTCGAGAAAAGTCGTACTCACGATTTAGTGCTAGTATTTTCCGCTATTTTGGTTAGAGGATTCCGATGTTGTCTCGCGCCGCCAATTTACTTTACGGCGTGAAGCATCTTTTTTTGGAGCGGGCTTTCAGTTCTTGTTTCCTCTCTCCTCCGCGCTCCTCTTCTCTCGTCATCATCGTCGTTGTCGTTGTCGTCGCGCGCTCACTTCGTGCCCCAGTGGGTGCAATCAATGCGTAATGCTGACCTTGTCTTCTCATCTCACCGGTTTTAATCTTTACGCTTGCCTGCTGCCACTGCAAGAAGCTTTTGCTGCCCACCCCCCACCTCCTATACAGGCAAGGTATGGATGGTATGAAGAGCGGGTTGGCGGGACCTGAACAGGGGCAGAGAGCGCCATTCTTCTTCTTTGAATGCTGCTGTTTCTGTTTTTGTTGCTGCGTACATACGTACGTATTTGCAAAAGACGATGAGATAATCGTACATTCTCCATCCCCCGGCAAGAGGTTTAGCACCCGTCGTACATGCATGCATACATGCGTGTGTGGATGGCAGGTCTTGAGTGATTAGATGGTGGCGCATGTTCAAAACGCTGCCTCCAAAGCAAGCCCTCATACCCAAAAGAAGCAATTACAGGCCCTAGCCGCCATGGAAAGCCTGTGCCTGACATGCACCGTCAAGATTACGGAACTAATATTACAGCAACAGGTTGCAGCAAGCCTCATCCCCGTCTTCAACCCTAGGCTGGCCCCAGAGAAGGCAGCGCCACCTACAATTGGCGCCCTTGCGCTTGTGTGAGTTAAACGCAATCGCACCTGGATTGGTACGACGCAGATCTGCCTTAGACTCTTTGCACGGAGAGGTGCTGTGACGCCGTGGCACTGGAGGAGGGGCGAAGTAAACCCTGTGCCGGGTTGGTATGCCCACCAAATGTACTTGACAGTACATACCGCAGGCAATTTACAGCTTTGGCACGACCCCCTGCCATCCTTCTTGTCTCTCTCCCCTCGCTCTCGCAAGCCCCATTTGTCTGCTTTAGGCCCGCACCGTTGAGATACCACGTGCAGCACTTTGAGCGCTCTTTTCTCTACCTTGTCAGGCCCAGGCGAAAGCGAGGGGGTGCTGAGGCATTCTCTGTATGTGCTCACGTCGAACTCAAGGAGGACAGGCGGTCTCTCTGAAGAATTACACATATCCACCGCGAATTTGTCGACGTGCTACGTGGGACAGGTATGTAAAGACAAGCCCCGCACGGCAAGGCGAGGCAAGGCAAATGCTGTGTTACTACCGATGTGAGGTTATGGACCATAGAAGAGGCTTTTTTGCCGTGTCGTACAAATACATCTCCCACCCAGGGTAGGTAGAACCCAGGGTAGTAGCGAGGGTTGGGTCGAAGGCAAGACGCAGAGTGTTCCGTGCTTGGAGTTTATTAGGTACCCTAATACGGCATGTCAGTGCGGTGCGAAAACAAAACTGCACATACGTAGACAATCTCGCATACATGCAAAGCACACGGCTCAGTCCACGAGGCCGACATTTTTTGCCCGGAATTGCGCCTTCTCGATTGCACAAATCCCGGTTGTTGATTCAAATCGGAATCAAGGCTTGAGATCCCGATCTCTTGTTGCTACGAAAGATGGTGTGGTGCAGCCAGTGTAACATGTATACAGCAGGTATGTATGGTGGGGGGACTCCAGCGGTGTAGGAGGATAATTATTGCCTATAGTATTGACCCATTCCATACACATTATCCCAGCTAATCATTTGATTGAGGCTCCAAATCCTAGTGCCAAGTGATGGCGCCAGCGAATCCGGGTAGCGGGTGCCCAATTAGAAGCCACCATTGTATCTGAATGCTTACAAAAGCTCCATTCGGCTATGCCTCCGCTTGGGCGCCGCATTTTGGTTGGTGGCATCGTAAATGTAGGCTTCCTTTTGCGCAGGGTAATAAGTCGAAGAAGAGAAGCGGCGTCTAACTGACATGTACGGAATAATGAAATAATGGGATTGGAATAGCAGTCCAAGACAACCCACCGCAAAACTGACACATGTGAGTATTGTGGACGTCAGAGGTTGATTGCTTGATGCATGAGATCCATCATCGCCATCGAGTCAATCTCTGTCCAGTGTAACACTAAGCACAGACCCAAGTGTACAGTACTACCTCAAACATCTCTGTGCGAGATGAGCCATCGGAACCAGGGGGGGGCAGTCGTTCATACCCCGGACCCACGCCTGCTGCTACCCTGACATCAAAGGGAATATAATCGTCAAGTGTCCGTTATATCCCGCCAGCGAGTTTGATGCCAGTGTATATGCTGATGTTGTCTCTCTTCATTCCTTCAGTCCCCACATTGAGGAAGAATAATCCCATAATCTCAAATAGTTAGAAAAGGCGGCGCAGGGGGGGGGGTGTACTGGTATCTTTTGTTTCTTTTTTGACGCATGATGACAACAGCAGAGCATCATGAATCTGACATTGGGCAATTTGGGTTAAAACTCCTTGCAAGTAGGGTGGTTGACTTACAAGATTGCCTGACAGTTAATTAGTCACCTAATAGTGGCCGGGCGATAGGAGCGACCTATTTTTTTTTTTTTTTTTTTTTTTTTTTTTTGGCTATTTGGCATTGGCTCTATTCCTTTTCATGTATATGTGATGTGAATTGAGGATTGGTAGGGGGTAATTAGGCAGTAAGAAGTGTCAAACGAACTCACCCACCCCCCTTCCTCGTGTCAGGTCGTCGTCCCCAAATCCGAATCCCGACTCACGGACCTGCGAGTCATCGATGAAGGGGCCTTCTTTGCCCTGACTGGCAAGCATCCTAGGGCAGGCATCAAGGTTTCTCTAGGGGTCACCAGGTAGGCGGTCCCACGTACCCGGATTCCGGCTTTTGGCAGCTTCTGGGCGTATGTGTGTGTGCGCTGTCTGTGCATTTGCCCAGCCAGACACACAGAAGAGGGCACTTACATGTGTCGTACGACTCGAACGAACGGGAAAGAGCCATGGGAAGGCATATAGGTTTTTGTCATTGTCACCAATACGCTGCACCCTGATGTGGGATCACCAGGGGGGAGGGGGGGTGATGGTGGTTGGTGGTGGTTTGTCTCTGCAACGGATCTTCCACCGCCTCGCTTCGAACACCTTCCCCCGCCTTTCCTAACACAGCTCTGTGCCCTTGTTTCACCCTTCTGCCTCGCTTGTAGGCCTGCTGTAAATATAGCCGCGCGACATCAGGCAGAGTAAGCAGAACATGATGCATTCCAAATGCCGATGCCCTATCTCCAAAGCGTTGCGTGTGTGTCTAATTGTGGTGCAATATTCCACGAACATACATATTGCTGAAGTGCGGTCAAAATGAATCTGTCATAGCCTAGGTATGTTTTTTGTTTCTGTTTCTGTTTCTGTTTCTGTTTCGGCTCCTGTTTCTGCTTCTGCCTCTGGTACGGGTGTAAGTTGGGTTTAGCTACGGGAACTACTGTACCTACTACCTTTACTATGGGTCATTGGATACCCAGATGGCGTCTCTAGATCGTTGGTTTTGCCCGTCCGTTTCGGTAGTGTACCCTGTCGTCATACAGCATTAGATTAGGCTATGGGGCCGTGGGACCGTGGGACCGTGAAGCCTAGGCCCCACGAATCCACGATCAAGGGCATCCATCGTCCACTTATTCCAATCCTTGATCCCCCACGCGATCTACACACTACCCAGAATTGCTGCAGTAGCGCATGAGTCTGCTTGAGGCGCCCCCGAAGACCCGACAAACATCGGTAGCCTCAAAGTGCATCTGGCCAGATGCGGATCTGGCGTGGTGCTGTTTAGAGTGCCAGCACGTGCTAATCACCCTGATGACCAGGTACCGACATCGCAATGGAGTGCTGGTAGTAGAGGCACCTGTTATTAACGCTGCACGATGTATACCACCTGCATGCAGCCACCCTGGAAGCCACAGCGCAGCCTGTGGGGTGGGGGCCCGGTCGCTGCATTTACTCAGTAGGGCTGGTGTTCTTGCTTGATACTCCTTAACTCCTCCTTGTCTTATCTCCTTTTGTGTGAGCATCAGAGTATCGGTGAGAGCCTCAAATCCGTTCATCGGTCACGCCCAGAATCCCAGAATGCAAGGATACACATGTCAGGATGCAGCGCATGACCGAATTTCTCTGGGCCAGCACTCTACAACGACAGCAGACGTGCGTCCGCACAGTCAGTCAGTAGGTCAGGCTTTTGATGACGCCCACCACTAACCAACTACCTGCATAGTAGGTGTTGACCGCCGAGCGTTTTCTGACGATTGGCACTATGGCGTTTATGATGTATTATGAACTGTTTACGCTGTCGGGTAGGCGGCCGGCTCTAAATTCCCATGTCGTGTAATCTTGGCAAGTCGATGAGGTGGCATCCCAATTTCAGGTTACGAGATGTACCACGTATACACTTGGCGGCACAAAAATAACACACACGCGCCTCCCCAAATGCTTGGGATGGAAATGCCACTACGCCCCGGATGTCGTCCGCCATGTTGAGTAAACGATTAAATGATATCGAACCAGAGAAAACTACCCTCCGAAACAACCCCTGGTTATGCCTTTATGTTTTTGGCCCCAGCTTGCCTCTGTAGTACATGCAGGTAGCGCGCTTCCGAAACTTTTCGGTCAACTACTACCTCATTACGCTCCGTACCCATGCGTCTAATTGTTCCCTTTCGGAGCCCACCACGTCAACCACCTTTTTATTAGACTTCAGTTTGGAATTGATCTTTCTAATTGTTACAAACACCACCATCCCTGGGCAATTCTCTGTGGGGCCACAACCACCACTTGCAGACTGCAGTCTTCTCTTCCCGCCGCTTCAGTCACGAGCCCACTAACAACGCGCTTATCATTCGTACAAAGGCAGATTGAACAGCAAAGGTGTCAGGCAGGTCTCTACTTGTACCACGCAACACCCCCGTTCTTGACCATTCCCATCAACACGCCCACGATGGCGCCTACCTGTACATCAGCAACGCCTCGGGGTCAGCCGCATGGAATGCTTTTGCTGCCATCGTATGTCTATCACTCATAGAGCTGACTCCCTATTCTTGTTTTTTTTACTTGTTTTGTGGACGTGGACGAAGACATCATCATCATCCATCAAGGCCGGCCCTCAGGAATAAGCCACGCAAGCAGACCCAGCTTATATGTCCCTTTCCAGGACTTCATTGACCCATCTCTTTATAACTTTATGAGGGATGTGAGTTGTGCCGAATGCCCTCTCAACCTAGTCGGGATAAGGTGAGCTGGGTTGGGCTTCATGTCACAAGGTAATGTTTGACCGTTGCCTTATGTCTTTCTAGACCATCTCGACGAGCAAATCTGCGTTTCTTTGGGGGGTTGGGGCATCCTGGAACATCACAGCGCCAAGGTTTTCGATGCTTATTGCAGTGCTGTCTGTTGGGACAAGTTAGCCATGAGGACCCTCAAGGCAAATGGCGATTTATCCTGCAGCCGTCGGTCCCAGTCCCAACAGGGCTGTCCACAGATAAATGCCATGCATGGGGTATCTACAACATACGCAAAAGATGAGTTCCGGTCAAAAAGCACCAGGTTGCCGTCTTTATCCACGCCTCCTTTATCACACCGATGTCCTTTTGGGCAGTAATAGGCACCTTTACCCCGTTGTCTGAGAGCCTCCATATCGATACGAGCAAATTGCTCTTCGTCGTCATCATCTGAGTCGTCCGATTCTGAAATTTCTTCTTCAATCACTGCGTGGGCGTTATCTGGAAGAAGCTTGCGCGCCCTGAATGCTCGATGTTCCCCATCGCTGGCTGCTGTCATGGACTGTGATGTCGTGGACATGTCACAGTATGGTGAGTATCCTGATGGTAGATCGGGCGACATGTCTGTTGATGAGCTGTCTGGTCTCCAGACTGACTGGACATCACGAGAAAACTGGGCCGTCAAATCACGAATTTTGCTGCACGCCGGGTGAAATAGGTTAGATTAGCCCAGGCCGTTTTACACTGATACCAAATTTCGCATGCACGGCTGGCGGAATGGAGGAGAGGGGACAAAATCGAGAGAAGGAAATAGGAGAGGCTCTTCATACCGAAGGCGACCAATGTCCATGTCCATGGCCACAATTGCGGTAAAGTCTGAAAGTCGGCTCTCTGTCCTGGAGTTTTCATGGACCTCAAGTGTCACACGATCAATATGAGGTCCCTTCATCAACTTCTCTGTAAGACTAGACCACACCATGGCCGTCCGTGTTAGGTACTCCCCGACCTCGTTTAACAAGGCACCAGGATTCGAAGACGATGAAGGTGTCTCGGGCGGCGATGAGGGAGGCGTATCTGAAGTCATGTCAACATCACGAGTGGCGAGCTCTAGATGTTGACGTATAAGGGCCTCTAGATGAGCCGTAGCTGGTGGTGCCAAACCCGACTCAAATAGATCTGTAGCAGTAGGCAACGACATAGCGACAGCACAAAGTCCACCGAGACTTTTTTTTTGGCGATGAATTTGACCCCTATCCCAGCGCACAGAATGACCAAGCGATGAAACGTTCTAAAATCTTGTCGTCAATGGATCTAGCACTGGGTTTGGACCAAGATTTTGCTACAGGTCCAGTACTTGTCGTTGTAAATTGTCGAAAGAGCAAGATAAGGTCATCCAATCTCGAACCGCTCGATAGCCTGTACCAGTGCAAAATTACTGCCACTCACTCTTGAACCCTGTTGTGGCCTCTCTATCTGACTTCCCAGGCGATTGTTGTCCCAAGTGTGCAATACAATGCCAGGGATTCAAAGGTGGGCCGGAACTCGGGCACAAGTTAGCAACGGCCAGCCTTGCAGCATCAGCCGCGAAAGGTATGGACCGGAGCAAGCCAACGGTCGGCGCAGCTCTGCGACGGATAGGAGGGATGAAAACGACTTCTGAGTGGAATGTTTAGTGAACAGTCCCCAAGGTCCCGCCATGTGGTGGTGATTTCGGAGTTGGGGCAGGATGGATAATCCGATTGCGATGAATAATCATAAAACCATAGGGTGTTGAGGAGGGATGGGGAGCAGGGCGGGTCTGGAAGATCAGGGAGCTGATTTGATGGCGACGGCGCAGAACAGCGGCTGGGCGTCCCAAAAGCAAAAATAAGTACACCCGTGCAGCCACTTCCCTGGTGTGATTGGGACGCGTACACGAGAGAGAGAGAGAGAGAGAGATGAGGAAGAGAAAGCCTCGTTTTGCTACACCGACGCTGTCTATGCGTGGGCTTTTCTCGTGGCATGGAAGTTTCTTTCTTATGAGTTCAGGTATGGCGAGAAGGGCAAGACAAACAAATTGTAGTGAGCAGCAAGATTGGAGTGCCCTATCTGAGGCATTTGCCACTGTATTTTAGGGAGTTTCGTTGATATTTGGGCGGCACTTGGGCGGGTAAGTGGGGTGACCAGTGAGCGTCTGCTAGGGAGAGAAGAGACAACAGAGCTATGGACAGGGAACTGACAGGGCATGACAAGGTCTGGACAACACTAATGCGCATGGCGGCGGTGACCGCACACCCGCGAACACCCTCCCCTGTCGCGCCCGGTAAGGATGCCGGCCCGCAAATTAGCAACGCGGCAATCGCATTGGCTGATGGTCGATCATCTGAGATGCCTGCCATACCTACTTTGCCTAGCTGCGTGTAGGCGAGATGCTGGATGAGCTGGACGTCACCCGCAGCGGCGGGTACGTACCTGACTAGTGAGCTCCCATAGGCGCATCCGTTCGCCGTTGGCGTTGCCAGGCTGCTGGGTGCAGGTGCTGTTGGGTGGTTCTTGAATGCTGTTTTTCCATGTCCGTTGCTAGATGCTGCTGAGGAATTGAACCGGGGTTCTCCCTACCGTACCTAGGTAACTTGAAGGCAATGGCCCAAGAGCACCCACGATCCATTACGCCGTAAGTTTTCGGGCTGGCTGCCACAGTGCTACCCTCCCCAGGCCTATGAGATCCCTTGGAGACCCCTAGTCCCGATGCTGAACATCCTGACACAGCGGGGCCATCGCATGAGCCCAGCAGTGCGGACGACCCAGCATGTCGACTGTCCACTGTCCACACAATCGAGTGCGAAAAACTTCGGGACCACGTAGGCGAATGGCAGTGTTTTGTATGTGCAAGTAAAAGTAATTATGAGCCCTGTTCCCCTTGTTGCTTCCCACCCTCTTCAAACAGCTCGGGAACTGCATCTAGCCGCAACGTAAAATCCAGCCCGTGGGGGGAGGAGGGGGGGGGAGCGTTGTGCCTGTAGCTGTAATTGCTGAGTGATGCTGTCTTGCCCAGAGCTGGGCCTGATACATAAAGGAATGATTAGATGATCCAGTGGCCAACACAAAACCACCGGGGTGGTATTGCTGCGGGATGCGAGCGACATTAACCCTTATTACCTAGAGCTGGTGTCGACCACTTTAATGCAGCTGCTGTCCTCTACTTGAATGTCCCGACTCACATCGTCAGCCTGAGCACTCCCGAGAGGTTCCTTGATGCCGTCTCGCTTCCTGCTAAGCACTATTTCTCTCCCCTCTCCCCTCTCCTCCTCACAACATCTGCCCACCCCCCGGCCCTCTTCTCTCCTCTTTCCTCGTCGGTCCGCTGGCCACTGCGTCCCCTATCCGTTGTTGTCTCGTTCCTCATCTCTTCTTTTCTCTTCCGCCCCTGCACATCAAACACACACCAAACACCCGCCTGGCCCTCCACCCATCCCGCCACTGGGTAGGTAGCTATAGCTATCTTGCGTTGACGCGAACCAAACTGTTGGCATCTCGCTCTGTCGTCACAGGCCTTCCAGTGGGCAGGCATCGCCGTCAGCGCCCCAGCCAGCTTTAAGCTTATCTACGCAAGGCCGTTCAGTGCCTTGTTGGAAGGCACCTGCTGTACCTCAAGTTGCACCACCATTCCCGCGACCTCCTCCCACCCACCAAAGCAGCAGCCCACCCGGCACTCACTGGCGCTGTTGCCCAAGGGCGTTGGACTACAGCACGCACTCCTCGCACCCCACCATCTACAGTGTACCTGGCTGAGTTGCCATCATAGGTACCAACTACAGGTAATTACCTTACCTGATCACTGACGCTGAACAACAGCTGGCTGAGTTGCGCGCTTGGTTGCACATTCTCAGGCCGCGGCATACCTGCTCAACGCCGGGTCGTCGTCGATATTGGATGGTAGCGGCGCGGTGCCCTCCTCGCCTCGGGTTATCCAACACCACTTCACCAAGGTAGGCACTTGTCTGATCCACCCAAGACCCAGGGTCCAGGTTCAGTGGCTAACAGCGTTGCTGTGCAGGGCTCTCTAGCATAGCAACCAAAGCTACGGGTTGCTGTTGCTGCTGTCCACAGCCATAGGGGGCCACACCTGGAAGGTTCCTCCGTGCTTGTCGGTAGGTATCTACTGGAAGTGCCTGCCTTGCACCCACCTCCAAGGTACTAGCCGAGTTGGGCGAACAGCTCTACCCTGCTTATCCAATCACAAGAGATTGTTCAGCTTGCTGTCCCGACCACGCCACGCCAGACCAACAGATATCCGTCAAGTTCATTTAATCAACCTATTTTTTTTTTCGTCGCCTGGCCCTCGAGGCATATCGTCGCGGGTAATCTTGGGGGTGACCCCTTCTTGCAACGCGCCCGTGTGCGCGTGCTAAGCTGCACACATGATGGCCGACTCGTTGGAGCAGGACCGTCCTGCAAAGCGCATCAAGCTCGCGCCTCATCATCAACATGTCATGCCACCGCCCGTGGGCATGGGCATGTCCACTATCGCTGCCATGGCGCCTGCAGACGATCCTTGGGCGGTCGCGACCCCGGTGTTTGATGCGACCTGGAAGTGGGTGTCGCCCTCAACCATGTCATCCCCGTCGCCAATGCTGGTTGCATTCCCTCCAACAACATGCGATAGCTATGCCGCCTGGCCTGCAGCAACCGTTACAGCGCCTGGTATTGCCTCTGTTCCTTCTGGGAGCATTGCCGCAGCTACGCTTGCGGCTCTTCCCCCTCCGCCAGCTTCAATATCATCAATGACACCCACAACGATGACAGGCGCCCCGGGCGTCATGAGTGTTTCTTCAGGTAAGCTTTACATATGAATAACGGACTTGGATGTCATTTTGCATCGAGCCATAGGTAGAAGTGTCGCTTTCCGTCCACGTTTTGGATGGAACCAACCTTGTTGCTTAGTTGCATCTTTTAATCGTTGCCCCTTCCTTTACATCCCCCGTCTCCTGGCGGCTGAATAACGTTTGTAATCGGAATGATTACTATACGTTATTTTGTCATGTTCCTTTTCTCACAAGTGAACGAGCAAATGGGGAAAGATCGTGCTGCTTGTGATTTTCAGACACAGCCCGAACATGCCCATACAAGCTTGTCCTGTTTGATCACGACCTTTTCTCAACCCTATCATTTACACTTTGTGTCTATCTAGCCTGCTGCGGTGGCCTCAATCTATCTACTAGGCAGGAGAGTGGCAGAATGCAACTTCAGACTTGTCAACTAACAGCAAATCCAGTTCCGGTTCCAAATGATGTCAGCATAAGCCCAGCAAGCCCGCCACAGCACGCTCATGTATCGTCTCAGCTCGACAAACGATCTCGCTTGCCTCCTTTGCTTCCTGCTGCAGCTACCGGTTCCTCAATCGATGTGCAAGACCAACGCCGCAAATCACGCTCCAAGTCTGGTTTTGTAAGCCCCTTCAAAGACTGTCTTGGCAGCTTTGGCAAGCTTACTGCACCGCGCTTCCCTCGACCGTCGGATGGCAAGGTGAATGGATATATCAAATTTAATTGGCCGGACCGACGAGCACCAAACGCACGGTCATCATCCATATCTGTCTTACCAGACGACCATGATAACGAATACGATGAAGAAGACCAAACCCAGTCATTGGTATCAAACTCCCAAAACTCATTAACTCTATATAGTCGTTCAGTCGAGTCAATAGCATCATCATCATCATCTCCGACATACGTATCCTTCTCGGGGCAAGCTAGCGAGCTCATTTCGAATTTCATCTACAATCCTTCAATATCCTCACAGTCGAGTCCGATTCTGTCTACAAAGTATATATCGTCAGAATTGCTATCAGGAAGCCAATCTGCTCAAAGCCCACGACTTGTTCCTCCTCACTTTGGTTTAGTTGCCAAAATGGATCAGATGGATAGAAGTTTCTGGTCTTTTTGTAAGTTTTAATTTGGCCTCTGACTTACTTTGCTTTGCGAACCCCAATCATTACCTTGCGCTTTCATCCGTTAATTACACCACCTTGCAGGGTTAGTCTAATATTGTTTCCAACAGATATCAATAATTGGTGCCCAGGGCGTAGTGTGCTGGGTGAGACCAATCTCTGGCTGAAAGACTTTGCCAAATTGCATGAGAGTGCAGGAGTCCGTGCTGCAATCCAGAGTCTCGCCGGCATTTATATTTATGACTATCAGCCCATGGACAACATCCGTCATCGAACCAATCAGCGATTTTCTGATGCGGAAACCCGTCTCAGTGGCCTGTTAGAAGAACCAGCTAGTCTAGATGATGAGGAGGCTAGCGAGCTTATCACGATTGCTTCTATTCTTTCCATGCAAGATGTAAGTTTTGATCACTGACGACCCGTATTTACAGCACTCTTTGGCAACAGAGGTCTAATTTTGTCTTAGATTGTTCTCACCGAACGGCGGTTAAAGAAACCATACAATCCTCGTTGGCTGCAAGGATTTAGACAAAGCGAGCATTTTCTTCAGGCGACTGACAGAGGCTCTCGATTTTGGAAAAAGAATAATGTGCAGCTTAGCTCTCTTCGGATCTCCCAATCCATCATTGTTGGGCGTGCAGTTATTTTGGCCCAGCCCATGATGGCGCTTCCTTCCCCTGCAACCTTTGATCCAGAGCAGGAAGCATCCCGATTTGGCTGGCTTCTTTACGGCACTCCACAGGACATGTATGAGATCCATGGCGGTTGCGGGTTTTCCAAAAAGCTCCTTCATATTATAAGCCAGATCACGTATTGTGCTGCAAGGCTTCAACAGGATCGAGAAAGTCCAATTGTGCCTCTTACAGTGCGATATCTGCTTGGCGAGCTGGTTGACATGAGGCAGTGGAGCAGTGAATCGAAAGACTGGGAAACGGCTAAGACAAGCTCTTCGACAATTGAGTGGGTTCGCACCACCCCAAAAGACTACACTATCGATTCCTCGCAGGATATGACAGACGTCACCGCAGAGGCGTGGAGGCTGGCCACTATCATCTATCTGCAATGCCGTGCAATGAGGTAGGCATACAACTATAGACGCTCTCTTCATCTGTTAATTAGGATTGCAGGCTGCCGCGTACCCACCCCGAAGTTATCTCTAATCTTACTGACCTAGCCAAATGCATTCGTATCATGCCTACGTCTGGCACTCACTTCACTGCCCAGGCACCATTATTTCCTGTCTTTCTGCTCGGTATGATAGCTACTTTAGAAGACCACATTGATGTTTCTCGGATGTGGTTCGAGCAAGTGGTCCATACGCCCGTAAGAAGTGTGAGTATTTGACTTTGCCTTTGCTTAGCACAGCCCCATGATTATTGACGTGATATCTCAGAGTGTACCTCCCTTATACAGCGCATTGCAGAGAATATGGACTTGGATTGATTCAGAGTCCGATTTGTCCCCAGAAACACATGGCGAATTACCCGATCACATTGGGAGGAGGCGCCCTTGGTGGGAACGTCTTGTTCTGCGAGTGCAAGAAAGAGAGCAAGAAGTGTTGTGCTTAACGTAGCATCATTATGTCATTGATGCAAAGTCTATATATACCGGCGACGGTTTCTATCTCTCTTCCTCGGTCTCATTATAGTTGCATTATACGGAATTTCATACTGGAGGTGTATCATGTGGCACACAGACTGTGCTGCCTCTACATGACGCCTGAAACAGCACTATCCGCGTCCTCCTTTTGGTCCCCCGCCTCCTTGGTTTTCAGAAGATATTGACCTATGTTGGTCTGATTAGCGTGGTTCTTGGCTGCCCGAACTGGGGAGATTGTTGGACTCACGAAATTCTGAATTCGGTGCCTGCCAGACAGCAATTACACTCAGCCCCGCCTTATAGCACATGAGTCGAACACTATCCTCGCCATACTTATGGGAGTCAAACCAATCAAACTCCTCGCCCTCCTCGATAGTGCGACCTAGTTTGTTGATCTTGATCTCGCGCTTTGCTCGGAAATAAAAACGATGGCGCGTGGTAGGCTGATCCTCCAACTGGGCCAGAAAATCCCAATCCTCTTCATGGAACCAGTTCTCGCCGATCAGCCGGTTGGCATGCTTGAAACCATTGAGAAAGAATTCGCGATAAAGGTCATCACACGAATGATAAGCAGCCCAAATTTTCTCCTTGTCATTGGGCAGTAGGTGCGCATCCATGCCGACAAGCAACAGATCATTCGAGCGCAAGGTGTTGGCCCAGAATTTCAAATGACCTAGCGCCTCTGGCCAGGGATCGTTGCAAAGAACAGAACCAAGCGATAAAAACAACCTCTGATTCTCAATCTGTTGAACATAGTCCATGCCGTCTTGAAATGTGCCCCAGATACCAGCACAAGTGACCTGGGAATTAACTGCAGAATATCTTTCAGCCAGATATTTGACGTTGTGCTCTAGTGATGCCTTTGATATGTCAAGAGCTAGGTAGTTTGCAGGCACATCAGCGATTTCAAAAGCATCGAGCAAATGAGCCACTTTTCTGGTATCTCTGCGGAATCATCAAATATCTGTCAGCACACAACCGCGGTAGAAAAGTCCGCAGAATACGCCAAAAATGTCACCACTCACCCAGCTCCAAGATCAATCATAGTTATACCCGGGCTCACCCGTTTGACAACATCAGCCCCATGGCTATCAAAAAGAGCAATTTCATCGTGTGTCTGGTAAAATTCGGGCGTGAAGATGATGTTGTTCCAAATTGGCAAGCCAACATCGTCGTATAGTAGCTCATCAGGGAGAGTCGGCTTTGAGTTAGGTCCGAAAACAGCTGTCAACGTGCGAGCGAGTCTCTCTGCAACATCATCGTACATGCGGCTCCCGCCAATGTCGACCACATCACCGTGGCCGAACATTGCTGATCCAGACATTGTGAGATTGGCACTCAATGTTTGGATAAATGCAGCAAAAATCGGTGGACGGTCAGGATCGTGATTGACCGGGCTGGAAAACAGGATAAGCCAATGTCGGTTCCCGATGGCCTACTGAATGCCAAGGGCGAACTTCGAGCACGATAGCAATGCTTCGTCTTTACAAGGCCTTTCGCTGCTGCGGGCGGTAGTCTAAGAGCTTGCAATGTTACAGCCAGAAAAGTGCAAGTGCAGATCGGCGATATATTTTATATATCTGCCAGGCGACTCGATTCACAGCTAATTGCGGCGTAAGTGAATTGGCAAGGGTGTTAGGTGAAAAGAAGGTGAGAGCAAAGTGAGGAAGAAAGTTTTTATCGCCAAAACGAGAAGAGCTCCAAGTTCTTTGATCTGACAAACAAGGTCTTTTGACTCGCGCGTATGTCAGTTCACTCCACTCAGACGCGGTGCGCAGCTATGTGCAGGACAGCGACTGAGCCTTGCGGCAAAGATCCCAGCTAGATGTCTCTTGTCGCGCGTCGCACCAAACGCAACGCAACCGCCTATCAATTCTCCGCGCGTGCGTATGTTACTTTGGCGGGCAGGCCCCTACTTGAGAAGCTTCTGGGATGTGAAGAGCAGTTGAGGAAAATGGCAGCATGTCGAGCCAACCTGTACCTGTGCTCCCGCCAGCCAGCCAGCAGTCAGCAAGCCTTTTCAGCAGCCTACAGCACAAACCCGCCCACCAGTCAACGTAGTAATTTGAGGCGAACCTTGATCATGACCAGGGGCTGACCGGAAGAGGTTCGCCCTACATTAGCGCGCTGCATAGAGGGGTGCCACGGCTCCCACCCCTGCAATGTCGAGCCACCGTTGGGGAACTGGGGGGGAGGGGCGAGTAAACGCCAGAGAACCGCTTTGGGACCTGGGACCTGCTCCATTCTGCTGCAACGACATACAGTCGGTGATGCCGGTCTGTTTCCCCTCGTCCAATGTCACGCTGCGCTGGGCCACGGCTGGGAAAAGAGAAGACATGGGAGAGTGGGGAGCAGCGATTCACGAGACGAATTGGGGGTTCTTTGTTCAAAACTTCTACTTTGTGCATGTTGGGCAACAAGGCTCATTGCGAAGATGGAGGACCGAGACGGCATCTCACATGCCTGTGCCGTAGTCACTACATCGCAGCTACTACGAGCATGTAATTGATCCATTGTGATTTATAGTATAAGAAATGGACGAATGTTATTTGGATACTGGGTTGTTACTTCAAGGCCTCTGTGTTCGCCTCAGGCTACCCAGAGAAGCATACTGGCACAACCCCTTCTTGACTTGGGGTTCGGATCGTGGGCTATGGCGCTAGCACTTTATCTCGATAATTAATCAAAACTTAGCTTTCCAAAACATTGTTTGGTCGAGTCTGTGTGTGTGGAGTATGGTAGCGACAACCGCCCTCCTGTCCGCGGAGTGCAGATCCAACAAGTCAAGGTAGTGACAGCGAAGGCGACACAGCTGCCGGATGTGGTGTCTAGAGTGACAGGACGTTGAATAGAGCGGGCCGAGTGAGCGTGAGGGGCGTTTAGTGCGATTCTACTGGTGTGAGAATAGAAAGGCCAAGGTAAAGCCGTTTCGACCTCCGTTGCATGCTCATCCATCCACATGGGTGGAATGAGGCAGACCCTTTCAACGGTTGAAGAGGCGCTGTCGGGAGCACGGCTACTCTTCGTTGCGCAGGGGCTCACCGCCCAACCATTGCATATTCGTACTGCCGGGGTAGGTAGGAAAATGCTACTCACAAGTACGTACGTAGACGGTAATATCTTATTCGGAGCACAGCTGTCGAAGGAGGGATGCTTTGACCAGTAACACTTATAGCGACAGCTTCACTTGGCTCGGGATCTACAAACGTCGGCTTCCCTATCCGTACACCCCTTCTTTCGTTAAGGGTATGCCTGCTGACCACGGCTTAGCGGGGGGTAGCGACGCAACGCTAGATGGCCACTCCAACACAGCACTCCCGCCTTCATGGTTCGCTATGCGCCACCGCAGGTTAATGAGGAGCTGGCTTCCACATTATGACCTAGGCTGGTCCTCGTCCGTGTGAATATCACGCTAGCACAGCACAACATCTCATCACCTGCCGACCATCTATGCCGCCTGGAATGATGCACGATGCCGGCACTGAACGAATTGAAGATTCCAACGATGTGGGGGTGAAGGGACAAAGATGATGGGGGGTCAGGGTCCTCGAGCGGTTGCAGTCTTGATGTAACATTTCTAATATTGGTTTTGTAACAATCCAGATTTAGGACGCAACAAGTCAACATGCTCCCAAAGCAGCGCTATGGGGTCAAAGTTGGAACGAAGTGGGTGAGGCTAGATATGATGAGGATTTAACAGTACAGCGCGCTCGCACTTTAAGCTCATGTCAGTCAATTGATATCAAGTAGGTGTACCTACTTACCAGCCCCAACTAGCATTGTCGTAGCGTACTAGGCATCCGCTTTCTAGCCTTGGGTTCATCCCTTAATCGAAGAAGTGAATGAGGAGGGGGTGTCTGCTCGCACTTTGAGGGTTAAGAGATAGATGCTAAGCTCCTACCTTGACGTGGTCTATCCGCAACTAGTGACTCCAATGACGGATGAGCAAGACGCCTAGTTGAGGGACGCAAAAAGTGCCAGTTCTAGACAGCCAGAAATTTGCGCATCAGACTTACTTGCATGGACAAGTAGTTATCAATGACGGCAAGGCAAGCATCTGTACTTTTGCTTACAACTCGTTTGGATGTTTTTCAGCCAAAGAAAGCGATGGCCAGGCTAGGGGATTGGCGGGAATGAACGCAAACGGTTTTTGTGGGTGGCGGGGTTGGCGTAAGAAGTGGGACAATAAGTGGAGGCTCAAAACGGCGGGCTAACGAAATGCCCAGGAAGATGGTGATTGTAAGATCGCGCTTCAGCGGCGGCGGCGAACTAAGCATGGACAAGGGCTGTGGCATTGACCTGGTCCATGGCTCACGGGGCGGATTCTGAATGGAACGAGCTTGTAAAACTCAACAGGGATGCCCTTGTGTGGCTAGCCGATTGCTATGGCGAACAGACATACTGGACCTATACTGGTTGACCGTTGGAGGTGGAGGGTGGACCCTCGATTGCTCTGGGCGGGTTTCTGGCGTTTTGAGAGATGGATCAACGCGAATGCATGTCTTGAGCTTGCATTAGAGGAGGAAAACTCAGCTGAACACGGCGGCAAAGAACTACAGCCGTGTACCAGGAACATAGTAGTGGCAGAGTTGAGGAAAAAGGAGAAGATGGGTGGGCTGCCTGTGTTACAAAATACTACGGGAGAAGAGTTTGTCAAAGGAACGGTCTGCGCTCTTTCTGAAAGCTGGGTTGAAGCGGCCACATAGCTAATCCGAAGGCTGCTTCCCAGTACAAAACTACGTGCGACAACCTCACATGTTCCACCACCTACCTAATTAATCTAGCACCGCTTTTTCCATCGACATTACTATTAACCTGCGACGAATATTGGATCCAAGGCCCGACTGTCAACCATGCGACTATATGTATTGGTACAGTACATATCAGGGAGACGGTCACTTCCTTTTGGCGTGTACGAGTACTCGATTTTGTCTCGGACGAGGTGTTTGCTAGCCGCTGCGCCTGACACTCCTCCGTAACACACCCACCTCCAAGGTTAAAGGCATGGAAATGCAATAAAACGACAGCACTATCAGGTACCTCATACGGAGTACTCCTGTACGTACCTATAACGACCGAGACGGCTGAGCCAGAACCCACGTGCGGTTGGATTGCACGCTACAGCCTACCACAACTGGGGCCCCTGGTGCTTGCAGATAGGAGGCAACAAAGCCGTCGTGCGAGAAAACAAAGGAGCTGATCGGGCTAAGGACACCACCGCACAGCCAATGCCTAGCTTGTCCGATCCGTCCACCACGGCAGCAATATGGCAACAGGTACGAATTACTCCGTGCATGCACGCTGAACCATGGAAGGTGACTCGTGGTGTCTGGCGCGGGGGCCGAAGACGAAGACCTCCATCGATTGGGCCTTCAAGTTTTCGACATTGCCCCCCTCCCTCTTTGAGCATTATTCCCCTCCTCTGGGCTGGCTACATCAACAACGCCCAGCAATGGTGCAGCTATCTATCTGCCATGGCTGCATCATCTTTTTTACTCATGTATCAGTCCCGAGTGGATAGATACCTTTGGGAGGAAGATGTACGGAGTACTAAAACATTAGTTTCGTGAAAAGAGGAGAGTGGTGGGTGACCGATCATTGCGAATACCAGTACCCTGATGCAAGGGGGTTGAGGGCCATGCGTCTTTGCCCAGTCTGGTGCAAGCCGCCACCTCTGTTCCCCGAGTTACACCTTCACACCTCGGCTCCAAACCTGATCAGGACCGAACTGTACTACCAGCTCGGGCCTATCTTTTGTCGCCTTGCAGGATTTGGCATTGTTCTGATGAGGCTGAGGTCTCGGCCGTTTCTCTCGCTCAGACACGACGGAATATACATATACCTGTGGGCGAGAACTTGCGCTGAGCAGGGTGGGGGCTCTATGTTGCTGCTATGAGCATATCTATACACATAATATACGTCAGCACTGTACATCGTACGCACCACCGTTGTACATACTATCTATGTTTGTGGATCTGCATGGGGGGGGCTGCGCGTGTTGCATCTATTTATCAACCGCTCACTCAATGTTGCGTATTACCCTCGCCGCTGCCAGATGCCAACAAGGAAAGCCATTGTCTGGCAAAACGGTGCGCATGTTAGCCCCACCGGCCCGCGAATGAGTTCCGATGTCCGGCTGAACCCCCGTTTTAATTTCCCTTTTTCGTCCCCCCCCCCCCTTTCATCTCCAAGGACTCTCACAATGTCAGCTAGGTCCTTGTGGCTGCCGCCGATATGATGCGAGAACATGCATGAAAGCTCCAGGGATACCAGTAGTAGGTCCATCACAAGACCCATGTCAGACATGGTGTCTGGTTACCTCAATGGTTGCTTTGAAGAGGGAGCTTCCCGATATATGGGTACAGCCCCGTTTGAATTTCTGCTGAGGATATGGAAAACCCGTTCGACGGCAATCCTCTCCTAGTGTAAACTAAGTGTGGCCACTTGAAAAATGCATGGCATGCATGGCCTAGGCAGACGTACGATTATTGCGTTAACTATTACGGAATCAACAATCCCGCACGCGAGGTTCAAAGCCCTTGCCGTCGTCATCACAGTACCGCTAGCTGTTCCTAAATGTGTGTACTTCAAGCTTGTTTTGCAAGGGTTTCACTACTGAGGACATTGGTCGAATAGGCTAATTTGTCAAGGCATAGTCAAAAAATTTCTGGCAAAATTGGTCATGATGATTTACTCTGCACAAGCGTTTGACCAATGGGATGACTGGACACAGACCTGTTGTCGCTCTTACATTGCATATATATTGCTTGTATAACTCTTATTGTTCTGATGTATACATTCAAACCAAAGCAACTATTAATTCTGTACACGAATAGACGACGCCACGAGAACTTGACCCGACTGGATAGATTTCGGTTTCATCCATTGATTGGTTGATTCGGCGATGTAGTGGGCCTTGCTCCACGCAGGTACTTGTTGTTTGTCAAGAACTAACGAAATTGATGTGGAATGGAGCCGAAAGGGAACCAAAGTGAAATAGGGGCATTCGTACCAATATCTATATTTGGGGAATAAGAGGCACGCTTGTTGAACTGCAATCAGAAAGGGTGGCTCAAACGGTTGACGGCGGAAGTTGCGCTTCTCGTCAATATTTAACGAATCCAAGCTCAAGCGCCCCCCTTCTGATATGCGGAGCACTTTGCTCTCGTCAGCCACTGCTCTATTTCCCAAGCCAATATCTGTGCCGAAGGATCCACCAATGGCTGCTTGCACCAATGTGTAGGCTCATTCGGAGGTTTCCACTGGGCGGCGGGTGGTCAACATGCTCACGGCGCTAACAGAGATTAACGGCGCTCGTTTCTGTACGTGAGAGGACCCCTAGTCTGTGTCTGTGTCTTAGCGTCGATGCTTGTCTTGGACCAGTGGTTTCCTCTTTGGCTTGGATGGACAAGGTGCCCTATTGGAGGTGTTGATTCGCCCTTATGATGGTCCATGGATACCCGGCATGTGGGATACACTCACGCGAGTGAGTCTCACTGGGCGGCACCACCTCTTAGGTGAACCACTGATACGCGGCAAGGATCTCCGAGGGTCTCGACAAATGTACAGGTAATATTATCAAGTGTACGGAGTACGGATACCTGCACGGATAGATATCCCGTCCGATACGCCCGGTTATCGTCACCTCAACGGCGTTAGAATAGTGACGCAATGGACACGGGTTACGCACACACCAGGCCGACTGCACCTTAATATCACTGTCCCAGTGCGCTGTGCTGGAGCAAGCCGCAAGTTCCATGTTTGTTTCTTTGTTGAATTCCAATACCGGACAAGGCTACCGGCTCCGACTACCGGCAACGAGTCTACACGACATTTTCAAGGGCAAGCCAGCGATTGGCTCTCTTGATATTTGCATTCGATGACTGAAGAACACATGAGACTACCCGATGGCTGCAAATTGATCAGGTCCATGCACCCATGAGCACAAACTCGCGCGCCGCATACGCACACGAATCTTCGCACTCAACGCACACACACACACACACACACACACCACTGTACCAATGCTCGCAAATGAATCTGCATCAGACGAGTCACTGATCTCTGTCATATTTCCTAGTTTTAGCCGTCCCACTGCGAGCATCCGTAGCGTGCAGGAATCCGCAGGGAGCAAACTCTCCACAGAACCCACTCTCTACTGGCCCCGCGCCGCCCGCAGGTCCAACCCCCCCTCTAGGTATTTGCGCCCTGTTGAGCTGCGCTCCGTTATGGGCCGTATTGTCTTGTTCAGTCGTGCGTAGTCGTGCGCAAGCGGACGTTGAAAGGGCCAAGTAATCAAACATGTCATATGCATTGCCTTAGCCTCGGTGGGGAGGCCACGGCGCTGAAGAGGGGCGCCGCCCAGGAAGAATATGACAGGTCATCAGTGGAGACTTGGCCGTTGGGATTCCGCACAACTTAGGGCAAGGCTACCCAATTAGCCAGTGCAAGCACAGATTGCTTGGTACTGTAATTTGTGGACTAGCACGCCTGTCGCCGGTCCTGCTCAGACCTCCAGAGCGAAAAGTAGATACTGACGTACTACAAAATATACAAGTATCGCAAAGGACGCTCAGTGTGTGTACTGGGTATTAATACACAGCACTGCGTGCGCTACTCTAGGTACCTAGTGACGCAGCTCTCCTGCGCACAGTCATCTCAGCCTGGAATGGCGCGAATGTTTGCGTCGTCCGTCTGGGCAGTGGATGAACGTCATTAACGTCGTTCAACTGGTCCAGGTCGGACCAACAAGGTGGGAGAAGGGAAGAGGGAAAAAGGAAACAAAAAACGGCCCGTTGGCGGGGCCTTGGGAACAGTCCGTTCCATCGGGTCTGTAGGTGTACGGAGTACAGACAAAGGAAAATGCGTAGGTCAGAAAGCAGCCAGTATGCTAATATTATTAACCTTTGCTGGAATGCTCATGGCGGTTTTGCCAGGGTCCAACAACGGCAAACAAGGGGAATTGTCACCGTGAGAATTCATAAAGAGCATATTACTTGAGTGCAGGTAAGCATCTGCCTTGACCGCTCTTGTTCCCCCCTTTTAATACGGAGTACTGTTTTCGTTTTTACACATACTACACAGGTAGGCTGAGGAAAGACCTGATGAATCAGCTTTTTCAACCTACTACCATTATTGGGACATTGCATTCGCCAGCAGGAAAGGATGTTGAGGCACAGTTGACAATGCACTGGGTTTTTTGTCCTTCTCCCCACTGCTCTTGTCCAAGCCTTTAACACCCATGGAGTAATTTTCTGAGTTTTTTTTTTTAGACATGTTCTATAGCGGCACACGGCACAATGGAACTGAATTAAATATTCTTCTTCTTCCGTGGTGAAGTCACAGGCAATATTCTATCCGATTCCAACCAACCATCATATTCCAAACGTTTAGCCTAGCATGGGCCTAGACTCAGTCATACCTTTGTCATCCCCTGGCCGGCTCTTTTGTTGCTATTGGCAGAAGAAAGGTCGTCTGACCCAATTAAGATGGACAGGAACATGGAAATAGTGAGGTGATTTCTTCATCTTATCCAGAAATGCTCATCTGTATGCGGTCTCCTCATTATTGTGCTGGTTACGAAATACGAATTTAATACAATTTCTTTTGGCACAAATTTCCAATTCCATTGCTGTTCCGGCAACTTCAGCCTATCCCGGAGGACAGGGGACCCGAATTGAGAGGGATCACCGAATGACGACATTTTGGCTGCTAGCCTGCATGAACAGTTGATGTATACGACCGCGCGAGGGTCTTTGCTCCTTGATGGTCAGTACTGTGCGTCGATCTCTGTCCTCGCCGCAGGTTCGTGTTGAGGTATTGGTCGACAGGCCACCCAGCCAAACGGGGTGAAAAGTAAGACCGTCCGTGTGACATACCACTACAAAACAAGAGGACTTGAAAAGCCTGTCAATAATCTAACTTGATACTACATTCGTTCTGCAAAAAGGTATATTGTTGGATCTATGTAACACTCTCCAATTCAGCAAACATTTCTAATCATTTTTTTTAAATTAATAAAGCAAACCTTTAATTCTAAGGATTATCGAATCCTATATATATATATATAAATATATATATGTATCTGCATCAAAACTCCAGAGGTGGTGGACCTGGCGGCGTTTATCCCACCCCGTTGCCAACCATCATTCTGACTCCCTGTTGTCTGCCAAATCTGCACATCATTAGTCTCTGCAACCAGGGTCTCTTTGATGTACTCGTAATAGGTACAGGTGAACTCTGCATCTCATGTTCATCCCAGTATAACAAGGAGGAGGAGAGGGGTCCCAGCTTCACAGACGGCCCGTTCACCTTCCTCCCTCCCCCCTGCTCTGCATATCAGTCCACGGCACGTCAGCCGTTGAGAGATAAAAAAAAAAAGGATGGGGGTATGAAAACGTGGCACGAAGGAAATAGCTCATCCTGTATACCCATGGCATGTCGATGTATGTAGGTACTCTGCAAGCCCATCCGCTGAGCCTCCTGCATCACGGCTAGGGTTCTTACACGCATGGGAGATATCCTGTTCGTTTTGGATATAAGCATATATTGTGGGTGGCAGTTACATTCTGTTGTGTATGTGGGAGTGCGAAAGGAAGGATCACTTCTCCGCTTAGTGGAGAATAAACGGTCTGTCAAATCTTGCTTTCAATGGAAGTAACAGAGAGAAAAAATCTCACAGGAAAAAAAAAACAGATAGATCACCCCTGACTCTGGGGGCGACTCCGCCGGGGCGACTGCCGCAGTGTGTGCGAACAAGAGCCCATGCTTAATTATAACCCATGTATATTCCCCCCATTCCACCCGCAATATTGCGGGATGAGCTGCAATATTGAAACGGCCTCGCAGACAGACTTCCCTGCAAAGAAGCATCTACCTCCACAAACCAGCATGGCTGGTTCTCGAAGCTCCATATTAAACAAGTTCTCTTCTGACCGCCACCGGACTGTCGTTGACAAATGTGTGTTACACGGACCCGACGTCCGTGGCTAGAACTTGGGCCTTTCTAATTTCGTAGGACTCGGCCGACTTCCAGCATCCCCTCCCCTCCCTTTTTTAATTTGTTGAAAGTCGGAATTCTTTGTTGGCGTTGAGGTTCCTGATTCTCTGCCTTTGAAATCAGAATATGCGATGTGTGTTCATACGTTTGCATTCTTCAGTAGCTTTCTTTCGTCACACATTTTTTCCCCGTCTCTCCCTACTGCAATTTGCTCTGGTCGTCGTCTAAGCTTCCCAGAATCCAGGGAACAGATACTCAATCTTCTTCATCACCTCGGGATCCCGTCCCTCCGGCTTCGTCATCCACTTAACGGCACCCTGGGTCGCGCCCTCCCAGTGCTTCGCAAGAATCAGATCGCTATGTTCAATCTGGGAGAGCCGGTCTAGAACACCTCCAACTAGCTTTTTGGCGTTCTTGCTGTTGGACTGCATGTATTTTCCAACCATTTCAACGTTGACATCCTCAAAGGAGTGCCAGCAGTCATAGTCAGTTGCCATGCAAATGACCTGGTAAGCGAGCTCTGCTTCACGCGCCAGCTTAGCCTCAGGTAGTGCCGACATGTTGATCACAGTACCGCCCCAAGATCGGTACATGTGTGATTCCGCGCGGGTCGAGAACTGGGGGCCCTCTGCAAATTGAGTCAGTTCCTGGTTCTCTGAAAGCTCTTTCCAAAAGCTCTTTCCAAGTATCTTGTAGATTTTTCAGACTTACCCATGCAGATGATTGTGCCCTTGTCGTGCAGCACAACTTCATCGCCCTCCATGTGCTCGGCACAGGTCTTGACGATTTGAGCCAGTCTCGCGTCGAAGGGATCAGCGAATCCAACATGACCGACAACACCGCCCTCGAAGAAGGTAAAGGGACGGACATCTTTGGTCCGGTCAATGACTTGATCGGGAACAACAAAATCCATGGGCTTGATGTGCTCTTGCAACGAGCCGACGGCCGAAAAAGCGATGACGCATCGCACACCAATATGTCGAAGGGCGGCAATGTTGGCACGATTCGGCACTTCGTGGGGAGCAAACTGATGATGTAAACCGTGTCGAGCGAGATAGGCAATATTGACGCCGTTGTGGGAAAGAATATGGATGGGCGAGGCCGGAGCACCCCACGGCGTGACGGGGTTCAGAACGGCGATGGGCTCATATCCTTCAAGCTGGGAGAGACCGGTGCCGCCAATGACGCCGATGTGGACGGGCTCTGAAACAATAATTAGAATTCCAAACTACATTACGGCGTCGATTACACAATTAGAAAGGCATCGATATAGGAAGGTACATACTGTCGAAAGTTGTTGGAAGACCCGCCATTGAAGCGACTTGGGAATAGAAGCAATCAGCAGCTATAGACGCGTAGACGAGCTAAAGATATGGGCGATTGACGATAACAGATTGAAAATGTGCAGCAAAAGCAAACAAAATAAATCAACAGTCTTGGGAGGAAAAAGTGGTGAGAGCTACGAGATGTTTCTCAATGCTACCATCACGACATCCGAGTTGCCAGCATACTAATCTACCCCACTACTCAGATAGAGGGGTCGATGATTTTTTTTTTGCCCGCCTTCTTTTGCTCATAATGCATCATCCGTTAATTAAGCCGCTGGGTAAGCCAGCGATGGTCACGTGTCGGCCCTGGAGGCTGTTGTCATTCTGTTTCACCACACCTTCAGAGTACAGTACACCACCTACATACAATTGGGCGTGTTAGTAGCCTGCTAAAGAAAGGTCTCACTAGTCCGGAGCTCACATAGTGTCCTACACCATATTTATATTGCTATACGAAGAGCAATGGCCTATATTTATTTTAGGTTTATTTACAGAATATATAAATAGAAGAAACATGATGAATGACACTTAATCTAGTATAGAAGCTGTGACATGCTCGTTCTCCACATGTCTGGCCCTTCCTTAAATTCTTGGTGAAGACGCTTACCAAGCCCACTCGCGGTTTTTGCGGGGTCCTCCAAAAATTCAAGTAATTGACCAACACATTTTCAGGGTTCACCAACTGACCAGCCATATCAACTGTCCGACGGTATCATTTGCCCTACAAAGGCTTCATCACCATGGCTGAGGCCGGAACCCAGTCGCGCCCTAGTGGTGTGACGGCAAATGTCGTGGATCCCCTCGACTCGCCGCTGACAGAACTCGAACAGGACGATGCTGGAGAGACCATCGAGGAGCGATGCTTCTCGGCAGCTCTCATCTGCCTCGAGGGTCATTACACACAGTCACCCCCCATGGGGCCTCAGACAACCGCCAGAGTGAGCTCCATGGTTACCAAGACTCTCGAAAAGACTCATACGCTTAGAAAAGTCCGGTTAGTCCTGGCCGTCACTCGTAGTAACCAGCATGTCCCAGGCTGATGGTCATCTTTTAGGGAAGCCTTGTCACGGAATGTTGCCATCTGGATATGGCTCACAAGAATTTTTGCTGCTGCCATTCCAAGCTTAACGACACGATCAGTGGGACCGCTGTTGAACCTGAATGATCCCGAAAAGGGAGTCAGTCCACAAGAGAGCACTGCCCTTATCGTTCTCAACCATGCTTCCATCAAAGAGGACCTAGGGACTCTCATTAAACTCATGCACATCACTAGGAATCTGCTCGTCAACGCTGAGCCTGAGATCCCTCAGGATATTTGCGCTGCAGTTCATTTCGATCAGATGGTTTATCAGACCATAATTCTCTGCGTAAATGTGACGAGCAAAGGTTACGACGGCGAAATTCTAGATGAGGCACAGAGAATTAAGCTTGCTGATGTTTCTGAACTATGTAAGTTGAATAAGTCTTCTCTAACAAAAAAGCAGGTATCACAGCAACTGACAAGCCACAGACAAGAAACTTTTAGTCACATCACTTCAGCAAGCTCACAACTGGACTGCCAAACACGACAGAAATAAAATGTCATTCTGGTTCGATGTGCTTTTCGATGATGATGGCTCACTCTCTGGAACGGAAGAGATCATGAGCGATGGCTCGGGATTCCGGCCTGATGTCGCGAAGCAGCAAGTACAGCATTGGCTCGATAGGAACTCTCTGATGTGCAACACCGCGAGGGAGTTGCTCACGGACTATGCCGAAAATCATGCCGACAAGCCACCAGGGAACCTTGCCCCTATCAGACCACTGGCCTGGAACTGGCTTCCCGAAGGTTCGGTGGATATTCCTGGTGACATTGGCGACATGAGTGAGAAGATCAACCCCATCTGGAAACCGGATGAGACGGACAAGTTTGAGCAAGATCGCGCCTATGGTCGCGTTTCAAGGGAGATTGATACATGGTGGCTTCGAGCTCGTGACCCCAACTACGAAGATTGGGTTGTGGGAATGCCATCGGTGGAATTTGCGCAGTCTCGAACGGAGCATTGTCGAAACAACCTCGTACACCGCTATGCTCATTCATATAGAACTGGGCGTTCTCCTCCTTCAGGTGATGCCGAAGATGAATTCTCGGACAACGAGGATTGCCCAGAATGCCATCAGTGCTATCTTTGTCATCCTCCCGATGCCGAACCTGGTCATTGCCATCACCACGGACACGTCGAGGAAGAATCAGAAGACTGTGATGATGAAGAGCATGACCATCATCATCACCACCACCATCATCATCACGACCATGATCATGACCACGACCACGATCACGACCACGACCACGAACACGAGCATGACCATGAGCATAGCCACGACCATGATAATGATCATGACCATAGCCATACCCATGGTCACGATTATGTGGACGATATGATAGATGATGAAGACGTCGACGACGATGAATCTTATGGAGATGGACCGTTGACGGGCTTACTGACAGAGGTACCCAATATTCTCGATCCTAAGCAAATCGAGGCTTTACACATGATAGTGAAGTCATGCATTCTAGACAATGCAGGTTCTGGCCTAACTCGTGCTGGTGAGAATCTACAAAAAACACGCTGTAGAATGTTCCTTGCTTTAGATTGCGGGAAAAGCTTATTGCGTGAATTGCTGGTCTTTATTGCTGTTTGGGACAAGGATGAGCAGTCGCTCATATTCCAGGTCACAACCCAAATTATTGAGGCTATCCACCACAGCGCTTTGGTACCCTATGCCTGGAATTCTCTGAGAATACCAAAGGATATCATTTCCCCCGCACAGACTGTCTTGTTGCGACTTGTCAATCATATGCTTCGGGCCCGAGTCGGCAGTACGGCGCCACAGGATACGAAAGATAACTCTAGGGACATTAAGCTGGCGCATTTCTTCTTCAGTTTTTTCCGTAGCCGGATAGTCCCAGAATGTGCCGCTCTCATGCACCTCCAAGCTCAGATTCGAGAAGATAATTGCGACCCGGCTGAGTTTCCCGTCGACAGCTGGGACATGGAGCGAGCCAAGGATGGATTGGCCCAGTATTTGGACTTCCTTACCACAGTTGCCGAGATGGTAGATATGAGGCCCAAGTTAATAGAGTGGGAGGCTTCGTATGATCTTATCACCATTCTTAGCGGACTAGAGGCCGCGGTGCCGAAGAAACCATTGGTTGAGCTGCCCAGGCGATCTCCCGGGGGGGACTCAAACAAAGGCAACCCCATGGTTGAACGCCCCTATGCGACAGGACACGGAAGTGTCTCGCCATCCCCTCCACCACCGCCATTGCAGGACCCAGCGCATAAATTCCCGTGGTCCGGCATCAAGGGACAAATATTCACCATCATTGCAACTCTGCTTCAGCCGCCACCTGGACAGAGCAGCCCGGGCAACTCGCAAGTGCAAATGCAAATGGTGAAGTATAATGGTATTGTGCCACTTCTCAACTGCTGTGCTTATGATGACCACAATCCTTTCGCCAAGGAACGGGTCACCATCTGCCTCAAGTGGCTGTTGGACGGTTGCGAGGCTGCAAATAACTTTTTCCGCGAGCTGGTGAGCCTCGCACCGCAGCCAAACCTGAAGCCTCCTCCTGGAGGCACCACGGTATCCACCATCAAGGTTGACGGCATTCAGGGGGAAGTAAAGGTGCAGGTTCGGTCCAATACGGCAGCTCCAGTTGGTAATCGTGTTACTGGTAGTATCTCTGATACTACTGACGATCTCCTCGAAAAGGCGGCCGGGCTCAATCTGGGCTCAAGTAAGCCAGCAGGTAGTAGGAACAACATTGAAGACGATTTTATGGCGTAGTATGAACATTTAATCTCGTTTTTGGTTCCAGAACTCTGCAAGCTAGACCAAGCACGGTAATGCACTGCGCAGCACTTGGATGGGTCACTGGTTATTCTCCTTATTTCTTCCCCTTTTATAGATTATCTCTTGACCTCCCGGATGTCACAGTTTTGGTCAGGAAAATTGATATACGTGTTATGGTTACCGATGAATGAGCTACGACAACTCATGGTTGGTGTTTAGATTTATGATGGGCGTTTGCACAGCATTGAAGGTTGGGCTTCTCTGCCTTGTGGGTTTAGCATGGGTGGTTTTTTGTAAATATTTGCAACATCGAACTTCGGGAACTTCTGTTGCTTTTTTGAAGCCAGCAGAAAGACAGGTTATGCTTGGCGGATCTGCAGAAACACATCACGGAATGGTTTAGAAGTTCAAGTAGGGAGAGAAGAAAGTACCCCAAGTCTATTGAACGTAAAACTCCATCATCAAGACAAAACCCAAAGTGCCTCAGATAGTACATCTAGCCCATGAGAGGCTTCATAGAGAGCCCAGCCTGGTGTGTAGCATTTAAAATAACTCCCTGGACTTTAGTTTGAATATTAACTTGAGTTCATCACATGCGCCGACCCATCGTTCCTGATACAGTTTGCCCTTTTTTTTTTGGGTTTTGATTTCATTTACATGTCTAGTCCGTTCCATTCATGCCGAGCTTGCCCTCTGTTTTCTCCACATACTCAACCAGGTCGGCAATGGTGCAGACCTTGAGGCCGAATTTCCTCGCAAAAGTAATAGTCGCCTCACCCCTCAACATGCCAGCGCCAGTCCGCACGGCCTGTCCGGGGACCTCGAGGCCGTCATCGACCAGCTCGCAGATGACAGCGCACTCGTTCTTCCCCGTGAGGCGGCAGAACTCGGTAGCAGCCTCGGTATGGCCAGGGCGGGCGCGGACACCGCCAGCATGGGCACGCAGTGGCAGGACGTGTCCGGGGCGGCGTAAGCTAGAGGCAGTGGAAGACGGATCGGCGAGGACGCGGCAGACGAGGGCGCGATCGTGGGCGCTGATACCAGTGGTGACGGAAGCATCGCTGGCGTCGACGGAAACAGTGTAGGCGGTGCCTCTGGGGTCCTCACTGTGCTGGACCATGGGGGGCAGATCGAACTCTGTGGCCCGTGGGGCTTTGATGGGGACACAGATGAGGCCTGAGGAGTGGCGGACCATCCAGGCCATCTGCTCGGTGGTGATGGAGTCGGCGGCGATGATGAGGTCTGCCTCGTTTTCACGTGAAGGGTCATCGAGGACGACGAGGAATTCACCTCGGCCTATTGAACGAGAATGAGATGGTCAGCAATGCGGTCGAGATTTTCCCTTCATTTTTTCCTTTCATCTTGCCATCTTGAACTTATATAGTAGGCAGGCGACTTACGGAAAGCCTCGATGGAGTCCGGGATGGAGTCGAATTGACTCTGGCTTATCGTAGAAGAAGGCATGGCGGGGGTTGTGAATTTGGTTTTGTTTCTGTGTAATGCGCTTTCTTGACCTTGGCGTGCTCTTTATAACTGGTGTGCGATGATGATGATGGGGAGGATGCGAGAACTGTCAAAAGGGATGCGTCGTGTTGGCGTATTTGGTTGCGGAGTGGCCGGACGGACGGACAAGCTATGGCTTTTTCTTTGATCAGTAGGTGTCAATAATATGAGGTGTAGTCTTTTTTCCCACCCCGCGCCTGACAGATGGATGGGATGGGATGTACGTACAATGGAGGGGCAATTGAGAAAGAGAGAGCGCGCGCGCACACACACAAATAATACGGTAGGTAGGTATGTAAGTGTAGGAATGCAGCGCAGGAATGGAAGCGACAGCAGCAATGGGGGATGGTATGAATATGCTGTTTTGTTTTCAATCAGACGACTTCTCGGAATGGCAATGTTGGATTTGGTCCAAATCCCGAAAGGCGAGTCAGGGCGTTATCATTTGGGGTGCTGGCGGCGGCTCTCGTCTGGACATGGCACGGGCTGTTCGGCTGGTCTGGAGACCTCGGCCTCCGACTTTCGGGATTCTGCATGCCCGCGCGCGCTATTACAATTAACAGCCCTGCAAAGCATTGCTGGCTTATACAGCATTAGTCATTGTAAATACGGACTACTAAGGTAGGTTACCGAACTACCTTACCTACCCTACCCCCGAAAAGTTGAGTTGAAAGCAGATGGTAACTTGATTACCCGTTTCTCCATTCCTTCGGCTACTTGTGTCAAAAATACAATGGCCGCAAGTTTGTTGTTGGCCAGCAGGGTTGACCCGTATGGAATGCGATACATAATAACAAGTGCTTGGCAATGGGCAAAGTTGTGCGGCATTCATCACGCCCAGTGAAGCCCAGTCAACCATACCCATGAGTTGTCTCATGCCGTATCGCACAGGGGCCTTGAAACTGGATCTGGTCAATATCTTGCTTACACTAGATTGACAGATCCACGGCTACTGATTTGTGCGTAACAATCAACAACAAGTTATCTTCTAGCTACCCGATTTCAATTATCTTCTGGTTGTTAAGCCAAGTCGGGGGGATACTGGTACTTGCAGGTTGGCAGGTAACGCTAGACCCCTCTGTCGCTTTGTCATCACACATTCACACCTTCTCTCTGCAATTGGCTGCGGTAGTCCAATCTCAATTCGCAATTGAACCATTGACATCATTGTCAACTCCGTGACCACCCCCAAACTTACCGTGTCCACTCTCATGGCTGCGCCGACCCGGTCAGCCGGTGTATGCCTCCGACGCCTTGTTGGACCGGGTGCTAGTCGAAGCCATCGTCTGTTACCACCGTCAATTGGGATTGGCACAGTTGCAGCAGCGCCGGCACAAGGAGCTCAGCCGCCAACACATCAACAACGATGGCATTCAGGTTTTTCGTCGGTCAACCCTAACGAGGTCGCCCATTTCAATGCTCTCGCCTCCGAGTGGTGGGATCCTTATGGCTCCTCCCGTATCCTTCACCTCATGAATCCGCTCCGCCACGACTTCATTCAAGCTTGTCTGCAGTCCTCCGCACAGTCACCCCATCTGGGTGACCCCATCGCCAACAGTTCTCTCAGATATCTCGACATTGGCTGTGGCGGTGGTATCTTCGCCGAAAGCGCAGCTCGATTACCCTCAACCAAACACGTTACCGCCATCGACCCGACACCCTCGATTTTGGCCGTGGCTAAGACACATGCCCGCAAAGACCCCAGCCTTGTAGGGAAACTCTCCTACAAGCAAACCTCTATTGAGGAGCTGGAGGTACCCAAGGAGGGCGAGGGCTTTGATGTTGTGTCTCTTTTTGAGGTCATTGAGCACATTGATAAGCCTGCTGCGTTCCTGGAGCGGGTGCGGCCGTTTGTGAAGCCCGGCGGCTGGCTTGTCATGAGCACGATTGCCCGGACGTGGACGAGTTGGTTTACGACAAACCTGGTAGCTGAAGACCTGCTTCACATTGTGCCACCGGGCACGCACGACTGGAATAAGTACATCAATGAGGAGGAGTTGCGACATTTCCTCGTGGGCAAGGGGTGGGATAGCCCCAAGGTCATGGGTGTTGTATACGTGCCTGGGCTTGGCTGGAAGGAAGTCCGTGGTAGCGAGAAAATCGGCAATTACTTTTTTGCTGTTCGCAGGCAATGAAAATTGGTCAATGGATGAGTGAATGAAATTATCCACGTGTTCATTCGCACGACTCTGTACAGAACTGTAAGATGCACATCAAAATGATACCCTATACAAGTAGGAATAGCATAAGAAGGGGGGTAGATATTGGTACTGTTTACGGACACGATGCGCCTATGAATCAAATTATATAAATCAGTATTCGTGTTTGTTTTCTGTGCGAAATAGAAACATTAAGTTCCTTTGTAAGTAGTGATTTAGTAAGAGGTGATGTGGCATTTTGCTTTAATAGATAAATGCAGTGGTTTACTCTGTTAAACAAAGCTTGTGAATGATGTCATCACCAAGCCAAAATACGTATTTGCACACCTGCAGTGTCGTTGTAATTTTTCTGCGACCAGCAAAACTCTTGGTAATATTTTCTCTTATCGCCAGACCTGCAAAAGTGTATCCAATACAAATCACTTCTCTTAAGCTGAAGCGCGCCAACACTCCTCGAGGTGCCTCGTTGAGTTAAGCAAACTAACTACCTGTTTCTGGCATGGGCCTGTCAGTTGCTGATGTTACAGCGCGTCAGTTTTAGCGTGCGAGACTGCTGAAAGACCAGGCTCATGAGCCAATCTGCAGTTATGTCATCGCCCCTAGCTCCAATGACTGCATCACCAACTCAGACGAACGGTCGCATGAAGTTGAGATACAGTGCAGTGCAGGATTTGGGATGGCGTCCGCTGTGACGGATAGATTTGTTTGAACCCTGTCTGCTGAAAAGTCCGAGCAAGGCTGAGCAGATAGTCTGGGCAGAATCGGCGCTGCTGACTAACTGGACTGGGACACACACGGTGACGCAGCCTCGGTAGGTATTCGCGTTCATGCGCCTACCCTTCTCAACTGCAATCCATCTACTCTTTTCTATTCCAAAGATCCGCACGCCTCGCCTGCAAGCACATGAGAACGGTGCCGGCGGGGCGAACAAGCTTGCGACGCCTATGGAGCCTGTCACTCATTCATCATGAATCTGTCGCTTCTTTTGCTCCTAGCGTCTAGCTCGCTCGCGCAGTTTGTTGCTCAGGACGCCAGCCGGCTTACCGTCGTTCGATCACCGGCCAACAGCAATGTAACAGTCTCATACAGACAACCCGACGGCGCGTGCCGGACGGCATTCAGCTCACAAAAGCAGTACACGGGCTGGGTCAATGTTCCTGGCGAATACCCCACCAATTTGTTCTTCTGGTTTGTCGAGGCTCGCCAGAGGACCGACAGCCTCACTATCTGGCTCAATGGCGGGCCTGGATCGAGCTCCATGTACGGCTTTTTTGGTGGCAACGGCCCTTGTGAGATTGTCGAGAAGGGCTTGGATCAATACGACACAGTTGCTAGAGAATGGGGCTGGGACCGCTCGTCCAACATGTTGTTTATTGACCAGGTACGTTGTCGCCTATATCTCATTATACAATCAAACCATGCCTCTTTTACGTATGTGAGAGTGATGCAATTGCTTGTTGACACTCCATGTAGCCTAACCAGGTCGGCTTTGCATACGACACGCCATCAAATGGCACTCTGTCCCTCCTTGATGGTACTATGGAGCAACCTCCAGTCCATCCAGCTGACTTCCCACCACCATGGGCACAGCTCAACGGCACATTTAGTTCGTTGAATAGTAACAATACAGCCAACACAACCGAAATTGCGGCAATGGCAGTATGGCATATGATTCAGGGTTTCTTATCCGCCTTTCCCCAGTATCAGCCACCCTCGAATGGCTCGGCTTCGTTAGGTATCAATCTGTTTGCCGAGAGCTATGGTGGTAGATATGGACCCATTTTTGCCGAGACGTGGGAGGAGCAGAATCAAAAACGACTGACTGGCGTTCTGGCCCGTAACACGACGCTTGCGCTGCGCGTCAAATCACTTGGCATCGTCAATGGCTGCATCGACCGACAGATTGAAACACCTTTATATCCTATTTTTGCACATGCCAACACATACGGATTCAAAGCTTTGAGTGAAGAGGAGGCCGCTTTCTATGAGGCAAAATATGCGGCACCTGGTGGCTGCAGAGATCTGCTGAACCAGTGTATAAGCATCGCCGCAGCTACTGATCCAGAAGCTGAAGGAGACGTCCAGAGCGTTAATGACATATGTTCTAGTGCAAGCCTGGCATGCAATGAAATTCAGGCTGCTTACTACAACTCTGGTAGAAGTGTCTATGATCTCGCTGCCCCTACGGCAGATCCATACCCGGCGCAGCACTTTCTGGAGTACCTCAACTCAGCTTCTGTACAGCGGGCTATTGGATCTCCTGTGAACTTTACAATGACCAACTATAACGTTTTCTCAGAGTTTGGGCAGACCGGCGATATCGCCCGAGGCGGCAACGTTGCTCGCCTCGCTGATCTTCTTATGAAAGGGGTGAGAGTTGGCCTCATCTATGGTGATAGAGACTACATCTGCAATTGGTATGGTGGAGAAGCAGTTTCGCTGGGGGTGGCTGCATTGGCAGGCAACGATTACAGCACTAAGTTTCCAACTGCGGGCTATGCTCCCATCATAGTCAACGATTCATACATTGGAGGAGTGGTGAGGCAATACGGTAACCTCTCCTTCAGCCGCGTCTACCAAGCCGGCCACGCTGTTGCTTGGTATCAGCCCGAGACGGCTTTCCAGATTTTCGCTCGCATCATTATGGGAAAGTCAGTGTCGACGGGGGCCAGCGTTGATCTGTCACTATACAACACTACGGGACCTGCAAATGCTACACAAACGGCTAAACTACCGAAACAACCCAAGCAAACTTGCTACGTGCGGGCGTTCCAGGGGACTTGCGACAAGGACGACCTAAAGCTTGTGACGGAGGGGCGCGGTGTCGTGATTAATGGCATCCTGTACAGTTCTTCTGAGGACTGGCCTCTAATGGCCAAGACGGCTACCCCATCAACAACAACTTCTCTTACATCAAGTACCACGGAGACTTTCACAGGCGTATATACTGCTACTGATACGCCGGACAATGATAACGCAGGGGCGTCACGACAACAGCATTTGGCTATTTGGTCGACTTTTCTGGTCTTTACTCACATCTGGATTGGCATATTGTAAAGCGAAAACAGAGCGATAAATCTTTCCAGCCGCATATTATTTAGGACGCTCTTGGTATCGAGCGCGGCGTTTTAGGTTGATGATGTTATGGGTATCATTTGGTTTCGCAAGCGCAGTTTTGTTGTTTTGTACTTAGTTATGTGTATGAATACCCCCTTTACTCGAATAGGTATACAGGCAACAAATTATGTAGTATGTCAACATAATTCGGACATGTTGCGGAACTGTGAATGCTTCTAAGGCCTAAAACGATCGAAGGTGTATCGGCGATCAGTGTCGAGGGTGAAATAACATCGATCAAATCATCTTGAGTCGTTCCTGTAGCACTTTCGCGCAGGCGAACTTGGCGTTAAGTTGCCGCTTTTCGCTGCATACTGTGCTGCCTGGGCTCATGTCTTTGACCCCATTGAAGCTAATGTGTAGATGTGTCTGTGACGAGGATTTTCACTACATCTCCTCATCATCCTGCCTCGATGACTGCTCTCGCTTCACTGCCCGGCCAGTTCTTATGTGGCGCTTGGAACCGAAAACGACAGATTCGTCTCCCGCCTCATCGTAATCGTCCATCTCCACGTCGTTCTGTGCCCGCTCGGCCGCCTTGGCACGCTGTATTTTGCGCAGCATATTTTCGTCGAGGTAGAAATCACGCTCAAAGTTCGAGCGAGAAAAGGTCTGTTTTTTTGGGGGAAATACAGCATCAGAACTAGGTCAAGAAGAAACATATGGGGGGGGGGGGGGTTGGGACTAACCTGCGAACAGCCTGTCTGAGGACATTGCATCATGCCACGTGCTGGGAGATACTCTAAAATCGCAGACTTTTCAAACCTGTGAGGACACTTGCGATTGGCGTATGGCTCCGTCATTGGCAGTAGTGTTAGGGGGCAATTGATACTAATGTTTTCTCTTGAAACGGCAACGTCGTCGTCATCGTCATCGTCATCAGGCGTAGGACCCTGTTCACCGGCACCTGGTGTATTCAGATCAGGCTCACCATTTTGCAGAAACCAACGGGTGGGATCCGGTAGTGGTGGCCCATCATCGCCAGCAGCGGCGTCATACCATATCTTCTTAAATCCTACATAGTCATTGTTGAGGGCATATCTTTCGTAGGGGCTCATTTTGGTATAGTCCCTCTTTTTTTGCGTTCGAAGTTCACGATATGTAGCGAGCACGCTGGTAACTGATTCGTCATTTTCAGGCCCAGATTCATCATTCTCTCCAGGTCCGCGTTGTCCACGTCGGTATCCGGGGTTGATGGCATTGCCTGAGGCTACATTTTGATACAAGTCCACGAAGACGGCACCCTCATCTTCAAGTTCAGTTCTCCAATCGACGATTTGGCGCACAGTATGCTCCGAGTCCCGGGTCAGATCTGCAACCTCTTTCTCAAGCTTGGGAATATGGACCTCCAAGCGTTCTTCCTCTGCAGACTTCTCCGTGCCCTTCTCTTCGCGACGCCTTCGAAGATCGTTTAGCCTGTCTCGCCGGGTACGTAGTCTCTCATGTAAGTCGCCGACACACTGACTGACTTGTCGAATAGAATCCTTGAGTTGGTTCTCGTATGGGACTGCATCGCGGCTATTGGATAACTCATTAAGGGTACGGCGGGCATTCTCGCTGAGAGGGCACATCAGAGGCTCGTATTCGGGCAGAGATGATGTTGGCTGGCTTCGTGCAGGTGTGCGGGAGTTGGCCGGAGAAGAGACACTGCTGGCTGGCGCATGGCTCCGATTGAGGAGTCGCCGTGACATGGCGCAAGTGATAGAGTTTATGCTGCTAGTTGTGTGGTTTGTCGTTGGGATTGCGGTTAGCTCCTACAGCAAAGCATGCATGGAAAACACATAGTGGTGACATGATCATCAGCCAACTCTGGTGGGGAGAGCTTTGTGTGGGGGAAACGCGATTGGACGTGTTTGTCAAGGCGCGCCAAATGGGGACATCACGTGCCGGGGCGATTGCTCAAGATGGCGACTTTGACAATGGCATTTGGGTGTGAGGGTGTGGCAATTTAGCACATTTTTGTCCCGCGAAGTACAGAGGAGGGGGAATGAAGTATCTGCCCCATCTAGAGACGTTCGAATCAGTATGTCCTCTCGACAACACGATGTTTAGTTGTAGGTGCGGGATCGTACGGCTACTGTACGTAGGTGCATCGCATACTCGGTCAGTCAGACATTAGCAGACATGAACAAACAATACTACTAATGAAAGCGTTGCCTGACTGTCATCTCGACAGACCCAAGCAATATTGCTGACCGGGCTTCACTATATCCCTCCTGATGACGCACGCGTTCAGGCACCAGCCATCGGAATATTATGAAGTCGATCGGATCTGACGCTGAGAGCCCACTGACTGGCTGGCTGGGGTAGCCTTTTGTGTCAGGAGGTGTGGTGGTTCATGGAGCACCCAGGACGATGGCGAAGCTGTGCATTCCCTGTGCTGATCGTGCACTAATACCCTGTTCGTACCGAATCTATCGATGCAGGTACCGTGTTGTTTGTTCTCTTGTTATCTCTCCAAACTCCCTCATTCTTGAGACGCTGCATATGCCAGGCGGCGGTTCATCAGGCCCAACATTCCGCATATTGTGGAAGCGCCGACTGCCAGGTCTTGTCTGATGGGCCCTGCGTACCGTAATTCCGTGAGAATCTCGATGCTTGCCTCGATGGCGGCGTAGATGACACCAGCAAGACCATCGAGCCGCCCAACTTTTGCATGTTCTGGGCCTCGCCTCGCATGGCTTTCAATGCACAGTCCACCGTCCAGTGTCGCGTTAGGCCTAGCAGACCCACCAGTGTGGGAACGGCCATCGACGGCCACATCCGAAAGCGATCGCTGTGTCAAACAGGTTCGTTGCCATCGATCGCCATCGGTGACACGTTTACCGCCATCGAGCCAATCGACTTTTCCATTTGGCTGACCAACCTGGACTCGCAGAAGTCCCGTTTCCAGGACCCTGACTTGAGTCGTACAGGCGGGTCCTCGAACCTTAAATCCCTAACAGCGTTTGCGGCGTGGGCATGGGGCAACTGGATAATGGGCTAACAGGAGAGCTGACGGGTGGACATGGCCGCCGACATCTGCCGCCGACTAATCACCGTCCGCGATCCGGGGCTCATCTATTGCTGCCAGCGATCTCAGCGTTCTTCGCTACATCATCGATGCACGGCTGCCCACTTGGCACTGGTCTGACTTCCAACAAGCCCGCAGCACGCGCCCGTTTTACCCTCGTTTTGTCTCTCGGTTGCGTGCTTATTGGTTTAGGTGCCTAGTGTCATGGTGTCTCGACTCTCTCTTCTTGTTCCTCGCTCCTTGAGTCCAATGCATGCCCTAACCGTCCATTCTATGGCCCTTCGGCCGGATGCGACACTCCGTGGCATGCCCTGTTGCTGCCCTACACTACAATGCCGTCAATGGATTGGACCGTGATCTGATGGGACATTTGACAGGGCAACAGGGCAACAGTGCATCCATCCGCGCCTCATGGCTGGCTGGTGGGGGTAAGCTTGTGAGGGCCCATCGCATTTGGGAAGTCCGGTATTAGGGTCTCCCATCCTGCTCATCCATATCAATCCTGGTCCCTCGTCCTACTACGCCATCCCGTGTCCCATTCTGGTGTTCTATGCTGGTTAGCCATCTGACTACGCCGTGCTCTAGCTTCTCTCTAGATTATTTACATCTGCCAACCTTGCCCCATCACCACACTTCCTGGTCATATCACACATCTCATTCCCCGAACCTGTATCGCGTCTCAGTTGTATCAAACATCAACGCTTCGGGCTATCCGCCGCGCCAGCTTTCCTCGACATGGCTTCCGAGTTACCGCTGTCTATGAATCCGTGGGAGACCAGTGCCCTACAGGTGTGTTCAAACGCAGTTCAGGGACACAGCAGTGCGCAATCTGACACCCGATACGCAGTATGACTTTGGAACCAATCCCGTGCGTGGTGCGAGTGGTCAAGTAGCAGCCATTTCACCCCGTGTAGCCCGTCAGGATCCCGTAATCTACCCCGGGCTTTATTCGGCCAGTGGCCTGGATGTTATGTCCGTTTTGGTAAGTAAAAGCTTTGATAGCCCCTAGATTGCTTGCTGGGTGTCTGACTCCGAGTGCTTGGAATAGATGCAAATTGTTTCTCGACCAGCCCCACAGGTCGAACTGGGACCCGTCGATTGCTCTGTAGCTTTGGTAGTATCCGACCTGGAACTTCCGGACTCGCCTATTATTTACGCCTCTGATTCATTTTGTGAAATGACGGGCTACTCGAAAAATGAGGTCTTGGGCCGCAATTGGCGTTTTTTGCTACAGCCCCCAAAAGGAAAATCCAGCAGCCCTGATGCTACTGCGATCCAGCTCATACAACAAGCCACTCAGAATGGATCCGAAGTTCAGCTTTCAATGCGTAACTACAAAAAGAACGGCAAGCCGTTCACCAACTTTCTCAGCATCATCCCGCTCACGATGCAAGAAAACTTGCACCGCTGTTCCGTCGGATTTCACGTGGAGTTGGGCTGACGCTGGATACCGTTAATGTTTGTTCCTTCTGACGGAAGTGTGTCCCCCAAGGGCTCACTCCCGTTGATTCGACTGCTGCGTCAATGTTTTTTCGATTTTTCGTATGTTCTGTGTTTTGGGCGAAGTAAACTGTCTAGACATGTCCGGCTTTCAGGCATATTGGTTATGATACCCCCCATTCAGGGCGTTTGGAATTTAGCGGTAGCGCAAAAACTTACGAGCAAGCACAAGCTGTAAGAAACATTTTTAGGTGTACTTGGCGTTACTACCCGTGGGGAACCACATCACGATATTGGTCAATGTTGGATATGAGCTTCTGCGTGCGAGGTGGGGTTCCTGTGGTTTTTTAATCTCTTTCTATTATGATCAACGAGCGATGTATGCATACATAGAATTCATCATACATGGCAGGGGAAGGTGTTGACGCAATCGACCTGACCATTCAACACACATGAAAAAATGGAAATAATGGCTGGAGAAAGTGATCCATATTTGCAAAATCACTTCATGGTAGTTAGGAATGTATATTGCTGAAGATAAATGCAACCACTAGAAATTTTGCACTCGATATGTCAGTGGCCAACATCTCAATGCTGCCTGGCTGAGATGCTGGGTCATTTCCTTGAGCGACCTGAACGCCTGCGGCCATCATCGGCTTGTGTACCCAATAGTGTTGCAGGAACTGTCTGTTCTTCCTTCTTGACAGATTGCTCCTCCTCCTCCTTCTTGAATTTCGCTATCCGTTGCTTCTTGATCGGGGGACGTTCATCTTTGACGTCTTCCCTACTGGATTTAGATATCCTAGGTTTTTTGCTTGGCCTCTTGACTTCGTCATTGTCGTCTTGCTCCGATTTAACTATGTTGCCCTTGGCTCCAGGGACAACATTGCCGGTCTTCTTCTGCAATCCCGGTGCATAGCAGCTGGTCCGCCCCCCAACTGTAATGAATGCAAGCTTCTCGCCGTTCGGTAGCTTACTTGTTGCTCCTTTGGCTCCCTTGCCCCATCTATACTTGAAAAGCCAGTGGTCTGGAAACTCATCTGAATCAGCCAGCTTGTCAACCGCTGTTTGGCAAACATCTCTTATCGCCTCGTAAAGTTTCTTGATTTCGTCATCGCCAAATTCGTCGCAGTACTGCTCAGGGTGCAACCTGGATTGGTAAAGAGTTTCGTCCGCCACCCAATTCCCAATACCACTAAGAGTAGTTTGATCAAGTAGCAACGCTTTGATGGGGACATGACGAGATTTCATTTTCTTTCGCAGATAGTCATGCGTGAATATATCTTTATCCACGACCGGATCTGGCCCATTCTCCACCAAAGGTGAATGTTTTCGAATATCATCGCCCAGACAATCAACGAGTCTCACACGACCAAATCTGCGCGCATCAGTGAATGCGACCTCAACTGGAGCATCTCCTGCAGTTGAGACATGAAATTTCCAAAATTTTGGAGGCCACTGCTCCAGTTCATCGTCTTTCATTTTCCTCTCATAGTTCGTATAAGCGGTTTTCTCGCCTTTGATGTGTATCCAACCTAGCGCGGGGTGAGTCATGTCCAAAAGAAAAAAGGAGTAAATATCCGACTTACCTGTCATGCCAAAGTGCATTACGAGATGAGGTGGCTTCTCAAGTGTTATCCTTAATAACAGTCAGCACATTTACACTGTTGCAGACCCGGTCCTGGGTTGAGGTAGGCAAATCACCAAAAATATTTGCCTTGAGAGCCCGCAGAAACGACCTAGCTTGGGGATGAGTAAAATATTTTAGCGGTGGTAAAGATATGTAACTATTACCTTCTTCCCCTTCAGCGCTGCCTCCACTTCTGGACCGCTTGTTCCAACTTTACCAAACACATTGCCGTCATCTACCGCAGCGACGTTGGCTATGGTTTTCCCAACCAGCTTGCGGCGGAGGAAATGGACAATTCGAGCAACTGCATGAACAGTAAGTTGACCAGCTTTGAGAAGGGATCGTTAATTTCGGCGAACCTTCTGCAATTTCTGGCATTTTTCGTGTTATTTTGGTACAGATAGATCAACATATACTGAGTTTAATTGCAATGCGACTGGGGGGTTGTCAAGAAACGTCGTTCAACGCGCTTCTCCCAGTCAATTCACCACGGAAGACACGCGAAGTCCCGTGATCGCTTACATGATACAATTTCGTGGTTGACCCACCACGGACCCCACTCTCGCATTCAAAACATTTTTTTTTGCAGCTTTTACTTCTCAGCCTTCCTTCGTCCTTAACAAATCACCAAGTCACAGCTCCAGGTAAGAACACCCTCCTCCTTCATCACCATTCTCCTGCCCTCATCTACATGATGACACACACACACCGCAAACTAGAGTCTTTGACCTCAGGGAATGAAACCTCTTTGTGCACGTCAGTCTGAATAATCACAGACGCCAATCTTAAAACCTCGGTGCCAATCCTGCAAACATGAGCTAACATCGCTCCAGACTACTCCACGCCAAGTGGCCATGAATATGTGAGAGTTTGGATCTGGCCTTGGTTTACAATGGCAGTTCCTTCCTTGTAATGGTGAGCTTTATTCTTCCTTTGCTTTATGATGCTCCAACCCCCATGGCAACATGATGTTTCTTTACAACTATATACGCTGGAAATTACCGGCTGAATTACATTGACGATATAAAATGGCTAAATCTGACCGCCTGTCAACTACACAATTTGACTGAAAATCCCTCTGATGCACTAGCTAACTGTGGACAAGATCTTATAGACGAGGTATGATGATGCCATTCTTGATCCTTTGGATTTTTACATGATGAAACGGCACTGGGCTCCGATTTCAAATGAGTCAGAAAAGCCATTTTGCGGCAGGCCTAGAAAACCTCGCCCACTGATCCATCACTGTTCTGGTTTCTTTTTTAACTTGGTTCTACCCATTCAAATTACTGACACAGTAATCATCAGTGTCTTGTGATCATCAGTGGTAGACGGTGTTCCGTCTAGTACTAATGTCATGGTAAGTTTTGTCGACTTTTTGTCACCTTTCTATTTTTATGATGAACTTCAGATGACGAGTCTTATTCGGGTTTCCGATGCTGACACAATCTTTACTATTCCATTCATGCATTCCTGACCCTTCATTGCTACACCTTATGATATGATATTTGTCATGAGATTCCGTGCTAACATGGCGCCATAGATCAGTGCATACACTTGAGTTAGTTCCCCATACTCTTCCCGTCGAACGATTCTCGCATGATGAACCCAATGAAAAATGACAAGCATATGTCTAAGCTTTATGCAAAGACGAGAAACCATTCCGTACTGATCGAGAATCGTTTTCACACGGAGTCAACTAGAGGTCACTTGAACCACTAACTGACCATTGCAAACTGTGTGCAGTTCCAATACTACTGCGCCAACTCAATCAACCCCAATGTAAGTTGACATCATGCTTATATCACTTCCTCTTCACATGATGTTTAATTATCACGACGGTCAACTAAGCCATATGCATTGATGACACTCGCCTGTGACAAGGCAATATTTCCTGATACCCAATCTTCTTACGCTTCATTTTAATGATAGTGGAAGCTCAATGCTAATATTGTTAGCAGATGCCTTCAGATGGAATTCGTCAATGCGCATTGTAATATGATGCCCCTTGATTCTCTACCTACCTGTAAGCTCTGCAGTAGTGTCGAACTAGAACCAGTTCGATGTGTGTAATGCGCGACTTCATTCTTGTCCAGCCTATAGCTGTTTGAGAAGAATTCCGCTTGTAAACAAAAGTAGTATGTCCTGAAGAATAAATTTTGATCTCAAGCATAATAAACAAAGTTTCATGAGTTTTATGCCGTCCCTTGTTTAGCTTTTTATTATGGTGCGGTGTGACGTTCCGATGTGAATCGTAGTTACGACTATTTGTTGCTCAATTTCATATTATATCTTGATACGCACCCCTTGGGCAAAGGATGCCTATTTGCCGTCCTAAACAAGACGAGATGTTATGAAAGATTATTCGAATTTTTCTTTCCGTGACCGCCAACGTTGCCTTGTCCGCGCCTTACTCTGCACCCGAATAACTAGCTATATGACCGCGCTAGTTTTTGCAAACGGGGCTGTTTTCATTTTACATGTTTTCTGTCGGCCGTGCAATAATTAGAGAGAATCGTGATGTTGGCGAGCGCTGTTGTTACCTTAATTGAATTGATGGTGGGGCGGACTCCGTATCGGGGTCATGCAGTTATGCGATCGTCCCCTTCATAAACCGCCGAAAATTTCTTGCAGGTGTTTACCTTTTCTTCTCTCCTAACAGCTTTCGCCAAAGCTATCTCTGATTGAGATTTGCTCCAACATGTCAGCTTGCTAGGATCACGCCAGCTTCTTGACATTGGCTCCAATTGGTATGTATACCCATTTTTATTACTTCTCGCACACATTTCATGATGACACAAACTTCTTAAGAACGGCCGACTGAATTCTAGATGTTGATACTCTTAACAATCAAGCTCAACAGTCTGACATGAATTGCACACTTCTTTATTTTATCTACCATTTTGTCAAGATGAATTGTTGCTAACATGCCATCGACAGTTGAACTACCTATCTACGGCCCTATTAAGCCTCACTCTTCGATCTTTTTGAAGAGCACCTTTCCATCTTTCATCTCGTCCATTGGGCTCGCCCAGTCGATTTCTAACCCTCGTATTTTCCCATCAGCGCCGATTTTGAATTCGCCAGCTACGAATAATTCGCCATATCCAGAAGTTTCCCGCGCGTCCACAAACACCACCCAGTATTCCCCAGAGACATGATGCATCTTCAAGGAATACTGCCATGACATGTCGTATCGATCCGCCACGAGTATCTTCTCATTGCTCTTACTCGGGTGTGGCTCAACGCGTAGTGTAAAATCTCCATACCCAGCATCGTAGTATGTACCTATCAGCTCGCTTAGTTCCACTTTGGAAGGCAGAGGTGGATTGGGTCGCTGTGGAAATAAAACATCAGTCGCGTTGTCAGTGCCGCCAAACATGTCGTCAAGAGCATCTTTCCACCTGCGTCAAATCAGTTTCAAAAAATTCATAAAAATCTACCACACATGGGACGATGCACGAATGAGACTTACTTGGCGGCAAAATCAAAAAGGTCTGCTTCGGGAATACCAAGCTTATCGTCAATAAGCTTCCAGCTGAGGATTTCTCCAACGGCATTTGAGGTCGTAGCAGTGTTGGCAAACGTCACCACTCCAAATTTCGCGTCTGGGAACCAAAACACTTCAGCTCCGTAGGCATACGTCCCTCCATTATGGGAATATACGACGTGCCCATGATGCAGTGACCGTGACCAGGCCAGCCCGTACAACCCGAACTCCAGACCAGGTTTTGGTCCCGTACCCGAGAGCATTCTTGGAGTGCGAATATCTTTATGTGCCGCCTTGGATAGCGGTTCCGACTGATGCAACAAACATTTGACCCATTTTGCGTAGTCGAGAGCAGTTGAGAATATTGCACCAGCTCCGCTAACTTCGGTTACTGGCATGAAAGGTAACGTCCTGTATTTCTTGGTGGCCTCGTCCCAAACATAGCCTGCTGCCAGGTGCTCCGGCGAGTCCAATGCCTCCTGGAGGTCGAAGTAAGTCGATGCCATACCCAGCGGTCCCCAAATGAGCTCCTTCAACGTATGACCCAGCCATTTCCCTGTTATGGTCTCGACGACGTGGGATAGAGCAACGTACATCATGTTGCAGTAGTAAAACGTGACGCGCGGCTCCGCCGTCATCGCAAGATTACGCAAGTTGCGGACGACATCGCGAGGAGTCAACGTTGTTCCGTTGACCTCCCGCCTAGCAGCCATCTCATGGCGAGCCATTCCTGTGCGGTGGCTGACTGCATCGTTTAGCGTGAGATGGTTCGTCGCCCACTCATCCCGGAGCACAAAATCATCTCGGATAATGGAGGAGATGGGCGTCTCCCAGCCCTGCGCCAATTCCGGGTGGTTTTTGGAGTCGATGAGATGAGCTAGAGCTGCCGCGACATGTGCTTTCGTCGTCGAGGCACCGTACCAGAGTGTTTCTGGTGTCGCTGGCACGTCAGGAAGTGTTGCAAAGCCGTACCCCTTAGGTATGTGAGCTATAGCTCAAAACGTCTGGATGTTGTAGTTATAGTTCCAATGGCAATAAATAAATAGACATACCTCAGCAAATATCTTGTCGCCATCAATCACAGCAATGGAAAGGCCAGGAACCTTCCACTTCTCCAACGTTGTTCGTGCAAACTCGGCAAACTCAGAAGTCAATGGATTATTGCTGCCCTGCGCGTTGCTGCTGCTGCTGCTGCTGCTGTCAACAATTGGTTTCTGCGGTTCGTTTGCCGAGACGCCCATGTTTGCCGTCATCATAACCAAGCTGAGGTGTTGCCAGAGCATAGCTTTTGCTATCAACCCGTCAAATATCTTTCGTGGAGATGTAGCTTTATCCTCTTGATTGTGTGTCTCGTCGACTTGCAAAAAAAAAGAGTAGATGGAAAGAAGCCGTTTGTACCCGAAAGGCTTGCAAGCACGAGTTGGAATTCGCACAAATCAAAGTTGCCAACACCCCACGGGCAATATTATGCTTACAGGGTGATAGGAGTTTATAAATATGGCACACAAAAGTCTCCGAGTCTGTACGAGAGGGGTAGACCATGCTAGTAAAGCTAGAAAATACATTGCATGCTGCTATACTTGTGAAGTAGTGACTCCTTCGGCGAATCCACTCTCATGAATCGGCAAACTGCAAACCGTGGACGATAACTGAACAAATACCGTAGCGATGCGGCAAGGTCCACGAAAGCGAGTACAGATATAGTTAGTCTATTACCTGACTAGGAAGCTGTGAGCCTCGTCTCCAGATCCATATTCAAACATGCCACTAATTAATCAGACCGCTCACTCACACACATAGCTGTAGGTTTTAGGACACACTGTAATAGGACATCTTCTCACATAACACTCTAACCGAAACAAACGCAAGTGCTGGATTTCCAACAAGATCTCCCTCTATTCAGATGACAGCAAATAAAGTCCTTTATCTTCCCCTGACTGTAGTCCAAAATCTGGCTCTTCAAGCACGGGTCAGGCACCAGGCGCCTTGTTTCCAACTGCCAACTGCCAGATACCTAAGCTTTTGCTGTCCATCACAATCCTCGGTCGTGTGTTCTTGGCAGGGAGCTTATCAAGGCGTTTGTCCACATTTCTCCCAGCATCTGTCATACATCATGATCCATCATCGTAGGCTGTTGTTTGCCGGCGGTTTGTCCATGGGTCTAAGTTTACCCTCGATTCTCATCATGTCCAGTTGAGCCGGTCAGTTGTGTGCATCAAAGGTCCCCAGCAACTTAGCCGTCACTGAAAACTGTGCAACACAAATGTAAGCAATTACAACTCCTCTTCCTCCTCCACTTTTGGTGTAGTAGTTGCTTCGATTTTAGGGGGTTCGGGGGTGCCGGAAACAATGGAGCCCAAAGCTGCGCTCAGGCTTTGCGTAGCTGAATATCTGTCACCAGCATTCGTCTGGTCGATGCTTGGTCTCGCTTTTTTGAGAGGACTGCCCACTAAGGCTTCCGCCAAGGTATCAATGCTGGTCTGCACATTGGTGAGGTCACTGCCACTAGGTTGTCCACCTTGCGCCACTTGAGCTGCAGGAGAGTCACCTGTTCTCTGCGAAGTCTCCGGGGTAGATATGCCATCTGGATCAGCCGAGTGCGCTCTCTTAAGCTATTCGAGCGTGTTAGTCTGCAAATTCGATAAATGACAAAAAGTCTGGAGAGAGGGAGAAAAATCTTACGCGAATACGGTTTACACCATCAGCAAGTTCACCCTGAAACTTGGCATCTTCAGGTGCCAGCTTTGAAAGGGCATCCTTGTCGTCAGCGTCCTCCATTTTGCCACCTAGACCTTCGCTGTCATCATCGTCGTCATCATCACTGTCCTCAGCGATGTTGCCGTTGCTCTTCTTCCTGGCTTTTCTGCGCCGCGCCGCCTCCGTGCCTTGGTCTCGGAAGGTAGAAAAGCCGACAGTACCTCCCGCCTTCAAGGGACCGAGACTGGAGAAGTCAATTTGGCCTGAGCGGCGTTTAGCAGATCCAGGGGTGGCATGTGTATTCTTTGATGACTGTAGAACGCCGATTTTCTGTAGTTGTTCTGTAGTCAAGTTAGTTAAGGGCCGGCAATGTGACTATTCAGGTATGAATACGTACTTTCACCACGATAAAAAAATGTAAAGGTAGCGTACGGCTTGTCGGGCCCATCTATGCCTGTCACAGTTTGAGTGCTAATAGTCTTTGGATCAAGCGTCTTGGGCTTAGCAAAGCTTGTAGTATGCTCGACATCAGCATCAAGGTTACCGTTGTCATTGCTTCCGGAATAGTCATCATCGCCGTCATGTGCATCGAATTGCGGTGAGTATTCGCCCTTTTTGATTTCGCCTGAAGCAAGAACACGGAACATGGCCACCTTGATTTGGCCAGTTGCCTCAGGGGGTTCATCGTCATCATCAGACCAAGAGTCAGAGTCATCATACACGGCCTCGATTGGTGCAGTGTCGTCTGCGCCATAGCGCAGTGTACCTCTCCGTGCACCGGAGCTCGCCTCCGTGTCTACGGCTGGGGTGTCCTCGTTGGCGGCTACCTGCCGCCGCCGGCGCCTTTCAAATTTCTGCCGGCGCTTCTCGAGCTTTTCTGCGGCATCATGACCCTTGAGGTCAAGCCCATTAAGCCAGCGCTCTAAGCCAACTTCACGGAATAGGAATTCACGCTCAGCCAGCCCACCTCCTTCCGCATCAGGAACTTGTACCCAACGACTATTGACCCAGGTCTCTTCTCCTGGACGCAGTAAGGTGGCTACCTCCTCCTTAACCCTGCCATCGAAATAAATATAGGCAGCAATCGTCTCGTTCTCGGAATTCGTCATCGGGATGTACGGTGTGACCATGCCAGAAAACTTGCCGCGTTCATTGTGAGAGCCGGGATGAAGGCCACCAACAAATTGAGGTTTCGGGTACGGATTGGAGTCGCTTGGTTTCGGAGCCGAATATGGTATTGGGAGGCCGGGAGTCAACAAAGTAATAGATATAGCAAACTTGGCCGGCTCTGGCTTGTTGGAATCTCCAGCCAAGTTTGGTTGTGGCACGGGGATATAGGTGCTGATGCGGGAAAGCCTCGACTGCTTTTGCATACCATGCTCAGGAAGTGGAGTAGAATTCGAGTGAATGCTCACCGCAATGCCCTTGAAACAGGGCATCCTCGCGGTAAATGGGCAGGCTTGAGATAACTAGTGGTATTTCTATCTCGATACAACCCTCGCGAGGGCAGGAGCTTGTGGCGTGGAGAGCAGGGCTGAGGATCGTCCTCAGAGGCGGTGGGGGGTAAAGCTTGGTGGTGGATCGAAGCACTGAATCCAAGCTTTGGCTTTCAGAAGCCAGCCATCTCAAAACTTGACGAGAAGGCTGGGGAGGTGTGGCGGGTTATTATCGGGCACAAGACAGGAGGAAAAGGACTCAAGCGGTGGGACTTGGCCAGCAAAAAGAAAAATTTAGGAAGCTACTAGCCAATCTGATCCTGAAATACCGCCCTTTGACTCGGGTCGCAGAATAATCCTGTGGCACATATTGCGTGTCGATGAAGGAGAAGGGGGGAGGTGTCATCCCGCCGCAATCGGATTATCCCATTGATCCGGATCATCAAACTAGACAAGCCACCAGTGTGACACCAAGTGTGTGGAGTATTGACAGCTAGTGCTGTCTCCTGGTTTTGATACTTCACTAGGTAAATGGTAATTAATTGCTTTGATAGATGCTGCAACTTTGATCTTTAATACATTGGTGGTTGGGAGTAATTACTGGTCCAACTTTCATCACGGCTTTTATTCATATCCACCCAACCGATAACCGAGAAATCGTGAAATTCTAGATACTTAACCTCTACTTAGACATGTACGTTTACTGGCCAATTTGAAGCAATGCAGTCTTCAACAAGGTCTCACCGCTCTCTCTCTCTCTCTCTCAACAAATTTTATGTGAGACTATTGCTTACATCACCCACGACAGTGAAGGAAAACATGCTTTCTCAATGTCTGTATTATTATTAAATAGCTGAAAGAGACAGAGGTATCAAACACGCTGTAACCATGCACTAGCTTTTTGTGAAAGGGTGTAGAGGGAATATCAAGACTCGAGCTGTGTGGCTGGTTCTGTCCAAAAAAAAATTCTAGCACGGCCCGCTCCAAATTCCCGAGGGCCCAAGTTCCCAACACACGCTATTTGCACTCCGACCTGACAATATGAGCTCAGGGAACCCCGAAAGGCTCTCTCTTGCGCTCTCACCCTCCCTACACGGGAAACGGAGGCGATGATTAGGGAAATAGTTTGCTGTAACACTAGGCAGCGAGTTTCTTCTCATCTAGATGCTTGCTATCAGCTGAAACTGCGGCAGCAGCAGCAGCGACCGCTGGTGGCGTAGTAGTAGCGACGCCAGTCACACCGGCTTCTTGAGCCTTGTGCTCCTCCACTGGTGACTTCAAAGTTGGTGCATTTATGGGTGAGGGTGCCTTCGTCTGCAGCTTCTCATCCACCGGGGGTGAGGGAGACACGACCGGCACGGGGGAAGTTGGAGAGGTTAGTGCAGCTGGCGATCCTGGTGTGGAAGTGGCAGCAGCTGGACCCAAAGCGCCGGTAACGCCATGAATCACCTGGAACCATTTCTGGGCATCTGCGGCCGTATGAGCTTTGAAAGCCAGCTCAGTGCTGCCCGTGAGCTTGCTGCTCAGTGTCTTGCTCATATCCTTTCCTTTGATGTTGAACTTTTCGGCGCTAGGTAACCCAATCACGGCATCAGGAAGGTAAAGAGATAGCTCCGGCTTGGGATCTTGGCGAGTGTCGTCTGAATCTTTGAACTCATGCAAGAACCTGGAGGGTGTAACAACGTAGTAGCCAGTCGAGTAACCAAATGAAAGCTTGTTTCGAGACTTTCTCTCCAAAGAGCCCTCGATTAAGGACTTGGTAGATCCGTGGTCCATGTTAGGGAACGAGATGGCGTCAACTGAGCGTGGTGGGTCCGACTGGTTAGCCAGTCGATCGGCGGAGCGGGTGCTGAAATTGGCCCATTCAAAGTCTCGAGGTATACACTGGATGGTGCCGAGTATGTCGCCGTGCAATGCTCGAATCTTTTCGCCCTGGCCTCCGGTGAGCTGGGTGAAGGCTTCGATGGCTGATTGAACGACCTCGAGGATATGGGACTCGAAAGTGCGGAAATTGTTCTGGACAGCAATTAGATCGTTGCGGTGGTTGTTCTCAGCAATAACCTGGTTGCTCAGGCGGTGCAGCACGCTTCGGCGGACAATGTAGGGGTCGTCGGATCCGTTGAGTTTGCCGCCGGCGGAATCGAATGAGGCGGTCTGCTGGCCAAGCATCTCAATCTGCTTTTGAGTAATGTTGCGTAGCTTCTCGACCTCCTTGGCGCCATTGAGGGCACCGCTCGATAACTCTTTGCCCTTGTGCTTAATCTCTTTGTGCAGACGCTCAAGAATGGGCAGGACAGAGCCCTTGATGCTCTTCTCAGTCTCGATGTTGGTGTTAATCATGGCCTGGGTGTTAGACCGCATATTCTCAAAGAAGCCGGCAATTCCGCCAAGGCTCTGATCGAAGTGGTGACCCTCCCGGAGAGGGTTCGAGATTGTCTAAGGGAACAATGCCGGTTAGCTCTCGAGGAAACAGGATCCTCTGCGGGACAGCACCCACAAAGACTCAGCAGACGTAAAACTAACCTTCAACACCTTCTCATACTCCTTTGCCTGTCGACCGTGAATCTTTTCTACAGCGGTGACATAGTCTTCGAGGTTGCTGACCATGTGCTTCCAAGCCTGTAGACGCTCTGCCAGCAGCCCGGCGGTCTAAAGTGCGTTAAAAAAGCCATTGTTAGCCTTCGATACAAAAAGGCAACGCAGTATTCTCCCCCGCACGATGCTGGTGTCTACAGTTCGGACTTACAGTTGTGGGGTCAGCATCGGGAATAGCGTCATCGCTAGCTGTGCTAAACCCAGTTACGGTGCGCGAAGGGATTCCCTGGGTGGTTGAGGAGGCTGCAGCTGCCATGATGTGAGGTCGTGAAGAAATTATGAATTATGTGGCGGTAGTGTATAGATGTCTGCGTGGAAGGGCGGGGGGGAAGCAGTATTATAGGTAGGAGAAGACGACGGAGAAAGCAACTCAGACCTTGTTACGGGTCTGCTGGCTTGATGGTTGGCTTTGTAGGTTACCGCCTAAGAATGACCAAGTCGCCTAAGCGAATCGCTGCTGGCAGCCTGTCTATTTAAGACCACTAAGGTAGGTAGGTGGTTCGCCAGTGGAGGCCAGAACAAAGTGGGCGACGATGCTCCCCCAAAAACAGGTTCTTTTGCCGGCGCAGAATCACCCACCCACCTGCAGCTGAAGCTGCCCCTCTGGCGGCTCTCTGACAGACTGACGACGGCTTGGCCGGGTCATTGTGATCCTAGCAGCCATCATCCATGGGAGGCCTTTGCGGGGTGTTCCAGGGCGGCAAGCCACAGACGAAATGAAGGCGTCAGGGTCCATTCACAGCATTTTTCACAGCTAATAAGTGGTGTTACTACCGACATGACATAGTCACCACAGACAAGGATGGGTCGGCAGAGGAGGGGTTCTTCAGCGCTAGGGCCTCCCTTGATATCACCAGGAAATACACAATTACATGGATATATGAGTGGACGCACGATTTATTACAGACAAGAGTATCACGACATTGTGAAAAAGCTTTCCTTTCACCTCACGTCGTTTTGCCAACATTGTTTGAATGCCGGAGTTACTACGGAGTCATTTAATTACAGCATCATACGGAGAACGTACTCTAGCTAATAGTACAATGTGGCCCACTTGACAAGTTATGGTTAAATACGGAGGAAGCCGGCAGGCTCAGCCACACTCTTGACTTGCTCAAAGCATGGCTTCTAGCTCAAGCGTCTTTTTTATTGTCCCCAAAGCTCCCTGTTCTTTCGCTTGGCGATGGGCGTACTAGATCGTTTTTGTGACGCCGTCGCCAATCTCTCAGGGTCCTGTTGCTTGTTCCACCAGCATCGAGCAACCTTGGCAGGGATCGGCAAGATCGAGTCTGCAGACTCTTTGACCCTTCGCCATCCATCCCATCTGCTTCAAGCCACATTCTCTCGTTCTTGTGCCGACCAACCAACCAACCAACCAACCAACCAGTACAGTGTTTTCTAGCTTGTCAGTCTCCCAGCCGGCTCTTCGCTATTGGCTGAGTGTGACGTCAGCGGGGGATTGCATCACACTTTGGTGCCTGATCCGACTATCTTCGGCCCCTTCCAACACCTCGGAACTCAAGAGCATGGAATTTCCAAGAGCTAGCATCTCAGTCACGGGTGGCTTGGGGAGGAGCGGGCTGTGTAGAATAATGGGCCATGATTCTAACCATTGTCAGACCGCATGGACGAGACATATTGGAGCTCGAGTAAAAGCCATCACAAGATCGTGCAATTTCAATGCTTCTTCATGGGTGTTATTGAATAATCCGCCAACGAAGAGGTAATGTTATGTCCGGCGCAAAAAGAACCCCCACAACGCTCCCCCACAAAGAGAAGGGTAAGATAAATAAACAAATAAACAGTTGTCCACCTTCCAACCATGCGTCATAATTCAGTTTCCCACTCTTGATAGTCGATGCGCCCTGTCCAGATATTCCGTTCTATGATTCGCCATTATGCCAAAAAAAAAAAAAAAGTGGTCTCCGCTTAACGATGCCGAATGCTGTCCTAACTCGCCTACCGAAACAAAACAGCCACTTCAAACGCCAAAAATGAATCCTTCTAAATTTCAATTGATAAGTGACCCGTGGGTTTCGTGTCCATGCCCGTTGTCGTACAGTAAATCTTCAGACCGCCTGGTCTCGGGCCCGCATGACATGTAGTCTCCTATTAGTTGTGCCGTCGTCGGAGTGAGAACGTGCCATTGAAAGAGCTGCGCTATGGGCTAAAGTCTGAACTGGATGCTCAGTATCGGTGGTTGGAGGCGTTCGCGGAGCACTCAAAGCTGTTTGGTAGTCAGGCACAAATGTACCTCCTGGCGGGATGCGAGGCCGCGCCGGCGTCCGCACTGCTGTAGAGTAGCTGGGCACTCGGTTCAATTCAGCAAACTCTGCCGCATCGACTTGGGCTCGTTCCGCAGAACTTCTTTCAGAGTGATCCTCTCCACTAGGGGTACGACTCAGATTAGTTGAGGTCGGGTTGGAACGTGGTGTCGCTCGGTGAGGAGCCGACGTTGGTGATACTCTGCCGGAGCCGGGATGCCCAGGGGTGCTCTGCGGATAGTTTTGCAAAGCTGAATCGAGAGAAACATTCGCCAACATGGTCGAGAGTGCTGCCGGTGCGACTGGGACACTATGCGTCAAGCCTGAGATATTCTCGGCTGAACCACTACGTGATTGTGCGTAGAAAGGGCTACTGACGCCAGAACGAACGGCAGGGGTCTGATAGCCTGTGATATCGACGTCCTCGTAGAGTTGGTCCAACACGTGTTCGCCGTAACCGGGTGGTGCAATTGTACCGAGATTTCGCTCCACCGCAGAATTGCCAGGAGCTTGGTTGACCAAGTTGCCCTGCTCGTCCAGAGGCATATTAGGTGAGATGAAGATTGACACGGGAAGTGTCGCCCGAAGCTGATCAGTCAGTCAGTTAGCATACATCAAACCTTACTCAGCGTATGCACAGGAGAGGGGCAACTCACCTCCGAAATATGGCCATCTGGATTTTGAAGAGCCACGGTAAGCTTGATCCTGTGTCGGACCTTGACTCCGTGGTGATTGAGGTCTTGGATACACTGTCGCAGCTTCTTGGGGAGACTCAGCGGTTTTTCTATGACCCAGCCTTCCTGGCCAGTATCCTCAATCATGTCTTGCCAATGCTCCTCTCGGTTCACCTCGAATTTCCATGTTGCCACATCACGCTCCACTCGGTGTTCGCGGATGTTCAACCCCGTGGCGCCCTGGAGGCAGCACTCACGGACCTCGACCATCTTTGCTGTGATATCGGTGACCTCTAGGCCTTTAAGCAACGGAGTGAAGCGCATCTGCATATTGACTACGCTGCCAAAGACCACCGCCTTGCGCGGGATTGTGATGGAGTATTCGATCTTATTTGGCCAGATATTCTCAACGCTCATTGCATGCAAGAATTCGAGAGCACCCGGCTCGAGTGTGCGGATAATGCGAAGGTGTTTGTAAGCATGTAGATCGTATGCTAACTTGCCACGCCCGACCGTAGCCTTTAGGCGATATGTGATGGATGCTTCAGGAATACCCTCTATACTCTCGGCAGTTTCACCGGGAAGATGATAATCAAAGGGATACTCATAATTGCCGGCTGGCAGGGTCATGCTCTTTCCATGAGTACCGATAAAGGGAGCCCATCGATGGTCAAGAATTGTGGTGGTTCTATCTACCCTCTGACCAGAAACACCCGGTGTGCTTGGCCCAGGGTCGGCCCAACTAGCGAGGCGAGCAGCAGGGTTAGATTCGGACTCTGTGTTTGACGGCGGCACATTAGGTCAGAAGGAGGGGTGAAGCTTACTTGAGTCGCAGAGTGCCAATGAGGCGCAAATGTACATCCTCAATGCGTAGAGGTGATGATAAGCAGAGGACGACAACGCCTTTGAGAAGCTGTCCAGATGATTCGTGGTCGCTCCCGCGGAAGACTATAAAATCTTCATCCAACCTAGGTATGGAAGATTGCGATTAGTATCCATGCCGTTGTGGGCACATGGCTAGATGACTAGCCACTAGCAACTGATGCGCAAAGCGGCGGGTTATTTTGTGGTTGCTCACCGGATGTCGAACAGGCTATAGCTGTTGCGCCCAGTCACGGATGAAAAGGGCTTGAACGACGGCATGGCGAAAAGGTTGGCGCAATTGGTGATGGTGGCCAGAAAACAGCCAGCAGCAGTGAAAGGATGGGAGTGAATGGGAAAGAAACGAGGGTGACCGAGGGGTAGGAAATGGGAGAAGGACTAGGTAAGTACTATTCGTAAGGAGGTGGTAGTGAGTAAAGTATGTGGACGGACTCGGAACGGCCGCCGTTGGAATGACGATGGGGTTTACAGGTGTGGTTCACCACAAAACATACATGGATGGCTTCAATTCTAGCGCTCTTCCACTTTTTCTAGAACCTGTCGGCGTCTTTCCGCCGAGCACGCGCAGATAAGTTAAGTGGCGCTCAGAAAGAAGGGTCCCAATCAGATCAATGGGAGTCGCAACTTGCAAGGTGAGAAAAGAGGGTCTGTCGTGTTGAAGTTGGAGCTAGGAGTGGTGTGCGATACGCCTCTATGAATACCTAGGTAATTAATACCAGGTGGTTTATTATTGCAAGGTACAAGATAATTGCCTGGTAGAATTAGGTAGTCGAGAAGTACCTACCTTGGCAAAGCTTGGTAATAGGTACATAGTAGGTGAGTAAGTACGTCGTCTCTTATCGGATTAATGGATTGGGGGACTGTCATGGATGCCAATGCGAGATGCAAAAAAGACCAGGGATGGGTGGAGTGAGTAGACGGAACAAGGGACGAAAGCGGCGGCTATCGTTGCAAAATCATGGCCGTTGGCGCCGAGAAATGCCTGAAATGTATTGCGTACCTAAACAACCCTGTAATTCATATCTGAGGTACTGTATCTAATCGCCAAAGGCGATAGCAAGTTGCCTACTACCTACTAGTAGGTACGTCATCTGCTCGGCCAGATTGCTACAGGGAAATGGTTAGATACTGGTAGAGTACCGCCAATTGGTGAGCTGTCTAATATTACCAGGCACCTCTACGTGCTAAATTCAATGGTTATTATTGCCTGTCAGAGAAGAAACAAGGCCCGAACATTGATATCGCCTTAGCGGCGGGCCGACGGACATCCACAGGGGACTCGCATGGAAGAGAGACTTGCAAGTTGCAGGGACTTGCAGGGGACCCTGATAGGGCTCCAACTTTCTCGGTAGTATTTGTAGACGATACAAGCCTACCTAGATAGGTACGCTTACAACCTTGATGCCTCTCGTCCGCCATTGAAGCTAGCTGCTCTGCCCCGATTCCGACCAAGAAGCTGCCGATTCAGAACCGAAATCCCGAATAAACCGGGGACGCGGTCTGTGTGTTTTTTTGGCCGGTATAAGTCCATGAGTCGTGCGATGGGCTGGGAAGCTCCGTCGTCGCCTCCAATGGCATCCTGCAAAGCCTTCCAACCAACCGCAACAAAAGCCAGTGCCAGCAAACCCCATCGGCTGCGCTGTGCCGTCATTCCGTGACGCCGTCGGGTGCCATCCCATCGTGTGGCACTCGGCAAACTTAAAAAAACCTCCTCGCCGGCATCGGACGGGTGGTTTCAGCTTGTCAATTTTGACGGCTGATGAATCCGATGCTGATGCTGATGGGTACTGATGATTATGGTGATGATCGGATAGGCCTGGTGATGTGAGCAGTAGCAGCAGCAGGCAGCAGCTGCTGCTTTTGTGTGTTGATAAGCAACCCTGCTGAGCATCTAAATTCTCTGACTTGCTTGTTGGTGGTTATTATAGCGCAGCCAACCCCAGTGGCAACAGGGGCCTCTCTTATTGGTATCCATATGCGTATCTACCTATACGATGATAAGAAAGGCACATATCGAATAAAAATGAAAATAAGTAAAAGTGAGGCGCATGGAATATGTGCCTACCACCGCCCTATCTATTCGACTATCCGGCTGACCGCCATAAACCACTTGTGTGAAAGATAAGACCTTAACGTCAACAGAGTCGACCCTTCATTGGCGACCTTGTCTTGTTTGGCACCTTGGAGCATTAATCACCAACCTCACTTCGCTCAGATAATGCGAATGGCGTTACACTCTCTCGCATCATGCATGAACTATGAACGGGCCATTTTCAGCCCATGCCATTCGTCATCATCCATGTCGATTGTCATTCCCGCCGTCTCACCCTTCACCCTTCCCCCTTCCCCCTTGTCAATGTTTATTCCCGATGTATAAATCCGTAAATCTGAATCACAAAGTGCAAACGACGAAAGGTGACACGCAGCCGTCTTATTATGAGGCATGAACTTGAAACGAACCCTGATTTTATGTGAGACTTGGTGAACTCTGTGCGTAGTAATAAACTCTTTAGTAAACCCTCCTTTAAATACCTACCTAAGGTAGTTGAAGCCCAACCAACTCAGTGTACGCCAGAGCTATTTACATCACGGTACCTGGGAAGTCAGTGCCTATAGGTATAGTACCTTGCCTTACAGGGGAGCAAGGTGAATGTCTCCCAACAGCTGCATAGTTCGTAGCTATATTTTACACACCGCACCGAAACGTGTCCGCAATCCTATTGATCACTCCCTTTTGTCTTGTTGAAACAGGCAACCGACACGGCGGCAACATGAGTGATGATGAATCCGACGAATCGGAACCATGTGCGCTTCAGCCACAGCCATTCACGCAAATTTTTCCTGTCTGATATTTCGTAGATGATCCCAACTTCGAAACACAGCAACTCGCTTGGCAGTTTGGAAGCACCGTCACTCTAATCCAGCCTGGGATCGTCCTCAAACAAGGTGCCAAGGTGCGGCCCTCCGAAGCAGCGGCAATGCGACTCGTCATGAAGCAGGTTCCAGATGTGCCGATCCCTAGTATTCACAGAACGGGCTACAAATACAAGGACGGCATCCCTCACTACGGCGAGCTCACCATGGATTTCATGCCGGGGAGGACACTCAAGACGGCATGGGCTGGGCTTGATGAAGCATCCAAGGATCGCATTTGCCAGGACATTTGGGATCTTATTGCTAAAATTAGAAATATCCCGCGACCAGACGATCTTGGGCCTGGCCTTTACCGCACCGTTGATGGGTCTCCTTCTCGCGACCCCCTCCTTGGTTCTAATAACGATGTTACCCCTCGGGATCTAGATGATGACAGCCTGAGAAGTCGCATATACACGCGATATGTTGCTTCGAACGGCCTTTCTTACCGTGATGGCGAGCAGGTTGCTGACATGCTTCCACGCTCGAACTTGTCGGTCTTTACACATGGCGACATTGGCCCCCGAAACATCATCGTCAACGAACAAGGCCGCATCACTGCTCTTCTCGATTGGGAATCCTCTGGGCGGTACCCAGACTATTGGGAGTTTATGCAGATGATGAAGTTTTGTGATCCGCTGGAACATGAGTGGCAAAGCTGGATGGAAAAGACCAAGCCCAAGCCATGGGATATTACAGGTATTCAAAAGGCAAGACGGGTCTTATTCTAGGCTTTTTCTTTTTTTCTCAAGTCAGGTGAAATATCGGGAACACCCCACTGAAAACGGTGAAAAGAGCTAAGTTGAAGTGGATATACCCCATTCATTTCTTACCGTCTTTTAGCATCGTTTCACAAAGGCCCCAGGCTGCACCCGAGTTATTGTAATGAGCAGGGACCGGGTTTAGGAGGGCGGAAGCGGGAGAATCTGCTGAAAATCAAAGGGGCCAGGCTTCGAAATATGTGGCAAAAACAAATTCTATTCATGAAAACTGTTTAAATACAGCTAGCACTCAAGACAGTCTTATTAGACAGCGAGCGCTGTTGCGCTTAGAAACAAAGTCAGTCAGAAGGTCAAGTCGACAAATCATATGCATAGATGACACCATGAAAAGTCTAGCGCACGAACAGTGCAGAATAAAAGCTATCAAGGTTTATATGATACAGGCGCAAATCGTGTCTGACTGAACATCGAGGGTGATAATTCAAGAGCTGGTGCTCGGTTAGATCGCTGCCGCTGGTCGCGTACCTGGTCTGTTCCATGTCTTGACGTGACCTACTCCGAATTGGTTAGTCAGAAGCAATATACTCATGCCATTATGCATGAAACTTGCCTGATTTACAGCTTGTGATTATAGCATCCTCAGTAAATTCCAACCAACAGGCTGGGTGGGTATCAATTACGTGAGTCTATCGTTATTTTAGCTGAAAACGTCTTTGCTTGTCCATCACATTGAGACTTACTAGCACCGGTGGTAGCATTGGAATGACGGCACGCGGCTCAACAGGGTGTACTATCATGGTGTCTTCGGCGTCTTCATCCGGGCTTGAATCAAATCTTGAGAGTGGATTTGTGGGACCTGTTGTCTGTGGTACTGTGAGACGCGAGGAAATAGACCCTCGATGTCGTCCAGGGGGCTGGAGCTCGCGTTAGTTTAGATAGCGATCAGAAGGTTAATGACAACATACCGCCGCCTTGGGCCGATGAAGCATCCCAACACTAAAGTCCCACAGACATAGACGAGCATCTTCTCCAACGCTTCCGAACCTATAGTTGCGATCATCGCATCGCCAAGGATCAAACGCGACGGCTGACACCCAAGCCTGGTGTCCTTGGCACCGAGCTACCAAGGCAGAATCGGCGATGGACCAGATGGATATCAAATCGTCTTGACCACCAGTTAGGATGTATTTGCCGTCTGGCGACCAACATACGCATGACAATCCGCCATAATATGAATGAAATAGATCCAAAAGCCTGAGAAAGTGTTAGCTTATCAGACTCATACAATCGCAAATGGGCACTGCCACTCACTCTTCCTTTAGGTAGTCAATGATCCTAAGTGTCCCATCCTCAGACACAACCGCGAGATGCCGGTTGTCCGGAGAAAAAGCAAAAGCATTGATTCGCTGATTTGAGAGTTTCCATGCCGCGACAGGGTTCAGTTTTTGGTTCTTGGAATGGACCGATTTGTTTATCTGAATTCTGTCGAGATGATTTATACCACTGGCTGTATCACTTGCGTCACTGCCATTGACACCTAAATTTGAACCCTCCTCGGCAGGATTCAAGTGCCCGTCATCCTTTTCCTTGTCGTAAACTACTAGCTGGCCATCCATGTGTGCAGCGAGAAATAGATTCTCTGATGCTGGAATCCATCTTATTTCTGAGACGGGAGTACTGTTTATTACACCCTAGCCATGTCAGCATCCTATCGCATACATTACGTACATCGCCCAAATACATACATTCTTGTTCAGACGAGTATAGCGCTGCGATATAGGCTCCCACCAGATAATCTCACCGGTTGAGAATCCCATAATCACATCGATATGCGATATACTCTTGGTGGTCATATTGACATCATGACAAAGACAGTGGGCCTTGGTAAATAAAATCTTGGTCAAGTAATCTTGCTGTGACTGGGTATTAGCAACATACTCGAGGTTATTGCGGACACCAAATTGATATCCACCTTTGTTGGGGAAGACATGTCGAGCCATTGAAAAGCGCGGTTTATGTTAGCAAAGGCAAACAGTCCGTCACTTTGTCGATCAATCAATTTTCTCGACAGATTATCATTGACGATGACGCGCGAGATGAATGAAGAATTGCTCTTGGTTACATTATTCTTCGGTTTCCTTCTTCTGCTCCCATCTTTTGTCGGGGTGGGTACTAGTAGTGAGTTGCCCTCTCCAAACGCTGGGGCCGAGCCAAGAGTAACGGAGGTAGCTGGCGCGTCGCTCGTCGAGGTTGCCTGACCATCCTCGCTGCTAATACCCCCCTCGGTGGAGTATCTACTTTCATTGGGGTGTTCTTGTATGCTAGACGGTGCACCCGCCAATGACAATGTTGTCGCAGAAGGACCTTTGTAGAAGAATGGGGCTGGTCGCGACTCGAGACCAACAAGTGACACTTTGCTCCCTGCGGTTGCCGGCTGTGGGCTAGTAGCAAGAGGATTGGGGTTTATGATGGGCGCTTCGGACGGATGAGGCGGTGGTGTAGCAAGATGTAAGTCTTCCTTTAGAACATACGTTCCTATTTGTCGAATGCAGTCAGCGCGTGATTCTGAGGTTAGATTGACGCCTTTCATTGTAACTCACCTTCTCCCACCAAAAACTGCCATTCGGGGCCGGTCGGATTCGTTAAGGTGTTATTGGTTTCGATCAAGGGAACGACGCCTCCCAGTGCAACACCGTAAACCCCTCCTCCAGGATATCGCGGTGGTGGAGGTAGGACACTTTGCAATTAGCCTACAGTCGAATTGGGGGTTGTTTTCAAGAGCAAACAGCCACTTTGAGGACAGAGAAGAAGGATACACACAACATGGTGATTGCGATTACAGTTGGGAGGTGCAATTGCCCTCAATTCCAGCAGCGATGTCGGTGTCAACTTCACGAGCGGCAGGTCTTGGTGAACTTAGGCGGCAGCTAGCTTCTGAACAACAGCTGAACCGTAGCCAGCCAGAGTGTAGAGGAACTGTAGTCAGTCTGTGATGGGAGGCTCCCGAGGAGGCTATTTCATTCACTAATGCGCGGTCGAACTGGAAGATGGTGGAAGGAGGCTGTATCGATGTCGAGCCAGCCTCGTGGTGTTGGGGTTATTAATGTGGGGTAATAATTGACGGGCGACGTTGGATGCATCATGCCGAGCTGGGTTCTAATTATTTAGCACCGTAACATTGGTGGTTAGTGGGCACTGATCAGTGATCGAACAGTGGGGGAGGGGCTCAAGGTGGGCACAGGCGTCAAGCCAGCTAGCAGTGCTGTGGCAGAGGCCGTGCTCACCCAAGTGGTGGTGCGGAGAAACCCCACTGGCTGGTTATTCCGTGCCGTGTGCAATGTGTGAACTTGACGCCGAGGCGCTTACAATGAAGTGGATATCGGCATAGATAACGCCGTCACTCCCCAGCCAAGCTTCACCTCCACTTCCCTCAAGGCCCAACAGACCTTGCCAGCAAGTTGACAAGCACAATCGCTCTATCCGCAAACATCTGCTGACGCCTCGACTGCGACTTTCTCGCGACCGCTTCGCGAGGAATCCTGACATCGCCTATACCCTCGAAATAGACCGATCCAGGCCAACCCGGTTAGGACATGGCACAAGCACTGGCACTGTGAAACTTCACTTGACACGGCAGTATTTCAGAGCTCGACAACATGACGACAACAGGTAAACATCTCACTTGCCGACCATTGCCGCAAGGGCTCAGCAATGCTGTTCATTGCGCAAGCACTTACTAATGCCATAATAGTGCGTGTCTGCGTCTGCGGCGACGAAGGCACTGGCAAGTCCAGCCTAATCGCTTCTCTTGTCAAGGACCAATTCATGAACAATAAAATCCAGCCTGTCCTCCCGCAAATCACCATTCCACCGAGTATTGGGACAGCTGATAATGTCACCACCACAATTGTCGACACATCTGCGCGACCTCAAGATCGAACAATTTTGCGAAAAGAAATTCGAAAATGCAACGTCATTCTGCTTGTCTATGCAGATCACTATAGCTACGAGCGCGTCGCACTCTTTTGGATGCCATATTTCCGCTCCCTTGGTGTCAACGTACCAGTAGTGCTTTGTGCCAACAAGTCAGACTTGGTCGGCCAAGGGAGTACGTCACAAGTGGTAGAGGAGGAAATGTTACCTGTGATGACCGAGTTCAGGGAAATCGACTCATGTATCCGATCCAGTGCGAGGGAACATAAGAATGTCAACGAGGTGTTCTTTCTATGTCAGAAGGCCGTGACCCATCCAATTGCGCCTTTGTTCGACTACAAAGAGGGTCACTTAAAACCAGCGTGCGTAGCTGCGCTGAAGAGAATCTTTTACTTGTGCGACAAGGACCAGGACGGATATCTGAGCAATGAGGAAATGCGAGACTTCCAGGGTCGATGTTTCGATAAGCCACTTACGGATGAAGATCTTGATAATATCAAGCTGTCTATCACGAAATTCCTTCCAGATTCCAACTTAGAAAAGGGCATCGACCAACGAGGCTTCTTGCAACTCAACAAAATGTATGCTGAGAAGGGCAGGCATGAAACTATCTGGATTATTTTGCGCAAGTATCGCTACACGGACAGTTTGAGTTTAGAGGACAAGTTCCTTCACCCCAAGTTCGAGGTTCCTGAGAATTGTTCGGCCGAACTCAGTCCAGTCGGGTATAGATTCTTTGTTGATTTGTTTCTCCTGTTCGATCAAGATAATGATGGTGGTCTGAATGACCATGAACTCGATGCGCTTTTCGCTCCCACGCCAGGACTACCCTCGTCCTGGGTCGACACATCCTTCCCTTCCTCAACCGTGAGGAATGAGGGAGGCCATATTACGCTTCAGGGTTGGCTAGCTCAATGGAGCATGACAACATTTCTCGAGCCGAAGACAACGATTGAATACCTCGCCTATCTCGGCTTTGAACCCCAAAATCCCAAAGACCCAATCACAGCAGCCCTCAAGGTCACGAAATCGCGCAAGAGACGACGACGACCAGGACGTGTGGAGAGAAACGTATTTCTTTGTTACATTCTAGGTGCATCAGGAGCTGGTAAATCGTCTCTTCTAGACGCTTTCCTCAGTCGCCCCTTTGAAGGTCTATATCACCCCACCATCAAGCCTCGACGGGTTGTTAACAGCGTCGAACTTCCCGGTGGGAAACAAGTATACATGATCTTTGAGGAACTCGGCGAGTTAGAGCCGGCTATTCTTGAAAATCAGGCCAAACTAGACGCATGCGACATGCTATGCTATGCCTATGATTCGTCCGATCCGGACTCATTTTCGCACATCGTGGACTTACGGACCAAGTATCCACAACTGGATGACCTGCCTTCAATCTACACCGCTCTCAAAGCAGACAAGGACAAGACAACACAGCGATGTGAATTACAGCCAGATCAGTATACCTCGTCGCTTAATATGAACACTCCTCTACACGTCAGCGTCACATGGAACAGCATTAGCGAACTGTTTGTTTCTCTGGCCGAGGCCGCAGCCAACCCCAGTTCCGCTTTCCCAAAGAGTGAAGAGGAGTCACCGGATCGAACAAGTCTATACCTGGCCCTCGGAGCAACCGCATGCGCAGCTGTAGCAGCCGTTATGATTTGGCGGCGGTCGACCAACGCTATGTAAGGTCGACTCAAGCCAGGTTGCTAATTTTAACAAGAAAACTCGCCACTCCATCTCATACACCTCCCACGCCCTATTGTCGGAGTTAATCCATCATGCCGAAAAGCTTTTATCGTTCTCTTACATATACATGTAGCTTGGGGATTTATTGTTAGGTTTCGGGGTTATTCTTTCGGAGAGACCTTTTCTCTTCCGCATGGCGAGGAGTTGATGCAGTACACAAGAAAGTCGAATTATGATACCCAGCTACACTGTCACTATTTTTACATACTTTTCAACCAAAGGCGAATATGTCTATATCTATACATACATGTAAAAATGATCACAAATGGATCTGTTTTTCTCGTGCACCTGGGTTTCATTCGTATGGTCAATTTCTCGACTAAGCAAATGGTGAATACATTGTATAAGCTCTAAAGATTAGGCATCATTTTTTTTTAAGACAGCCCAGATAATGATAATAGTACACGGACAGCTCTACACCTTATAGAAGCAAAATCCCACGTAGAAGCTAGCCGCCTCCATCTCCTCATCTGAGACCAGCAACGGTCCACCACCTCTCTCGCGTACTCCCATTCGCTCACTCAGGACGCCCAGTTCTGCATCATCCTTTTCTGTCTCCCAGATCTCGGAGAATGGGCGGTGAAATTGCAGCTCGAGGTTGAAGTCTTCAGCAAGCGCACGGAACGCCTCCCAGGGAACAACATACTCGGGTACCTCCTCGACAGCCTCATCAAGGAAGAAGTTGTACTTCCAGCCAAATGCCGGGCGGAAGATGCCGTCCTCGGGTGTCTTTCCGGGAAAACGTACTCGATAGATAGAATTTCCCCATTCGGCAGTGGGCTCGGCCTCGCCCTCTTCAAGTTCACCATCCTCAGCCTCGACAGGGGGTGGAGTGGTAGAGCCTTCGTCGGGCTTCTTATCTTCTGTTTTGGAGGCTGCAGCCTCGCGTTTGGCAGCCAGGTTGGTGTTGAATTCACGTACACGTTCGCCAAGGACATCGGAGTTGGGTATACAGCCAATAAATCGGCCACCCTTCTTTAATGCACCGGCGACATTGCGGAGCATAGTTCGAGCGTTCTTTTCTGATTCGAAGGCATAGTGCATAGAAAACATCATGCTGACGACATCGAAACCACGACGGTTCATTGTTGAGGGATCGAAGCCAACCTGACGAACGATCTCAACATCCTCAATGCTCTGGGAGTAACAGTCTTTGACCTGGAAACGAGCGTCAAAGAGCCGGGGAGAAGGTCGACCGCGTCCACCACGACCTCCCCTTCCACCGCGAGATGCCAGATTCCTGTAGCGATCTCTAGCCTGCTCAATACTGACATCGGCTGGGTCCAGGCCAACATATAGCTGGAGTGGCTGTGGTGCTTGCTGCCACTTGCTCAGATCACCGCCCTTGCCGCAGCCAACGTCCAGGACCAGCAATTCTTTATCGCTTGAACGGCCCTGCTCGCGCGAGCCTGGTGTGTGGTCTTCATCTGGTGAGTACCGTTGAATGATGCAGCTTTTGATCCAGTTGTTGAATACTCGCAGGCCCTTGATCTTACTATCGCGGGTTCTCCAGTCACGGCCTCGCTCAGGCACGTTATTGTAGTGTTGCCTCACCACATCATTGATGCCCCGAGCGCGGTTGTCTTCGGCAACTTGAGCTGCCTCGGCTGCCGCCGCCTGGCGGTCCCTCGCGATTTGACGGGCCCGAATCGCCTCTCGCTCCGACTCGGAGATGCGCGCACGCGCGCCAGGTCGCTTTTGCTTCCGGGGTTGATCTGATGGGGAAATGGCACGTCGTTTGGCAGGCTGCAGGGAATTCGCATTGTATGGCTGAGGGAGATCCTCAGGCGCGTCGTCCTCAGCAGAGCGTTTATGCTTTCTGACTCTTCTTCGGTTGCTTTCGGCATCTGAGGAGCGATCGTGGTCGGCCATGGCAGGATGTGTTTCTGTTTTCTCTTCTCGCGTTTTGGGATAGATCAGGTGTTTTGAGCCTATCCCAATTGGATGTGGCTCGGCCCGTTGTTTGGGTGTTATGGAAGGGTTGGATTTTTCCGCTACAGAGTTGGGAGTAACGAGGAAGCTGTCAAATGCGCGGCTGGAGAGAGCATTGGTTTCGGGATCACAGTGGGTGGAACACGCACTTGCTGCTGATAACAGGGGACAGGCCAAAGGGGCTGACAAAGAATACCGCGAAACTGCCAGTGCCAACCCTTGCAGTAATTGACTCCTATTATCCAAGCAAACAAAAGTATTAGTATAAACGGGATGAATTGTTTAAGTATTTATTTATTTATTTTACTTGATTGTGTAGTTTCCCGTTGAAGCTTTTAAAACACTTTTATCAAGTCAGACTAGTTGTAGTTGACATGCAGCCTAAGCTGACTTATTATCCTGCTCCCAAAAGCAATTCATGGGTATTAATGAAGAAACTATCAACAAAGCATTATGAGAAAGCGTCTAGCAAACTGAGAAATTACTTCCAGTACCAGAATTGAATACCAAACCTAGGGATAAACTAGATGGATAGGTTCAAGAACTCAAAAGTGCCCACTAGTCGCAGATGACAAGAGGCACCCTCAAGAGCATTGTTTGCAGCTCCAGGGTAAGTAACCACGCTTTTCTGGTGCTCACTCATGCGTGTCCTGCTGAAGCCTAGCCTTAATTACGCCTTGACCACCAGCTCCAGTAGCACCTCGACGCTCTGCCGCCAACAACCAGAGGTCTGAAGCTCTCCAACAAAGCGCTCCAGCTCAACCAACCTAGTTCCGTCATCGCATCCAGCCTCCTCCACCTCTCGGAGGCCCCAATTTCAACAGCAGTTACCACCGCCTTCAAACGAGACGACGCCATCGCTTACATATAGCCACAACAGGCCGCTGCCATGGGGTCAGAACCACAATACGCAAAGTGGCCGTTGCTGCCGCTCTCTCAGCATGTCTTCACCCTCACAAACGCCTATGCCTCGAAACCGGCTCAGCAGAGCGCTGTCAAGGCCCTGCAAGAGGCCATTGCCGAGGACAAGATGGCTCCATTCTATCGGTACCTCGCACACCCCATTGATGGTATTCTGAACGCTGTTGGCGAGGGCGGTTCGGCAGCGCCTGGTAAACCTTTGAGCCGGAAGTCGAGTTTGGTGGGCATGGTGGCGACCAAGGCTACAGCAACCAACATCAGCCTACCCTGGGACGAGGAACTTTATACGACGCTCAAGGCAGAAAATGACAAAGAATTGGCCGAGTTCCAGAAGGAGGAGGACGAGGCAGAGGAGCAGGCTGGAGAGACTGAGGTTTTGGCGGCCAAGGGCAAGCGAGCCGACTTTTGGGCCCGAGTTGGTGACAAGGTACGCAGAGAAGCAACGCGCAAAATGGTCCTTACTATGGCACTTGCGAACAAAAAATATGGCTGAGAGGACTTCATTTTCGGAGACTAACCGCTGGACAGGACAAAGCGATATCTGATTACGAGAGCCTGTACGAGAACACCGGCATCCTGGGCACCAAAATCGACCTTGTCCTTGCCATAATACGCATGGGTCTCTTCTATGGCGACAAGCCCTTAGTTCAAAAGCATGTTGAGCGAGCCAAGGGACTTGTCGATACTGGTGGCGATTGGGATCGCCGCAACCGTCTCAAGGCTTACGAGGGCCTCTATCTGCTCACGATCCGCTCTTACAGCGCCTCTGCACCTCTTCTTCTCGACTCCCTCTCCACCTTCACCAGCTACGAACTCTGCACCTACTCGAACCTTGTCGTATACTCCGTGCTGGCCGGCTCAGTCTCACTCAAGCGTGTCGACTTCAAGTCCAAGGTCGTTGATGCCCCCGAAATCAAGGCCATTATGGGCGACGGTGAAGATAAGCTGCTGGCCCTGAGCGGGGCTTTAAGCGCAGGCCCTGGTGCGGACGACGGCACCGGAACCCCGGTCCCCAAGGCGGCTGTGACTGCGGTCAACTTGACGACTCTGGGCTCCAGCAGCGACCAACCAGAGGCCGAGATGGCCATTGACTTCAGCCCCCTTGCTCTGCTCGTGAGCAGCTTGTACAACGGCAACTACAAGACCTTCTTCCAGTCGCTGGCGTCAGTCGAGGAGCAGTTCCTCAACCAGGACCGCTATCTCCACGAGCACAAAAACTGGTTCATTCGTGAGATGCGTCTGCGTGCCTACCAGCAGCTGCTGCAGAGCTACAGAGTCGTTGGCCTAGATAGTATGGCAAACGACTTTGGCGTCACTGTTGATTTCCTTGATCGGTTAGTAATTTCATCTGCCCGTGATATCATCTCCCTTGTCCAATCATCTCCGACATGCCTCTGCTAGCATGCCCTAGTTGCACATTTAGCTGACCCTTGGAAAATAGTGATCTTGCTAGGTTTATTGCCGCTGGTCGCATTCCTTGCACCATCGACCGCGTTACCGGCAAGGGTGTAATTGAGACGAATCGACCAGATGACAAGAATAAGCAGTACCAGGATGTGGTTCGCCAAGGTGATCAGTTGATTACAAAGCTTCAGAAATATGGTCAGGCAGTTAGACTAAGGGGCAGCGAAAGAGCATGAGTTAAGGTATAGGGAAGTCTAGAAATGAAAGATGAAATACATACCTTGGGAATAAATGGTGCCTCAAAAAGTGGGCATACCCGTTTCTGGGGATAATACGTCATTGTGTTTTTCAGGCTGTATGATACACTGTTTGAGAAGTGAGCCGAATGAAAAACAAATGGTTTATGACACAAACCGGACCCATCAATCGGGTTACTCAAACTATACATGCCTAGGTGATGCTTATCTACACAAATAGGTATGGCGAGTATTTTGAACTTTTCTATTTATTGATGTATGGGACTTGCTCTTCGTCTGCCATCTCTATATATCTATATCTTCGTTCAATCCGCCCATTGATTAACGCAGATACTATGCACACGACGTTTGCCTCTTTTGGGGGTAAAAAAAAGTGGTATAAAACGCAACAAACCACTCCGTGAAAGCGTTTTTAAAGACAAAAGCAATCCTGTCGTTATTTCTTCTTTACCTGTACTTATCCATAAACTCCTTGTGGAACTTGATGATGCTGCCAACCCATTCTGTACCAGGTGCCAGGAAGGTTGTGCGGAAATGCAGTGTGCCCTCCTTTTGGCCGAAGCCGCTACCAGGAATGACGCAGATGCCCGTTGCCTCGAGTAGGCGCATGCAGTAGAACTCATCGGCTGTCCGGCCTTCAGCCTTGGCGGCCTCGATAGCTTTGTCGGACAGTTTGATGGTGGGGAACAAGTACATTGAGCCTTGAGGTTCACCACACTCGACGCCCTCCATCTGGGAAAAGGCCTTGTGTAACGCGGTGGCGCGCTCACGGAGGCCGTTGGAGATGTAGTTGTACTCCTTGTTGTAGAGCTCGTACGAAGGCTCACCCACCTTGGGAGGGTTGACCATGAGTTCGACAAGGCATTGGCCAATGACAGGAGCGCAAAGCATGATGGAGACGAATTTGTAAATGTTTGCCTCAACCTCAGCGTCGAAGTTGACTAGTTCAAAGTAACCACCACGGTGACCACACTCGCCAACCATTCCCTTGGAGATGCTGTGAAGAGAAGCAAGCTCAACACCGTCATACTTTCCGGGGTTCTCCTGTTGCATCTTGCGCAGGACGCCCTTGAAGCTGTGGAATTCACCAACAAAGACATTTGTCTGGTAAACCTCATCAGCCATCACGACGAGGTTCTTCTGGCTGGCGAAGTCGAGAACGGCGCGAATGTCGGCCTCGGACAGGGAAGCACCGGTAGGATTACCAGGGTTGATGATGACAATGCAACGGACATCGACACCGTCGGCTGTGGCCTTGTCGTATGAAGCACGAATGACTTCTACGTCAGTGCCCCAGTTCCTGGCCTCATCAAGCTGGTAGGGAACGGGAGCAGCGTTCAGGAGAGACAGAGTAGCGCTGTAAAGAGGGTATTGTGGAATAGGAATCATGATGCCGCTCTTTTCGGATTCGCAGATGACGTGGAGCAGGGTGTTGACGCCAGAAGAGGCTCCAGCGGACAGATAGATGTGAGAAGGATCAGCAGGGAAGCCATCACGCTCTAGTTTTAGAAAGTAATTAGTTGAGAGCCCAAGATGCGAAACAACAGAACATGGCTGTAGTAGCCGTATGCTTTGCGTCATTATTCGGACTAGCGGGACGACTCACTCTCCAAGAAGCTTGCAATACTCTCCTTGATGACAGGGACACCAGCACTGGCACTGTAAGCACCAACAGACCCAGCGTGCTTCAGCAGCCACTTGGCGCGTGCAATGACATCGGACTTGTATCCCAGTCCATTAATTAAGACATCCTCCTTCTCCAGAAGTTGAGGGTTTTCGAGCAAGCTGCAGACCTGGCGGAAGAAGGTGATGGGCTTCTGGTCGAGCTGTTGGGGGTTGCCGATGTTGGCGGAGATGATCTGGTCAAAGGGCAAGCTCTTGTCGCCTTTGCTCAGCAGGGCGCGGAACTCCTCCGACTTGACGGCGAGCTCTCCACGCACGGCATACTCAGCCGCCCGCACGTGCGGGTTGATCTTGTCGACGGTCAATCCCATTGTTGAGTACTGGCAATGATGGTGGGGTTGGAGAGTCTTTGTTGGCGGGGCAGAAAAAGCGAAGAGTTGCCGCTGACGACCGGCCGAGTCTACTGTGTGGTGGGGGAACGTTGGTGTAAGTAACAATTGTGCCAACAAGGACTCAGGCTGGCATGGAAAGTGTATTGCAAATAGTGGGAAGGAAGATGAAAAAAAGAAGATGGAAGAAGGAAACCATGAGACAATTAAAAACAGCCAGGCCTAGAGAGAAAAAATGCAAAGAGCAGTTCGACAGAGTGGGAAAAGTCGGGTACACACACACATAGCCAGTCAGCGGGTTGCATCATGGACACAGCGTTCTTTTATTAGCAGCATGGGGGCCATTACTTCATGCCCACGACCGAGCCAGATGCCACCCGAAAGGGATGTTGCGTGAGTCGGCATGACACAGAGAAACCCCCCCCATTGCTCCGGCGCTGACCTTTGGTGGGCCTTTGGTAGAAGAAGGATATAGACGGTATTGGGAGATGAACAGAAGACTTCTTGATGCTGCTTGTCTCCCCCCTCATCCCCAAACTGGGGCCATTGGGCAGCAAAAGAGACATAAAGAAAAAGAGAGAGACCAATATGAAAAACACCCTTTCCATACCTGTGATACGTGACGCACTCAGCATGGCACGGCCATTGGCCACAGCACCCAGCGCTCTGTGGCTCCGCGACGCGACATTGGCAGCGCCAGATGCTGCAATTGAGCTCGCCATGGCGCGCGGCCTGCAACGAGGTGTCTGGGGAGAAAAGTAGTGAAAGTAAGATTCTACCGGGTGGTGAGTTCGACAGCAAGAAAATGAATGAATGCGTAGCAAAGAAGAAAATCAAGCAGAGGTGGGAGAAAAATGAAAGAAGCTTGAGAAAGTTGGCAATGAGGGAGCAGCAGGAGGAGGAGGATTCACCGACAGGGAGTCTTGAAGCTGCGATCCTTATCTGACTTTGACACCCTGAAATTATTTATGCCTGCTGTTTTCGGTAGGCAGATTGACTGAAGACAGGCACATTCACCACTGTGCCCATAGCTTAGTATGACGAGCCCAGGCTTACTTGCAGCATCCCATGCCTCCCGTCTCTCGCTGTACCACGCACATACACCAGCAGAACTCTCTTTATGATGCCTCACCGTATGTCCTGTATAGCACAAGGTGATGGCATTAACGAAGTCGGATTTGATCCCGCGAGGACCACCTACTGCATCTTTCTGAGACGAATCATATATTCTTGGCCTACTGCATAGAATGTCTTTAGAATGCCTGTACATGTTGCAAAAAAACGTATTTTAGCCTCCGCCATCGGCGTTTCTGTAGGTGTAATGTAATGGACTTCCAACGTAATCCGTTTCTACGCTGTCTTGGCTGTGTCTAGTATAGTTTGCAACAGTCGAGCGAACCCTTGTAAATAACTTTGATGGGCTTAGCAAATCGAACAGCAGTTACCGCAGCGCCAGAAATACCAGCAATTGCCTCCCCAAAAACTCATCTCCGGATAGACAAGTAGTACAACCTCTCAAAAATAATTGTTGTTGCGCGGCATTTTGGTCATGTCTCATGATAAGTACCAAAGCACAACGAACTTACAGTGGGTGGTGTACCTGAGGAGCTCGCTGTTGTAACAGTGCGTCACCCCCACAAACTAATTTGCCGATGTATTACCGCTGTCTACGTGCACCGGGAAATTTCCCACATCAATGAGGTCCCTCGTGGTGTTGCTGTCCAAGCTATCCATCTAAATCACAGCTCTCATCCTCCATATTGCCATTACTAACACAATGGCTAAGAAAGGTGTGTATAATGTAGTTTACAAAGCTTCTGAAATATGCAGGCATACTGATCTTGCTATAGCCAAGGCCCGTTTGCTCCATGTCCGCCTGGTGTCCATGGCCATGACTGGCTTCTTCTACACGTTCAAGCGACCCCGGACTTCCCCCATGATGGGCATGCTGAAATATGATCCAATAGGTCCGTCAAATACACCCTCTCGGTCTGCTATACCCTCAAGGCGTAATTCGCTGACACTTTACTCTCCAGTGCGCAAGAAGGTGCTGTTCCTCGAAACGAAAAAGAGATCGAAATGAAACGTCGCAAACACCCTAAGGATAATGCCGCGACGAGTCGACGAAATATTTCGAACTAAAAATAGGAATGGCAACATGGGCACAGTTTGGGGTGCCACTTTGCTTAGAGCAGTGTATATGAAATGTGTATCAACAGAAGAGGCATCACTGGAGTTTGGGCTGGGCTGGCACCGCGCAAACCGCGCCACGGGTCGAATCACACCCGTTATGTATGCAAGTCTCTCACAAGAAGTGCAATCTGCTCATTAAGAAAAATCTATAAATACAAATCTGGAAGGATCTTTCAAGCTCAGCTATGTTGCAAGTCATCGCAGCTAAATTCGACGACGTTAATCTACCCCTTTTGTATATCCACACCCTATATCATGTCAATGTCCGTGTCTTTTCTTGCCATAAAATTTGTTCTTCAACTTTGGCCATCTTGGCATCTTTTTCTCTGTTGGCATTCGGCTTTTCCAGCTTACGTTTTAGTTGTTCTGTCTGGTTCTTGAGGCCGCTCAACTGATTATCCCTTTCGAAATTAGCGACGCTGGGCAGACTCCAGTCGCACGGCTGAATCATTCCAGAACGAATCTCGGCCACCGCCACTGCAGCAGTGAGGCTATGTTTCCTCATATTGGTTGGTAAGAGGGAATGATCCTCATTCTGTTCCACTAGCCCAGTCTCCCCTAATATAGAATGCTTGAGAATTGATCGTGGGTGTGTTCCTTGGCGCCTCCGCTGTTGCTCTTGCCTAATTGAAGGTGGAGGAGAGGGAGAGTTGGAATGGCCGGCAGGACTATAAACAGTGACCTTGCGGTCCGAAAACACGTCTTGACTGTCCAGCCGCTTTAGGCCAGTATATAGCCTCTCGCCAGGAGCCTGCGCACATTGATTTCCGTTTACCTCACTGGCTGGTCTGGTCGTGTCAAGGATGGTTATGTTGCTTATCATCGTCTCTCTAGGTTGATGGACTCGTTCCTCAAGTTGTTGATGAACCCAATTCCGTTCAGATGCCAGATATGAAGTTGTGGACTGAATGTAACCATTCAGCCGAACAATCCTGTCTAGCTTTGCGCTGATATCATGAACACCTGGCATGCGCTCCTGGACAGCCTTCAAATGTTCTCTTAGAGTATCGATTGCTCGAATATCCTTGTTCCATCGGTCATGTAACTGCTCTCCTACCTTGGCTTCTTTTTCGAGCCTAGTCACCTGTTGTTTTAGTTGAATGACCTTGGTCCGTTCTTCCTCCAAGTCTTTCCGTAATAACTGATCACTGACATTGTCGTTGGTATCCCTTGCCATGAGCTGCTCCAGCTGACTATTGGCTACCCTCAACTGAGATCCCAATGCCGTCATTGCGATTTCGTTTTGCTGCAGACTCGCTTCTATTTTTTGTCGTTCATGCTCAAAGCCTTGGTCCAAACTTTGACGGAGATTGGCCGCAGCCCGTTGCAGCATGGCCCTCGTTTCTTCTTCATTGTTCATTGACCCAGTTCTCAGTTCTTCAATCTTGGCTGCACAATGTTCATATGTTGACCGAAGGTGCTCTTCTAGCTCAGTAATTCTTGCTTCGCGCTTTAGTAACTGGGCAGTAAGATTAGTTAGACGACTGTCTGCAGCCTCTTCACGAACACAATTAATACTATCTGCTAGTAATTCCAGATGTCCTTCTATTTGTTGGCAACTATCCTGAGTTTTCATTAGGCCTGCCTCGCACTGCTGCAAATGCTGCAAGAGTTCCCGCGTTTTCTGGGTATTTGCGAGGCTTGTTTTGTCGAACTTGTCGCCCTGTTGATTTAGTTCACCTCGGATCCCATTCAGATCGCTCTGGACCAAAGTTTTCAGCTTAAGCATGGCATTCTCAATACCGGCTTGCTTCGAAATTGCCGAGAGGATCGCAGGCAAAATTCTATCTTGAACGTTAGCTGTAAGTGCGATGTGGGTAACACTTTGAGCCAGTGACAGTACCGTGCAACAACTTTATCCTGAACCCCGCTCAACTTGGAATCGAGTTTATCCAATAATTCATCACAATCAAAGGTCGGGGTCAGGTTGCTCATAATTGCGTCGGTCCTGAAACTACGTGTGAGTGAGCCTGCATATGAATTAAGGAGGGGACAATCATACTTGATGCGAATTTGATCAATCACATCTGTTTCATTTTGACGCTGTTCGTCTTGCTTGGCTGATTCTTTCAGCAGGGACTCTAATTTGCATTCCAAACCTTTTACTGTCAGCTGTATTGTTTGTTGAGCTTCGATTCGTGTGTGCAAATCATCCACCTGACACTTTTTGTCCGTAAGGCTAACTTCTTGATTCTTGACAGTTGCCTCGAGTTCCGAGATGGTTTTGTCCTCTGTTTTGTGGTCAGTTAGATATTACATAATTCTGACATATAAATGTCCTTACTGTGTTGAATCTCCCGCTGTGTTTCGGTGCGGAGTTCCTGTACGCATCTTCTCATCTCATCGCGTTTTTTGTGACTATTCTCGAGGGCTTTGTCAATGGCCTCTGAGGCTACAGCTTGCTTCGACTTCTCATGAATTTTCTCTACCATATCTTCATAAAAGGAACGTGATCGAAGAAACAGATTCTGTTGCTCTTTGATGGCCTCATTAAGCTTTGTCCGATAGGCTCGGTGTTTATCAGCCATGGCAACCGAGCTTTCTTTTGACTTAGATAATTTGTCGCGAAGAGAGCCGACTTCTCCACTCAACATTTTATTCTCCTCCATGATACGGCTACCATCTTGTTCTAGCCTTTTACAGTGATCCTCAACTTTTTGAAGCCTGGTTTCCTTGGCACTTAGGGTGGACCGAGATTCTTGCAGCATTTTCCTCTGCAGAAGAATATCATCTTGAAGGCGCTCAATTTCTGTACTGGCCTGAATGTTTTCTTCTTCCGCAATCTGCATACATTCGTTCCAAAACTGGGCAACCTGATGCATAGCAGCCTTCTTGCGTTCTGGGTCAGCCCGAGATTTGTGTTTGTGAACAGAAGTCCGTTTCTTTGAGATATTGCTGGCTTGAGAATTTGGACGACGCCTTGTGCCTTTTCCCATTTCGGGAAGTCTAGGGGAAGTGCCGGATGGGTGAGTGAACTGATACCAGTCATCGCGAGACGCTCGGCGCGCGTTTGCTGGACTAAGGCGCGCTGGTGGTTCCAAGTCACCACAAATGCTGGGTGGCGAATGCCGACCTTGAGCTTTTTTCGCCTCTTGCAACTCGTTCGGCGGCAGCTCTATGCTGGAACGCCGATGTTGAGCTTGACGGGCATTTGAGGGGACACATGCTGCCATTGGAGGTGTATTGTCACTGTCTCTAAAAGGAGATGATGAGCTCTTGACAAGTCCAGGACCTCCTCTATGGGTTTTTGTCAAGTCAGGTTCCTGAAAAGGCGCCGATACAGCTATCTGCGAGGGGGCGCTTTGATAGAAATCTTCTACAGGACCCAGAGGCTTTGGAGTATTGTATTTCAATGTGCCGCTTGTTTTATTGATTCCAAAGGCTTTGGACGGAAGAAGAGGTGGTATTGATGTCCGGAGCCCTCCGTTTAGCAGACGGGGGTTTGTTTAGTGTTGTAGATATGCAAGGTGCTTGGTCCACTTGAAAGTCTTTAAAAGAGTGGCCTTCATCGTTCACATTGCTATGAAGGCCAAGCTCAGGAAGATCCAACGGGACTCCGACAGTGGAAGGGGGGGCGACTATTTTATTAGGTGAAAAATTGTCGACATGCTGTTGAGAGATAATGCGAGGTTGACTAACTGTTGGAAATGATCTCGGGGTATTCGGAGAGTTCAGAAAGTGATTTTGGGAAAACTGTCCTGGGCGTGGGGCATGACGCTGAGGGAAACAAAAGCCTTCAGACAAGGCCACTTTGGATATTTCATCCTTGTATGCAACAAACTTTTTGGGCTGAAAACTAATGGTCTCTGTATTGTCATTTCTCTGCTCTGTCGTCAAATCGAATGCTCGGTCGAAATCTTGTTCATCAAACGCCTTCCTATGGGAGCCTGCAGCATTCTGATTTGACAAACTCCTCGGACTGGAGTCTCGTGATACTACCATGGCGCCAAATTGATGAGTAGTCAACTGTAATCAGGCCTGTCTGTTTATGTCTGCAGATACATTCGAGGCCTTCTTGAAAGATTTACTTGTGGCGGGTCATGGTGGTTGCTGGAACAATGATACTACTATCTTGATATCTATTGAGAGAATCATCTGCTGGGTTTGTCCTTCCTCCTACAGAAATTGTTATCGTGAGATTAGGACAACAACGTATATTTAGAAGAAGAAGGAGCGAAGCACCTGTTGCCAACTAGCCTCCTTCTTATGCTCTGGTATGGGTAGGAAAGTGCTGATGCTGCTACTCCCCAACTAAAATACGTCACATAAGCTCATGATTCAGGGATCCATTGTTGTTGCCAGACCACATGTGATGATGGCCATTCCGACATCTTGCCTACTTCAGTAGTATTTACTGTCATTGAGATCCTTTAAACCTATTGCAGTGGGAAACCCAATAGGGTATGTGGGCGAAAACATGACGTTTCCTCTGCTTGAGATAAATACTAGAGGGAAAACATTTAGCCGCGAGTGCTCCTGAAATAGCTCACCCTTAAGCGACCATATTATAGACTCCAACGCGCATTTGCAGCTGGCCAAGCAGCCAAGCGGCCAAGCAGCCACTCATTCTTGGCTGGCCACCAACAGTGCTGGCGCTTGGGTGAGATTGCACCACTCTCATGTTGAAGGCACATGCAGGGCGTTTACACCGACGGCTGGCAGAATTGGGCGAGCACTGTCCCTACCTAAATGTGAACTGTCGCCCGCATGAAAGACTATGCATAATTGCGAGTGTTTAACAATGCCGAACCGGCATTTTTCTCATTACTCAGTGTCTCATTGAAATATGGGCCCTTAATCACGATACGACAGTCTGGCTCAGTGCCTTGCGGGCAAGACAAGCGGCTCAGGACAAAGAGCTTTCACCGCAGTAAGGAGAAGAAACAGTCGTTGCGGTGCTAGGTTGCAATAGGCGTGACACACTTGCATCCCGTCACTGGAAAGCCTGTCGACGATCCATGCCGGCTGCCCAATATCATCACAAACTATCACCGCTGACTGTGATGGGACAAGAGGAGTTGGCTCTGTCTCAGTTGCCGCGCTGTGGGAGAGAGCTCAGTCTGAAGCATACCATTGGCTGTGACCCTTGTCTGGCTTGTTGGTGGTCGGCGCTTCGCAACTCTGGTAAACCAATCAGAGCGCCGCTACCGATTTAGCAACAACGCCAGAGTCAAGGCACTGTGGGACGGAGCCAATGACACTGCTGGGCGGCAACTGTTACAACGGCCCAGTATTAGGCCCACTTTGTGGCCTACGAGTATGCACGAACTGCTATTTTAACGACTTGCCAGCAGACACTGAGATGAGGACGCTGGGGGAGCCCGTCTGGAGTGGGATAAAAATATACACAGCTTTCGGCACGTCGTTCTCCTTCTTTCTTTAAAACCATTCTCCAGTTCTCTGTGTCGATTTCCCTTTTGGTTTGTCCATCTTAGAACATTGTGATACCCGATACCCGATACCCAACACCATAGCCAGTCCATTCGTTTCTTTATACATACATCTTACACCAAAACCAACAAGACTCAATCACACCATTTAATCACACAACCATGAGTGCGACCTCAAGCTATCTATCGTTGTCGACACATGATTCGTATCTTGGAGATGCTGGCAGTACCGAGGCTCCTGGAGTTGGAGAGGGAAATGATGCAGGCGCGGCAGGCGACAGCTCTGCCAATTCTATAACCATCTCAACGGGTGGTATGGTTGCTATCATCATCGTCGTGGTCATTGTGACACTGGTTGGCAGTAAGAAGCGCCCGAAGAAGTTTGGTGCTCGAAATGCTGACAAACTTTAAAGTCTCGACAGCTACCCTCTTTTTTATCGCCAAGAAACGTGAATGGACAGTCCGAGAGACGATCAGGAGATCAAGTCGCAAAGTCGTCGCTGCTCTTACCCCCCGGAGAACCGAGTTTCCAGATTCATTCAAAAACTCAAGAGGGTCATCTCGCCGAGGACGCTCCAAGCTTGCCGAGGAGGTGCCGCCAACCCCTAGACTTCGCCAGGAGGATATTGAGAAAGGTCTAGCAAACAGTGAAGGAAAGTCTAATGGGCGGAAATTTGGCCGGTGATGGAGGCTTGTCGTGGTCTGCTGTGCAGAATGAGATTGGGTGCACGCGCCCACCAACCCTAATGTATGATCATTTATCACGATGTTATGTTTCTTGCCCGAGGCTGGTCCAATATATATGTATAGTTCATTATCTAACAATGGAGCATGAGATTGGTGGGTATCACATCTTTCTGAAGGTGTTTGCACTGGCACTCCGCCTATCGCCACGTTTCCTTCTCTGCGGCGCTGGTGCCTCCTCTTCTTGCTCTTTGTGTTTCCTTCTGGATTCTGGCATGAATGTGACCTGCCTCTCCCCACCAGCATCACCGCCTGCGGCCTTGTTGCCCCGGCTTGGCTTTTGCTGCCTTGACCCTAGTGCTGTGTCCTTCAAGGGGCGGCCCTCGTTCTTTGTTGATGAAATGCGCATAACCATGTCATCCTTGGGCTTCTGCGAAGAGATTTGATCACCATCTTCACTGCCTGACTCATCATCAGAACCCTTGGGCTGATACTTAGCCTCAGCCTTGTTATCGAGAAAGTGTTGAACCTGGGTACTGGGGTTGAGAGCTTGGAATTCACGACTTCTCTCATCAACCACGAATTCGTCATCCTCGAACAACTGTGTGAAACGTGAATCGCCAAGAAGACCAGCTTGTGTATCGACCGCGTCCCTGTTCTCTTGTTTCTTAAGGAGTTTGTCAACAAGGTTCTGGTTGACTTTGACCTTTTTGGTTCCTCTGATCCGACTGGCACGTTCTTTCTCGACTTTGTCCTTGACACGCTTCTGTCGCTCCTCTTCAAAACCGTATGGATTCGCAATCAACTTGGCCTGTTCGTATAATTTGGATGCAACGAAGTATCCATGCATGTATGGCCGCAGCAGATTAGTCTTTCCAATCAAGTGAGCCAGACTGAGCTGCTTCAGCTCAGGCAGAGTCAAGAACTTGTAGTTATCATAGGTCTCAGTATGAGCCTCCTCTGCCATTTCTTCGACCATGTTGTCAAAGTACGAGCACCACTTTGGAGCGGAGCCAAGCTGTGGAATGAAGAAGGCGTGTTGCTGCTTGCCCTCATTCGCCGTAAGAAGCATACCTGTGTTCTTGCACCAGGCTACATCGTTGATATCCACCACTGGCTCAACCGATGTCCATGGATCGCCAGTCGCTTCGTCCCAAATTTTGATAATTCGCTTGTCAGCTGACATCAGCTTGTTTTCTTGAGATGCTGTAGTCATATGAATGAGCTTCTGAACAGGGAAGCCATAGCCGTGGTCTTTCTTCAGCAGAGCAACGGGTCGACGTAAGTCGAAAATCTGAATCATGCCCGTAGAGGAGCCAGTTGCTAGAGACAGGCCCGATGGTTTAAAATTTAAGGCGGTAACCTCGCCATCGTGGCCAGCCAAGATAGCAACTCTTGACCTTGAGCGCGCGTCCCAGAACTCAACAGTTCCTATTGAGGTTCCGAAGGCCATGAGATTGTGAGACTCCTCAGCGATCGCCGCAGTGTTCACACTGCCAACCCCGATGCCTCCCTGTAGCCCCCCGCCTAGCTCATCATCATGGCCTACCTCAATTTGGTAGGATTTCATGAAACGCCCGGCCTCAAGGTTCATGCGAAATACTTCGCCTTTGCCTTCCGAGTCGACTCCAACAGCAGGGATAAGCGCCTCGGCCGATTGTCGATCAAAGACGAGATCTCGTCCATATCTAGGGATCCGTACTTCGTAGTGGCACCCCATTGGAGTGTGGAGTTCGAGTTTTCGATCATTTTGAAGATGGAGTGATTTGGAGTAGTCGGAGGAGAGAAGGACGAGACCGGTATTGAGCGATGTTGTATGCCGAGCAAAGGAAAGAGACTTCTGTCGGAGATTATGAACATGAATCTGAGGCTTGTACGTTCCTGTGCTCATGAGCCAGTCACCATCCTCACTGATACATATGCGCTGACTAGCCTCCTCGAATTCGAAGTCCTGCAGCAGCTCAACGCGGCTCTGGTACTCGGGATCATTCTTCAAGCTGCGCTTCCGGCGACGAGCAAGCCAATCTGGTAGCGGCCGGGCCGTAGAGGAACCAGATAACGTATAGACGGGGACCGTCCCCGGATTGGAGAGCTTCATGACCCAAGTGAGGCGAAGACTCAAAGGCTGGCTGGCTGGAAAGGGCCTGCAGAAGAAGGAAACCGTCAGAAAAACCGGTCCCAGTTAATCTGCACAGGAAAATTAAGGTGAAGGAAAAAATTACAGACCCTCCCCCCACTTCGGTGTTCGGTGAGAGGCCCCCACCCTTGCAGTAGCGTCGGGTCTGACCGAGTCGACCAGTGCTCAGCAGTGCTGTATTAAAGCCTACGGGGCTCGTGCAGCCAGCGCTGTGCTCGGCCGACCTCAGCCAATACCTGCATCGCGCTAGAACAAGCAGCCTTCAGTGCCCTGGAGACGCCTCCCAACACGCTGGCTCAGCCCTGTCAATTGCGTGCCTTACCTGGCGATGTGATGCCTTTTCCGCACAGCTCGATACAGCACCTCCTTTGAGCGAATTGATCGCATTGCGCCTGGTGGCCTGGCTAAGAGTCCTCAATACCATTGCTGGCATCTCGGCAGCACTGGGTCTTGTGTTCGTGCTTGTGTCCCGACGACATCCGACGACATCCTGCTCCTAGCTTTGGCTTACCACACCCGACCCATCGCCATCCGAATATCGCGCGCTGTTGGCGCCGCCCTGGAGCCGTCTGGTCGATCATCGGGACTTGTTGAGATGGAGCCTGGCCAGCTGAGAGCTCCAGTAACCATCCCACCGCGGCCGAGTTCTCAAGGCGCCCTCACTACCGGGGCAAACCCCAGCTACGACAGACTTCACCTCGCGTTTTTCTGCTCAATATAATTCCTTGGAAGCTCCGTGGCGCCTTCACTTGGACAGCGAGCCGCGCTGTCACGGCTGCCGCGGACCACTCACCGGTCAAATAGCCGATATGGATACTGGGGAATACGAAACTAACACTCTACTAATTGTCCGTTTTACCTGATCCTTGTGTGATAATCTCTGGCTAACTCGAGTTTTGTCGCAGAAAAACATCTCATCTATTGCTTACCGCCTGTACGAACCGTCCTCCGATCACTCGCAGAGCTTTCCTTCAGCTGTTATAGAAATTGAAAGCACCCTTCGTAACACTGGGCAAATTGTCTCCTATGATGCGACCAAGCGAAAGTTATGGCATTTTCGATTTGTTAGTAAGGAGGACAACAATGACCACGGTCTCGTGTCCCCTCTCGAGGCGGGTGGGCATGGCCTTCTGCTTGCCGAGGAGGGCATCTTAGAACCGCCAGTGCTACAAAAGGGGCGATCTCAGGCGCACCAACAAATCCATACGCCTACAAGCTCCTCTCCAAGTGGCTCTACACAGGATAATATTCAGCGTCATGCACTTGTGTCGCCTTTACACGGCCCGGCAATGAGCTCACACGAACTGGATTCTAAGGGAGCACATCCGGTCGGGTCGGATTCAAAACCTGGCCACACGCCTCAGAAAACTGTGTACGAGAACTTCATCACCTCAGTACTGTTGACAATATCGGCGGCATTCTGCAGGCGGACTGGCGCGCTACCTCTTAATTATCGGACCGTCTTGCTCCCATCGGATTCATCGAGTGGTTTTGATGTGTACAACGAGTCACAAGGCAACTGGCCAGTTCTGGGCACATTTAGAACCTACCTGACGACAACGGGTGCCTTGATACTGAGTCTTGCTGCCTCTCACTGCAAAGGCCTGCTGTCACTTGATGACACAGCAAACACAAACTTGCTACCTACCGTTCATCGCATACTTGCGGCTCCCTTTGGTGTGATTACAAACGGTCATCTCAGCACATCTGGTGACTTTGGGACGGCTAGCCTAGCACATACACCTAATACCCAAGTTCTAAGCCTACGGGGTGGAACGAGCCCGGATGTGCAAAATTCATTATGGAAACAGTCTTGTCTAAGACTTTTGGAGCATAGGGGTATTGCTGCTTCAGCTTTGGTGGATTACACCTGGATCAATCTGGCTGTCTCAAAGGCTAAGCTTTTGGAGCCCAGAAGTGATTCAAGTCGAGCTGTGCCTTCTACATCAACAATCACAGTTACTTGGCCAGGTCAGCTCTGTTTCCGAAGGAAAGCTGTGGATGTTTCGTCAACTAGCCGGGTGGTCGATGCGATCCTAAGCGGCCATGAAGAGAGCCATGATCCTCTTGGTGGTGTTAAGGGGTGGTTAAACTCTGCTGCTGAGAGGGATGAGAAGATTTCAAAACGAATTGCCGAGCGCGCTGCTGCAGTACCGAAGGAGCAAAGTGGGGCAGACTCGAGGTCCTTGAAAACAAACGGACAATCACCCCTGACTCTGCGAAGGCCGAGCACGGCAACGGCTGGCGCAATGTACCCAACACCCCCTGACGGAATTCAGCATCCCAATGGAGTGACGCCGTCAATTGATGGTACTCTATCAAGTCCAGGCAACCCGCTGTCTGTACCCGCAGCAGGGGAGTTGGAAGTTGCTGTTCCCGCTTCAACTTCTGCTAGTGATAATTTCGATGACGCCTCTGACTTCCAGGAGACCAAACGGCAACGGAGCGACAACAACATCCTCGGAGATGCTGATAATATGTTTGGTGATATGGGAGGAGACATGTTTGATGATAATGACATTACTGAAGCCGACTTCAATTTCTTTGATGAGCAGCCAGGTGATATGGATTTAGATATGTCAATGGCCGATCTTGCTACTCCGGAAATCATGGCACACCGCACCCCTACAGCTATAGAAGCTTTACAACCAATCCGAGCCATTGACGTGGTGTCTGCTGCACCCCCTGAACTGGATAACATTGTTTTTGCGAAACCTGAACTGAAGCATGCTAGAAGCTGTCAGAACGATGAGCCAAGCCAACGCGGTCGAGATGCGCGGGTGGGTACCACAAAACGCGAGTCCAGTCCCTTCGACCCTAATACCGTCTTCAAGCGAGTGCGAGCATCCCTTCAAGTGGCTGGCAGTGGCTCGCATATGTTAATCCCGGGTAAAGTCAAGACGTTTGAAAAGGTTCATTTCGACCCAAGTCTACCCAAGATTAGCAAAAAGTACGAACAAGGCGGCCAGTTTGACTTCAGCACAGCCTCCGAGATAGAGAGGCCCAAAGTTGATCTTGGAATACTTCCCGAGACCGATTATTTAAAACGACATGGGAAGTCGAGCAGAAGGTCAAAGGAAAAACCCGGCTCTATGGGTACTCTTATGAAGACTTTGACAGGTTTGGAGCAGACTATTTCACTTTCTAGTCCAGTTAAGATGGAGGAGTCACTATCCGATGTGGAGGATAGCAGCATGGAGTCAGATCAGGATGATTCTAGCTATACGACAGAGGAACCAACGTCCCCTACAAAAGCTAGTGCTAAAATGGTACCCGTTGAAGATGACGCTGTTTCTCAGGTGACCTCCTTGAGAGATGTCGAAGTCACTGAGGAACCCGATCACCACCTTGTGGCAGAACTTCCACGATTAGCTAAACCGGATTATCCAGAAGTGCCTCTTTCATCATTTTTCTCTGATCCAGAGCCTTTGGCCTTGGAAACCAGTTTGAACGATGATGAATTAGTTCAAATTGCTCAGATTTTGGCGGAACAAGCTGCTACGGGCTCACTGGACATAGGCGCTGGTCAAGATGATTTAAACGGCATCATATTACCTCACCAGAAGCGTCCGATTCTCTCTTCTGGTGTTCGCAATGCGTTTGCGTCCCTTGAGGGAATCATCTCACCGTTCTTCGGGGAGACAACATCAGTTAAGCTAAAAGGGCTACTAGATGTTCAAGATGTACCTCTGTTAGGCCAGCCCACTAGACTTCAGCCGCGACCTATACCAGGGAGGGATCCGAATGCCGAATCGTTGAGGCCGAGCAATCTGTATCAAATTCCCAGCCCTCATTTAGAAGTTCGAAGAGGAGAGATGAAGTTGTCCGTGCTGCCCTCTGCTGTTATGTTCTGGGAGAGTTTGGGGCTTGCGCCTTCATCCGGTAGTAAGAACGTGAGTGCGGTCTGTGTCTTTCCAGGATGGACTGGTTTGGCAGACAACGTTGCAACCTTTCTTGGTCGGGTCAAGAGCGTCTATGAATTTCTCAAGCTCGGCACTCTTGAGAACCTTACACTCTCCGCCGATTTTGAGGATGGAGTTTTGCCTTATGAGGTTGATAGAATATCCACGTCACCAGATGCATCAATGACAGGGCATGGGTCCGCCCTTATTGAGAGCTTGGAAGTTCTCAGAGCGGCCATGTTGAACTCAACACTCTGTGATACCAACATCGTTGTATATTTTGTGTACTCGCCCAAGAACCCGGGAAGCATTGTTGAAGCTTGCACTGCCTTCCAACGGTTCTTTGATCTCTATCAGAGGACCTTGGCGTCCAAAAGGGAGACTCCCCAAAACGAGTTGGTTTTACAACTGGTTTCCGTGGAGGCTTTATCGTCACCTACAACAGTCATAGTCACACCAGCTCCTGGTCTAGTCAAACTCTGCATGGAAACTTACGACCGATGTACCCTCTTCGACGGTCCAATGCCAGCGCCAGCAATCAGATTGGAGCAGCCTTTGCCTCGCATCATTGACTTCAAGCTCACCACTGCTCCATCTGCGTCTTTGATTCGCGAGAACTCATGTATACATGTTTCTTACGCACAAAGCATTGATGATCGGTGGGTCTCAGCAGCTTGGACGGACGACCGAGGCAACCAACAAGCCACTGCGGCTTATTGTCTTGGACGAAAAGGCAGGCCGCAGTCAAGAGCTTTGAATGAAATTGCCCATGAGATATGGGAGTCGACACTTGCTCTCATATCGGTCTGGAAAGTCCACTGGCGCATAATCATTACAAAGTGCGGCGCAATGGATCAGCAAGAAATCGAGTTCTGGGTTGATTTGGCTCGCACGGAAATCAAAGCCACTGTGACCATGATACTAATGACTGTCGATACTGATCCATCGCTTCAACTGCTACCACCAGTCTTGAAACTGCCAGCTGCTTCAGCTGCTTTGTACACAACACCTGTGTCCACACCACAACCGAACATTCTTTCCCCCGAACAGTCTGGCACTCCTGCGACCCCGGTTCGTGAATCTCATTCGGCGACTGCGACGATTACCGGAGGTGCTGTTAATGTCGCCACGACTGCTGCAACCCCAAGTGGCGACGGCGCTACGGAGGCGGATTCTGAAGCTGTTTTGGCAGACGTGTCGGATCAGACATGGGGGGCTGTAGCTGGGCACCGTTTGAGCAACACAATGAGCATTCTAGAGGTGCAGCCGGTACTGATCAGCGGGTATCTAATCAAACGGACTGGAACGAAAGTGGAGGATGTACCAGTATTAATGGAGGTCAATCTGGTTCATACAGATGCCATGCCGCGCGCATACGAACCACTTCTGCGGGAAATGTTGAGTTACTTTAGGGGCTTGGGAACGCTAGCGAGAGCAAGAGGTGTTGTGGAAAGGGAGACAGATGTACGACCCTGGCATGTTGCGGCCGCTGAGAAGGCCGTGAGAGCTTTGTATCTGCTAATGTGAGTTTACTTGGAGGAGGGGGAAGGGGAGTCGGTGTGATACTTGGGTGGTGAGGCAAGTTGGACAGTGCTTGGCGTTTAAAGGCGTTGTACATAGGTGTCGTTCGTCGTCGCATAAGATTCACTGGCCTGGGCTACAATCTTGGAATACATTGGTAGATGAACATGACTGCATTTTGAGACTGGTTATTCGTCATCATTATCATTCGTAGACTAGGTAGGGAAAGGGGTAATGATCTTAGATTTGATGTTGTTTGCTGCCAATTGAGATGGATAGCATCCAGAACTGGTGATGAGACTGAATCAAGGTACTACTAAAGTAACAGGTAGTTAAACACAATTGGTAAGACTACATGAAGAGATTTTCCTTTATAGCTCTTTATAGCCGTTTTCTGATTAGTTATAGAAGTTGAGAGCGGAATTTTCGGGTCAAAGAGGCTATCAGTTCCTATGCGTTGAGTCATCGCAGATGACGCATCTCCAGCATGTGGCCCAAGCCCGCTATTCTTTGGATGACGCATCCAGTGAATCAACCCCAAAGAGACAACATGCCCGCCCGTGGTGTAGGACTTAATTACCTTAAATTTGTCAGCTGCAAAAGCAAGACGATGAGTCAATGTCCAGTCAATGTTCCATCAGATGCGCGGTCGAGAAGTTTTGGTTTCTTTTAACCCAGTCATTCTGTTCTATTCTGCTCCGCCTACCTGGGCTGGGCTGAGACTTTAGTGTGTGATTCTGAATCCCGTTCCCGTGTGCCGCCGCGCCAAACACCACAATTTGTAACGGCCAGTGAAAATACACAAGTACAGCCCATGACTGCCGTTGCAAACCCAATGGCCGAAGCACCACAAACAAAAATCCATTCTCATGTTGCGAAACTACAATTTACAGATTTGGACACAATTCACACAAATATTTACTGAGCAGACATGACAGTGACTTCGCTGGAATGTCTCTCCGACGACCTCCTACTCGACATCACAGAGCGTCTGGACACAGCCCGTGACCTCGCCCACTTCGAGGCCACATCACGGCGTGCGCGCAATCTCGTTCACCATAATGGAGGCTGGAGAAACTTTGTCAGGACGAGTTTCCCCTCACTCACAATTCCATCAAATGGCTCAACCAACTGGGCTTCCGTGGCTGACCGTCTAACCTACCTGGACCGGTGCTGGAGCAAGCGTGGCCTGTATCTCACCTTTATCGACGAAATGCCATCCTATTCAGGTGGCAATAGGCGGAGGCGCATGCAGTCGCAGTCCGTCATGTTTCAGTCCGTCATGGACGCAAAACTACTGTCTTCATTGCAGGAAGAGCTCCTCGTCTACGGCGCCGGAGAGAATCTGCTTTTTCGACAGCGACCTACGACTCATGAGAACACAGACTCATGGAGGACTTTGAAGGGGAAAGACATTAACTACTTGGCTGGGCACGGAGACGTCACGGCAGTTTCCATCATTGAGCGCAGCGCAGCACCAGAGATTGTCGTAGGGCGAGCGAATGGCGACCTCCAGCTCCTCTCCGCCGCCAACGACGACACATTTGGGAAGCCCACACAGATCTTGGATCCATATAATGCAGATGAAGGAAAACCTAGTCCGGTACCTGCTAGAGCTTCGCCTGGGCACAAAGCAATCTCTTGGACAGAATGGCAGCCTCAGAGCCGAATGCTAGCCACCGCCAAAAGCAGCGGTTTATCGCTATACAACCTTGATGGGACGGAAGAAGAGCGGCTCAGTCCCATGCTCTACTACGACATATCTGAACGGGGTGCTGTGGACGAGTCATCTCTTCTAAGAAGCATCAAGTTTATGAGTAAAGATGTAATTGTGTGTGCTCTCGGCGGTAGCCGCCAACCACTACAATGGGCCAAGATCCGGCCAACCGGGTTGGAGTTCTTTAATGCAGCCCCGAATTCCCAAGCCTTACGAGACATTGAATTAGGCCCAGCAAGTCGGCCAAATGAAAAGACTACCGTACGAGCTATCGCACCTGTTGGTGCTGGGAACGACCATCTGATACTCAGCGCGTGGGATGACGGGAGTCATAGGTAACCCTTTCCCAGAACACCCCCCCTATTCTTACTACATACAAATTCCAAGTTTACTAACCAAAACTATATTTAAATAGACTTTCCGATCTCAGAACCCCATCACAACATGATGCTCTCTATCGCGACCGCTTCCAGCCCTACCAAGGCAGCAGCTCGCTATTAGTGTACGGCTCAGAGCGATTTGTAGCCGGCAACAACTGGGGGCCCGATATTCGTTTTTTCGACTTCCGGTTCTCCAAACCGTATCATCACTTCAACGGCCTGTCGTGCTCGGGAACAGCTCCGGCGCCGCGCCGGCCACACCCGCTCTCCAAGTCCAGCGAAACCAAGGGGGTGACTTCTTCTACCGCTGCAGCATGCAATCACACAAATTCTACACCATGCGTTTGGCACGGGCTCTCCGGAGACGATAGCTGGCGACCAGATGCGGTCTTGAACGTAGGCGGTTCCCATCTCGACCGCGTTCACTCCATGGCAAAGGCATCGGATCTCTCTACTTCATTTTACTGTGGGTTCCGCGGCGCGATAGTAGAACTGACGCTGTCGCTCAGCGAGGACCCAAACCGGGAGAACCAGAGCCGTACGGCCGCCCAAGGATGGCGTGCAAACGCTCCGCGAGGCAAAGTGTCTCTCATGGAGATTGGTGTTGGTCGCAGCGACGAAGAGGCGTGGATGGATGACTATACCGGCCTGCCGGAGATGTTTTACCACAAACAACGGCTGGTTCATGACGAGTCGCGGGATCCGCAGATCAAGATGAAGACGAATGGGTCTCGATTGGATACTGCGTTCAGTTCCGTTCGCAAAAGAAAGGATTATTAGAGGCAAAGACACATAAACACACGGAGACTAATCATGACGATATAAAACATTTCGATTTAGCATCGAGACGGAGATTGGATCATCTTGCATTTCCAGCATTTTAATCGGTTGGATCTTATGATTTATAAATATTCACGTCATGGTTGTTGTAGAAAGAGTGTCAAGAGGGATTAGACTAATGACACAGAAAATCTCTAAGAACGCATCGCATTTTATTTCATAACATAGATCATTTGCATAGATATATTTACAGCTTGTGTTTTCTTTTACAATTTGGACTCGGGCACAAGTAGAGCCAGCCTCTCCCTGAGAGCAGACTCGGCCTCCTTCTCGATTCGCTTCACGAGCACGTCGCAAGTGGGAACATCGTGAATCAATCCAATGACCTGGCCAGTTGTCCAGACCTATCAATTTCACAATAGTTAGCAGTGTTAAATGGAGCCAAAACCAGAGAGAGAAAGGGGAAGAAGAGATGAGTAGGAATAAGCCGATCATGTAAACTTACACCAAACTCGGGGTCGCCGTTGACAAAGACCTCCTTTCCACGCTTGCCGCTGACCAGGGCCGCAACCTCGGTAAACTCGCCAGTCTTGCTCTCCTGCTCAACCTTGAGCGCCTCCAGAGCGACCTTGTTCTTATACAGACGCGTGGTGTTGGTCCAGCGGCGCAGTAGTAAGGTGGTGTCTGTCTCCTGGGCGCGCACAATCTCCTGCTTAATGTTGTCGTGAATGGGTGCCTCAACAGTGCACATGAAGCGCGTGCCCATGTTGATGCCGCTGGCGCCGAGCACCAGGGCGGCGGCGAGACCCCAACCGTCAGCGAAACCACCGCTGGCGATGAAGGGCACCTTGAGCGTTTGCCGCGCGCGGCTCAGCAGGATGAAGTTTGTGATGTCGCTCTCGCCGACGTGGCCGGCGCACTCGAAACCGTCGATGCTGAGGAAGTCGACGCCCAGCTTAACAGCGCTCTGGGCATGGCGGATTGTCGTGCACTTGTGCAGAATGATGACGTTTGCCTTCTTCAGCTGCTTGATGACGGGGCCTGGCGAGTTGCCCGCCGTCTCGACGATATTGACACCCTCATCGATAATGGCCTGCGCGTACGCAGGGTAGTCAGGAGGAACCAGCGCCGGCAGCAGCGTCAGATTGACACCGAAGGGGTTCTTCGTCAGCTTGCGGCAGCGCTGGATCTCAGCGCGCAGCGCATCGGGCGTGGGGAAGATGAGGGCCGTGATGATGCCCAGGCCACCTGCGTTGGACACAGCCGCGGCGAGGTCTGCGGTACCGATATGCATCATGCCACCTTGCACGACGGGCACTGTAAGAGAAGCATAATGTCAGCAGGCTGCAACACGCAAAGTACGAGGCGTAAAACAAACCTCGGATGCCCAGTCGGCGAGTGAGCTCAGTGTTGAAAGGCATGGTTGCGATGCTCGCTCAACAGCAATGAATGTGGGGGATGTTTTCTCTCTATAGCAGAACAGACAGGGAACAGAGAAAAGCAGGCGCTGTCTATTATATCCAAATCCCGGGTATGCCACAACGGTGAGAGTAGATGAAAGAAGGAGAAAGGAACGGCAAATTCTCGAGGTGGGAGATTCCGACCGTCTGCGGTGAGGCCGAGTAACGACGGCGGCTACTCAGTTGCTGCGCAGGGTCGCTGGGCCGAGGTAAGTTGTTCCAGACCCCCCAGCCTGTTCCACACCTCCATGTTGTGGCAGATACACCCAGCCACGGCCAATCACAGTGCCTGTTCCTGAGGGTCCATGCACAGCAAATAACCGGTAAACTCTCCGGCTGCGGCTCGGCCCCACAATGCTCACATGCTCGGCTTTCTTTCTTCGTTGAAGTCTTTGAGTTTTGAAGATGAAGTGCCCCTTACAACTATATCGCAAACTGCCAAAGATATACCTCCAACAGGGTGGGGAAACACCGCCGGTGTGATACCCCGTCTTTTTTGCGTCTCACCGCCGACATAGTGTAAGGTGTTCAATCCCTTATCTTAACTTCATAAGGCGTGAATTTTGATTGTCATGGTGAGGTCTTCTTTGAGACATGTTACAATCCATCGGCATGCGGATCACTTCAGAATGATGGATGGTTTTTTATTTCGTCTCAATTGTCCCGTGAGTCCCTGTCATCATCCCATGCCTTCAGGTGCTATCCTTCCAGCCTCTGCTGCTAGACTTCTTGGCTTATCAACCAGGTCAGCATACCCATCCAGGCTCATACCCATGATCTTGACCATATCGAAAATATGTGTTCCCTTGAAGGTTTCTGCCCATAGCCTTAGTACCGCACTTGCGAGCTGCCGAAGCTTGGTTGAGTCGCTGGTCGCTATATCCATTTGGCTGGAACCTACCCCTGGTCCCGATAAGGACGGATCAACCGGCACTGCAAACTCAGTTTCGTCCAGCATCATTCGCAGCATTTCCAGCAGGTTCCTCTCCTCGGCCGACGCTGGTGGATCTGACCCAGTTATTGCAGCTAGTGTAAGTAGCCATTTCGCCAGAAGAACGGCGCATTCGAAGTTACATACTGCGGAAGAAGAAAACCGTCAGCAATCAAATCCACATGAAACAACTATATACTGTTTTCAATATAAATGAGAGAGAAGACAGGTGAGATCTTACGAGAGTGTTGAATACTCCACTCAGTCGACTTCGTTCTTGCCACATAATTCACTCCAGCCTTGACAAGCATAGAAAGCGCATGAACAGCTTGAAATATTGCTCGATGAAGCCTCATGCTGCGAATTAGTAACGGCGTGGACGTCATCGCTGAAGCTATAAGCATAAAGTCTCGCGTCTCCAGCGCTCGGCTGGGGGGTATATCAGTGTAGAGTCGGATGTATGCGAGACGTAGCAGTGCTGTTGCATTATATGATAACGAGCCTCCAGGAACGGCATCCATGTTTACCAACCCTCCAGGTTCTGCAGCTCGCGTTTGGTGCTGCAGTTGAACACTGTTTTGCCAAGCCCGCAGGGCCTGAGCAACCTCTTCTACATCCTCCGTTTTCATTGTACGGTGAGCCTCGTATGGCGAGCCAGCCGCAAACGAGGTCTGCTTCAAAAGATATACATGTTGAATCAAAGTGTGTATTAAAACATAGTTCCCCAACGATGAAAGTTGTGACGGCAATCCCTGATTAGTCCTGCCTAACAGCCTAGTAAAAGCCTCATGGATAGTGATCTCGGTTACTGGTGTTGATTGGCGGAGTTCTTGCCACTGCCAGGCACTCTCTGCCCTCCATAATCGGGATGGCAGGGGCAGAAATAGGTTCAACTCTGACGTTAGAAGCAGTGGAGGCATGTCATAGGCTATACTGCACATGTTGAAGAAGCAGTACGCAATGAGTTTCGTCCGGGTGGCACCTTCGCGGCGTATCCAAGCATCCCAATCGGTGATGGGTACTTGACTTGTTTGTGTATTCAGACCTTCCTCGCGAATTAGAATGGCTAGATGGCTTTGCAGGGATATTGCTTCGTTAAGAATCGTCTTCGCGCCCCAAAGGCCAACAGCGAAGAGCAACAATACCGATTGTATTGTTTCGAGACGGGTTTGAGGTGTATTTGGCGAGCTGCAGTCGTGGTTCATCAGTTGCTGTTGCAGATTACATGGCAAAAAAGGTGGATGTGGGCTTACAATGGTTCACGGTGTGTATCCTGAGTTGTTGGCCGCTCGGATTGCGCAGATGCAAATGAATGGCGATAGCTAGTGTTGGGGGAGGGTCTAGTTGAGTGTGGACTGTAGGCTGAAGCCGTGGGCAAAAGGGCATGCACCTCGAAGCTGTGCCTTCTGCGGATTTGCTCTGCAGCCACAGCCTTGGCTGCGTACCACAAAGCATACCCTCGATTGCTTTCAAAACGGTATTGAGCCCCAACAGCCAAAATGGCAAGCAACAGCTCCGGGGCAATGTCAACAGGCGAGAGAGTTGGTAAGTGCAGGAATGGCAGTTGCTCGTGGAACCCGCTGATATAACCCTCGACAAATCTCGTAAGGGTATGGCGTGATGGGAAGACGAAATCGTGTGGCAAGACAGAAGAAAACTCGTCCAATCTGGTCTTGATTACACTATGGTCAGCCATCGAAATTCGCAAGGGTGATGCTCGTGCCGCCTCTTCGTGCAGTCGAGCACCAAGTTCCACCGAATCTCGAGGATCTGGGGCTAGAGAACCAAAACGGGAGGGGAACTGTGAATTTGGCTTGGAGTTTCCGCGATGATGCATTGCTGGTGAACGAAACCACAGGCTCATTTGTTGATCGGGGTCAAAATGTGGCGGGAGAAAGTGAGGCGGAGAAGCAAAGTCGTCCATAAAGAGGTTATAATCGTCGTAGGAGGGTTGAGGGGGCTGAGGAGCATATCCTGAGGAAAGAGTTGGGTGATCATCGCGCGGTCGATCTCCGTAACTTCCAACAGACTCCCCATAGCTTTTGACTCTATTATGGGTTGGAGAAAGTCGATGGGACGCACTATTCATCATGGGCTGCATAGTGTTCACTTCGCTTGCCAGTGCAGCGTCAGAGAGGAGATCCAAGTTGCATGCCCCTGTGCGTAGGGCCACTGGCGGATCGTGAGGAAGTGAGCTCTCGGCATGGTTACTCATAGAAGTATGCTGATACTGTGGATGTTGGCGCTGTTGGAGGTTTTGTTGGTGTTGTTGATTGTGTTGATGATGCGACTGCTGCTGGTGATGATGTTGCTGTTGGGGTTGTTGCTGTTCCGGTGATAAAGGGGGTGGGTGGTGGTGTTGCGGTGGAGGAAGCGGTGGTGGAGGTCGAAGCCGGTGCATGCCAATGGCATCGGTATCGATATGGCTATCTGACAACGATGGCCTATGTGAAGACATCCCAGATGAGAGCTTCCTTGGGCGGTTGATATCCTTACTCCCATCGTTGAGGTGGACTAACTTCTCGTGCCGGACGAGAAGATCACTGATATCCATGTAAGTAAACAAGCGTGTCTTCCCACAACAGAAGACGAGGCAAACAACCAGCGATGATATAAGTTGTGATGGAAAAGCCCCAATGCTGGAGCGGAGCAGACCAAGTCAAGCTTATAGACAAAGGTGTAAAGCTGGGTGGTGAGGAGGGGGGTGTGAAGGGTGATAAAGTAACGAGGCAGGCGGTGGGCGTTGTCGGCGCTCTAGGTAGGCACGTTGCACTTTTGGGGGGTTTGTAACTTACCGACGTCCAAATGTTTTGCCGCAGCGGTCCCAGCCGCACGCAAACGGCTTTTCCTTGGTGTGAGTTCTCTCGTGTCTTTGGACGTGCTCCACGCGTCTAATCGGCCAAGAGGCAGCTGTGGTAAGCCAAACTGATCTCTCTTCCTCAGGCCAGATTGTCAAGTTGTCAAGCAAACTGAGACTGACCTGAAGCGTTTGCTACAGTACTTGCACGGCAGCGTCTTGGGTTTCTGGCTGCGATTCTCGCCAGCGTCGTTGGCACTAAGGGCATTGGAGGGGGGCGACGGAGGGAGAGGCGCCGGAGCCTCTAGGGATTGGGTTGGGAGCATTACAAACAGATATGCGATCAAAGGGGTGGCAGCAGTAACAGATCAGTCTGTCACGCCGCACACAGCACACAATGGGAGTGGGTGACAATGATGGGAGCGAGTGACGGCAAAGATGGTATCAGAGGGAGTGGTGAAGCTATGTGCTATGCTGAGCTGTGCTAAGCTGTGGGGATGGGAATGGGGATTAGGATTGGGGATTGAGATGGGAATGGGGGCCAGACAGATCCTTTGTTTGGTGTCTCCGCCGCATCTGCAATACGAGATGGAACAGAACGTGGCCAGCCAAAAGGTTTGCAAATGCCTACCTACGCAAACACATACACACATGCACACACACACACACAGCAGGGCAAGCTGAAGCACCAGTCAGGTCGGCACTGGCCAACACCCCTCTCAGTGTCTCGTGATGGCAAGCTCTGGCGGGCGGAGGGGAGGGCTGGCGGTGCGGTGCGGTGCGGTGCGGTCCTCAGCAAAAGAGGGGTCAGGGACGAAAAGAAGCTCCCGGGTCGTTGTGCGCAATGCCTGAGAGCAATTGGACTTGCGAATGGCGTTCTTTGTGTGTGGATGGATGCTGAGTGTAGTCGCAAGCACAAGCGCAAAATGATGTTGCCGGACTGACGTACAAGTTACAGCACCACATACCGTGAGCCCGTCTGTCGGGGCGTTGTCGGGGCGTTGTCGGGGCTCTATCGGGACTCACCAGGCCGAGGGTTCAATACAGGCCAAGCCAAAACCCCAGACTGGACGGCAAGTTGAAATGCGGGGAAGCTCGTGCGTGCTCTATCAGAGCCTGAGAGCTGCCGGAGAGGTGCTGGCAGAGCTATCTACTACCGGTAGGAGCAAACAGCAGATGGAACTCAGGGGGTCGTATCAGGAGTTTGGCCTGGTCGGTCGCGTGCCCCGCAAAGTCGAGCTTGCTGATTGCCTGGTAGAGAAGACGACCGCCCTCGACGGCGCCCAGCAGAATACTGCGCTGGAATCGCGCAAAGAGGGGGTGGCGCGGAATGCTGATGCGTTGTATTTTAGAAGATAGTGGTAAAGTGGTATTGGGGATGGTCCAGATCAAGTCAGAGGTAGGAAGCAAGCAAGCAAGGCGATATTTCATTTCGTATTGGTATTAGAGCTTTACTTGGGAGGCTAGGGCTGGGGGGGGGCAGCGATACGTAGTATGGAGCAGCCTTTGCTCCATTGATCTGCTCTTGAAGTTCTCAGACTGTGTTTGAGCTCATATCGTGGAAATTTCTCACGCAGACCCCGGGCGCGGGGAAGCTGAGGGGGAAGCCTGGAGACGGAGAAGTGGATGGCCAGTGAGGTCACTATTAGCGTGTGCCACTGTGGGGGAGGGGGGAACAGCGGAGAGCGGAGAGCGGAGTCGGGTGTCAAAAAACGTGAGAAGGCTCGCAAAGCCTAAATTCATGCTGTGCTGTGTCGTTATTCGTACACCCCTTCAGGGATTCGCCCAGACCCACATACTTCCCCCGCATTAAAAGACAGCCAACCGGTGCGTAACCAAGGCGGGACAGCGAAATAAATAAAAAAGTACTTTGAGATTACTCAAATTGCTAGCTATTGCCTATTCTATTTCTTGTAGAAATCTTTTATCAAGTTAATAATCATATTGCAAGGCAAACAAGCAAGTTGTTGGCTATGATAATAGGAGCGGAAATGGCAGTACTTTAGGTGATGATTTGGTGTGCATGGGCTTTTGCAGTCCACTGTCTTTTTGCGCACCAGTTGACAGCCCACAGTCTGCAGGTTTTGATGGAAACACCATTACTTGCTTTAATAGGAATCACAGAGTAATTCAAGCGGTGAAAATATCTACAGAGCGTTCAGGCAACGTTTGTCAATTCTTCATTTCTTGGGAGGTTAAATAATCTTCATTTAGCAATGTCTATATATATAGGTATGCTATGTATATTAGTGTGTTCGCGGGTGTCGGTATGTATGTATAGCATGTCCCAGATCCGTTGCATCATGTGCCAACGGTCCTAATCTACAAATCATATAGTCGCTCGAAATTCAGTAAATATGATAAGCCTCCCCCTTAAGTGTCATTTCTTGTTCAATATGATCAAGGTGGCACAGAGGTTTGTGTTGGCCTCAGCGATGTTCGGTATCTTTTTGGCTCTGGCTCGTGTTCCTCTTTGACGGAACTGAACGGACGCTTTGATGCATCTGTAACCGCGGGTCTATACAAGAATTTGTCAACAAACTCATCAGTATCAATGGTCAAATCAATGACCACTTTGCTTTCCGAAGGTGCTACTGATTGAGCATAGCTCCAAGTAGATCGGCCTTCCGTGCTAGGTGCTGCCGTGGTGGGCCGATCTAACCCTGCAGTGAAAAATAAGGGGCTCTCTGAATGTCTTGTCTGGGAAAGGTGCTGGTTGGACATGTTATAAGAATGGCTGGAGTCTAGGCTTTCCTCACTTGACTGTCGGTGAGAGTTACTATCATCATCAGACTCCACAAATAGTGGACTTTCTTCTCGGCTGCCTGGATACCTTTGCTCCTCCTCGTTGCCCGTAAGATCGATGCAATTAGTAGAGCTATCCTCTGGAACAATGGTGGAGCCATCGTCGCTATCGCAATCATCGCTGTCATCGTCCGCATCACCATCAGTATCAGCGTCACTATCAGTAATATCTTCATCTTGTAAGCATAGATTTCCCAGAGCTGAAACGGCGCCTGCGGTCATCGTCGAATATACGCTTTGGGAACTGGATTGTAAATCATGCCCATGAAGGACTTCAAGCTCAGCGGGATCTTCTTGCGATTGTGCGTCTGAGTCGTCGCCAGAATCCATATCAGTATCTGAGTCAGGGTCTGATGCGGATGAGGAGTCTGAGTCAGAACTCTGCTGCTCATCGTTTGGTCCTGGCGACCCAGGCTGGTGACCTGTTTTCTCATTTGCGTTAGTTGAGACAAATTTCTCAAGAATCTGCCAATCTTCTTCTTGTGCCTCGTGGCCGGGGAGTAGGGGAGCAAGATTTCTGAGCTGCGACAAGTAACTCTCGTGGTCTGTTTTTGGTCTCCGCACAGCGTTGTTTACATCCATGATGAACGTAAAGTCTCGCACCAGATAGTATTTGCCCCTGGCCCCCATCTCTAGCCATTTTGCGAAATCCCAAAATTCTACCGACTTCAATCCTCGAAGACATTGGATATAGTCAAGTCCCTGAAGTGTTCTAAGTGAACGAAACAGCCTGAAATTCGGTTGCTGGTAAATCTTGCCCTTCATAAAATGTATGACACTTCGCGTCTCATGTTTACGACGCATATACTCTTTGCAGGACTCATGCAAATGGACGCCAATGGTTTGAAGTCGCCTTGCTTCAGGAAGATACAGCAAGGGCTCTGTACGACGGGAAATAAATTTCCCTCGTTGATTAGGCTTGTAGGTGAGCACCTGTGATCCAATCCATAGAATCTCGATGTGTTGAACACGCTGAAGTTTTGCTCCGATCCCATTCGCAAAGCGACCCTATTCGCCCAGCGAGGAGAAAGCAAATTTGTTTTCACCATAGAAAAGATGGCTACCCCAGAAATTCCAGGTCTTGCAGACAAGAAGCGAAGCAAGTATGACTTGTGGATTTGTTCCGTAGGCGATACTGACTTCGGCTTTCCCAACGTGAAAACGGTGGAACAGACTTTCGTTGCCACTAACATCACGGGGCACTTCGTCAAGCGGATAATAAGGATCTAGCCGAGATATTGCATGGACGATCTCGCCGCCAAAGATAAGGCAATGTTTGAGAATCTCGAATTGTAAACTTGCCGGGAGGCCAACTGCAGGGCATGGGGCTGAGACTTGTTCCTGAGAATTGTGATTTGGCAAATCAAAGCCAGGTTCGCTGGTCAAGGGGTCGGGTTGGTGTTGGGTTTCATCTGCCGTTGGTGCCCTCAGTTTCAGGTATGGATGAAGATTGCGGAGATTTGGCGACGAGTTTCCCTCACAGCAAGCCAATTTGTAAACCTTCATCCAATCTTCTGGGATAACTTTTTGTTTTTTAATGCGATCGGGCCAAGTCTTGAATTTGCCACTAGAGTTAGCACCTGAAAAGTCAATCAGGAGGCAAGGGTTCTTTATGCTTACAGCAGTGTGTCTCTGCCTGCCGCGGCCTTTCAGTTTTTCAATTTCTTCCTTGAGTTGCGCAATCTTGTGATCTCGGTTTTTAATCTCATGGAGCAGCCCTTTCTTGTCCTCTTCAAGATAGTAAATCTCTCTTTTTCTATCATAAGATTTTTCATGCAGATCCTGCCAAGATTTTAAGCAATTACTGGAGGGACAATTTCTCTGGATCTTAAATTCTTCTTCGGCATCCGAGTCGCTGACGTTCGGATCGGACCCTGGGGGGGGGCGACCTGACTCAATGCTAATGATACTCGATGCGTCGTCTTCTTCATCGGCATTACCTTCGTTAAGAGAGCTGGCATTCAAAGCCGGATCCGCGACGGAAGTGGCATTTGCCTCAGGGACGGAGACGTCCATGTCAATACTTTCGTCATCTGCCACAAGCTCTTCGCTACCTGCTTCGTCAGATGTGAGGTCCCAAACGGGAATGTCCTCGTTATCCATAGCAGCAAAGTCAATCCAAGTTGCCGCGACGTAAAAGGCGGAAGCACTTCATCCGCTAAGTAGATTAGTAAGTAAATGTTTAATACTTAGCCTACTAGAGAAGAATCATGGTGACGTACAAGTAGAAGAAGAATAATAATAATAATGTTATCAAATGCTCGCATTAGTTCAGAATTTCGGATAGGCCAAAGGTGCTTTGCACAGCAGGGGTGCATGTGCTTCAGCAGAGGGGTGTGTGGAGAAAAGAAATGGAGAAGCAGGGGAAATGGGGGGGTGGTAACAATAATCAAGAGACAAAGTTCGGAAGAAGGAATATCCGCACGCGCTCCAGTGCTCATGGGCACGTACCAGGTTCCACAGTAAGTACCTATAGTATGTATCTAGCACCTAATAGGTACCTAGGTACTCCGTACCTGCTTCAAGAAAGATGAAGCAGAAATGCAAAAATGCTGATTATTGGTACCTACTACTAATGATGGGCTGCAGATTGGTAAAAATCAATGGCCTTTGCCAGCAGGCAAAATACACTACTGCTATCAATTACACACTATGTATTGCAGGGGTTATTTGTGCAGCGATAACCGGATTTGCGCCTCATTTACGCAGCGTTTATCATCATCACTGCCGCCCTTTCAGAACGTTGACACTCTAGGGTGGCTGTAGAGGAACCAGCCTGTAGCCAAAAATTGAACCGACCCAAGCACTTCAGTTTCTTCACCACTATGTCAGTGTATACTGGCGGCAGGGTTTTGGATTATAGGACATGGTGTGCGTAAAAGTGAACAAACCAAAATACGAACCCAAGTACAAATCTAGAACACAAGGCGGTAATGTTGGTCAAATGATGATATTGAATCAAGCATATTGCATATAGTAATAGCTTGCAATCGGAGCAGTAAACCTAGATAAAGGGACTTTACTATTGTCATTAGGACACAATGATTATGATTATCGGATTTAGTCATAATAAAGGTTAGTATTTAATTCGTATCATACTGTAGGTACCCTAGCAGGATCATTAATCCAGTCTTTTTAACTTTGAAGTACACTAGCGCGAATTTGTATATGTAAGCAGGCTGTGTACGTAAGTGCGTGAATACGTAATTAACAACTGTAGCCAAGCAAGCAGCCAAGCTAAAGACCATGGTCATGGGCGGCATCTCCTCCACGACCTCGACAATATTCGCGTTCGACTTCGCCACTACAAGGACGTAAAGCCCTTCATTAACGCTCATAGGCCGCTCACCAACCGCACGTCACCTAAAACTGGCGAAGAGATCGACTGTTGACCTTGCCTCAATCTCAAACGGTGCCTGTTCGACGCCGTTTCTACGATCCCTCACCCCACGCTCGTCGCCCGCAACTTCATCCACTCGTGACAGATTGGCTCAGCCGCCCGAACTAGAGTCCCGGTCAGCCTTTATCTAGAGACCCTCGGGGTTTCCCTTGTGGTAAAGTCTTCAGATCTTCCTACAATTTTGCAATCGCTTGTGGTTGGAGGCGCTCCCACTCCTCAGTTATCTCTCTCCCTGTTTTTGGGTTGTCGTGTGTATTGCGACATAGCCTTATCGCCATCCCGGAGTCCGCGCGAGACTTCCATTTCATTGTCCGGCCACAAGCGCCACGTTTTATTTATCGCATTGGACATAATAATCGCCTATCATGTCGAAGGTTATGCGAAGCGTGAAAAATGTGACCAAGGGTTATTCCGGTACCCAGGTCAAGGTCAGAGAAGGTTTGGCGCAATACTCCTTACATCCTGCGCAAGTCATTTGGGACTAATCCTCTTTTTGTGCAGCAACAAGTAATGATCCATGGGGACCGACGGGCACACAGATGAGTGAGATTGCTCAGATGACGTTCAACACGTATGTATTTGTCTTGATGCCCCGCCTATCGGACATCGGCTAACATAACCATCCTTCAGATCGACTGAGTTCTACGACATTATGGACATGCTAGACAAGCGACTCAATGACAAGGGCAAAAATTGGCGGCACGTTCTCAAGGCCCTGAAAGTTCTCGACTACTGCCTACACGAAGGCTCAGAATTGGTTGTGACTTGGGGTCGTCAGAACATCTACATTATCAAAACACTGAGAGAATTCCAATATATTGATGAGGAAGGCCGTGACGTTGGTCAAAATGGTACGGCTGATCCCTCGTACTAAAATAGCATGTACTGACAATTAGAAGTCCGTGTGGCTGCGAAAGAACTCACTGCACTCATTCTCAACGAAGAGCGACTACGAGCGGAACGGAGTGACCGAAAGTCTTGGAAGTCTCGTGTGACTGGCTTGGAAGAATACGCACCACAGCAAGCCGAACAATCTCAGCGCCGACCACGGGAGAGGCGGGCCCCAGCCACTGAGGAGGAGGATGCCGAGTACCGGCTGGCTATTGAAGCCAGCAAGTATCAGGAGGAAGAGGACAAGAGGATGAGACAGGGTCGGGTCGAGGTGACAGACGACGATGATCTGGCTAAAGCTATCAAACTCAGCCAAGAAGAGGAAGAAAGGAGACGCCGTGAGCTGGAAGAAACCAACGCCTCATCTCTGTTTGACGATGACATCCCGCGAACGACACAACCGCAACCCACTGGCCTCAATCATGGATATCAGCAGGGCAATCCTGTCGATTTCTTCGCCAATCCTATTGAACAGCCCGGAATGCAAAACCAGCCTACTGGATATATGACCAATGCCTATACCGGATTCCAGCAGCCACAACAAACGGGTTGGCAACCAAACTACAACAGTGGCATTGGCACAGATAATTATCTTTCGGTGCCAATGGGCAACAATCAGCAGCAGCAACAGTTGGCAAACCAACAGCAACTTCTCCAGCAGCAGCAGTTTGCACAGCTGCAGTTGCAGCAACAACAGCAGCAACAACAGCAGCAACAACAGTTGCAGTTACAGTCTCCACTACCATCAGAACCAGCCCTGCAGCCAGGAAGCAACAATCCTTGGGCTACAACTAGCAATCAACAGAATCAACAATCACTCAAGCCGACCCCCACCGGCTCCAATAATCCTTTTGCTCAGTTCAATCGACCCCAGTCCGCTCGGCCAACAACCTCTTCTTTAGGTTCTCTGCCTGAGCAGAAAACGTTATCGACATTTAACCAACCACCGCAACAAAACGCAGTGACGTTTAGTCAACCACAGCAGTCTTTCAACCCTCCACAGAAAGAGCTCAGTGAGCATGAGATTAAATTGAATGCATTGCTGGCATCTGGCGACGGTATGGACACCTACGGCAACACAGGAGACTTGCGTATTCCTGCCCAGCATACAGCCCCTGGTACCTTTGTCAATAGCGCCGGTGCGGGTCTCCAACGCTTGAACCAAGAGGCAACTGGCAACAATCCCTTCCTGCGACAGCAGTTTACAGGCATGCCTAGCCTCACATATGGTGGACAGCCCTCAAACCCTCCAGGGCTCGCTGGTTCAGGCAGTAATAATCCATTCGGGGGCCAGCAGCGAACACAACAACAGGGTCAAGGACACGATCTCATCCAGTTCTGATTACCCCTTACTTTTATTTTTATTTTTTACATCATTTTATTTGGCCCTATTTCGAGACACTCCAAAACCCTACATCGACCGCGTGATTTTTTGTTTGTCTCTTTCGCAGAATCATACCTCACCTCACAATGAGGACAAAAATGCTTCCTTCATGATGGCTGTGTTGCAGGTCTCAGCATGTCTCTTACAGTACTGTTGGATTGGTGGAAGTTTTACGGAGGGGACAAAGAGTTGCGATGGAATAAGAATCGTCTTTTTACAGGGTCATATGTAGGTTATCTAGACAGCGCGCCTCCCCCTCGATCCAACTTCCCAGTCCGATTTCCATTTCGATTCAAAATGATTTATATTTTCTTCTCGTTAAGTGTCGTAGCCGAAATGCATCCGCTTATCCCAGAGCGTGCGCTCATTTTCCAAGCCAATCCAGCGGCTTAACCTTGTCTCACGGTCCCTGTGTACATTAACAACAGGTGTCAGATGTTGCAGCTCCCAGTCGATTCACATATAGTTTTTCTGTGCCTATTAGGTTGCCTGCTGGGTTGTCCTATCAATGTCTGTGTCGCCATTGTAATGTGTTGTGTCTACATCTCCCGGATGGTGTTGATGGAGGTAAACAGAACTAGATGTTAGATGTGAATTACTCGTACTTTTTTCTTTTCAATTTTGAGGTGGTTGGTATCGGTATGGGCCATCGGTTGTGCTTTGTATTGGGCCGCATCTGCGACCACTTTGCTCTGCCGAAAGGCAGCCTATCCTGCCTCCTCCATCATTTGAATGAATTCCTCTATGTTGACGCCGCCCTTGCCATCGTGATCGAGATGTTCTATCATGCTTTTGATCTCTTCATCTGACATTGTGCGCTCTTCTTTGATATCCTGGGCAAGATGTCGCATATCGTCAAGAGATATGATGCCGTCTTGATCATAATCAAACATGTTGAAGACTTTCATTGCCTCCTCACGTGGATCTCGGTTGGCTATGAGTTTGGCGGCGCACATTCTGAACTGGTCTGGGTAGACGTGAAGACGGTTGACTGGACAGCTGTGCGGATCTTGCCAATCTGGAGGTATTGAGCCGTACGTCTCTAGCTCTCTGAAGTATTCGGGTTTGGACATGTCAAAACCTAAAGCGGCCAAGGAGTGCCTAAACTCGTAACTGTTTAACCACCCCTTCTTCTTCATATCCATCAAGTCAAACTAGGAGTGCTGTGAGCTCAAGCCATCGAGAGGCACAAATAATAGTAATCTCGTGCTGACTTACGACTTCGTCCATGTGTTCCCGGTCCTCGTCTGCAACTGTTGCATAGTCCTGGTTAGCTGCTAGCTGTTGCGCAGCTTGGGGCCGGTGCTGATTGGATGAGCCTTGAATCTGTCGCGAGGAGAAGGGCGGTCTGGGTGTTGTGTGGGAGTTCATTTTTGTGACGGGAGTAGCCTCTGGCGCTCCCAAAGCTATTTAGAAAAATGGGTATGAACCGAGGGCAAGAGAGCATGTATTGAGCCAGCAATTCGACTAGCAAGATGCGGAATTTGAGTGTAGTTGCAGTGCTGCAGGTCTATTGTAGACACTTAATCGTGTGTAGGAATAACCATTCGGGCGTCTGCCAGTGGACTCGTGCACTGAGATGAGTAACGGCTGTTTGAGTGGACAAGGAAGGAAGAATTCAGGAGTGACAAGATGCGATGCGATGCGACGCGACGGCCGCTCAACGCGCGCTCTTGGGTGCTTCGGGGTGCAGTGGGTGGCCAAGCCTGGCGCTTTCGAGGGACTTGTTGACAGTAGCACAGCCTTGACCCGGTGTGTATACCTGCTAACCAAGTATCTTGTAGGCAGCAGCGCAGGCAGCATTGACTTGCTTAGCAAGTAGCCAAATGACTGCTTTTGATTGGCCTGAATTAGTCATCGTTAGCTTCTCAGCCAATAGGGCCCAAAATTTTGGGCTGAGGCAGCAACCCCGTGTGGCCGACTAGCAGCAACCAGACACGAAAAAAGCTGGCTGGTAGATGAAGACCTTACCTGAGCCGACCTATCTCATTGTTGCTACCTGCTCCCACGGGTACTCCATCGTCACCAGGTCGAGGTGATAAAAAGGGCGCGCAACCCTATCGCCTCTTTGCGCTGCTCGACACGACAGCGTCTCGTTCTTTCATTTTCTGTTCACCTTACGTCTCTCCTTGGCCGTTTAAAGGGTCGCCACCCGTCGCGACACTCCGTCATCGTGGTCCTACCTAGACGGACTTTGTCCCTGGTGCGCGCGCTTCTCCTTGCTCCAAGACACCTGGCAGCTTGGAGCTCCTTATCCGAACTTGAGTTTCTCTATCGAATTGGACTTCACATGCGCACATACTGGCCCATTTTACCTGGATCTTCTCTTTACTGCCAGATTGGCTGCTGGCTAGGATCCCTCTCCTAGGCACGCGACAAGCCACTTGAGAGGTCATCTTTAGGGGAATCTACTCCCGCAACACCCCAACACCAGTAACCATGTCGTTCGGTGGCGGTGGATTTGGAGGTGGCTTCGGCCAAACCAACAATCAACCGTCAGGTGGTTTTGGTGGATTTGGCTCTAACAACACCGCCAACAACAGCACGACAGGTTTGCTTCCCCGTCTTAGTTCGAACTATTGCCATGCCGTAGATACTGATGAGCTCCCGATTAGGTTTCGGTTCCAACAATGCTGGTGCGTTTGGCTCAACCAATAACACAGGTGGCGGTTTGTTTGGAAACAACAACAATAACAACAATACTGGTGGCTTCGCATCCGCTGCGGGTAAGTCTTCACTTGACAATCTGAGGCACACAACTATCCTTTGCTATATCTTTCCTCCTTGCATCTCAATTGACTATCACTGACAAGGTTACAGGTGGGTTTGGAGCAAACACTACTGGCGGTTTTGGCAAACCAGCATTTGGCTCTACTACTAGTAGCACCACCCCCGCTGGCGGTCTTTTTGGATCATCCAACAACACTGCCTCAACAGGATTTGGTGGATTCGGTGGAACGAGCAATACAGCCTCAGCTTTTGGAAGCAATACTGCCAACACAACTACCGGAGGGATGTTTGGCGGCAACAACAAGCCCGGATTCGGGGCTACGAACAACACAGGAGGCTCCTTATTTGGCGGCACTAACAACGCCAACACCAGTAACACTAGCACCGGAACTGGTTTTGGAGGATTTGGAGCTACCAATACACTTGGTGCTGCTGGTACAGGAGACCCGCCTGGTACAGGAGGTACCCCTTTTCAGGCCTTCACCGAGAAGGAGGCGAACAGCAGCTCGAACCAAACCAATTCCTTCCAAAATCTCATATTTCAGGATCCTTACAAGAAGTGGTCAGCCGAAGAGCTCAGGTTGGCGGATTACGTGCAGGGACGGCGTCATGGCAATGCTAGCGGGGCTGGCGCGTTTGGCGTGAGTTCGGGGTTTGGTGGTGGTTTTGGTGCCAACACCCAACAGCAAAACACTGGTGGATTTGGCGCAACGCCGGCAACTGCTACAGGAGGTGGCCTATTTGGAGCTGGCAACACTAATACAGCCGCTGCTGCTACGAGCTCCGGCTTTGGCCAGACTGCAACTGGAGGCTTCGGCAACATCAACAACAATGCTGGTGGTGGATTATTCGGTGCCGCCAATAAACCTGCTGGCGGTTTGTTCGGCGGCAATGCGCAGCCTCAACAAAGCGGCGGCTTATTTGGAAACAAAGCCGCTGCGACTGGCTTTGGTGCCTCGACCACAAATACGACAGGCGCATTCGGCGCGACCAATACCAATACAAACACAGCCGGGGGCTTGTTCGGTGCCGGTAATCAACCCAAACCCCAGGGAACTGGGTTCAGCTTCGGTAACACGGCTACCAACACAGCCGGTGGTGGTCTTTTTGGAAACAGCGCGGCAAATAACACTCAAGCGACAGGCGGTCTCTTTGGAAATAATGCCGCGGCCGCAAACAACAACACGGCTGCCGGTGGCCTCTTTGGGAACAATAACGCTGGCAATGCACAAGCTGCCGGTGGACTCTTTGGAAATGCCAACTCTAACAGTAATGCGGCGGGGGGTGGTCTTTTTGGCAACAACCAAGCAAAGCCAGCGACTGGAGGCCTTTTCGGCTCCAACACTGCAGCTCCCAACAGCGGAGGTGGCCTGTTTGGAAATGCCCCTGCCCAGCAGCAGAACACAGCTGGCTTTGGTGCTGCCGCGAACACGGGCGGTGGTCTCTTCGGCGCAAAGCCTACTACCGGCAGTCTCTTCGGCGCAAGCACCACGGCTCAGAATACTGCCGCGGGGGGCACTGGGTTGTTTGGAGGTCTTGGATCGAACAACCAGGCTCAGCAAACTACTGGCAACGGAATGTTCGGATCAGCAAACCAGCAGCAAAAGCCAAGCATGTTTGGTAACAGCACGCAGGCAGCAGGCGGCGGGCTCTTTGGCGGCCAGAACACTCAGAACCAGGGATCTTCACTTTTCGGCGGCAGCACCAACAATCAACAGCAACAAGGCAATGGTTTAGGTGGATCTTTTCTCGGTAATTCACAGCAGTCTAATAATGCTCCTCAAGGTTTGACTGCCAATCTCAACGATGTTTCTGCCTACGGATCGCCGTCCTTGTTTTCTAGCGTTGGAGGAAATGAGGTTCCCAACCCAGGACCTCTTGCCACACCTTTGAATGGCGGCTCTAAGCCACGAAGAACCTCCATTCTTCCAATGTACAAACTAGCCCCTGCCTCTGCCTCGCGCTTCTCTACTCCCCAGAAGAGAGGTTTCGGGTTTTCTTATAGCAGCTATGGCACTCCAGGTGGCAGTCCAGCAAGCATTACGAGCACCCCCAGCTCTCTCGGTCGGAGCTTGCTCGGTGCAAGCAACGGCGGCGGCCTTAGCAAAAGCATGTCTGTGAGCAATCTTCGCCGAAGTTACAACACTGAGGATAGCATACTTGCACCTGGAGCTTTCTCTTCGAACGCTGGTGCACGCTGGTACGGCAGCACTGGCTCGAAGAAGTTGGTCATCAATAGAGATATTAGAAGTGATCTGTTCACCACCCCTCAAAAGGATAAGCCGTCATCAGATCTCAACACTAGCCAACGGAAATTGTCAAAACGCGTGAGCTTTGACACAAGCAATGTTGAGGTAGAGGAGGCAACTCCTGTGCGACCTGCTTTACCCGCCCCTGAGGACACACCCGGTTCTCAGTTTGAAGAAACACCCCGCCAGAACAAGTCCAGCAGCACGGCCAATGGATCCAAATCTCCAGACTCGGATCAAGCCAAGGGCAAGGAACTGACCATTGTTCATGAAGAAGACACTTCTGCCACTCCGGAAGCCCTGCCCAGCACCGGTTTCGACAATGCTCCCGGAAGGTATTGGATGCAACCAAGCAGGGAAGAGTTGCAAAGCATGAATCGTGTGCAACGACAAAAAATTGATAGATTCACGGTTGGACGAGAGAATGTAGGATCCATCACTTTCAAAGTCCCTGTCGACATAAGCGCAATCGACCTGGATGAGCTTTGCGGCGGCATCATTCAGCTGGAGCCTCGGTCAGCAACAGTCTACCCAATTGCTGCAAAGAAGCCTCCAGTTGGCAAAGGTCTCAATGTGCCTGCTAGAATATCCCTGGAGCAATCTTGGCCTCGTGGGGGCCGCGACAAGAGAGTTTCGAATGATCCCAAACGCTTCAATAAACATGTTGAACGGCTCAAGCGAATTGTCGACACCACCTTTGTGAGCTATGACATGGAAACCGGCGTCTGGATCTTTGGCGTCGAGCACTTTACTACGTATGGCCTGGATGATGATGACGATTCTGATGAGGAGATAAGCACTGCTGCAATGGAATCTACACCATCACCAGTGATCCCCAAGTCTTGGGCTTATGAAGTCCCTGTCCCCGCCGCAATAGATGACGTCGCTAACGAGCGACGTGGGTTGCCTGGAACGTTCGATCAACATGATGATTTGTATGAAGATGAGCGCACTAGACGGCAGTCTTTTTTAGGGGATAGCTCCGCGGATTCTGCGCCACAAAATGTCAAACTGTCATTGGAGAATGAGTTCACCAGTGACATGGATGCAGAATATGATATGTCCGAAGATGAAGACATGACGAGGTCTTCCGTCGGACAACATCTTGCCGCGGAGCACGATGACACATCGTCCGAGGGTGGCCAGGATACCAAGCGAGGTACTCCTGGTGGCATTCTCAGAGCTAGGATGAGAGCTATGAAGGATTCGATTGGTCCTGTCAGGCTAGAAGTCGCCGATGGTGACGATTGGATGGAGATGCTTCGAAAAACTGTCAGCCCCGTGAAGCGAGATCGCCACGTTCTCAGAGAAGAGAACGAGTCACCTTCACGACAGAATGGGCGCCTGGTGACATTTGATGGTGAGGATGCCAATGATTTTCGAAAAACATCAATTTGGGGGAGGAGCCCTTCTAAAGCCGACAGATCGGAAGCATTCTCGGCCAGCACCAAGCAGCCGGGCATGGATCAAGGGCGTGGTTTTGCGACTAGCATTGACTTGATGAATTCACTGTTCGAGAAGCCTAAGACCAAACCGGCGCGTCAAAATTTCGATTCTTCTCTGCCTTCCCAAGGTTTTCCCAAGGTCGGTTCCCTTATTGTTTTGTGAACTTGTTTCTGTTCTCCCACAAGATTGATGGGCTGGGTGGCGACTTATGTATTTATCACTCCAATATGAATTGACTGAAAGCTAAATAATTTTCCATCTCTGTAATAGTGGCCCTACGAAAGACAAGACAAGACATTAGCAATTGATGAAGCCGAGCGGGCATTTCACAACGCTTCACGCCCAACCTGGGGTCCAGATGAAACCCTTGTGGTGACCCGGCTGCTGGACACCCATAATAATCATTTGCGCCGCTCAATGCGTGATTCCACAGATATACTTGCCTTCCAGCGGTCCAGTATCCAGACTGAACGCCAAGAACTACGTTTAGCAAAGTTCTCTACAGAGGTATGGCAGTCTCTTTGTCTGCAGAAAACGACCGATGTTCCCACTAGCTAACGAAGAGCATGTAGAGCTCCAAGAAGTTACTCCGTGCGCAAGATGAGTTGACCGAAATCACTTTAGTGGATGGTGTCCCTCATGGGCGACTTCAAACCACGAATTTGAAACAGGTCTTTCATCATCAGGATATGAATGACCCAGCCAACATACACGAAAAACATGTCTGGGAACTAGCTAGCATTCTGTTTGATGACATTGGCAACTCCAGCTCGGTTGAGCCTAGCAACTTGCTTCGAAAGAGCAAACTATCGCAATTCTGGACCGATTTGGTCGAACCAGCCTCAACAACAACGATTGGGCTTGCTGGTACCAGCGAAGAAAAAGCAGTCGCTTGCTTGGCCGGACACCGTATCACTGAAGCCTGCAAATACTTGCTGGATGGCAAAAACTTCCGTCTAGGCACATTAGTACCACTCATTGGCACAAGTGACGAGGCTAAACGGGACATGAGGGAGCAGATCAAGGCATGGCACGACTCGACAATGCTATCTGAGTTTTCCGAAGCGATACGTACCATCTGTGAGCTTCTTAGTGGAAATGTGTGCGTCTGTGAGGGCTTGAAGGGCGTTCCCGTAGAAGATCGCGTTGATTCGTTTGTCATCTCTCGAAAATTTGGCCTCGATTGGAGACAGTCTTTCGGTCTGCGTCTATGGTATGCTATTGCCAACCAAGAGGATGCCTCCGTCGCGGTGAGGAGCTTTCAACAGGATATTGAGCAAGACAGGGAAGACCTACCACGTCCTTGGTACGCCGAGCAAGGTATCAAATCTCTTTGGAATGATGAGGATTTCAACAGCCGACAAGATTTACTATGGGGGCTATTGCAGTTGTATGCTAACCAATCCGCCGACTTGGAAGCCATTCTGCGGCCTGAGAACTCCCAGTTATCACCGCTGGACATGAGGCTTTGTTGGCAGTTGGGGCTGGCACTCGAGTCTACTGGTAGAGTGTCTTATGGTGAAAAGGGGGAGGAGAAAGCCGATGCGGTCACAATTGCCTATGCCGCTCAGTTGGCAAGTGCGGGCGAGTGGTTGGAGGCAATCTTTGTTCTCTTACATCTTTGTCAACCCAGGGCACGCAAAATGGCCATTCAGGAGTATCTCTGCCGTCATGCTGGCCTCATTGGTCCCGAGTCTGGGCCAACGTTTAGCACTCTGACCGAGAAATACCGCATTCCTGCCACCTGGGTGTGGGAAGCGCTCGCGCTGTACATGCGAAGCGTGAAGACAGACCCAGTGGCTGAAGTACAGTGTCTTTTGCGAGCCGGATCCTATGTGGAAGCACATCGGGTGCTCGTACAGCAGGTGGCGCCGCAAGCCATCATTGAGCGTGACTATGGTACCTTGTCATCGCTGCTGTCACAGTTCCAGGAACAGCAAGAGTCGATTACAGAATGGGCATCAGGAGGCGAGATCTACAGCTTCTTCCTAAGGCTCCTGCAACACCGAGCCAAGGGCGAGATGGCACCACCTGCACTCCTCGACCGTCTTTTGGCAGGCCTCAATGCCATGCATGACAATGGCAGCAATGCGGAGGTTGCGAGATTTGCTGCAGTATCTGACATGGCAGATGAAACTGCCAAAGAAATTGTAAAACTGACGAAGCAGAAGCAGGTGTGTATTCATTATCCCTTGGAAATGTGTCATTTTTCTTCTCTGGACGCTATACTAACTGGGTAATTCAGGATATGGAACTTCGGTCTAGAATTTTGCATCTGCCACTCACGCAGGATCGTTTATTGGCTTACTCAGTTGACCTTAGTTTGGACCGGTATAGAGAAGTCATGTCGCATTAATTTAAGTAGTTCAGGGAGGAGGGCTTTTACGCGAGAACTCGGGACGAGAGTGTAATGAGCTTGTATAACCACGGGAGAGGGACATTATCTTCCATTTTTCATTTTCATTTTCAAGGCAAAGGCGCATTTCTCCCTCTGATGTCTGTTGTGAAAGTTTTGATGAGGGAGATGCAAGAACAAAACACGGGGGACTTTTTGTAGATTAATAGTGAACTAGATAGATAGGTATTGTGCGCCGAATGAAGCAGGGAAAGGAGAGAGAAACGTTGTTGTACTATGCGCCCTATATGACAAGTGATTGGTGATGTTTTGATTTGCAAAATAACGTAGCACAAGAGGTTTTCACCCATGGGATGACTCTCTATCAATGGCAACAAAGATGGCTAGTATTGATACCGTGCCACTTCCCATCTCTATAAGCATCTATGGGTAAGGATGCCGTGGGAGCGGTGGGTGGGAGCGGAGAGGCGCCAAAACCTCGGATCGGAATGCCGACAACTGTCGGTTCGGGATGGATGGGGGTTTTGTTTCGAGCTTTTCTTGCGTAATGACACTGGCAAAGTTGCACATGTGTTCAGTCTAAAAGCTACGTGGTCCTAGAACGAATACGGCAGACAGCGCATGACCAGCCAATTGCCCGCGCCATGTCCAGGCCCAAGAACTGGCCCGAGTCAATGCCCTATCTCAAAGCGCCTCTGCACGGCAAAGACCTGAGCAAGGCTCAAATAGAGACACTGCGGACGAGGCCGGCATCAGTGCCTAGCGCGCCGGCCTCGGCAACACAGACACCCTCAGCCGTGGTCAAGATCCAGACGATCCGCGAGGCGAGCCACCCAGCACACGGGCAGCACGGCCTCTTTGCAGCGCAGAACCTCAAGCCAGGAGCCCTGATTGTGGCTTACCTGGGCCGGGTGCACGGCGGCGAGGGCGAGGGCAACAGGGGGGAGAGCGATTACGACTTGTGGCTGGACCGCGAGGCCGACCTGGCAGTGGACGCAGCCAGCGAGGGCAACGAGGGGCGGTATGTCAACGACTATCGCGGCGTGCGGGAGCGGGCGAATGCGGAGTTTGGGCCGGTGTGGTGCGAGCGATGGGGCCAGCTCTGCATCGGCATCTGGGTCATGGGTGGGAAGAAGAACGCAGCGGGGATCAAGAAGGGTGAGGAGATTCTGGTGAGCTACGGAAAGGGGTTCTGGGGGGAGCGGCAGAAAGAGGGGGGTTGACGATGGATGTCGATCTCTTGATCCTAAAATTCTGATTCTAAATCAGATTTTTTTTTTTGGATGGATCCTGATCTGTGACAGCGTAACTAGTTGCTGCTCTGAAGAAGTGGCTTGAGATCGAAAGATCCTTGATGCACCTGAGAGATCGCGGCCGAGAAATGACGATGAGTCCTGCAGGAGATGCGTGGGAGGGGATGTGGAGTGGAAAGGCCATGAAATAATATGCACATTGTACAACACATTTTTTTCCATAGCATGGGTTCCTGGTCTAGCTGAAGTGAGATGTATGTATCTATGTATGTATGTATATATTCGAAGCTTTGTACTAATTACCTTGCCAACTTACAATTCAACATGGACCAGGGTGAATGAATCTCTATGCATTGGGGGGTGTATGACCTACCTAATTTCAAGATACATTCATATACCCGTACTTTACAGTACTCGCACATTGATTTTACATCAACTACTACGTAGAGGATGCCCATAGACAGCGATAGCCGGGTGTCGTCCTTGAGACTTCTGTCATGGGAAGGGTAGATAAGGAGGTAGTTAGGGAGCGGAAAAAACATCGAGAGAGACAGGGCAGTCAGACGATGAGCGAATGCAAGGCCTCCCCCCACTGGTTGACATGCGTCTTTTTTAACCGGTGTTTCTCTTTTGCTGACATGTCTGACTTGTTGGTAGGTATCTCCCAATCGATGTTTATTCTGGCTCGTCGATTGTGTGTCCTGCCTCGTAATTACAATGCAGAGCCGTGTTGCTAGTAGTAGACAAGTGTGTAAGTTCAAGTTTATGTGATTTAAGTGTGTCCCTGTGTGGCGTTTTCCCCATCCATCTCATTTTGACATGTCGGTGCTAATATGGGATGCTTTCAGCTTGTCACTGCCTGCATCGATGAGCACCAAGCCATGATTGATTGGATATGTTTTCGTCTTTTTTTCTTCTTCTTCTATTTCCCGTGTCTTTCTCTCTCTCCCTTTTTACGTACATTCCAACGTACGTGCATGCATTCAAACACATACACAACGTGTCTTGTTGGGTTATGGCATGTGGTTGAGAGAGAAACAAGAAGAAAAAAAAAAAAAAGGCGTCAAGTCAATTGCTGGATTTGACATACTGTACTCGTAGGTACTTTGTACAAGATGGGACGAACGCCGCTTTTGGGGGTGGCAGACGTCGCGGATTGGCTGCAAGAAGAGAACGGAAGAGTTGGCGCCCGAGACAGGGCGGAAGAACCCCCCTGGATGAGGCGTCTTGACAGCAGCTAACTGGTAGTGACAGGGGGGCGGATTGCTACTGTTCATGTTCGGTGGGTAAATGATAATGTATCTCTCTGGTGGCTTCTTTTTTTTCCCCATCCAAGTTCACATAATCAATTAAGTGGGTGGGCTGCCGCCTCAACCTCTTTCTCACCACTCTGACCGCTTACACCTTAATTATGGACTCACACAATGCGGCTCTGTGGGTTGTCAGCCAGCCCGAGTCCTCCGAAATCCCGTGGATTGTCGGCCGCATTGCATTGCCGCATGCTGCCGATGTTGATTGCTTCATGTCGATACTCATGCCGATGCCCGTATGAGCGCCAGTCATCTGGATTACAGGCATCTTACCCCGGCACGCCACCGAGTTTCTACAGTTGAGCAAAGGCGTCAAGCCTCAGCGATCTGTTTGTTGTTATCATCAACATGGTCATCTTACCATCCACCACGATCCGTTATTGTATCTGAAGGTGTATGGCATTTGGCTCTAGCTACTGGCCAACGTTCAATCTCACAATGGTTCTTTGGCCGGGTATTTCATGTTTGGTTTTCAGCAATTTGCCATGCTATTTCCATATGAAAACCCAATTTATCATGGAATACAGCCAGGTGTATAGCTTCTTTACTTGTAACCTGAGAATTGGCCTATGCAGAGGTTAATAGAGACAGTCTGTAATTAGATGGCGAACTACTAAAGAAACACAACAGCATTATGGCTGTCAACTGCGTGTCAGGTGCAACCCAGTCACTATTAGAGCTTGGTCGTTGCCTGCAACAGCAACATAGGTAGGTATGTGGGTATGACGGCAACTGCGACCGCCATTCACCACCACCTGCCAACTACTTACAGCAGTCCATCGTTAATCCTCCTCCTCCTCCTCCTCTTTTCTTCCTTTTTCCCTCCCTCCCCCATCGTCTGTCAATCCTTGCCCGATGGAGGTCCGAATATCTTCGCACTGGTGTTTTAGCAAATTGTAGCCTAAACACGCACTTGGCCCACGTCTGTTTCCTTATTCGGTAAGCGCTGCCGCCATCCCTGTCGAAAGGCCCTGGTCTGAACTCTGAAGATGCCTGGCCAGAACAGAGACAAAGAGGGTCAGCGACGGCCAGACAAGCGTCAGAGTGTGTCAGAGAGAGTCGAAGAATGGGGAGCATAAGTCAATTGATTTACAAGGCTGCCGGACTTCTCACCGGTCTCTGTGTTCTGCTCCTTCGCTCCCATCATTGGCCTACCTGTTTATCCTAGTAGCTAACATTGCTCCAAAGCACCACATACACGGCATGAGCCTCTCTACATTACCTTGATTCTGGCTGCACCAAATATCAGTACTTCCCAGAGCACCAATCGTTCGTACGACGTGGCCTGGAGCCGCCTATCTATTAACAATAGCTGCTGTAGCTTGTTTATAGTTCTGCATCTTTCATTATTAGCTGCTAGGTCGCTCACCCTGTTCCTCGTCATGGGCATGTCATGTTCATGCCATGCCCCTGTCCTAGAGCCCACGAATATGTATGTCTCGCCTTAACTACAGTAGGATTTATTGGCTAGACGCTTCGAAACATGCACCGGAGGCAGTGGCTCCTCCACTGTGCACAGACTCGTGTGACTCTAGTCCGTACCATCAACATGTTGTTGATATTGCTCTATTATTTTGCGGCATCGATCTTGCCAAACTAGCCCACGCAAGAATGACCAATTAACGATCAATTGAATCTCACAAAGGCACCCTTGTGTGTGTTTGAACCCCGGATGACAGATGTCGATCATGCACCGTTGTCTCACCTGCTACCTCATGGTTCCGTCTTTTTTTGCAAAACTTCTCCATTTCAATTTGATTATCACGCTCCGTCAGTATCTTGCCGTTATAAAACATCCACTTGATTCCCTTTATTTTCCGCCTATTCTACTCATCTGACCTCCCCATTCAAACAGACCTTATAGGTACTGTATATTTGACATCAACATCAGACACCCAAGTACGGCTCAATCCTCTCAAGGAGTTTCTCCGAGAAAGAATCTAGGCACGCTCCATTCTGCCAGTCACCAACTAGCTTAGGGCTGCATTAGCGACCATTCCTACCACTCTCCAAGTTCTTCTCAAACTTTGATCAGTCATCAATCTTATCGCAATACTGTCATAATGTTGGCTCAACCTCACATTGCTTCCCAGCCCTCCCGGCAACATCTCGATTCTCCAGTCTCTACATTTCGGTCGTCTCTAGCCCCCTCACCGTCAAGCAACATGACCAAAGTCTCAGCATCTTCGTCGCAAGAGTCCCCGGGCACGCTGCCACAAGCTCGACTTATTCGCACCACTCACGCGGATGATGGTACATCCATCTTTGCTTCCGACTCTCCCATGCCGCAATTCTTCCCATTTGGGCCTCAGAATACGGCCTTCACTGTTCTCGATACCAGGGCTACTCTTCCAGCAAACAATATGGACCCCACAATTGAACAGCCTGATGCTCTGCCGCGGTGCTCCCCTCAGGGTGCCCTCTTCTGCATCACCGACATCCAGCCCGGCGGTGCTGCCCCTATTCACCGTACTCAGAGCCTTGACTACTGTGCCATCCTGGCGGGCGAGATCGTCATTGGACTAGACGGTGGCGAAGAGAAGACGGCTAAGGCTGGTGACTTTATCGTCCAGCAGGGAGTTAACCATGCCTGGGTTAATCGCTCCTCAGCCACATGTCGGATTCTGTTTGTCATGCTTGGATCTGATAAGGTTCAACTCAACGATGGAACAATTTTAGAAGAGACAGTTTTCTGAGGGTCCATTTTGCTACTTTTCTGTCCTCTTATATCGTTTTTATATAAATCTTGGGTACGAGGTTGCATTCGGTAGGGACTTTTGTTGTTTGGGACGGAATTCGTCTTTTAACCTTTTAAATGAGAGCTATGATGGCAAGGAGTTGGACAGGGGGCATACAGGAAACAGGACGGTCTTGGGTTATTATATCCGCCTCGGAGGAGCGAATCAGACTTCTTAAATTTCAATAAATATCATCAACATCTATAAGAAGACTGCCCAATCCATCCCTAGAGTTGTCCTGATGCCACCGTGGTATTGATTTTTGGTCTTTTCTTTTGTAAAAAAAACATAGGTGTTTAAACTCTTGAAATTCAAATTCAATGAAATTGGTGTTATTGGACAATGAACTACACTTACGGACGTCACTGTGTAAGACTTGATAGATGTTAGCTTCACCAACTCTGCAACTGATATCCCAACTCTAATTCATTTGTCCAAATAATTCGCATTTGTTTTCGGGGAAGCTGTTGCGAACTCTAGAGTCTAACCTGGGTGCGGTAGATTGCCGTCACCGCGCCATACACAGAAATTAAAGGCAACTCTGACGCAGATTATAATAGTTTGCCCCCTCCCCTTTTCCCACCCTCCCTGTGGTATTTGTGAACTGCAATTCCTTGAGCCATAAAGCTTAAGCCAACCCTCTCCTTTTGCGCCGAATCTTTTTCCCACAAAGGTATAAAAGAAGATCCCCGTGTGATACATGATATCCACCTGAGAATAAAACCGCACCAATATAAAAATAAATATATATAATACAATCACTCGTCCTCTCCCTCAGCGTCGACATCATCGTCTGCTTGTGATGTCCCGTCATTATGATCATCGATTTCTTCATCAGATTCCGCATCTGATACTTCTAGTTCCGCCCCTGAATGGTCATCCTCCTGATATCCATTCGTTGCTGGTCTTGCAACACAAACCTGGACTTCATCTTGGATCTGCTCCTCAACGCCCGGCGCGACTTCAGATCCTTGTCCAGCATCTCCAAGTAGCTCAGCATCGCACATGGTTTTCCCGTCCCACCCCGGAGGCATTCCCGGCCCACTAGCGGCGTTACCGTAGTCGGCCTTCTTGGTGCCCTTGGGCCATCGTCCGGGGCCACGGCCTGTGCCGCCGGTCTTGCGCCGTGATGTGTTGTTTCGGGGTCTGCTGGCAGTTGGGCGGCGACTGCTACCCCCTGAGCGCTTCGGTCGAGGTCGGGAGCTGCCACTGCCTGCACGCGAGACGGCTGACCTTGCTCCGCTCTGCCGTGAGCGGTCTGACCGCCGGCTACCACCGACTGGCGGAAATATTTCAAATCGAGATGGAGGGATATTGCGATATGGCTTCGCCCATATTGGTGATTCAGGTTCTACATCCAGCATCATAATATCTTGCGGCTCAGCATTCTCCCTGTCTTCCGGTGCTACCTTTTCGATAGACATGACAGGTTCTGAGGCCGAGTCGCCACTGGCATTTTTTGTTTCTGACGCAACGGATGCTTCGGTTTGGAACGAGATCGCTGCTTTAATCTCCTCGGTAATGGTCATTTGACCCGGTACAGCTTCGACATGTACCTGCAATACCTTTGTCTCATCATCTTCTCGCGGAGCAATAGCAGTAATAGGCGGCCCAAGCTCGAAATTAACGGCATTGCTCCGGCCCATTAGATATGGCGTCCAGGCGAGAGATTTGGCCCTTAGCTGCACATATCCCTTCGCTTCCCATTTGGCAACGTATTGCCGGCAGTACTCCACATCAATCCGGAAAGCATACAGCTTCGTTTGTGGATCGCGTACCAGAGCCCGCAGACCTTCCAGCGCCGCAATCACATCGTCGGGTGTCATGCCTGTGTCGTCTGATATTTGCTTGATGCTAAGCCCATCCTTCTTGTGGTCGTCGTTTCCTATCACGTCCAAAAAGTACTGACATAGCCTCAACCGCCAGTAATTTCGATAGGACACGAGTCCCATATCTGATAATGGCTTCTCTGGTGATCCTGTCTTTTCCTCCACCTTCGTCAGTAGGTACGAAAAGTCGATCAAAAGATTACCATAGCCTTTTCTCTGATGTATTGGCAACGTCAGAATGCATGACACATTGTTCTGGCTACTTGCCCGCTTTTCTTTGGAAAAGTAACCAACGAAGTGGTAGCCACAATCATCATATTCGCAGAGAACATAAAATAGAAATGGCTCGACATCATAATACAACGTCTTGGAACCAAGGAATAACTTAGCCAGAAGACACAAGTTCTGGCAGTAAACGGGGTTTTTTCGCCCGTCAACTTCGAACATGGAAACTGAGCCGTGTCGGTATATTTCATCCCCAGGCGGGTGCTTTGTTGCGCATTTAAGCTTATGACGCCAGGCCACATAGTCCGAATTCATGTACTTTAGGCAAAACTCGCAGATGTAAAGAACACGATTCCTGCTATACTCCGCGGGGTATGGTGCAGCATACCAGGTATCGATTTCCCAGCCTCCAAACTCAATACACTCGATTTGACTTGCATTATCATTAGGCTTCCGCGACTTGCGAATCGGCACATCAGCTTCAGCCTGCATGGCAAGAACTCGAGCTCTCCATTCGTCTTCGGCTCTCTGTTTTGCTTCATCGAATCTCCGTCTGTCCTCGGGTTGAGGCAGCGTCTTCGACGTGTCGGCTTCCGTCTCAGTCAAAATACCACCATAAGGCTTTCCTTTCATGTCCTCGGTCTCTTTATCGAAAAATGAGTAAAATGGTTGAGAGTATACATCGGTTGTGAACGGCGTTGCGAGAATGGAGGCTGGAGCTGGGGCAGGAGTAGGAACTGGCACTGGCACTGGGACGGGGGTAATCACAACGTTGTTGTTAGGTCGGGCATTAGGCGTTGCCATTGGTGTCGGGGGTGGTATGTTACTTGTGGCAGGCCGTCGTCTGTCCCGTCTCCTTCGAGAAAGTATTTCTTTTAGATTTCCTGGTCGAACTTGAATCTTCAAGACCAAGGAGTTGCGAGAGCGCTTCTCGACAACAACAGGCGGTGGACGAGAAACCTTGAGTCGAAGGGCGCGAGAGGTTGTCCTTGCCGGTTCAGCGGACTGTCTGGTATGAAGACCTTCCTCATTGGCAGAGATAATATCATCTGGAATATTCCTTCGCCGTTTCCTCAATGAGCTGGTAACCTCGTTGGGCTCAACAGAGGATGACTTCCTTTTCCCCGGGGACTGTGCGCCACTAGCCGATTCGGTATCGAGAACCGGTTTGTCAAAAGAAGGTTTCGTATCGACATGTATCTTGTCTTGCTCTGTTGTAAGTGAGTCCTCGAGGAGTTGGGACTCGGGTTGAGCATCCCCATCTAGACTGGCACCCTCCCCATCAGGTTCTCCGATGTCAAGCTCAGAGTCACTTGCATTGCAATCAGGACACGCCCAACTTTGGGCCACTAATTATCAAGTCAAAATCAATACTTCTCTGATAGAGCGGAGGTAGTAACTTACCGTTATGTTCGCTCATGGCGGCAGCATCTCTGGCGCATTGCTGGTGAGCTGAGAGCCCGTTAGCCGTGATATGAAGGATTGTTGAGCTGTTAATGCCTTACCATTTTTTTCACACCCATTACATGCTAAGAATGCCTCGAAATCCTCGCTCGGGTCGTCTTCTTCGTCCTGTTTGCAGAACATGCATTTGTGTGTAGGCCCTGTCTCTGATTCGTCTTCTTCGTCTGCTTCCTCGGCTTCCCAAGCAGGCTCCTCGTCCGACTCTTCCGGTGCGCTTGGAAGATCAGAAACCTCGCTGTCCATATCTTCATCATCCGAATCCGCTGAAGCCCCTGGCTTGATCTTCACAGCGCCAACAGCTTCCTCATCATCCACATCATGTCCACCAGGTTCAGGGCTCACTTCATCGTCTTCCTCATCCTCGTCCTCGTCCTCATCTTCGTCTCCGTCTCCATCCCCGTCTCCATCTTCGGTTTGGACATGTTGGAAGTGACCGACCACGATTTGATTGTTAATTAGGTCTCCCTCTTCTTCACCTTCAGCATCCACATCGATTTCCTCGCCCGATGCGTCTCGGTCACTGAGGTCCTCCTCATCTTCGCCGAGTTCTTCCCCCGTGGTTCCCCCACTACTATTCGTTTTCGATTCTGATGCTCTTGAGATCTCTGCGTCGTCACCGGCTGTGTCTGCTGTTTCGTATTCGGCATCCTCGGACAACAGCACGCTTTGCTGCAATTCTTCCTCCATAGCCTGTGCGCTCGCCATCGTTACCGTTGCTCTCGGAAGCTAACCAGACCGAACCACAGTCGCAAGTGTGGCATATCGATTCTAAGCAGTGTTGCAATAGTTCAGAACAAGCGTTGCGGCCAAGTTTTCGGAAGGGCTTCAATGATTGTGCATGGTGTACGTCTACTCGACGCGCTCTGATGTCTACGAGATCTCAGTTTCTGCACCTGTTAGTTTATGATCTACAAGAGAGCTTCAGAAGGTATCATAAACCAACCAAATTGGGATAATTGACGCGCTGACCTCACGAAGGGCCGTAACTGGGATGCGACAATGTATAGCCAGTCGCGTTTCCCACACATGTGTTCCAAAGTGCACGGAGTTTGGCCTTACAGTGCGTGCGCAACCCCAAGATGGCATGACCCGCTTTGTGCATGGCCTGTCTACAGTGGCAATTGTGGATTCCGCTAACTGTGCTTGAGTGTAGGGGATCGGATACCTTAAGCGTCGGCCTCAGGCATCCACTTCTTCAATTGATCCATTCGACATTCGGTTTGATCATGATCCACGAAACGACCTCATTTTGAAGCAACAGGTTCACGCGGCCAATTGATCAAACGCTTGCCACGGCGCACCACCCTACGCAACGAGAATATCGAACGTTATTCAGAGGCTACTTCGAGCCCGCTCAGGCGGCACAACGCAGCCATGCCTGTCCCTTTCGAAACTTTGCTCCCCTATGCCATCATGGTTGCCGTACGTGCTGGAGAAGGACCTTTCGATCTTGGAATTTGGGGAGCTCACATATTATTAGATGTTTGGTGTGACGGGAACCGGACTTGCGGCCTTCAAGACGTGGCAGAATGAGGGCAAGCGACCCCGTTATTCGCTAGATCAGTGGGATAAGGTGAGTTTCCTCGTCATTGGGGGGACCTAAGTTCAAATTCGCTAACCATTACCATAGCAAAGTAAGCTTTCATAGACGAAGCGACACTCGAACACAGAAAACTAGATGCTAATTACCTTCGTCTCTAGTGATGGCGCGTGACCGACGACTTACTGGAACATTGAGGGGACAAATCAACAATCCCGAGGCACCATTAGGATTCGAGTTCAGTAATGCATGGAAGGTAATATCTACCAGGAACTTTTCAGTTGGCTTATTCGATATGCTTACAATGCCACTAGTTGGAAAAACGATACACATAGAGAGTTAATACGAACGAATCGGTTGAACCAACACATCTGCCTTAAAGGGCGCTGGAGTGAGAAGGCGCGCACATTGCGAACATATCAAGCCTTGTGACTATTGTATGGGTCTCTGCAGATAGCAGGTGGAATAGTGAAAATACCACTATCTTTTATGCTTTCAGATGCTGCCCAAAGCCACTCCCCACTACGATTCAAGGACGCAAGGACGAGCTGTTGACTATGAACTAATGACTTATATTGAGATGTCCGGCCGATTCTTGTTCAAAGTCTCTAGGAGTGTACACGCCTGGCACATTGCCTGACTTGACATGTATCCACATTTGATGCATTTGCCGAGTGTTTGCAACGGACCTTGAGTTGGCTCCTTTGATCGGCGTTGCCGTACTGGAAGCTTGACCACGTCTTCACCTTTCTTTGTGCCGTCAGATGTAATCTCAGTCTCAAGGTCTCCCAGGCTGGACTGTTTCTTGAAGTTTGCGTCAATCTGCGCCATCTCATTTCCTGATGTACGTGCGTTGGCAGATCCGCAGCCCCCCATTCCCTCACCTTCATCACACCCGCAAGCCCCTTGTCCCTTGTCAGGCGTCAACCGAGCCATATCCTCTCCACTCCTGACAATATCCAAGATTGCGCTTGGCCGGACCTTCTCCAGATTCTTAATGAGACTTCGCGCTGTCCCTCGGAAGGCCTCGGGACTGTAAATGCATTCGGTACTGAAGTAGTCCAGCTTCTTGTGGTGTGCATAGAGCACAATTTCCTTCTCATATGCGTATTTTAGGGGTTTGCTTCTTTTAACATCGTTGGTTGAGTTACCAGTGACTATACTGGTGCCACGAGACAGTCGGGGTAAATCGCCCCGCAGCAAATTCATGAGAACTGTCTCAGCAACATCGTCGGCATTGTGCCCTGTGACAACATGTTTGACCTCAAGAATCTTGGCACCACGGTCCAGTGCCTGTCGCCGGAAGACACCGCAGTAGGTACAGTTACCTTTCTTTCCGATAGTCTCGACAACCTGGTCCATGGTCCATCCATAAAGCTCGTCGTAGCCAACTATCTGTAGGGGCATTTCATATTGAAGGGCATTCCGCTTTACAGTCTCCAGAGAATCGTCACGATATCCCTTAATTCCCTCGTCGACACTCAGCAGGACCAGGTCAAGCCCATAACTATGTCGCTCGTTCAGTGTCTTGAGAACAGATGCTAGCACAGTGGAATCCTTGCCTCCTGAGGCGCCGATGGCCACTCGCTCCCCTGAGTAGAATAGCTTGGATGAGACAATAGTATGGTGAACCTCGTCTTCAAACACTGCTATGAAGCATTCTTTGCATAGCTTATGATGATTTTTTGGTCTTTTGACGACTGCCTTGCCATTATGGCAGCGCATACACGCCGTAGGAGGCATCTCAACAGGGTTTGGGTAGCGAGGACGTGGCCGATGACTTGATTTTCCTTAATTTCAAGAGCCCCTCCAGTCCAGTGAGTGGGGAATACTTTCAATAAACAGCATTCATGAAACTCAGTCTGTCTTTTTTGAACAGTTTGAAACTCGCGCTTTCTTTCTAAAAGTGACGGTTTCAAGATCATAGAAAAATAGAGAAAAATAGAGAAAAACTTGGCACGAGAGTCCAAGGACCGACCGATTGTGAATACTAATACCTGTCGTAATAGTTTGATTGTCTACAAAATATGAATCGAAGACTACAAGCGCCACAGCGTATGAGCCCCAAGCAAGGCCGATCAGAGTATGAGGTGGAACGAGAAGTCCAAGTCATGTGACGCACCAGCCACACGCTCCGTGCACCCACGGCGAGGTGGGGCACAACCTTGCTTACGGCACCATGAAGCCCTAATTTTCCGCCCACCACCTGAAATCGTCTTTTTCTTTCGTTTCTTTGCAACCCACCACATCTCGGCATCACGGAATTTGTTCAACCAGAACAAGCACCACCACCCAAAGATTCAAGATGGTAAGTTGAAACGAGCCAACCGGACTCTAATAGCCATAGTTTGTGAATCAAATGCGCTTTGCGCAATTGACTCCGTGGTGTCGCTTGCGACCTGCTGGAGATTCCGCCTGGTGTTTATCTTCATGAACCCAGGTGAAGACTTGGCTGGAGACACGATGTGTGCTGAAATATGCCACAACGTGATCTCATTAGAGTTCAGAGAAGACTTCGTAGCTTGAACACCTCGCTGATGTCTTCTTTTCTCAATGACAGCCCCCCAAATCTGGCAAGAAGGTGGCCGCGGCCCCTTTCCCTCAGGGAAAGGCCGGTAAGAAGGCTCCCAAGGTTAGTTGAAACCCCCTCCCTCCCCTCTCTCAATCAAGATTTCCATGAAAACTAAGGCTTTTGCAGAACCCTCTTATCGAGAAGCGCCCCCGAAACTATGGCATCGGCCAGGACGTCCAGCCCAAGCGAAACATGTCTCGCATGGTCAAGTGGCCCGAGTATGTCCGTCTCCAGCGCCAGAAGAAGATCCTTCAGATGCGCCTGAAGGTTCCCCCTGCTTTGGCCCAGTTCCAGCACGTCCTCGACCGCAACACTGCCGCCCAGGCTTTCAAGCTCCTCAACAAGTACCGACCTGAGACCAAGGCCGAGAAGAAGGAGCGTCTCCTGAAGGAGGCCACCGCTGTCAAGGAGGGCAAGAAGAAGGAGGATGTCAGCAAGAAGCCTTACACCGTCAAGTACGGTCTCAACCACGTCGTTGGCCTGATTGAGAACAAGAAGGCTTCCCTGGTCCTGATCCCCAACGACGTTGACCCCATTGAGCTCGTCGTTTTCCTGCCTTCTCTCTGCAAGAAGATGGGTGTCCCCTATGCCATTGTCAAGGGCAAGGCCCGTCTGGGAACAGTTGTTTACAAGAAGGTTCGTTTTTTTTTATTTCTGTTTTTATATCTTTTGCTCGAGATATGAAAATCTTTGCAGAATAGGAATTGTTCAACTAACCTTATATCTAGACCGCTGCCGTCCTCGCCCTCACTGAGGTCCGATCGGAGGACAAGACCGAGCTGTCCAAGCTCATCTCCGCTGTCAAGGATGGCTTCTTGGAGAAGCACGAGCAGGCCCGGAGACAGTGGGGTGGTGGCATCATGGGCCCCAAGGCTCAGATGCGAATTGTGAAGAAGCAGAAGGCTTTGGAGGCTGCTACCAAGATTTAAGCTTTCTAATACCCGCCATTTGCATTGGGTTTTCTAGGGATCAACGGTGTTGCAGGGTTCAGGGCATGAAAAAAATGAATGAATTGAATTTCCAGCTACAGCTGTGTATCCCCAAGCCTCGTCATTGTGCCATATTGAATGTGATGTGTATGTGTGTAAGAACTGTTGCTCGCATGCATACCTTGCCAGGAGATATGGCAATGTATGAACGAACAACACAGTTGTGTCGTTTAGATATTCCAATCGTTGGGTATGCGTGCACAATCGCAGAAGAGCTGAGCAATGACCCGATAATATCAAAGTCAAAGTCTAATCACTTGAATGCTAATAATGATATCCGATTGCAAGCGCTTTGTCATATCTTGGTAGTTGGAATTGGAGTTGAACAGCCATCAAAACTCTTTACCAAAAAATGTATAACTTGTTTCACGAAAGTCTATGTTTCATGGTATTTGGAAGAAGCGAAAACAGCTGGTGCTAACGACTACCAGCTTGGTCAATTGGATGATGTCCCTGGCTAAGTAAGGATAAGGAGTGACAATCGCGTTGAGGTTCAAAGACTAGACACTGTAACTGAGCACTGTCAGTGAAGCATGAAATGGAGTTGGGTGTAAGATGTGAAGATATCGTCAGGAAGACTAGCCTAAGGTTTGGCTGAGATGGAGGTGGCTAGAAAGTAGGAGGGGTATCAGAAACACGATGTCACCAAAACGGCTCAACATCAACATAACTACATAGTTGAAGAATGAAAAGATACCTAACATAGGCTGCATTCACATTTACCATCAGCCTATAACTAAGACGCGAGAGAAAAGAGAAAAATCCTTTGTCATTTGTGGTGTCGCCCTGTTCCAACGCTTCGCCAGATCCCCCCCCCCCTCTGCAAACGCAGGGCATCTCCGGATGTCTTCCGAATGCATCGTGCCCCTTTCATGTGCGTCTCTTAGCGGGCAAACGAGTTCGTATACATCGCAGATCGATTAGGTATGGAAGTCCAATCCAGCTTCCAAAGACCCAAAGCTTTTCCCATTGTAACCACACGATGAGACATTGAAGCCCTGTCCGCGAGCAAAGAGAAAGGCCCACTTGGCCCACGAAACCGGTCGCCGATTATTATGGGCCATCCATATGTCCACACACACACCCACCGTTGCTGACAATTTTCCATTTCCCTTCTTCTCTTTTTAGTGTCTGGATGTAGAGTGGGGGGGCCTATCGGCAGGGAAAAAGATCCTTCGTCTTCATCATCATGCAGCTTTCGGAACCGGAGGCCCATGGAGATGCACGAAAAGCAGATGCAGGAAACCGCTTTAGGATGAAGAATCTTTTCCAGGGGAGTTCCAACAGGGACAATACGTACCTAGGCGAAGACATACTCCGATAGAGTTAGGAAAACCGGAAGTCGCCTCCAGAGTGTAACGAATTGATTGATATCAAGTCGGATAATATACCTCGATTCGATTGAATGATGATAGCAATCCACTCACAAACTCCTTGCACCCTCACTCTGTTATCGTTTGACATGCCCTTGAGTGGCAAAAGCGGCGATTATACTGTATATTGGACTTTTTTTTCTTAAATTAAGGTTTCTCTCGGTTGTAAGAATTATCACGACTAAACCCGACGGCTGTCTAGATCAAATTAGGTTAGCGTGCGCCGGCATTTAGAGTCTTTCAAGATTGCGGAAACGGGCCGAACACTTACACAGTTTCGGAGTAGCCATTGTTCGCACGACTGCCGAGGGAATGGTTTGCTCTTCAGCACAAGAAGAGATCTTTCCTTTATTTTCCTAGCCCGACGAAATCTTTGGTGCTGTAGATCATGGAAAGCGGGATGATCGTGGACGATCACAATAAAGAAATTCTCCAGGCCATCTAGGCTCGGGGCGACAATCGGCACAGACAGGTTCATGCAGAACACTGGACGATGTTGCCACACTTCCCAATTGCTATGGCGAGAGAAGGCGTGTTCGCAGTGGTGGATCGTCAGTGAAAATGCCTGTGTCTGTGAAAGCGCCTGTAACTCTGGCTTCTGTTTAGCGTTCGGAGAGGGGCTTCTAGGGCGCTTCAGGGGGGGGGCGCCGGCTCAAGGTCAGGGACAAGGACCCCAATTTCCGATGGGAAGACCCATCCATAGATCCATGGCCGTCCAGGTACAGATATGATTGTACTTAGGTACTACTCCGTACCTAGGTAGGTAATTACGTAGCAGGTATGATGGCAAAAGCAGAAAGGATTCAAGGTTCATCTGCTCCAGATCTGCCCACACAGGCTAAACCAGCAGGTTAAAGTCGCCAATTCGTATCGTATGATGGGAGCCATTACCTCGTACTTCGTACTGGTAACACAGTATCCTGGCAGCATAGGACACGGAGGAGTGCGTATGCCAAGGGCACACAGCATCAAGGACCACGTTTCCCAATGTCTTTGAGTAGAACCCTGTTGTCTTACCCACATGGTAAAGCTCCCCAGGTTCCAAAAAAGAGTTCTGCAGCAGTCCGTTGCAACCTCAACAGTTGTGAGGTCACTTTTCTCTGATCAACGTCGACTTCACTGCATATTATCAATTTTATGTCATCATGGCTCAACGTGGGGGCTTACCATGGCAAGGGTTGCTTCATTCTTCAACCAAGCGGCGGCATTATCAGCCAGCACTTACTGGTAAGTATTTGGGTGGACCGTCGGGGCGTCCGCTTTCTCGCTCCGCTTTCTCGCCAAGACATCATGACAAGGCCGACTTCTTCTTTCCCCCCCCTTACTCATGCCTTGCACGTAGACAACTGTTTCAAGACGATTTGAGAGAGTATCTTCAATTGTGAGATTCGGTCAAGTCAGCTCAAATAACAGCCGTTCTGAAGCCCCAGCGCTTCGCTAATGAGAACCTTAACGAACACAATATTTACCACTTACCTATCAATGAAAAGACCGTTAGACGTGATATGCCACATGGTTTCGCCCAATCCAGTAGTTATATGGCACGTATACAATCACCCATCTCCCCGGTCATCGAGATAGGACCCCTTTGTAATGACAAAAAGGCTGATATCACTTATCACACTCATCTTTAACAATCTTTATCTTCATCACATCTCCCCATAGGGGCGAAGTAGGTAGTCAGCAAGCGGGTACGGCGCCACCCATCGCGTCACTTCTCCCACCCACAACTAAACGCGCTGGTCCAGGTTCACCCTCGTTGACGAAGTCATATACTTCCATACGCCAGCCCCCCTTTTTCTGTCTGTCATTATGATTCGTATGTGTTACGGACGTGCAATGCCTGTCTCTGACACAAGCAAACCTCGCACGGAGATCGGAATCATTGAGGGGGCTTGGCTAACATCTGGTACGTGGATTGATGAAGCCACAATCTTCACCTGTTTCGGGCGCTTTACCGAGGCGATAGAGTTTCAGCCAGTTGACCTGGGGCCTTGTGGGGAAACAAAGTTGTTCAAATGGTGTTGTTAATGTAATGCCCAGTAATTACTATCCGTAGTTCAGTTGACCGATACTGAGACACAATGGCCCGAGACACGTTACGTCGTAGAATTGTTTGGTAGGATACACCGTCCCCCACGGAACCCTTGAAGAGAGACGCGATCGACAAGACTTTCGAAAGATCCCCTGCTTCTCTTTTGTCTTCCCCTTTCCAAACGTGCGTCGTGCATGGGTTCTTACTGAGATGCTGCGTCTAAATCATCATAACCTAGCTAACCGTTAGCCCTTTTCCAGTTAGCGTTACGGGTATTGTAGGAGAGGACGCAAAATTACGGGCACCTTGATGACTTTGCTGCGACTGACCAGGAATAGCGCCCATTACAGTATGGTCTCCGTTTCTACCTACATACAGTATGTAAGTTGTATGCAGGTCCTACTGCAAAGACGGCCCCCAAACTGCTTGTCTTTATTAGCTCTGGTGGTCTTCGGTTCGGCCTTTGACTACGGTGCCTGCATCCCGTTGCGGCAAGGAGGCGGGCCCGAACGAAACAAGGCAAGCCAGTCCAGGATACGTGAATGGCTTCGGTAGGTGGACTGAAGCTGACGCAAGCCAATAGCTTGCAGCGGCAACCATTTCCACCGTGCCGGGCTCCCTCGCCCCCCCTCTTCGTTCAACCGTCTCCACTCGCCCTCTCTCGCTCACCCAATGCAACACGATGTTGGCTGAAGCGAACGAACCCCAAGTCGTACCACTTTCTCACAACCCTGGTAGGTACCATCAGATCTAGCTAGACAGTCAACATGCCAATGCCAGTAGCCAACGGCTGCTCTCACAAACGAAGTGATACAACAACGGCTGAGGGGCAATGGTACTCTCCAACTCTAGTGGCTGACCAACGCGTCTCAGTGAAGCAACGCCGTCGGCTGGAGGTGGGTTTATTGTATTCCCTTGCGCAGCCCGTTCGGCAGCTTCAGGCGCGAAATGGCACAGTCCGGCTATTAACTTGATACTGCTAGCAGAGAAAAGTTTCTGCCGTTGGGGACGGAAAGAAAGGGTGTTGTCCTGACGGGCCCAGGACCAGGGTCGCTTACAGGGTCTCTGGCTGAACGTGGTGAATGAAAAACATCGATCAGAAAAGTGTGGGTGAGCATCGCCCAGTCAAGGGCCAGGGATCTGCGTAGCGCTACTACCGGATAAGCGATGAAGGGTGTTTTTTGGGGGTGTTGGCGGCCAAGGTAAGAAAGAAAAAAAGGAAAAAAATATTTACACAGCCGTACTACGTAGTAGGAAGAAGAAAAAAGGTTCCCAATGGAGGAGGATGAGGCAGACGAACGAGGGTCCAGAGCTCCTGCTCGATACGTAGACAGTTCCAAGAATCTGCAGGTTTCTGGGTCAAAGGCACAAATGAACACACTGTATGCTACAACTACCGCGGTACCTTGTTTAGGTATGCCCTTGTATCATGATTGTAAGTGAGGGTTAGAGCCAACTCTCCCATCTGCTATATTTCGCCTTTTTACCATGAATTGTTTGAGCCCTCTCTGTGATTTAATCTCACACAAATGCCAGTAAGCCTCGCCTCTCCTCGCGTAGACGGGCTGACGCTCAATATTCATCAATATTCAACTTCGCTTAAGTAGGCACCTCGTGCAGACGGGTGACATAAGACGGGTAGTACCCAGTAAATAGCAGCATCTACTAACTCAAGTACTCCGTACAGGTATCAATAACGGTAACAGACGCTGGTCAAGGAACGGACGTATCTAAATAAAGTGCTCTCTCCACAATAGAATATGTACACACCACATGCAGCCACGGCCTGAGTGCCACCGTCCCTGTAATTGATATTGGATCATTAATTTAGAGAAGGCAGCTTGGAACTTTGGTGCTTCTTCGTCCCTTGTTCATGGCATGTGCCGGCCTTCCAAGGAGCACTGAGCACCAAAAAGAGGAGGAGAGGTTTCGTCGTCCGGTGTGTATTCCGAACTCCGTAGGATCACCTACCACCTACAGTACAGTACGTACTTGGGTATCTAAAAGGTAGTGCAAACGAGGCAAATATCCACATGTTTTAAAACTACATGCGGGCTATTTGACCATTGTGGAGACGGCTCTAGGCTCGAACTGTAGCAGTAGCCAAAAGAGGGTTACGTTTTACGCCCCCAAGCGCAGGACGGCGCCATCTGGACCCAAGACCAAGACAGTGCTGGACTTTTAGCACGCCGCCTGCACGCCCAGTTCCACCTCGTTCCCATCCATCGGGGCGACAGCCGCTAACCCAACCGCTGGCCCATCCACCCATCCACCCATCCAACATGCTATACAACCAGCCAGTCGGGTGAAATGCTGCCAGCCGCATACCGCCCTGTGGCAAGTCCGTGCGTGAAGGCGCATCGATTGATGGCAGCCAATTCGACGAGGCTGCAATTCTACAATTCTGCAGTTAATATATTGGGGAGTCAAAATAGAGTATGGCTTGGACGTACGATCGAGTTCGGGATTTCTTCCCCCCATTCCAAACGAACGCCAGATGTTGCCGATAGTTACATGTCATATTTCACGATAGTGAAAGGGGGGGAGGGAAAGCAGAGCCATCTAATTTGACACCTGCTTATTTGGGTCGAGTCAATTTTGGCATGGTTACATGTACATGTAGATGGAAAACGTAGATGTAAATTGTAGATAATTGGTCATTTCAGTATTCTAAACAAGGTATGAGAGCCGTCTGCCAAAATCAGTCCATTATTTTCGTGGCGTCCAACGTCGTGAATCCAATCAAACCCCAAACAACGCCCAGCATAAGTATATGTGTACATGGAGGATATCTCTTCCCCCTAGGTGTAGACATGGTATCGAACCTCAATTTCCCAAACTACCTCTCAGCAGTACTCCGGGAAGCAAACATTGTAACGTAAAGATAAAAATGATGAGTAATAAATGAAAGCTAGGGCAGCTCCGTTATTAGAGCTTCAGGAGCATCTCCCCTCCCCTCCTCATACGTGATTATCGCCCTCGTTTCGTCGGCGTGGCTTGCCATCGGCCTCCTCATCTACCCGGACGCTGTAAGTTACCGACTTCATGATAGCGTGGTTCTGTAGAATGTTCTCCTCACTGCCAGTATTGTGGTCTCGCGAGTTGAAAACACTCTTGTCGTTGCTCACATCGCTGAGCTTGAAGTGCTCGCCCTTGACGCCACGGTTTTTGCTGTTGCCCTGAGATGACCCTCCGTAGCCAGGATTGGAGTTCTTGCTGCGGTACTCCTTGGCCTTTTTCATACACACAGGTGCTAGGAATGGCAGAGATGAGACCATGTTCTTCAGAAGAAAAAAAGTTAGCATATGTTCATGATGATTATGTTTCTTCTCGTAGCTTGTTACTTACTCCAACGTTGAATTCGATGGTACCCCACAGCACAAGCATCGTCGAGTTACCGTCTCCAAACTGAATGCGGTCGATTTGCACATAGCGCAACACGGAGCAAATGGTGGTGAAGAGACCAAGCAAGAAGATAGCAATGAGACCAAGCTTCTTCTCAAGGCGGATGTTGAGCTTCAACAACACTGGAATAGGCAGAACGGCCACGATGACATCAGACACGATGGTAACAACGGCATAGGCGGTAAAAGACGGTCCAGGGGCGAGGCATGTTCCTTCTTTCAATGGGTTCCATGACTTATCAATCTAAAAGTAGGATACGGAGTTAGTAGGAGGCCAGATGAAATATGTTAGCCATAGATGTTGACTAACCGGTGTGCAGGCAAAGATGAGCGAGAAAGTACATCCAAGATGGCCGAGGAAGACGAGACCAATGGTGGCCCAAACAATAAAGCGGTACAGTTTCTGATCAGTGCCCTTGAGCAGGCGCAGGTAACTAATGAGAAGAGCAATCTTGAAGAAACTGATTCCAAGTTGGTAGATGGGTCGTCCAGCGAAATTCACCCGGGTATATGTGATTTTGCTGAGTTGGGGTCGATCCTTAACCGGAAGTCCTAGGCCGTACTTGGTTTCTATAACCTTGGTGTTAGATTATAACAATGGAGACAAGCAATGCGAAGAAAGTAAAAGAAGATTACACATACGGATAATGCAGAGAATTGAGTAAATAAGCGCAAAAACCATGGACAGCGCGGCCATGTAGTCATCGGAGGCGAGGCCGCGAGCCTTGGATCGGATCCAGAGACGGCTACATACGACGCTGATGGACAAGAACGAAAGGACGACGCAAATGGCGATAATGGTTGGGTACTGCGATTCGGCTTCCACCTGCTCGCTGGCGTGCTTAACCCAGCCCATGATGGCGATGAATTCGAAAACTCGGGACGGGCGTGAACAGTGATTTGGGGGGGATTAGATTTCTGGCGACGATGACGGAAGTGGGAAAGAGACCAGCAACGGCGGCCGTCAGCCAAGTATTAAGCAAACGCTGCAAAGTGCCCACTCCAGTCGAGTGTGTGAAATATCCCGTTTGCGGGGGCGGAAAAGGCGTAGTGATGTATGGGTGTCCGAAAGAGACAATTGTATAGATAGATTGGCCCCGAAAAAAGAGATCCGCAAAAGCAATTCACAAGGAACGAATGGAGAGCAAGACCAAGATGAGAAGAAAAAGCAATGCGGAGGGGTTCGCTTTTGTGGAGGAGAACGGGTCTTTGATATTGTGTTTTCTTTTGGCTGGGAGGGGGGGCTTGTGAATCACCCTTTTCAAGACCCTATCGAACCCCCCCGTCAAGACCCCATCGGGACCCTAGCAGGAGGTCATCTAGGTAGAGGGTAACCAAAAGTAGCTCCCAAGCGCCTATGGAGCTAGATCTTGTCTTTCCTCGGGGTGGCGGGCTTTCCATCGTGCAAGGTTTAGTGCGCAAGCTTTTGGGAGTGTCATCTTTCGAAGGGGGGTGGTCGTTCTCAAGAGTGTAAAGGTACCCCGTTGGCCATTACGCCTGCCTACCTTACGGTAGGTAGGTATTAGAGTCGTAGTCGCCTAGCCGGCATAGCCAAGTGTGCTAATCAGCTAACGTATGTTTCTCATGACATCGGGCCAGCTTGCCGGGGTTGCCGTGCGCTCGCCTTGCCGGCAGGGGGATGGGAGTTGGGAGAGAAAAAGTTGAAAACGGAGAGCGATGAGAGGGGGGGTGAATGGCCGGGGGGGAGAGGAGGGAGGGGCGGAGTTGGGGGGACATTTGGGGGGGGATCATCGTGAGACAAGAGATTGGCCGTGTCCTGAGTTCTGTGCTGATTACGGCTACTACCTAGTACTTGGGTCCGCATAACGGCTAGCCAACCAGCCAGCCCAGCCCAGCTACCTGTTATCCGTACTTTGAGCATCGTTGCCAAAAACTGCCATTGCATCCATCCTCCATATCATAAACATCCACATCGCCCACTATTACCAGGCAAGCCAAGGGCACTACGGCAAGGGAAGGCAAGGCAAGGTTGCAGGACGATTTGTGAGGAGGGGGGGGGGCCGTTTCCACCTTTTCCTAAGTGCACGCTTACTCGGACAGTGCGTGCGTGCCTACAGACTCCAGTAGGATGAGAAGCTTTGATCTCGGCACCAGGTCGATTTCGATACACCTATGTTTTGAAATGCAAATACCTGCGGAGAGGCTGGTAGAGGAGGCAGATGTTGAGGAGCTTTTCTTCATGGGCCACGCACCGGCGTATCAATGCGGGTGCCCTTTTACAGCAGAAGTTTCGATGGCAACAAGTCAACTGACGGTCTAGGCAACCAAAAGGTGTTCTCCCACCGGCCTCTCACCACAGATGGCAAATATCCTTTTGCCTTATGCAGCCAGTCAAAGAGTGCGCGAGCCAGCATCAAACGCGACTGGGACGAGTCTAAACATGGAGTGTTGGGAGGGTTTCGGAGAAACCTGGAGTGTCAGTTTCGTCGTCGAGTCAGCTCTATGCACACCAGGCTGCAAAGTGCCTGTACCATCACCAAGTGCCCGTAATTAGACGCTGCACGGCTGACTGCCCCTCCAGCCGCTGCAAATGCTAGCTGTGCTTCCGTACACTCAACCGCCATGCAACTTCTACCAGTACCTAGCAAGCTGCACTGTATGTACCTGATGTACTGGCCTTCCCAACCACTACACACTGGTGGCTGGGCTGGCGCACGGCTGGCGCGGTGATCTTCGTCAACACCCACCGCGCTGCACTCCACTGCATCCACTGCATCCACTGCTCAGCGATCCTTCTGTGCACCTCATCCTGCCCGCCCGTCCCCTGCTGCTTTGTCCCCCAAACCCCCACTGGGGCCGATACTGTTACAACAGCTTTCAGTTTTGCATCCATAGTTGGTTGGGATTGTTATCAGTCAAACTCACAGATTCGGATACAGACCTCTTTCATTCTCATATAGTGTGTTGGGTCCAGAAATCAGTGCTGGATCGTACCCGGAATGTCAACTACTAGAGATCAGGCCTCTCGCATCTTAGTTGTACATGTAATAATAGAAAAATCTTCAACTCAGGCAGTCTTGTCTGTCTATATTCCGTACTGTCAAGTCATAACACGCACTGATCTTCGTCCTTTGCACCGCATACAGTGGACTCCATTGTTGTCTCTTCTCGGATGTTGTCAAACAAAAACCAGTTGACCGCTCCCGTCACTGGCCATTTAAGCTCAGGCCAAAGAATCCACGAACGTGCATTCTCATCGTGACGTCGGGGAATCCGTGTGCCTATATCATGATTCTGATCTATATGATGTGCGCTGTCCGTGGCAGGTCTGTGGGTGTTACCAACGTCACTCAACGGCTCTCGCACACTCATCATGTGGCACTTGTTTTGCGTGAGGTGTAAAGGTGTGTAAAGGTGAGCGGCAACCATGGTTGGCGAACAGACACTTGACAGCTTGTCAAGACACAGCTCTGTCTCAGACTTGCTGTCTGGGCTGCGAGCGCCGAGACTGCAGCAAGATGTGTAATGGACCAGTAGAAACCCCAACCCAGCCTCCTCACTGCTCGATTTTGACAGCATCGATCAACAAGTGGGGGCTTGTGCTCGGATGCTGTTGATACAGGGCGCTTACGATACCGATTTTGACGTGCGTCCTTTTGTTGGTTGTTTACTACGGTAATGGTTATGTTTGATATCTGGGTTTTGGTGGTGGCTGTTATTCACCTGTCGACGGCTTCCTGCTTTCGAAGTACATACCTACTTTGGAATCACCATTGGTGCCTCCGACCCCTCGGCGGTACATGAGTTTTCTGAGGGGCGCCGAATGCACTGATAGCGCTGATGGCGCTGAGTGAGAGTGGCACATAACGCCATCGTCCTGTCTTCATAGTGTCATGCCTCCCCCCCTCCCCCCAGTGGCGTGAATACCATCCATTGATATTCCCTGGGTTGGCGGGCCGCGAACGCATCAGCCACCGGCACAGCACACCAGGTAGGAGAACATCATGCTCGTACTTCGTACAGTGGTTTTAAGCATTCGATAGATTCTCCACGGCCCTTGCATCCATCGTCTGGCAATAGTGCAGGGACGAGGCCCAAGCCTCCAATGACAGGATGGTATGAGAGGAAAAAGAAAGTCGTAGCGAGGGAGGGTCGACTGTTAAGCCCTCTCAGATGACAACCTACTCTTACGTAGTACGGGCGCACGAGCCGAATTTCTTCTTTTTGTTTCTTTTTCTTGTTCTTTCTTTTTCGTCTTTTCGGGGTGTTTGGTGCTTTCAAGCGTGTGCAACAGTTGTAGTTTGTTCAGTGCTGAACTAATAGTAGAGGTTTTTTTTCGTTACGGGTGTGTGTGCGCAAGACGGATGAGAAGAAGGAAAGAGCAAGCTCACATCTATCTGTAATACTTGACATATGACAAAACTCTGTGCCGCAATTATTGTCTGCTTTTCTCCATTCCCCGTGCCCCGAAGTCAACATCTTGCATGTCCTACCCTGTCCCTTCTACGGCCCAATAGGTTCTATCTCAACCGAGAGGCGTTCTGGCTCGTGAAAAGCCACAGTGGATGGCTTGGCTGCTCATGCGAACTGCCCTAATGGTGGGCTTTGCTCGACACACCACGGCACTGCGCCAAAGTGTTTGGTTACCCAAGTGCCGTTTATTACAGGTCGTTATTATAATTACTGCGTGGCTTGCTGTCGAGTTGAAGCATTGGTTGACATGCGCTACCCTATAGCTCAAACAGTCTGTGTAGGATATTTGATTCGTTGGTATTCAAACCTCAAGTGTGTTTTGAGTATGAGCAAGTTATGATGATGATGCTGGGATTACTTGTATGAGAAATTACGATTGAGCATACTGCTGCTGTTGTCAAGCATATGCCTGCCCACCCAACCCGATGTGCAAAGACAGGAGGCACATCAAACGCCGGATACTATGCGAGCTGGAGTTGGAACGTGGTCAACCAGCCCGATGGAATACCACAGTTGCACGTGCGACCATGTGAGTTTACAGGTATTCCTTAATTCCCATTTTGTCCCATTTTTTTTCTTTCTTTTCTTCTTAATTAAAGATTATAAAAAACCCGCATGGCCAATATTGGGGCAGCAACGTTGATGGCGTAACGACCAACAACCAACGGCGGTCATCATCATGCAGGCAGGCGGGCCGATGTGAAATGGGGCCCTAGCAGTCGGAGGCAGTCCCAGCCAGATGGAGCGCCTGGTACTGTTGAGGACACACAGGCCTGGCCACATGGAAATGTTGTTGGTTGTTGCATGCATTTGCGCAGCGTTGAACCGGGCCGGTTTGCCCAATGCGGATCGAAGGTGGCATCAAGTCGTGATAATGGTTGTTGTTGGAGGTGGTAAGTCATTCAAATGCTTCACTTTGTAGGACGGAAATAATGAATGCTGAAGGTTACATGTAGAGGAAAGATATAGTCCATGTAAACAGGTACCTACTAGGTAATTAAGTCTCAGCAAAACGGTGCAATACAGTACGTAGCGTAGGTGTATTCAGGTAGGTACGCACTACCGGTATGGCTGGCTGTACCTGCCTCGACAGCCAGCAAAGGCCAGCAGAGGCAAGTGGGGCTCACCGATGGCTGACCAGGGCCCCTTCCTTTGCGCCATGCACTTATTGCCGGGGTCCCCCCCCTTTTCATTTCTAAGCTTCTCGTCCCTCGCATCGTTATTGGTTCTCTGCCGCAGCCAAACATGGTATGGGCCATGCCAAATGCACACACACAAGAAAGATTCTAATGCCAAAGCACCAAAAACCGCCTACGACTCCCATCCAGAGCGAGTTAATATTCTCTGCTTGTGTTGTATGAGGGCTGCTGCAACAAACCCCTTTCCACAGTGCAGTTTGCCCTTGTCGTCCTCCCCTTGCCCACCCGTCGGAAAAAAAAGAAATCTCGCCTAGGTGCCCCTGGGTTTGGTCGCCCTCCTCTTTGAATTGAAAATAGAAGGAGCTAGTCTTCTATTTTGCTTCCAGGATGCGACGTGCAACAAGGAAATAAAAGATAGACTTGCGATGAACAGTTCGCGACGGCATCAGCCGAATGCTTTTGGCGTTGTGGCGACGGAGCGACACTTACCGAACGACCCCGCGACCGTAGTTGCTACTAACTTGTCGACTTATTCGCACGATGAGGTATTTCACCTAGTATTTGTAGCCGATGTGCATGGCTTACGATGTGACTTTCCATGGAGAACGCCACCATTACTCTACACAGAGCGCATGTAGTAATGAACTTGACTGGCTGCTGGCAATTGTTCGTCTTCGCACACGGGTACAACGTCGATAAACTCTGTCTGCTTACCTGCACGGAAGCAGCAACAGTTCTCGGGCGCAGATTTTCATTCCAACCAACCCTTACAGCACAACCATGCCCGGAATACGTAAATGTATATTATTACAGACAGTCTAATCCAGTCATACAGGGCCCAGCGCAATCTTGTCTTGAAGTCTTGGCTGCTGTTGGTTGCTGCTGCTGCGGGTCGGCCGAGGGCCCAAATTCTAGATGCACGACCGACCGGCGTTGGTAGCCCGAATAGTGCTCTTCGGTACGACTTAGTTCGCCACGTTTGCGTCTTAGTCGGGAGCTTGGCTCTGGCCATGGCAGCGACGGTATGGAGCGCATGGAGCGTGCAGGTAATTTTAGGCGACGGCAGGGTTTCGCTTTTCAGCAAGCAACCTTGACGTGAGACACAGCTGGTGCGCAGCAGAACAAGAAAGCCTCAAACCCGGCAGTCCTGACCACCACCACCTGGAGGGAGACCACAGACCTCCGCCGGATCTCCACCAGCAGACATCCACAGACCTCCACAGAGACCACAGCGACGGACATGCCAATGCTAGCGACCTGCAACTTCTCTGCCCACCGATTGCTAATAGTGGCAGGATAGACTTCGATTTGGGACACCTCCCTGTCTTTTCCCCCCCTTCGCTCGTTTTCCTGGTTCCGATCCGTTGTCCAGATAACTTGGATAATACTCCATTGTTTCTTCTTCAAAATTGTTTTCTTTTTGCAACCACGACCACCCGTTCTCAGCCCCTCGAGACATGCCGTCTGGGCGCAACTCGACCCCCTCTCGAAATCCTCTAATCATCTAAGACACACACACTTCCAGCAAAACAGCTCCAGCATTGGCGCTGCACGACGACCGCACCGGCCCTCACTCGCCGACCTAGTTAATCTCGCCCTCTGCTCCCCATCCCTTCCCTCATTCCACGTTGCATTCAAAGACGACCGTTGCTCTTCAGCTGCTGATCTCATCGGTTCCGCGCCGATCCCTTCTCTTGTCTCCTTCAATCCTTCCCCTGGTCGTCGCTCGCACCCCTCTGTTATCTCACAATCTATCATTCTTCCACTCCCTCGCAGCGGGACCGCACTCTATCGCTGCGACGCCCTCACTCTCGTCGACTCTTTTCGCGACGAGCCTCTTTTTTACGCGACCACCGTCATTCCTTCCGTAATCGCCGCCCCCGGCCCATAATGTCTTCTCATGACGACAGCGAGAAGGCGGGCGACATTGACGTCCGCGCTGCCAACTCGTCCTCCTCAGCCTCCGACTCCCCGACTGGTCTCAATCGCATCCCAAGTGTCGAGGTTGACGCCGCCTGGCAATTCCTCAACGACCATCGCGATGCCGCCGGCGTTGCCAACATCGACATCACTGCGCTGCGGCACAAGATTGATTTGCGCATCGTTCCCCTCATGTTCTGCTGCTACACGATGCAGTTTCTCGACAAGGTTATCCTCAACGTGAGTCTTCCCTGCTTAGTCGCTCTGCAGCTTTCCGTCGCCCCGCACAGGCGCGATCAAAACACAACCCCATACATATGGACAAGGTAACATGACTTGAGAGCAACAAGCTGATGCGCCGCAGTATGCCGCTGTCATGGGCATCAGCAAAGACCTGAAGCTACAGGGCAATGACTTTTCCAACATCGCCACTTTCCTTTTCGTCGGTCTTCTCTGCTTTGAGATTCCAAACAGTATGTTTTCCCCTTTGTGAACCGTCGCCACTTACTACTCGACTCCATGGGTGATTTCACCATGTCTTGAGCTCAACTTTATTCCATTCAATTGCACTCTCAGGAAAGGCCATGATGCTGATGTTGTCGATATAGCTTACTTTCTTCAAGCCGTCCCTGCTGCGAAGTGGCTCGGACTCAATGTTACTTTGTGGGGCATTGCTACAGCTTGTGGTGCTGCTGCTCACAACTATCAGACCCTCCTTGTCTCCCGTATCTTCCTTGGTATTTTTGAGGCTACGATTGGCCCTTCCCTAATGCTCATCAGTAGCCAGTGGTACACGAAGTCCGAGCAAGCCCCTCGTTTCTCATTCTGGTACTTGGGTCTTGGTTTGGGCCAAATTCTCGGTGGTGCCATCTCATACGGCTTCCAGCATATCTCTCCAGCCGCTGCCCTCTCTGGCTGGCGCACCATGTTTGTTGTCCTCGGCTGCATCACCGTTGCCATTGGTCTATGTACTTTGTTCTTCCTGCCGGATACTCCCATGCAGGCGAAGTGGCTGTCGGACAATGAGAAGGTTGCTCTCCTCAAGCATGTTAGCGTTAACCAAACCGGTATTCAGAGCCGCAAGTTTCGTCCTAGGGAGATTCTCGATGCTCTGCTCGACCCTCAAGTCTACCTTTTGCTTCTGTCTGTCGTCTTGGTACGTTTTGGATATTTGCATCAATCTTCTAATGGGTTGGAACACAAAATTCTAACATGCTGTTTTACCTAGCTCTCCGTTTCTAGTGGCGTTGTTACCACATACTCTGCTACACTGATTAGAAACCTGGGCTACACACCCAAGAAGGCTGCTCTGATGAACATGCCTTCCGGTGTCGTCAGCATCTTTTTCACGTTGCTTGTTGGGTTTGGCATTCGCAAGCAGTCGCACCGATGGGCTTGGATTATCATTTGCATCATTCCTGCGTAAGTTTCGTCGGATATGTGTTGTGCTTTTGGATTTTATGGCTAACGGGTTATCTTTTTAGTATTACTGGAGGTGCCCTGATGTCTTTCCTCAACCCCAAGACCCAGCGCTCTGGCATCCTAGCTGGTATTTATCTTGTCAATGCCGTCGTTGCACCCCTCACCATCTTCTATGCCGTAAGTATTTCTATTGTTACCTATCATATACCGATGATGGTGAACTCTGATAGCGTTTCATGCATGCTGACATCTCTCTCAGTGGACCATGGCCAACATCGGTGGTGGCACAAAGCGTGCCTTCGTTGCTGCTATTGTTAGTGGCTCATTTTCCCTCGGCAACATCATTGGACCCCAGACATTCCAGGCTCACGACGCCCCCGACTTCCGCCCCGCCAAGCTTGCTGTTATGGGTACACAGTCCGGCTGTGCTCTTACCACCTTCATCCTCTTCCTTTACTACGTTTGGTGCAACAAGAAGCGCGCTGATGTTAGCAAGGAGAACGAGGCGGATTTCATGTCTCCCGAAGTCTGGCAGTCTATGACAGACAGGGAAAACAAGAGGTTCCGATACTCATACTAATCACGGGAGGAGAAGAAAGAGCTCCAGTGCAGTGAAACAGCGTACTGAGGGCTAGATGTTGCCACATATACACTCGTTCTGTCATTATTTTTCTTGTAGAATTGGAAATACCATTCAGAGTGGAATAGCAACCATGAGACTCGAGACAGATCATGATACCTGCCCCTGTATAACTTTTACCTGAGCTAAGTCATTTGTATGCTTTATAAAATGAGGCCAATTAATATGAAAAAAAAAAAAAAGAAAAGGATATGTCAAATCATGAAACAGGGTCTGAGGCTGATATGATGATATGGTTTTTGTATCGGATATATAACTTTTTTCACTTAACATACAGACCTCATGATAAATGTTGAGATGAAACCTTTACTTGGTTTTATTCGTCAAAGTGTCTTACTGTGGGCAAACCAAGCAACCAATGTTTTCATAAAGTCGGCATGGTTCCTTTTAGTGATTATCACGAAATGATGTTGGACATGCCTGATAACCATGCCATGTCAGATGTGTTATCTCCTTCTCGTTTGACTATGATTAGGACGCTGGGTGGGTTGACTGTAAAAGTATGACATTGCTGCGCAAACGTCCATAGACGTGGTTCATTCACAAGTTCAGACTGGATGTTATAATCATATCAGGAATTCAATTGCCAAGCAATTTAATTGCCTACATTACAATCTCGTTTGGAAACAAACGGATTTTTGCTGGTACACAGCGTGTAACTAATAGATGCAAAAGAAAAAATAAACAAGGTTCCACACCCTGAGGGGAACAAAACAAAACGCCAGCCCATTGCTTTAGTCGTCAATCCAAGAATAAGAAAGGATGGGCAGAATAAGCTGCCACATGATGATTTCCAACATCGCTTGTCTAATTGGTTCCGAAATCCGTGTGTCGTACTGACCTTACTCTTCCTCATCTCCGTTTCAACACATCTCTTTCTGATAAGGAGAAATGGAGAATGAATGCAGAGTGATCAGACATTTCATTCATGCAAATTGGGGGAAAAAAGGAAAGATTGGTGCTTTTAAACAACGGGACCAGCTTTGACAACATCCTCAGTAGCCTCGCTCTCGTACTTGGTGAAATTCTCACGGAAGAGCTGGCCCAGCTTGACCACTTCAGCCTGGAAGCTGTCGGTGCCGGCGGTCCAAGCCTTCTTAGGGTTAAGCAAGTCATCAGGAACATTGGGGCATGTAGTAGGGACCTGAAGGTTGAAGACTTCGTAATTCTCATAATTGACTTGAGCGAGCTCACCAGAGTGAATAGCATCGAGGATGGCGCGAGTATACTTCAAGGGGCATCGTCTGCCACCCTGGGCGAAGCCGGCACCGACCCAACCAGTGTTGAGCAACCAGGCGTTAGCCTTGTGCTGCTCAATCTTGTCGGCAAGCATTCTGGCGTACTTCATGGGATGGAGGGCCAGGAAGGGTTGGGCGAAGCAGCTGGAGAAAGTAGCCTGAGGCTCAGTGACACCATCTTCGGTACCTGCCATCTTAGAGGTGTAGCCGGAGATGAAATGGAACATAGTCTGGGCACTGTCGAGCTTGGAAATTGGAGGCAAGACACCGCGAGCATCGCAAGTGAGGAGAATGATGTTGGTGGGCATGTTCTCGGACAGGCAAGGAATCTTGGCGTTGGAAATGTACTCGATAGGGTATGCGCAACGGGTGTTCTCGGTCAGAGTAACGTCGTCATAGTCAACTTCGCGGGTGTTAGGGTCGAAAACGACGTTCTCCAAAACGGATCCGTAGCGAATGGCCCCGTAAATATCAGGCTCCTTCTCGGCCGACAAACCAATGGTCTTTGCGTAGCAGCCACCCTCGATGTTGAAAACACCGCGATCACTCCAGCAGTGCTCGTCGTCACCAATGAGGGCACGGTTGGGGTCGGCAGAAAGAGTAGTCTTGCCAGTGCCGGACAGACCGAAGAAGAGGGTGACGTCACCATTCTTACCCTCGTTGGCGGAAGAGTGTAGGGTCAAGACGTTATGCTTGATGGGCATCTCGTAGAAGAGAACGGTGAAAACTCCCTTCTTCATCTCACCAGCGTACTCGGTACCCAGGATAACCATCTCCTTCTGAGCGAAGTTGATGGCGACCGAGGTAGCTGAAGTCATACCCTCGGTGTAGCGATTGGCAGGGAAAGATCCGGCATTGTAGATGGTGTAGTCAGGATGGAAGTGCTCGAGCTCCTCACGAGGAGGGCGGATGAGCATGTTCCTCATGAAAAGGGCATGATAGGCACGGGCGCAAATGACACGAACGCGAATACGGTACTTCTCATCCCAGCCAGCATAGCCGTCCACGACGTAGATGCGATTTCGGGTGTTGAGATAATCGACAGCTCGCTCTCGGTTGATTTTCCAGACCTTGTAATTGTTAGCATCAAACTATTCATTGAAGCCGAACGACCTAAAAAGTGTGACGAAGAAAATAGAAACAAGGTGATGTGTCTTGGGACGCCACATTCCAAATGCGCTTTCTGGAAAGCAACCTCATCACTGGCTGACTCGCAATTATGATGGAAGCGATTGCCAATATGCTGGTATTGATTGGGGGAGGCTCCGGATCCGCTTGGATCGGATCAGATCGGAAGAATACGCAACATGCATCTACCCTTAGTCCTAGCTGGCACAGGGGCACAAGCCAGAAACTATGGCTGGATGAGCCGAGAGCCCGGGACTAAGCCCGCTTAAACTCGGCTTCGTCGGTTCCGCATGCGATCAGAAGCAAGCATCAACACCAGCCAAAGCAAAGCAAGCAAGATGTGGTGTCGCACCCGCAGAACATAACAGACGAGTCAAGACATTGTGCGGGGTTGGGCTGGGACGGACCCATGGATAACGCCAAGAGTGATTTGGTACTTTGGATGGGGTGGTATTTGGAGTAATAGCAGGCCCCATTCCGCCACCACCAACCACAGGGCAAGTTAAGCACAGTGTTTGGCGGCGCTGGCCAGCCAGTGTCCGTGTTTTGCCTGGGGCTGAAGGATCGGGGGCGTCATGGGGTACGCTGGATACTGGAAAACGAGAACAAGACGGAGGTAAAGCAAAAGGGCAGCGGAAAGAGACGGGATCGTGACAACAAAGCTTGGATTCATCATCTTACCTCTGGAGACATGGGCTTGTTGACTGGACCCCACCTGTAAGAAACACCGTGGTTAGCTGCAGATTCGCCACACTACCAGAACACCAGCACGCAGGGTTGCCTTGCATAGGCGAATCAAAGCGAATGTGACCTACCAGATGTCTTCTTCTGACGTCGGCTCCTTGACGATACGCTTGTCTAAGGGCGAGCGTCCTGTCTTGGCCCCGGAGTATGCAGTCAGAGCACCACTTGAAGTGATGGCTGTGCCGGTCTCATAAACCAATGCATCTTCGTACAATGCGGCGACGGAAGGGTTGGGGATCTGCGCACTGCTGTGTTAATTGGAGCCGAAACGTCATGGGTGGGGATAAATGGTTTGTGTCGTCACTTACAATGGCGACTCTGTCATAATCGATGTGGGCAGTCTCATGAAGCTCATTTTCTGCAAAGAAACAGTTGCGTTAGTAATTTGTTCGAGTAATTGAGTACCATGTAGCAAATCCCATGTCGTTATGCCCGTAATGAATGACAGGTGTCGAGAAAGTGTGCGCATACCTAGTTCGGTGTGCTGTTCCGCATGAGGCCTGAAGATTTATTGTGTTAGTTGCCACGTTGAGTATGCCGAAGACGACGGGGAGCACTCACTTGACACCACCAGGGTGTAGCGAAGTCTTGTTAACGTTGCTGGAAATCACTGTTCATATTGTTAGCCCAAGTTTGGCAGCTAGCCGGTGAAGTCGTTGGCCATGATAAAGAGGGCCGCCGACGATTCGTGAATGGGAACGGACTTACTTTTGCGTAAATCTGTTCCCGTGGCCTGAATCTGCTTCGACTTGGGACCTTTGACTGTAGGATCTGTGTAATGAGAAGCAGATCTGAAGATGGGCTCCATGATTGTTTATATATTCGTAGGTTCGACGGTCACTCGTTTCCAGTCTTCAACTGCTAGCGAAAAGAACCCGACTTTGTCCAGGGGTGGGGAGGGGGGCGTGTGATGACGGGTCTGTAGGATAGGTACTGTGCTCGCCCGAGTCGCTGTGTGTACTTTTTTCAATGGCAGAAACCCGTACAAAGTGTCTTGTTAGTCCTCTTGGGAGCCCTGCAATCAATGTGTTAGCAGAGCCTCTCCGGGGCTGGAACCAGGGGCCGGGTGGTTTGGGGTGGAGCCAAGACGGGCGGAGCGCTAGGTTCGTTGAACCGGCACGATATTATCTCGGAACAAACCCAAGACGACGGGTTTGGTTACCCAAGGTCAGGGGACCAGAACGGATTCTAGAGACTGGGAGCGGAGACGGTGTGGAGGGTAGGGAGGGGTGTGTGGAAGGGTGTCGACGACATGGAGAGTTTGAGATGAGGCGAAATGGGATGAAAATGGTCTGACACAAGGGCCGTTATAGCCAGAAAGACCGTGGCGTTTGTAATGCCGGCGACAGCCAGGCAGTTACAGCAGTCAAGGAAAATCAAACCAGGCTGGGCTCGGCTGAGGCAGCTGGGGTGTGAGCTTGTGACAGCCGTGCTGGGTGTACACCGTAAAATGTGTGATTTTCATGTGCTGGCTCTTATTTGGATGCAGGAAAGAAATGGAGACTTACTCACGATGGTACTTGGAGATACTGTGGTGGATGTATTTGATAGTGTCGGGCTGGTGAACTCTTGTCGCAGTTGAGGGTTTGAATCCAGAGCGAGGAGAGAGCTCGCGCTTTTAAACCTGATTCTACCCCGTCTTACGCTCCTCTCTTTTGCTCGCTCTTCGTTCCTCTCCGTCCTCCCAGAACTGCCGTTTGGCCGAAGGCAAATAGCCGGGGAAAAGTTGGGGGAGCCAGTCACAGCCAGAAAAAGTCAAAAACTCGTCAGCCATTAATACGCACTCCATACCAATTACTAGCGGTTGATTCCGGAATTGCCTTTGTATGGCCGCCCCTCTAGTACCAAGTAGTGTGGCGTGGGCGTTTAGCGGCGCCTGCGCCTAACTCACTATACTCCAGGTTGGGAAAGAGCGATTACGTACTTTGTTCATGCCACTAAGGACTAGCATAGTGGTGTACACACCACTGTAGTACCTGCCTGGTATTACTGCTTACAGCGGCGTATGTGCTGTGTCTGGAGACATAATTCGTAATTCAATGCCAGAAAGAGGCCACTGGTTGATTCTTTCTTCGATTGGTTCAAGTCGGACATGTTCATGTCGTCTGGATTCTTTTTTGGGATTTGTGCTTCATCACTTTTCATCATCTGAACCTTTGTGCCTTTTCTTGCATTGGAAAGTGAGCGAGCGAGAAGAGAAAGAGCGAGGGAAAACCCGGGCTCCATCGGCCCACGGTTCACGATGCCTTCCCACATTGTACGTAACCAAGACACCTTGTACGGGGGCGAAAAGAGGGAAGGGGCGTGTGCGTCAGACTCACCCATAACCTGATCCGCAAAATACCAAAAATACGTACCTGTTGCTGCCATCATGCACCTTTCATCAAATTTTCTTTCATTTTTTCTGCGAGCACGCATGGGAGATCGTGAATCGATTCCTTCTTTACCCGATACCTACCAGTACATACAGTCAATAGTACAGCTAATAACTTACCCCAGGCTCTGCGGCACGGCCCTCGTTCCAGTACTGTGCCTGCATTCTGCCTGTTGGTCTCCGTACCTCCTAATTGCATCAAGTTGGGCAGCTGACCGACAATAGGCTTGGGGGGGGGGGGGGGGGGGGGGGGGCCAAGCTTGACCGTCGTATACATCTAGCAAGCCAGAAAAGCGAAGCAAAACTCATTTCGGTCGATACGTCGTCTAGTGGCGTCAATGCAGGGAGGCATGAGATGGGATGAAATTCGAAAGAATACAGCTGCTTGTTGAACCTCGCCAACTCGCCTACTTGTCACATCACAGAAGCCAACCCGTCGTGCGTTCGCTGTTTCAAGGTTTACAATAAGGTTGTCAAATCACACTCGGTGCCTCTTCCCCGCGATTTCAGCAAGAGCCACACACACGCACACTGGCAACCCACTAGACGCAGCCACTACCTACAACTGGTTGTTCGGGCATCTACACCCGCTACGGGCAACTATTCCAGCCACTACAACCTCTGTAGCCATAGTGGGTGCCCTCCACCATCACTACCTGGGTCGCCGCCCCCAAACGAAGCGCTTTTAGTTGCCAAGCTTGCCAAGTCCAGCCCATCCACAGGTGCTCGCGTGGGAAACGGCCAGCTCTTCTATCTGTACGGCCATTGTTCCCTTAATCAAGGAGCATGACATCTAGTTTACAACATTTCGATCTCATTCTTTTCTCATGTCGTGTTCCCCTGCTTGCTCACCCCCCTTCCCTTTGACCCACAGTTCTCCGAGTCAAAGGAACCAAAACCACAACTATGTTATGACAACTCCTTTTGAGGGATTGAAATCGTTCCCGGTGTTTACCGGAAACCCGCCGCGGTACGGGCAAAGACCCTTTGTTGTTGCAACACCAACGCTGTATTGCAACTGTGATATCGCAAACAGAGGTAGAATGGCCATCCCCTACTCCCCCAGTCCCCCGCAGCTCTGGGGAAGACAAGCTTCGCCCGGAAGCGGGCCTGTCTCGCGATGGTCTCGGCCCAACGGCAGTGGTCGTGCTTCTGGTCTCGTGATTGGCCCTTGGTGCCGGCGCTGGTTGGCTGTGTAATGCGTTCCGATTTTCTCCGGCCGCGCTGAGAGGCAGCTGGCGGGGAGTTGTTCAACCTCTCTTCCCCTTGTTTTCTTGTTGTCATATGAAGTAAATATCTGCCCTGGGCAAAGATTGGTAGGGTAATGTGATATTGCCACGCCCTTTACCCTCATCCAGTGCATGCCTACTAGTGGCCCGGCCTCTTCTCAAACAACATATCAGTTCTGTTGCATCCTATTGTCATTATCGTCATGACTACTTGCTCGCTCTTATCGTTGGGCAAACACGGGAAGCAGAAGGTAGGAGACAGGACCTTTTCGATGTAAGGCCTCCCAAGGGTCGCATTGGTGCAACCATTGATGTTGCGAGTGCTTTGCCGCTTTGCCGATGCTGAGTTGCATTTTAGAGACAATATACACCAATACGTACGTATTACACACTGGGGTCTTCTCCTGCATCAGGCACAGCAGCTGCCAGTGAGACAGGCAACACGCGACTTGACACAATCAAAGACATTGATGGCGGGCTTTGGCCAGCCTCCTCCCGCCGACTTACATGTTTACGCACCTTACCGTTGTGACCCATCAAACAGGACGATCTAGTGACGTACCACTCACCTCCTTTTGTTACTAGCCTGAATAGCAGGGATAATACGGGTCTCTTTCGTGAGATTCTGGGCGCTTTTTGCACTCTTATGGCCATAATGCACGAAGCGGCTACTCGTACAAACTGCATGGGACGGACAAAAATAATGAAACTTTCTATGCATTGGTCATGACCATCGTATGCCACACGCCCCCGACTTGCCTGCTCGCAAACAAAGTGATAGCGCAACCGCTTAAAAAAAAGAGTTTTCTTTTATCACAAACAATTTCTTAACCAGCACAGGGGGATGTACCAATTCCCGTATTGCGTAGCGTCTGTAGATGCATAGCAGACGCCTTCCGGTTCAACCCAACAAGGGCCCGATACCCTGGTACCCACTCACGGCTCCGATCCACTCCTGGCTGCCTCCGAACTTTTCATCATTTTGAGCGTCCGTTCCGTCAACTCACGGTCGGGCGTCGGAAGCAATCTGCCCTGCGCCCCACTCCTTTTCGCTCTCCGGTTTATTTTCGTCACTTTCCCCCATCTCCCATCCTGCCTGTAGAAGTCAGAAAATCTGGGGGCTACGACTATGCTCTGTGCCAAGCAGTAGGAACTTCATCTATTGTCTGATGCTACTCCGCTCACCAGCCCCACAAAGCTGCATGTGATGCATGCGCCGTAGGGACATGCTTGACGCAATACCTGCAGCGACTTCCCTATGGTGCAACTCAATGATATCTACTCCGTAGACTGATAGGCAGTTCACTTGTGTCCGTGTTTCACGTGGCAATCTAACCTACATCTTTCTCACGCTGATACCACCTGAGCTGGCTTCACTTTCGGGAGAAAACGTATCAACGTTTGATAGAGATCAAGAAGAACGGACTTTCGAAATCTTTCCTATCCCCTGTCACTGCACAGCGGTGGCCAAGCTAGCACTGAGATAATCTTCTCGGTTCTCGACTGCATCCAAGGAGAAATCCCATTGGGCTATTCTACCGAGCCAGCCGTTCGATACAGGGAAATGGTTTTCATCGTTTCATCATATATATATTTGGGCATTCATGACGTCATATAGCATCACCAAGGCTTGTCCAGGCTCCGCATCTCACCACTCATCGCTCGTGGTTGTACATATCATCATCCTGTTAGAAGCCTACAAGATTCAACCACCATCTATGCAAATGTGCCTATGCAACCTTGTCGCCTAGTCGTCCTTATCTTTTCTCCCGTGTCCTAACTTTTTCTTATGCTTTCCTTCTTTGCAGTTTCTTCAATACATGGACCTTTGCGGAATCATCGAGTTGAGATTGCGCTTAAGCACTCTCCTGAGTGATAAGTTTTGTGATTTTTCCAATGGCAATGGTTTGTCCCTAGATAATTGGTCAGTCGCTATAAATATCTCTTGTGAGTCAATGCAACTTGAAGCAGAAGACGTACCTGGTCTCGAAGAGTAAATCGTCCCATCTGTTGATAATCCTCAAATCGTTCAACACAAACTGCTCCTGCACCACCGATTACCTGCATTCGAGCGATAATGCTGTCACCCTTCTTGGCATGTGTGGGGGGCAACTTGCTCTTGCGATTGGTTCCTTTCTGGAGCTTATGGAGAAGAGCCGCAAATGTCACTTCTTCAATCGCTGAGTGTACGTGAATTACACAGTTGAAGCCAGATGTCAGAATAGACTTGAGCTCCAAGATTCGAATCTGAGCCTCGAACTCCGCCACGCAATGTACAAGCCTCTTCGGTGAGCACAAAACAAAGCCTGGCAGAATGTCTTCTTCTTCGATGCCCTTGAGTCGTAGTCGCACCTGATCACCGCACTGTAGGATGCCTGCCTCTTCTTCTTGTTCTCCGTAGACGGCAGAGGTTTCTACTGCCTGCTTTCTTGGCATCATCACTAGGGACATGCCCTTCTTGACAACTCCTGCTTCAATCTTGCCGTCAACCATGGTACCAAGATCTCGGTACTTGGCATTGATTGGCATCATGAATGGGGCATTGACTTTGCGCTCGAGCGCCTTCATCGAGTCAAGATACTCTAGCAGAGAAGGACCACTCCACCACGGTGCAACGCCTGCAGGTAGTCGATCTTTGATGTTCATGGAAACCTGGGCGGCAACTGGCATGAAAAACACATCTGACTTGAGGTTATATCCGGTACCTTTCAAGAACTGAGCCAGTTTGGTAGTACACTCCTGGTAACGTTCATGAGACCACTCCACAGTTGGGTCATCCATCTTGTTGATCACAACCACCAGCTTGTTGACTCCTTGTGTCTTGGCAAGCATGGCATGCTCACGAGTCTGTCCTCCTCGCTCGAAACCAGTCTCATACTCGCCTTTTCGGGCCGAAATAACCAGGATTCCAACATCTGCCTGCGACGCTCCTCCAATCATGCTTGGAACATAGGTTTTATGGCCTGGAGCATCCAAAATGCTGTAACGCCGCTTTTCGGTTTCGAAAAATCCACGACCAACCTCGACAGTTTTGCCCTTGGACCGCTCCTCTTTGGTGAGATCCATGACCCAAGACAAATACCATGATTCACGACCCAAATCCTTTGCCTCTTTCTTGTACTTATCCATAGTTCGCTCGTCAACCATTCCAGTAGTCCATAAAATAGATCCACCAAGAGTTGACTTGCCGGCGTCGACGTGGCCAATGAAAATGATGTTGACATGCTCTTTGCCGTAAATCTCTTTCAGAGTTTCTTCATCAACATCGGCTGCCTGCTCTTTGAGAACGGCGTCAACTTCACGCTGAACCTTCTTTTCTCCTGCTGGAGTGGGGCTGGTGCGCCCAGAAGAAGGAGTTGGTGATGTCCGTCCAGAGGATTTGGCACTTCCTGCGGCCGCCTTTCCAGCCTTTTCTCCGGTTTTCTCAATGGCTTTGACGGCTGCCGCCTTCTGACCAGCTTCCGGTTTCATATCTTCTTTGTCCTTGGTAACAGCGCCGGTAGCACCGATAGATAAGACCTTGGCCTTGGGCTTGGGTGCAGATGCATCACCCCCAATGCTTAGAACCTTTGCACCGCCTTCCGTGGTAACAACGGCCTTGGGAGCCGCACTGGTGGACCCTGAAGTGTCCCCAATCGAGAGCGTCTTTACAGGCGCGACAGTGTTCTGAGGGGCTGCAGGCTGTTGGGCCCTCTGCGTCTGATGACCTTGTTGTTGTTGTTGTTGCTGCTGTTGTCCATATTGAGGATAGCCACCACCTAAAATCATTAGCCCGAGATACGATTTTGATTTGAAGCCTTTGGCCTACCGTAGCCTTGGTTGTTATAGCCTTGACTAAATCCACCCCCATAGCCTTGATTATGCTGACCGCCGTACTGGTCATAGCCTTGAGCACCTCCCTGAGCACCACCGTATTGAGGATAGTAGCCTTGCTGCTGGTATTGCTGCTGGTGTTGCTGTTGTTGCTGCTGCTGGTATTGAGGCACAAAACCCCCACCAAAGCCCTGACCAGGCTGAAAAGTCTGGGCGGTAGGCTGGAAAGACGCGGCGCCTGGTCGGAAGCTGGGTGGCAGTCCCCGGTTGGCAGCTGGGTTCTGAGGGTTCATGTTAAGCTGCTGCTGCGCCTGTCGAGAAAGATTCTCGTCCTGGGCAGCAGGATCATCCTCCCATGAGTTGAGGTCGGCCATGGTGACTCGATTCGAAGTCTGACACAACCTGTCTTCTTCACCACGGAATCTGAAGCTGGTTGAGAAGCTGAGGAAGAGACAGTCAAACGACGCCAAATATATGCGACGGCTTGGTTTCACCGATGACGGAACCGGAATTTTGCGTCGAAGCGGACAGTCGAATCGCAGTCGCTGTTACTTGGGTGAAGGTTGTGAAAATTCAAGCCCCACCACCTGCAACTTGAGATCGGGGATGAGCGACCTCTGTGCTTTGTGGAGGGGTTAAAGAAGTGTGTGAAGACACATTGGCACTGTATGGAGCTGCTGACGTCGGGAACAGGCAGCACACTGAGCCCCAAGATCGCAGAATGGTCTGGTCTGAGTCACGGCGCCCTGTCGAGTTCTAATTTTACAATTCTAAGTAATATTTTCTTCAAGCCAGTACTTTAGGTGCATTACAAAACACAGATTATATCAATTCCCGGGACTGTTCACATCGAGTGGGATGTTGGTGCTAGGTTACATGTACCTACTCTTTGGTGACACAGAATGGAGTATGGAGGGGTAACTGCCAGTCGCTCGCACTGTGCATATAATGTTTGCTGCTAACACGCAAGAACCTTATGTAGTGAATTTATGGGTCTCATTGGGGTGAGAATAAACACCGGCGTTACGACAAGCCTGCTATGCTATACTATAATTATCTAGTAAAACATGGTTCGTAGCTCACTTAATTATATGTTATATATATGTATATACTTACAGAGTTTTTCTCTGCGAAATCTTTTGGGGTGGTCTTAGCGGTGTTTTTTCCCACCCTGTTGGCAGCCATGTTGGGTATTCTGGAGTTGCACCCGAGGCAGCCCAGCCAGCTGGCAGGTGCACAGGTAATCACGACAGGCCTCTCTCGCTGTGACCGTGCAGTTTGTCACTGGACCTCTTCTGCCTTGTTCGTAAACGCCATTCCGTTTGATATGCTGCGTCTCCGTCGTTCGTGTTCTCCGTCAACATGTCACAGGCGCCTCTCCTGTTCTCCCGACCATGGACGAGTTCCTGGCCAATGTTGGCGTGCAGGCCATGAAGTATGCCATTCGGTCCGGCGTCGCCCTAACATCATCTTACGCGCTTAGGCAATGCTCACGCCTTCTGAAGACCGTTGAGGATGAAAATCTTTATGCCGAGCTCAAATCTTTGCAGAAACTTTTGGACAGTAAAATCAAGGTTTGGCGTTCCAGCCTCTAGGCAGCCCATCGTACTCGATCTACGTCCCAACTGACACTTCTCTTTAGGTCATCTCACCAGCCATCGACCTTATTGAATTCAAGTTAGTCCACCCCGTAACGCTTCGTTTTGCCATTTGACCCCGACAGATAAGTCTGACAGCCCAGATCCGGACGAGGGAATATATTTCTTGAATCAGCAGCTCCCTTGGCCAAATCTCTCCAGGAGCGGATTGCATCTCTTGGACGTCGCATAGAACTCGCTATCACAAGAGAAGGATGCCATGTTGATCTAAGATCCACATCATTCACGAAGAAAAATGGCAATCTAGGGACCCTCCAACAGGTGATTGTTGACATGAAATGCCTCTTGGAACAGATAGACCGCGAGATCCCTCTGCTGCAGCTGGCAATATCGGCATCCGGCGAAAGCCTATCGACATCACTACCAGCAGGAATATCTCCATCCAGACTACTTCAAGCAAGTACGCTTCTTATCATTGGCGACACGCAGCATGCCCAAGACCCAGAACAGCCCGTCCAGATTGGACCCATTTTCACCCTCTCAGTTTATATGCTCTTTCTGAGCCACACCTCTATTACACAACCAGCTCAACATGATTCAAATACCCTAGATTATGGGCCCCCAGCCTCCGCTCAAACAAGAGCCTATGGACTGAGGGATGGAGACCGAAAACCTCTCTGGCAGGAAGTGATGCACAAAGCTCGAGTTCGCCTTTGCCGATCAGCTTGTAACATGGATTTTCGCGAGACTATGAATGGAAAAGACACTAGTGAAACGTCTAGCTCGACCAGGAATAGAGAGTATTCCTACTTTTTAGAATTCATCGAAGACTTTGTGGATGGGCGTGTCCATGACGGTATTGACACCTCCCAACCGTACGTCGGTGTTCCGAACGTGGGCATTAAAGAACAAATCCCAATTCATCAGTTGTCCAAAATCTTCTACACCGATACAGGCAGAATATTGAATATTGGCGATATGGAGGAGGGGGAAAACAATCCTGTGCTACTGCTCAAGCGCGACATACATGCTCGACTGACTGAACAGCCAGTCTCAGATTATATTTCGGGAGATGGATTCGACGATGATTCTAGACTTCTTGGATCCCAATATTGTGATGAAGAACTCGCCTCCATTCGCGGACAGTCTTCGCACCAAGGAAACAGCTTGTCTAGTGTCGGGGCCTCACACGGATTCCCCAAGCATCTAGATCCCGAGTGGATTGCCTTGGAAGTCTTTGATGAGGATACTGAAGAGGATAGCTCGGAAACGCAGGACGATACTGAGTCCTCAGATGGCGATGAAGAATACCGCCATGAAGACAAATCGAGAACAGGTATCAAACGCAGCTCATTAGACTTCGGGCTATTTTCTCAGATCAGAAATCTATCTCTCCGGACAAAGGCTGGGCCAGCTGGAAGGCCACAACAGGATCCTGCTGCCTCAAGTTCTGACCTGACCCAGAGCATGCGAGAGACCCAATCAGATTCGACAGTAGCAACGCAGGACTTCGTCAAGAGATCACCTTTCGGGGCCATAACATCATCGCTGTCTCTGATTGAAATGTTGATTCGCCTAGCTGGTCTTCAACAATTCCAGCAAGCATCTCACCTTTCCATTCCAGACCATATTTTGACTTTTTTCCTTGAGGAAACATCAACAACAGGGTTGACCGGCGAGGCGAGATGGAAGGCACGGGCCGAGACGAAGCAGCGGGTCGGGTTTGATCCTTTCACAGATAGCCTGACTTGAGAGCAAGGCAAGGTGTTCATGATCAAAGGAATAGCAACGATGAGGTTCATATTTTAATTCATTATCGTCGCCTTTTATATCTGTTGTCTGATAATCAATCAAATGACTACTTACGAAGTAATTAATAATGTGTTGAGACAATGGTTAAACCTAATCTTCACCTCCCGAGAATTAGTCTTGGTTAACTATATATTTCGTAACATGAGTTGCGCTAACTGGTTGTTGTTTGGAACGGCAAGCTCCTCATAAATCGGTTCTGTCAACTAAGACGCTTGGCTTGATCGTTATTTCGCAAGAACTCCATTGTTAGTTTGCAGGTTGGGGTTGTACGCTGTCATTGACGTAACCTCAATGCCATTTGTTCGAGAACACTGAAACCAGCCAGTCACACGGAGATAAGGCTCGACAGATGTCTTCTTCCCGGCAGGGTTAAAGATTATCAGCCTAGAAGATACACTCATGGATGGGGGAGACAAAACAAGTTGAACAAAAGAGATTATTGTAACAAGAGTTGGCGCTGCAAACTTGCAATGACGAATACTGTACTATCTTGAACAAGGGTTGCTATGGGTTTTAGCAAGCCGACAAACGTTCAGCTGGTCAAGAAGTATGTACCGAGAAGATGGCTGTTATTGAAAGTTGGGGTTTAGTTTGACGAGGGCTCGATATTTTATTGGCATTTAACAAGTCTTGCCGCATACAGAGTTTCTGTTCTCTAATTATGAGATGAGTTCTAACTTGCACCTGCCGCTGCTTGGAACTCCTAGAAGCCGGTTCCATCAGAAACACTGGTACATATAGTTGCATCGGTTCTTTTTAGCGAGCTCGGCAAATCTCTCACATCCTACACATTTGCCGATTTTTGCTCGGGATGCGAAGGCCTATACCAGCCCTCGAGGATACCATCAACACACGTCAAGGGTGAAAAGCGAGCCGACTGTCAACTCTGTATTTTTACAGTCTTGTGCCTCAAATATTGTGGCATGAGATCAGATTACGCACAGGGGCCCATACATGAGGTACGAGAGCGCGTTGATTGTGCCGGCCACGCCCTGGACAAGCTATGCGGCGTTAGAGTGGGGAGAAAGTCGTGGGACTGTTCAATCTGACTTTCCATCATTGTGACTTCCCTTTGGCCAAGAGGATATTGGTGAAGATTTTTGAAACTAGAGATGGGCTTGTCATTCTTGAACTGCAAAGACCAAACTGTGGCCAGCTTTTTGGCCATTGTGATACTGGCGACGAGACCAACTTTTGTCACTTTCCCATTCTACAGTTACTATTTTTTTTTCTCACTTGGCTTGCTCCAATTCTACCCATTGCGCTTGTGTTTTGAGGGTTTAGATCTTCGGTGAGTGGAAGGACGCACGAAGAAATTGAAACGGGTTTGCGTAGTTGTAGCGCTGATACGAGCAAGTGAGAGCTTCACTGGAAAGCAGATGATTGTCTGGCCCTTTGGATATCTGCAGTGCTTCGGCCGAAGACATATGAATAATACGTAGTTGCGAAAAGATAAGTATGTAATTGCCGGTAATGCTCGTGTGCAAATTCGGTCGCAAAATTAATGTATCTTGAGATAGTATACCTCAAGTAAAAGATAGAGAAAGTAGTGGGCTTTCTATACATCCGGGATCTTACGGTTATGTTTGTGTTTCTAGCGAAACCACCAATTGACTGAGCCATTGAGATGGCCCATTGAACCTTTACTCTTGACAGAGTGCCACCAGCCATGGGGAATGAATATCGAATCTCCAGATTTCAATTCGGCTTCGTGAATTTCATTGGGCGCGTTATCATCTTGCCAAACGGCATCATGTAGCGCTGCCCTCTCCTTTCCCTCCATCATGTCTGTTGTTCTTATACGGCTATTTTCCTGCTGCCGAATCTGCATCTGAACTCGGAGAAACAACTGCTCTCCAAAAGAAGGTGGCAATAGCCTCACTACTTTGCCGCTGCAGAGCTGGGAGAACATATTTGGGTTCGGGTCTCTATGAAGCGGCGTGTACGTGGGTTCTGTTCCTAGCCATACGGAGGAGCTATATATGTCCCCCTTGCCAGCCTTGCGGACGAGCTCGGGAGCGGGTACATCCTTTTGCAAAGCCGGTGGGAGGTCTGTCAATGATGACTGTGCAATGTAGAGCTCCAGGGGCCTCGCAGACTCGACATTTCGAAGTCTATTGAACTGAAGAGCCTTGGTTAGAAGGTTTAACGGGGCGTATAGCTGGAAAAATTGCTGGCCACCAAGGGATTCTGTGAGCGCAGGTTGGAGAATGCCTGCCAAGATCTGGTCTCTCATATCTTGGCTAGCGAGCAGCCAATCTCGAAAGCGAGATACGGCACATAGATTGCCACCTGCAGGCTTCACAAGCTCGTAAGGGAATGGCCATTCCTGAAATTCTTCCATGTAGGGGGTGAAACATGGTCCAACATCAGGCGCAGTGCCATTATCGGTTGACGATTCCGTCAAAAACCATTTCCCGACTGCAGGTAAGCTAGTAATTGAAGATAAGGCATCCTTCTGTATTAGCAAGGGTTTTTGTGGGATCAAGGCTCTTTGTTGAAATGCAATTGTGTTGACTGGTCCTTGAACAGATTCCACCTGCTTGAGAGGAAGCTTGTGAGAGACTGTGCTATGTAGCTGTCGTCGCCATGTTGTGTTTCCGTATGGAAGCTTGCGCATGTTGCTCCGGAGAGGAAGCAAGCAAAAGATCACAGATGAAATCTAAGACCGTGTCAAGAAGTGAGGTTGAAGTGTGAGCAAGAGGACTTGGCTGGACCTCTCGGCTTTGGTCAGGACCGTTTCATATGGATCTGTGAGGACACACAACTACAGAGGACTGGTCCCCTGTAATGACTGCTGCAGTTATACTGAAAAGCGCTGGAACAACTTCAGTGTCTCTGCAAGAATTAGAACGACTATGCGCCGGAGCCCGGCAAAACAAAGCTGCCGGTTAGCTTGGCACCGACCACTGCAAGGCCACCACCCACCTCTTCTTGGGTCTGTTTGTTAGTAGTGGTAGCAAAAGCCAAGTCCAACCAACGACAAACCACCACGGTTCGACCGCCTCTCCACACCTGCGTATCAAATCCCCGGCCCAGGCACGACATCCTCGCCTGCTCGCCGCGAAGCAGCGTTACCCGCAGACCCCACGGCGCTCTCCCGATTGCCTTTCTGCCTCTTTGGCCGCCATTGATACCGCTGATCATGCTTGCGACGTAACCCGGCCCTGCCGTCATAACGCGAAAGCCTCGCATCTGCAGCCTGTGCGCTGCTCCGAAAGACACACGCCCCTCGAAAAATTCACCCCGCCTCTACCCCTTTGAGATTGTCTATCGATACCACACAACCCAACCCCGCCGTCACGATATCTCAGCCTGGATACAACATATATATCCAACGACAACATGTCGACATCCTCAGGAACGCCCGAGTCCTGGATCTCGAGCTTCTGTGCCCTGCCAGGCCACGAGTACTTTGCAGAAGTATCAGAGGAGTTCATTGAGGATGATTTCAATCTCACTGGCCTGCAGACTCAGGTCGCCATGTATAAGGAGGCCCTCGAGGTGCGCCTTTCCTGTTTGCGCTGATTTCTACATGTTGTTTTCTTCAATCCACCGCCCCCCTACTAACCCCCCGCCTAGATGATTCTCGATGTCGAACCCGAGGATGACGACGAGGAGGAGGAAGAAGAGGAGGAAGAGGATGAGAATGAATCGGGATTAGGAGATGGCCAGAGCGGAACAGGCGCTGCAAAGCCGGGCATAGAGCGAAGGCATCACAGCAGGATGGCTAGCGACCTGTCCGTCATCGAGTCGTCAGCGGAAATGCTCTACGGCCTCATTCACCAGCGCTTCATCTGCTCTCGGGTGGGCATCCAACAAATGAGTGAGAAGTATGAGTTTGGCCATTTTGGCTGCTGCCCGCGAACACACTGCGAACAAGCGCGGACGTTGCCAGTTGGTCTCTCCGACATCCCCGGCGAAGACACAGTAAAGCTGTTCTGCCCATCATGCCTCGACGTTTATGTCCCGCCCAATAGCCGGTTCCAGACGGTCGACGGCGCCTTCTTTGGTCGTACCTTTGGCGCACTTTTCCTCCTCACATTTCCCGAATACGATCTCACCAAGCGCGGTGCTGAAGTACTCGTCCCGTCTACGTCAAGAATTCCTCCCGACGAACCCATCATCAACGGCATCCACGCTAAGAATATCGCCCCTGGTCTAGGTTCGGGGCACATCTACGAGCCTAAAATCTATGGTTTTAAGGTGTCCGAGCGCGCGCGGTCAGGCCCCCGTATGCAGTGGTTGCGGGATCGGCCTGGGACTATCAATGAGTTGGATGAGGCACGCCTATATCATGAACAAAATCAAGATTCTGAGGACGAGGATGGGGAAACTAGAAACGTAAACGGCCGAGCCGTGGCTAGGCGGCGCCCGCTAGGAAACGCGCGACTTCGTCAGCGACAGAACCAAAACGGCAGCCCCATGGCTTTATCCGCTAATGGCGCTGAGTCTGAGTTGTAGCATATTCCAGCCTCTGGCGAAGTTGAACTACATGGGAGGAAGAGGTGCAGCAAAAGCTAGGCTCTGTCGCGAGCTAGCCCCTAGACAGGCACGTGGGTAAGAAGTCTAAACGAAGGAGGCCGACGGTTTGTAAGGATGATGGGGTTGAGTAAAGGGTAGGAGGGTAGGAAACTTGTTAAAGAATTTAATGCATAGACGGCGTTGGTAGTATTCGGGCTGCGATTCTTGGACCGCGCTCGTATCTCTCACTCCTGTTCTCGTCTGCCCACCATAGTGTTGAGTTAGGTCCCAGCCAGCGAGAGGATATGACTTAATTCTTAAGCCAGACGTGGCTATCCTGAAGGATAAGGGGCCTCGTGTTGAATAGTTCATGGCTAACAGAGCGAGATACAGCGAAGACAGCCAGTGTGTATCCAGAGCATAAAGCTAGCCGCGCTGCAATCTTCGGAATATACCTTTTCCAAAGATAAGAATAGAACCCCGTGAAGATCGATTCAACTCTAAGTGGGAAAGCGCTATCGTCTTTATTTTTATCATCACATTTCCTATCAATTCCGAGAAGCTCCTAGTTATACATCATGTGGCATATGGTATCCTGATTTACTTGTGAACTTGGGGTGATTTGCATATTTCAATTACGATCACGGGAATATAGAGTGTGAAGTCGCAGCTCGCTCATCATCAAGTGGGATCCATTACTTATAAAATAATAGCAGCGACCTCAGCGCTTTCTCCCAAGCAAAATCATTTCAAGTGTTATGTGTGCCACTTCTAAAGTTCTTTGAAATAACCATTCACAAAACGAAAAAAAAAAAAAGACGCATTACTAGTAGGAAGCCTGACACTGCTGCAACTTGATAAGAGTATGATGTCACCTCAGAGAATTACCTATCGAGACCTGTGTTGACTTTGCAGCAATCATCTAGCCACCCACCATTCATCCTCCATAAACTTTAAAACTACCTCATTGGTGATCCCTTCCCGGGTGTCCAGCTCACGCCTGTTCCAAACCCACTGCCAGGAACCGTCACTCTTGCAGGTGTTGTAGGACCTGGCGTCCCATCCACGGGCAAAGGCGGCGGCGTGTCTGTTCTTGGTATGTCAAGGCCGTCCTTCCTCGGCGGCTTGAAGTTAACATCCCTTCCGGCGCGATATATATCCTGTAACATTGCCTCTAATATCCCCGCATCTTCGAACTCAAGGTATTTCCTATAAAGCTTGAGAGCCGTTCTGGAGTCTTCAATGGAATCGTGTGTCTCTAATTGAATGTCCTCCTTGAGCAAATACCACGCCAAGAACGCTAATGAAAGCTTTCGAAGGCGCGTCTTGAGATAAAACATGTCAATCGTGTCAATCACTTGCGCCCTCGGAACGTGAATGTTCATTACACGAAAATCCTGCTTCAAACCATGACCCAAAAACTTGCATCCAAGGTTCAACAAGATCCAGAGTTTCTTGTAGGCCGCTTTCAGGGGCAATAGACTGTGCTTTGATACGCGGGGATCAAGGTCTTCTTGCGTGATCCCAGAATATGACGTTAGATAATCAACAATGGGCTCTTTGATGGAAATGTAGTCATCGATGAAGGGAAGCCCTTCATTCTCGCCTTGACCACGCACAACAGATGCACGGGCGAGCGCATATACAATAGGTCTAATCGTTTCACGTTCTCCGTCCGAGTTCATTTCTATCTCTGGTTGTCTGACAGCAACAAACTCAGTGTCGAGAGCTATAATGGTATCTGGACCAGGTAGTTCCGTCATAGGGTCAAGAAGTTGGTAGGTCTTGTCTCCAGAATGAACACTCTGACTGAAGTTCGGGATTAGCTCTGAGCCATCAAATAAGATGCATCGAAAACATACCAAAAATCCTGGTACAAAAGAGAGGTGTCGATTTTAGTTTTCCACTCCGAGTCAATATTGTTATTCGCCTCTTTAATCTGAAAGGCAATGACTGAAGGGACTTTCCAGGAGGTGTTGAATGTGAGTGCCTCCTCGGTGCTCACCGAGCGCACCAGAAAATCGTTAAATAAATGCCACTGGCTATGACTTGGAGCCTGTGGCTCGGCATGGCCAACTATTTCACCTGTCAGCGATTTGCATGTTCACCAAAGTGACCTAAACTAGAGCAACGAACCATTGATCATAGCAATGAGATGAGGCTTCTGAGTCTGGCCGTTCTCAATGTTAATTGCCATGCCTATCAGTGAGTAAACAGTAATATTGTGGATCCCTCGTTGCAGATGAAGTTTCAGATCCTCGCCTTCGTAGCAATAGAATTGACCCTGCTCAACAATTATGCCAATCTCTTCCGGAAGCCAGCCCGGCGTGGACCAAAGACTTCTGTGATCTGGGCTTGTGATTGCTGTATTTAGCATCAATACGTGAGGTATTGAATGTATCGTTTTTCTAGTTGCTATGGTTTGATAGCGTTGGCATCTGCTGCACCAGCCCTTTGAAGTTGTTTCTCTCTCAACGCTGCTTTTAAGAACTTGAGAGAAGGTCATGCGTGGCATCTTCGTATTGCGACCTGGTGCTTTCTGCAAACAGGGGTAAGAACAACGTTACTCGAGTTATTTGAATATACTCACAAGGGGAGGGTAGAGCATGTCGTTGACAAAGGTAGAACCTGGCCGAGTGTACTCGCTTCTACAGTTGATGCATCTGATAGAGCTAGTTGCCGATGTTGCCAGGACCTGCGGTCACTTAATAAGGAGTCTTGCAGCAGGGTAATCGGGTTTTATTTACCTGCTCCATAGCCAGAGAAACTGGAGACATTGACTTGAAGTCGTGGGCAAACTTTTCCAGAAGAAAGCGGGTCAGGCCTTGTAGCATGACGTTCAAAGAAGATCCATGAGGATCTTCTTCAAGGAGACCTAAGGGGCCAGCTATACAAATGTGAGTTAATGTTGTGTGTAACAGATTGACCAATCGTACCTTGAGGATGGTTGCTAAGCGTTCTTAGCATATTAGTTGCTTGACAAATTGATCCTTCTGCCTTTTGTAGCATATCAAAGAGAAACCCAAGCTCACACAACAAGCAAATTTCACTGATACAGGATGTTGCTGCGTGTTGTAGCGCCAGATTCCGAATTAATGGAGTGAAATGCATAATTTGAAGAAGAGCGTTGGCATATGAGTTTGAGATGTGAATTTCCAGGCCAGAGTATTTCGTTTTGTTATAAAACCTTTATATCAATAAGCATAAGCGAAATAGAACGATTGTTCTAGGAGAGCTTACCCAAAATCGAAGTCATCGACACCAAATTTGCTGTACTTGATTTCGACATTCCGGTACATCATAGGAACTTCGGTTTTTCTACTTGCAATCTCCATTTCGGCAAGTGGGTTCAAAAGGTCATCTGATCTATCATCCAGCACTGAAGTCTCTGACTTTGCTGATTCTCGTGCCTTTTCACTAAGGAACTTTGGGGCCTTCAGGCCGGAGTTTGCAGATTTATTGACACTGCGCGTATCCTCGACCTGGTTTCTTCGCAGGCCTCGTGTATTACGGCCGTACAGTCCAAATTCGGTAGCTTTTAGTCCAGCGAGAAACTGCGTATCAAACTTCACTGGAGGCGCCCCAACATCAGAGATCAATTCGGGCCAAGCTGAAGCAAGTATTTCGCGGTAGTATGATAAGCCGATAGAGTTCAAGGGCCTACAGCTCGTCAGAATGGGCAATGTTACCACGTCTTTGAAAATAGACCTTGTACTTACGTTTCCGGAGTCCATTCGATGGGCTGAACTGACTCATCGGGACTGGCAAATTCAATCGGAGTGGGCAAGTCCACGAAACGAAGTTTAGTGGGTGAACCCCAAAGGTGGATGAAATATTCTGCATCAGCCAACGCCATTGCCTCACCAGAGGGTGCAATCTCAAACATGCTGAGGTAAGTTAGGACATTCGCTTGCCGAACATTGCTGGTATTTGGGTTCATTAGATCAACAACATGCATTTGTCCGCTTTGCGAAACAACAATACTGGTGGTAAGCATCCTCGGATGCATGCGTACATATGCTGCGCCAGCGGGGAATGGAATGGGAGGCATGGAAGACATCTTCTTGATGTCAAATACATTGAGAAAAGGGTCTAACATGTAGTTCTGGCCCTGCCGCAATGAGTACCCACATGTAACGATAAAATCGTGCTGAGCATCCATGTCGTTAATTAATGCTGAGTGGGCATTCCATGTCTTGACCACAGCGAGGCTGATGGGATCCAAAAGGTGTACTGATCCATTTCTTGTAGCAGCGCATATGTACCGGCCGCGCTTCATAATAGAATACTGATGTTCTGTGGGAACCTAAGGAGAGGGCATCAGAGGCGGTCGTGGAGTTTGTAGGTACGGGCAGACCAACTTGTTTCACAACTTCACCCTTAATGAGATCGATAACAAGCATTTTATCTTGCAATCCAGCAACAATAATCTCGGCTGTGCCTTTCGAAGTGAAGCTCATGCACCGCAAATCCTTCATTTCGTCATGCCTTATCCATTGTCAGCAGTCGAATATTAGGCAGACTCTAGTGATGCCGAATCAATGCCTACCTAACGTGCCATATAGCCGGCCCTCGCCTCTGCGCCATATGTACATCTTTAGATCCTAGCGACACCACTCCTTTATCGTTGATCAGTATCTGTCGCACTGGGCCATCGGCTGTAAGATGCGATTTGAACGAGGTGTGGCGCTGGAGATCGGTGCTGACGAAGGAGGTGACGCGACCCTATGATGGGGTTAGGATTTTTATTCCAGTAGTGAAAGAGTCCCAACTCAATCGTCTCACATAGTCGTTGCCTGTCCAGAGGAGCTCCTGAGAGGTGTCGAAGGTCATAGTCGTCACCGGTGTCGGCATAGCATGAACGCCCGGAGGCGGGAACGGAATGCGGGCGACCTGCGAATAAAAATTTTTAATGAGTTTCTATGAATTGGATAAAAAGCTCATCATCTCCAAATACAATTGCGCGCATTCGTTGAGCTATCGCGGTGTTGAATCCACACATACCTCATCCCAATCTCCGTCCATCGTGGCAAGCTAATCATTCTCTATGGGGGCATAGCTTGAAAAGAAGAACGCGTAATGGTGCCGCGGTCTCGAAGAAGTTTCGCGCCTCTATCAGGGAACGCACCAGGATGGGAATGGAGAAATAATGCCGAATCCACCATGTAACCGCACTCGAGATGATTGATGGTGGGAGGTCTGAAGTGACAGGAGGGGCAGTGAGGTCACACCACACTTAACCGACATAACTCCGTTAGCTACCCTAGACAGAATGCTTGGTTAAAAAGTAGAAGAAATTCACAACATAATCTGATTTCATATGTACATGGTCTATAGATATTATCACAGAAACGTACGTAAAACAAACTTAAGATTAATGAGATAATGCTGCTGTTAATAGTTACTTGTACATATATGCCATAAGTGCCGAGCTCAACAATTCGGGACACGGCACGGCCCACAACGCCACCACAACATCCCCATATAGTCTCTTGGCGATGCCACCAAGGGTTGCATCTTATGAAAAACCTACGGTATCTGGTATATTGTGAAGTTGACCGATCGCAATGTTTTGTCAACCTTGACAAGCTGTGAAATAACGGATCCGGTATCCTCCATTTCTACCTTCCATTTAGTGCCCGTCCACGACCCCACATCATCCCAAAGCCGCTGAAAGCTTTCTTGATTATGGAGATAAGGTGAAGATCTATTGACAAGTACATCCCGAGGTGTGCTTGTTCCAGCCTGTCTGCCATATATCAGAGCATTTTTTGTACCAGGCTTGAGGAACCCGACCAGCTGTTTACCTATGTGGAGCTGCTGGGACCAACTGAACAGGTGAAAGAAGCTCCCGGCATGAATAATAGTCACTAAGCCGTTAAGTTTTGATGGCCTAGTATCATCAGGGTCTACCATGTCTCCCACTAGAAATGTGGCGTTAAGGCTGTGCCTATCCTGAAAAAGACTATAGCCAGATTCAATGAAGTGAGATTCAGCGTCAATGGCGAAGAGTTGGGAGCCATTGACACCATCGGCGCGGAACTGTCGGAGGGCCTGGCCAAGACCGCAGCCCAAGTCGAGGAGGGCGTCTCTGGATTGCCGTATATTAAGCCGAAAAAGAACTTGACGGTAGCGAGGGTCATTCAAGTCAGTGAGACCAAGGAACTTCCAGCGTCCAATGTAGGGAATCCTAGCAACTTTCCAAGCCTCATCTCGCTGATACATCGAGCCGGTTAGTAAAAGAGCGCTGACTGTACCAGCCTGTATTGCTTACAATTCGCAAAAGATGATATTCGACGTCTCTAGAAGGAACTCTGCTATACCTAACCAGCAGTTCACGCATCGGTGAAATATCGGCGGGGGGATCCTTGAGAAAGGCCCATTTCTGCATATCCATCACATCCATGCTGTGCATGTGGAGATGAGAGGCGCAAGATATCAAGAGGTGGACACTGTTGATAATGCCTGACAGCAATGTATCATCCTAACTAACTATTGGCGGCAGATGGGGATAAGAATTGAGCATATGCGACTTCTCATCATTTTGGTTTCAATGAGACAGCTTTCAAGCTTGGGACATGGCAAGAAATGGGATGGATGTAGATGGAACTCAGCGTTCTGAGATACGGAAAACAGCAAGATAAATAGCTCGAGTCAGTAGGACCCCGCTTGAGATGAGTCGGGTGCAATTATATAACTGAGAAGGAAAAGGAAATGAGAGTACATTCTGGAGGAAGACGGCTCCCCGACTAACAACATACTGTCTCATTGCTCAAGCACGATGAAACCTCGAGACTCGCTGACTAAGGACGAATAGGCTTGAGGCAGGTCGTGTCGCCGAAGAATACCCGCCATCCCCCGGAAAATTCTTCCATCTCCGAGCTCATCTCTCGAATGGCCCAAAACACCCACATCAGCAGCCGCCCTGCTCCCACGGCGCCGAGTTCTTCCTATTCCGTCGACCGTGACGGGTCGCATTTATCATCCTCCGATTCTAAGACCATTGGACTGTAAGTTTAGGAATCGCCATCTCTACTTAGCTACACATAACACGAGCAAACTGCCTGCGTGCCACTTAGCTTTACTGGAATCGCCGAACTGTAATCGTTGTTTCGTGACGCGCTGACAATGGCTTCAGTTTCCTTGCGCCGCCCGCGTCTGAAGCTGTCGCGCGGCCAACGCGCCGGATACTTTTTGGTGACCCAGCACCTCAGTAGTCGCGACCAAGAGTAACAGTTGAGGAAGAAGACCGACGACATCGCGTATAGCCGACAGACCAAAAGAGAATCTGCCATACCCCCGAACACTGATAGTAGCCTGAGTTGGGAGCTTCGCCTGCTCAGTCGTGCCCACCACCACTATCACCATGACTTCTGGTCAGGATGGGGAGCCTGACGAGGTAAACAACCTGCAGTATCCCTCGCCTGGCGCAGAAGCACTCGATGCGGGACCTTTCTACCATACGGTTCCTCGTGATGATGTACCAGACCAACAAGATCAATCCGATCATCATGTCTCCGATCAAGTCCACGACCCGGATCAGGGGGTTGATGGACTCTCACATGATCCCTCGTCTCCTCCACATCATATTTCTCGACCAGCCAATCTTGAAGAACTACAATTGGCGGCGCAGCTCGGTCAGGGCCTGGCTGGGACGTCAATCATGCCTGCGACTGATCCCAATATGAATGTTGAAGACCCTAGCATGCGTAACATCATGCCTCACCCAGAACAGGACCATCAAGAACCTCCTTCATATGTTCAAGATACGCCCCCGACTGACCACATGGTGTCGCATGCGATCCCTGTTCCCGTCGGACCGCCCCTGCCACCACCATATCCTATGGGTGACGGAATTCCCCCTAGGAAAAGGTCGAAAGTGTCCCGCGCGTGTGATGAGTGCCGGCGGAAGAAGATTAAGTGTGATGCCCAGTCAGATACAGGCGATGCGCCCTGTTCTAGCTGTGCTAGATCCTCAATACGATGTTTATTCAGTCGTGTACCTCAGAAGCGTGGTCCTAGTAAAGGGTATGTGGTGGTCCAAGTATCTCACGTTTTTGTTATGCGCGTTGATTTCACTAACACTATGTTGATCAGTTATATTAAGGAACTGGCGGATCGTATACATAGCATTGAAAATAAATTGGAGTCCGAAGGTAGTCTTACCCAAGACGACATTGACAGACTTTTCGCCCCAGACCGCCCACGCGCTTACAACAACCTAGTCTCCACGGCCGAGGATTCAAATCGGAAGAGGCCGTTTTCCAGTATCTCGTCAGGCGACTTTAGCACGCCGGCCCCGGCACGCCAAGCACCGTGGGGTTCGGAACCGCGGCCGATTCAACCAGCGACAACTCCATCAGAGACATATGCGACGCCGACTTATGCCAATTCTGCTCTAGCACCTCAGCCTCTTGCTGTGAAACCTGATGACTCTCCGTCGAAAGATGTTACGGTGACAGAAGATGACCCGATGTCTGATGTCGAAGATGTTCCAGAAATTGATGATGGTGCTTTTCTCGAGTAAGTTGATACATGACTGTTGGTTGTACTCATCCCGGCAAACCCCCCTGGCTAACCGATGCGACTCGAACTAGCTTCTTGACCAATGTGCAGGCTGTATTCCCGATCCTTCCCAGCAGCAAAGCTCGGATTCAGTCGCTTCTGTCGCAGTGTCCATCGCCGCTCAGAACTGCATTTGCATCGGCACTCATTGCCGTTGGTCAGTCTGCAGGCGATGGGAAGTTTGCAAACTCTCTTCTCAATGAATGGGAGAATATTGATGCTCCGCATAGTCGGGCGGCCGATATTGTCCATGCTCTAACCCTGCTTCTCCTGATCATTGATGCTGATTGGCGTCATTCCCCTACGCTGCCCTTCTTGCTGGCACGAGCGGTTGCTGTTGCTAATGCTATGAAGTTGTGGAAATTCACACCCATCGAGTTGGCATCTGAGCCTGATTCTGACGATCAGCTGTGTGTCCGTATTTGGTGGTCGCTGGTACTGATGGATCGTTGGCATTCTGCTGGAACTGGGAAGCCAGCATATATCCCTGATAGTAGCGTAGTGGCACCTGCAGGATTGGAAAACACTCTGGGAGAGGTGTGTTTTTACTTGATACGTAAGTTTTCCCCTTGACCCTGTCCCACTCACTGTTCTTGCGTTACTGACAGGGGATTGTCGCGCACAGGGTTATCAAAGCTGCTGAACAGGATATCCTATGTCATCTCAACACTGCAGCCTGGCGCGGCTACTGCCGAAGCTTCCATGGCAGCGATTCTGACAGACTATATTGAAAACTACCGAGAGGATCTACCCGGCCACATCGAGGCTACGTCATACCCACTCGTCCATCTCGCTTACTGGCACTGCAAGGTATTGGTTACACTTCTTACACCAGGCGCAACTCCAGCAGAAACGCTATGGCCGACCAATGAGCTTGCCAGTTTGCTGCTGGCGAATTCGCAGGCCAGGAGTCCCTTTACAAACCACTTTGTCTCACTTGTGACAATGTCATTGGACAAATTGTCCGTCTTGGACAGCTCTCGTGACGGTGCTGCTCGACTACTGAAGGAAATCCTGGACAAGCCCGGTGCGACCCATTGGGATGGTGTTCGAGATAAGCTGACGCAGCTGCTGCGCCCTGCATCATCGGCAGAAGCAGCAGCAAGCCAGGGACTGCAGCACCTGGCTGATCTTGCCACGGCACACGAGGTGATCGCACCAGGGCCTGATGAGATCCCGCTGGGCCCTACCCTTGCTTCTGGGTATCTGGAGGTGGCACAGCAATGAGAAGATAATGATGGGAGGAATGTTGGAAGCCGAAAGACAATGAAATGAAAGGAAAGAGAAAATGAAAAGGTAATAATATCATGTTTACTTCTTTGGTTGCCCGGCGCTGGGGAGATGAGACGGGAGTCACAGTGTAACGATAATACCCTTGCTTATTGGGGGGGGGACCAATTGGTTGGGCACGCGATGATGATGGGAAAGTAGGATTACGTTAGAAGAGAATAAAGAAAGAGTAGAATCCACCAACGGCTCACTCAGTCAGCTGTACAATTGCAGTCTGACATACATACATACATACATATGTACATCCATACTACGCTGCTACTCAACCTCTCGAGCCAAGTGTATCCCAAAAGCCCGGTTCGCTGTGCACCCCTCCTCAACACAAAATGAGATTCATTAGAGCCAAAAAAAAAAAAAAAAACTTGGTTTACAGCGACGTTTTTATATAGGTACTACGGGCCACCCAATATGGACTGTAGGTCCCGGCGAAAGCAACCACTTTCGAGCATCGCCTCCTCCCCTCCCAAGTGTTTGGGGTGGTGGGAGGGGGGCGTGTTGTAAAGATAAATACTAGAATAAAATAAAATAGATAAATTTTTAATAAAATGAAAATATTGGAATTTCAAAGAATAAACTAAAACGCAGGCCGGGATCGGAATTGGACGGCAGTGGCAGGTGTGCCTTTGGGGGCTTTGTGGGGTTTGGGCAAGGACAAGGAAAGCCAAAAAAAATAAAAAAAATAACCAAAGACAAAAAGAGACTTTGTCTGTCACTGGCCTCGCTAGTAGTATGGAGCCAAGCCCCCGGAAGTGGTGAGGGCGGAAAGGTGAGTGTTCCGGGACTGGGCTGGGTCAGAACCCAACGCTTAATTACCTTACCTTACCTACTTACCTTAGCTAGCCACTAGTAATTGCTCTAAAGTACGGTAGACGGAGAGGAGAGTGGAGGATGGGGGTTTTGACTTACCTCGCCTTGAAGCTTACCTACCTACTAATAATTACTACTTGGTCTCTACTATGTACTAGTGCTTGTACGGGATAGTATTTATTCTCTCCCCCTCTCCCCAACAAAAGCCCGAAGCCCCAAAGGCGAAAAGCGCCTCAAGCCACTCAGCCAACTTTTCCTCCCCGTCCGTGGTGTTTTTTTTTTTTTTTTATGTCTTTGGCTCTGTTTCTTGTAGGTGCTTTGCCGTCCGTTAGCCTTTTGGTGCAATGCTGGGTTTCTCCCTCTCCACACAACTATTTTTTTTGTGGTGCTCCACCTGCATACATTCGCAAGCCTCCTCGTTGACCTTGGCTTTTTTCCCCCATTGCCCTTCCCATTTTTTCTTGTTCTTCGATTGCCCCCCCCCTCTCTCCCCTCTTCGCCCCGCAGGCTAGATGGTGGGAATTCCAATGCCAAGCAAAAGGCAGGTAGGTACTAGTAGTAAGGTGAGAGGAGGTAAAATATACTATTACTTTCTCTTATTAGGTACTACCTAATAACTTTACGTATGCATTATGATGGAAAATATTTCACTCTGCATTCAAAACATACGTGGTTACGTACAGCGAACTTACTCCATTCCACACAATTGATAAGCAGCCAATGGCAATACCATTAGCAATACATCTTTTCATAGGTGAATTGCCGTGTGAGTCCATTCGCAGTACTACATTGTCTGTACCTCATACAGGTATCTCCCCGTCTACATGCAGGCACGACGATATGCATAAGCACACAGTACATACCTGTACCTGTTCCATCTTCAAGCTACACGTAGGTAGCCGCCATTGCGGAATGCCCGAATAAAGGCCCGAGATAAGAATGACGTGCAAAAACCAAACGATTACCATTGATACGTACCGTCATTCATCTCCCTTAGTGACTACGATTATCGCTCTGTTTGCTCCTGTTCTTCGGAGAGAACGGTCATGTAATTACAGAGAACGCGCAAGTCAATCGCACCATCTTTATCTCATATCAAGGGGAGCAGCACAAATTACACAATGACGATACCAATCAAAATCTTTTTCGTTCTTCACTCTGCGCTAGTGTTCGACTGGGCGCCAATCACACAGCCAAATGATTCCAGTGAATGCGATCGCCGATACGGGGTGGACTCCTGGACTATGGCCCCATGCAGGTTTTTCTTGCTAAAGAAACGCCCACAATTAGACCTGGTTCTCGACAATGAGCCAACATGCCTAGCCTTTCCTCCATCTACTGACGGCGGAATTAAAGGTAAATTAAGCTAGATTCGTGGCTACAATGGAGGAAATAAGTTTCTGTCTGATAAACTTTTTGCCCTGCTAAAGTCTGTGTGGTGTGCACCAGGCGGGGATGAATGCATGACGTCTTCAGCCAAGCCGGCTCCGCCTCTGACTATTGATCGCATGCAATACATTATTCTACCCACATTGTGAATGTAGAATTGCGGTGACGATACACGGAGAAAAGAGCCATATGATATGTTTTCATCAAAGTTCAGTGTTGAATAATGTGTGTGAACAGGTCAGAGAGACCTTTCCGAATCGTCTATCTCATAAATCTATATAGTATATCCAAAGAAAGCGTGACACAGGCAATACACAAGGTCAAAAAAATATAAAAAATGACAAAAATATCTATCCTCCAACTCCCATAAATATATGTGCAGTATGTAAATGGCTCTGCGATGATTCCTCAGTAAAGCCGTCGTTTCCTCATGAAGGCGCTCGCGAAACTGGTAGGGTATAAACCCTACTCGTTGGAGAGAATCAGATGATGCCCACCACAGCGTTTCCGATTCCCAGCCCAGTCTTTTTGGCCCTGTGGCCCCATATCTTCACCCCACATAGTGTAGCCCATGTCAGTACCACGTATTGGTTGGTGTATGGTGGTGTCTATCAAGAAATGATAACATGTAAAACATACGCCGTCCAAAGTATATATATAAAAAAAAAAAGAGCAATACATCAACTTGAAGATAGGTCGCCCGATATAGCAGGCATTGTTGATGAAACCTGCGCCACGGATTGAAGAAAAGGAAAATATGCCCGCAAATGTGTCAATCAAAGCAGTTGAATCAGCCAGCCCAGCCGAATTCCAAGTGTATGCACTTTTGTCTTATTTCGTAAGTGTAGCAAATTTCAACGCCAGCCGAATTATTCGCAAACCATTGCCGTTACCACGGGGTATTTATTGCATGTGTACGCCAAATCGAAAGCGGTTTTTCTGAGTCCATTCACATTTCCCAAAAATTGCCCATCGCGGCTGGACCAAGTGGGTCAGGGCTATCCATGTTTGCGATGCCGTCGTGATAGTTTGGCATCCAGAAAGCTGGATCATCCTCGACCATGGAGACTGCGCCTGCTAAAGCATTACTGTCATCGTTTTTGTAGAAGTTCGCGTAGTCAATGGTGCTGATATCCGCCCCCGAGTTGGTAACCATGTGCTGTCGGAGAAAGCTGCTGCTGCCTGTGCCGAATCCGTCGAGATCGCCATCGCCGCCCGGCAAGAAATCCTCCACTTCAGAAACCTCGCCAGAAGTGGATGTGGTGTTGGCTAGGCGAGGAAGTTGCTCGGAGCCACTTCCAAATTCAACCATACCGTTGAAGCTTTGTGTGCCGGCTTGGCTGTAGCTAGATGGTGTAAAGCTTTCGGCGTTTGACTCTCCTAGGTCGTAATGGCTCCAGTCGACAGATCTTGCGCTGAGGCCAGCGCTGAACATGGGCCCATCATTATCCGACGCAAATCCGCTGCCAAATAAATCAAAGGTGCCGTTATTGACATATGGGGGATAATCAATACGCGACAAATCGAGTGGGGGTAAGTTGCCAGCCATGTGCGGAAAGCTCGATCCGGACATGAGTGGAGAAGCAGTCTCTGACTTGACCTGACGCTGTTCACGGGCGCTGTTGATTAGGGAAGCTGCCTGTCCATCACTTGTGGGATATATGACATCTGAGTTAGTACTGAGGCTGCCAGCACTGTTGGCAGAGTTGACTCTGTTAAGCTGGTAGGGCCCGCATTTCTGTGAGGCGCGGTGCTTGGCCGTCGCTTTGGGGTGACCACTCTGGTCAAAGGACAAACTGCCGTCAGAGTGAACTGTATTGGCTCGCCGTCTTCTGACGATGGCCTTGGGGGGAGCTACGCTGGGCTGGATTGGAACCTCAGCGTCCGAGTCAGATTCAGGGACCGTGTCCAGCGCGGAGTCCTTCTTGTGACAGCATGTGCATCGGCCGCCGTGGTTGCAGCAGCAGGTTTCTGTGTAGAGTTCGTGGTTAGAAGGGATACAGGCCTATAGAGACGTGTGTGACTTCAAGCTCACCCTTGTGTCCGTCCATCGTCGGCTGGAGATGGGCGCACTTGCTCGTCTTCTCGCCGCAATCGCATTTGATGTGGGCAGAGCGAGACTTGCGCATTGAGCGACAGTGCGAACATTGTGAGACGGGGCGACCCTTCTTGTTAATGTGTTGAAGCGGACGGTCTATAATAAAAGGTGTTTGGTTAGCAGCAAGTTCCTTATATGCATGGTGTAATAGGTGCAGCTCGACAAAAGCAAGCCTGTGAGCCCCATGCTTGGACAGCCTGAAGGGTGGTAGGCGCGGGGCGACGTCACTTACTGGAGTGCTGGCAATTGCTCACACGATGACCTCGCACGCAGGCCTCGCACGCATACTTCTCACCGTCAATTATCATTTCGGCGGTAGCGATGGCAATGAGGATGTATTGGTGCTGTGTAGATATTGTATGTTGATGTTGTGTGGTGAATGTTTTGTGGAAGACAAAGTTGCAACGGCGCTGTCGGCCTTTGTTTCAAGGTGGGCGGGCAACAAGGCTAACCAGGTAGGTGGTAGGAAGTTAATAAGCAGGCAGAGAACGAAGAAGGTAGTGAGTAGTGTTGTGTGCCAGTTTCCCCGAGTGTGTCGCAGCGTCCAGGCTCTGTCCGAATCGACGGGCCGACCAAGAGAGTCCGCCTAGAAGCTGTCTAGGGTCTGTCTCCGACAAGTGCTGGGGTAGAGGCGTCACAAGCACATGTCTTGCGCGAACACTTGCTGAGAGGGAAGGGTAAATGGAGAAGAGAAGAAGAGAAGAAACACAAACGGCCAAAGTTGTTGTGTTGGACCAAGATTTGTCCCCAACTGAGGTGTGGCTGCGTGGGTGGAGTAGATGGTCGTAATTCGCTGCTGGACGGACGGAGGTATTGAAAGGATGGATGGATGGATGAATGGATGAATGATACGTAAGGTAGGGGCGACTTCGGGGTGCTGTTCGCCAACGGTACGTAGCACCAGGAACACTGGCAGTGGAGGTAGCTGCTAAACGGTAACAGTACCTAGGTACCTTGGGTACCTCTAATAAGGTATGTCTAGACGGTGGTTGAAACAGTGATAGTCGCCCGTCAGTTCTCGTCGTGTGGTGCAGATGGAGCCGACCAGAAAGCCCCGGTCTGAGATTGCAAGCACGGCAGCCACGGGGGCGTCGGCGGCGCAGTGGGCGAGCGAGTCGGGGTTGGCGGCAGAAGCGGGCCTTTTGCGTCTGGTGGTCCTCTCGTAAAAGACCGGGCCGTCAAGGTAATGGAGGTGCTTTGGGGTGCGGTGTTGGGTGGTGTTGGGTGGTGCAGTAGACGGAGGACCTTCGAGTAACAGAAAGTAATAGGCGAGTTTGGCGCTCAGCTCGGATCCGCTAGGCCCTGTTAAGACGCCGAGAAGCCAACCTGGTTGCAGGTATGCAGCGTGAGTCGTCGTGATCACCTTGTTCGGATAGTCGGGAAGGGAGACCCTGCCCTGGTGTCGTCAACCTGCAGCGTTTGCAGACCAGGAGCCAGATGCTGTCGCGATGCACAGCAGACACAGGAAGATGTAAAAGCCTGGCCAGGAAACGGGGGCATAAGCGAGCAGCAGATAGCAGCGGTGCGCGACGAGATAGAGAGAGAGAAAGCGAGAAGTGGGTGTATTCCACACTGGCGATATCAAGCCGGAGCAAAAGCGCAGATGACAGAAAATATGGAGAGTGTGAGAGGAATGGACAGACAACAAATGAAGCGGGCAAAGAACTGCGGGCTTGGGGATGGGACCGATTCGTACTTATTATTATGGTGAAGCATCGTTGAGAAAATACGGAGACGCATGTACCTACATGACATGGCATCGCATGGCATAGCACCCATACAAACTGTGCCTGCACCATGACAGCCCCATGCCTTACAATCCCGATGCAACAGCGCGATGACGGTGCTGGGGTGCAGGCTTGACCCTTCTGTACTTCCGGCTTCTGCCCAGCGACGCCAAGCCGTTACCCGGAGCAGGCAAGGCGTGGAGTGGCCGAGGCAGGCTCACACGATTGGGAAATAGTTCGAGTACTTCTTCCTGTACAGTACTTCTACAGTGTGTCTGCGGCTCCGCCGTGACCTGACGAACAAGACAAGTTCGACGAATGTATGACACTGGGGCGGATGCCAGCCTGGATCGTTCTACTTTGCAAACGGCATGGCGCTGGGCCAGGGTTTCTGGAGAAAAGAAGCTTAGCGGCGGCCCATTTCGTTTCCGCGCTTGTGTCAATCTGTCGCCAACTCTACTGTACCCGTAATAAGGCAGGCCATTCAGTCAGTCCATCGTCAGTCAGACTGCGGGCGATCTCGGTGGGTGCACGGTGGGAGCCGGGGAGATGATGATAAGATGACAAGAATAGTAATAACGCCAGCAGCAACAATGATGCACGATGAAATGGGGAAGAAACAGTTCGCTAACTGCGTCAGGTGCTCTACCGGTATAGTAGTCGCCCAAGTCTTCCACCAGGCAACTCATCACTTCCTTCCTTCTTGGCCAAGCGTCAAATCACTACAGGTCTCAGCATTAGCAGGAGCCATGCTTGGTTGTCTACCAGATGGGGCAGATGCATTGAAGTGGCCCAACAAGGCTTGAACAATGCCAAACCCGCAAATGCCACACGCAAGTCGCAGATTCCTCATTCACCAACTCGACCAGTCTTCTGACTGGAAGTCAAGCCGCGCTCAGCAAGCCGCGCTCGTCATGGCCCTTGTAGGCAAACTGGACTCTCTTCGGGGACCTCCACGGGTTTCCACAGACCACGCAGCATCCATCCAAGACGCTTCCTTCCCCTGCGAGGCGGCGCAGCGCGGCTGCTACTGCTGCTGCTGGAAGGTTGCTAAAAGGCTTCCTTTAGCCACCCCAAGATGGGATCGCCAAGCGAAAAGGCTGCCCCAGGCACGCTACTGTACAGTTGGTTAGTTGTTGAATTGTAATTACATTGACCTTGCCGGGGCACAGAGAGTCTACAGAGAAACACACATCCCGGCCCGGCATGCCTCTCTTTTCGTTCGCACGCCATTTGCGTCTTGGCGCCTACCAGAGCTCAGAGCACACCCTCGTGTCGTGTCCGTCTCGGCTGTTATTCACCCCTCCTCTACAGACGATCGAAAGTACGTCCACTTCTACTCCGTACACCTAGTTATATGGCACATAGAGACTATGTAGGTGTGTACCAACTCCTCTAGCGCACGAGCGCTTCACGCCTGTTCTTGAGCTCTTTTCATTTAGAAATCCAGTTCATCTATCTATCCCCTTGGATATCTCTAGTATTGTGAGCCTTAGCAGAATCGTGACCCCTCTCTCATGCTGCCTTCGGATGTCTCTTTGACGAGTCCACTGAAATCGGTTGCCCTCAATGGTCCATACTAAAGTGGATATGGGCTGAGATGGGCTGAATCCCTGAGGCTCCAGTGACTCCCTGGTAACTCTCCGATGCTCCATTGAAATGCCTCAGAACAGATCTTTTTTGCGATCTAGGGACTGACTCGTGGGAATAGATTTGAAGCGTTGAGTTGTCACGTATCTGGCAAAATAAAGGGGAGATCTCACATGGCGGGCGGTTACCAGCTGACATGGGGAAACTGGGACTCTTAAATCTCCCGCTGTTTAGCTCGGATCCTCCTAGCATCTTGACATGAGCCTTGGTCAGAAGCAAAGCAGCTTCAATTAAGGTCCATGGCTAGACGATTCGTGAACATGGGTTAACTGGAGACACCTGACAGCGTCAGTACTGACTACATAGCGGCTACACGTAGGCTGCACAGCTGCTTTCTACGAGTCCTTGTCCGCCTAATAAATCACCGTCCTGCATTGCACGGCTCAAACGCTGACGAGGTGGCCGATTTGATGTTTGCACTACAAGACCTCTCGTACTTCCAGGCTTGGTATACTGATGGTGGAACCCAACATGTCGCATGCACGGGCGCATCCCGCTCATGAGTGTGCGGGATGAGTTGAATCGCTTACGCCGCCCCCGTGTGAGTACGATCATGAATGTGAGAGCGTCCACCGTACGTGTAGGGGCTAGTTAGCGGTATGTGCTTCACCAATATGCGCTGAACGATGCGCAATGAATAATTTCCTCTATTACTCTAGGCCATGCTATGAATGCGCCTACAGTAGCATTAGCGCATAATGATTTTGCTAGATGATGATTGGTATGGTGTTTTTACCCGTGGGAGAGAGCAGCAAGATACGACCAAGCCTGCGCAATGTAAAGAAGGTCATTAATGTGCTGACATGGGCATTGCCAACTCTTGTCAAGTGCTTACGGGCTATCCCAATATCGTCGCTCTACCTGTTGAATGATGATGATGATCATCATTAGCCAGAGCAGCATCATCGCCAATCTGCCCTGGCGTCTTATTAGTAACACATAGCGATTCAGACTCCTACATACTACTTGCTGCCTGTATCTTGGTTTCCAGTTGTATCGTCGTGTATTTCTCACAATTACCAAGGGCTACAGCAAGGGTAAGGGCCAGCAGTAGGTCGAAGACTAATAATAAGCAGGCTACCTGGATGTTAGGCCGGTTTCTTGTCGCCGCAGACTTGTAGTAAGCTTGCAAGCTCGAAGCTTTGCTCTTCTTCGCCCAAACAGCTGTCAAACTCAAATGCTTACATGAAACCTGTGCAAGAGCCCGTGCTGATCAAGCCCGCTACATTCTCATAAGTTCAACCACGGTCGAGTTACATGTGCTTCCTCTTATGCCTAGGCCTAGGTAGGAAACAGCCAATGTTGTTACTTGTCGGTCGCATTGGGTATACTGCAATTGGGCAGTGCTGAATGAACGAATTGGCGCTGTTCAAGTTTTTTGGCTGCCAATCTGTAATCCATCTTTTCCTGCTTCAGCCACTTCCAAGTGTTCCTTTCAAGGTACCTTTTGACTGCTTGGCATGCGCAGCCAACCATCAGTACCGGCGCGAGCATCCAACAAAGGCATGTGGTGTACAGATACCAGGTAGCCAGGTGTTAGCGCATGCCACTCACAATGCATATAGGTAACTACCATGTGCATTACTCTAATATTCGAAGGCACCTTTGGGAATGACTAACGTTACTTTTATCGTGGTGCCAGTCTTTGACTTGTCCACACACAGGGGATCCATCTGCTCGGCCCGTCGGCGCATGAACCACATAGTCTGTCCGAATCTGCTGGTCCGGATAATTCATGTGGCCAACCTCCTGCTGAAAAGCGCCCGCTGCCGGCAATCGCCTACTAGGTATAGTGCGAAAGCACCCCCCTCCCCTGGCTCGAAATGATTGGAACTGACGAATTTTGGCTACGAAGGCTAACAATTGCCAGATAATGGGACCCGGCGTTCCATAAGAAACGGAACATCCCCAGTCATACGGACGTACTAGGTGTAGTTAGAGAAGCTTTAAGGGGGACGGACACTTGCTGCATCGAGGATGAAGCTTCCTCCCTTCTTCCAAGGATGAAGGGGACCCTAATTCGAGGAATCGAACCCGAAGCACAGCCCCAGTCAGTGCTCTCATTGGGTGAAAAGAATGCAGGAATTACACAAGCAAGGGCTTGGCAACCAAGCGCTGTTGGGACCTTCCTTGTAGGCAGCCTCTTTTGCCCATCGCCGTTGCCAGACCTAGGCCTACCGCAACAAGACCCGTTGGGATCAGGCTAAAATAAAGCCCATCCTCGAGAATGAATGCTTCTCCTCCTTGCTGGTACCTGGGCAGTACCGTAATCGTACGCTTCTTCCCGACCACACATGCACTCCAGCCCGCCGTCTTTGCCATGCAACTCACACCCGTGTCGGCCTAGGTGGGTTTGTAACCCGCCGGGGTCGCGGTGCTTTGAAGCTCTTGGAGTCTGTGTGGTAGCTCCATTTCCCCCATGGACCACGTCGTAATGTACGGTGACTTATTATGGCGAGACTCAGAATTACCTTTCAACACGCACGAACTGGTATCTAGGCCTACAGTATTGCACTCGTTAGGTCTGCAGGACCTAGCGGCATTCGGCGGTTCTTGTGACATGGCAACAGTTGCTGTACGTAACTGGATGAAGTATCCATCTAGGCATGTTTCATTGGCGTTGGAAGGGGACGGAGTTTGCTCGGGCCAATCAAGCAGACTATACGAAACACACTCCGTAAGCTGTCAGGGTAGGTAGTTAACCCAATATTGCAACCAACCACGCAGGGTCTGTCAACGGTCATCTGCCACTCTCCCTGCCTTGGAATATTATTGAGCCCTCCCTCTCTCTTCTCCCCCTCAAACCCGGTTTGGGGGATAAAAGGCTACAGGGCTGAGTCAACATCTTCCAAAGGAAGAGCTTGCCACAAAAAAAGTCCTAACTACCATGAGGTGCAGGATGATGGGATATTAATCACGTTGCGGTATGTTGTGCGTTGCTCCATCTAGCCTTGGTTTACCATGCCTAACCGAGGCTAGAAGGGTTCACTGACTTGCCGTGCATTATTACATGGATGATGGGGCCGATTGCCTGTTGGCAATGATGGAATGCTCTTCTGATCTAGGCTCTGTCTCAGGCCTAATTACGGGCGCGACCAACTTGGGAAGCTCCATGGATAATGGGACACTCTTTCGTCGCCTATCCACCACACCATCTACCCAGGCCGTTGTTACGCTGCATCTTATTACTTTGGCTAGCATACCATAGACCGGCGGAGCACTTGTAACTCGACTTTATTCCCACGACTGCTATAATTACCGTATTTGAAATACCGACCCATTTTCCCCGAACTCGTTCAAGGCTAGAAACAATCTTGCGACCTTGCACCCTGACGATGAGCTGGGGCCGAACCCCTTGATGTCGTGCGGGAACTGAACCTGGAGATCCGCGATCCCTACACCACAAGAACAAAAGGGCTATTACCTTACAAGTGCCTATAGTGCTACTCGAGAGCCCCTGGCCTCATCCACATGCCGGCTAGCTCGCCGTAACGTGCAGCAATCCCTTGTCAACTATTATTACGATTGCCCCAGATAATGGTGACTTTTGTGTGTCTTGTTGATGGTTTGCAAACGTGAGACGCGCAGACGATAGGGACCAACCACCATTGTGCCTATCGATATCGATCTTCACAACGCAAAACACCCCGACATGTCAGAGCGGGAATGCCTCGTTAACCCGTCGTCCGAGCGGCAGTGAAATTTGTCTGGGTGGACCCGTCTTCGAGCCGCTGGTCAGGTGAAGGCGCGAAGATGACGGCAGATGGAAATGCAAATGCACCTTGGAACCGGATGATTAAAGGTCTCGAAGCCTCGATGCTGACGCCACATTGCGACCAAGATTTCTATGCTACAGTCGTGCCTCTGACATGAGGCCCCAGCATCTTGTCGATGAGACATGGCCACTCACCACGGTCTTCACAACAACAACAGCGCCACCTGGCCAAGGGAATAACGGGACCAGGGGGTGTTTGTTGGGTGGTTCTCGCACTGTGCCGCAAGTCACTCGAAAATGGATCGGAATCTGCCACCCACACCTTCATACTGTGCTGCGATTGGGCGCCAATGCCTGCAAGGAGCTGCGTGAAGAACCCTTGCTTGTCAAAAACTGGATCCTCAGCGCTAGTTGTTGGAAAGTTCGAAGGACTGAAGGACCTTCGAGCCGATCTTCTAGAAGCATTCGCCCGCCCTGTCCGGAGGGGCTGCGAGGTCATGGGTGGCACCCCCCTTGCGAGTTGCAGCTTCTCTCCCCACCAGTGTCGTCGCAGCCAGGCAACATTCCACCAACTGCGAAACCGCTTGCTAGCCTGCTGCCCATGCATCCCACACCTGGCGTCTAGGTGTACAAAGTCAGCTACTTCTGCTACTATAATGTCAATGTCATTCCAAGAAAGAAGCATTTAGGGTCTGTGGCGCAAGAGTTCCAAACCAGGTATGAGTACTACTTACTAGATATTGTACATTTACAAATGTGCTTCTTGTGTGTTATCGTACATATCTGCCTGTTTTAACTACCCAGTTGATCTGTGCTTTGAAACGGCATTTAGTCTAGCGCGAAAGCCCACATGTTCCAGCAGGGTCTGGTAGACTTTTCCTCCATCCCGTTCACCAAAGAAGAAATAGAACCAATTGCTGACGAGATCTACGGGTCAGACTGGCCAGTGAACGCCATCGCCGGCTTCATAGGGCCGATCGGTGTTCCCCGTAAAGGGCTGCCGGCATGCTAGTGGGAAGGAAGAGCTTGTGGCCTTTCCTTTATGGAATTGATTTAGTTGAGTGGTCTCTTGACAACTTTGTGGGTCAGTCCTAATTCTGACGTTTTAAGACTTTAACCGGCTACAACTGAAGCTACTCTGGTGCATTAGAGATGAGCCGGTGGTAGGATCAGGTGACCGTATACTGAAATAGGTACCTAGTCAGGAGAGTGATGTTACGAATACTCCACCAAGATACATCTGGGTCACTGTCGCTGAGATTTGCAGGATCAATGAGGCAAGCGGAGGAGCGAGTGGCTGGCACGTTCTGTAGACGCATTGCTGGCTTCCGGCGATTGACTCGGAGCTTTTCGTGGAACCCGCCAAAAGCGCCCGCTGTCTGTGCATCGTTGCTCGCTGCAACTTCTGCAAGGCATTGTGATGCGGCACAACCCCCTGGCCAAGGAACCAAGCTCAGGGATTGCAGCCTCTTTGCTACTTCTCTGGCGTGTGCGCGCGCTATGTCTGCTGCGTAATCACTTCATACGGTATGCTCACACATACTGCCTAGTGAATTGCCCAAGCAGGGATAAATGGACATTGTAAACCGGGACGGCCTTATTGATTGAATTGGGCTACCTGCCAAAGGGTCACTACTTCATGGGCTCCTAGGTCAGGAGATATCCAATAGTGGGAGCCACCTTTTTACCGTTATTTACCTAAGAGCAGACGAGTATTTACCTAAGGTAATGCTAATGCCTAGCTTACAATGCATGCACGGGAGTGCTAAACAAACAAGGGATCACCGAGCTTGTCATCAATAAATGCAACATGTCTATTATTCTATACCACTATAAATACACACAAATACACGGTACTGTTGAATGCTGTGGGCAGGCAGTTTCGGAAAATTTATGCACTTCGTGTTCCCTGCATGCCATTCCAGAAAAGTCAAGTGCCCTTGATTTAATGCGCCCGCTGATTGGAGCCTCCTTGGGCAGCAGATAAGAGAAAAAATTTCTCCCATCATATGTACAAAATGGATTTTTGTTTGGAGGGGTTGGCTGGCAGCTTGGCAGGTCCGACAGCTGTAGCGGTCCGTCAATAGTGGAGCAGTTGGGTGGCTGGCGACAATTGGCTAGACAGTGTACCGTACCGAGTCCACTTGCTGACTGATCAAACCGCAAACAAACAACACTAACTGCAAGCCTCAAGAAATTTTTTTCACTTCTTTTCATTCTTCATCTGCCCTCATTCTGATACGAATACCCAAGCAATGCAGCCGAACGAGTTCGGGATCGGCCGCGCGCTGGTTTCCTCGTGCCATTACTTCCTGCAGGCCGCATATTCTGCTCCTGCGAGGTATGGTTAACGCTGCACCTTGGTTCCCTTGCTGAGAAGTCGTCTCTTGGTCCAACTTGCCATCAGCTAGGCACATCGACTCACCTTCACCTCGCTTGGCTAGATTGTCACTGCAGGCTAGCTTCAGGTGTCGCTTGGCAAAAGGCTTAGTCGCATCTGGTGCTCGAACAATATTGCGTAGCACTAGGTGGAGCTGGCCTAGTGTTTGGTCAAATTATGAGGGCACCAGTGTGTCTGCTGACCATTGGTTTATGAAGCATGAACGACTCAAGCTGCTGGCAAGTGCAAGCATGTTTATACGTTTTGAAAGCTGTGGCCATATTTGTCGGGCCTTCCGTCGTTGCAGAGCTTTGCAAACGTGGAGCCTTCTGTTGGCATTGATTTGCTTGCTCAGTTGTAACATCAAGGGCAAGTTTCACATGGAAACCCGGCGGCCCTGATGTGCACTTCTGACGTGGAGTAAGCTATTATGTACTTTGATTTAGTATCTTTGTGTGTTTTTTTGCCAGCTATTGCGTTGATTTTCGAATCGACGTATATCGACTTCCTTCGTCAGCTCACCATTGACCTGGATGTTTTCGCTCTGGCATATATTGAATTAAACTCGTTGCTGGGCACCCGGTTCAGAGAGTCGTCTTGATCTTCAAGGACGAACCGGGAATCAGCTGTAGGAACATTTCTCTAGTATGCAAATAAATGGCACTTGCCTTGAATGACTCACTATTCGTCCATTTTGTGATGAGATTCCGTGTTCCGATCTGTGATGCAAATGAAGGCTACGGTCCCTCCTACATGCCGAGGTGCAACAGTATGACTCGTATGGGAAGCCTCGGCCAGGCAACCCTGATGTACGCCCCATCTCAAATACCAGTGGCCCTGTCCATTGAGCGCTTATGATTGCTTAGTTGGGATCACTTGCCGCTCTCGTTTCTTGATGGCTGGTTAAGCTGCATATAGCTGTAAGGTGTGCTAAGCGCCGACATGTTTGGAGTTTACATGAGTCCGGTTATCGTACATCGCAGGGTTGTATGAACTCCATTCTTGGAACATAAAACCGAAGTGCTCATCCCACAACCTGGTGCCCGCCGGGAGGTGCCACATCAACTTCATGAGCTCTATCCAACTTTCTCAATGAAAGAGGAGCGTCTCACCAGAAATAGGTTTGACCATGCTAGTTGCAGCTTTCTTAAGGGTATATGCAGGGGACCAACAGCCCGGGCATGGAATCATTTTGCCAACCCTCGCTCTCTATGAGCAGCTGCGGCTTGTTAGATCTTTGGGTAGCTTCATGTGGATACCGCGCGTCAAGCGCAGGCGCCGCTCTAGAACTCCTGTTGCTCACTTTTGCGTTGACGCCTCTGTTCGAGTCATGGGGGGTGGGTGTTGCGGTATTCTCAGCCCAGGCTCAGGTTTAACATCACAAGCACTCCTCGGTCTACCATGTCCCGAGCCAGGAGCCGGTAGAGGGCTCCATCCTCAGGGCTGGGTTTGCAACGTGGCGTGAATACAAAGATTCTTGGGGGCGAAACATGTGCGTTTCTTACGAACGAGGCATCTTGCTTTGGGGGCAGAGGCGTTTTTTTTTAGTTTTTTTTAGCTATACTCCGATGGTGCCACAACGTTACCCTCATTTAGAACGAATGACGAGAACTTGGTCTCGGGCTTGGATTGTTGGAGCTAGAAACTATGTGGCCTGAGTATAGCGGACGAGACCTGCATGTTCATTATGTGGTATGGGATTTGAGCAGCTGTCCAATGACCCCCCCTTTTCACCCCTTTCTTCGTGGGAGAACGACGCCAACCTGTTTGGTATGAATGGCAGGAAAGGGTATCTTGCGTCCCTGTCAGCTCATAATCTGCAAGCCTGGCTACCTTATTGTGTGGAATTAAGGGATATGCCATCTGTCTTGGAACACATCGAAGGTTGAAGCAAACAAATAGGAATCTAGCAGAAAACGAACTCTCGAGTGGAAAGCGTCTCAACTATAATTATTCCGCAGGATCAAGTTCAAGTAACGGCTAATCAGCAGATATCTGATGGATTAGTGTCATATTTCCTTCATCACAGCCAGAACACAACTTTTGCTCAAAGACATTCACAATTTAATTCCATTTTTTTGCCTGAGTTGGGTGTAGGATAAGTTTACATAATAATCTTGACAGCCTTATTAGGTAGCTCTATTGTAGACATTTTGCTACCTGTAATGAGTCGAATGCATGTGCATGATAAAAATGAGTATCGAGCTTTGAATAGTTATTGGAAACCTAGAATGTAGATTGACATGTCACACTGCGAACCAAACACGGATTCGAAAATAATCATCGTTTGTCAAACAACGGATGTCGTACTTGACTGTGACTGCCATGATAACCACTCTCGTCCTGCCTAATGAGCCCATTTATCCTGACGAAGCTTTTCTTTGCGCTTTGAAGCTGCAAAGTAGAGGTGAAAACTTGACAACATGAACGTTCCGCTCCAGGCTCGTAGAAACTTTCCAGTCTAATTGTGAAAAAGACCTGGCGGATGAAAAAAAGCTAGTTATTAGCTACTGAGAATGTTTATACTGTTATTTAAGCCTCAATTTGCCAAGCAGAGCCGACTTTCTTCCACCATACCTCGACTAAACTACTGCAAATGTGAGGGCCAATTTGTACAGATCGTGTTAAGATGAAGATTCTCTGTACTGTGCGAGGGGTGATGCCATGAACGACTGATTGCATACCGTCTAAAATGCTACTGTTTTTTTCTGGTTTACTCAGGCTGATCAAAACTTAGAGAGCAGATTGTAATTTCATGCATTTCATACATTTTGATGGCTTGTCACATGCACTTGAATCTTGTGCTTATCTCTATGAAGCTGACCCGGCGAGTTTTTGACTTCCACAGTAAGGCGGAGGACCTCATTGGTAGCGACCGAGAAAGCACCAAGAGGGTTATAAATGTAAGTAGACATGTTGATCGTTGAGCCGCTTGAAGCTTCCCGGGCAGTAACAAGTCTGGATAGACAATTCAACGTATATTGGATATCGCGCTAAGGATACCACATTGACTTCTTCAATATTGTGCAGTGTTCTTCAGTGTCTGAAGTTGTCTTATTAGCAGGCCTAAATTAATATGTAGAAGAACTATGAATGAGGTCAGGGCTGATGTTTTTGTGTTCCAACAGACTTTTGCGAGATGGTTTAAAATACAAAAGCATGTTATCTTCCGTTATACTCTAAATTTATGCTCTTTGTTTCCTAATACTAAAGACAACTGAAATGGCATATACAGAAAAAGTCTTGATAGGTAATAGACAATGGAGGTGAAAAGCTGGCCACCTAGGGGGCCGGGGGGGGGGGGGTCCTCTTCTGATGCGAAATGTGCATAGCAAAGAATCTGTGAGTACGTTTGTCTATCGCATTTACCTTTGAAGAAAAGCAAGTACTACCAGAAATCTTGCTTGGAGCGGGAATGCATTTCGGCTACCCGACAGTCGGGCAAAGATCTAAAGACAGGAATTAGCGCTCTCCCAAATGGACAATTCAGAGTATCAGCAAGTCATCGATACATCATCATCATCATGAGCACACCTTGAACAAAAATTGAAGGTTGAGATGTGCCAGTTAAAGGGTTAGTTTACTAGTAGAGATAACAAGCTCAAATGTTCAGTAGATATGAATTAGCAATTTCGAGCAATAGCTAGTATCGATGGAGGCTTCGCCGTACATGCGCCTCCCAATTCGCAAGCTCGCTGGCCATCAATCTAGGGTATTTCCGGTGATGATATCCCAATACTTATCTGATATCAGAGCATCTCTATATCATAGGGCTTTTAGTGATTGCAAAAAAGCTGCATGGAGTACTTCTCAACAGCTGAAAAGGTCTTGGATCCGCCGTATCTGCACTAGCATGTCTGGCCGGAAAATGTAGGAGTAGATCATAACACATCAGAAAGATGGGCGGAGTGAAACCCCGAAAAGGCAGTACTAAAAAGATGATTACATGTTTTTGTTTGAAGATGCACTTGCATTTACCTGCTATCGATATTGTCCTCAAACATGTCGTAAGAAGTAATCTCCCGGACCATATCAGGGCGTAGTTTTAAGCCCCAATAGAAGTACGGCATCATAATATTAAGCCCACTGATACTGTTATGAGGCCGGTGCTGAGTGGAACGTGGAACAATATTTTAATCGATAGAAACACCAGCAATGACCGCATTGTTGACGTTTATATGCCAATCTAGATAGTCGTATGTCGAGGTGTGAAAGCAGCACCGAATAAGTAACAATTGAATGGTGTCCATAAATAAAATTTTAGTGTTGCTTAATGAAGTGCCTTTTTCCGCCTGGTACCAATGGCTTTAGCAGGGATCGTCGACAACGATGCAGGATAAAGACCAAGCTCAGCGAAGGGGCTTTTCTTGCGTTATTGTCGTTTGATACGTTGGCGAACAAAACATGCAGTTAGTCAAGCAACTCGAAATCAGAGAGCCAACTTTAGACTCTTGGATAAGAATGCGCGATCGAAAAATAAAGAAAAAAATGATAAAAATTGCGCGATTGATATTGTAGCTTGAAAAGGCAACAACACATTACCTTTTGGTGAAGGCTTGTAGTCCCTGAATGGGGTACATCCAGTTTATGTTCGTGAAAGGCATGTGTAAAATTGAGATATGGTGACAGGAAGCGTCAACTTGACGTCATGATGAGCGCCCTCTGGATAATAAAACCAGATGGCTATATAGAAACTCTCGTCCACTTAAGGACGCTGCAATCTGTGCCTATCTCTATCATGAGAATTCTAGGTTGATTGAGAACGATCAAGTGGCGGCTCTGCTTTGGCAGCCCCCCGCCATTAACGTCTTTTTTCGCATTGTAGGGGTTTATGTACGTTCGAGCAGACGCTTCACATTTCCCACTTCAGCGAAAATATGCTTTAGTAGTACAGAGCATGCTTGTAACTGGGGCCCACACGCAGCAGGGGGTGGCAACTTACTGTGACGAGGTGGCGGCCTACCACGTAGTATGGATACGTGGTTGTGCCACTCGTACGCCGATTGGACGGTCGATCTGAGTTTCAAAGTGAGCAAAGCAACAGTCTGTAGGCACGCCTTGGATGTTCAAGCCGGACATATCACTCCGGGACAGGCCCACCAGGACGGAGCCTTGTTGGATTGTGCTCATAAAGGGTCCCGCCTACACGTAGAAGACCACATGGTGCTACCTCTGCCGTTTCCATAAGGTACTGCTCGTTTCTTACCTGAGATTGTGTCGGGTAAGAGCAACTGGACGCAAGAAAGACAGACACACATGGCTACTGCTCGCTGTGTATACGTATAGCTGTCTGTTCAGTGATAGAAGCCACAGACACAGGATGTCCCTCCTCATGAGCCGTTGGCTTTACCCGTCTGTCGGCTTAAAACGTTGACGTTGTCCGCCGTACACAGTACGAACACCCTTGGTCATCCACATCCCTGATTGTGCATAGAGGGGGACCAAATGGCGGCTGGATGATCGACACCGAGATCATCCAAAAAGTCGATGCAGGCTGAGTCGCAATCATGGCATTCCGTCAGCATCCCTGGGGGATCACTTATAAATCCTAGTCCAAGGATAGATAACTCACTCATGGGCAAAACCAAAGCTCCAAAGTACCATAGCGTGGAGTATTTTCGGTCCGAGGTCCGTGGTAATGCTGGTTCCAAGTCAATCCACTCCCAAAACCCATCGCTAACCCACTGCTTTCTTTGGATAGAAGCCAATGAAACGCTTATGCCAGCTTCTGCTACTTAACAGGCGAGTCCCTGCCGACTTTGCAGTAGTGGCATCGTTGGGAGATCGACACTGCGGTTTCCTTTGTGGTGCCTACGGCGTGTGCCGCAATGCTTGGAAGCCATGGTGGGCAGGTGGGCAGGCGGGCAGGTATTATTGATCACTAATAGACCTAGGGAGGCATGGACTTGATACACATTGGTCGTGGATGCTGCCGTGCATAGTGAGTCTAGGTAGTGCACACAGCACTCACCAAACCGACCACAGTAGCACTACAGCGCCATTTAGCCCTTTGGCGCCCTCTAATAAGCCCCTAAGCCTAGGTTTATGCTTCCGTGCCTTGCGTGCCCCTCTGGCAGTGTCGGCCCCGCTCCCCACTCGTCTTCCACCAACCCCGCACTGTGCGTCTCCCACCACCTCCACACCCCCCATCCATGGGTTGGCTTGCTGCTTGCCTACCTGGGCACCGCGATTCGCATGAGCGATTCCATCCCGTAAGCCACGTCGACTTTAATCCAAAAGGACGTGGTGAACCGAAATCAGCTGCATCTCCTGCCAGCTGTTGGTTTGGGGAACGAGCCCCTCTACCACAGATCCGGTCCTTACGGCATGAGCCGACTCAACTATTCTCCGACTCTCTCCCATTGCCTTCACCTCGCTCCTGGCGCTCACCATCTGGCGCTCCAATTGTCGCCCCAGTCATCGCCGCAGTAATCAACTCAGCTATCGCGGCTTTTAGGTCACGCAACGGCTCGCTATAAACATGGATGCGCCACAGCAGGAACAGGTGGACTCATCCTCAAGTCCCCATTCTCCGCAACATGACGAGACTGCAATCCACAGCCCCATGACCGAGAAAGTCGACTCAACAGAGCCAGAGCCAGAGCCAGAGCCAGAGCCAGAGTCGGAGCCAAAGCCGCGCGCTGGGCGCGACCAGCCGGGCGCCATCTCGACTTGGAACGCCGAATCTGATTCACAGATATATCCGCCTTCAATAGCTTCGGATGTCTCTGGCGACCGCGTGTTTCCCATCAGATCTGTTGTTAGTGTAGATCACGCCACCAGTCGGGCATCGGCCGAGGAATACTTTCCTCACCTGTCAGATGCAAACAGTCAAGCTCCGGGAATACCTGTTCACCTCTTGCATAGTACCCGAGCCGACATCTCGAATGATTCGAGACGAACGCAGACTGGACCATTGTCTCCTACATCGCCGTCTCCTGTTGACAGAATCCTGCAGATGCGCAGGCAGAGAGGGCTCAGTGGGCCCTTGTCTAGTGTTCAAGCCGATGCTGCAAGGCGAGATTCCACAGTGGCAATGTCGCTCGATATAGCCTCGTCAGACAAAGATGACGATGAATCTGGCGTGTTGAGAAGTGAGCGTGTTGCTGACGGTGCAGATCATGCCAGCATATCTGCCTTTTCCGAGACTCACTCCCAAAATGGCGTTCCTCTTGTCGCAACTCGTTTCACGCACATCTTGACGGAGGATGGCCACTCTATTATCACGGGGCGGGACGGTGCTCTACAGCAATGTGAGGATGAACCAATCCATACTCCTGGTGCGGTGCAGGCGTTTGGTGTCATGTTGGCTATGCATGAAGAAAAGGATGGACGATTTGTTGTGCGTTATGTCAGCGAAAACTGTGCTGAGATCCTGGGCTACACTCCTAAGCAGCTGTTTAAGATGAAAAGTTTTCTAGATATCTTGACGGAAGAACAACAGGATAATCTTCTTGACCATATCGACTTCATTCGCGACGAAGACGCAGACCCAGCCTTGAGTGGCCCGGAAGTCTTCAGTCTGTCTATCAGACCCCCAAAGGAAAGACGAAATACCAAACTCTGGTGTGCCATTCACACCAATCCAGCCCATCCAGATTTGGTCATCTGCGAATTTGAAAAGGATGACGACCTGGAGTATCCTTTGCGCCCCGCTGACGAATCTACCCCCGACATTCCCTGCGACACCCTCCAAGGCAACCCCACCCTTGAAGAAATCGAAGAGAGTACCGAGATTTTGAGCAAACCTCTTCGGGTCTTGCGGAGCGCACGACGAAGGAGAGGCGAACAGGGTGCGATGCAGGTATTTGACATCATGTCTCAGGTTCAGGAGCAACTATCTGCGGCAACCAACCTGGAAACCTTCTTAAAAGTACTTGTTGGGATAGTCAAGGAGCTTACTGGGTTCCACCGTGTTATGATGTACCAATTTGACTCTTCTTTCAACGGCAAAGTTGTCACTGAGTTGGTTGACACAACCAAGACAGCAGATCTATACAAGGGCCTTCACTTTCCGGCATCCGATATACCCCGACAGGCTCGCGATCTTTACAAACTGAACAAGGTTCGGCTGCTCTACGACCGAGATTTGGAAGCTTCCAGGATTGTATGCCGGACACAAGAGGACCTGGACATACCACTGGACATGAGTCATTCCTACCTCCGGGCAATGTCACCAATTCATCTCAAGTATTTAAAAAACATGGGTGTGCGGTCATCCATGTCTATATCTATAAACGCTTTCAACGAACTTTGGGGCCTGGTTGCCTGCCATTCCTACGGCAATCAAGGCATGAGGGTTTCCTTCCCTATTCGAAAGATGTGCCGACTTGTTGGAGACACGGCTTCTAGAAACATTGAAAGACTATCATATGCGTCAAGATTACAAGCCCGAAAGCTGATTAATACTGCACCCACTGACAAGAACCCATCGGGATATATTATTGCATCCTCAGATGATCTGCTACGACTGTTTGATGCCGACTTTGGCTTGCTCTCTATTAAAGATGAGACTAAGATCTTGGGTGTGATAGAACACAGTCAAGAAGCTCTAGCATTGCTGGAATACCTGAGAATGCGCAAGCTGACCTCGGTAGTCGCATCTCAAGACGTTCGTGAAGATTTCCCTGATATGCGATATGCTCCAGGTTTTCAGGCCATTGCAGGCCTGTTGTATGTCCCTCTTAGCGTCGGCGGCAATGATTTCATCGTCTTCTTTCGCAAAGGTCAACTGAAAGAAGTCAAATGGGCAGGAAATCCTTATGAAAAGCTTGTACGTCAAGGTACCTCTGGCTATCTGGAACCGAGGTCTAGTTTCAAGACGTGGAACGAAACAGTCATTGGAAAGTGCCGCGAATGGGTAGAAGAACAAGTTGAGACCGCCGCAGTTCTCTGTCTAGTCTATGGTATGCCATTTAATGATTTATATGCTAGTCACAGTTTGGAGTACTGATAATATGTTTAGGTAAATTCATTGAAGTTTGGAGGCAGAAAGAGGCAGCGCTGCAGCACAGCAATCTTACTCGTCTACTCCTTGCCAACTCAGCGCACGAAGTTCGCACACCCCTTAATGCTATTATTAACTACTTAGAAATTGCCATGGAAGGGTCGCTTGATCATGAGACTCGTGAGAATTTGGCTAGATCTCATTCTGCTTCGAAATCACTCATATATGTTATCAACGACCTTCTTGATCTTACAAAAACCGAGGAAGGACAAAGCCTCACCACGCATGAAATCTTTGAGCTTTCAGCTTGCATTCGCGAGGCTACTGATCCGTTCAAGATTGACGCACAGAGAAAAGGCATCGAGTACCAGGTTACTGAACACGACGGGCTGCCTCATCGTGTTCATGGTGATAGCCGGCGAGTCCGCCAAGCAATATCAAACATCACAGCCAATGCTATTGCACATACGACAAACGGATATGTCAAAGTTGATATAGCTGTATCTGAGGTCAAGGATGGACATGCTACTGTGGATTTCATTGTCGCCGATTCAGGAAGTGGTATGAGTGCCAAACAGCTAGATTCTCTCTTTGAAGATCTTGAACAAGTTAGCACAGAAGAGTCTGAACTGATTATGGCACCTGAGCGCAATGAGAAACCCCGCGACTCGAGAACTCTTGGTCTTGGGCTTGCAGTTGTTGCGCGGATTGTTCGAAACATGGACGGTCAATTGCGGTTGAAGTCTGTTGAGGGCCAGGGATCAAGATTTGTTATCCAGCTACAGTTTCAGCTACCTGAGACACCACCTGATGTAAACGAACCTAACCTCGAAACACAACCTATCATGCCAACGAACACCACCGTTTCAACTCCGGCATCTCTTGCATCTCCACAAGGGGAGATTACACTCGTCGAACGTACATCTAGTCTCAATATCAACCAAGACGGGGCTAGAACTTTGGCAGACAAACATAGTCTTGGAAGCCGGCGAAGTGGTGGGAGTTTAGGCAGTCATGCTAGTCAGAAGAGCGATGCCGATCGTTTGATAGATGCTATTCAAACACCACTGTCTCTCGCCGACCAGGAGACTGAGTATTTTGGGTTACGCAATAGCTCTATCAAAGCTAGCTCAGTCGATTTACCAAACCCGGCAGGGGAAACCATTTCTAGTCCAAACAGCTCCAAGGCTACTTTCCTAACAGACCCCCCCTCTGCCAAAAAAGCCAGCATAAAACCAGGCACTGCTGGGGTCCGCGACTCTAACGTGCCTATCCGGGCCATCAAGATGCCAGATGAATTCTCGAATATGCCATCGCACCCCCAGCAGAACCCAGATTCTGGGGTTTTGTTCGAAATACAAAGCGATACGAGTCAGAAAACAGCCTCAAAGAGTACTATTAGTGGTGCAAGTCTCGGAGGCGACCCACTTCGTATATTAATTGCAGAGGATGATCCTATCAATATGAAGATTCTTCGAAAAAGGCTTGAAAGGGCAGGACATAGTGTATTGGGCACTGTCAATGGAGAAGACTGCGCCACAGTCTATCGTGAGAAATCACCTACTTTTGACGCAGTCCTCATGGACATGCAGGTTAGTTGTCAATTGGAGAACAAGCAAGGTTGATGGACACAGTAAGGCTAACCATTATATAGATGCCCATCGCCGATGGTCTCACCAGTACGAAGATGATTCGATCGCATGAGAAAACCCCACAACATGCTGGCTATTCTCCACTGGCAGCTCGAAACCGTGGAATACCGATATTTGCAGTTTCCGCTACTCTTATTGAGGCGCAGAGGGATAAGTATATTGACGCCGGCTTTAATGGATGGATTCTTAAACCTGTCGATTTTAAAAGACTTGAAACTCTTCTTTCTGGCATCAATGACAATGAAACACGTCAATCATGCTTATATACTCCTGGACAATGGGAGCGTGGCGGCTGGTTCGGTCCGAAGCATGAAATTTTAGCAGACTCAGGCGAAGAAATCACCCCACAACCTGATAGTGAGCATAAGGATATCTCTGTCGCATTTGGCCAACAGGCCGAAGGGGACTCGGAATTAGCGGGGGACAAGGAACCTGAACCATCCCCCTGATTGGACATATTACTATCGGTGTTCACTTACTGTCACCGACAACACCAACACGAAACAGCTTATGGGAAGCTCTTTTACCCTGGGAAAAAGACGCATGGTTGGCAACCTTGACGGATCGGACAATATGCTTGATAGCGCTAATTCTCTCTTTCCCTCTTTACCGCCCATTTCTACGATGACTACGAAACAATGAAAGTTTAACTTCTTGGGATAGCATAGTGGCGTTGGGAGGATAGCAAGGCCGGGATAAAACAAAATGACCTTTTTTTTTTATTAGATGGTGGTTGGGGGCTTTCCTTGGATTCCTAAGCAAAGCAAGCCATCTTCATAATACGTTGGATGTTTGTGGTTGCAGTTTCTTCTGCGTTGCCACTTTTTATTGTCACTTTTTTTGTTATTGATAGACGGGCCATGACAGAATACGCATAGCATGGGAAACGGCTACAGCAAGGCGTTGGGGAATGTAAGCAAGGGATTCAATCTTGTGATTGCGTCATACTACCTACCATTGCGTTTTCTTTTTCTTCATCTTTTTTTTCTGTGTCTTTTTCTTAATCGCTGTCTTTGTTGAAACCTGGATACTTGAAACTGGGAAAAGATCAAAAACCATTGCATGACTGCGAATGGAGTCGCTCTCGCATGCAGCCCCGCTACAGTGCAAAAGTAGTGTTGTGGCGAATTGGTGGGAAGAATGTCAAATACTCTTGGGAAAGGCTTGCCACTAGGTGCATTTCTCTTGTTTTTTTTTCTTGTTATCTTTGTTTTCAAGGATAGAATGTCACGAAGCCATGGCAGTACACGACGTATCTTGGCGAGAAGAAAAGAAAGAAAGAAAGGAAGGAAGATGTGGCAGTAAGAGTCGCAGAGCTCAGTTGGTATATATGAATTGAACAGCTTGAGAACAAATTTTCTTAAAATCGTTGGTAGAAGTATGCCACGGAATGGGGGATGAAAGTAAAGAAGGAACTTTGCCGCTCAAATAACGATACATAGGGGGGGGGAGCCACGTGAAGTTGACAGCCTTCACCATCATCCAAAAAGGGGTAAATGGTAAAAATGGTAAAACATGTGTCTTTGGTATATTTATTATGATAAGGAAAGCTAATTGATGCATCATTTTTGGATTTACCCAGCATCGCTAAATAAACTCTTTTACCTAGCTTCGGTGCCTCACGATGATCCAAATTTCAAAATTTTGCTCCATTTGCTCCGCTTCTCGTCGTAATTTTCCTCTTGGACATTGTGCCGCCCCACAATGCTGAGGAAAACCTGGTCAAGTGTCGTAGGAGTGACACTGTAGTGCTCGATACCGAGCATGCCCTTATGCTCTTCGAGCATCACAACAAGGTGCCCGATAGCGCTCTGACTAATGTTATACTCAGCACGTGTAACCTCGTCCTCGTCTCGGCCCTGTGACACGGCAAGCACCTCACTCGCCCGCACTGAGAAACGCAGCTGCCCATGATATGTCTTCTCCTCAACATCCGCCGAGGGTAGTTTGCTTTGAATCCAGGAGACCACACGCCCCATTTCCTCATCAGTTGTGCGAGGCGCTGTGCTGGACACCAGATGAACGTGCAACGCGTCGCCGAATCGATGCCGCAGGTCGTCGGGGGTGCCTAAGGCAAGCATCCTTCTGGCCATGATGCCAGCACGTCCTGCTAACGCATCGGCTTCCTCCATACTATGTGTTGTCAACAAAATAGAACGACCAGGCACTGTCGCCGCGAGCGTCTTCCACATCACACGTTTGGCTGCAGCATCGAGACCAGATGAAGGCTCGTCAAGTAAAACGACCGTTGGATTACCCATCAGGGCAATACCTAAACTGAGTTTGCGTTTATTGCCTCCCGATAAAGCATTTGCCATGCGAGATGAAAATGAACTGAGACCGACAGCTTGTAAAACTGCTGTTACATTATGCTTCACATCCGGAATACCGCGCACCTCTGCGTAAAATTCGAGGTGTTCCTGTACCGTCATTTGATCTAGCGCATCAATCTGAGGACAAACACCTAGGTTGGCTCTAGCAGCAGCCAGATGTTGTATTACAGAGGCGTCTTCGATAAAGATGTTACCACCGTTGATGCTTGGTTTAAGGTCGCCACGAATGAGTGAGATAGTGGTCGACTTTCCAGCTCCATTTGGACCCAGCAGAGCGAAAACTTCACCTCGCTTAATGCCAAAAGAGACATTGTCCACGGCTGTATTCTTGCCGAAAGACTTGGTAAGATGCATAACACGCAGCCCATCTTCCGCTGTTCCAGCGCTGGTGACACGGGTCAACTCATTGGCCACCTCCTCGTCAGAAGGTTCGCTTCCAGCCGTGTGTTCTTTGTTACGTTTGAATAGCCCGCGCATAGAGGATCTTGCAGATCCGCTGTCAAACCAAAGCAGCAGCGCAAACAGAACGAGGCATTGTATAACGAGATAGAGAATTGGACCACCAAACTGTGTAATACCGCCTGGGTTGGTCGAAAGTTCGTTGCCGTCACAAGCGGTGGAGAAGAGATTCGTAGTAAGAAACAACGCCCTAGTTGCGGATCCGATAGGCGCAAAAGCAGATATGACGAAATGACAGATAAGGATGGTGGAATCGATCTTGGTGACTTCAACATATGTGACGACGCAGACATACGCAATAAGATATCCCAGGAAGACAACGGCTTGACCTGCTGCAGCAAAGGCAAAAGTAGCGAGTTGAGTCTTGGTGAAAAGTGACACCAAGTATGCCACCAAGATCGATGCTAGGCCGTACAGAAACAGAACCACGAAGACATATTCAATATGGAACCAGATATCAGACAGCCCAGCCCATAAAGCCGTCACTATAGCAGCTCCAACAAGAGCAATGCAGAAGTCAAACAGAAGATACGCCGCCCATAGAGGAAAAGGCCGGACGCCGTTTGAATATTGCAGACCCCGCACAAATTTTCTCCGTTCATTGCTTGGGTACAAAGCGAAAAAAGCAGGGTAACAGGCAAGCGCCAGTCCCATGTAAATGACGAGGTTCAGTGCTTTTCCAATACCGGGGTTGAATGGCACATCAAATGGCGACCAAGTCGTTGCAATTGTGGTGTTGGTTAATACCACGTCGAGTAATTGTTGGGCTGTGAGTGCACTTGTGATGAACAGATTGGCGACCCAGCCGATGGTAGGATTGGTATTCTCATCACCAAACCATAAACCGGTTGTGACGTTCTCCCGATTATCCCTGATGAATCGGTCAAAACTGTCAAAAGAGTCAACCATTTGGAGATTGCTGAGGGCGGTCATCGCAAGGGCAGAACCGCCCCCAGAACTACCTGAGAATATGGGTTGCCATAGATCCAGAAGAGCGGAGCGGTTGAATCTGGCGCTTGGCCCAGCAAGAAAGAAGATGCTGTCGTCCTTGTCTATCTGCGAAAATGCGTCCTCTGTGTCAGAAATTGAAGCTTGGTCGGAAGGTTTGCAGCCCATCGGCGTCCTGCCTCGCACAAAAAGGGAGGTTAAACCAGCTGCCACAATCGGTAGGAGAAATGCTATTAAATATAATATCCAATTCCTTTTCAGAATAGTCCATCGCTTCTTGAATAGAATGATAGCTTGGTCGAGGTAGCCGATTCTCCTGCCATCTAGAAGTTTTAAGCCTGGCTGGCTATGGCTATCTTGCGAATTACTATCCTCCGCAATTTTGATCTTCTCACTAATTGGAAGCCCCTGGCCCCCTGATGTCCGGAATGCCTCCTCATCCTTGATTTCTTCAGCAAGTTGAAGAAAAACATCTTCAATGGTCGGGCCTGAGAATCGATAATCGTTGATACCAATCTTTTCTAGCGATTTTATGACTTGAGAAGCTAGGTTAGAGCTGGGTGCCACATAAGTAACTTGGTCAAATGCTTCCATTTTTTGAACACCTTCAATGACGGGGGTGTGCTTCATGTCCGGACTCTTGTGGATATGGACCCTGTAGCCACCGCCTAGCTTATCTTTCAGTTCGACGGAGGAGCCTTCAGCTCGGAGAGTTCCTTTTGACAATATTACGATATGATCAGCTAACAGATCGGCTTCATCAAGGAAATGAGTCGTCAAAATTAGCGTTCTCTTGCCACGCTCGGCTAATAAGATATCCCAGATCTTGCGTCGCGACAACGGGTCGAGGCCACTGCTTACTTCGTCCACACAGCAAACAGCGCTTCCACCTGTCAACATCATACCAAGCTGGAGTTTTCGCTTCTGACCACCGGATAACGTTTTTGAAAGTGATTTGCGTTTGGGTAAAAGATCAATCGATTTGATGAGATCGAGGATTTCAGCTTCCGTGGCCGGTGCATGAGGCGCCTTCAGACGGTTGAAGAATTTTAGATGTTCTTCAACATTCAGATCATCCCACAAAACGTTTTTCTGAGGCGCTATGCCTAGGCCTCCTGTTCCATCTATCGTGATAGACCCGCTAGTCAATTTATTCAGGCCGGCAATTGAATCAAGCGTTGTGCTCTTGCCGCTTCCGTTAGCACCAAGGAGAGCAACGATTTGACCCTTGCCGGCACTGAAGCTCAGCTCATCAACAGCCACAACAAGCTCGGATGGCTTTGATCCCAGCGAGAACATACGGGAGAAAATGCTGCGGTGGTAGACCTTTGTGAATTTATCAAGCCGGACAGCTGTCTCGTCATCGCCATCGACCCTGATTTGCCGGGGTTGAATTGTCCGACCTGAAGTGGTCGTACCGTAAAGTCGACCCTCGACTAGCGCAGCCAACAAGGGATACACAAAGATTTGAACAATCAAGAAAATCCAAAAGGCAATACCTGGAATCTGCCATGGACTTTTCGGAGGCATCTGAGTCAAACTGGCACCAATATTTTGCCTCTCAAAGCGAGCCATCAATGTAATAAAGTAAACATAACTGCAAGGAGTGAAGAGAGCCGACAGAATGGCAACAGTGGCTGTTCCTGGACGAGTCAGGGACTGTGCTAGAATGCCAAGTAGCAAGGTCGCTAGAATGGCCGTGATTCCGCTCAACTGCGCTTTCTTGAAGAAAGAGGCAAACAAGATGGAGAAGGAGGCAAGCGCAAGGCCAGAGAGCACATGAAAGATGAGAACGATGCCGACGCTGGTGTTGGCGAAGATGCCAGATCGCACAACGAGGGATGAGAGAATCCATGCAGGGGCGTATAAGAGTGAAAAAGAGAAATGATGTGCTATGATGCGCGCTGCCTGCGACTTCCATGGCTTGTCGACATGCATCATTGCATCGAGAAGTTGGGACATGCCGGTTTCGCGCTCCGTAGCAATGAAACCAGTCAGGTGGTACACGATCCAAAGAACAGTTGTAATAAATGCGACTGCCATGAAGCCAACAATCGCACGATGATAAATCTCCCTGATTTTGATTTCGCGCTCCTTTTGAGTCATGCTGGTAAAGCCCATTTCGGCATTGTTTGCAAGAGCCGCCACGGCGTCTGGGTTTTCTAAACCCGCAATTATTCCGTTGACAGTTCGTTGCATGGGTAGCAGATAGATCTCCTCGGCGTTATTGGACTTGTCGATCTTGATTTTGAAGGGGCTGCTTGCTAACTCAGCATCAGTGCGAATGGTGTAGTTCCAGATGCCGCTCTCTCCCTCATTCGGCGATGAGCGCATCACAACCGCACCAAAGCATGTCGTCACTCCACGCAGCGTGCTTCGGCATTCGGTGACGAGAGCATCCTCGTCATTGGCCCTGACGACACGGATTGTGGGAGTTTTAGCTACCACCTGGGTTTCAACTTCGTCCAAAACCCGCTGAATATCTCCGCCAGCAAAGCCATTATCTACAAGAACAACTTTGTCTCTACCGCTGCTACTCGCAGCCTCGAATGCTTGCTCTAACGTCTTGACAGGATGCACATCCCCAAAACCAAAAGTCGCGGGCGGGACAAAGAGGTTTTTGGCAAAAGTGAAGAAGGCCGATAGCACAACGGGCACGACAAAAGCCCAGAATATAACGACAACTAGATGGCGATAGATCAGATACCGGAAGTTCTTGGCCATTAAAGTCCAAACCTGGTTGAAGACGGCCATGGCGACACGGTTTTCGCAGCCCCCTGGCGGGACTGCTGATCTTGCTGTGTTTCGCTTCGAATTACAAAGTTTATCAGGTATAGTTTGCACTCGTCGTTGTCGCTGATATCAATGGTTCGTTCCAACAGGGTTTCTGGAACACGCATACAGGGCGGTTGGATAAATCGATGGGAGAGCAAAATGGTCTACTTGTTTTCGATGCGAACAGTGGAGGATGTGGCGAGTTCCCGAGCCATGGGAAGGAATGCCGGCCTACACTACCAACGAGCTTGGAACAGAATGCCGAGGAAATTCTCAATTTTTCACCCGCGTGCGGCGACGGTGGCCTGAAGAGCGAAAGTTTGGTGTTGCAGAAGGATATAATCCATCGCGATTACAGGTTTTGCAATGCGGAAGGAGGTTGGCTGGTAGATAAAGCAGTGCCGGTGCAGAAAAGGGTTGTTCTGCTCGTAAGGTGCTGATTCTGTGACCAAAGCCAAGGATGCTGGCGTAGCTTTAGCACCGTGGCGCGCCCCACGCACAATGCGTATCCGCATTCTGGGGCGTAATCTTGAGGATTCACTGATGTCACTCTCGGTTCGTCCGGCTCTAGGAGCCTCACACCGTACGTATTCCTCGCTTGGGGTGAGATGGCGGGACAGGCCAAGACAGCTAGCTGGCTTCGTCGTAGATGTCGTTGCTCTCTCGCAGTTATCTTCCAGCGACACATTGTCTGATATCTGTGCCTGTCAATAGAGGCCAGAAATGGATCCCTAGCACATGTCTGTGTCTTACTTCGCTACCCTAGCTAGCAAGCCCACGCAGATGCCGTCATGCAGCCTGGAAAGGAAACTGGGCGGAAGTTTGAGGTCCCAAGCCCACAGGCTGCCATACAGAATAACGTGAACAACGCACTGTGCCGATTCTCAGTCATCAGCACATGCTACACAGTATGATGCATTAGTAGGTAGGCACTCCTTCCACCTATAGACATCCCCCTCGGACTTTCCACCAACGCCCGCTCACAAACTCTCGCAAGGCAGTGCGGCACGATTTCAAGCCACGGTGGTCTTTCGCAACACTTGGCAACTCAGATCTCGGATCATTGCATCAACATGTCTCTCACCTATCAACTGTGAAATCACTATATCACACAACTCGTGTCAATTTGCATCTTCCCCGGCCACGCGACGCCCCTCAGCAAAGCCCACATCCACCCAAACAAGCCATCCCGAACGCCACTCGATCTTGGCTAGCTCCACCGAGCGTGGTCCCAAATTTCAACAGAGCCACACAGCAAACGGATACCTGGCCTATTAACTGACAAGGTACGGAGTACTGAATCACAGTCGGCGATCGGGAAGACGTCAAGTCCGACTTCCACAGTTTTGTATTAACCGTAATCACTCCAATAAATCGGGCTGGACAGGGGGATCTTGCGTCTTGGCAAGTTCAGGTGGTTGCGCGTCCTCGTCCGCTAAGCCTCATTCAACTCAAGTCCTCAAATCAACATGTCAAGTAATGCCAGCCAATCTGTAACGAGCGCTCCCCTTTGTCGCATAGAGGAGCGAGCTAATTATTTTGTAGCAGCCATGTCAGTGATAATTGACTTATGTATAGCAGATTCCAAAAAAAAAAAAAAAAAAGATACATTCAAAAGTGGTCAGTTATATGCTTTGACCAGACATAATGTCAAAACGCAAGTCTTCCCATCATGCATTATCAACGCCTCGCTCATTGGACCTTCTCAGTCCCATCGGGGTTACCTTGGCAAGGTATCATTACCTTACTCAATCAAAAAGCCGCCTCCTGCCTCATCATCATCCCCAATCATCATGTCAAACTCCTCCGTGTTGTCGCTTTCGGCGGCTTCTAGTTCTGCTTCTAACTCGGCCTCCCTGTCTGCCGCTCTTCTCTCCTCGTCGTCGACACCACTCCAGATCCTTTCCCGGATTCGCAACCCCATCAGGAACCGCCTCCAAAGCTTCAAAGCTACTAATCGTCTCCTATTATCTTCCACCTCTTGCTCTACGTCTTCTAGTCCATGTATAACTGCCAGCACAGCCTCCTCGGCGTCTTGCGCCACGACAATTCCATGCAGCACGGCTGTGCCTTGTCGACCTTTGAACTGAAATCCAGTTAGGGCCGGCGCATAGTCAACTCCTAGGATGTAGGCTGCGCGAGCAGCATGGGTGTGGATCAGATGCACACCTCCTTTGGGAACCATGCTCGGCACGTAAACTTCAATATTCCCAAATTTATTCTTGGGAACGCGCCCATTGCGAACAGGGGGCGGTTCGTAGAGTTCCGTTTGATCCATCGTATAAACGGGTGTGCCAGCATCGCCAGCCACATCATCATCTTCTTCTTCCTCCAGTCTGGAACCCTTATTTCGAGCCCGTTTTGGGAGCCATTTGACGGGAATCTCGTTAGGTTTGACTTCACGGCCCATTCGAAACCATTTATCAGCGCTTCTCGCAACTCGAACGTCTTTCCGGCGATAGATCTTTTCCAGTGGCCCACGACTACCTGCCCCAATAGTCCCAGAAGGTGTTGCTCCGGGAACTAATACTTCGTTGCGGCGGAGATGTCGTTCTAACGCATACACGGGGTGATCTTTGAAGTCCTGAACATTTCTCGGCATAGGTTCCCTCGCTTCAACCCCAGCGAGTTCATTCTCCTCAATCTGATCTAGGTCGCTTGATCGTTTATTTCGATACATCTTCATGACTTTCCGCCACCATGCGTCACCGTTCTCCACAACACCATCGACACGTAGCCTGCGCGTCTTTGCCGTATAAGCTTTTGCGTACCTCCTCGTGACATCTTTTGCTGTACCATCAGCATCAAAGGCCACAACATAACAAAGGCAATTCTCCTTGTCGGTAATTGGTGGCTCGAATGCTTTTGGCTTCCAGAACGTATGCGTTACAACGGGATCAGCTGGCTGCCATTTTTGGTGACCCACATCAAGAACCTCAACCCAGTAGACTGGATATGCAGACTCCCGTATCCTTTTTGGTGCCTCAAATGTTTTAGGAGTCTTTGGGGGAGGGGCAGAAGGTTCAAAATTGTATGCCGTTGCGCTGGGGTGGCCAAGTCGTCGCCGAGCAGTTGGCCGGCTCCCAGAAGCTGTGGCGGAAGCAGCCTTGTTTGCCATTTCTTTGTACTGTTCCAATTGTGTCCGGGTTTTCTCGGCTTTGGAGACTTTGGACGGGTTTTTGCTTTCCTTTGGTTTTGGAAGGCTAGGTCCTCTAGAATCAAAACAAAGTGGCTGCAATGAGCAAACCAAGCGTGACCGGACCCCAGCACTCCTAAGAAGCGCGCAATACAGCTGCGCTCCAATATCGCGAGAGCCTTGAAGTTTCCTAGCTGCCTCCCCTAAGTCTTTGCGGTCCAGACAAGACTCCATATCACTCGGTAGCTCATACTAGATTATTTTCAATCAGCCCCTTTCATTATCCATACTGCAAGCCTACGAGGAATTGCACATACACCTTGCAGATGTTCTGCTTCTTCAGCCCACAGGGACCTTCTGAGGCCCCTCTCTGTGATCTCAAACTTTGTCTTCCATACATCTGCAGCTTGCCGCAACCCATTCTTGAGACTTTCTGTACGACCAAACTGCGATAGATTTGCTCCGGGGTTAAGATAGCTCACCGTTTTGTCGGTGAGGTGCGCTCGGAGTCGCTCTTGAACCTTGGGGTCATTGCACCAATGATTTCGCCGAGCTAAGTGTGCGAGCAGACAAAGGAGGTGGGCTTTGTGGATTCCGATGCGGCGTTCCTTTTCCTCCTTTGTGATGGGTTTTCGCCGGTCCATGACTTTCCTCGCGTCTATTGATGCGGATTTCTGAGCGGAAAGGTTGAGCTCCAGCTGCTGTGGTTGTTCGGCTTCAGGCACAGATTTCTGTAAATGTGCAGTGAAGTCCACATCCTCAAAATGCACTTCCCCATCATCGTCTTCATCGTCTTCATCATCTGAGTCCCATTCCATCGTTTGCACCGTCGGCACAGGTATAACCACGTCTTGAAACTCGACATCTTCGTCGCTATCATCGCCAATCTCACCATCACCGTCCCCATCACCAACATAACCCTTCTCCTGGTGGGCTGGCTTTTCAGCGGCTTCAGCTAGTAGAACCTTCTCATCAAGCTTTGGAACTACCCCAGACCCGGGCCTTCTCCTCTTCAGCGGTCGCACTGAGGAGCCCGTTTCGAGCGTTGCTACCCCGGCCTCAACCAGCATCTCTTGGTAGACATTGGGCTCCTCATTGTAAGACCCTGCTGCTGCTCCATTGCTGCTTCGCGTTGCTCTGCGCTTTCTTCCAGCCATTTTCAGCAATTTTTTAATGAGTTCATTGAATAATAATGAAGGCAAAGCCAGATATTTTGACCAAAGCTCATGCTCATTCACGCTGAAGAGGCAACTGCGTCATCGCAGAGTTGCGAAGCCACAGGTAAGTGGCGCGAAGTCACGTGCTGGGCAAGGCGTGAGTCCGTCTTCTTCGCCAACAAGATGTGATCTGTAAGAACAGGTAAGAACAGACTCCTGTACTTTTCTATCCTCTGCATACTCTGAGGGGATATTTCGAGGTAAATTTCCAGCTTGGTGGGCTTGACTTTGATTCGGCAAAACTCATCAGGCTTGGTAAACTTTCAACTAGCATATTGTTTGAACTGGTGTGAAGACGTGTGTTCAAGCAATCTAAAGTTCAATGAGATGTCAGACATACAAGTAAGCGACTCATTCGCAACTGTCCCAGCTGAACTATCTTCACTGGCTGTGAAACCCGCAACTGCGAATATTTGTGCGCAAAGCCCTCACCTCGTTTCACCTGTAAAGGTAGAAATTACAGAAAGATCTGATTCTGATTAACACTGAAAAAAAAGTGGGACACTGTCATGTCCCCGATTCTGAAAAGGATTTTATCAACAGCGATAACGGAAATGACCACCTACACAAACTTCCCCGCCTCCACATTCTGCTTCGTTTTCACAACCACCAACTGTGCAAACTAAAGCCTACTGATGTATATGTACTGATGTTCATTTAACGAGCTACGGGTCATTCACTAATAAAGCCCTCACGTACAATCTCATCTTCATGAAACAATTACGTCGTTACTTCCACCTTGGATAATTCATACGCATACCACCGAAACGCCTTCAAGTCAACCTGGAAAGAAAAAAGGATGAGTATTTATTTGGTCAGAAAGCCAAGATAGTCGGCAACGATCAAGGTCACCATCCTAAGAACAATGTGTTAATATCTGGTAATCCGAGTTCAAGGTACATGCCATGCTGAGATAACTTACGCATGTGGGGCAATGCGGACATAGTATGTGCCGAAACCACGATAGAATCTCAAAATCCCCTCCTGCTTGGTTACTTTGGTGAAGCAATCGGCCATGCTCTTGTAGGGAAGTTTTCCGTCAGGGCCCCTCTGCTGCTTCTGCAGTCGAGTCTTGACAAAATCAAACGGCAAGCTGAAGAAACTAGCGAAGAAGCCGGCGATAGCGCTGGCGGTGAGTGTCTGGGCTCTGGGGGACAAGTCTGTGTTGTTCTTGAGCTGCACCTTGGCTTCGCTGAAGAAGGCAAGCTGTCCAAAATTGAGGGCCATGGCGCGTACCACAGTAGGGGCAGCACCAGCCCAAAGGGCTCCAATACCCTCACCCTTGGCGATTGATGCTAGTGCATCGACAACAGACTTGTAGTTCTTGCGCTCAGCCAGGGGTTTGAGACCATCGCTTTGCATTCGAATGAGTGCCAGATCAGCTGGGTTACCAATCATCGCTGCAAGTCCACCTGCTGCCAAACCAGCAGTTGCCCGATCCCGGAAGCCAATATCCCGGTTTTGATCCTTGGCTCTCTGGGTCAACTTCCCCATAAAGGTATCAAAGAACCCAAGACGGGCTGTCGTATAGACAGCCTGTCGCAAAAGACCAGCCGATAGGCCAGTATACAGGTCAAGAACCTTGCCACTTGAGATGATTTGTCGAGTGACAGACAAAGGCGTGGCCCTGGGTCCTCCAGATACTCCTTCACCAGCAAGTTGAATGCGAACCTTGACCATGTCGACAGGTTGAATGACGCTGGTGGCAACCATGCCAGCGATACCACCGTTGATGAACGGCAAGGCACCCCGCATGAATGGTGTGTGGATGAATTCGGAAGCCCTGGCCGCCGTTTCACTCCTTTTTGCGGCATTCAAGACATCGGACGTCTTGGATCGGGCTGAGTCGGCTGCTTGCCTGATAGGGTTCATCGTTGCGGTTGATGGATTAAGAAACACCTATAACCAGGCACCCGTATACGGCGGGATGGCGCTTTTATATGTCAGGTTTTGTGACGACCAGGGACGTGATATTGCGTTGTGCCGCTTAATCAGACTTCTGTTAGCCCAGCTTGTTAGCGATTTCGAATACCCAGGGTACGGCTGTGGGCCGGCAGCTAGGATTGCATGTTGGAGCTGTGGGTAGTAAGTAAGATCCACAAGTCGAGCTATCAGAGAGGGAGCCCGACGACATCCGATGCCTTCGACTGAACCCAGAATCACTTTCGGCTGGAGATGTTGGGGGCATTGAGGTTGAGACGGGGAGGAAGAGGCAGGGATCTCGACGCCAATTGGGGAAATGCCCCCAGCGGCTCCGCTTTCTGTCGGAGCTTGGTGGAGACGGCCGATGCAGACGACAACCAGCCGGGACAAGAATAGAGATTGTTCTTACCAATAAGGGGTTTGTATCGCAGGCAGTCGGGAATTGGTGACAGTGAGTCTCGGAACGGTTTATTGGTGGCGAAGATGAATGTTGGGAGGTTTGCACGTAACAGTTGGGCAGTGGGCGGGGGTTGGAGAAGTGGCAGATCCTAGATGGCAATGGTCTGCGGGGTTCGGGTTACTGTTCGCGTTGTTGATACTCGGTACACTCAACGCTTCTCCAATCCAAGAAGAGGCAGGTCTAGGTTTGTGCCAGCGTCTATACACCAAAGTACAAGGTACTAGAGGAAAGGTATGAAAACGCCGAAGCGATGGCACGACCGAGATGGAAGGTTTAGGCTGCGACCTGGCAATGGATGGCAATGACGATGGCGTGGTTGCTGGTCACGGCCAAATGGATTCGGATCGAGGAATGATCAAGCAGTTGACGGACGGATGAAGGATGATTCAATACACAGCGTGACGGAAAAATGGAAGTCAGAGTAATGAAACAGGAGCTCAGGTTCGGTGGGAGAGAAAACAACAGCGAGCCGCGACCAGCTACTTATTGCGCTGTTGCTGGCGTCGTTGCTTGGCCGTGACCAACTTTTGACGGCTTGCCAGGCAAGCTCACACCCACCCACTGGCGCCCCTCCACAGCATGACGAGAGTTCCGTCTCGGCCACTCACCCTTCTTCACCCAGTGCGAGTCATCTCAACCTGAGCCGCACTGGTCTGTGTTTGTTTGGCATGATCAGCTGCGGGGTCGGCATGTATCAAGTTCGCCACGGCTACAGACTAGAGCTACAGACAGACGAACTGCAGACAGAACATCCAAGGGCAAAAGGAATAGTCAAAAGGACAATAGTTTCCATTTGACGGAATCCATTGCTACTCTCCCCAGGATCCAACAGCTTCATATTGCGAAGGCAGTCGGTGAGGAATTGGAGATAGAACCTGGAAAACAAGAGAAACAGACACACCATGATTATAAGATGCAAAGTACCGGCACAAGGTCATTTCGGTCCCTTGGAGGTGGACGGTACCTGGAACCCCACCAAGTACAGGGGAGGCACTGAATCACATGGAGAGTAGAGACAAGGGAGCTACATTTACACCAGACAGCTAGGCGGTTTCATCAACTCAACATCTCACAAGCCCTTCTTGATTGTTGCCTTCATCTCGCCATCTGTTGTCAGACTCTGACACAGCAAATAGGTTGGTTGGTTCGCTAGCCATGAAATGCGCATCCTCAGACCTTAGAGCCATCGCACTGTCGCACCGTCGTTGGTGTCAGACTGTGCTATACGAACACGGTCTGTACAGCTAGCTGGAGGTTCCGGAATGACAGCCAGAGTCTCCCGTCGCGTTGATACCTACTGTACCTACTAGTAGCGTTTGCTGGTCCAGCAGCCCTGCTGCAGCTTGCAGGGGAGGGAATGCGGGGTAGACAACGCTATTGATGGGTGGTATCGGGTGGAGATCCATCCAGCCGATAGGGACTGAAGTGTTGCTAATAAGGGCACGCATAGTGCTTTGTAGACTGTCGTGCACCACTGGACAACGCTTCTCCTCACTGGACACAACCACCACCATGGCGTGGCCATCCTCGGCTATGCATCTTTAGCTGCCACGCCATGACAGGCACCTGCCCCGTGCAATTGGGTAAGTTATCTTGCCAAAATGAACTGTTAGGCTCGGAATATCTCGCGAAGGCGGTTGCTGATAAAGTGATAGGTAACTGAAGGCCTGGCTTCGTCTAGATCAGTCGCTGGTCTCTTGCCTTGTCATAGGTTGATGATGACGTCTTGCTCCATTGGGATGGCCAGAGAGCTATCACAAGTGGATTGGTGGTCCAAGCTCCCTGCAGTTCGCTCTCCTCTCGGCAGACCAGGGTGATAAAACCCATCTCAGCATTAACAACATGCAGTATTTGCAGATACCTACTCACTCACTCACTCAGATACAGGAACAAAAGATCCACCCATGGCTACCCTTGCAAGTCGCAAGTTTCTACATGTCCATCTCCTCTAACGTACAAGTAGATACAAAAAGCGATGCTAGAATGGAGAATGGCGAAATCACTACTACGTAATGGGCATCAAGAAGCACAAGTGAGCGGCCCGACATGTTCCGAGGTGGAGCGCATTCTTATCAGCCACATTCAACCATGCTCTTCTTACGCAGAGGTCAAAGTCTTGAAACACCCAATCAGCAGGTGTGCAATTACCTTTCTTGGAATCATGCAATGGCCAAACTGGTGGTCATAACCCGACAGCTCTAAAAAGGAAAGGGGGGGCCTCCTTGGTGACTTGCCGTGCACTGCAAAGTCCTCGATCATGTGAAACGAAAAGAGTCAAAGCAAACGATGGTGTCATTCTTGGTGAGGCAGTTCGGAGGCTTTTCGAGCTTGGCCTCAACTCGTATTCCCAACATATGTCACCGTTTGATGTGAGAACGCTGCCTTGTTGGGCAATGTGCTTCCTGATGGGACACGGCTATCAGCGCTTTACGGAGTACTAGTAGATGGACGTCCCATTGACTGCCACCCCCATGTCGCCTCTTAATGCATTTGCCAAGTCTACCGATATATTCCGCAGTGTGTCCCGCCTAACTACCGTGGAAGCGGTCCTCCCATTCTCAGAGGCATCACGTAAAAACCACAGTTCAGTAATCCTAGTCGGATCTCCGAAATCACACACTCGGAGCTCCGGATATTTATCCATTGCACCGGTATCGGTCTTCCGGTACAAATGTGCCAGACATCTAGGTATTCATAACATCCATTCGTCCAGCCGCGACGTGTTATGCTAAATTCTATAACCGTGCTCAATGTACAGAAGGGAACAACCCTAGTCGACCTCCATCAAGTACAATGATAGCTCCATTGCAATACGCACCCGCTCTTGAGGCCAGGTGCAATATGTTTCCGGCCATATCTTGCTCGTTTCCAACCCTTTGAAGCGGGATGAGCGATTTCGGTAAACGGCCAGATTCGTCCGCCGTATCTTTTGCCAATCGATCGATGAGTGGATCCGCCAACTCGCTTGGGAATACTTGCGGTCATTGTCAGATTAATATTTCCAGCAAATGAGATCCTGTGAAAGAATGGTGACTTACAGCCTGGTGCAAGACAATTCGCCCTAATAATACATACAGTCACGGTTAGACTCGAAAACAAAGCTCTTGATCAAGAGCAGCTGTGGAAGCACAAAACTCACCGAATGTTCCATTGAGGCAAAACGACGGAAAGATGTCTCATGGCTGACGTCGCCGCAGCCTTGGACTGCCCGTAGGCCCAACCCCCTGGTGCCTTTTTGTTGAAACTGGCAATGGAGGAGATGACTACAACCTGGGACGTCTGTTCCACGTTGCCCTTCTTATTTCCGCCATCCAGAAGTTTGAGAAAAGCCATTGTCGTAAACCACACCGATGCCGTATTGACAGCAAAGGTCTTCACATAGTCATCAAAGTCTACTGAGAAGTTGCTGTTTGCCCACTCTTCCACTGTCGTCTCTGGTGTAACTTGAGGGACCTGAGGTCCACCAATACCCGAGTTGCAGACTAGGAAGTTGAGATATCCGGCATCTTTTTCGACAAATGCCACAGCGTCCTGCAAGCTGCTCTTGGATACCACATCACATTGTATGGGAATCACGTTGGGACCGACAGACTTGGCAGCTTCTTGAAGCACTTCGAGTCGCCGGCCAGCTATGTAAACTTTAGAAGCTCCATTCTTTGCCAAGGCTTTGGCAATCATTAGACCAATACCTATTATACTTCCACGTTAGCATCTGTATAAAGATAATTTAAAAAATCCTGGCTTGAGCTTCAGTTGAACATACCAGTGCCGCCACCTGTGATCAATGCTACAAGTCCGTTTACATTGAAAAGATTGGCTGCCGCGATGGCATCATTGTCTTGTGAGGGAGCCATTGCTGCCGAGTGTTGACTATGGTTCAGAAATCGTTGGATCCGTTGTTGGATCTTACAGTAGATACTCTGCAATGCTAAAATTACCAAAACATATATTCCCTCAAAAACCTATCCTCAGGATGCAGATAATGCGCTGAGCGACTTGTAAGACGCTTATTTCAGGTAATCAACCCCTCATCACTGGATTACATATCTAGGTTGCCTTGGTTGCCCGACTTGCCTTCGCCATTCGCCCCATTAAAGCTCTAACCCCACTATCGTCATTGGCATAGTGGCGCACCGGACAAGCAATTCGCACTGTATCATTCACCCGGGTCCTCACCTGCCCAATATTGAATTTGTACAGTGTCTGGTACCCAATTCATACTTCGTTGCATTCCTCCAATAGTGAGCTACGAAGTTTTGACAGGCATTAAATCGCAAATCTCAATCATCAAAATATATCCAAAATGCCGAAACGAAAGCGCTCCGTGGAGTCTACAGTACAAAACAAGCTTGAAAAATACAGAATCGACATTTTTCGGGCGCTAAGTTCCGCCAAAGCGTTTGAGCGAAAGCGCTTCAGCACAAGACTACGCGAAGAAGACATTACCGCCGAAAAAAAAGCACGATTAGAACGAGAATTCAAAGTTTTGAAGGTGTGTGCCGCCCAGCGCGTCTCTTTTGGTTTCCTATACCTCCAATAAATAAACCATGCTGAATATGAACTTGTCAACGTCTTAGGCTCTCGATCTCCGCCAAACTGCCCGAAACCACCTGCATTCAAACTTACTCAAAATTAAAGCAGTTGAGACCTCCAACGACCTTCCCGAGGAGCTCCGAGCCGGCATCCACAGGCCCGCCCTTTCCGAAGAGGAGATAACGCTACAAAACAATGTTATAAGCGTGCTTTGCAATACAGGACTCGCTAGGCAAGCCTCGGATCGGGCTGTTGCTGATATTTGCGAGACACTCGGCGTGGCTGTCCCAACAAAGTCAAGGAGAGTTAGGAAGCCCAAGCCACAAGATACAGAGGAGCAAGCTTCCGATAGGGAGTCATCCCCACCAGTTGAGGGAAAGCCAAAGAAAAGAAATTCTAAACCCGTGGATGAGGAGGACGAGTCCGAATTCGAGGGCTTCGAATCAGATGTGGACAAGCCGAGATCAACGATTGAAGAAGCCGATGCTGGCGAGGAAGACTCCGATGAGGAGGCTGCATTTTCAAAATATGATCATTTACTAGGTGGCTCATCAGATGAAGACGATGACGAGTTTGACAACGCTGAGGAGTCCGAGGGTGAAAACGTGGCGAATCCCAATGACGAAAGCGCATTCTCCAAGTTCAATCTTCGCTTGGGTGGCTCTTCAGACGAAGAGGAAGAGTTTGACGAAGCTTTACTAGAGAAGTATAGGGGAAGAGAAAAGGTCAACTTGGACGACATCTCGTTATCTGGATCAGCATCAGATGTTGGGTCCGACATAGAATCTCCCTCATCATCACGCTCGTCATCACCACAGCCACCGAAACCAACACAGAAAACAAAACCGAATGTCGTGAAGGAGGAGCCAAAGGGAAAGAGGAAGGAAGAATCAGAAAACCCCAAAAAGGAAGAGAAGGGGAAAAAAGAAAAGAAAGAGAAGAAAGAGAAGAAACCTGCAAAAACAAGCAGACCAGGAGAATCCACATTTCTACCCAGCCTCATGGGTGGCTACATTTCCGGCTCAGAATCCGCATCCGACATTGACGAACCGCCGCAGAAGAAGCGTCGTGGCCAACGGGCTCGACAAGCCATTTGGGAAAAGAAGTATGGAGCAAGTGCCAAGCATCTTCAGAAGCAGGCTACCCAGGGTGGCAAAGATGACGGCTGGGACATGCGCCGTGGAGCTGTCGGGGCCGACGACAGAGGTAAAGGGAAGCCATGGGGCCGCGGAGGCCGAGGTCAACCAGGGAGAAATGACCACAGCGATGCGCCAGCCCGTGGAGGAGATAGGAGGCAGGTTGACCCGAAGCCTACGAAGAAGGATGACGAAGGCACGCTGCATCCTAGTTGGGAAGCTAAGAAGGCGGCGAAAGAGGCTCAGAAAAGTATTGCGTTCTCAGGCCACAAAGTCGTGTTCGATTAGAAGGACAGGCTTTTCAATTTATCTATATTTCATTATTTGATGCCGCATTCACTGGCTGCCTGTGATCTATTAGCACTTTACTAGCACCACCAGTTCAGAGTTCAGGTCAAACCCGATACCCTTTAACTTCTGTTTTTTCCTCCTCCTCTGATGGTCTTCCGGTCTCACGCAGCTACAAGCAGGAGCTAGCTGGCATCAATCGTGTTTATTTCCCTCCTTCCAACCGTTTGTCTTGATTTTAGAAGGAGTTGTTACCAGCCATTGCCTTGTCTTTGTCACCATGTATGTCAGCCCAGCCTTGTCTCTCCCCTCTTTCCACATACTTCTTATCATCTCAGCATCCTAATTTTGGCGTTGGCCTTGTATGAACAAATCGAAATACCTATCATAACGTTACTCCATCCTCCTCCTCTCGCAGTGAGTTGGGACGAAACCTGCGCGTGCGTCGGCACTTTGGCTGTTCCAATCCACCTCGAGGAGGACAGACCGAGACTCCATCTTTTCTCTACCTTTGGATCGGCCCCAAACCAAGCCAACGCCATGCAGAGAAGAACAACGTACAATGACAACGTCAAGTCACCCAAAATCACAAATCCACAAAAGCGCCACCACTCAGATGCCTTTGCTCACAATATCAGCAGGGCCTGCCCTACCATAGGGAGCGAATGGAATCATCATGGCTGCATCTCGAAAGCCCATGAAGATGGGGAAGTGTCCGAGCGATCATACCTCGGTAGGACTGCCCAAGAGGGGTGTCCATCAATTCTGAGCTGTGCAGTCGACCCCAAGTTGGAGGAAATTCCCACCTTCTGTCCAAACAACCTGAACAGAGCCTCGACAAACGAGGAAGACAACCCAGCGAATACATACCGGGCACAGATCCCACAGGGTGTTTGCGTCGCCAACAAGGGCCAGTATGTTAAGTCAGTTCGACCAGCCAAGCCCCACTTCGTCTCTAGAAAGAGCTGTCCGACTTTATATTCGAGAGTTTCGTTTGAGGGCGTCAGTCATGATACATCTATTCCACCTAGCAATATGCTTTACAGTGTCTCCAATGCCTCACGCAAGAAAGAGAGCATATCTCGCCTTCTGCATGCCACTACCGGCTTTCACAATCAACCATCTCACAACTCCACTGGCTCTCCTAATACAAATGAATCAACATCCTACTATATATTCAGTCCCGGCCGCTTTGACTCAGCTCATTACGTCTATAGACACAAGGAGGATCATAATGAGGGTAACGTTTTGTTTGACAGTGTTCCTGTAACCTTTGGGCGTTCTCAATCTGGCCACCGCGGGTATTTTATCGCCATTTCTAACAATGATGACTCACGAAATCACAATCACGATCGAGCCTCATCTTGGCCATTGCAACCTATGGAACAGTGCACACGCAAATCAGTACCAGCAGTGATTCTACCTATCAATCGTGCAAGACTAGGCCAAGGGTCCATTTGCCAGAGACATCTGGTTTCCGAGCGTGGTTTTCGAACGGGTGCCTATGGGATACTTCCAAGCCATGTCTTTAGAAAAGAAGAGGTTCAGTTATTGACCAACAATGTTTATTCTCGTTTTCTCAGAAGTCGTTCACGATACGAATCTTGTTATTCTACTTACCCGACTAAAATTCAAGGCTCCAGGCTGACAGAGATCAAGTCTATGAACAAGGAGGTAATACGAGAACTAGTTGAAATGACACTTTACGAAACCAGCAGAATCACAAGTCGAAGGGCAGGCGAGAACTCCACAGAAATTCTAGATTTACTGGCGTTTGACAAGCAGAGCAACTCCATCAGACCACGACCATCGGTGGCAATTGATCCGGCAACTACTATCAGCATACCTAGACCATCATTTTCAGGCTTGGGTTCCCAAAATAGCCAGTCGGTGACAAACAGTTGGGGAACGCTTCAGTCGACGACATCCACGGTCGTTTCCAGGCAAAGTATCACTGAGATTACCTGGGTCGAGAACGGTGGCAAAATCGGAGGCCGCAGGAGTTCCTCTCTTAGTTCGGACAGTACTTCGGCAACCCTCCAAACCTCATGGTCTCAATCTTCTCCGAAAGGCACCTCCTTCCATGTGGAAGCAGAAGCTATTCGGGGCTCACTTGATTGGTTCTCCAGTCCATTGAGGCCAACTTATGGGGAGAAGCGAAATAGCTCCATGCAATCCGGGAAAATGGTTATCGCATCACAAATCACGTCGTTTCCTCAGCTCCGCTCTCGACACTGCACTAACGATTGGATAAAGCCCCCTGCTAAAGTAGATGAGCCCAATGAGTCGATTGCAAACAACTTGTACCTTCAAGGTGTTGATGCACACTGCGGTGGTAATAGTAATCCTGCATTTCTTGATTTGGGTATGCAAGAAAAGCTCAAGGAGCCGTGGTCCTGTAATCTTTCCCTACTCAACGATGGACCTGGCCATTCCACTGAGGAGATCTGGCAAGGACATGACCTTTCGGATGATTCTCCGGTGATTACTGCTAAGAATGATGCAGGAGTTTCCATTGGTAAAACAGCTCATCGCCATCATAGTGTAGACTTGATTGACGCTTCTGTTGACTCAAATAACGGCTTCTTTCCCAGTATACTGAACAAGATCCGTCAAAGCAGTCAAAGAGTCATGTATCCCCTGTTTAATGCGCAAAACTTCGAAAGCCTAGTGATATCAACCCCCCACAGCTTTCCAGTGGATAGCGCACAGGCGCAAAGTGAACTGGGATTGAGGCATGGTTGCGAAAGGGGAAATATGTCAAGGCTATCAGACTTCGACATGGCCGGGACATACAGGGCAGTCGCTCGAGGGAGGAGGATTGAGAAGCGCAGGCGAAAGACTTGTTCTGAGGACAATCGGCCTCATATTTATGAGAATGACTTGGACAATCTCAAAAGTAACTTTGGCGCATGTTGAACGAGGCCAGGACTCAATTGGAGCCAATGCGCAATCTAAACTCCTATAGAGCAACCCTATGAAATCACCAAGTAAGATTGTCAGTCAAACGCAGTGAAGTGACCCCATGAAATTTGCGGCTTCGCAATTCTACACTATGAACGAAATTGTGTGGCTTTTAAATGATATTGTTCATCCGAAATGCTTCTCACGCGCATATGCTGTCCCCTCGGGATTCTGTAAAACGAAGTGATTGAGAGATCCAGATGAGACAAGGAAGAAGGAGTAGCAGAAAAGGTGGTAGGAGAAATACTAAGCAACCTATTTATGATAAATCATAGGCCCTGCAGAAAATAGTGTTATCAGCCCTGGTTGTACAACGCTGCCCAAGCTTTAATTCGCATTTTATAGTCGCTATTCCCCTTGATCTGGTAGTTTGCAAATGGCTCGATGCTAGTCAGATATTACAGGTTGCATTGTGAAGAGTGTATAAATGCTACGAAACAAGACGGCCTTGCGCCAAACCCCAAAACAAAACAAAAAGATCTGACCCAGAATCAGAGTAGTAGCAAGTGAAATAGAGAATGGAAAAAGAGATAAAAATGGCAAAAACAATGGACGAGCGGGGAATTGAACCCCGGACCTTCAGCAAGACGCGATTATTTCGATTAATGCGAAGCAGACGCCATACCCCTAGACCACACGCCCGATTTAGATGCCAGATCTACAAATAGGTTTGACTATATTCCCCACCCGTGCAGCAGTCAAAGAACGAGATATTGATGATTTCCAATTAGTGTGCATGATGTAAAGCTCAATTATACTCTATTGAATTATATTTATGTATTGACCTGATAAAATTGGGAAGGTTGGTTGCAGGTGCAGACATTTCTGTTTTAGTCTTTTAATTACGACTGGATATGACTTCCCATACATCAACACAATCATGCAAGTTGAGATGATCGAAATAAATTGCCTGAGCAGCTCTCCCCGCGCAATGTCGGAACTTCCATAAACCAAAGTAAAACAGATCATGAAAAAAAGGCAAAAGGATAGCTAATTGTCTTTACTTTCGTTGCATAGGCAAATCGCTCACTAGTGTGGATATCATTTACAGGGTAACCGATGGTAATGGAGCCTTGGAGGGCATATTCACCAAATAAGCCAAAAAGTGATTGAAACGGCGCTGACGGTCTAATTGCTTATGCGTTTGAAGGTATTACCTGCTATGCGTCTGCATGCGTAAAATAAGTCTAAGTAAAAGGTCGTTACACAGCCTTGGATGCTCGTGCCTTATTTTCCCGATGTCTCTTCTCCTTGGCTGCCGTCTTCCGTCGGCTCATCCATGAACGATTCAACTCTCTTCGATTCTCCCAAAACCACTTCTGGAAATCACTCGAGGCTAGCTGCCCCTGAGACGGCTGTTCCTCAGCCCCCTCGTCTGCATCTCCTCCCATGTCAACATCCCCTACTTCCTCCATATCCTCATCAATAGCTTCTGACGCTGACCAAAAATTATGCACGCGTGATGGGTGCGCTGTATCTGGCGTTGGAGCTGCACTTCGTACATTTCGCCACTCCATATCCTGACGTGTAAAGGGGGTCATGGGTACTATGGTGGACAGTTGATCCGTCTCCTCATCCTCGACATCACCTCCCCCGAAAAAGCTAAACGCCTCCGTTTTGGGACCTGGTGTTTGGAGAGCCTCGCCGCTAGACTGTGGCCGTTTGTACAGAGCTTCCAAAGGATGCACCTCAGTTTTGGTGGCTGACGGTGTTGAAGGTTGTGGAATATTGACGGATAAGTTCTTGGAAGAACTAGAGGACGAAGGCCTTGGGCTGCTCTCCTTGGTAACGGGCGGTGGAGTCGCGTGTTTAGTTTGTTTCGAATGACTTTTTGTTTTAGAGTCCTTGGTACCAACATCTTCATCGCTCTCACTGCTACTGGTGTCGCTCTCAATGTCGTCATCTTCCTGTTCTTTTGATGCTTTCGGTTGCACTTGAGCTGCCGCCTCTACATCGGAATCCTCATCTGATGAGGTGTCGTCGGATGATGTGCCACTGCTGCTTGTGCTATCATCATCTTCAACCTCGATAACTGGCTTCGGTTTGACCCCTTTTTTTCGTCGGTTGGATGTTGAATCAGGGAGTCTGGGTTCAATGGCCTCCACAACCTCGCCACTCTCGTCTACCCACCCCTTCCCTTCCACGAACTCCGTTGCTGATTTGATATCGGAAGTTGTCGCCATATTCTTTAGAAAGCTCGGAAACTTGGTTGTCTTTTCGAATTCATGAACCGTTACCTCACGAGCGCTGCCCTTCTTCTTCTTCCTCTTCTGCGCGACCAATTCCTCGGCTGACAGATTTCCCAGAGCACTGGGAGGGAGCTTCGTCTTTAGCAAGCACTCTTCTCCCTCTGTGTACTTGGACTTGAGTCGCTTCCTCTTTTGTTTCTCCTTGTCCTTGCTGTCCTTTGTCCTGTCCTTCTTGGTCTTTTTCTTTTGTTCGGTAGGAGACTCTGTCCAGCCTCGTTTCACCTTGCGATCCTTGATTGTGACGCCTTCAAGGACCTCGGTATCTCTCTTTCGCTTCTTTGATCGACCAAGTCCCTCCTCATTGCGTCTTTTCTTCTTCACTTGTACCTCCTCCTCCCCACTCGGTTCTGGCCGCTCCTCCGGCCGTGCTTTTTCGATGCGCATTTTGCTGCCCCTCAACACCGTCCCATTGAGCTTGTTCTTGAGCTTTTCGGCGTCCGCCTGAGGCAATTCGACAAAGCCGTATCGCTTCTCTGGAAATGTCTCGATGTTGTGGTATGAAATGTTGCGAGCGCTGGGCAGAATACTGGCAGAGATGACAATCTTCAGAAGATCTGCGTCTAAAGGCGTAATGTGCAGGCGAACAAAGCCGTCACTGGAAGCTGTTGTTTCCTTTGGTGTATTCACTGGCGGCTGAGGCACGTCTTCTACAGGCATTTCTGGCGGTGCACTGATTTGTGCAGCTTTCGCGACGCAAATTGACGCCGTTACTACAATGCGAACTGGGTTGCAAAGTCGGCCAGGGTCTTGGGGACTTTTTTTTGGCAGGCGTGATTGGGGTGCCAGGGTCCTCAGGGTCTTCGTTGTTCCGGCGTCTCCAACAGCTGCTGAGGCGGTACTTCCAGTGGCTGCAATGCGCTATCGCTCCTCTGCCTTGATGGTTGACATATGCGCCAGCCAGCACCAATCAGCATGGGCGGATGGTTTAGTGGTGTAAGCATCTCGCCTCCAATTCTCATGATTTCGCATTTTCCTAACATTGCTCTTCAATAGATAATTCTCCCTTAGCAAGATCATGCCTTTGGTGGATCACAGTGTGGGAGAGGTCCAGGGTTCGATTCCCTGTTCGTCCATCCAAGTATTCATCCACTTGATATCTTTTTTTCTTCTTGGTGGGCCTTTTTTCATTGTACGGGGACACGTCCACAAAGTACATTGGACTTGAGAGTGCCGCAATTGTTTGAAGAGAAAGCACAACAATCCGCAGGCAAGGTGTGGGCGTCTTTTTTTTATTTCTTATAAATAAAAAGATAAAATCCTGTATCATCATTGATATGGGAGGTTTGTAAACTCCAAAGGAGGAAAGGCATAATACTTTCGCATCTACCCATCTACATACACTCCCTGAAACCCCGAATAGACCATGGGACATGTGCTTTAACAATAATAATACAGTTTTCATTTCGTACAGTGACATCCAGCTCGTAACTATAAAGTACAGGTAAACCTTATTAATCCAGAGGGGAGAAGAAAAGAAGAATAAGACGCCGCGTTATACCATGGGTACTCTGTGTCTCATGGCCCCTTAACCCCACGGCTTGGTTGAATTGTGCCGGAAAAAGGGTTGCGGATCCTGCTCTCGCTTGTCGCCACCGATTGCCTTCCACCACACATCGGTAGACCATCGAATGATCCTCTCCGCACTACCAAGAGCAGTGGCTGCGGGCCGAACGTCCAGGTAGTAAACGGCCTCATCATCCCCGCTATCGGATTCTCCAGAATAGTAGTCAATGACATATCGAATCTGTTTCTGTTCGCCGTTTACCTCTCGCGACACATACCAGTCATGCCGGTCAAATGGGACATCCGTACTGATGCAGGTTAGAGTTTGGTTTTAACTTCGAACGACTGGCAACACAACATCGAGTACTTACCCATATTTGGAGGGGTAAATCCATCCCAACACTTGCAACATTGTAGCTTTGGGTGTCAAATCCTTTGGTCTGCCTTGGAACCGAATAAGTGACGGCTCAATTTTCGTTCCATCCCAGTGTCGATCCAGCTCTTCTGTGACATGGGCCTCCCCACGTTTGCACACCTGCCATCCCTTGTACAACCCGCGAGCGAAACGTTGCTCCCACTCAACAATTTCCGCCCATGCACCTTCGTTCAGGAAATTATGTATAGAGACCATAGATTCAACGGCTGTAACGTCTGTGTCGGTATAGCCTTTGCGCAGCATGGCGTTGTACATTTGCTGGGGTGATGGATATTCCCAAGTTCCATCACCCGATCCCTTGGGTATGGACGACTCCTCTCGACTTGTCGGCAGCGCTATGGTCTGATTTGCGGCAGGTTTTTGCGAAAGGTCCGGAAACATGTAATTTAAAGGATTCAACTGTGACAGTACGGACTTGGGCGTTTCCGCAGAAGGGGAGGCATGTGGTACGGGACAGCTTGACGGAGCAGGTGTATCGACTGGTTTCTGACATTTTCCCTTATTGGGATTCAGACCTTCAAGGGTCTTCTTGTGCATAGGGCAGCCACTCTACAGCCAGTTAGCGAGCTATTGTGGGTAAGCCTGGTTCGATATAATTTCCTTACTGGTGGTGATTGACCTGCTGTGACAGCAGGATGTCCCTTTGGCGTATGTGCCGCTGCAGGGCTTGCATCAGCCCAAAACCAGCCCATTATGACTTATGGCACCAAGTTATCTGAACGGAAGGAATTAGGTCGGAATTAAAAAGTATAGAGTAGAGAGACGCAAAAAGAGGGGCGCTCAGGGTAAGTCGAAGCCTTGAAGGCAAAGAAAAAATTCGGATCTTATCGCATCATTCTTTGATCGGGGAAAGCCGATGCAACTTCTCGATCAATGGCACGTGTTTACCCGAGTTACCCCCGTGGCAATCTCAGCTACGTCACCAATTAGTTAGTACGAGGGCAGGCCATGCGGGAGCTTGCGGAAGTGGGAAGTGGTTGTTAAACAAAACCTTGCCATGCCATCCTTTTTACATCATCATTATGATCACAACCATCCGATTATGATCAACACGCCAGATTGTTTGCCGAGATGAGGACCGGTTTTATTTTCGGAAGATTCTCCGCTCGTCTCATATTCCGGCAGCAGTTTTGCAACGCACCCTTCTTGCGCCGAGCCGGGTCCCGGATACAGACGAGGCAAATACCATGGAGTGGAAGATCAGCACGGGCGATTGCATTGCAAGCCTCAGCCGGCGCAGCTACGCTGGGAACGGCAGCTTTTGTCAGTGCATCGCAGCGAGACAATGGTGGTACTGATGAGACGGGCGAACTCCGTATGTTGGAGTTGTCGAGAGCCGAGATCAAGAAAACAATTGCCGACGACGACCGTAGAGTTTCGAGGGTAGTTCACGAAGTATTATTGTTTCTCGACGTTTATGTTTGGGAACCATTATGCACTGGGGCGAGGTTTCTGCACCTCGTTGTTATATTCGTTCCAGTTATTCTCTCCGTCCCTGCGGTATGGCTCGGGCGACGGAATCCCGAACGAGACAATGAGAGGAGCGGGACCCTTTGGTGGTATCAGTTTCTAGTTAAAGCCATGGAGCTGGCCGGTCCAGCCTTCATCAAATTGGGCCAATGGGCTGCATCAAGATCGGATATCTTCCCTACGGAAATGTGTGAAACAATGTCGAAACTGCACTCGAATGCGCCGGCTCATTCCATGCGAGCCACTCGGGAGATAGTGGAAGCCGCATTTGGTGGCCGTGCTTTTGAGGACATATTTGAAGAGTTCAATGAGAAACCATTGGGGGTTGGTGCCATTGCTCAGGTATACAAGGCAAAGCTGAAGCCAGACCTTGCTGCGCCCCAAGATGGGGATATCAACACTCAGGAGCCACGAGCTTTGTCGCAGAATGTGCGGCATCATGTGGATACCGTGCTGAAAAGCTCGCCACAACGAGTCCCTTCCACTTATGTTGCTGTCAAGGTGCTTCACCCTCATGTTGAGCGTACGGTGCGACGAGACTTGAGAATCATGTGGTTTTTTGCATCTGCCCTCAATGCTATACCTACAATCGAGTGGCTATCGCTGCCCGACGAGGTCATACAGTTTGGAGAAATGATGAAACTCCAGCTTGACTTACGGATTGAAACCGCCAATTTGGAGAGATTCCGCCAGAACTTCAAAGAGCGCTCCACGGCCTGGTTCCCATATCCTTATTCTGACTTCACCACTCGAAATGTGTTGATCGAAGAATTTGCGCAGGGTATACCTTTGGCTGATTTTATAGAGAATGGTGGTGGCGTATTTCAGCACGACATCGCGAACGAGGGCCTTGATGCCTTTTTACGAATGCTTCTACTAGATAACTTTGTACATGCCGACCTTCATCCTGGAAATATTATGGTTCGCTTTTACAAATCTGCGCAGCCAGATCTCACACTTCGACGGACGCCCGAGAAACCTCCTGGTGACGACAAGTCAGACGTCACCGAGCAAGTGCTGGAACGGCTAAGGCCCTACCGTCATCGAAAGGACAAATCGGCATGGGAAGCGGAGCTAGCCAAGATCGATGCCGAAGGATATCGACCGCAGCTCGTATTTATTGACACGGGGCTCGTGACTGAATTGAATGAGACGAATCGCAACAATTTCCTTGCCCTATTTCGCGCGGTTGCAGAATTCGATGGGTACAAGGCTGGCCATTTGATGTGTGAGCGATGCCGTCAACCCGAATCCGTCATTGACAAAGAGGTCTTTGCCCTCAAGATGCAGCACCTCGTTCTCAGCGTCAAGAGCCGAACCCTTGCTCTGGGAAATATCAAGATTGGAGATATTCTGCAGCAAGTACTCTCCATGGTACGAAACCACCATGTACGACTAGAGGGCGACTTTGTCAACGTTGTCATCAGCATACTTTTGCTAGAGGGTATTGGTCGCAGCCTCAATCCGGACGTTGATTTACTCAGCAGCTCGCTGCCTATTCTGAGACAACTGAGCGCCCAGAGCGCCGCTGAGATGGCCAAGCATGGCGACTTTTCTATGATTATAGTATGGATGGGCCTTGAGACACGACGCTTCTTGCAGGCTAGTGTTGACGATGTAAGTCTTGAATGAACCTTTTTGTCATGTCGGGATTTCAGGAAGTCTTTGAATTGATAGATTGCTAACATTGACGTCACTAGGTGGAACGCTGCGTCAAATACGATCTCCTATCACCTAATGTATAAAACAAGTCTATCACCTATGTTTAGATATAATGAATCGGAGAACAAGGGTAGTCATGATTCGGCGTAGAGGGTTGCTTTTATGTTTGATAGAAATGACGAAGCTCAGAGCAATAGGCTGGCTACAGTGAGCGCCGGCGAGCGCTGGAACTGGACATTGGGTATATATGACGAGGCTTGGTAACATTATTAGGGGTAATTTACCAGGATAAACATTCCCCTCAGGCTTGAAAAGAATGACTCACGAGTTTCTGATGTCACGAACGTATCAATGTGGAAGTGTGCTGACAAAGTGGTGATCTCGTGTTTGACTTGATGTCGATTACGATTTACGAGAGGCAAAAATCCAAAATGGGCATTAAAAATATGTATGTATTGTATTGAGTACTCCATCGCTATCTTTAGCTTTGATTAAAAGAATATTCATTCATCCGTCATACTTCAATCGAACTGTCGACAAGGTCTACAACTGCAAGAATACAAGCCAAGCTAGTTTTCGACACCCGGAATGGTTTCTAAACAAAAAGACAGTCGTGTCCGCTTTGTACAATGTTCACAATGCTCAAGGCATTGTGAACACGAAGCGTGCCTGATTTGGCTGCGAATCTCGTGTGATGGGCGCATAGTCACACCCGGGTATCTATAGTTCCGAGCGACCGCCATCTTGGGGGGTGTTTTTTTTCTTCTTTTAGAGGGATGCATTTGGCCCGTCGTCTATTATGCTGTAGGTTGCAAACTCTCAACTTTGGCAACTGAATTGACACTTCGTCGCCTCGCAAATATTGTGGTTGTCCCTTTCGTTCCATCTGGCATTGAAACTGACCACTAGCGAATAAGAGCAAGCCGCTTTTCTTCCTGTATTCGCATCCTCGGACATCAAAAATATATGCTGAGTTGGAAGCTTTCCCAACCCATTCTCAGCCACTAGACTGTGTGATCCTTATGGATGCTCCTTGCTTTTGTGACCCTTGGCGTATTGTAAGCAAGGCTGATCAACAAGTGAAACAAAAGGCTCCAGCTCAGCCCTAGTCTGTACTGGCGCTCAATTCCATCGACTTTTCCCAAAGATTCCTAAGGAGCGTCGCTGTACCATCTTCTTCCTCTGTTCCAACTAGACTTGAACCACTTAGTCTCTCATGAAGTCGGCTCATATCATCGCCCTCAAAGCTGGACCCTGTGCCGTTCATTCGTACTGTCGCTACCTGCTTTGACGATGCTGTTGGGCGGGAATCCGGCATACTAACATTTCGGACATGACGAACAGGAAGCTCAACTGATCGTTTGCTAGTAGTAGTTGAAGCGGTTCCGGTGCGTGGTATTCTCCTGGTCTTGTCCATGCCGGGCAGGTGACCGAGCCGAGTTAAAGATCTTGCGATTGGATTTTGACATCGGCGAACAACCAGATATTCCATTCCAGTGCGCTCTAGAAGTTTTCCAACACGGGGATCACGGCTGTTACCCCCATCATATCCAGGGTCTCCAACACCGATCAAGGGGTTGGCTCCAACTGCGCCACCAGCACCCGTCACCGTCTGGCTAGGCTCAATTGATGAGCTGGCTCTTTGAAGATTGAGCTTTTGCTGTATGCGCGATGTTTCGGCTGTTGGAGCGGCAGTGCGCCTAGCAGATTTGGGAACTAATGCGCTGTCATCAGCTCCCGTCAACTGCGCTCTATCAACGTGGTCATGCGATTGCGACAGATTGGCCATTGAATGTGGTCGTCGGGGAATGTCATCAGACCGAAGCGAAGCTGCTCGGGCAGAGTTATAAAATGATCCCTCACTAGTAACTCCAGAGCCAGGGACTTCGACAAATCGCGAGGTAAGCTCATCCTCGTGGCTTCCGTTTTGCGGTGATGGCTCATGCTCGGTTGAATTGAGCGATAACTGCGAGGCCGTAGCCCTGGCAATATCGGCCGTCATTTTTGGCGGAGCACCGTGGGAAGGGGTTCGTTGGAGAAGACGGGAAGTCAAATACTCCTTGTGTTGCACGGTTCGCCGCTCCGGCGAAGTCAGCTGAGGCAGTGTAGGATGATTGGGAGTATGTGGCCGGGAATTAGCTGCGCTTCCTCCTGGCCTAAAGGAAGACTGCGCGCTGCTATTCAACGAGCCTTTGCGCGACAGATATGGCGAATTGGAACCGCTGGCATCGACCCATTCGTCCTCATCGACTTCCTGCTCGTCGTCGTCGTTGCCCAGATCAAAATGGACCTGTGACTTGGTGGACTTGGCCAGGCGATGGAAGGCAGTTCCACTGGCGCTGTGTTTGAGCTTATCCGATGAGCGGTTTCGCTTGCTGACCTCGACGTGCGAGCGATTGCGCTTCAGGTTGGTGTGCGACGAAATTTTAGGAAGATTGGTGGATGAGGACTGGCTTGTCAGTCTGAGCTCGCTGGTCGCACGGCGTTGGGGGGACGGACGATCGGGCAATTGAGGTGATTCGGCATCGATGGGCGACTGAGGTTTTCGGATCTGGTTGAGTTTGGCAGCTGCCAGAGCTTGCTGGTGCTGCTTTTGCAGTCCTTTGTTGGAGGGAACGCGGGCGTGGACTCGGCCAACGTGACGTTGTTTCTGGTGTTTGGAGCGCGGCTGGGCAGCAGCTGAGATGTCGCTGTAATCGCTCATACGATGGTTGAGGGGAGGCCGTTTTGATTGGCCGCTGACAGATGCAGCCGCAGCTGCAGCTGCAGATGCGCTGTCAACGTCCCTGTCTGAGGCCATGGCTCCCTGTTGGTGTGCTATGATGTGCTGTAGTAATGCTGTGAAGTGCTGTGGTGTGCTGTAGTAGTAAGTTTGCCTTGCGCTGCGCTATAGCTCGCTATGAGTTGGGTAAATTGATGCAATTTGATTTGAGCCCGTCGTGCGCCTGCTCAGGGCAAACCCGTGGGGTGAAAATTCGCTTGGACGGACGCGATGTGCAGATTTGCTGTCGTCTTGAACAGGAGGACGTTGTCCAAACTGTCGTCTCCGTTGGGGCCACGAGGCAGTGGTGGTGAGCGAGACTGAGACGCCCAACTTGAGTAACAATGACCAATGGCTGGGGCCTGCGAGAAGGGGACGCGATGCAACAGAGGATCCTCGAGGTGGTCGCAGGGGGGTCAATTGGCCGTCGAGCTGCGGTTGCGATGGAGAATGGCGTAGGAAGTGCGACGTGAGGACGAATCGCCGGGTGGGAGATGCTGGCAGGAGATGTTGGAAGGGCGAAGGGGGTTGAGAAGGCTTTCGAGGAATGCGGAAGATTTGCAGAAGTTTGCAGAAGCACAGTTGGCAACCGCACACGACAGAGGGCACCCGTTTTGGCGGTCGCGGTCTAATCAACTAATCAAGGCACTGACTGATACTGACGCTCTTTTTCCGAGACAGACCGCTGCCGGGCCGCCGGCTTTCGAATGCGGAGAAGAAGAAAAAAAGTTACTTCCAATGGTGGGCGGTGGTCCTTGTTGGGAAAGTGGTTGGTTGGCTAGTTGGCTGGCTGGGCCCGGCGTAATAATAAAGAGGAACCATTTCATCACACCTGGTAATTGATAGCATGGAATACCTGGGTAGGTGACGATAGAATGCCAAACGAAATGGCAATCAGTGGACCGGCGCACAGAAACCCATTAGCTCGCACAAAGCTTTATTAGCATAGCTACGTGGCATCCGCTAGCATACCGTGTGCATGACTATTAGGTAGCTTCATGCGGTCAAGAAAAGGTGTGTGCGAACAGTGCGATGCCATCCATTGGACCAACTTGCCCGACTTACAGCTCCTTGCAGTGCGATTCATCTCCGTCACACGGAGTGTCGGTATAGGCAATTTCTACGGAGGTATTCGTCACTGGCCAAGCGAGATGCGCACAGCATGAGCTGGTTGAAGACTTGAGATGACGCAGCAAACCGCAGCCTATGACTCGTCGGACGTAAATCCTGTGATTAATTACAAGGGTTAGACCGACGAAGGCACAGACGGCAACTTGCGGAGTACAAAGGACGTGTGAATACATAAGTTGATCCCAAGTTTGAGGAGTGGCGCCATGGAATCCCATGAATATTTTGCCCAATGACGAGGCGCCTCAGCGCAGCTCTGCGATTGGGCAATTGCAATTCCTGGCCAAACTAAGCTGATAGGTAGCTCAGCAAGCCCCGATATTGAAGCAAGGCAATTAAACTGTCGGCGTAAATCAAGCAGGCATCCCCTTTGCATGCACGACGAGGGTGTAATTACTTTAACTTACCTAGGTAGTTATCTAGCTGGGATTGAATAATGTACCTACCACCTGGAAATGGGCCTGATTGTACAAGCTTTAGTTATAGGTAGTGTGGGCTGAGATGCGTCGATAGCAACACAAGTAAAAGTATCCATTCCATCGCTCTAGATTGACGCCAGAGATATTTCAAGAAGAGCTCCACATTTAGAAGGCAGCTGTTGGGCAAAGGTGGTTGAATGAACCATGATGTAATGAATGAAAGACGGCCCCAGGAAGGGAGCTGGAGGCACTGTACCATGTCACGTGCACTACTACCGTCCCGCTTGCCTGATTTCATCATTGCAGATTCCCAAGCACTGTCGCCTTCCTGGCCCGCGTTTTCGAGTCTCAATTTCAAGACAGCCGCGCCACGCAAGACTTTGTTGTTACGCTTAAATTACCTTAATCAAGTCACATAATGTCGGCCATTGAAAGCATCGAGGAGGAGAAGAAATTGTATCAAGAGCAAGTCAGTCGCATGCATCCCGCCTTGCAACCTTGAAACATCCGCGACTAACCATATGTGCAGCTTGACATTGTTGCTGGCCAGATCCGGGACGACCCTGAAAATGCAGAGCTTCAAGCGCTTCAGGACGAGTTAAAAAGCCTAATCAATCTTCTGAATGAAAACATTACTGAGCTCAAGCCTAAGCAGGCACCTAAGCCAGTCGCGAAAGAGCCCTCTCCACCACCAGAGCCTGCGAAGTGGTCACGCGAGAATCACCCAGCTTTCAAGAAGACCGTGGTAGTGCCCGAAGAAAAGGAAGAGCCTCCCGCGAACTATCAAGTCAACGACACCGTATCAGCTAAATGGGTATCCGGCGACAAAGCCTTTTATCCGGCTAGGATCACTTCAATAACTGGGTCGTCCACTGACCCGATATTTATCGTCAAATTCAAGAGCTATGATAATACAGAAACACTGAGGTCGAGAGACATCAGGCCCATATCCAACAAGAGAAAAGCCGAGACCTCGGCGACGGCCACCCCAGCAGTTACCACTCCTTCAGGACCCGGTGTAGTCTCCTCTGCTGGTGCAACACTGTATCCGGAGGCTAAGAAAGAACTCGAAGCGGGGCAAGAGGCTGCCAAACCGTCCAAGCCCAAAAAGATCAAAGCGACCAGGGAGCTGGAAGCTGGCAAATCTAAGTGGCAAGACTTCAATGCCAAATCCAAATTTGGCAAATCACAGAAAAAGGATAGCATGTTTCGAACGCCTGAGGGCATTCACGGCAGAGGTGAGCCTATGGAGTCTTGGAAATTCACAGAGCGGAAGGTACTAATTCATTTATAGTTGGCTTCACTGGTTCTGGCAAGATTATGAGCAAAGACCCTACACGAAGCCGTCACGTCTACCAGACGAATGAGGAGGTTGACTAATAAATTTCTCTATTGACCAGGACAAGAACTTGCCATGAATGGTATTTGCACGGCGTTAGGAGCATTTTGGGCCAGCTATTATGTTTCTTTCTCTTGCGGTAATTTGCCCTGCGCTCGAGCATGGTGGAAGCTAACCTTTTGTGCCTGACAACACTGCCAGGTGATTGGTCTACCACGCATTTTCGAGTACATAGGATCTCGCAGGTTATGAACGCTGAGTTTCGATGAGAGTGGCGTAAAACCAGATATTCAACCCAGCGAAACACGCCCCTCTTATACCTTTGAGAGAGGATTGCTAAGTTAAAATGGCAGGCCTTATATTTGTTTCCACGCAAACATTTTACGACGCAGAAATAAAAGAACAGGAACTATATAGTCAATTCTTCCAGTAAAAAAAATAAACTATGTAACTTTGTTCCCTATCCCGATGTCAAATCAATCTTGGGACAAATGGCTTCTGCGATTTGAAGGAATGCCGATGCTCTCTCACTAGACGGTTCAGAGACCACTGTAGGCTTGCCCTTATCGCCATCATCGCCAATATTAGGATGGAGCGGAATGTCGCCCAGAAAGTCAATCTCATGTTCTCGGCATATTTTCTCAACTCGCTCATTTGAGCCAAATATGTTGGAATGACCCTGGCAGTGAGGGCACGTAAAGAGCGACATGTTTTGTACCATGCCCAAAATATTCACATCCACCGTCTTGAACATGTTGATGCCCTTTATTGCATCCTTTGTGGCCAGAGTATGTGGTGTTGTGACAATCACAGAACCTGCGAATGCATCAGTATAGACTCAACAGAGAGCAACCCAGCAGGTGTTTGAGAGGAATTACCGTCTAGTATAATCTGCTGAGTAATTGTTAACTGCGTGTCTCCTGTTCCAGGCGGTAGGTCTAGAACGAGAATGTCTAGGCCACCCCATTCCACTTCATGAAGGAGTTGTTGTATAGCTTTCATAACCATTGGTCCTCGCCATACGACCGGCGCGCTCTCGCCTACGAGATAGCCCATTGACATTGTCTTAACTCCATAGTTTGTCAAGGGAACAAGTTGGTTATCTTTTTGTTGGTTAGTAAAGGTATCTCATGACAATATTGTGTGGATAAATTGGCTAACTCTTTGACAACCGGGGTTCACCGGACAGGTTAAACAGCGTTGGGATCGATGGGCCAAAAATATCCGTATCCAATATGCCTGTACGAAAGCCAAGTCTTGCAAATGCAAGTGATAAGTTTGCTGTTTAATACAATTAGATCCATATTTCATCTTCATTACCACCAGACTAGGAGCACAAACCTGCGACTGTGCTTTTGCCGACACCTCCTTTTGCTGAAGACACGGCGATGACCTTCTCCACACCTGCAATCTTCCGCCTCTGAGGCCGTTTTGGCCATGATGGCGGTGTACCTGAGCGGGGTAGTCCCTGATATCTCTATCAATTGAAGTCATTAAGGTCTAGAAAGGCTTTACTGACGAGCGGATTTTCATGATGAAGTGGCCGAAGAGCTTGAAAGAGGCGGCTGGGTGAGGGACGCATTGACAGAAACTCTATGGGAATTTGATTACGTTGATGGCTGGGAGGATAGTTTGAGTTTAGGGCGGTAATTAACTAAGATTGATACAGGATTCTAGGAACAAATCAAGTTTAGAACGCGCGGTGAGATTTAGAAGTAGACAATTGAGGAGGAGCATGGCCGACAAAAGCATGGGAACATAAAGATCCTACCAAATCACATCGCTGAGCATGCCTGTAGCTCCGTTCTGTCAGAGCGCGCTGTACTAGTAGGTAGTTGAGACCCACCAATGCGACAAGGTGGCTTGTTTCTGCCGTTTCGCACCGCCTAAAAGTTCGGAACGTGGCCCGGGTGCAGAAAATTCCCAGCGTGGGGTCCGCAGACAGTCTTCAAATCCAACCATACATACCTAGGTAGTAAGAGCCGCAAAAATGGCGAGAATAACATATCGTCCCAAAAAGCTCCAGGATCCAGATGAAAAACTTGCAAAAGGTAAACATGCTACAAATCCCCAAACCGAAATAGTTCGCTTTTCTTACGCCATTGATTTGCAGATCACGATCCTGAAGCAAATGCGCCAGAGAGCGACGACCACGACAGTGCCAGTGGCCTGAGTGAGGATGAAAATGCTGGTACTGAGCACTACGTCACTGTTGGAAAGAGCAAGCTTCGAGATAAAGAGGGTGTCTCTCTCGGACGCCAATATCGAGGTTCCCGAGTCTCGCGAAAAGCCTTAGACCAAGAAAGTGAGGATGACGAAGATGAGGACGACCAATCTAGCAATGAAGAGTACGACGATCCTGAAACAGCTGATCTTGAGGCCGATGAAGCTCAAGCTAGCGATTCTGAAATAAGTAGCGACAATGCTCTTGCTGATTCGGATGCGGAGCGTCTTGACTCTTTTGTGTTTCGTGGTAGTGCCAAGCCCAAAACTTCAAAACCCAAAGCGAAGAAAAGAGCTACTGCAGCCGACTATATGTCTTCTTCTGGAGAGGAAGAAGAAGGAGGTAGTGCGAATTTGAGCCAAGAGGAAATGAGCGACAGTGAGCTCGACGATGAGGATGATGAGGATGATGAGGATGATGAGGATGATGACATGGATGATGGGCTTGAAGCTCTTGTCAATGGAGGCGGTTCCTCTGACGAGGAATCCCTGGGTATGAGCGATGAAGACGACGAAGACGACGAAGACGACGAAGACGACGAAGAAGACTCGCAAAGCGATGAGGATGATGAGTCGACAAAAAAGAACGCCAAACCAGCCATGGACGCTTCGGCAAATCACAATGAGGCCGATAAAGGAATTGCTATCCAACAGCAAAGAACTATTTACGATGGCCTTCTCAATATGCGTATTCGGCTTCAAAAAGCACTTGTTGCTGCCAATACATTTGCCACTCTGCAACCATCCTCAGAGACCGAGGCCGAGGCATACGAGGCCGCAGAAGAGGCTGCTATCAAGCTCCTCAATACTATAAGCGGCCTGAGAGTGAACCTGGCGCCACCCACCGTCGTCGGTGGCAAACGGAAACGAGACCTTGAAATCTCTATGGGCGAAGACGAGATTTGGGAACAGATTAAGGAGGAAGATCAAAGATCTATCAAGTTTCGTGAGGATCGGCTAGAGAAATGGTCACGAAAAGTGCAAAGCGTCAGTGTGGCTGCGCCGCACAAGCTGGGTGCGAAACCGAAGACTCTTCTCAGCGCCCTTCGCGAACAGCTCAACAATTCGGACGATCGCCTGATCAAGCGTACCCGAGTGGCTCGGTCTTGTGCACCTGTCCAGGCTGCCAATAAAGCTATCAAATCTGTGGACATTTACGACGATGCAGACTTTTATCAGCTTCTGTTGAAAGAACTTGTCGACCAGCGCACGGTGGAGACAGCCACGGAACACGCCAGCGCCGTGGCTTCTGTCATGCTTACCGCGAACAAGGAGGCCAAGACGCGCAAAGTGGTCGACAGGAAGGCAAGTAAAGGGCGCAAAATGAGGTTTACAGTTCACGACAAGCTGCAAAATTTTATGGCTCCCGAAGATAGACGAACCTGGGAGCAGGATGCGATTGATCGCTTCTTTGGTACACTCTTTGGCCGAAAGATGCAATTGAATGAGGACGAGAGTGAGGATGAGGAAATGGAGGATTTGTACGCTGGAGATGGTGGTCTACGTTTGTTCAAGAGCTAAGCTCATGCACATGTCACGTTAGAGAGAATAGAAAAGCTGTCATAGGCCTGTTAGATCTGGAGCCGCGAGTTGCATTGCATATGGATATCTGAGAAATCATACAACTTCATCAAATATGGAGACAACTATATTGATCCTAATTGGGTAGGCGTATTGAAAGTTGTATAAGGCTTTTACGGAATACCGGAAATCCAACCGAAGACGACTCGTCCCATTGACTTGTACCAAATAGGTTCCTGATCGGGAGTGGGACAAATCACTAATTGGTGGTGAAATATGACAAACCTCTGGCGCCACGACCACTATTCTCGGAACAGCAGCTATTTGGTCCGCTATTATTGAAAAAGCATATACGAAACATTCCAGCCACCAGCAACGGTTCCGATGGTAATATTGACTTGCGCGTCACAACGACAATCCGGTAGTCCGGATATCTAATCCACCTAAAATGCCAACGCCCTTTCCGATCTTCCGCATACACAGCGGCGTCGGTTTCCGTCGGTCCCTCCACTGTGCGGGACGGTTTCCGCCCGCTGGCCCATTCCCCACTTCCCAAAACTGCAATTATTCAAAGGGCAAGCCGTGGAAGCTCTCAATCGCAACGAGCAAACATTTCAAACGCACATTCAGAATTGCAGTGATTGATCCTCGAAAGCAAAAACCAAAAAAACAAAACAAAGAGATGGCTTCTACCGACTCCTGGGTGCCATTGGATCGCAATGGCGACTTCTCCCTGCACAACCTGCCCTTTGGCATTTTCTCACACGGCAGCTCACAACCCCGCGCTGGTGTCCGGATTGGCGAACATGTCCTAGATTTGTCGGCGCTCGCAGCCGATGAGCAGGCTCAGAAAAATCTGCCATCCATTCGCGACCTGGCGAGCGTCTTCTCGCAGAGTACTCTTAATGGCTTTGCCGCTCTGGGCCGTGGTGTCCATCGCGCAGTGCGGGATGATTTGCAGCGCATTCTGGGGCAGGCCACTGACTTGCCTGCGGTTCTCAAGGACAACGAGGGATTGCAGCAGAAGGCAATGATCCCGGCAGACAAGGTTAAAATGCATCTGCCTATGCATATTGGAGATTATACCGACTTTTACGCTGGCTACCACCATGCCTACAAAGTTGGTGTTCTGTTCCGTGGTCCTGACAACGCGTTGCAGCCAAACTACACTCATCTACCAGTTGGGTATCACGGCCGTTCTTCCAGTATTGTGGTTTCTGGAACGCCGATCCGCCGGCCTCATGGCCAGCTCTTGCTGAACCCTGCGGCGAAGCCTCAAGTCCCCACCACAGGCCCCTGTCGGCGACTTGATTTTGAACTTGAACTTGGCTGCTTTATCGGCAAGCCCAATAACATGGGAGATGCCATCGGCATCGACCAAGCCGACGAACATATTTTCGGATACGTTCTGCTGAACGACTGGAGCGCCAGAGATATCCAGGCTTGGGAATACGTGCCACTTGGTCCCTTCAATGGCAAGAACTTTGGCTCAACAATCAGCCCCTGGGTTGTTGTCCCTGAGGCACTTGAGCCATTCCGAAGCGAGCCGTTAGAGAACAAGACTCCCATACAAGACTACCTCAAGGAGTCACAAAAGCAGAATGTGTATAACATTAACCTGGAAGTCAACCTCTCAAGTAAGTCTCCACACTGAAGCCTCAGAGGAGCTGAGCCTCCCAATTATTTTATGCGTGCCGTCACTAACATCCGGACTTTCTACAGCCGATGGACAAGACAATACTGTGCTGACCAAGACGAGTGGAAGCAACGTCATCTGGTCGTTCCCCCAGATGATCACACATCACACCCTCGGCGGATGTCCTCTGCGGACGGGTGATATGATGGGCTCTGGTACCATCAGCGGCGTGGAGGCACATGAGCGAGGCAGTTTGCTCGAGATGACTGAAGGCGGGAAGCAGGACATCACCGTGTCGGAGGGAAAGACTCGTCGCTTCTTGGATGATGGTGACAGCATCATCATGCGGGGATTCTGTGAGAAGAATGGCGTGCGCGTCGGATTTGGTGATTGCGAGGGCAGAATTGAGCCAGCGAGGGCCCTATAAAATTGCTTCCTGCAAAGTGTGCCATTATTTAAATATCTATAGGTTAGGTGATATCGGCCATCAATAACAAAAAAAAAATGAACAACGTGAAACTCAGGCAGCTGTCCGGAACCTATGAAGTCAGTGTGGGGTCTTAATAATACATGTACAGTAATGCAGAGGTCGATATCTGTTGTCGACCCCACTAACTCCGACAGACCCCTGGCAGAAGCATGTTCGTGAAACCCTGGTGTTGGTGTAGGCCAATGGGGGCCATTTGGATGACCTGAAGTAGCCACGATGGTGGAGCTCGAATGGCAACGGGGTGCTCGAGCGGCGGCGCCAGAGGAACAATTGAGCCACGAACATATGCCTGCAAAGCGGATGCAAGCTTTACCCAAACCTTCAGGTTGCATGGCAAAAGCCGAAGCGCAAATCCGCATTGAGCTTCAAGCAACGTCGTATTTTTTACCTTTGCTGTGGGCACCGCCACAGGCTATCGCGAGCCTGTGTGTGTGTGTGTGTGTGGCAATGAGGGGTCACGTGCAGCAGTTTCTCGTGGAACAGCCGGGTCTGGATAGGCTGCCTGTCCCCTTTCCGCGCGCCTCGGCCGCCGGGGATGACTTTTTCGAAGAAAAAAAAACTGAGCGACCCAGAGCGGCAGTAACTGTCAATGGCCCTTGAGCCATGGAGCAGATCGAGACCCAGGCCTCGGACCTGCGCTTTCTCGCCCAGGCGCCGGTTGCGCTGAGCGATACTGCCAGCGTCACGTACGACACGCCGCAGCCACGGCCGCACGCCAGCCCAGGTTCCGCGACTTTCGGAGACAATTCCGCGCTTGAGGGCGACTCAGTGTTCAACGCCAACAAGCGCAAGTCGGTGGATGATGGGTCGGGTGGCACCAAGCAGACGAGGAGTAAGAGGAATCGGGTGAGTGATGCCCTTCTGCTGTCGCGATACGTGCTTTGGCATGCGCTGGTCGCCTTCGCTCTCGGATTCAGCGCACCTTCGGTCCATTTCATATGTGTGGCGCGTTGTGGTTTGCTGGATCAGGCGTACTGATGGCCCCCACATACTGTGTAAATGAAATACAAAGGCTGATGTTAGGTTGAACAGTATATCTCAATTGCCTGGTAAGCTGCTTGCAGTCTCTACCAGTATGAGTAAACTCTTTGCGCATTGGTTGTTGGTTGGCTTGGCAGAACACCCAGTGCTATCGCCAAAGTCCACATCCATGGGGAATGACTGAATCGAAGCTGACCGGATTGCTCTTGTAGTAATGAGTGTAAACGGCGCAAGATCAAATGCAATGGGGAGACGCCATGCCAGCGGTGTGGCAATCTTAACCTGGCGTGCCTCTACGCGCCAAACTGCTGCTCCAACAACTTCAAGGATTCGGACGAGTTCAAGCAGATTGCTTCACAGCTGAGCCGCCTTCAAGATGAGGTTAACTTGCTCAACCAGACCATCAGGTCTTCGCAAAACGAAGGCCGCTTTGCAAACTCGACTGATCGTGGACTGACTGGCACAGCGCCTATTATTGCACCGTCTCCGTCACAGAGCTCCACGTCGGTGCCTCGAACAGATTTAAGTCTTAACAAACAGCCAACGCCATTCCAGGGACCTACGAGCATGGGTTTCAACTTGGATGTGGCGAATGCAACCATCGCCAACATGGGTTACAGAAGTCTCGAGGACGGTGGCGAAGACGACATGCCTTCCAGCGAGTTGCCCTTCCCGCTGACCAACGCCCATTCTGACCCAATTTTCGAATTTGATAAAGATGAAATGGTACGATTGTGTCAGCTGCATGATGATGAAATAGGCATCATGTATCCTGTTCTCAATATTCAAACCGTTATTAGCCATGCCAGAACTCTAGCACCATATATCGAATCAGTGAGAAACCAGCGATCGCACGAGTCTATTAACGACAACAAGACGCTGCAGCTCAAGATGGTCCTATGCTGTGCCCTAGTAGTTGAGGGCCATGGAACAAGTGACAAGGCTGCGCGGCTTTACAACAGTATGGAGAATGTGATTAATCGCAAGTTGATGTCGGACCCTAGCGAAGTGGCGAATTTGCCTTTACTCGCCCTTTTGGCTGGCTATCGCTTTCTTTCAAACGATGATGTACTCGCCTGGCGCGTCATGGGCCATGTGGTTCGACTGTGTCTTGAGTTGGGGATGCATCACAGGAGGGGATTAATGAGGATACAGAGTGATGTTGACAGAAAGAACGCGCTTAACAGTTTCTGGTCAGCTTTTGTTTTAGACAGGCGATGGGCTTTTGGAACTGGGTTACCATATGCCATCACTGACGAAGCAATCGACCCACATCTTCCTTTGCCTGTAAGTTGATGATTCTCGTCCCCTGCGTTTGAAGCTGTTACAAGTTCAAGACTGATCACAATATCAGGACGATTACCCGTATCTGACAGCTATGATTTCCTATTCCCGGCTCGGCGCCAAAGTCTGGCGTGAGGTTTCCTACTTTGGGTCGGTTTTGGAGCAAGACATTCCAAAGGACAGGTTTGAGGTCCTAGACCAGGAAGTTTATGATTGGTATGAAGAACTACCTCATGAAGTCAAGATGGAAAAATGGGACTCCGAGATCCCGATGGCCTTTGGTCCATCATACAATGTCCAGCGATTGAAGATCTGGACATATCTGAGATTCAACCAGGTAAGCTTTGACGTGATGTTGGATTAAACCATAAGATGGCTAATACGTAAACGTTGGTTAGATTCGTATATGGCTATATACGCCAATTTTACACAGTGCCACGAGTATTATGGTTAGCCCCATACTTGCCCAGCGAGTTGTTGACCTTGCCAAAGATACCATCAGATTCCTTAGCCACATCAACAGCACGTCAAACTTATATCGAAAGGTCCAAGTCTTTTATCATCAGTTTCTCTCTTCTGCGATTGCTGTCGTGTTCCTCGCCTCTGTTCATGCCCCAGTGCGATTCAGCGCTGTGTGCCGCGAGGAGTTTTACATGGCTCTCGATTTGATCAAGGACCTCTCATCCAAGAGCTGGGTTTCGCAGCGCTTATGGCGCACAATCAGAGCTCTCAAGGATGTTGCGCCGAGATTTGGGCTCAACCCTGATGACGACCCTCATTCGACAGCCGCCCTTGGCATGATTGGCTTGGCCAGGGGTCATGTTGACCCGATCCCCATCAACCAGACGTCGTTCCAGCCTCTATCGGCATCTTCTCGGCAGCCAAGTCAAGGGCAGCTGCATGATGGTATAGTTGATAAAAATGGCGAGCGGATCCAAAACGAGCTGTCGAGGGTTTTCGAGGGCTACGTTGGCCTCAATGGATTTCGGTTTGGCGGCGATGGTGAGCACCAAGTGTCGCAGAATCACACGAGCTTATCCACCCCAGACCCAGGGAATGGGATGTCTGGATCTTCAAGTGGGACACTATTTCAGCATTTTCGGGAAATGTTTTGAACATGACTGGCATGGGTGTTAGTACATGGATGCCATGGTATTGAGCATCGCAATTCATTTTGCAAAACCATGGGAGAGCAACCTGCATTTCTATTTTTTTTTATGCTTGCATGCAGGCAAGCTATTCCTAGTGTATAGATCCGCTATGTAGCCTTCCTTTATATATGTGAGTGATTCCTCTTCAGATATAAGAATACCCATCTTCCCTTGAATGACGAGGTGTAGCATGCAAAGTCACCAAAATCTGTGTCGTTTTATGTTTGTGTGATGACCATGTTCCTTGATTTTGCTCTAGTAAAACATTTGACTTTCTTATTGTGTTTCTTCGGAACTACTAGCAGTTCAGCCAGTAGCACTTTATCAACCCTTGTTTTGGCCATCGTGGTATATACCATGTTATAGACTTCAATTCATTTCACCAGTGTTACTAGTTTGTGAACTGACGAGTATTAAATGATGGTTGGGAAGTATCATGTGTATATACTACGTAAATAATTCATCAAAGATGGAGTTTCGTTACATTATCGTGCTTCCCTGTCTTGAAGCTAATCATCCGTGACATCGCGAGTCTGTTTAAACTTCATGAGTGCTTCTTCATACCGTACATCACTTGTGCCTGCAACCTTGCTTGGTGCATTTTTCGGTTGCATCGTTGAATTTGCATTGGCAGATTGGTACTGGCGGACCAAAGCAGGTATAGAAGCTATTGCCGGGTACCTTATGTTAGCATCACCCAAGCTGACCTTGAAAGGATGCTGGCAGAAAATGACGAACCAAACTACAGACTGGATTGAACTAGTATTGTCGGCCCTTGCAACGGACTGCTGATTGAGACCAGCAACCACGGTATCCAATGCACTTGTGAATGCTTGACGCTGGATATCAGCGGTGCCTTCTGACTGAGGCAAGGCTAAGATGACTTGGCCTAGCGCCATGAGGGCGGAAACGAGAATGGTACGGAGAGACATCGTACAGTACCCGCACGTGGAACAAAGATTGAGATAATAAATAGTCTGGAGTTGTTTGAGCTTCAATAAAACTCAAGGAGCACCTGATGTGATATTTATATGCCCTTCAACAATCCTTCGAGCAATGATTCCAATGAGAGGTCGCAGTCGCGACGCGCCCAGTCAGGTTACATGGCATGTTTATCTCTCTGCATCTACGTCTGGAACCAACATACTGTATTGATACCTGCGCGCACCCGAACAAAACCTATTTGCTCAAAGGCACAGAGCCGCCAATGGATGATGCCGGCAGAGTGCAAGGATACACCCAACGACAGTCTGGCGCAGTTGGTGATTCTTTATGAGCGGCAACTGTGTTGGTCACTCACTGGTGATGAAAAGTGATGGCGGGGTGATGAGAGCTGCAGGTCGCTGAAATGATACTGATCTGCGTCTTGCCCCAGAAAGGACGGGCGGCAAGGGGCGGCAAGGGGCGGCTGCATGAATTATTGGACGAATCCGACAGTCAAGATCTGAGTGCATTGCATTGTAACCTATTGTTCGCTGCTTTTCTCTGTTTGGCTGTGAGACAACAACGCTCACTGTGGAGAAGGGAACGGCAATAGGAGCTGGCTAGAAATACGGCCCATCTCGAATCAATAGGAAAGAGAGGGTTCACGCCGACCACAATTAATTTGGAAAGCGTTGGCATGAGATGCAGAGGTTGTATGCAGGCTCAAACAAACATTATGCTGAGTATTGACTTGCTCGCTAGCTTCATGGTGTTCCAGCACTGATGCGCTTACATATATGTGCGAGCAAGGTTAGTTTTAGTTGAGGTCAGACGTAAAACCGTTTTGACAGCCTATTTGAGTGTGTGCTCCTACAAGTAAGGATGTCGCCAAGCCACAAGAGTCACGCTTGATTATATTAGCCGCATCAATAAGCTTTGAGCCTCTGATAGCGCCCGCTGCCTCAATTGGAGCCAGCTCGACGGTGCTGTTTCTATTTTGATTCTCAGATTTTGCAGAAAGTATGCCTTGGCTCTTCATTTTCTAAGATGCTTTGCGGGATGCGTTATGAGCCCTGGGATAACGAGTGCAAGAGCTGGCTGTTAAAAGGATATTGTACCCGGTGATGTGCGAACATGACATTCTAACGAGAGCGAGAAAGAGGGTTGCAAAGGATGTACAGGAAATGGAATGACGATAATGTTTGTCAATAATTGCATGATTCCCATTATTTGGGTGTATGGCCTGTGGCTATGACAAGGGTCCAGTTCTGAAATTGGAAATCATCGTCCACGTCGACCACTAAGAAACGAGTGGGTTTCAGCCTACTTTCGGGTCCCATGGGTCCAGATTCTTCCCTGACGACGAGATCTCTCCGAACCTGAATCAGCATCGGCATGTTTCCCGCGGGCACTGCGAGGGGTGTCCGTGAGACCAACCTTCAATATTAGCGACATGTGGCGTAGGGTTTGGCAAATTGCATGGCTCCACCATATCATCACTTCGCCTGTTAAATCAGTGGGTGGTAAAAAGGCTGAACAGTCGCGTTTGCAACCTGAAAGAAGATCCCCGGTGCCGGAGGCGATCAATTGGCAGTGACTACGGGAAGGGCGTCCGAGTCGTGATATCTCACTGCTCACTGCTCACTGCTCACTGTTCACTGTTCACTGTTCACTGTTCACTGTTCACTGTTCACTGTTCACTGTTCACCGTACACTTTTCCCCCAAGACCGAGGCCCGAGACTGCCTTCAAAGCCCTTAGTGCGGTGGTTGAGTCGTGTTTTCCCTGGCGGTATGATAAGATGCTGAATCATTGGGTTAGAGGCCCGAATAGTGAGATAAGCATAGAGTCAAGGGCATGTTTCAAGTATTCGCAGGTCGGTCTGATAAAGCTAGTTTAGTATTAGATAGACCGAGATAGCAACGGTCGGCGTGCCTCTCGGCTTGTCAGATCTAGTGTGGTTGGTGCTGCTTGCGAGCTGCCGAGCTCCGAATTCCGCTATCTTTCAGGGATATGGCGCCTCCCAAAAGGGTGGAAGGCAAACTAAGGATGCAACATTTGCAACATCCGCAACTCATATGGACTAATTGTTACGTTTTTGTTATCATTTTGTTGTCTTTTCTCCCCCTCCCTGCCTGGTGGCGGCAAGTTCCCCGCGGCCAAGCACAGAGGGACCATGGAGAACGCCCGCATGTTCCGATGTGTGGGCGCATTGGTCCGTGGTTGTAGTTATGGGTCTCCCACCACCTTTTGGGGGTAAACCGAGACATGAGAGGGCTCTCAACTGACCCGATATGTGAAGTGTCACTTTCCGCCATTGCTTGTATGTCTCCTCAGCTAACGTCAAGTGGTTGCGCGTGATAGGCGAAACTGTCACTACTGGAGGAGTTTTGAAGAATGCGGTGAATGCGGGGGGTGTCGAGTCGGCCAGATGAGGAATTATTTACCCATGTTAAGGCAACCAACCCGCCACACAGGAACCGCTTGCCAGGCTGCCTGGACTGCCGACCTGTCAACCTGTCAACAGGTTAAAGGTTTTAGCTAGAGCGGTTCTGGGGGGTCTGTGTTTGGATCTGACAGTGAGACGAGGTGCACGAAGTAACCTGAGGACTGAAAGCCACCTGTCGATCGGTGAAACTGGCAGTCGCTCTTGCTGCACCCAACAAATTAATTATTAGGGGTACCTGCCTAGTGGCCATAGACAGTTCCCTAGTGCAGCCAGCAAATACAGTGGTGTGGCGCTACCAAGCAACGCTACAGGCCGGTACCACAGCGCCGGGTAACCCTATGCCCAGCCTGTTCTAGAACCAGAGTTCAACATCAAGGAGGTCACTCTTGCCCCAGCGGCCGCAGCCAGTGGAGCCACCGACTATCCACAGGCAGTTGCACCTTCCCGCGGGAAACCTGCCAGACCCTGAGCTGGCATCTGCTTCTCTCCCAGACCAACCAGCAGCCCACCGGCCAATCACCGAACCATCCAACCAACCAGTTGTTTTCTTTTCATCCATTCATCAATTCGTCCACAGTGTTGCATTTAGGCACTCTTCGCTTTCGCTTGACCTATGCCCAACACAGATACTCCTCCCGACGAAGCTATGCAGAAAGCACAGAAGCTGCCAGAGAGCACGGCCGAGCGACCGTACAGGTCCCATTCGCAGCCTGCCTGTGTTCCCTGTCGTCGACGTAAATCGCGATGCCAGATGGAGGCGGGCGCGAAAACCTGTGTGACTTGCCATGCCCATCGTACTGAGTGTTACCTACCAGGCGCTCCGCAAGATCAGGCCGTGGTGGACCCATCAGCTCGTCGTCAACGCAAGAGTGCTACTCGAGCGTCTTCACAAGGTTCCACCTCAACTGCAAGAACAGCACTGCCTACATCGAGTCCTTTCCGTGCTACTAATCTAACAAAAGCCAATACGTCTAGAATGCCCCTACCTGGGCTTCCCTCAATGAACCACCAACCTGCGGCACCTGGGCAAATGGTGTCTAGCACAGCACAAGAGGAGGAATCCTCACTTGCCCTGGTTTCTGCAGACGACCAGCATCCGAACTTGCATATAGTTGGACCGGCTGGAACTAATGATAGTCAGGTTCTATCTGATTATCTCTCGGGTATCCCAGGGGCCGCAAGGCTCACCCGGATGGTGACACCTGAGTCTGTTCGCTCCAGACCGGTATTGTTCACTGAGGTTCAGAAACGGCCAGTTGGAATTTCAATGAATCGTAGTACTTCTGCAGACAGATTAGAAACTATTGAGAAGTTATTAGAGCCTTACACTGAAGAAATAATCGATGAGTCCGTCCTCGCCGCATTCTATATGTATAGCTTGATAATCTGACTGGTGTAGGTATTTTAAGAAAGTCAATGTCTGCCTTCCACTTCTTGATGAGGTGTCTTTTAGACGGCAGTTCCATGATGACAAGGGTCGTATATCTCCAGCACTGCTGGCATGCCTATATGCGCACACATCTGTATATTGGAAGTACTCAAAGACACTATCAAGGCAGAGATGCCCAGACAGTCGATTTATTTGGAACCTTGCCAACGAGGCAGTGTACTCGGAACTTCATCTTTCTCCAGGAATGTCAATTATCACGGCAATTTTGCTCAACATTGGGGGACGTCCAACCACATCATTGATCGGAAACGGGGTTCTTCTTGGCTCCGCCATCTCTATGTCTCATTCTCTGGGACTGAATCAGAACCCCCTTCCGTGGAATATAGCACAGTCTGAGAAGCACCTGCGCATGAAGATATGGTGGGCTCTTTTGATACAGGACAGATGGTTAGTTGACCCAATATAAAGCCCATGGGCAAAATTAACGTGGTCTAAATTACAGGACAAGTCTCGCACATGGAACACCCCCACTGATAGCGAGAGCGCAGTATGACGTGCCGCTACCGACTATTGAGCATCTTTGCAATGAAGCGGCAACAGAGGCAAAAATGAAAACGGCATTGGTTTTTATTGCTTTTGTCGGGTTGACAGATGTATTGGAGAAACATCTGCAGCACGTCTATCATGTGCGACGGGACAAGAACTGGAATACGACCGAACTTGAGTTGAGTCTCAACGCTTGGGTAGAATCACTAAGCGGTACTAACCGTCTCATCATAATCCGCGGCTCCCGTCTTGATATACCAGGTGCTTCCAATCTTCGCCTTGCATATTTGACGACTCGTCTTTTGCTGCAACGGATAGAGCTAGAAGCAGACAAGCAGTCTACCGATCCTAACGAAAGTCGGTTGATGAACTTATATTCTAAGGCTCGAAGAACAGCAGAGGAGATTCTTATTCTCGTACAAGAGTTTCAGTCCGCTCATCTTGGTGATTTCTGGCTGTCCATAAGTGCTTTCTCATTCCCTGCAACGGTTAACTTCCTGCTTCGATGTGCCTTGGAGACGGAGAACTCGCCACAGGGACTAGCTCAGAGCAGCTCTTTTAGAATTGCTCGCGACTTGATTACAACACTAAGAAACCACCAGGAGAAGTACGGCTGGGATTTGGGTGACGTATGTCTGGCCCAGCACGCTGAAATTGTCGAAAAGATCGGGGCAGGAGTTGCCCCCATTGAGCAGGGGGAGAGTGGTGGCACTGTAGACATTACAGACTTTGTCATGCCAGATGCATCTATTCTTGACCAGTTTCTTCCGAGCTTATGGGATCCGCTCCAAAACGCCTGGTGATTCCATAAAGGAGGAAGGGGTGGTGGGAGAGAAGGGGGGTGTGAGCTGACTCGGGTGGACACGGTTGCGAGTTTTCCGTGGCGACTTTGCCGCGGGGAGCTACTCGCCGAGGGAGAGTAGGACAGACCCAACAACAAACGCCATGATTGATCCACAAAGAAACGATATCGGAAGCACACTAAAAGTATTTCTTTCCATCAGATGTTTATAAAAGTACAGCATGATCCCCAGAAATGTCGAGAAGACAGACACTCCTCACCCAGCATCCGATTACCACCACAGCAATTGATCAGCGTATTGATTTCAACACAAGTTGTGCCCTCCCCCCCTTTTGCATACACCTCTTCGCCTTTCTTGCCAAAAACCCCCATAATTTCAATAAAATGGCACCTGGAGCTCTTCTCGAAATAGAGAGCGCTGTTCTCCCTGTGTTTGCTAAAGGAGATGCCCCGCCCACACTATATCAAGACGCCAACCAAGAGGAACTCATGAAGAAGACCAAAGCCCATCTAATCAACTATGGCTCAAAGTTCCATGAAGATGTCATTGTTGGATCCCGTGGCCTTTACATATACACAGCATCTGGGCACAGGGTTCTCGACTGGACCTCAGGTCAGATGTCCTGCCTTTTGGGGCATGGCCATCCGGAGATTGTCAAGACAATTGTCGACCATGCAATGTACCTCGACCATCTTTTCTCCGGGATGGTGTCGCCCCCTGTCATATCTTTAGGCGAACGTCTCTGCAAGGCATTGCCTTCTGGATTAGACAAGGCGTTCTTCCTCTCCACAGGTGGTGAGAGCAATGAGGCGGCCATCAAGATGGCCAAAGTCTACACTGGAAAGTTTGAGATTGTTGGTCTTGGGGCGTCTTGGCATGGAATGACTGCCCAAGCACTCGGGGCGCAATATCATTATGGGCGAAAGGGCCATGGACCTCTGATGCCAGGGAGTCTGATGTTACCTGGCCCAAATGCCTATCGATCAGAATTTCGGAAGCCAGATGGATCTTACGATTGGGAAGCCGAGCTCAACTATGGATGGAAAATGATTGACCTCCAATCATGTGGATCTCTTGCCGCTTGTATTGTCGAATGCATTCAAAGCTCTGCGGGAATGCACGTTCTGCCTTCTGGCTACCTTAAGGCATTGAAGAAGCACTGCGAGGCGAGAGGCATGCTGCTTATCGTGGACGAGGCACAGACTGGAGTTGGGCGATGCGGAGACTTCATGGCTATTAACCACGAAGATGTCGTGCCTGACATTCTGACCCTCTCCAAGACACTTGGAAATGGCCTTCCAATCAGCGCGGTTGTTACGAGTAACGAGATTGAGAGTGTTTGCTCCGAAAGAGACTACTTCTTTTACACAACACACGTCAACGACCCTCTCCCTGCTGCTGTTGGCGACAAAGTCCTCGAGATTGTTTTCCGGGACAACCTGATCGAGCACGCCCAGCGGGTAGGCCAAGTCTTACACAATGGGCTCTGCAAGCTCAAGTCCAGGTATGGATGCATCGGCGACGTTCGCGGCCGGGGACTCATGGCTGGCGTGGAGATTGTGGCAGACCGAGAGACCAAACAGCCTGCTCTCGAACTGGCCAAGAGAATCGGAGACAAGGCATACAAGCTGGGGGTTTGGGCCAACTTGAGCAGCCACCCCAGTTTTGGTGGTACGTTTCGCATTGCGCCGCCCATTACTGTGACGGCGGTGCAGGTTGAGGAAGGGTTGGCTATGCTGGAGGAGGCGCTTGCGACAACGGAGGGTTCAATGCCGCTGTACTAAAAGGTGCAAGGCGCACAAAGTCATGAGATTAATGATCTGATTTATTGATAGTTCCTAGTTTTAATAATACATGTTTTGGCTTTCTCACTCGCTGGCAATCCTCCTCTACTCAGCATCCATCTGGAAACATGTTAGTGAAGTGCCTCCTTTTTTTGGGCACCAATTTTGGACGCCTTTTCCGGGTCAACGGTCCAATAAGTCATTAACAAGCACACCCTATAACCTGTGGCTTTACGGATCCATTTTTACTTTAAATGTCTGTGTAGATTAGAGTTTAAGGGTAGAAACAAGTGTCATGGCTTGGACTTGTGGGGCTTTGCATGGGAGGCCCAGGAGCAACCACTGGAGGAGAGTTGACCTACCGGGATTTGCAGCAGATGAAGGGGTTTATAAACTCAATGGTGCAAGGTCTGGGAGTATAAAGGTTGGATATAGTCGATGTGCTGTCAAGTATCTGACTTAGCATCATATGCAATCATGGAGTATCGAGTTGCTGGACCTGGATATGAAGCTGGGGAAGGTACTGGATATCATGTAAACTGCTGGGTGGGGGGTGAGGGAACAATTGAAAGTGATCAGATGCGATGTCCGGACGAGCCACGAGCAGGAATTGGAACCGTGTTGTTAGGAATGGCATTTTCCATATATGTTCAGAACGTCAATATATCATTCAAATATGCTACCATGATGTCATTCAGCACAAACTCGCTTTCAAGTCTTCGCCCGTCGCCCATAGCAAATCCATTCAAATACGCCCATCCGGATATGCGCCATTGATTCGCAAAATAAAGAACAAGAAAAAGAGCAAAAACAGGCAATAAATGGAGGATCAAAGCCCCCAAGGTATCCCAAAGAAACTAATGCCCAAAATAACAGCAAAATAAATGAAACAAAAAGCCGCCCCTTCACTACCCGGTATGATGCCCGCTTAAGTTCAAAGAACGCCCGCCGAAAGTGTTTTGCAGAATAAATAAATATCGTGTGTGGTATCTCAAATTAGGATCATCAGTTCTCAGGCGGGCCTCAGCTTCATGTAAGGGCTGAGTCGTCGGACGATTTGCTGGACGGCGACACCGAGCACCATGAGGATTTCGAGACCGACGATGCTGACCCAGACCATGTTGAGGACGCGCTCCTCGTCGAGGCTTGGGTAACCGTAGATGTACCCGGCCATGGTTGCTTTTCTCTGAAATGAATGAATATTTTGATGGACAGATAAACTATAGTACGTCGTACTTGGTGGTGGTGGTGGTGGTGGTAGTAGCGATTGCGGTGGTAGTGCTTATCGTTGTAGTGGCGATGAAATGGTCTAGTCGCTGCGTGGAACGAGTGGGTTTTTGTCTGGCCTTTGTGATAGGACGAACAACGGACAGTGAAAAGACGCTGCTTTGAGAAGAGATGCTTGCTCGATGCCTGTAGGAACAAAGTATCTTGGGTCAGGGCAAGTTTCGGCTGATATGTATGGACGTATGTATGGGCAGGCCCCCAACGTTGAAGGAAGGTGTATGGTGGAAGAAGATGAGCTGAGGGGCTGAGGCGCCTCGAGGGCGATGCAAATGGCTGGCTCGGAGGAGGGGCTGGCGATGACGAACAGGACAACTGCATGCAAGACTCACCTCTGCGTGTGCAGCAGTAGCTATGAATATGTGTGTGCGTGCGTATATATTTATGTATGTGTGCGTATCTTTGTGCGTGTGTATGGCGTCTGTATATACTGAAGTACGTCTATGTGCGTATGGATGTGTAGGTATATGTAGTTATGTACTCGTCGACCCAGCCAGTGAGCGAATGTCGTCGTCTCTCCAAATATCAAAAAGTTGAAATCCGTGTCGCTGTCCAGAGAAGATGGCTTGCCGTGAGGGAAAAAAAGTGAGCGAGAGAGAGAGCGAGAGTTTGGAGAGAAGTGGTGAAGCAGAAGAAAGAAGAAATCCCAGCGGTCGGCGCAAAAGGCGGGATCCAAAGGGCATAAAGCAACACCAGGGGAGGGTTAACAAATTTTCAAAAAGAGGACCGACAGACGCTGCTTTCGACACCGACACCGACACCGACACCGACACCGGGGCTTTTTTTTTTTAAAGCAGAAGAAGAAAAAACCCGTCACCGCTCTCTGCTGCCGGGCCGCTTGTTTGCAAATCAAACGTTGTCGTGCAGTAGGCGGGACGCAGGCAGGATGCGAGTTTGCAAGACGCCAGATGCAGATGCAGGCATGGATGGGATGATGGGGGTTGGGGTTGGGTTGGGCGAACAGGTCACCAACAAACGAAGCGGCAGGCTAAAAAAGACGACTGGGATCAGTTCAAGGTAGTAATATGTATGTGGGAACTGCATGGGAAGGTCAACTGTCATTATATATCAGGTGTAGATCGTAGTACACACACATAATAATGAACGGGCAGCCCACCCCGTCAGCTCAATGGACTCTCGCGGTCTTTCTCTCTTTCTTTCTTTTCTTTCTTTCTCTCCGTTTCGACCCCTTGTCTCTCCTGCTTTGTCTCTTCCGTCTCTTTTTGCCCGACGCCCCACGTGGCCTCTACTGATTACGGCCTGGTATGCTGATGCCAATGCTGCCAATGTGGGGAAAAACGTCTCTAGTCAACCCACGCGGAGTACGTGGTGGGTTAGACCAGGCAAAATGTGTTAAGGATGGGGGTCAACAACGAGCCAGCCAGCCAGCATAGGCAAGATGGGCTTCGTTAGTCAATGGCCTGGTATACTGACAGCGACGATTTCCCGATCGTACTGCTTGAGAGGAACACGCCCAGTGCGGATCCCCAGCCTGTCGGTTGAGTGCTGGTTCTTTGATTTCTTTCTTGACCAGCTGAGCTTATCTGGCAACACTGGGAGAGTCTGCAGACCACCAGCCACTTGGTGTTGTCCATGAGCTGTCTTGCGTGGGAATGACGTGCCGACCGAGTCAAGGCCCCTTTCCAGGATGGTGTCTGATGGTTTTCGTGCTATTTAATGATAAACCCGTCAGCACCAAGTATAAATAATTCCCGTATCCGACAAGTCTTGGCCTTTTCCACTCTAGAACTAGAGGAGCCATTATTATGTCAGCGGGGAAAAACGTTTACCCAATCATCTGCCTACTTTGTGGCCCTTCCAAAGCTGCTCCAAACCTCCAAAACTCCAAAACTTCAGCAATCCAGAGGTCATGGAGAAAAATTCTTCTCATGCGAGACCTCACTCTTTGTACATGCTGTACATGCAACGACCAGGTGTTGAGTTGTATTCACCAAACAGGGGCTTGCTGCATACTTGACGGTCTAGTGTGTCCTCTGGTCCCGTACACGTACATTAGTCCAGTCTCTGGACCCTTGCAAGTGCGTCCGCTTCGTTGTCTCATACCAGGCGTCGAGGCCCAATCCACAACCCAACAGCCAACCAGGCTGGCATCTTCAAGACTCCAACCTCTGCAAGCTGCCCAAACATGCCCTATCGGAAGCGCTGCACTGTCCGGTCTGCACTCAGGGTTCAAACTCCGGTCAGTGACGGCCATATGTTAGTACGAAGGTATAAGGACTCACAGACAAAGAAATTCAAGCGAAGGGTTTGCTAACAGACAGGCCTCTGTGGCTGGTTGTGTGCATTTGATGTGCGAGTACGGAGCCCCAGCCCGAGTGCAAGTACATCCACGCCAGCTACGCACACCGCATTTGTGATTGGCGCCAACGATGCGTGCAAGCCAGCCTCTTGCGGATCTCCCCTGTCTGTTGAGAAAGTCGATCTTGCTCTAGTTCAGGTTTATTACAATCTGTTATCGGACAAGCGGACGGTCGCAAGCACCGGGTCGGAGCTCGGCGTCCCTCCATAGCAAGGCCAATGCTAACGTGCCACTGGCTGCGATCCATTCCGCATAATTGTGCTTGTGCGCAACGGGAATCTTGCATCGGCAGATTGTAGTTCCACTAATAAAGCTTACTTCTACACAGCCAATAGAAATATGGAGATTTCATCAAGAACAGCAATTGGGATGGATGTGTAGACGATTCATGGAGAGAAGAGTCTGGATAATTCTGGCTGACTGTGAGTACCTTAGCAGCATCGTGACTCACGCTGAAAAAGTCAATTTTGCAATATGCATTTCCCCAGTTGAGAATGCACAACAGTAGAGACTTCATGTTTTCGGCTTTTCCAACTTGGAGATTATATTTGTTCCTATATAAAACAAGTATCATGAGTTGAATGTTGCATTGACAATAGCCTTTTTATTTGCCTTGCAATGCGCGGCTGGGTCTTATATGAGGTACCAGCCACTCGCTTAAGCACCGACTGCAACAGGCATGTTGAGCTTGGTCTTTCCATCGACGGCATCCTTGACGACAGCCCACTGAGCGGGGGAGAAGAAGACCTTGGAGTCGTCCTTGACGCTCTGGAGAGAGCGAGAACCGTCAACCATATCCTTGACAACAGACCACTGGGCGGGGCTGAAGAAGACCTATGCAAAAGTCGCTCATTAGTCTGGCGCTTTCAATATTATTTTTGTCAAAGAGAAGAAAACCGAAGTCTTTGCAGAGGGCCTTCATATTTATTCTCCTTTTGACTTACCTTGCTGTCTTCCTTGACCTCGTTCTGGACGTCGCTGCGACCCTCAACCATATCCTTCACAACGGACCACTGGGCCGGAGAGAAATAGACCTTGGAGTCCTCCTTGACGGTCTGGATGGTGCGGTTGCCGTCAACAATCTCGCGGACGATGGCCCACTGCTGCTCGGAGAAGCCGTTCTCATCCACGCCCTCCTGAGCAAAGGCATCAATGACGTTTTTGGCAGCAGACCACTGAGCGGGGGTGAAGGTGGCCATTGTGTTGATAAGAAGCAAAGAGTAAGTTGAAGGTGGTTTGGTGTATTGTGATCTTGAAAATGAAAAAATGGAGAATGATTCTGTGGCTGTTGAAATCACTAACATGTAAAGTCGCGGTCCTTGGCTATTTATCTTGCGCTTGCCCTGGTCTGAAGCATATCAACTCAAGGTGGGGAATCTTCATGAGCTGCTGATACTGAGCTTTAGATTCGTAAGTCTGAGGGTCGTGTATGCAAGTTCCTTGCATCATGTTCGTATATTACATGTCCAACGAGATGCCGCCTCATCCGCTGTTGTCGAAGCGATCCAGGCTGGCTTTCCTCCTCGGCTCTTTCGTCCTGCACGCAGTGACAATCCATTGGCTTCTTAGAAACATTCAAGGTTGATGATAAAAGAGGTTATCCACATTATCTCGCTTGCGCGAATCACTCGTCGCTTCGGCAGGTCGAGATCGTTAACTCCGGCTGACTGCTGTCTTGATTTGGATAATCCCCCTCTTTCTAACCCATCTTACTTCCCCTCATTTACTCCACGATAGAGTTGATCTATGGCGTGTGAGTCGGAATTGACTCGCATTATGCCGTTCCGAACTGCCGCTTTTGAGTTAATGTCGGCCCGTACCTTGACCATGGTTCCCGTGAGGCCCGGATAGGTAACCATGCGCAAGGTTGCAACAAGCACATAAGCTCCACTAAAAGGCTATCATTTCTCTAAGAGGAAAAACCTGTTAAGGCTCAGGATCAAGATGACTGCATGTCTCTTGTTTATGGGAGGAAAGATTGTAAATCGGATGCTGACATACACGTCACGTATCTAGTGCTTATAATGCAGTCGCACAGATAGCCTATGATTTGGATGGCAACCCCCCTGCTGCTCTTTCATACCAATCGCACTGCCGAGATCTCCCCTGTCAAGAACTCAAGTGGTATGTCAACCATTTCAACTCATTAAACAATGGAAAGTGAGAGTTGCTTGGTGAGGGGGTCCTTTGAGTAGCTCTTGGTTAGTAGTGGACCGAGATCTTTGACCATGTAACTACTAATAGCTTTTTGTCCAATGGGTTTCCAATCAAATGTTTGTTGGCATTATTCTGTCGCCTTTAAATGCTGCTGCATCTTGACAAGAATATCTATCCTAGATAAACTTGTATCAAATCGATCATGACAGTCCAATAGACCTTGCGAAACCTCACCATGGTCAAGCTACACGAGGTCTCTCTCAAAGACAAACAGGCTCCGTATGAGGCACAATACTGCGCTGCACACGGGGCCGCCCACTTTCTCTATCAGGAAACCCCGCTGGAGATTAACAAGTGCTGTCTCACGATAAGACAATTCGTCGGCTTTCCTAATCCCGTAGCATGCATGAAGCAGATCAGCGTACCATCTATCGTGCGAACCAATAGATAGTCATTCAAAAAACAACGATCTCGTATTGGAAATCTCATTATAAATGTTGACTTCAATTATACCCTGTTCATGCATCGCTTGCGGGGAAGTACCATGACCCAAAAGCGGTATTTGCTCCACTCATTCTTACTTCATACATGACAAGAGGATCGAAATCCCAGTTCCTAAGTCCGGGGCATTAAACAAGTTCAGGAGGTCATAATCTTCATATCTCCAGAAATCTGCTTCCACTAAACAGCAAATTATCCATCACAGCACTTTTTCATTTCCATCATGGCTAGCACTTCCTCCACACAACTTTTGACCCTTCCCCGCCCGCCACGGACCACGGCAGAGCGTATGTGGTTGTGCTCCAGGCCAAGATGAATGAAACTAACATATATGATTAGTCAAGTATGCCGAGAGCTTCGTTGTTGATTTGAGTCTCGATGACGGTGGTGAAGGCACCCAGAAGCTGGTGGATGTCATCAAACGCTCTGCGACTGATGGTATCTTTCACATTGTCAACCATGGAGTGCCCATGGACCTGGTAAGTAAGATGCGGTCTTGAGCACCACCACCCCAACTAGGCTGCCATAATCTTAACACAAACCAATGTTTTACTTTCTTTTACTAAACTACGACATAGCTTGAACTTCAACGAGACGTAGCCTACACTTACTTTGAGACCTCGTCACTGGAACAAAAGGACAAGGATACCACCAAAAATGAGAGTGGGCTTTTCGAAGGATACAAGCTGCGCACACCAGAGGAGTAAGAAAAGTGTGATCTTGTATTTGGACACATCGCTAATGTTCCTCATAGGAAAGAGCAAGGACTTACACCGACGATCGAGGAGTACAACTATGACTATTATGCCACTGGCAAAGTGACGAGGCCGCCTATCATGGAGGAGTACGAAGAGAGGATAGGCAAGGTGTACACAGTGAGACCACCGGAGGATATTGAGTTTTACTAAACAGATGGCTAATATAATTAACGCAGCATTATCACAATGTCCTTATTCCCAAGGTCATGAAACTGCTTTCCTTGACCTGTGGGAAAGAGCCAGACCACTTCAGCAAGATGCACGATTCTTCGCAGCCCAACTCTGAGATTGGTCATTACCTGCGATATCGTAAGGGGCGTCCCATGTAAAAGGAAGGCATTACTTATGGCTAATCTGATGCTAGATCGCAATTGGGAGAGTGATTCGGACAAGAAGCGTGCTTCTTACGCTGGCCATACAGATATTGGATCTGTGACGTTTCTGTACTGCAACCCAATCGCCTGTCTTCAAGTTTACGGCGTAGATGGGTGGCGATACATCCCGTACATTGAGGACAGTCTCATTGTCAATATTGGTGACTGCTTGGAGTCTCTTACGGGCGGCAAGTTCCCAGCTGCTCTGCATAGACGTGAGTACAATCGACAGACAACTACAATAACACGATAAGACACATGCTGACAATTGCTTTTGCACGTTGACAGTCGTCAAGTTCCAGGAAGACCAGTATGAATACAGTCGCATTGCACTCGTGTACTTTGTACACCCACACGACTCCATTATCAGGGAGCACCTTCGTCTAGAAGGAGAGCGCCGAACAACGCTCGAGGGCACTAACATGATGAGCGGCCAGGAGGTCAATCGGCTCATCATGGCGCTATCTGCCGACAACGAAGATCCATATGCGCAGATCGTCGACGGTAACACCTGGCTGCGCGCCAAGTCCGGGGAGCTGGTTACCGCACCAGAGGAGCTGAGCTTCGACTACCAGAACAGGACCATCAGGCGACGAGCAGATGCAGGCGAAGATTTTGCCAAGATTATAGGCGGCGCGGCTCCCCCGGGCAGCGGAAACACTGTCCTGACGGATGTACGTGGCTTTACACCGGAACAGTGGAGGACTATTCAGGCAGTTGCCCGGGTTATGGCTAAAGAAAAGGTGCTGTTTGATGAGAAGGCGTGGGCTAAGGCACTTGAGGTTTTGAACCAGGGGCAGGATGGTGCAGGTTTGCTGGCGGCAAAGGACTCTAACGACTTGAGTACAGAGCAGATCAAGGTTTTGGAACAGGCGCTGGATGACCTTCGAAATGCGGCATCAAGTGAGGCGCCGACGGCGGTGCAGCCGGAGCCTGTAGTTGCGGGAGCGTAGTGCTGGTTGTATCGATTCTATAAGAAAAGATCGTCTAGATTTCAAAGCAAACCCACTGTTCAAGAATTGATGATTTTCCTACCTGGATATCAGTGGCTGCGTGAAGGTCTTGGCCTGCGTTATCTGATCTTGCTGTTAATTGGGCGACGCATCCTTGCCATCCCGTGAACTGCCGATCTAGAGCCGGCTCCGAGACGGGGCTGTGTGGGGCCGGTATGCGGATTTTTTCCAGCAGAGAACACACTACGAACTACCTAGTACTATGGTAGTTTGATAAGGCTAAAAACACCTTATTGACCCCTACTAACTACGTGCTGTAGCTTAAGTCAAGATAGGTACTAGCTACTACAACCGCTTCTCGTGGTGGCGGGAGCGTTCACACGAAAAAACCGGATCGATTCGTCAATCCGAATCGCATTTCTAGGGAAGCCTCGGTGGGTTCAAAGCACCACATGTGAACAAACAGTCTGCACCCAAAGTTGCAACAACAAATATTATATTTTTTGTTGGGGGAGAAAAAGCGCTCCGCCCTCTCCTGTCATACGGACATTTGCGATGCCAGTTCAAATAAAAAAAAAACGTAAAAAGATTCCCGGTCCGGAGGATAGCGGCTTTTCACATGCTTGAGATGTTTGTTGGAGTTTTAGCAGCCATGAGCCACACTAGCCTGACGAGTTCTAGGCTCCAGGGGATCTGCTTCGCCTTGTTTATGCGGTACACAACCCACTGAGGTGTGAATCACCAGCAAAACATGTACCTCAGTATCTCTCACGGGGACCCGTGCACAGCCACACACGCACATCACCCCACCTTGTCCGCCCTCCTTGATGACGTCGCAATTTGCCCCGCCCAGAAAGCAGCTCTCGTCGCGCCTTCCGTGCCTGCCATGAGCCACGAGTCCATGACAAGCGATTTGCTTCTGACGAAGGCTCAACAAACCAAGCTTTTTTCCCACTCAGGCACAACACTATAAACGCCCACACACACACATCTCCCTCCCTCTCTCCTCTCACATAACTATTTTTCTCTTGGCTTGTCTTGAGAATATTACTGCACGCGCCTCTTTAAATTTTCAGATTAAGTTTCTCATCCTACACTTCCTCAGAAACCAACAACAGATTTTCATCTCTTCTTGACCCCGCAGTCTACCACCATAGCTCGCCAATATGTCTGCCGCTTCGACTGTTCACGTGAAAAACATCGCTGAATCGACCAGTGATGGTGAAATTAAGGATTTCTTCAGCTTCTGGTAAGTCTCTTTCTCTTTATTTTTACCCTTTTCGTTATTAGGGAACGCTGCATTTCTTCATTCCCTTGCTGTTTAATCCAGACACTTGGCGCTAATACGGTACTTTCGTACAGCGGCAAGATCTCCGACATCAAGGTCACACCTGAGGGCGAGACCAAGAATGCTGAAGTCACCTTTGAGAAGGAGACTGCCATGAAGACGGCTCTGCTCCTCAACAACACCCAGCTGGGAAAGAACCACATTTCTGTCACTAGCGCTACCGGCCAGAGTGATGACAATGGCTCTCAATTCACCAAGGATCGCGACACAGACGAGATCACACAGGAGGAGAAACCCCGCACTCGAATTCTGGCCGAGTATCTCGCCCACGGCTATGTTGTCGGCGACGCCGCCATTGAGCAGGCCATTGAGCTAGATGCCAAGCATGAGGTGTCAACCCGTTTCTTGACCACCATCCAGAACCTCGACAAGAAATATCAAGCCACCGACCGCGCCAAAGCTACTGACCAGAGCTACGGTATCACCCAGCGCGCCAGCACTCTTTTCACAGGCCTGCACACGTATTTTGAGAAGGCCAGCAACACCCCCACGGGCAAGACTATTGCCAAGTTCTACCTCGATGGCTCGCGACAGGTGCAGGACATTCACACCGAGGCCAGGCGACTTGCCGACCTCAAGAAGGAGGAGTTTGGTGGCAGCGCATACAAGGCCGCTGGCCTTGAGAGAGTCTTTGGAAAGGAGGTCCCTAAGCCCGCCACTGGCGATGCCTCAACTTCTGCTGCGCCAGCCTCAGGCGCTGCGACGACAGACTCAAACCCAGCTGCTTCTACAGAGACTACGGCTGAGAAGACTGGTTAAAGTGCTGGGAAGTTGTAGTATTAAAGATACCGAATGAATATTATGATGCGTTTTTTTGTCAGGAACCGTTACGAATGAGTTGGGCGACTTTGATGCTTGTTTGCATCCATGGTAGGTATTAACGTTGTAATGTACCTTTGCTGAATTGTGCGAATTTTCTTTAAAGAATTTTTTTATTTATTTTATTTGACATTGCCATTATTCCATCATGAGTTTGTCTCCATTACGTAGTTGAAAATCGTAAAAAGCCATTATTTGTGGCGTGCAAATGTCCAGGAATATTATTTTGCTCCGTCGACTCGAAATGAATGCGATGTGCACAGCATTACTGCGTCTTGGAGAACTTTTCCTTGACGGCATCTTCTAAAGGACCCTTGGGGTTGGACTCGAGATTCTGTTGGCAATGCATTAGCATCATGATGTACATATTAGTCCATTATTCTGCGCACCTCAATCTCCTTTTGAAGCTTTTCCTTTTTGTCGTCCATTTTGCCGATTCCCTGGCCGGAGCCGGGAGGGTCATGCTGCTGGGCGCCAGTCTGGCGTGACGGCGAGGGAGATTCGCGACCTTCAGGCATGGTGTATTTATTTAAAGTGAGAAGGATATTGGATTATTATCAATTTGTAATTGACCAATTGATGGGGAATTTATTGAATCGTAAGTTCGCTAGCAGTGGTATTGTAGATGTTTATATACTTACAGTTCATTCGGGGCAATGGTGCAGCATGGCAGCTGGGGCTGTTGGAGTCGATGCCGTCATTGGTATTGCATCATACTGATGTTTCTTTTGGTGCCTGTATGTCATTTTAAGAAGATACCACCAGTAGCTGTGTTGGAGTGGAGAAAATGACGGAGCGAATGGCCCGGGGGGGGCTTTCGGTACGCCTTGTGAGCCAGTGTGTTGCTGAGATCGACGGGGAAAAGGGCTTTGGCTTATCTCAATTCACATGTCAGGTTAGACTTATATATACGATAGCATTGATTTGCTGTGATGAAATAAACGATATGGAGCGAAATTCCAAAAATGGATATAGCGAGGTGCACATGGCCACCTGATATGTGCAAGGTATTCTACTATTTTGATAAAGACATTTAACTCATTTAAATTTATCGGTACTTACTAGTGATGGTAGTGTACTACTCTTGTCATCTATGCGCAACAGTTGAAGAATCGTGGTTTTCCTGGAAATAACTGTCAAAACCGTTTACAGACGAAGCTTAGCAAGACTGGCTCTTGTCTCCAACTCACAGCTGCTCATTTTCCCATCCGCCCGCTAGACCCCTACGAGATTTGTTAACTTTAATAGCAGCAAGGTCAGGTTTATCTTGCTTCAGCCTTCTTCAGCCCAGTCGCCCTGCCGTTTCAGTTATAACCCGACTTCAAGTTGATGCCACCTTTATTTGTAAAGGCTTGTCTCAATTGCGTGTTTCACTCTAACAAAACAGACTTCATTACTCACTCTAACTTACTCTAAAACAGAATCAGCGAGCAATGCCCGTTACAAACACAACAGAGCCTCAAGCAACCGCAGTGTCAAAAAAACAACTAGCTGAAACTATCATTACAAGATTCAGTATGTAGTGCTTAAGCCTGGGGTATTAGTGTATTGCTATATCAAAGAACTTCCCCAAGCTTTTGTGCTAAATTAGCAGTCTATTCATAGGTAGTAAGGTGTGTCACTGTGTGATGACTGAGACACTTACCGTTGTCGCATGATTGGCTACTTGAACTAGTGATATCGAGAACAAAAGATTGACGCACGTGTAAATGCCCAAATTTGAGAATGTAATCGACTTGGTATTTGGACTCACCTTGATGTTGAAGAATGTTACTGGAGAATGAGTTATCATGTTTGCGTAAGAGATGCTAGAGTCGGTTCAACTCATTACCGGTCTTTTTTTGCTCAACGATTCTGCTGACACTAATAATTTTTTCAGACGCATACATGTATGAAGCAAGACATTTTTCAATGCGCCTTTTTGGTCGTGTCTGGTGATGTATAATGTGCTCTTCGATTCAATTGTTAACGTTTGATGTTGCATCGATAGAAACTCTGTAACGGTCTGCTGCCCCTCCATAGGGGACGCATCCATCCAACAGCACCGCCCCCTATAGCACCACCCCACTGAGGTGCAGCGCCCACTGGCCTTTAGCAGTCCACTACAATGCAACGCTGGAGCTGGGAGCCCACAGCGGTGAAGCACTGAGAACCTGGACGGTCCCCGCTGGACCTCCAGTTGCGCCGCCTAATAGTCACGCCTAGAGACGATTGGATGGCACTTTGGTCCGGGTTATCTTGAGCCCTCAACATCAACATCTACATCAAAATTGCGAGTCAAACGAACGAAAGAGTGCCCAGTCGACAACCACCCGCCCTCAGAGCCGAGGCTGCACTCGACGGACAACCAACGAGTTATGCCCGATCTCAACTCGGTCCCCTCATCACCGCATCCCCTCGCCTCGCGCCGTACATCTACCTCCGCCTCCACCTTCCAGACAGCCCACCAGATGGCTCCCCAGGTGGCATCTCCGCCCTCCGCCTCATCGAGCTCGCTCAACATCTTGCCTTCGAACCAGACCACCGTGAGCCAGCCCGCCTCGCTGGCATCGCAGCCGTCACAGCTGCTTCAGTCGTCGCCCTCGACTACCATGCCCTTATCGTCGTCGATCGATGCCAGCGTTGGGTCGGGTCCTGGGCCGCTGCGGCACCCACGACCTCTCACGGCGTCCGAGCTCCACATGCAGCTCGAGAAGGAGCAAGAGGCGGTGGTACGAGACCCTGTATTTCTTGATTTTATGTTTTCATTTATCTCCTAAATTTGAACAACTTGCTAACTCCGTCTTTTGTCAACAGGTGAACCGTTTGACCCGTGAACTCACACTCCTCCGTGCCGCCCATAACGCCTCGGTCGTTTCCAATACCTCGTCCGCTTCGGCTACTACATCCACTCACGAACCTATGGCTGAGTCCTCTCTACTGTCTGGCTCTGGTTTCTCCATTCCCACCACCAGACGCCACCACCGCACTTCGTCCTCCACATCGCAAAGCCAACACATTCAACTTGGATCATCGTACGAGGGCCGCTCTCAACAGCCTCGACCACCCCACTCGGTCTCTCTCTCCCGACAGAACAGTGCTACTTCCCGCCGAAGTCTTACCGGTTCTCCAGCTCCGCCAAGCTCTCTGGATCCGTCAAACTACTTTCATCAACAGAGGGTTCCGGCATCGTCTTCGGCCATGGCTGGCTCGGTGATCGCCACGGCTGGCAGCTCCAACATGGGAGAGCAGCTGAGCCCGGGGCTCATGCCGGCAACCCTGCGATACGAAGAAACCGCATTCTACAGGAGCGAGCTGGAAGTTGCAAAGAAGGAAAACGACGCACTGAAACGACGAATCCGGGAACTAGAGAGGTTCGTGCGGGATAGGCGAGCAAGTGACGCGAGCCGGCCGAGGAGTGATAGTGTAAGCACAACGGCAAGCGCCAGCGTTGCTCCCAGCGGCGGCGTTAGCATCGCAGGGCCTCGAGATGCGGTTTCCCGGCCGGAGAGGGAACGGGCGCTGACGAGCCAGAGCACGGTCAGTGCTACTGGCGGCATGGGTATCGGCGTCCCGGAAGATGAAGTAGGCGTAGGAGAGAGTGCGGCGAGCGGGCGTTTAGGGAGCACCAACCAAGCATGACGGTTGGTTCGATGAACGGCAGTTTTTTAGGACTGCATTTTCAAATCCACAAACCAACCTAACTAGGTAACTGACTGCTTTATCTGGTTTCATCCGTCTGTTACGGAAAGCACACGAAAAAAAAGGAGGGAACATGGATACAATTGTATCATTCTGCAGGGCACAGACTTGGAGTTGGCGTGTTTTTGTTTCTTGGGGGCTTTTTTGACACAGCTTTTGTTCTCTCAAACATCTTTTACTTTTCATTATTCTTTAACCTAGTCTCCTACTTTCAAAACGTTGAAAGTAAAGGGGTATGAATTCTCACACATCTCTTCTCTCTCCCTCCCGCATTACAAAGCGATAGCCCTGGTCTTATATTTCCCTACATCGTCGGTCTTATTTCCCGCTACTGTATGTTTCAACAAAAGGTACAAGAATAACCAGTCCCTCAACGATGATGCTAAATACAAGATATACCACAAGAAGCTCAGTCAAAAACTCGTTCGACGAGCATTATTTGTCCACAGCTAGCAAGTACCAGTCTCTCGAATGACGAAACCAGTCTCAGATAGTCAATCATGATACAGCATACTCTTCGATTTGGCGCGGCCATCGTTATCGTTGCGTCTGTAGCAGGAAAGCCATTTAACTTCCCAATTATGCACATAGATGTGCTCATTCTACCAAATTTGGCATGCGTCTGGAGTTTTTTCCGTCTTTACTGCTGTGGTACCATCATTGGAGGTTACCCTTGGACTATTTATAGCTGTGAATTGCCTTCTCTTCTGTGACTGTGCAAGAGCCTCGTCTTCAGAGTCGTCTTCTGTTACGTGCATTGAAAGTCCGCCAGGGCTGCTCTTCATCATATCGTGTTTGCGCTTGGAGGCGCTCATCGTGGGAGATTCGTCCTTGGCCATGTATTCATAGCCGTGATCATTAACAGGATCGTCGTCGTCATCAGCTTCGTCATCAGCACCAACATAGGCACCAGCACTGCCCTTGCCATTGTTCTTGCAAGTAGAGGCTTGTATTTGTCGACTCGGAGTCTGAGGGTTCGTAGATGGTGATGCGACTGTTGCTGTTGTTGCTGTGGATGTGGCACTGACGTCAAGTGCGATTCTGGTTTTTCGTTTTTCGTGTACATAGTCGTATACTTTCTTTACCAATTCGACAAACGTCATGCGATGGTGAAGGCTTGGGATGATTTTGAAAGCAGCGGCAGCAGAGCAGCGGAAGACGTAGGATTCTAAGGATGTTACCTCTACGGCTTGAACCAGCATTTTGTTTTTGGTCTCTGAGCTCTCAAGTTTTGCGGAAATGACGTCTTTTTGAGTCCTCAAGGATGCCAAATCTTCCTGACAGACTGAAAATTGATGTTGGGCATTGCTGAGTTGGCCCTCCAGAGCTTGGCGGGTGCTCTCATGATCCAACTTGTCTTGGGCCATTTCCTTCTCCAGGAGATCCTTCTCATTTCTGAGATCTGTGTTTTCCTTCTCCAGAATTTCTTTGCCCTTTCTCAAATCTGCGTTTTCCTTCTCTAGGAGATCTTTCTCTTTCCTCAGACCTGCATTTTCCTTTTCCAGGACTCGCTTCAGAGACTGCAGCTTTTGTTCCGACTCCTCGAGCTCTCGGACAATATCAGTGACGGACTGCTTGGGGGGCATTATCGGCCGTTTCGATACTCGGGTAAGGCCGACTTTGTTGAGGTCTTGCTTGGTGCTTATGCGGCTCTTTCTCTTAAGAATGGGGCGCCGAGTCCTTGAAGATACAATGGGATGGTGGCCATGTGCTCCTTCGGGCTGTTGTTCCCCGAACTTAACATATGGCTTGGCGGTTCGGGTTCGAAGATTCATCTTAAAGAGGGCATGTAACTGTTGCTGCTTGATTCACTTTAAGTGTGAAGTAGTGTTCCTGTTTATAAAAGATGTGTGATGATGTTCGAGGGAGAAGAGTTGAGGGAACAGCTGTTATGGGTTAAGCGGTACAGTTGCTTTGCTGACCGGTTGTTGCAGCTTCTGAGATGGCACTCACCCACTATTAACAGTTGCCTCAAAATTTGAAGAAGCAAGCAATATGAGTGGATTGATAAGTTAGTCTGCGTTATACTCATCCTGTGGAACACATGTCAGGGACGGGCGCTATGTAAAATGAGCGGCACATCTGAGTTGCAAGTGAATCGTGCCTGAAACCCAGAACTTGACTATCAAGCCTTCTCATGTCCTTATCTGAAGACCAATTTAATCGGTTCCTTTTACTCGATTTATTTTTAAAATGTATTCTTATTGGCTTGAGTGAAATGAGGATTCTTAGTTGGGATATGAAGTGGGTTGTTCGCCTCATAACTACTAGTTTACTGACTTTTTCAGTATTGACGCTCAATACTAATCCTTGTCATCTATACGATTAAATTCCGTTTATTTTATATTAAAACATTCTCGGCTTCCTACGAAGCTATGAATATTTTATTTCTCTTCTGCACATTCCATTCGGCTAACTCATGTGCGGCACCTTGGATCAACGTGAACCCCACTCTTGAACATGGTGCCTACTTTACGTCATCTCATCACATTGAGCAAACCAATCTTCATTTACAATCCTCTTTAAACATCATTACCCTTGAGTGATTAGTTGTATTCACGTTATATTTCCCAATCAGTCAAACTGTGCCCTCATTTGAACCAGATCAATGGAGCCTAAGTACTCACATCACCAGCGCATGTCGTCGCCTGTGACGTACACTCGACAGCGTCGTCCTCCACTTCGGCATGTCCATATTGCAGCTATTGTCTCACTACTGTTTATACTAATGATATCTATCACTTATTCCAAATCGGCGACAGAACTTCTTCTTACATCCAAGCCTCCGTCGGACGCCGCAGCGGCTCTGAAATGCTCAATTGCGAATGTTCACAAGGATCTCTCCTTTTTAGACAATGCGAAACCAATCAAAGAGGGGGAGTTTCTTGAGCGAAGAGATCGCTTGGCGGCGGCTCTGTTGACAAATAAAATCGATGCGTTCGTGATGGAGCCCGGTTATACGTTTCAGTACGTGTTCATATGGATATCAAGAGTGTGGGGGGTCGCTGTATGGTGTATGTGGCTGACATTGATATAGATACTACGCAAACATCTCGCAGACAGACTGGGAGCCATGGGAGCCTGAAGAGCGACCCTTCCTAATGCTCATCATCCCAAAGATCTCTTCTATTGGCAAGGTCTACGCAAAGACTGCATTCCTAGCACCCCATTTTGAAGAAGGTCGTGTGCGCATGCTCGGCATCCCATCCCATGATGCGGAGCTCGACATTGTCATATGGGAAGAACACTGGAATCCCTACACAACGCTCCGAAAGTCGAGGCTGTTCAATGGAAAGAAGAAGTCGCCCACGCTTATGGTTGACGAGGAGATGCGTGACTACATCGTCCGCGGCCTCAGCACTACAGGAAGATTTCGCACTGTCGGCCTATCTCCTGAGGTCGAGCTGGTCCGACAGCAAAAATCTCCCGCTGAAGTGGAAATTCTGAGGGCCGTTAACACCGGGACCGTAGCAGCCGTGCGTGCCATGCGGCCTTGTCTCGTTCCAGGACTTACGGAGAACGAGGTGACCGCCATCCTAGACCGTACGCTACTTTCTGTGGGTTTCAGCTTGTTTTTCAACATTGTGTTATTCGAGGAGCACGGGGCCCTCCCCCACGGCGGGTTTGTGACTGGTTTCAAGAAGCTCACATATACCAGCATGATAGTCATTGATGTCGGAGCACACTATCTTGGCTACTCATCAGATATATGCCGCAGCTTCCTAATCGATCCACCTCAGAATAGACACTCATCTCATCTCATTCCGGACTCTTTGCTCATTGAAAAGAAAAAAGTCTGGCAAATTGTGTTTGAAGCACAAACAACCGCCGCGAATGCATTGAAAGTCAACAACACTGCAGCCAGCGTTGACATCGCCGCCCGAACTATCATCGAGAACGCGGGGTATGGCTCTCGGTTCACGCATCGTCTAGGCCATGGCATTGGTATAAAAGCGCACGAGTCCCCGTATCTCAACAAGTGGAACACAAAATCTTTCCTACAGCCCGGTATGGTTTTTACAAACGAGCCGGGGATCTACCTCGAGGGCAAGTTTGGCGTCAGACATGAGGACATTTTCTTGATTAAAGAGGATGGCACAACAGACCTCTTGACGGGCCAGCGGGCCAAAGGATTATATGAGCCTTAGGCTAGGGTATCATAGATTCTATCTAGAAACGGTATATGGATATATATAAAGTTCATGACATCGAAATTCCAACAACGCCATAAATGCTAATGTAGATGTACTAGTTCATTCTCATAGACATAAATCAAGCCAATGTGGGGGGGAACCCGTTCGCAATCGAAGCACCCGGAAGTTGATGTGTCCAGGGGAGGGCATCGTCTGCGGAGGCTGCTTTGTGGTTTAACTCGCAATCGACATATATAGAACCGTCGAGGTAAGCCCAGTTGGAGACCGCTACGGAGCTTTCTGATATGACTCCGGGAAAGGGCGAACTGCTCAACGCCGCACAAATCCAACACATTTGCTGGAATACTTCGGTCAACGTATGGGTCCAAGCAGAAACGCTCACTTGAATAGACGTGCTCTCAATCTCTAGATGGATAAACTTGAGCCCGGGACAAAAACTTCCACCCTCATCGCTTCCGTCCCAAACTGACATTCCAGGCATGCCGCCGTCTGTGTTGATAATTGCCTCTTCAAGGCATCTCAATAGTATTCGCCCACACTTGTACCAATGCCTGTCGACGTACTCTGACACGGTTGTATAAATGCATTCGTTTAGTGTTCCAGTGACGGCAGGCAGGAGCCCAATGCCGAGGGATTCTGGACCGATAACCCCTTGGAGACGGGCTAATAAACCAACTTCAAACTTAAACTGAACAAAGTGAAAGCCATCTGGTGGGGGGCGGAATGGTCTCTTCATGATGATATCCCACACGGCTGACTCGGCAAGATGCAATTGGACATGATGCGGAGAAAATAGTAATTTTCGGATTTCTGAGATCAGTCTTGCCGATGCATTGCCAGTTGTAATGAGATTATGAAGAGTTCGCGCGATCTCTTCTGGGGAGCCTCCTGGAGACTCTGAAGGAAATTCCCTGTGCCAGTACCTACACAAGAGTTGGAGGGCAAGCGGCAAGTCTATGCCTTTAGTATTCGCAGACCATGTCTGTGGCCGCCGCGAAAGGCCTGGACCCAACTTGTCGAGCACGCACTTTGCAGTTTCGGGACCGTTCAGTATCAGAACTAATTGACGGACGGGCCCGTCAAAAAGCAGCTTGACCTGTCTCGAAGGCTCTGAGTTGACACTGTGGTAGAATAGAAAAGCCTCATCCCAAAGTTGTTTAGTGAATGTAGCGATGAGTCGATCTACAACTCTGTCGAGGTTGATGCGTATTTTCAGGTCCACCAGATAGTAGTGGGTAAGCAGTTCATTGTTTAGGCCGTCGGCGAGAGCCTTTGCAAAGGCAGCGACAAGGGCACCCGCAACCAAAGGTGGCAGTTGAACCTCTATGTTCTTGACCTGCTGGGAAATCCGGGTCGGGAAGGCAGGCAACGGCGGCTTGGCGATGGAGACGGATGAAGCTGAAGATGACGAGAATGCCGCGGCCGATATCCTGAGCGTCTCAGGGCAGCCAGGCGGCGGTGGCATATCTGATCATGGCTGGTTGGGGAAGCTGGAACAGGTGAAAACTAGGACAGGCCGCAAACCACAGAGTACTTTCGGCAGGGGAGGCCACAGATGTTATTCGATTCAATACGGGATGAGTCTGACGGTAGCAGAGGCCAGTAAACGAGACTTGACGGCGATCACCCCTTTTTTTTTTTCCTTTCCCACGCTTGTGTACTACGAAAGGGCCTCGCAGCGGAGGTATATGCTTATGGCCCCAAGCCATATCGGCAGTGTGTGGCTCCAGCATACGGGGGGGAAAAGATTGCGCTGAAGGCAACGCCAGTGGTGACGTTGCGTGGTGTCGAAGCATTGCGCGTCCCTTGTCCCCACGGAGTAAATGTGGGTTGGCTCGCCACACGTGCGGCAGCTTCAGCCTCCAATACTGCTCAACGACAGGCTTTCAGTGCTGTCGGTTGTCGCCAGTTCCATATTAGTTCCCACTTGCTAATTACCGTCCGTGTCTCTGATCCCTTCCTGCTCCGCTTGCCCATTTTGAAGCTGTCGTGGCCTCTCTGTGGCCGCACAATGCTGGCGTGTCTGTTGTGGGCAGTCGAGGCATGCGCGGGATGACAAAGGTGGTGTCGTCCACATTCGGTTAGTGGAAAGCTTATAATGATTGTTTACCTAATACAGTTTTCGATACACACCAACGCCACTTTACACCAATATCAGCCACAACAGAGCAGCATTCGGCGCTGTCTATAACGTAACTATGATTACGGTTCGACAAATGACACCAGCTGTCCGGATTATCACTACGCCATCATCAAAGCTTCACGAGAGAGCCGCTCTGTTTTATGCTAGGCTAATTCTCATACAGGGTTGACAAAGTATGCGTTTTCAAAAGTGGTTTGATCAACTGTACCAAAGAATTTATATGGATAGAATCGTGCCGAGTCATAATAAACGGCTCTGAAGAAGAAACTATACTAAAACATGCAGTACCATGGAGTCTGCGCGTTGATCGATGCCGGCATGAGCACAGGTCAATTGCATAATCCAAAGTTCCATATTTTCTCGCAACGGGAGCAGTTAGACTGGCACCGTGGGGAGGCCACGGATGCTACTGACTCCAGTTTCCTTGATGTACTTTTCTACTTCAGGCTTCATCAGGTGCCAAGTTCTCTCATTGAAAGAAAAGTTAGCCTGGTCATATTGGAAGTCGCTCTCAATGGTCGTCAGGCGACTTTTAGTTTTGACAATTTCATGCATTTTTGGTGTTAAGAGATACTTGATACCTCGAATTGCTAATTGGTTGTGTTAGAAAACTGCCATTGTAGGGTATTGGTCAGTGGATGCACTTACAAGCGCGCAAATCATCTCGGACTTCATCGTATGTAAACGCTTGAAGTACACCCAAGAAGGTCCGGTCATTAGATGTTTCTCTAATCTCCGAGATAGTTTTGGAAACTCCCTGGAAAATGCTTTCGAGCGAACCCGCGATCGGCCGAGGAAGTGTAATCCCAACAAGCATTTTTGCCATCAATTCCCAGTGAAACCGCGTTCTCTCAACAGAGATGTGATCATTCAGGTTGGATCCACCAGGACTGACAAGCCTGCATTATTGTTAGCTTTAAAAGGTATTCGCTTGGCTCAAGCGCCTACAAACTATGGATATATGCCGTCCTGTAAGTAGACCTCTATGACCTTGACTCGGTATGCAGCACGTTTCCATTCAGAGGCTTCGCTATCATCGCTTGGCAGCGTTCCTTCTTCCTTCCTCTTTTTTACCTGAATGCTACAGTGAATAGTGACAAGCTGGTGCGTCAACAGAAGCATTTGCTCTAGCTCCGCCAGACGTTCATCGAAGCGTCCAGACAAGCCCGGTGCCCGCATGTTGACAACAAAGATATTCTGGGCGTCGTGAAGCCCCATGTCTTCGTCCGTAGGGATTTCCTTAGAAACAGCCCCGAAAAAAGGGAGCTTGTCGATGGGGAGATCAGCCATGGTGCAAATAGGTCTTTGTGGTGGTCAATTTGGACTATGTATGGATAGGTAGTAATCAATGTCCCTTCAGGTCATATGGATGTTTTTGGCGAGGTCTACTCCTTTTATATCCAAGATCCCAACTTCGATGATCTGCCGGGTAGGTGAATGTGGGACTTTCTCTACCCCACGAGTGTCCTCGCTGACAAGGTGACAATGCAGTTTTTCTGGTCTTTCAGAGCCACTTGGATTGAGACCTGGCCCATTCAGCTGGCAATGGTGGCGTGTGGCATCACATTGTGCTCCTACAACGCGACGCCTTAGGCATTCATACTTTTTACCTCTGAAAGCTCATGCACGTCGGGATGTGTCGGAGCATCACGACGTTTTCAAAACCTCATGTGGCCTATCGTGGGACATCTGATGCCACATCATCATGTATCTAGAGCGGCATGGGTGTTGCCGAGACTCTATGTGGCTTGTCTTGAGATGCATGAGATCAGAATAAGGCAGCAACGTATAAATGGACCACGGAATGAGTTGTTGACCAATCCAATGTAACCCGAGCGTGGCCCCTCGAGGTTAGGAAAGCTTCACATAGATATATTGACCTTTGTCTATTAAAAGCCAACGAACTTGCGATACAGCTATTCGAGCGTGGTATTTTAATAGCAACAGTGAGCAGTGAGACACTAAAGGCATCCGTTCTCGTAGACGATTGGCCAAGGACCATCGAATTACTGGACAATAGCGAAGCCGCAAACACCCATCATTAACGACTCCGCTACAGTCTTAAGTTCACCTTAACTACCCAACTTGCCATCTATCTAACCTCACACGCTCGATTTATCCTCCCCAAGATGAGGTTTTGTTCTTGCAGCATTTGGATTTCTTCATGCCTAGCGGCAGTAGCAATGGAGGCCGGGCCGAAAGTCCCAGGTGAATCACCTCTCGAGTTCTGAGGAGGACGAACATGGTTGACATTGAGGAAATTGACATTTCTCCCAACCCGCCTAAGCCGTACGCTAAATACTCTTTACTATTAAATATTATTCAACTAACTCCCATACAGGGGCAACCCTCTGCTTATCAACTTCCCGGGGGATATTCGCAAAACAATCACAAAGGGCTCCTATTTCAAGCTTGTAGTAAAGTATGGCCTGATTCAACTTATTTCGACTACGGCAGACCTCTGTGAACAGGTTACCAACGTTGATCTGAGCTGCCCGCTGGAGGCTGGTAAGATAAACATGGTAAAATCTATTGATCTACCGTCGGCAATTCCTCCAGTTAGTAACCGGTTCCTTCTGTCTCACAATTTAACACTAACATTTCTAGGGAACATACAATATTTTTGCGGATGCATACATCGATGATGACGAGAAAATTTCTTGCCTGAAGGCTTCTGTCAACTTTCTACGTCCCAGTTAAGCATTGGGGGAATATTCTTTTTTCGACCATTTCGTCCCACTGCATCTCGCGGCCGATAGTATATCTAGACAAACGAACACCGTATTCCTGGAACAGATAGTTTGCCTGCGCTTGATGACTCATGCCAGAGCACTCTTGTAGCTTTGTCTGCAATGCAAACTCATGCTCTGTAATTTTTTTTTGGTTGGCTGATGGGTTTGGATGGGGCGTCTCGTTCTGCTTTGGAGAATGTTGGAGGGGCTTCTACGCACAGAGCGTTCATGGCAGTGAATTGCCGTTTCAACTATTCCTTCATCCTTCACCGTCTCATATCCGATACGGTTAGACAATAAGACAATTTGAAGCTCGTTTCGGCGGAGTCTTGATAGACTAGGTTCCGTTTTTGGAGGACATGTCAAGTGAGGGGCATTTTCCACCTGCTCTGGCGCGGCAACTTGTATGTGGCCAGATTCGGAGAGAGGACACCACAACTTGGACAACATTGCATTGGGTTGTCCGATACCCCTCCCACTGCAGTGTAACAATGCACAGTCACTATACATAACACACCCTACCTAGTCATATCTGCACCTGCCTGCGTTGAGCAAGCAAGAGGCCAGGCATCCTGCTTCCAAGTCGTGGAGCTATTGACTGATCCAAGGCACCTATAAAACCAATCTGCTTGCCGACATGAAGGTGCATGCACACGAGGCACTGAGCTAGGCACGTAGCGCTACTAAGCACATAGTTCTTCGTACAGTGCCCAATTGCCCTTGTTGCATAACACTTGCTTCATTCTCCCAGTCGAGAGTACGAAGAGACGGCATTGGTTCACCCGTGACGCAATCGTCTTCGATAGCGTCATTGGTCAGCATCGGAGACTATCCGTCCAGGGCGGGCAGTAGCAGCGCTCCACTGTAGCAGCTCCGACGTCGCCGAGTGGACCAGCGGGTCCACTGGGGGGGGGGGGGGGGGCAGTCAGCTGCCATTGGGCCCACAAATGAGTCGTCACTGGTCTAGGTGAGCTCGGTGTGACGAGCCTGAGCTCGAGGCATTCCAGAAACAGTGGTCGCGACAATGGCAGAGGAAGTGGTATTCATGAGAAGCAATGGTGCTGGTCAAGTATAGAAATACATCTTACCCCAAACATCAACGAGTACGGGATGGACCCTGTCTCCAATTGCTCTAATCGTGGCCGATGTAGGGCGCGATCCGCGCCCAGCAACATAGCGCGGGGTCGGCGTGGTCCTCTGTCGGATGTTTGGCTGAATGCAAAGCGAGGCTGGAGCGATAAGCCAATAAAGGGCCATTCGAGACCTTCTAAACCTAGACAGGTACGACATGCTGCCCAGAAGGTTTGCTTGGGGGAATATTTAGCCAGCCAGTAGTCTCGTGTACTGTACTCGTTTGCTGCATCTACTCCGCACGAGGTATTGCTGGTGCTGGTCGCAGTACCCTGCCCTGTGTTGTTATGGTGACTGCGTCATGCACATCAGCACTGTACTCGTGCGTACGAGCCAAGATCCGTGGCCAAAGTCCCCGGTGAGGGGAACCAGTGTTCTGAACGAAGTAATCACTGTATTGTGCTACCACCACCACCACCACCTCGGTCGACCCTGCGTCACACTCGATTTCCAGTTGCGCCATGTCGTCAAATACACCTCCTGTGCCCGCCAATTAATTGATGCGAGGCTACCAAATTCAGGAGAGATATCTCAGGGCAATTATCTCGAGGTCGTCGTATATTTTATCGAGGTCGTCAAACGCTTTTACTCCGTCTTTAATCGCCTGCTGGGGCTGTGGGGCCTTGACAAGCTTCCCCAGGTTTTTACCCCAGACTGCTGGTTAGTGGAGCAGTGCGCTAAACCAAAAAGGGTACCAGGTCAGCTCTCGTCCATCGGTTCAATGTCACGCGATCGAGGCATCAAGCTGTGAGGCAGGGCAAGAGCGGACAGCTTGATGGTCCTTACCCCGCCCGGTCTGACGAAAGTGCAATAATAAGGGGCAACGAGTGGCCAGTTAACCAGGCAGCTTCAGCCGTCAAATATCAAGCCCTCCTCCCCTCTTCCTGTTGTCTGCTGTTCTCTTCCTCTTCACCATCTTCGACTCTCCTACAATCGCATCAACAAACAACGTTATCAATCCAAGGTTTGTTCTCTTGTTCCTTCTTGCACAATTGATCGTGTCCGACACATACTTCAGTTCTAGCATTGTTTCTCGAAGCTCACACGAAGTTGATACAGCTCTGACGCCATCGTCTGGCCTGCACATCCACAGCTGCCCAACATGACCGAACCCTTAACCAAGGTTGACTCCGCCGTCCAAGGCCTGTCATCATCACCGCCAAAGGAGAAAGGCCATAGAAGGCAGAGCTCTAGCGTGCCTGGTGTGATGAACATCAATGATATGGGTAGGTCGATCTGTGCTCTGTGACTATCAGCACTTTGTGGCTTTCATACTGATGCAGCCCCGCATTTCAGAAAAGGACGGTATAGAGTTGGCAATCGCAGTAGAAACTCAGAAGACTGGATGGTAAGTGGTAACTCATCTTTACTTTCCATTTCCCTCCACACACTCAACCCTGTTATGGACTACGGAGCTGTCCGACACACTTCATTATTGCAAAGCAGTTTCCCTCCACATACTGACCCACCCTAAACAGGAAGATCAATTCGAGCCCCAACTCGATAGACGAGCCCGCAATGCTCAAACTTCACCTGACAAAACCTCCTGTGAAGAAGATTGATCTACACTTCCCTCTCGGATTAGAGGTAACGGCCAGGAACATGAAGGGCGTCACAATAAAGGACGCATTAGATGCCATTCACAAGTCGTACAAGAAGAGAGTAAGTCATGACAATTACCATATGCTTGAGCAACATCCCTGCTAACCGTGATTCCTTATAGTCGGATGATGAGCTGGACAACCCCTACCTAAAAGGTTTCGAGTGGGACAAGGAGGAGTCTTGGACACGGTTGACCGTTCACCTGGATAAGGTGCCTGCTACTGGAGGGTTTGGCAGTGGCGGTGGCGGTGGCGGCAAGAAGAAGAAGAAGAACAAGGAGGAAGAGTAAATCCCCTTCCCTAGTCATAATATCTGTTCAATAGTTCCTTCAACTCTTTTTGTTTGGCCTCGCAGGGTTCGGTGCGAGTCGGCGCCCGGGATATTGCAACTAGATGTTGTCAAGTCGGGTTTGTCCATGCGATTGCTGGAAGCATCGCCTAGATACACAATGTCATGTATAACAAAGATGCTTTGCTGTCCGAAAGTTTGTGCACGAATTAATATTGTTTTGCGTACCAATGTGTCGCTGCACCAGAGTGTATGCAAGCTATTTTATGTGAATACTGCACCACTTTGACTCTACGGCTGTTCCGATTTGTTTTTTTTTTAAAGCCGTTCTTTACCATTATTGCGTCGAACGACTAGCCATTCCACCTACATACGTGGCATCTAGCTTAGCTCTACATCCATTGTCTTTCAGGAGCGCATGCGGACGTCTACGCAATATTACATTTGGATGAGTGTTCTTTTGTTTGCTTACTGCGCGTGATATAATATGAGTACGCATGGTACGCCTCACGTCCAGCACGAAATAAGGATTCCATGGATGTTGCGCTATTTCCGTAAAAGTTTATGTCAAACAATTGCTATAGAATAGTACGGCGTCTTATTAATATAGGCGTGCTTGGCTAGTGCATAAAACTCACAGAGCCAGGACACAATCGCTGCAGTCTTGCACCAAAAGAATGGGGTCACTTCCGACATCTCAACGTTCGAACGCCAAGGGGTATCTAGCTCAAAATACATTGCATGCGGAGGTAGTCACAACACGAGATTCAGAGTTTAATGTCAGTACTCGTTTATCACATGCTTTTCAATTGGGCTATTATGTGCTTTGATGTTTCCAAGGAGCTTGGGGGGTGTTGTTGATAACATGATCGTCTTCTTGATTAGTTTGAGACGTAAATCCTTTTTAATTGATCCCAAAACCGTGGTTGGGAGAAACATGAGGTCATCTGTCTGAGACCCACGCATCACACTACCTACTTGGCATCAGATCGTGACTAGGTCCTGAGCGACTCTCTCATCTGAGAGTTGGATGGAGAAGCGCGGACGGAATGTTTCATAGCAGAGATCGGAAATACGCTGGAGGAGCGCTTGAGATAGAGGCAAGTTGGGCTTTCGTTAGTTTGAGCATCGTCAAACGAGTTACAAAACTCCAAGAAATATGATGATCGGATTATCATAAGTCTCAACGTGGCGCTGTAATCAGGCGATGTGATCGGGAGTCTGTTCCGGTTAACCCCACACGAGCATCCCCCGCCCTCTCTGCGGGGTCTGGGCAATTAACAGGCCCCTACTCCGTACGGAGTCAAGATATCGTTCGTCTTCGTCAGTTATTCGAGAAAACACATACTAGTGACTAGTCTAGCGGAACGAATTGGGAGGGGAGGCTGCACCATATGCGAAACACCCTCTCACAAGGTGGCAGGTCGAAAAAGTGTCGGAAAATTCCGAGCACGACAGGTCGCGACATGCAAACGTCACTCGAGAGCGGGGTTCCGGATGCACGGGATGGCGGGGGTTTATTGATCTCTCTCACAAGCAAATCTGCAGGTTTGCCCAAAACATTGCCCTTTTTTGATCGCTTGGGGGAGGAATTATGTGAATTCTATTGGAGAAGCGGAACCCCGGAAGCTGCATTCCGGGTTACTCCGGCTCTGCGTTGCCGGCTACTGTCGGGCGGCTTCCCCCCGTCGCTCCTTCAACTCCACGGCGGAATTGGAACCGAAGGTTGAAAGGATGGAAGCCAATTCGATCGAAGTGGGTGGTGGTGGTAATTTTTTTGTGACAGATTTCAGGGAGAGGCGTTTGGGTTAGGGTACTTAAGGGAATGCGAGTCCAGATACTGTTTATGAGCAGCAGAGAACTGAGTTTATTTTTTTTTTGTGAATCCTCTTTTCGTGGACCTGTAAATTTCTACCTAGTCTTGTCGCCGTCATCATGCCTGTCACACAGTTCACCACCAAGGACCCTTATCGCTATCAGAATGGTTTCGACTGCCAGCTTGAGTATGAATTCATTCCCGTAGACTCCATTGTAGCTTGAGCAATTTCTGCCTGCGTCTCCGGCGGTTTTTTTCATGTGTCTCGTCTGCCTGTTGATACTAACAACCATGCCTTCATAGGTCTGAAGCCATTGACGGCGCACTGCCAATTGGGCACAACTCACCTCAGAAGCCCCCATATGGCCTGTATGCCGAGAAGCTGTCTGGAACAGCTTTCACGGCCCCAAGACACGAAAACAAGCAGACTTGGTTGTATCGCGTCCTGCCGTCCTGCGCACACCCTCCGTACCAGCCGTCATCGGGCGTGGACCGCGCGGTCGCCGAGGGCGCCGACATCTCCAAGCTGCACTACATTCCTAATCAGCTGCGATGGGATCCCTTCGACCACAACAGCTCCAAGGACTTGGATTTCATCTCCGGAATGAGGCTGGTCGCCGGCGCTGGCGACCCAACGCAGAAACAGGGTCTTGGAATGTTGATCTATGCCGCTGGCAAGAGCATGGACGAGAAGTCGGCGTACTACTCGGCGGATGGTGACTTGCTGATTGTCGCTCAGGAGGGTGACCTGAACATCCGGACTGAGTTCGGTTGGCTGTATGTGCGGCCGATGGAGATTTGCTTGATACCTCGTGGTGTCAAGTACCAGGTTCAACTTCCCAACGGACCCGCCAGGGGCTACGCCCTCGAGCTTTACCAGGGACACTTCAACCTCCCCGAATTGGGCCCCATTGGATCCAATGGTCTTGCGAACGCGCGAGACTTCCAGTCACCGGTTGCTTGCTTCACCGAGGATTATGGTGCCACCGCCTCCGAGGGAGATAACTCGTTTGTCGTCACCGTCAAATTCAACAACTCTCTTTTCCAGACGACACAGGCACACACGCCATTCGACGTTGTTGCCTGGCACGGCAACTATTACCCTTACAAGTACGATCTCGGCCGCTTCAACACGATCGGCACCGTCTCCTTCGATCACCCAGACCCCTCCATCTTCACTGTCCTCTCTGCGCCTTCCCCTGTGCCCGGCACCGCCGTCGCCGACTTCGTCATCTTCCCTCCGCGCTGGCTCGTGGGTGAGGACACCTTCCGTCCTCCGTGGTACCACCGAAACACCATGAGCGAGTTCATGGGCATCATCTGCGGCGTTTATGACGCCAAACGTGCCGGCGCGGGCGGCTTTGCACCCGGCGGCGCGAGTCTTCACAACGTCATGAGCGGCCACGGTCCCGACGCAGAGAGCCACGAGGGTGCACGCGCGGCCGCGTTGGCGCCCGCCAAAGTCGGCGCGAATAGCTGCAGCTTCATGTTTGAGAGCTGTCTGATGATGGGCGTGACGGAATGGGGACTGCAGACTTGCAAGAAGGTACAGGAAGGGTATAGCGAAGAGAGCTGGGGCGGAGTGAAAACCCACTGGGCCATGCCAGAGGGCAAACAGGTGAACAGCCACTTGGCAAAATGATGATGGATCGACTTTGACAACCAAGCATGTGTGTTTTTTCTTTTTTCTTTCCCTTGAGGGTTTCAAGGCCTGGAAAATATCATTACGCTGTGTCCATCCCAGGACGGGCACGCAGCGCCTCCCGCGACTTGTGTCTCGCGAGAATGATTGTATGAAACTAGGCGTTTAATTTCGAGTTAGCAATGCATGAATGATGTGAGCCCTAAACAAAAACTAAATAATATTGGAGACGTGGCCGTGACATGCTTATCATAGTGCTACTACCTAGAAAAGCAGCACATGCTATTATTATTATTAAGACGGCTGGCTCGCCGTTATGCTCTCTCAAAAGACGTTTTGGCATATTAGGTACACTGCCAAGCTGCGTGTGGGGGGTTATATCTCTACATCTCCCCCATTCGGAATTCCCCGCGACTTTATTGGAATAATATCCACCAATAAACTGTTTCTAAACAAGATTGTTTATCGCCCCGTTTTAGTTGATAAGCTAGGATGAGGAATGCAAATATCATATTTGAATGATTAACGAAAAATTCCAGTAGAAATCCTCAAAATTCTTGAAAGGCGCAATTTTCAGGGTCAGCACCCTCTCAAAACATGGGATGTGTGGCTTTAATATCTGACATCGATAGCTCCCATCATCATATCATGGCCCATAGACATTTTAACGGCCTAAATTGCGACATCATAATCCTGAAATCGAGTAAGCTGTTGCTTAAGATGACATGTTAAAAATACAAAGTTAGTAAGGTCGACCTGAGAATAAAAGACCAACCTGCTTGATCTGCTTGTGTTTATCCTGCTTATCGTAGGCTACATAGAATGAGACCTACAAAGGGACACACAGTACTGTTATCATTAGCAAGTTTGGAGATCATCCACTACAGAGGACGACAATTTACTAGACCTCGGTTCGTCCACATGCGCATTGGTGGAGCTTCAACGTACCGGGGGGGTTTAATTCGCCTACCTGATCAATCTCTTCCTCCAAATCTTCACAATAATAGCCATGGATATCTGCATGCATTGCAGCTGCCACTATGCGTGCCAGGCCATGCTTCACCTTCGGAGGGGCAAAGAAAGTCTCACGGTGGTGTACACAACCTGGTTTCTCGCAACAACTGAGTGCTTTTGGAAATCAAGGTGGCAAACATCTTTTGGTAAATCATTGGGTGATCAATCGGCTCTTGGTGTCACGTTGGAGCCATGTGGGCTGCACGACCTCAGTGAGGGTGTCGCATAACCAACATCATCACACCATTCCATTAGCCCAGATATTGTGATATGTTGTGAAGAATGCATGCATGCAGGCCGCAACAGGCCGATAAGCTCTGGACAAGGGAATTTTGGTACATGCACGTTCTCGCATGACATTGTACTCTCTCCAGTCCTTGGTACGCCCACTCCGAAGATGCAGAGCCCGGGATTGTGAGGATGCTAGTATTAACAAGTGGCCATCCCGTAAGCTAGGTAAAGGTCGTTTAGTTGTAGATTTTCGGAGTAACTGCTGCCGCCATTCCCGCCTTGGCTTCTTGAGTGATGCAAAATCATCCTCTGAGGTAGATGTAAACTGCACCTACTGCCGAAGCCTACAATCTTAGGAACGGAAGGTCAAGATATGGCCTCAGCCGCTAGTAGTCAATAATCAATGGTGGAGATAATGCGTACCTTATTAATCATGATGCATTATGCTCAACATATGACTAGACAAAAAAACATATGATACCAATCACAAGTGAGTTTACAATGTACGCTGCGTATTTGCTTAACAAAGGGACTTTTCTAAATCATCATCATCGTTGTACTTGCCGCTTGTAAGAAGGTCCAGAGGCTGGATGGCTTAAACTGGACCGATGTAATCCGTTATGCAGGCTTCACAACGCCACAGCGGGAGGACAAGATATCTTGGTGTTGCGCCATTCTTGAGACCAAGTCGGAAGAGACGCCAGAGGCGGCTGGCACGAATTTGGGTTAAACTTACCGTATGCAGTAGTTTCAACCAGGAAGACGTAGCCGGGTGGCACCGCGGCATCAAAAGAACCCGACAAAATGCTGGCTGAACAGCGATGAGCTTCATCTCGAACCAAACTGTTGGTTCATGCACGCACATGCGACACTTCTCTTTCAGGGTGACATGGCTGCGCCTTTAACCTAATAGTGCGTAAGACGAACGTCAATGAAGGGTGTCAAGACCCGGACATGTGAGGGTGAGTAAAATATCATGCCTCATTGGTTCTATAGTTCTGACTGAAGAGCTTCCTTTCCTGTCGCGAATAATATCTGATGGGTCAACATCGATTTTCAAAGCTGGGCAACAGCCCATACACACAAAAGTCCCGACATCTCAGCCGCCCAGACGGGGTGGCTGTCGAGCCACAAGCGCATCTCTCTGCATCTGGGCGTCTTCTCCGCATGTCCCTGAGAAGAGAAGATGGACAACATCCCAGTGGCGTGGAACCAAGGCGAGAGTGCCAGGGGAGTATTAGGTGGTGCCGGGAGGAGAGAGGACATCCCATGACGACCTCAGCTTTGACAGCACGACGGCTCTCCTCCCGTACGGGGATTCCGGTCGAGGACGAGGGGGTGGGGCGCCGGCGAGGTCGTCTGGCGCCTCGCGGATGCAGCCAAACCCTTGGTCGACTGCCGTTGCCCGTTGTAATTCTGCAATACGGCCGCTCTCAACAATAGTAGGGTATTATGCTGTGAAGATACACCGAAATGGGGCTGTGCCACGGGCGCTCTTGGCGAGCCAGGAGAGGATTGTAACCGACTACAATAGCCATCCAACAACCATTCAGACGCTGGATGGAGAGGAGAAGGCGTTCTGGGCTGGTCTTGGCTGGTCTTGGCCTGGACTGTCGTTGGAGTTGATTGACCAGCTAGCAGGGAATGGGTGGTGGGGGCGGATATCGAGCCATGAATAGGCTAGGCTGTTGAGCTAGGATAAGCTTAATTCACCCTGCATCCTCCTGCTTCAGCCATCCATCGCCTGGCGCCGCTGATAGCGTTTGTTTCCGTCCACTCTCGGGGGAATTATCACAGATTATGGCGTTTAGGTGTATAATGTCATGGTGTGTTAATGCTCAGAGCTAGGGAACTGCCAGCCTGTCACTGCCGGGCGGTTGAGGCGTCAGTCAGTAAGAAGGGCCACACGTGATGTTGGTCTCCACAGACTTGCTTTGACAGTTTCGTGGCCCCCCGCATTGATAAGCTCAAGCCTACCTAAGGTACTAAACACCACATATCTTTGTCGTCAAGGTCACAGCATCTCGCGAGTTGCAATTATCGCTACACCAAGAACGCTGCTGTTACCCTCCGCTCTGCATACCCCCAAACGACGGCTGTGGGACCAACAACGCGACTTCCGCAGCTGGAGCAACTCAACTTTACTGTACCTCGTGGTTTCTGGCGCCGCCCGTCATCTTGGCCATTTCTTGGCCGCTCTTGGCCACCTCTTGGCTGCCCCTTGGCTGCTGGCCACCCTCGACATGGCGCCAGCTTTTCTCTATGGCCAAGACTTGGCTTCACCCCCAAGGAATCCAACACGGCCCTTCTAGACCTCTTCCCCCAGCGCACCTCTCGCCCTCCCACTCGTGATTCCCCCGCTTTCTTTTCCTTGACTTGACGCATTGGATCGCCGCTGGTGAATGAAATTCGTTGTGTCGCTCGCCAACAGGCGTTGGTTCTAAGCATCAGTTAAGCTATCGATTTATTGGCCTCTCAATCAGCTCATCTCGGCGCCATGATTGAGGGGGCAGGGGGGGATATTGATGTTTTCAATTGACTCCAGGATGCAGGAAAGCATATCTAGTAAGACCAGACCTTTTGATGAGTGGCTGAAGTTCCAAGACGTCGACTTTACCTCTTTAGATATTACCTCGGACCCCCCAAGCCCAGATCGACCAGGGCTGCTTGGTTGCACTAGTTGGTGTGCTGGCCCCATATTATACCATGTGCCTGTGTAGCTCCATTGCACGACATTGAGATAACGCCATCTGGGTTAGATGGAAGCATAATTGCTATCGAGGTGCAATCCTCACGAGTAATACTACCCCATCTGTGTGCTCTCCGCGTCTGATTGTTGCAACCGGACCCCCTCTTGATTGTTCCCGTATTCTGATTCCCATCTTATCTGTTCTAAAGGTGTCAGTGAGAGCGTGTCATGTCCCGTCCAATGTCTACTTAGTTTGGCAGAATTCACTTTTGCCTTCGTTGCCCACGCATCTATGCCGTCTCATAGCAGCAATCATAACAAGTTTCGGCCAAAAGCCAAGCTTCATCATGCCGGCGACTAAGATGTTACTGGAAGTGAAGAGCCGTTGTTGATTGCGCAGATTATCGTCACCTGCTTCTTCCGGGATCTTTCCTTCAACTCGCCCGGCCAGCCATCCTGTCTTACCACACTTTTTTCTCCCAGACGTTCCCCCATTCCAAGCCACAAATAGACGGTGGCGACCAATGTCTGGTTCATGAGATAGAGGACCTTTGATCACCCCACCTTCTAGGCCCTCCCGGAAACGCATATCAACACTTGGCAGCAGGGTACACTCCGCATACCTATGCACTACCTTCCTGTCGAACTACGACCCGTAAGGAAGTTAAAGGCTTAAGATCTGGGGTTAGCTCTAATCTTTGTACCATACAAGGGTGTAATTGAACCTTACCAGGTACCCCAAGGGTGTGTTACTCCCCAAGCTGCACACATGCTAGCTGTGGAGTTGTTCTCTTCCAACGTCTTATCCTGGAAACGCACAAGCCAGCTAGGCACATCATGGCCGTTGAGAGACATATATGAAAGGCGTGGAATCACCCATCTCTTTTTTTTGGTTTCCGTGTCACATAGGTCTGCCCAGACGCAAATCTCCAAACTCACTCTTTCATTCTGAGAGTGTGCCAATCATGGAGAAGGTCAACACTTCGGACCGAGACGTCTCGGATAGTCGGGATCATGGTATCTTGAAAGATCTGAAGGAGCCTTTGGAGACAGTAGTATGTGGCATTGATGAGGCGTCTCATACAATACACAATCTTCTCTTGTGTTTTGACTTTGACACTAATGATTGTATCTAGGTTACCGATGAATCTGAGACTGGTGGTGTCCGCGCACTTGAGGGGTGAGATTTATGTTGCTTCCAGCCCTTCAGACATTTTACTCATTGCTTCTTAGACACCTCAATGCTACTGAGGATGATATTCTAGAAGCCAAAGAGCTCGCAGCCTCGCTGAGTCTTGAGAGCGTCCGCGCGGTATTTTATCCTGACTACCTTGGAGCTCGAACGCTGTCAACTAACATGTCGACTATAGATGATGGTTAACGTGCTAGCCATTCACGATGGCGATCCCAACTTTCCATTCGTCACACTGCAAAACATCAAGGAATTCCTTAGTAGGTTTTCCCATTGATTCTCTTTCCAGCCCAAGGTGCTCCAGTAAACTGACAGCAACAGGCAATGAGGACATCATGGAGCATCCTGAAAAGCACGAGCGCCTCGTCGAGGAGATGAAATTAGAGGCAGCTATGATCACCAACAACAGCCCGTATGCCGAGGTTCGTGCTGTTGTCGACAATCACGATGACCCAAACACTCCTGTCTCCACCATCCGAGCTTGGAGTATCGGTATTTTCTTCTCAGTATTCCTTGCTTTCGTCAACCAGCTTTTCAGCATCCGTCAGCCTGCTATTCGCTTCGACACCAATGTTGCGCAACTTCTAGCATTCCCAGTTGGAAAGGCCTGGGAGAGATGGATGCCCAAGGTTGATGTCAAAATCCCCTTCACCAACACCGTGGTCAACCTCAACCCAGGTCGCTTTAACAGAAAGGAGCACATGCTCATCGCCATCATGGCCAATACTTCGCGAAGTCTACCTTACACCAACTATATTATCTGGACACAGGTTCTGCCGCAATACTTCAACCAGCAATATGCGCGCAACTTTGGATATATGTTCCTCAACGGCTTTGCGACCAACTTTATTGGATACGGTCTTGCTGGCCTGACCCGAAAGTTCCTTGTCTACCCATCGTACTGCGTGTGGCCAATGTCTCTTGTGACCATTGCCCTCAACACTGCGCTGCATAATGAGGAGAACCACTCCGTTATGGGTCCCTTCAAGAAGATGTGGACCATGTCTCGATTCAAGTTCTTCATGTACACCTTCTGCGGAATGTTTGTATACTTCTGGTTCCCCAACTATATCTTCTCCATCCTCTCCTATTTCAGCTGGACGACTTGGATTGCTCCATCCAACCGCGACCTCAACATTTTGACTGGCATGAAGAACGGCCTGGGTGTATGTGTTATTCGCAAATCTCTCATCACTAGTTTCATCCCACTGACTTGACACTATAGCTCTTCAACCCTCTGCCAACCTTTGACTGGAATGTAGTCTGTTTCTCGACTGATCCTCTTGTGAGTACCATATTTCCTTCTTCTTAATATGACATCAATACTAATTGACAATGTTAGATGGTGCCCTCATTTTCCACTTTCAATGCTGTTGGTGGCATGTTCATCACTGGCTTGTTCATTCTTGCAGTTTGGTACACCAATACCTGGAACACCGGCTACCTCCCCATCAACACTAACCGAATCTACGATCATTACGGTTTGCGATATAACGTATCCCGCACGATTGATGAGCGAGGAATGTTTGACCTCGAAAAATACTCTGCGTACTCAGCGCCATACATGGGCGCCGCAAATGCATTGCTCTATGGTTTCTTCTTTGCAATTTACTCTGCCGTCGTTACCCACGTCATCTTGTACCATCGTTATGAAATTATGATGGGCTTCAAGAATCTGTGGAAAGGCATGAGGTTCTGGAAGAAGAAGACCGAAGAAGAGGCAGCGGGAGAAGAGGGTGAATATAAGGATGTTCACAACCGCCTGATGGCTGCCTATCCTGAGGGTAAGTCGTTTGGTCCCGTCTGTCCACATCTTGACTCTTTTACTAATATTTTGCAGTTTCCGAATGGTGGTATTTCGGAACTCTCGTCATATCTGTCGTATGTGGTGTCATCGGAATTGCATGCTGGCCAACATTCACCTCGCCTGCTGTCGTCTTGTACGGCATTTGGCTGTGCCTCATTTTCGTCATTCCTATTGGCATCGTTGCTGCCATGACTGGTATTGAGGTCACACTCAACGTACTTGCCGAATTTATCGGTGGCATGATTGTCGAAGGCAACGCTCTGGCCATGAACTTCTTCAAATCATACGGGTAAGTATCTACTTTGACATCATTGCAAAATATCATCTAACCAAAGGCAGATATGTTACCTGCGCCCACGCGATCTCTTTCGCCAATGATCTGAAGATTGCCCACTACGTCAAGGTAAGTTCATAAACTGGTTTTCACCCGATACATCATGAGTAGAAACACTGACAATGAATAGATCCCCCCGCGAGTCACCTTTGCAGGTCAGATGTTGGCCACACTCATCTCTACCTTCATCTGCACTGGTGTCATGAAGTTCCAGATGGACATCAAGGGCGTATGCACAGATGATCCCCCAATGAGATTCTTCTGCCCCAGCCCCAATACCTTCTTCACAGCATCCGTGCTTTGGGGTACCATTGGCCCTATCAAGGTCTTCGGCAAAGATGGTCAATACGGTTGGTTGCTCATGGGATTCCCTCTCGGTATCATCGCTGTCACTACATTCTGGGGTCTGAAGAAGTGGTTCCCCAACTCCCGAGGTCTGCGACAGATTCACGTTGTCGCTGCCATTGCCGGCTCTCTTCAGTGGGCTCCTTACAGTAAGAAAACCCAAATCTTTTCTCATCAGCACTTACAAAAGAACATGTCTAATTTTCATTAACCAGGTTTCTCGTATGCATGGCCCGCTGTCCCCGCTGCGTGGTTCTCGTGGATCTATATCCGCAACCGCTATCTCGCATTCTGGTCCAAGGTTAGTAGTCTTCCACAGCTTGCACGTTTCTTTAGACGGTATGATTCTGACCATCCTACAGTACAACTTCGTCCTCTCAGCCTCCTTCTCGGCAGGCATTGCCATTTCCGCCATCGTCATGCTCTTCACCGTCCAGTGGGTCGGTGTCGAGATTGATTGGTGGGGAAATACACAAGCATCACTCGGCTGCGAAGACAAGCCTTGTGTGCTTAAGACACTCGCCAAGGGTGACCGCTTCTACCCATGGTGGGATGGCTCCAAGATCCCTGCTCCTTGAGCTCGCTCTTTTGCGTGGGTTTATAACGACTCATGTATGGGGGCAGCTTTGGCGAAGTAGTAGGTCTGATGGTGTTTGTTTTTGTTGGTTTTTGTATGAGTGGTGGGATTTTCTGGTGTTTCTTCTTCTTTCTTCTTGGCCAAACGAGCGTACACAATGCCATAGCTTGTATTTACGATTAGCTTCATATGTGAGGCTTGAGATCCTGTGGGATTGAAAATGAATGCACGACGTTTTTCAAACAAATAATAGTCTTCAAATGTAGGCTCAAACAAGTTATATGTTTCTCTCTTTCCCATTCCAGTAAAAGTAAACAATTGTTCCAGTGGGTCAAGCACCATTAGTGAGGAACATTCTTCTAACTTGTGAGTCCATAGTTGACGAAGTATGACTGAAGTTAGTAAGGGAAACTCCGAACATCTAACTACAGTAATGTTGTACCAAAAACCCAAGTCTACGTTGAGGTTTACGTATGGCATGTTAGGAAAGGGTGCTTGATAGTTGGCCAAGGCAACACTTATCCGTACTCTGCTCTAGTCATATATGCTGGCATAGATACACATCAATGACTGATTGTTTCCTGAGAATGTTAGGTACCGGTAATCAAAGTATTGATTTAGAATCTCTTGTTTAATTATCCTACGCTACAGACCTGGGTTCGACAGACTTGCTGTCATTATGGATACAATCACTACACTTCGTAAAATATTCAACATTGTGAGCATTCACTTATACACATCACCATGTAGAGTCCAGATTAGGCTTGCGTACTCATTTTATATTCAATGCATACTAATATCTAGAAGCTAGCATGTGTCCTAAAATTAAACAGTACCAAAGCAGGAGACCATGCTTCGTTTATATATCTTAAACTTACATCACTCGAGTCCTAGAATAAGACTATCATATCTACTCTTCTTTATTCTTACCCTCAGCGTTGTCATCCTCTTCATCATCCTCAATACCCCAGTCTCTCCAGCCCTCGCCTCTAACCCAGCTCATACCCTTACGCCACTGGCCTTCACGGATAGCCCTTGCATCGCGCTCGTAGACCACACCTGTGATCATGAGTGCTAGGACAAACACCCATACATCGCCACCTTTCATCGCCTTCCACCAGCGTCGCTTGACACCAACCTTCCACAGGCTGTCGACGCTGATACGCGCAGTAGAAAGGAACACGCCACGGCCGTGCCGACGCTCCACCCATGCCCAGAGACCTGCGAAGAAGCCACCAAGGAAGAAGCGTTGCGTGGCGAGCACATGTCGTGGCAGGTAAGTCTGGAAGAAGCAGATTGAGGCCCAGGCAGTCGAGATAGCCCCTGTGGCCAAGACAGAGCCGCGAAGCGTCCTAGTGATGATGTTCTGGATGGTAGAAATTGGATAATGATAGAGGGTGCGGAACCGCGGGAGAACTGTGATTGCTGAGCAAAGAACAAAGAAAAATCGCGCCATAGATGGGAAAGAGTTGAGCCAGAAGGTGAGGTATGTTCGGAGACAAGATGGATCGCTAGGGTGCAGAGTTGCGCATGAAAGCGATGTGATGAGTGGATGAGCTTGAGAGGTCAACGGTGAGACGGTCTTAAGCGTTAAAGGAAGGACTTCTTTGTTCGGGAACAAGACAGGCGAAATGTAGGCCCTAAGATTAACAAGCAACATTAGTAAAAAGAAGCGCTAAAAGCCATCGAGCGGAGTGGAGATCATAATATCAAGAGGGAGAAGACTTACGGCCAGTTTAGCCGCGCCATTTCAGCAAGGTTATCCACAATTTGATGTGTTCTGGGCCACTTCAGATTCGTTGGGTAGTCATCTGGTCGCGGCTTCAAGTAGGTAGAGGATTTTTTGAAAATGAAGTTCCCATATGCCTGATTATTGAGATAATGTTAGCCAGCTGCAGTTCAAGTACTGCTAACTTGATGTAACAAGGAATTCGCGCGAGACTCACCTCTGGGAAGCAATCCCGGTCAAACACAACAGCATGGAGCAATTGTCCAAAGCTGAGAGGCTGGAGTAGCCAGCTTCCAAACCACCAAGGCCGTTCACGCCGCTTTCCATTTTTCATACCCCAAATCATACCTTCGCCCTCGCACATGTTCCAGCTGAACTCAAGCGCGCGAAACATGGTATATATCGCGATACTAACTCGCAGCTGCTGTGATGGATAGACGCCAAGAGCAAGACCAGCCAGCGAGGCACCAATGGCAGGGGCAAATGGTGAGGTCAATGTAGCAGTTGTGCGCGGATTGCGCCGTCGGAAAGGCTCAGCATGCGAATCAAGGAGGTGAGTACGCAGCCGAGTGAGGAAGCGGAAGAGTATGCGGTATAGAAATAGGATCGACGAAAGAGACAAGGAGAGTCTTAACGCTGGGGACTTGTAGAAGGGTTTCTTTTGCCCAGAACTATTGGCGCAAAAACGATTAGTATTCTCCATAAAAGTTGCGCGTCGATGCGGCCATCAATCCAGCATTGCAAACAAAAATACACAGTAATATGGGGGTTATCACTCACTCTGTGTGTCGAAATCTTTTCATGACAGCATCCCACCCATTCATGCCGAGCCAAGTCGCAACGAACACGCGCAGCGCATGGCGCACTGCCTTGGCATTATAGTCGTCGGCGCCTTTCTTGGCCGGCTGCAATGCCCTTTCCACACTGCCGGGGCTTGGTGTGGCACGTCGCAGAACTCGCGATCGGGAGAGAACGTATTTGTGAAGCGCTGCGTACTCACGTGCGGAGATGGTGTATCGCAACGTATTTCGGAGGACAGGATCAGGCCCAGGCCCAGACCCAGATCCTTTCGAGGGCGCGGCCCGCGGTCGGGCACTATTCGCGCTGTGTGCTGAGGGTGGCGATGTCGCCGGTATAGCGGAGGACTCCATGGTGAATTGCGCAAATAAGGGAGAGTGGTGAAATTTGGAGTCGCGTTAATTCGAATTAGGATATTCTTGTCGACTAGTTTTTCCTTTCGCTCGTTCGTTTAGAAGCAGCTGCAATAGCAGCAGCCGGACGCGTTCATCAGCGATAAGGAGGCCAGCTTCGTATCTCTGTTTCCAATCTCACACTCTCATCCGCGGGCTTGTGTGGATGTGCAAGAGGGTTCACAGCTAGGGCACAAGAGACAATATTGCGCTCGTCGCCCTAATTAAAAGACAGACCAATTGTCCACGGCGACAGAATTCTTTCTTCGCTCGACGTGCCAAGGAATGAACGTCGCGCAGAGCAAGCTAGACGACTGGAAGGCGAAGCGAGCGGGATGAATGAGCATCGAAGGGGCCGAGCAGGTGGAGGAGGGTCGATGATGGAGTTGGCTTAGGTAACTTGTCACAAGAGATGAGGAGGGAAGGGGCCGACCAGTCAAGCCTCGGCAGCACGGGGTTCCATCAGTGGAGAAGGAAGCACCCACACCCACAGTGCTTGCCTGCAGTTGTGCGCAGGGATTCCCCACCGCTGGCTCCGATTGGCCCAGTTGGTGATTTGCCATTCATGTGCGAACACCTTTGACTCGGAGCATTATGTGAGCTAATTAAACGGTAGGATTCTTAGCAGAGAGACATAATCCGGAGTTGGCATTGGATCGTCATGCAGAACACTTCCAATCGCAGTATTGGTTCAAGTCATAAATTAATGGCATGCATAGCGCCTGTTGGATGCATTGATGGGTCGGCAACACCATCATATTACCATGCTGTCCAACAGTTGACTAGGTCCCATCCCTTCAATTAAATACCATCATGCACCATACAAATCCAGAGCAAGACGCAATAGCAATTGATTTTAATTTTTGTCTACCCCAAGCCAGATATTCCCAACTCCTACAATGTGTGGCCAAAATAAAGCAAGTAGCCTCGTCAGCGAGTCCAGTCCCTATTAGTCGCAGCTCGCAATCTATATAGCCTTGCAATGGCTAGAAGATTCCTACTTCAGCCTCAAGAAATGCTATCGTGCTCTGTGATAACCGACTTTCGGCATCAATCCCATTACCAACATTGCCGCCAAGGCCATCCAAGTTCCATACGCCACCACCACTATCATGCTGCTAGCGACGCCCCTTTACAAATTTTGAAATCAGTATCGGGGTTGTCGGCATTCATGCCCAGCCTCCCAACTCGCCCTACTGTCTTCTTTCTTGTCAATTCTCATCCGTTCTGCCCAAGCAAATAATCCGCATCCAAGCACATAATACATGCTCAACGATGTCAGGCAACCAAGAGTATTTGCTTCTCTCTAGACCTCATCCCCTGTTACGGCCAGGACATGACATATGTTGCAATGTCTGCTGCACGAGAGGATAGAGCATGATTCAATCTCGATTACGCTCCAACATGGTCTGCTAGATTTCGGAATAGCAATCACTTGGTAATGACTGCAAGAGAGGGCAGCATGTCAGTATCGATAGCTCATCCCAGTCCGTACAATTTGACCATGCAAAACACATACTCCAAATGAATCTCACTAACGGTACCAGTTTCGCAGTGCCAAGAATTACACTGTCACCATGACGTTCTCCGCAAAATGAAAATTTCGTGCAAAAGAAGCATTCAAGTCAAACAGATGCTTTTGGTTGCGATGGAAATGTCGATGAAGGATACTCCAAATCGCAAAGATGAAGTCGCTCATCAATGGTCAAAGCCGAACCTTCATGGATACTGAGCAACAGGGCCGCTCTGAGGTTCCATCAATGGGACCCATTTCCGCGCCAGAGAAGGTCTGTCTGGATTTCCATAGGGTAGTATTTCTTCCTGCCAAGCCAAGGCGCTCCACTGACCAAGGTCTCGCGGTTGGGGGCTACGAAGACCCTTTCGAATATTATCCGAGTCATCGACTCTACCAGCTAGGAGAGCATCCAGAGCCTGGTGGCGGCGTGATTCACGCTCCTCAACAGCCGCTTTGATGATCCGAAACCGAGATTCCGCGTTTGCCCACCCATTCATATTGCCAGATCCAGCAGATTCCAAAATCATCTTCAGCTGAGTAAATGGAATGTCAAGCAGTATACGGGCAAGGATCGAGTGTGATACAGGTTGAGCTTGTTGAGAAGCCTTGGGTGTTTCCGAAGCTGACCCGTTCTTGCCCTCTGATACAGATAAGTCCCCAAACTGTATTCCGGAAATCTTTTGTGGACGTCGACCTTTTCCTAGCTGAACGGAAGACTGGTGGGAGTGACCTAGGGGAACACCCTTATCATGTGTTGCAGTGGGGGCCAGAGGAGGCGGGTACGCTGGCAGTCGAGCAAATTTGACCGGCTCTGAGGTTTGGCTGTCAAGGTTGAAGTGAGAGGGAAAGTTATGAACAATGAAAGTGACGACTGCGTTAAGTATGATCCTTGAGCCATCTCCATACTTGTACGATTCGTGGGAACCCTGATCGCAGTATTCTTCCAAGGCAAACTCCAAGGCGCGCTCTATCGTTTGCCAGCTCAAGAGATGAGTTGCCACCTCACAGCCGCGTCTAACAACAGGAGCCCACTCAATCAAATGGCCAGCCGCAGCATAGGAAAGAGCAAAATCAAACTGCTCAATAATTGAGCCAGCTTCCATTACATCTCTGGACTCTGTTCCGTTGCGAGGAGGCGGAAGATGCAGTAGTGGCAATCCGTATAGCCTCTGAACAGCCATGTAGAATGAATCCGAGCGTACCCATTTACTATCGGTTTCGAGAAATAGAGTCGGAAGCAACTTGTCGGGTGATTTCACTTGAAACATTTGCTGTTGTAGAAGACGCGCGAGTTGCAAGCTACGAGCAAATATCACGCGGTGGCCAGGAATGCGAACCGGGAGTGCTCTGTGATCAATGTAACGAAGCTCCAGTGTGGAGTCTCCAAGCTCCCCAGCAGCAAACTGCTGTTGTAGGTATCCAATCAATCCATCCGCGTTATCCCCTTGAGGCAACATGGGAGGTGGGGGCCCTGGATTGTGCATCATCCGAGGATATTCAAGATGTCCAAACAACCTTCCCTGGTGATTTGCGGGTTGTGAATCATCGCCGTGTCCACCAGTGCCATTACGGAGAGCTGCAGAGGGGTACTGATTGAATCCACTACCATCCTCAAGATGGGCCGATGACTGCGAATCGTGATAACTGTGGGGGGTTGATGGACCAAGTGCGTTTCCATACGGGGGATACGATTCCGGTGGTGCATAGGCCATCGTAGGTCGACCATAATTATCGAAATGCGTGACCGGCATCATTTCAGCCCCCCCATATGGCATGACTGGTGGAAACCCATTCGCAGCATGAGGAGCATAGTGTTGACGTCCATCCGGAATTGGCATGCCAGGCGGTGGTGCAATACCTCCCGAATGGGGGGGCGTTGGTGATGAGCTCTGCGAGTCGTGAAATGCCCCAAAATGAATGCTTCCATTGCTCATGTGCGATTGATGGTGCATATGGGATGGACCATTTGGCAAGTGTGGTGGTCTTGGTCCACGAGACATGTCCCCGTTCGCTATGACTCCCATAGGTCTGTTGGCGGGTTGGAATGGCGGAGGCATCTGATATCGTGACGGGGAGATGGATGGAAGTGGACGAGGTGCAAACTTTGTTGTCGGTTGCTCAGCTATAAAGTGATTGTTCTCCATGAGCACATGATCAGCCTGCAACGATATTGAAGAAGAGTCGGCTTACCTGGCTTTGACTCCACGGCACTGTTGCCAGCATTGGCGTTAATGTTGTGGAATCCTCCAGCCGCGTCGGATGCGAGCTCGGTGTTGGTATGCGGTGCGCGAACTTCCGTCACCATTGGACCAGCTGCCGCCACAGCTGTACTTTGAGTGTCAAGAGTGGCGGCGTTGTCAGTGGGCTTGCTGGCAGCTGAGGTGACTTCGGCGGGACCGGCAGCTGGTATCCCCATCAAAGTTAGTAAACAGAGCATATGGGGGGCTTGTTCGAAATGAATTTCGGTGCTCCACACGAAAACCCGACAATGTGTGGCATACCGTCAATTCCCTCCGAGTCTGTGTTGGCGTCAGATGCCTTCTTCTGCGCGGAACCGTTTGGCAAATCAAGCTCAACTACAGGCGAGGTAGCAGAAGCCTGCGTGACAGTATCTTGTTCTGCTTTAACTGCATCATCTTGCAGCGCGCCGTTTGTATCCTTCTTCTCGTTTCTGTGTTCCGTAGGCAACGAGTCTGATCCGATGGCGGGAGCTGTGCTGGTTGCTACTGTTTGGCGTTTGATGTATGGCAGAGGCAGCGCGGGCACAACAGGCTTTGAGGCCCGCCTGCCAGCAGCAGGTTTTCGGGATTTCGTGGAGCTGATAATTGGAGCCATCATGCGAGAATATGGCGTCCCAACGGGTTTCCTGCAACGACAATCGGTAGATGTAAGGCGCGAGAGGCGCGCGAGCTCGACTCGAAATCCGAAAGTTCGGGCGAGGGGTAGAAAAAGGCGTCGTAGATTTCTGCAAACGCCCGGCCGCCAAACACCTGGACTGAAAATCTAAAGTCCGTGGCCAAGAGGCATGGGTTCAGGCATGAGAGACTGCACTGGTCAATGCCAGTACGGATCACCCAGGCCGCAGGTGAAGGGCGGCGTCGATTTGTTCGGGTGTCGGGAGTGAAGATGATGGAGGCGGAGTTCATCCACAACGGCGTGGAATCTGGAAGACCCCAGAAGGCCGCACTGGCGTTACGGTGATGACACCAAAAAAAATTGGGCCTCCACCAAGCAATTTTTTCCCCCATTGAACCGCCGATCCCCGCAAAGCTGCTGCCTTTTGCAGTAGTACCGGCTGAATCTCGGGTTTTTGGGCAGTTAAAGCTACTATACATCTACAACACCTCATTCGAAAGCGATAGATATCATGAGGTACTTGCAAATTACTGCCCTCTTCAGATACTTCGTTAGTAAGAAACGAGAGGTTCTTGATACCTGATTGATCGTCAGCCAGCCAGCCTGAGTGGTGCATTGTCAGCCTTGGATATACCGGTAACTACATGATGAAGCTGCGGTGTGTCTTTCTATTGTCTCACAGCGGATGATGACCAACGCTTACCCTACATCTGTGCCTGGACTTTTAGTCTCTTTTCTCCCCCTTTTGTTTGGAGGAGCAAACCGTTCGTGTTTGCTAGCTGAATTCTGGAATCGTCTTTCCACTTTGCATCAGTTGTTTATGGTTTCTCTGAGCTGGAGGGTTTCCGAAGTCTGTGCCCATTGCTCTCTCATGGCAGGGCAACGGATCCCCGGGGTTTTGTCCCTCTGTACATGTGATGATTCGCTGGGATTAGAGTCGGGTGAGATGCTGTATTGTGTCCACTGTAACTCCCCGTGGTTACACCAACCCCATCTCGATACGCAAGACAATGTAGTAAAAAGAACGTCATCTTCCAGAAGCACGTCCTATGATATGCCTCACCCAAACAATCTAGAATTCTAGCAACGCCACAGCAAAAGTACCGAAACGGAAAAAGGCAGCCCATCAAATGAGAGAAAGGCGTCCAAGTCTCTGTTAAAAACCTTAACAAAGCATCCTGTTCCATCCCCATGGCGCAGACCACCGGCAGCCGGGCCGATCGGCAATGCTGGGAGTGCCAACGTCGTCGATGGACCTGTGATGCCGCACGACCTATCTGCCGTCGGTGTCGCGAATCTGGGATTGTATGCCCGGGCTACGGCGATACGAAGCCACTCATCTGGCTCGCTCCAGGGAGAGTCACGTCCCGGAATAGGCGGGGCCGCAGCGGCTACGCCTCTCTGAGCACCAAAGGTTGGAATACGGTGGCGTCACGAACCTCGGAACCAGAGACGGACCAGAGGTGGTCAGACGGCCCCACCGAGACGACCGAGTCGGGGCTGACACCCGCCTCCAGTAGCGGCAACGGCACCAATGGACATGGTGTGGAGGGTCACTATGTCGATGATCCGTCTGTTGATGATGATCCAGTAAGCAGTGATGGCCGCGATAGACAAACCAGCCATTGTAGCAGCAGTGCGGTTGCATTTGGACATAGGTCCAACCCTAAATTTCTGCAGCAGCTAGCATCCCAAGCCGCCATCAAATTTACAACAGAACCGAGACATGAATTTTTCGATATGATTGAAGCCATAAAGTACTGTAAGTCTTTTTCAAAATCTTCTTTATATCCCACCTTCCTTCAAATGTAGGAAACACACACCCACGCATACCGTACCCATGACTTCCCCAATCTACCTACATCACGTCCTCTTTCTACAAACGAATCAGTAAAGCTTAGATTTCCATCCTTTAATAGATAACAAATACATATACCCGGAGCTTCGGGAACAACAAATCGCTCCGTGCCCATTCGTCTCGCTAGTAGCGAGCTTGGGTGACTTGCCGTCCTCCACTCAGCATGCGTCCATCTCCTTGACCATCAGCTACCGTGTAATGCACATGGCCCAAGCTAAGAGTATAAGCCTCGACCTGGATAAGCCCTTCCATCTCCCACTTCACGGGGAGATAGGGGAGCTGTGGGCACGTGTTCGTCATCAGAATTGGCTCGCTGTTCGGGAGTTGAACCGTGAAATTAGCAATGATCAAGGCCGGTGTAGCCCCAATATCTTGACAGCAGTGTTGATGGTTCTCTACTCCGAGGTAAGGTGACCTGTTTGAAAGAGCCCCCTTTTAACATGTCGTATTCTATGTGAAACTCACTAAACCTGCGTTCTAAGCTCACACAGTCTGCTTCACCTCACTGGAGGGCTCATGTCAACGGTTTCATGTCACTTGTAAAACTCCGTGGTGGCCTACGCTCCGCCTTGATAACGTACCCAATCGAAACCAAACTCACCTTGGTCAAGTTTATAACGTAAGATCCCCCGAAAACAGTTTGAGTACTCATCATTTTACACAAATAGAAACTGACAATGTGATTTCTGTGGAAGTACGGTTGTCGCATCCAATACAACTAGTCCTTCCTATGAGCAAATCGCTGTAGAAGACCATTTCGAAGCAATTGACAATATCAAACAGTTTTATGGAATTCTGATTGACCCACCGTTTCTATGTCCGTCGTATCTCTTTCTTGATTTGATACGAATCAACTACTTGCGTTATCGAATCGCTATGAATCCTGAATTAGGCGACACTGAGCAGATTCAAGCAAAAGCAATTGCCATCATGAAGCACATTACCGCATTTTCTCCAGCAACATGGATTGAGCGCTCCAGCATGCCCGACAGAGTTGAATCACTGCTTATTGCTCAAATTTTCCAAACATCAGTCGCTCTATTTTGTGTTTCTTCCCTCCCCTGTCTATCAACACCGCTCCCCAACACAGATCTGGCGAGGTATCAAGAATTCACAAAAACCATCTACCGCCCCAGCCACTTTGCACTTCTCGACATGTGCATGAAGTCCCCCATAACGAGGAGAAGTATGTGCTGGCCCCTCGTCGTGGCAGGCATAGAGGCAGCGTCTGGCCCGCAGGCGCAGCGTGACGTTGTGTTTGCGTACATGTCGCAGCTGAGGGCAGACATTGGCGTTCCTATGTTGGTAGCCAAGGCCGTCATGGAGCGGTTCTGGGCGTCTGGTAAACTGGGTTGGGAGAATTGCTTTCGCCAGCCTTGCTCTCTGGTGGCTTAATATATTTATCGTATATGATAATAGTGGTGGGTGACACTCATGGGGGGCAACGGATGAGACGACTCATGCAACGCGGTGCCGCCTAAATGGGGTGATTCAAGATCTCATATCTGAGCAGCCACATTTCTGTGCCGATTGTCAGGGGCCAACATGTTTGACACGTTTGACATGATCTGCCTATTGCCTGCATCCTCTCAAGTCAAACAGCCACAATGTCTCTGCATTTATGGTTAATAATATCCCCCCCCCTCAGAAAATTAATGTACAGCTATGGGATATGGCATTTCTTATAGAAAAGGATATAGAAGAATGAACTAAATGAATGTTTAAACGAATGCATAATTATCATTAAAATCTATCTATTTGCGTGCGTCGCGGGGAGGCAGTTGCGACTTTCCACTTTTTACATCCCAACGTTGGGAGGGGGATACACGGTAACACTAGGACATGGATTCGTCCTATTAGTCTTGGTAAATATACATAAAAAGACGGCGTGCCAATATTCAGCTCTGACTCAACGTAACCAACGTTTTGGTCGTCAGCCCATTTATATGTTAGATCTAAGAGAGAAGCAGGCGCGGCGTGGAAATGTTCTGCAACGAAGATGCTACAGCAATATCAAAACAAAGGCTTTTTTCGTCTTTTAAAAGGGAACAGGAATGTTCCTCTGGAGGTATCCGCGCCATGTGGGGAGGGACCGCTTGTAAGGTGACTTCATCTTCTTTTGAAGATCCTCAATAGCACTGGCCCACTTGACCAGCTCTGCCTCACCGAAAGCGGTTTGCAGAATAGCTAGTCCAAAAGGCATACCGGACTCGGAGTGCACACCGGCAGGAATAGTGATGGCAGGATAGCCAGCCTGTGCGGAGATCTGGAGACTCTGAGCAACATCGGGGGGTACGAGGAGGCCATTAAGCTTCTTGCCCTTGTATGTCAACGCGTCGTCGATACCGTTGCGAGTAGAGCTCTGGCAGAACCCGAGTGCCTGGAAGTATGTCTCATCTTGAATGCCCTTGGTCTCAAGCGAGGCCAGGAAACCGTCTTGGCCAGAGTAGAAAGCGGGGTTGCCCTGGGGCCACGGGTAACCGCCCTCGCTGCCGTCGTTATCCTGATTGAACTGCACAATATCCTCAAGAGATCGAATCTTGGTGTTCTTGAGAGTTGAAAGATATTTCTTAATGTTGTTGTAAAAGTCGACCTTGATGTAAGTGTACTCGGACTCGTTGGGATAGCCGCGGGCTGTGCCCCAATCCCAGTTCCATCCAGTGGGGCTCACGAGCTTCTCATAGTCGGTAATCTCAGTGTTGTTGATGACCGTCGCGCCAGCAGACTTGATGAGGTCAATGAGACCGAGAAGGGTCTCCTGCTGCTTCTCATCTGCGTAAACCCAGAAACTCTTCCACGGCAGACCAAATGTGGCACCCTTCAAGGCGTCCTTGTTTGACAAGAACTTGGCAAATCCTCCATGGGGCGTCTTTCCCTTCTGAGCACTGGTGTAGTTGTCAAATTTGTCAACGCCATAGATGGCATCGAGAGCATAGACGGCATCTCGAACGGTACGAGCAAAAGTGCCGACGGAGTCCTGGTGCTCAGACTCTGGAATAACACCAGCGCGAGATGTCAAACCAACAGTGGGCTTGAAGCCAACAATGGAATTGCGATGGGCAGGGTTGATGACTAGCAGTTTCAAGTGATTAGCGGTGGGGATGCCCAAATGGTCATTTCTCCTGATTGACAGAAGTGGGGAGGAGGCGCAAACTTACCACTGCCGTCGGTCTCAGTGCCGAGTGCGAAAGGTATGACATTGGCGCCTACGGCAACGCCACTTCCGGAGCTGCTGCCACCGGGGTTGACCGTCAGGTTGTATGCGCTCCGACACTGACCGTTTCTCGCTGAATAGCCCTCAGAGTAGTTGTTGCTCCTCATGTCGGCCCACTCACTCATGGACGCCTTGCCAAAGAGCACGGCACCAGCCTCGCGCAGCCGGGAAACAACGAAGGCGTCTCGGGGCACAATGCTGCCAAGCAGCGCCCAGCTTCCGGCGGTGGTCTCCATGTTATCCTTGGTGCCAATGTTGTCCTTGACAATGAAGGGAATACCGTGCAGCGGTCCGCATGAACGACCGGCCTTGCGCTCAGCATCTCTCTCAGCCGCAATTGCATATACATCCGGGTTGAACTGCATGATAGAGCTGGGGGGTGGGTGAAAGAGACCATGTTAGACGGGACGGAACACATATTTTGCTCTGCAGGGGCAATTGTACTTACTTGATGTATTGCTGAGTCTGATGGGCCCTTGTCATGTAGCAGGTGACGAGCTGAACGGACGTCAACTTGCCCTTCCTCATGGCCTCTTGCATTTCGTCAATTGTCGCTTCATGGAGCTTGAAGCCAAAGCAGGAGCCCATTGGGAACAAATTGTCTGATCCGGCATTGGCCTCCAGCGGTAGCAGCGGCGGCGTGTACGTGAACATTGGCTGAGCTCGTCGTTCAGCCGACTCAGCTGTCGACATATCAGAAGTAGGTGGCTCAGCGGTCGACATATCAGAGGTTGGTGCCTCAGCGGTCGACGTCTGAGGAACTGCCGTCGCGCAGGCGGCGCCCGCCAGGAGGGCTACATAGACGGGTCGCATGGTGATGAGAAGCGCGATTCGGTCGGCGAAGCATGCAGCGCAGCGAGGAGGGGGAGAAAGATGAGAGCCCTGCTGGCGTTGGAGGAGAGGGGAACGAGGAGGGGGAGGGGAAAGAGAGACAAGAGCGCGAATGGGCAAAGGAAAAAAAAGAAGGGTAAAGAGAGCGGACGAAGCCTCGAGCTTATGGCTTCTGCATCACGACGGCCGCTTTCGCGCAGACCGGCTGGAATCCAGAAGCGAGTTAGCAGCGGGTGAGTGAGAGTTTCTTGGCCCGGCGAACCCTTCCAGACGGCCAAGATGCCATGTGGACTATTCAGCGCTAGTGCAGCGGTCGCCGCAAGGCCAAGATGGCCCCCCTGTGAGTCCCCTGTGAGTCCCCTGCAAGTCTCCTGTAAATCCCCATCGCCTTGGGAGAGAGCCTTGAAGCGGGCGGAAGTATGCCATGGGATGCACCAATCTGCCGCCCTGGCAGCGCCCACCGGGGCGGCCAGAGGGAGGGGCCTTTCCATTCCGTTGGTAAGCAACGCAGGTACCTACCGAGGGAGGCATGCTCGTACCTCGTTTGGCAATAAACACACTGTAAAACAAACATCCATACAGGTGCTTATCCACTATTCGCACAGGCAAAAGTCCACCTGCAGGGTCCCCTGCGATGAGCGGAAGCTCCAATTAACTGGCAGCGGACTCCAGCGCATCATGGCGAGCATCACAGCGCATCACAGCGCATCACAGTGCATCGCGTAGGCAAAAGGGGAGGAGCCGAACCTCGCTTTATTGCGCAACGTCTCCATATGTGAATTTCGCGTCATCATTGCCCCCCTTTGCGCTTTGCCTGTCGCAGTCTAGAGCCACGTACTATAGTTCGCCGAGCGGCGAGATGCGAGCGACGAGCGACGAGCCAACTGACCAACCAGATCAAACTGCGCGCCGAGGGAGGAGTGAATGTAGAATCCAATCCTTGCGCTTGTCTGTCTGTCCCCCCCCCGCCGCGCGCCGCTCTAGATAGCTAGTAACCTGCCAAACGAAAAGGAAAGAAAAAAGAAAACTCCTCAAATATTAACGGGCATTTTATCCATAGTGATTTGCAATGGGGGGGGATGGGGGATCAGAGCGGCAAGGCACGTCACTCATCCAATGGTTCATGCAACATCTCACACAAATCCCAACTGACAGCAGCAAAGAAAAAGCAAATAGCAAAATAATGCAAATCGCAAAAGCAAAAAAAATCAAAACGGCGCAAGGAAAAAAAAGCAACAGCAGCGGCATATCGGTATCTCGAAATAGGTGTGTGATCCTAGTTAAGCCCACTGATGTCAGAGAGGGAGGAGGGGTAGAGGTCCAGTCAGACCAGACCAGACCAGACAGCTGGATGAACAAAGAAGAAAATATTTCCAAACCATTGGACTGGACAAGCGTGCCGTGGCAAACTCAGCTCGTAAAGCAAAAGTAAATAAACGATGAAAAAAAACCAGACACCTTCTAAGCTGAACAGACTCCGTCGGAAAATACCACACAGCCTGCTTGGGGGCACATGTTGAGATACAGCGAGCAGTTTTTCTCTTTCGGAAAGGTAAAAAAGCTACCTACCTACTACTCATCCATTGCTGTGGCATCGAAGTGCTGTCAGTGTTGTCCGCTGACCGATCCGCCAGCCTCCGATCCAGCACAGACATCCTCCCCCTCCTCGGATCTCTCTCGGCTTTTATCCATGTCAGCTTGTCTGTTTTCTCAATGTGATAGTCTGTCTTATATTTTGTTCTCTTTCCTATCCACAATAATTGGGTGGGTGAGTTTCTATTACATCTCATCATAATCATCAAAATCATTTGGCCAAGCAAACATTATCGAATCGTTAATTACTACGGTGTATGTAAAATGTGAATGGATTTCCCCCTCTTCCCTCAAACCCCTGCATCTCTTCGCATGGCAGCCAGGGCGGATGGTTCGGTTCAGGGTCTCTCCCCCCACGTGGCTTACCAATTGCAGCTTTGTGGGGGATTTCCCCCATCTGTTGCTCTGAAATGAGACACTATTCCGAGAGACATGGGGGGTGCCGGTCCAGCGTAACACAGGTATATGCAGATGTAGACAAATCGTCAGGGCCAAGACAGGGCTATGCGTTGCCGGAAAGTACAAGTTGGGCGGTTCAGCCGAGAAAGTGCTAGGCAGGATCGTGCTGCAACCACAGGCGAAAGTGGGATACCGACTGGCGGAGATTAAATAGTAAATATACTCATTATTATATCATTTGTCTTCGTTGGAGGTATAGGTAGGTAGGTGGTAAGCAGCAAGCCAAAACTTCCTCGTACAGGTACAATACAAATATTAACATCTCCCCATCCCATCATCAGCGGACTGGACCCCGGCCAGTGAACCGCGGCCGAAACATCACCCTGTCCTGTTTTTCCTCCACTGGTATCCTATTTTCAGCGCTTGTCCACGTTCTGACTTTGAACGCGCGCCTCCTGCTTGACATCAAAATCCACTCGTACGTATATACCATCTGCGTCGTCGTTATTGTTGCTGTTGTTGTGGCCATAGCCTGAGCTCGCAACGGCCTCGGCACCGAAGCTGTCCGCGTCATCCTGGCTACCCAGAATGCTGTGCTGTGAATGCAGCCTTAGAGTGCTCATCTTGGTCGCCCGTGATCGGCTGGTTGGCTTCTGACCATAGCTAGAGGCGCCTGTATGAGAGTTCTCCACCTTCTTGAGGATGTACTTGTCCACCAGGGGCTTTGCACCCGGCACAGACAGGGCAATGAGAGTTGCTCCAATCTCCGACACCTCGACGCCCAGCATCGGGTTGTAAGACCAAGACATGTCGGTCTCCCACTGACCACGGATGACCAGAACAAGTCGTGCAATAGAAATAGCAATGACACTGTAGAAGAACGCCCGTTAGCATATGGAGAGGGGCTACCATCGTGTTGGTGAGGGGTGTTCGTTCTACTTACGCGATACCGGGCAGTAGGATACATCCAAGTTGCACCTTTCTCTTGGCAGGCATTTCCAGGATCCTCAACATGGCAACAGGAATTCCAAAGAGAAGCAGGTCACATAACAGAGAGACGGATGAGTTCACGCTGTAGACCACTCCCCACTGCAGGCAGACATACTGGTCGGCAATGGGTTCCCAGCCGTAGGGCCAGTAGCCAGTAACGGGAGAGCAATGAAAGATTAGGAGGAAGATCTGCGGCAAAAAGCCTGCAATCAAGATGCCAAAGACAATCTTGATAGCGAGAGAGAAGCCGGCATGGACGCTGCAGATGCGGTGATAAAAAGCCAGACCCGAAACACGACAGAGTAGCAAAGCCGTCGTGTAGATGATGTGTGCGGCGAAGTCGAGATACTGCGTCTTGAGTACCGTAGGAACGTCAAGGACGTACTGGATGAATTCGAAATGTCGGCCAGAACCAAGGCGAATAAGTTCAATTGTTAAACCAACAAATGCTATTAAACATGCCTACAAGACGACATCAGTTATGAGAGCACAATAATGCAGACATTGTAGCTTTTCTTTTGTGATAGCAACACATTCGGCATAATTATGGTCACTTTCAGAATATTACCCACCATTGAAATAAGAGCCAGTCCATCATCAACACCCACTCGTCGAACAATAAGAGCTCGGGAAACAAGTCTAGCACAGACAAATAAAAATGTCAAGGCCGTTACAAAGATAATGCCGACGATAGAGCCTTGATCGCGGCTCTCACTGAGATATACGGCAGAGACATTGGCTGGCACGGTGCCTGCCGCGATGGCGTCGACCACTCTGGAGTCGATCATGTTTCCAGTTTGACAGTACTGGAGAGATTGAACGATCGTTGGTCGGTGATTATAAGACACAAACGTCTACTACATGAGCTCCTGGCATCGACGAAGTAGACAGATGGAAAGACGGATAAGAGGAAACTCTGTCAAGCATCTGGGTCGGGGATGAGAGTGCCGATGCTGTGGATAATAACCGTAATCAGTGGGTAGCCGGCACCAGGCGAGGAGGGCCAGGGCCGCGCTTCCAGCGATTATGAGAATTTTCGACTAACAAGGCGCTGGACACCATCTCCATTCTAGCTCGGCGGCTTTTCCCATCAGCCCGGAGTCCACCCAGACATAATCTACCCGGCCCCTTGGCTGGGTCAGAGTTTCCTTTGTTTCTGATGGGACGATGAGTCTCAATTTGGTCTGGGCCCGACACCTGCGTTCAGCGCCACCAGAGCCATGGCGCTGGGATGTTGAACGGCTCTTTTTTGCAGAGGGGGGGCCAACAAACAAGTTAGCAAGCGACAAGAGCATATCCACCCGCGCCAGTCCAGCCCCACTAGGCTTCTGCACTGACTCGCAAGGATATGCAGGGCGGATGTGCATCTAGGAGGTTTGCGTTTGCCGTAGCGTCCGGTACGAAGGTGGAACTTGGTGGGTGCTGTCTGTGCTACGCGAGAGACGACAGGTGGAGAGGACGAGTTGGTGGAATGATGGATAGTGAGTGATGAGTGGCTGGCGGGTGGGTGGGGTCGGCAATTCGATCTTCCAGAGCCCGCGACTGGATGCCTCACTCTGTAAGTCGGCTAAAACAGAAGTTGCGAGCTGCGAACAAGGGGAGCTGAGTGCTGAGTCCGCGGCCTGGTTTAGCGGCCCCAAGGTCGTGAGCCACACTACTGGAATCCGCTAACGACTGCCGATGCAACTTCAACGCCAGCCCAGAGCAACACACCACAGCGCTCAACGCACAGCGCACAGCCCAGCAGAGCGCTGAACATCATAGATAGAATATTCCATTGGATGCCTGCTTGTGGCCACCGATGAGCCATCATTGTGAGACATGACCTTCACGCACCATTGGGGTTTCCCCCGCCTTAGAACAACACTGGAATTGACTATTAGTGCTAACGGTGGGTTACAGATGCGGACTGACAAGCGGAGACTTCCGTCGGTTCATGTTCAGTCCGGGCGGTCATATTTACACCAGCCTCAATACTTCATAGCTGTGCGAAGTACCTCCCTGAAGGTAAAAAGGTACAGGTAGTAAAAACAGGTACTAAATAACAAGTTTGTAGGCGCCTCAAGCCTGTGGCGGCCACGGGAACTTCTGACAAACTGGCTGGATAAGCAAGCAGATTCTGGGATTGCCGCCACACCAGTCGTAGCCGTCAATAGCGGAGGTTAACGGTGATGATTGCCGACTATACATCCGCTCGTACGAAGGGAACCGTGACAGCAGCTGCTATTGTCAATGTCGGCTGGATTAGGAGGCTATCGCCATCATTAACGACTAGTCAGATGCAATCGGAGGGAGGCCCGGCTTGCAGGCCTTCCGAATGCAATCTTCATCTAGGTGACAGATAACTTCTTCAATGGGGCTAAGAGGCATATTTCCGCACATTAGGACTTGGCAGAGCTGCTTACGTAGAACACACAGCAGGCCCTTGTTAATGTATCGATTCAGGGGAAATATCTGACAAAATTGGTGGAGTTTCCTGCCAATTCTCGTTAGCTTGGCACGAGTAAGCCCCAGAGTGTGTGATGAAGGGGGCCTGCCCTGTGCTTCATATCTTCAACATCGATAGCATATCCGCACTGTGCCCGCGCAACGTCTCTACGTGATCCGCAACAGTGCGTAATTTGTCACTTTGCTTGCCAGGGAAGGCAGCACCAACAAGCGAGGATGATGAATCGCTTGTGATTACCGCCACTACTTCGTACTTCGTACTTCGTACTAGGCAACCGACCGTCATCTCCTTTCTGGGTCTGAAACTAATAATGGTGCCACACAAACTGATGCAAAACCGCACAAACGGATCAGCACGCACACAATGTTACAGCAGCTTATTTCTGGACTGCCTCCTATCGCGAAGCAATGGAGGTAAGAGCTAATAAGGTGTTTGGCTTCCGAGAGGGTGTCCTCATCGCAACGTCATCCAACGAGAGACTGCCTCGTTAGACTCCAGTATCCAGCATCCAAAGAAACAACATTTGCTGTCGAATCTACAATTGCGATGGCCAGACTAGAGCCTTGTAATGTACATTGTGTATGCATGCCCTTGCATGACACGATCAAATTAGCAATGCCCGACGTTGGACATGGTTGTCCTTCTCGAACCATCAATCCGTCGGACCAACACCCCCCACACCTGGTCCATCAGTCCTGCGAACCTGGTTCATCACACCTCAATGGGTTCTGTGAATACAAATCGTACCTTCCCTCATACAGGCTTCGGACCGCCCCTTCGGCAGAGTTACGCTTGTCGGCATGGATCCGAATCTCATGCACGGGCTTTCGCTGTCTATGCTGGGCGATGCGAGCGAGGATCTTCTCCTTGGGCACCCAGTGGGGAAACGAACCCCATTGCACGCAGTAATTTGCAAACGCCAGTTTGCCCCATTGAACCCCGTCTAGCTCGTGGTTTGTGAGGACGATAATCGATCTGGTTCGTTGCGGATCCCTGGCCATCATCTCTAGTTCATTGGCAACGGCGTTCTTTTGATGTGAGCGCAAGTCTGGGTGAATGCAGACCACATCTGCTGTGCTTGACAGACGCGTACTGATCCAGGCTGCGATTACTCCCATTGTTAGATGAGGATACCACTGGATGAAAACTACTACATGAAATGGTCCACTGGTTCTGCTGCTGGCGTTGCTAAGTGTTGCACTTCGTCTACTATTACCTGCTTCTAGAATGATCCGGTCCAACTGTCTGAGTTGGGGACAGTCAAACTTGTTGACTTGCTCCATAGAAAATTTCGGCAATGCAGGAACCCTGGTCTTTTCTTGCACCGCGCTCTCTAGTTGTACTTGACCTACCGGCGTGTCTTGGCGTGTCAAAATATCGACCAACGAAGGCAGCAGTTCGATGGCACAGAGCTTTTCGAATGCAACGGTACCAATGAACTTCGGAAAGGATATCTTCTGCTTTGATGCCTCTATCCAGTAACTTCTCACCTCTTTTCGCATAGCAGCGATGGCTTCTCGGCGATCATTGCTTGTCTTGAGGTCAGAAAAACCCACTATGGTCTGGACCAGTCTGCCCTCTCCGGGAGATGTCTGCAAGGGGCCATCTTCGGGCTTGAGTACAGCTATCCATTTGAACAATAGTGCAGCAAGCGATTCTGAAAATTCTTCCACACGCAACGCTAACTCATCCGCCATTTGTTCTTCAACGTCAGGGCAGAGCAGGTAAACTCTTCGATGCATTTGTAGCTCCTTGGATTTCCTGATATGTTCGTTCAAGGCGCCAATAGTAATATCCAGACTGGATGGGGGGCAAATAAGTTTCATTGGTCCTTTCATGATAGCATTGCAATCCTCGAGCCATGAGTTGTTGCTCATGAATAGGCATGTCATTCTTGGCGTGAGAGGTTCTCTTGCCACCGAGGCTCCGCCCAAGCTAGCTATAGATTGAAGAACCGCTTCTCTCTGAGACGGTCGAATCATTTCATACTCCGCAAGGCCACAATAGCTCGGTGTTATCGCCCATTTTACTTTGCAAGCTACGGTCGTATGTTCACCTTTCTGTTTCATTTGCGCTTCCAAGCTGAATACTCTTTCCATCGAGGGGCTTATCAACGCCGAGGTCGATATAAGCAGGAAGAATTTAGTCTGGTCTCTTTCTTTCTTGGCCAATATTTTGACCCGAATGCTTTTCAATGCTCTGACGTCGCAGGACTCGTCACGCTGCAGTTCTTGAGCGTCCTTTTTCGTGAGTGTACCGCTCATGGTTACATCGGCCCTCAAATCTGTTACCTTCGGTGTCTTGGTAGATTGAACGTTCAATAGTATTGGTCGGAGCTGACTATTGAAGTCAATAGACAAAGGCCGAGCCACACAAATGCTCACGCCGCCCAACGTAATACTCGGCACAATATAGGACTGTAATTCAACCTCCCAAAGCGACATCATCGCTGGCGGCACAACCAATAGGATTGGCCCCTCTGTCACATTATCAATGAACTTTTTCGTGAGTGAGTTTGGAATGCAAACACACTCGATTCCGAAAGGGTGGCCTGCTCGGCATTCGGAGTGGGGTTCTTTGTCTGGCTGGGCATGAAGCTCGGGATGCTGATCAAAGTGTCGCACATTCAAGAAACTCAGGCGGTGGTATAGTGCCACACCTAGATTCACTAGGTATCCCCCCATGTTCTGCTCGTTGGCAATGAGCATACCATGCTGTGACCTGGTTGCTATTCCTTCGACCACGCGGTAGATGAGCATCATGTGTTCTGGGCTAAGCCTTCTCCTCGAGCCCAATAGTTGCTTTCCCTCGTCTTCGCCTCGCAAAGATGTCGGGTGTCTTAGTAGCTTGCAGCACTTTCCCCACATATCGTTTCCTGTGGTAGTATTTTTCTCAGCCATCTTGTTTAATGTCTTTGAGATAATTTGCGCACGAGACACCACCGACGCGATTTTGTCACGAATATTCTCCGACTCGTCGTCCTTTGGATCTTCCTTTCTTTCTTTACCCATAATGACGCTTGGCTCTGGTGTGCAAGTTGAGGCATCTCTCATGCGCGGGTTAGGGGAAAATTCACTCTCAATATTCTCATGTTCATCGTCACTTGTTACATATACAACATCATCTTGTCGATCCTGAGGTGTTTCGAGACCGGTGCCGAAGTCTTCGATGTTTGCCGTCTTAGGGTGATGTAAATCACTTTGAGAGAGTTGTATCTCAAACGACTTCGGTTCTTGAATGTCATTGTGATGCTCGGGTATCAACATGTTGTCAAAGTATTGATCATCGTTGGCGAGCTCAAATGAATCACCTCCATGAAGGTTCATCAGCTGTTTTTCGACTGGAACTCGTCCTTCATCCACCATTCTCGATTCAGACATGTCGGTTGTGGGATGATCTTCTTTGCGCACTTCTTTGGACCATGGCGCTTGGGACACATATTCCAATACTCGTCCAAAGACAGAGGCTCGCCGTGGTTCTAGTTCTGTAGGACCACGCCCTATGGCATCTGTTTGTCTGTCGCTTGAATAGTCGTAGAGACCCTTCATACCATTGCTACTCTCTGGGATTTCATCAATCCTGACATTGTTATATCCAGGCATGGTGTTTGAGTTGAGCTCCGAAGGAACCATTTCACAATCCGGAGGCTTAGTTTCAGCACCATCTGGAACTAAATGCTCCAGCTTCTGCGCGGCAGGCGTGCTAATATCGACGCCCTGTGTTGTGAAATTGCTTTCAAGACCTATTTGAGGATGTGGAAGAGGGCTGCCTTGAGTGCAAGCAAATTGCACGCTGTCGTGGAGCTTACAGAGTAGTAAATTCCAGTCAGTTTCATCATGAAGTGTGAATAATTCCCCATCCAGCATGGCGCACATATTATCATCTTGGCCTTTCGTTCCTTTGAGGTTATGGAGTTTGCAAAATTTGCCATAGTCGTACCAGTAGTGAGGTGTTGGCAGTCGTCGGTTTCGGTTTACTAGCAAGCTCGAGAAGCAGACTTTGCGGCTATTCCATTCGTCCTGGAGAAAAGTATATTGAACGCTGGAAATATCGTAGGCTTGGTCAAATCGTGCTCTCTTGATGCTGTCATAGGCTGATGAGTTGCTGCTAACATCGCTTTGTAGCCGGCGTTTCCCCCCCTGCGTTGACTCTGGTACGAGACTGTCGTCTCCTCTTAGCTAACATTAGCATTTCAAGCGCATACATGACGATGTTAGAATAGTAGTATTTACCTTGCAGAAGGACTCCATCGGTCGTCTTCTTGACCCCGATTTTGCGACATCATTGGTAGCCTCTGTATGGGCGCAGTCAGGAATGGCAAGTCTTGTCTTTCGCAATCAGAGAAGCCGTACTTGCAACGCGCGGTTTCGGATAGTGATAGCAATCAAAGCCCACGATCTTCTCGTGAGAAATAATTTTGTTTCGCTCAACTCAACTGCCTGGGATAGGAACAGGCGAGTCAGTTCGAAGGAGTGTTTTCAATGCGTGTTGACTTTTTGTTGTTCGTCGTCTTTTGGCAAATATCTCGCCAGTTTCAACAAGCAATCATTGAATTTTGTTTGATCATAAAATTAGACGTTATTCTCTGGCTAAAAGAAAGTCAAAGTGAGTGCGGGGCGTGTACGAATTCTGCACGAATGCAAGGGGTGACGAGGCCTTGGTGAGGCCGTTCGAAACACGCATAAAATTGGTGTAAAGTGAGAAATATCTCAGCTTTCCCAGTTTAACCTCACATTGCTAACTCTAGGCTTATCTCAGTGAAGGCTCCCCCCAAGCATGGTTGACTCAAACTCTCTTCATAAGAATAATTCGTCATTTACTAGTGTAGTAATATGAAACACCCGATTCCTGTTTGCAGGCTAAAAGAAATGATTGTGCGTTTTGTTTTTGGAAAGCTAGGTCTGCTTGTTTCGAAACATTACGAACTTATTGATACAGGAACTCTGAGAAATATCTAGACAAATATTCACCCTTATTTCCAACTTTCTCATGCTCGCTGTCCTGAATCTGAGCTCTATTCCATTCTGCCCTTTACTGCCCTGCCTCTCTTGTACTTGATCTCATACCCAAGACTATGCGCCAACTGAACTCTAGAGTTGGCAAGCAATAAATCTTGCTCAGCGATTTTCTTCCCGTCAGATTGTAGAATCACCGACGCGACCACTTCTTCATAGTTAATCTCTGCATCGACTGAGAGTTTCTCATTCATCGTTCGATAAACATCCTCGAGGCGGGAGAGAGCAAAAAGCCCGCAAGACCACTCGTCGATATCTGTGTTTTGAAGTCCTTCGCCCAAGCGCTTTTGTACCCTCCAGCGTGTTCCGTTACTGTAGTTTGCCTGCGCTATCGTGCCTTCTACCCAGCGTGCATGGTGATTCAGTGTTTCACAGTCGTAGGGTGCGAGACCGCCTTCTTCTCTGGTGACAAACTTCTCGCTTTCCAATGGGTCCCAAAGGAGGATCGTTTCGATTGAGATGAAATGTGCCAAAAGACTCCAGTGGCTTTTTGCAGGAGAGTGAATGATGCGCAAAATGACCTGGTGCGTCTCGGGTTTGAAGCCTCGCTTCGTTGCTAGCTTGTCGTTGCTGTCGAAAGCAGGTATACCGGCCGCGGGAGTGTAGACTAGCTCTTTGGGTTGGAATATCGCAGGATATACGTGTCGAAGGGCTTTCAAAATTGGGTCTATGGTCTCAGACTTCAATAGGTGGCCATATCGTATGGTGAAGCCCGGCGGTCCCCTCGAGGGCCCCTTTGGATCTTCAAGATATAGATGGTTACCTGCAAACTTGATCCAGTAGCTGGGTTTGGTACCATCAAGACGTTTGTAAAGGTGGAAGGCGCCATGATCAGGCTGCCATTCCGTCTTGATCATGCCGGTGCCATCGAGCGTCGACATTCTTGGTTCCTCGTCTTCTATCTCGAACGACATTTTCGTCGATGATGTGCTCCTTGTTTGTCTTGCCGTCATTGTGCAACTAATGCAGTGGATAATTTTGAGGATAAAGCATATGAGGCAGATGGGAATGACAAGCACGCAACGCAACGAGCTCTGTGCGAAACGAAACACGATTTTCATGCAAAGTGCCGTTTGGAAGGGTTTTTACACTTGGTACAATTTACGACATTTGAGCCACGTGGTGTTCACTTTTTTATCAGTGTACATACTTGACATTATTCTCAAAATATTAGGAGTTGCCATGATAGACAACTATCTGACAGCTGGCGGTGTGCTGACCGACGCTGACGTTCATGGGGTTTACGATACAACAGCACTTGGTAAGAAAGTTACGATTTGCACATTTACAAGGAGCTTCTTATATTCTCATAATATGATTGGAGAATCTACCGTCTCAAAAAATAGAAAAATATACTCATTCGCATACTTTTCATCCAATGGTTTGCACCGTTTTAAGGTTGTCGCAGCGGAGCCGACCTACTGCAGCCCAAAGCCCAAACACCATAGTAAAGTAACGGTTAAGGTTTCCTATTAGTTAAAAGAATCTACACGTCTTCCTTACTCTCTCATTCTTTAGAATTAAATATTTCTGAAGAACCTGGGACTCAAAAAGTCCACCTCTTTTGCACAACATTTCAAAAAGAATTTGCACAACTCCTACATTTGTCAATTATCAAGGGCACCTTAATAATTCCTGAAAGTGAACAAAGCTACAAAAAAAAATGGCACGCACATTTCCCAAGTTCACTCTCCTTCCAGCTGAGCTGCGACTCCAGATATGGCAAACGGCATTGCGGCCTTCGAGACGAGGGGTGCATTTTCTCCCTCTCATTTTAACTACTGCCACTAAATTGATAACGTCGGAAGAATGGCAACGTTACGGCTACGACAATGAGGAAGATGAGTCTTACTACCTATGGGACGGCGGCATGTGGAAAGCATGCAAAGAATCCGAAGTGGTCATGGAAAAGCACTACAACAACGAATCAAGCCTTCATCATTGGGTGGCGCTCAATAAAATCGTGCCCTCGCGGAACTGCTTTTCGGACCTCAAAGGGATGAGTTCAGGCGATCTCATCTGTGTCCGGCCACAACAGTCGAGGTTCAGTCATATAGACTTGCCTATCAGAGAGCTCTTCAGTTTCAGGAAGAAAATGAGGATAGCTATCGAATATGACCCATCTTGGTGCGACTTTGAACCAAACGCCTCGGTTACGGATCTCATGTCGCAGAGCAATCCCAGGGGAGTGTTTTTGCTCATGTTAAAGCGCCTATTGACCTATCCAGGCTGTGGGAAGATTTATATGATCGACCGTAACCTGCGCCCTGATCAGGGGCCCTTTGTGTTGGGGTCACGGAGAGGCACAGAGCCTATGTATTATGTGGACTCCAGTGGGCTGCTCAAGGATGTTTACTTTGATGAACATGTGGCTAGAATAGTTTCAGGATCGGTAATTAATGACTACACCAGGCATCGATCAGCGCTGGCATTTATTTTGCAGCTTAACACGTTTTTTTTTTTGCTGTTTGGAGTCAAGAAATCCAACAAACGCAGCGGAATGGATGGGATGAGACTCATGAGAGTCGTGGTCAGAGGGAGGCAATGAGCTGGTGGCCCGGGAATGTGCCTCGTAGGTTGCAAGTTGTGGCCCCTGCTGAATGATGGCTGTGGCATTTAATTGGGAAACTCGGATTCTACTGTTGCAGTTGATAAACAAGTAGCAATAAACATGGACGTTTAAGCCCAAATAATTGCACGTGCTTTAGATGCGGGTGTTGAAGGAGTCAGGACAGGCTCACTCATCACCCACCTATCCTTAGAAGTCAGACAATCAACAGATTGGGAGCATAGATGTAACCGGATTACACAACTATCATGTTAAAGCCTACTTTACGTCTTCGTCATGGTCATTGCTGGTTAGTCAATCACTTACTTAATGGTGGGTTTTATACACTTGTGAATTGCCTACCCTAGAGACAAATGTCAACAGCCAAAAATTGGCAGAAGTCTAGCCATCTATCCTAATCCTGGAACCCTCTAATCAAAATTTATAGAATCACGAAAGACTGTGTGGGGGTATTGCAGAAACATGACTTGCGTTTGACAGCGAGAAAAAATCAAGTCGAAACTGGTGGCGCCATTTTATGCTCTGATCGGTAACAGACATGCTGCAACTTATCAGGTAAGAGCAATCAGATGTTTATGTTTATAGAGACCGGACCTCGGGTTTCTAAATAAGGCTATATTAACTGTAGAGTAATAATATCGACGATGGGCTTGAGTGGCGCCTTATAAGGTAGTCGGTAAAAGAAGCCTAATGGGGGCAATAGCCTGCTAACGGTCGTATTTGGCGAATAGGACAAACGGAAAAGTATTGCTTGGGCTTCTTGGTTGCCAAGGTCGTGGCGGTCTAGGTGGAGAATTATGCAAGTTTAATTTCTTACGCCTGTTACCCAATTGCCCAAGCCACGTTGACGCCGAATTGACTTGTGCTGTGCCTTTCGGCTCCTTCGGATGTGATCAAAAAAACTTCTCACCAGTTGCACGGATACGATATCTTTTTGGCAAAACAGAATTTTTAAAGCAATAGATCTCCACTCTCGAGCAGCCCAATTTAAAACAACGCTTAATGTTTCATTTCGAACGGATGGTACAGAGGTTGGTGTGGCAGAGTTGGGAAAAGGGGAAGGATGCAGAGACAAGTCTGGGATGGAAAATCCTATTGATGAAACAGAGACCCAAACTGTCAGCAGAAGTGCGTGGTATTAACTTATGACCTACTTCATCCCGGCTGCCGTTCTCTAAAATCTACGTACAGTGGAGCACAAGTGATAATTGCGTTGTTTGAAGGGCGCAGGCTCAGAATTACAGAGGAGGGGATTGTGAACCCGTCGACTATGTATGGGGGTAGCGGCTTGCTGGCTAGGGTGAATGGACGAAAAACAGATAGACAGATAGACAGACAAACAACGCACACTGGGAATATTGGCAACCATGGCTTGCCCGTGAGCCCGGACCGGACGCCGGACAGATGAAGCGAAAAGAGCCCTCTCCGAAAAGGCTCAGCGGAGCCATCACAAGTTCCGGGCGTTGTGGCTGTGACGTGGCGGCGGAGTGGCGTTGGAAGATTCACGGAGTCTCGGGTTGTGCAATGCAGGCCAATCACATAGGGTTTAGCCTGGTGCTGGCACTCGCCTGCTCCATTGCAGCCAATCTGCAGCCAATCTGCTGGGGGGACTTCGCAATCGGCAATTCTAAATTCCGCCATGCCGATGTGCAGTGGATGGCACAAGGCGTGCGCGTCGGTAGGGCTGAGATGGGATGCCATCAAGTGGTGCTTGGGAAACCCAAAAGCTCGTACAATACCTAGCCTCAAGGACGCTTGACAAGCGTGAAATGATCGGCCGTTTCTGCGAATGCACAAACACGCCCTCTGCGGAGTCCTCAGTGCCCATGCTCCAGTGTCTACAGCCAGACACTTCTATTCAACCTGTGGCGCCCGGACCCGCGCGTTTCAATGGTCGGACAGATACTCTGTTCTGTTCCTATCTGGATCCCCAGTGCACAATGAAGACCCATCTCGAAGAATGTGTGTAGGGAGCGGTCCATGCGGCTATCTGTGTGCCACGCAGATAATGGGGTCGCCATTCGCGAGTAGAAACGAATCCACCGAATGAGCGAGCCCATCGAAGACGCCAGCAAAAGCCAACCTTGGGCGGGGCAGAGAGGAGTTGCTTTACGAATCGACGCATTTCACTGGCTACTCGGTATTTGGTTATCACACCATGGCCTTTTCGCACAAGTCTGTCCCTCTAATAATTTATTGCAAGTCCATCAACAATTAGATGAATAATATCGCCCGCATTGGCGTCGTATCGCAGACGCGGCATCATCCGCCCCGCCCTCGCCCTTCAAGAGTCGGGAGCGCAAGCTGAGACAATAACAAAGTAGGTACACCAAGGCACGGTCGTATCAAAGGCTGGGCCCTGTGTAGATACATTGCATATGCGAACTTGCTGATTAGGGCCAGTTCGGCAGATTGGAATGTATCATGCATCTAGGTGTAAGATCTGTTCCGGCCCGTGCTCTCGGTGGCTCGGTGTAACAAGACCAACCAACCTTCGCAGCCCCCGTTTCCCGGAAGCGGCGGAGTTCAAAGGACGGGCCGCTGGTCAAACCCGGGCAGCTAGGATGCACATCCAATGTTGCTAGCAAGGTCGAGTGGTGGCGCGCGCGCGCGCGTTGCTGATTTTAATAATTGCAAGCAAAAAAAAAAAAAAAAACCCTGGGGACTTCGGGGGCAGCATCCGTGACCTAGCTGTTGTGATTTGATGATTTGAGATGACGGTATTTCTCCGCAGCACCCACGCGCATGCAGCCGAGCCACAAGGTTTTGAACTAGTCGATGGACTGGTCTAGGACTCCGGTTACCCTCCCTAGGTCACCCAATGCTCGTGTTTCGTCACAGAAATGAAGAATGAGAACTGATCCAGGGAGGACGAACCAGCGCCCGAGCATTCCGTACATAATGACACCCTCACCCTGCCAATCTGCTGGCTGCTTTCTCCTCCTGTTCCTCAATGCTTGAAGCCAACCCGGTAAATCACAATGGCAGCACACCCAGACGAGGGTTCCAAGGGCCAAGAAGGCACCTCAAGTCAACCTCCGCCTATTGACATGTCTGCTGTTACCGAACATGATGATGCTTACCGGGGCAGGTCTCCCACAGAGAAGAGCCCGCGCCAAAGTAATTCATTACACCATTCAAACGATGATTCAAGTGAGGATACTGAGGAATTGGAGCACACCAACACCTATGAAGCTTCCGAAAACATGATTGGGCAACAAGACAGGGCGGAACTGGTTCGAATCGCTACAGCTCTCTCCCGCCGGCGCTCTAGTGTCGCTGTCCAACAACATCCCAGCATTGCACTCGAGCCCATTGCCGAATATGATCCAGAGCTAGATCCGGAGCGTGGCGAATTCGACCTCAAGAAATGGCTACAGCGCTTTGTCAACCAGCTTCAGGAACAAGGCTTCGCGGAACGTACTACTGGAGTTTCCTTCCGTGATCTCGACGTGTATGGATCTGGCTCCGCGATTCAGATTCAGCAGACCGTCGGGTCTTTCCTCATGTCTCCCTTGAAATTGGGCGAGTTCTTCAGCTTCGGAAAGAAAGAACCCAAGCATATTCTTCATAGCTTTGACGGTCTTATGGATAGTGGGGAGTTGCTGATTGTCTTGGGGAGACCGGGATCAGGGTGCAGCACAATGCTCAAGACGATGTGTGGCGAGCTTCATGGTCTCAATCTCGGCGAAAGATCAAAAGTTCACTATAGCGGTATTCCTCTGCTCCAGATGCAGAAAGAGTTCAAGGGAGAGGCCATCTATAACCAAGAAGTAAGTCGCGCCTTGTACCATGTTCTCACACATCAAATAGTTAATTATCCAAAAGGAAAAAAGAGAAAAAATCCGTATGCTGACCACCAAACTCCCAGGTTGATAAGCACTTCCCTCATCTTACTGTTGGACAAACCTTGGAGTTTGCTGCGTCGGTTCGCACGCCATCTCATCGAATCCAGGGCATGTCTCGTGCCGAGTTTTGTCACTACATCGCTGCAGTCGTCATGGCGACTTTTGGTCTCAGCCATACGTACAACACGAAGGTTGGCAATGACTTTGTTCGCGGTGTTTCTGGAGGCGAACGAAAGCGTGTCAGTATTGCTGAGATGGTCTTGGCTGGATCGCCAGTTTCCGCATGGGATAATAGGTTTGTTTTAACGCCTTCCACTCATTATTAGCTTACGTTTGGCTAACACGAACCTAGCACTCGTGGTCTCGATTCGGCTACTGCGCTGAAGTTTGTCCAATCGTTGAGAATGGCTGCCGATCTTGGTCATTCGGCCCATGCTGTGGCTATATACCAGGCTAGTCAAGCTATCTACGACCTCTTCGATAAAGCCACTGTGCTGTATGAAGGCCGGCAGATCTACTTTGGCCCTGCTGGCCATGCCAAGCGCTATTTTGAGAAACAAGGTTGGTACTGTCCGCCTAGACAGACCACTGGTGATTTCCTCACCTCCATCACAAACCCCCAGGAGCGTCAAGCCATGGAGGGCATGGAAAACAAGGTCCCACGAACTCCCGAGGACTTTGAGCGTTACTGGCGACAGTCTATAGAGTACAAGGCTCTCGCCGAAGACCTTGATAAGCACGATCAAAAGTATACGGGAGACAACCAGGACGCGCACATCACTCACCTCCGCGAGCAAAAGAACTTTAGACAAGCGAAGCATGTTCGGCCCACATCGCCTTACACTATAAGCATCATGATGCAGATTAAACTCAACACCAAACGCGCCTACCAGCGCATGTGGAACAACATTTCTGCCGCCATGGCTTCGACAGTGGTACAAATTATCATGGCACTCATCATTGGTTCAGTCTTCTACGGTACTCCAAACACTACAGACGGTTTCTACGCTAGAGGTTCGGTCCTCTTTTTGGCTGTGTTGCTTAATGCTCTGACAGCCATTACGGAGATCAACAGTTTGTTTGACCAGCGGCCAATTGTGGAAAAGCACAAGTCTTATGCGTTTTACCATCCGGCAACAGAGGCTGCGGCAGGTATTGCAGCTGACATTCCCATCAAATTTGTCACAGCCTCGGTTTTCAACATTATTCTCTATTTCTTGGCTGGGCTGCGACGAGAACCTGCTCAGTTCTTCCTGTACTACTTGATCACCTACATGTCCATCTTTGTGATGAGCGCTGTATTCAGAACCATGGCCGCCGCCACCAAGACTGTGTCCCAGGCTATGGCTCTTGCTGGCGTGCTGGTTCTAGCTCTAGTCATATATACGGGCTTTGCAATCACTGTTCCGCAGATGCATCCGTGGTTTAGTTGGCTTCGATGGATCAACCCAATCTACTACGCCTTTGAGATTTTGGTAGCCAACGAATTCCATGGTCAAGACTTTCCCTGTGGAGCCAATGTCGTGCCGCCGTATTCTCCTCGAGTGGGTGATTCGTGGATCTGTGGAGTTACAGGAGCTGTGGCAGGCAGTTCAACCGTCAATGGTGATACTTTTATTGCTGCCAACTACGAATACTACTACTCCCATGTCTGGCGCAATCTCGGCATTCTCTTTGGTTTCCTGTTTTTCTTCATGATCGTTTACTTTGTCACTACGGAATTGAACTCGTCCACATCCAGCACCGCAGAGGCTCTTGTTTTCAAGCGAGGCCACGTTCCTGCGCATCTCTTGAAAGCAAATGAGAAGCCAAACAGCACAGAGAAGGACACAGCTGAAAAGGGTGTAAACGGACATGCCAAGGAAGGTGTTTCAGATGTCAAGGGTCTTGAGCCGCAAACCGACATTTTCACATGGAGGGACGTGGTTTACGATATTCACATCAAGGACGAAGAGCGGAGACTTCTCGACCACGTTTCGGGTTGGGTTAAGCCTGGTACGCTCACAGCTTTGATGGGTGTCAGCGGTGCTGGCAAAACCACATTGCTTGATGTTCTTGCTCAACGAACTAGTATGGGAGTCATCACAGGTGACATGCTTGTCAATGGAAAGCCCCTGGATCCTAGTTTTCAACGTAAGACGGGCTATGTCCAACAGCAAGGTATGTCTATTTCTATTCGTAAAACGCTCAGAGAGAAGTTGGAAACGCTGACATTGATACAGATCTGCATCTCGAAACGTCGACTGTTCGTGAAAGTTTGCGCTTCAGCGCCATCCTGCGCCAACCAAAATCTGTCAGCAAGGATGAAAAGTATGCATTCGTCGAAGAAGTCATCAAAATGCTCAACATGGAAGAGTTCGCCAACGCCGTCGTTGGTGTTCCCGGAGAAGGTCTCAACGTCGAGCAGCGAAAACTCCTGACCATCGGAGTCGAGCTGGCCGCCAAGCCAAAGCTCTTACTTTTCCTTGATGAGCCCACCAGTGGTCTTGACTCTCAGAGCTCTTGGGCTATTTGTGCTTTCCTGCGTAAGCTTGCGGACTCTGGACAAGCTATCCTGTGTACCGTGCATCAGCCCAGCGCCATTCTCTTCCAGTCCTTTGATCGCCTGTTGTTCCTTGCCAAGGGTGGTAAAACTGTGTACTTTGGCAACATTGGTGAAAACTCGACGACACTACTCGATTACTTCGAATCCAATGGGGCACGAAAATGCGGCGATGAGGAGAACCCAGCAGAGTTCATGTTGGAGGTAGTGAACTACGGTACTAATGCCCAAGGTCAAGATTGGCACTCTGTCTGGAAGGCTAGTCCCGAGTCCCAAGCTACTCAAGCTGAGATAGACCGTATTCACGCAAAGAGGCTGGCCGCTGGATCATCCTCCTCTGCTGAGGACCACGCTGCTCATTCTGAATTTGCAATGCCGTTGACGTCTCAAATGTGGGAAGTTACGTACCGAGTATTCCAGCAATACTGGCGAACACCAAGTTATGTGTTTGCCAAGTTTATGTTGGGAATTGCGGCAGGCCTCTTTATCGGATTTACGTTTTACGACGCTGATGGCTCACTGGCTGGTATGCAAAATGTCATCTTTTCCGTCTTCATGGTTACGACCATTTTCTCTACCGTTGTGCAGCAGGTAAGAAGGACTCTTCTCGGTTCTCATTAATTTTTAATTTTTTTGTGGAAACATGCTAACAATGATGATAATGATAGATTCAACCTTTGTTCATTACCCAAAGATCTCTGTATGAGGTTCGTGAGCGCCCTAGCAAGGCCTACTCGTGGAAAGCCTTTGTCTTGGCAAATATCATTGTGGAAATCCCGTACCAGATCATGACAGGTATTCTCATCTACGCTTGCTTCTACTACCCAGTCGTGGGAATTCAGAGCTCTGGTCGCCAGGTTCTGGTCTTGCTATTCGTCATACAGCTGTTCATCTATGCTAGCGCTTTCGCTCAGATGACAATTGCCGCCATGCCAGACGCACAGACGGCCTCAAGCATCGTCACGCTCCTCACCATCATGAGCACCATCTTCAGCGGTGTTTTACAGACACCAGATGCGCTCCCGGGATTCTGGATCTTCATGTATCGCGTGTCACCATTCACATACTGGATTGGCGGCATTGTTGCCACGGAACTTCACGAGCGGCCCGTGACGTGTGCCTCGAGTGAGACATCCATCTTTAACCCGCCCTCGGGCCAGACATGTGGCGAGTATCTGCAGCCGTTCCTGCAGCAGGCTCCGGGCCAACTGCAGAATCCCGCGGACACCGAGCAGTGCCGATACTGCTCCTTTACTAATGCGGATCAGTATCTCAGCCTGTCGAGGATTTACTGGAGCGAACGCTGGCGCAACTATGGCATTATGTGGGGGTACATTGCTTTCAACATTGGGATGGCAATCTTTGTCTACTACATGTTCCGAGTTAAGAAGTGGAATCGAGGCAATTTCCAATGGCCGTGGGCGAAGAAGGCTGGAAAGACAAAAGCCTGACCTAGGGGTCTGATGGTTGTTGTCAGGCAATATCTTGTTTTAATTTTTCGTTTTCCCAGTCTTTATAATAGTTCCTTTTGTAATTGTTGGAGGATTCCCTAAAATGGGAGAATACCATCCCATACACGGTGGTATGGTAATTATGACACACCGAGATGTTGAACATACTCTTTCAAAAATACTCTGTGCCAAACCATGCCGCCATGCGCATCTCGTCCTCTCCACACGTATAACGTGATATCTCCTGTGTTAAGCGCAATAGTAATAACTAGCGTTTGTTCGTTGGGCTAGTGTCACATCACGATTGTCGTGTGGCATTTCCCTCACGGTGGAGAGCGCGCGAAGCTCGGCTGTTGTAGGCCGGCGGGAGGGACCAGCCGGTTCTACTAACGCAAATTGTCGTGGCTCTGCCTCTAACATTGTGATTATGCATCCTAGATGAGATGCGTGAGTGACGGAAAGGAGGCGTTCATATAGTCAAAGTGACATTGTCAGGGAGGGGGGTGCCATTTGGCTCGTCAACGCCTTTCATGCTGGTCGCTGTACGCAGATACCGATCACATGTACGCGACTAGACAGTAAAGATTTTGTATTTGAGATGTACATATTGTAGTCCACTAATGATTGCTGGTAATGAGGCATTCGTATAATAAAGCACGTTCCGTGGGTCCTAAGCGGCATTTTGCCAAATCGGTTCGTACAGTTACATGCGCAAGCTGGCAGACCAAACATGCTTAATGGAGCTTTATTGAGTTGCCTCATATTCTGTCGTGGACCCGAAATTCTTTAGAAAATCTAAATAGCTGATCTGTACCGCTTGGCCTGGTCTTGATCTGGCCCAACTATGATAGCATCTACATCCTGAGCTTCAAGAGGGGAGATGTTCCTCATCAGGCCAAGTGCCACAATGGTGTGGAAGGGCTGAGGATGGAAGGTTCCAGTAGCCCACAACAGCTAGCCCTATGGCAGGATTTCTTTTGATTTTCCAATAGTGCTCCTGATTCACGTCAAGGGGTAGGGGTGGGGTTTGGTAGATCAGGTGTCAATTTCGGATGTCTACGTGCGCGGATTAAGGGCGTCATATTGAGTGGACAAAACAACGGCGATGCTAATAACTCACTTGAAGTTGGAAGCCCAGAGCATCGACACCGGCGGAGAAACCCGGTGGCGAAGGAAGCTCGAAAGCCTTTTGGAATTGCAGATAACTCAGCCCTGGTGTGGATGGACCACGGTCCAGAGGGGTAGTGTGGACCACAAATGATCATCCCAAGAGAGTGGGATTAAGCGCCACCGTCCCCTCTTCATCGTATTCTCGCTGGTGTCAATTCTACGTGGATAGGATAGCAAGGCAAGCGCCCGAGATCGAATGGGATACAAACGATCTCTTGACCCACACAGACCATGTAAGGTTGCATGTTGGCTGCCAAGCCAGTCCCAAAGAAGCTCCCACACGGAACACTTGAGACGTCCCTGCGCCGACGTACCACGTAGTGCAGTCTTCATATACTGAGTATTGTCTTGAATACATGAATAGGGGGGTTCAAAAAGCTGAAGTGCACGTGTACGTTGAACTTCAACCCCAGGATGTGCTCTATCATAAATCAACTCAAAGCCCATAGCCTTCACACTACCGATACAAGCATGAAAAGCGATAAAAGAGAGCCCCTTCCGTCAAGCCCGCCGTCAAAATCAAACCAAAAGAAAAAAGTGGAATCCGATTGGCGTGACGAGCCTGACCGTAAGCTGAGGAAACGCATTCAAAACCGCATCGCACAGAGAAGACATCGTACGTGTGCCGCCCCCCACTCTTGAGACCACTTTGGATCGTCAAGGGACAGACCGAAAGGAATAATATATGATTTCTAATTTATTTATAGGCGAAAAGGAAAAGGAAAAGAAAGTGCAAGCTAGGGTTACGTTTCAGACCTTCGAAGCATCCAGTACATCGAACTGCGGCTCCTGGAGCAAACTCGCCATCACCGCAGATGAAACTCCAGGATTACCATGGGGCGGTTTGAATCTTTCCTACATGATGATACAAGGCCAAAAGGCCGAGTCTCGTCTTGGTAACTACCTCCATGACCACTATTATCATCATCCAAGCCATCTTGGTCGAACAAGAGACGGAAATGCGCCCCAGTCAACAAGTACGTTGAGCAGTGACGGACAAGACCTGGCTTGCTGTCAAGTGAACGACTGTGGCAATACACAAGGGGGAGATGATCACGGGGATTGTAGTATAGGCAAGAATATTGTCATCACGGACGAGTTGGCGGCGTTGAAGATACCCTTAGGATGTTACAATGAGGAATAGTGGCAATGAGCGTTTTGTTAACGCTGGTAACATGAGATACGATAAGAATTTCTTTGAGCATATATAATAAGGTTGCTATGTTTAGGATGAATGATTTCGCATATGTTAGCTCGACCCCACAATACGTAACATGATACACCGTTTTATGATGATAGTTAAACAGGGGAATATCTATAAAGTCTCTGGAGGACTATTCCATATTTCAAAAAAAGCCACTTCATATCACACGCAGGATTTCTAGTCTCTTCCCACACTAGTGCTGTGAAGAATTGTCCCAGGAATATCCATTCCCATTCTGGGTTTCCAATCCATACCCCTTGCCCCAATTCCTATTCTTCAATGTCATATAAACGTCACCAGCGCCGTAATCGTTCTCGCCCTCAAAATATTGCGTTTCATTGGATTGTGGCGGCCAGTTATTCTCTTTGTATTCGCTGCCGAGAATGACAGAAGGTGCTTCGGGTGGTAAAGCGGTTGTAAACATCGAATCGAGACCCCCAAACTGTTGAAACTTCTCGCTGGGGACCAAGTTTTCCGATAGGCTCTGTTCCGTTACATGCATTCCTGTATCCATCTTGTTTGAAAAGTAACATCCGGGAGTCGCAAGACCATCCTCAAAATTGACAGAGGCAGGAGAGGTGGTCGTTGAAATGCCATTATAGTCTCCCACATTCAGTAGTAGTGAGTTGCTCGGAACCGGAGGAAGGTAGCCTTGAGAGAGCTGATGAGCTTGCTCTCTTGCGTTAGGGAAAGATTGTTCAAAGAGTCTTTCAACAATATCGTTCCAGTGGGATTGTTCATTCTGTTTGGATAAAAGTTCGGACATGATCATTTGCTGCTGTAGATCGGACTCTCCTCCTGAAATGAGCACAGGGGGTACTGGCCCTGGTTCATGACCATATCTCTTGATTGCCAGCGCGTAATCGTCTTCCTCCTCGTACATTTCGTCATTTACAACAATAGACTCAGTTATGTGAAAAAGTTTTCCGGTTCGCCTTTTGTGGATTTGACTCGCCATGTGAGCAGACCGGACTCTAGCCTCGATGCTCCGGTCTGTTCTCCTGGAAGCGGCGATATACGCCCGCTCCTTGTTCTCATCGGGGGTACGCTATACATATTGTCAGAGCTTTCGAATAAAAATTATCTTTTTTTTGGTAATTTTTTAGGGAAACAATGAAGAAACTTGAATAGTGTTTGTTCACATGGGCTGGGGTTGGAAGTTGGATTCCGGGAGCTGTATGAAAAACACTCCTTCGATCAGTGTATCATACCTGGTGTTTGGTATTCGTGGGCCGCATGCCTGCAATTGATTCTATGACGTTAGAGAAAGAGAGTAGGTTGGTGTCAAGGACGCCGCCAACTTGCAAAACGGGGCGAATGATAGAATCATCGACTTGAATCACCTGGCTGTTTTCTTGACTTTCCTGCCAGTATACACGAGGCTTGTATCGCAGTCGGTATCATGAAGATGGGTTCCAACTCCCTTGCTCGAGCCTAGATTAGACTAGCTGGCGCCAGGGGTGTTGGATGTTCTCTCAAAGGGGCAATGCCTCGGCTTCGATACGAGCGATTTGCCATAAGACGAGCTGATCGGCCTAGTGGTTGGGTAGACACATCTATCGTCCCTCGCCGTTAATCAACGGCCTAATACGGCGCATAATTTACCGAGTGACATGGAGATGGAGAGCTTGATTCTGTACAGACCGGAGTATGAATCGAATCCCTACGGGCGCAGTAGCTACTCGTACCTGTATGGATGCTTGTACTACGGCAACTTCCGTTGTCAAACCAGAAAGGGTCACACTTTGCAAGCATCCAAGGAGTGACAATACGCTAGCCTTTGCACGCCTGACATGCCTGTCATGTATAAACGCTCGAATTCCCCCTCAATGCTACCCATCTGTGAGTCGTCGGGCCGAGGCGATTGAAGAACTGACAATACCCCCCCTCCCTTCCTCGCTCCCCAGGTGCCGACCTCCACACCATCAACGTCTCTGGCCGAACGGGGCTTGAAGTACATGCCAATCTGCACCGTTGCAGCCAATAGATGGAAGGCCCAGACTTTGCAACCTGGTCCCCATTACATCAGGGATGTCTTTGAGACAGCAGTAGGTTGATGCGGAGGAAACCGCTAACGCCATTTCCTTAGCCGCATCTCTGACAGCGAGCGTTCACCTCTCGGACTTGGATACAGGGGAAAGTAAAAGGCACGGGTGTAACTGCTAATGGTTAGTCGCTTCCAGGCCGGTATTGGAGAAGAAGCAAAAGGACTTGACAGTTGGTCGTAATGACCTCTTCAGTGTCAACAAAAGCATGACACCCATAGGCTCTTGGTGCATTGCGGCTCACTCTCACCCAAGCTACACAACGGAGTTTGGCTTCATGCGGATTTGCCAAATATGAGTTGGGGCATTTGGTAATTCATTACTACTGACGCCGGAATGAGCAACGAGTGAGCCTCAGTGAGGCACATAATCTGCCACCTACGATGACGAGCAAGAGACATCTATTCTACATCTGGAACTGAACCAATCCAGCAATTGGATTTATAATCTCATTACTATCACATAGACTCCTTCAATTTGGCTACTTTGGCATATTCTCCCCATATTATATTCGGCGTTATGGCTGACTGTGTCCTATATGGGACGCCAGACGATGGCAAGGTTGCCTACCTGACCTTGAACCGACCTAAGCAGTTTAATGCCATTGACAGATTCATGCCGCAGGCCATCCGTGATGCTGTCAAGAAAGCCAACGAAGATCCCCGAGTACATTGCATTGTGATCAGAGGAGCCGGGCTTGGGTTCTGTGGTGGCTACGACCTCGGGCTCTATGCTGAACAGGCAGAGCGAGGAGAGACATTTGGTAGCCAAGACGTCAGTAAGGGATATGATCCACTTGTGGACTACTCCTGGATGAGAGAGAACACAGCCTGCTTCTCTGAGCTGTTCCATAGCGCAAAGCCTACCATTGCCCAGGTACATGGCGCCGCTGTCGCTGGAGGGAGTGATATTGCCTTGTCTTGCGACCTTGTGATCATGGCTGAGGACGCGCGTATTGGATATCCGCCAACACGTGTGTGGGGATGCCCAACAACCGCCATGTGGGCGGTTCGTGTGGGTGTGGAAAAAGCCAAGAGACTTCTCTTCACTGGGGATTTGATCAGCGGCAAAGAAGCTGCCGCCATGGGTCTCATCTTGGAGGCTGTGCCAGCATCTCAGCTTAACGAAACAGTCCGTCTTCTCACGGAACGGATCAAGACCGTCCCAATAAACCAGAATTGGATGAACAAGCAGGTCATCAACAGCCTTGTTGAAGGCCAGATAGATGCCGCTCAAAGGTTAGCCACGGTATTTGACGGAATCACGCGCAATTCTCCCGAAGGAGTTGCCTTTCAAGTCCTTGCACGGAGTAAGGGTTTCAAGGCTGCCATTGCTGAGAGAGATGAACCAGGACGCACGAGCGACTACATGAGGGTGTGGAGGAGTGTATTGTAATTAATCTATGTGTATAATAAGTTTATGTGTTTGTGTCATTCACAATCCGGACTATCACGTTAATTACGAACTATAACGGCATTTCCTGTTTGACGAGTTGGTGCAAAGCGACAAAAGCTCTGTTTGCGAGGGTTCAGGAATCCAGAACTGTTCCTGTAAGGCTGCGAGTACTGGTCACATTCCAGAATAGTTGATACCATTTGAATAAGCTGCCAGCTCTGTCTAGGCGGGGCGCGAATGACACATAGCGCATATGAAAGGGGCGTTACCTGTCACAATTTGCCGTGAACCAAAAGATATGCTACTTGACCGTTAGGCTGGGGAGTGAAATGCCAAATCAGCATGGCTTGGACCGAAGCCGAGGTGGCTTTTCCATGAATCTTGTCTATCAAAATGCCAGCCAGGTTGGGTGTCGCCCTTGGCTTCTATGAAAGCAGTTTTAGAATCAGATAGAACGTACTAATAAGCAAGACTACACGTCAAGTGATCGTCAAGTGGCTCTGGAAAGCAGAATTGAATGAAAACGGTAATTAAATGAAGTGAATCTTGACTTCAAACAGCATACTTCATTTAAATGCACTCAATTTCTTCCTAGGCGTTTGGGGACACAATCCTCATCCAATCTCTATTAGTTCCGGTACTCGGATTATAAATCTAAACTAGCTGCTACTCTAGGAGACGAGCGAGTGTGACCAAGAAATCCAGCTTGAGGAGTTCAAATGCCGACGCCCCCCTTCAGCCTGTTTAGCAGCCATATTAGAGTAGTCAATGAAAGACAGGGGTACTGGTCTGACGAGTTCATGTATTATGGTTGCCAAAAGATGGCCTAACCTGGTCGAGATCAGTGGCCAGCTCAGCGTCACCTAGTTAATCTATTACCGAGGCTCTCCCAATCAACGGTTTCAAGGAAAAGTTAGTTAAGCTTCTAGTCAAGGCCACAAACCCACTCTTTGGTAACCAATAGATTTTCTCCGTGCAAGTTAACCAATGGTCATCGACCACTTTGTGGCCACAAATTAGGGGGGTGTGGGCAGAAGAGTAAGTGGTAGCAACCACTCTCGGGCTTTAGTTCCGGGTTGATCCCCCTTGGCAGCCTCCTCGCCACGTTCAACTAGCGAAGATCAAAACTTGGCGCGGAGAGATCCTGTCGTCTTCAAGCAAGGCTAACACTAACGGCTAGAATTATGAAAGAGGCTGCGGGTTTGGTCTTGTGGTCAATGCAGCGGTTGCATCTCAGCTGCCTTTGGGGATCCTTTATCCGCCTTGAATGCATGTTTGTCATGGCTGGTTATGCGCACCCATAAAGAATTGTGCCAAACCGTTATCGCAGAAACTCTACTCACTTTGTGTACATGAACATTATTGGGATTTAATTGCAATAAACACACAAGTCTCGTAGTAGGGGGTGTTTTCGTCCCAAATGGCCATGTTGCGAAGAATATTTCGCACGTACCTCTCACAAATGATTATCATTGCAAATGGCAATATCTACTCTGATAGTCAGGTTCCAACCTCTTGTTAGATTAAATTATACCTATTGTCAAGCATTCGTCAAGACAGGCTACCTATCCCTCCCGAGGGCGGCTTGCGGAGCAAATGATCCCAAGGTTTGGATTTCTAAGCAGAAGGCCACTCTTTGTCCAATGTCAAGAATGCCGAGGCTGCTAAGTTCATAACAAGGATTATACTAGAGAAGTCAAATCAGATTCATCAGATAGGCTTCTTGCACTGGAAATGCTTCTCATGTGTGGCGCTTGTGTTGGGGGCCGCTCTAACTACCTGCATGTACATTGAAACGTGGAAGTAGAACGCGGATGTGTCAGTCGTACCAAAAGCAATTTATTGTTTTCTTCACACGCTAGGTAATACTTTGGCACACCAGCCGATATGAACCGTCGATCGTGGCCAAGACTCATGTCGCCCACCCATCGAGGGCGCATTTAACTCTCCTCTTTTCTCTGTCGATGGGGCCACTCTGAAGTTCCGTTACAATAAAAAAAGAAGCGAAGTTTCAATGTGAAAGTCTTTTTGTCCAGGTTGATGGCAAACATCAAACTGTTTGCAGAAGAAGGCTTCGCTTCGGCGGCAAAAGAAACACTAGCTTCATCAACATCATGTGCGGGATTGAGGTTTTGGGACGGTTTGACCGTCTCTGCCATTAGCCTCAGAGATATGGTAACGGCAATTCGTAAATGGGCTATATCTAGAGGTAAATTCATCCCACAGCTACCTACCACCTTGGTGAGTTCCGCATTCCGCTTCCCATTTCCATGCGAACTCCGCCGCTAACCTATATACATGTATGAAGCGTATTGGTGCTCTGAGATAATTTTCAAAATACACAAGTACCTCATTAAGATGGACAGCACATTTCCAAGGAAACAATCATTTCAGCGTACTGAAAACCCGGGGGTTGGGGCGTGTGAGCAAATACCACAAACCGGTGATATGCAAGGCGTTGTTTGTGTCCACATCGCGCGACAGGCCAAGCATGCTTAATGCTGAATGCGGTAAATTACCGAGACCATCTGAGCAAAGTCCAATTGCCATAACAATGGCATGCTGGCTTGAGCGCCAAAGGGCGTCATGGTCGCAACATTGAGACCAGTTCATGCGCTGCGTCAACTGATGCAAACCGGCACCAACAACTAACCCTGCCATCGTCAAACGTGTCGGTGTGCCAAGCCCCCCCTTTGAACAAGGAACGTGCCGATGCGCAGAATGAAAGACACCGACAGCCATCAAGCTATCGAAAGCGAATAGATGGACTAGACAACGTCTGGTGTGGTGGCGGAGCGGGCTTCTGTCGCCCTCCGCTAAAATCGGATGTGGTCCGCAATGAATCTATACCGAGATAGGTCAAGTGCCTGCGTTTCTGGGCACAGGGCTGAGCCCAAAGGTCGAAACCCGCCAAGTGTGTAATAGCTGAATCGAATGAAAAAGACACTCTTGACCCGTAAGAAACCGCTGACAGGGGACTTGAAAAGGGGACCTTGACAACGCGTAAGCTAAGGTAGGCAGAGCTGGGCAGGGATTGGCAAGCTGTCTGTCGATGTTGATGTCTGGGTTATGACTCTTTTGGATGTTAGTGTTGTGCATGTGTTTCCGAATAGGTGTCAGTGTTGATGAAAGCTTGAATTTGCGCTGATCACGCATCCAAGATACTGAAGGCAGGTCCAGGCCAAGCAGATTACAGAAAGAAGGGCATACACCTCGGAAGATTTCCGTATGGAGAATTTTATGTCTTCTTCGTAGACTCTTGTCACTATTCCCTTTCCAATGACAAAGTCGTGTAGGCCATCTTCATGACACAAGCATATACGAAGGACTGCATACTTTTGTTGTGGCTATTGAGCTGCTAACCTATCTTATGCATTGTTATCTAGCATTTTGACTCACCTTGTCAAGTACTCGACGAAGAGTCTTAGCATCAGACACGCAAGGTGTTTTTGTATAGGGACTAGATTTAGATACTCTGCATTTTGGGCTACATATATATATATATATTACACAAAGACAACATGTTTCTCGTCAGCCAAAAAAAAACGATTGAATCTATTCATTTCTAGGCAACTGAACCCCAATTGGCTTCACCCAGCCGATTCGTCCTATTGCCATTTTCTTGCGGAACCTCATATGGGGTCTGCATCGCATCCACTGACTTTTCCCAAATTCCCTTGCGTTGGGATGCTTTTTTGTCCGGATAGCTCTCATCTGGCCCACGCCCGTACCACTCAACTTGCCTGAGTATCTTATTGAGACGGATGTTGAAACCAATAAGGGGCACATTGGTTGGAGATAGCCCAACAGGAGCCATGCGTGTAACACTAATTTTGAGAGAACAGCTGGCGTCGATATATAGTCGATTTTGCAGTTCCACCCCCAACCAAGTGCTGGAGGCGAGAGGTATGAATGAACAGTAATGACGATGGCATTGGGGTTTTATGTGTTGAATCTTATTGATCGTAGTTGAATCTCCAGCTGGTCTAATCTGTAGAGTTTCCAATATGGAAGAGCCACAGCAACGTCATTGTCGGTCGCTGGTCTCCCAGCAAGACACATACAATGCGGCCCCAGCATCGATATCTGGCTCAATCAACGACTGTCCTCTGAAGATCCAGCGTTGCAGTGATCCGCGAATCTCATCAAATGTAAACTCAAAATTTGTCCCAAACACGATAACATGGTTGTTGGGTTTTGAGAGTCAAAGAGAGGGTGCTGGTTTTGGCTTGCAACGGTTGCTCAAGTTGGGAGGAACTTCTTACACAGTTAGGGAGCGGAAACTCAAACCAACAAACTTCGTAGTCAGCTGCAACTCAAGCAGTCTTCTATTGAAGAGTTGATGATATCGTGAAGTACAGGTCTTGTTCACCTGTGGTATTGAGATCCAGAAACCTTTGTATACCCAAAACTTCCACGTCGGTACTTACCTATTGCCATAGGCTGTGACAGTATACGTGAGCTTGAGGGCGCTGAGATTCGCGAAAGTGTATCTGTTCTTCGTATAAAGTTTGCCGTGATAAATTTGAAAATAATACGGGCTGCTTGATCGCTTCAAACTCAAACAAGCCAGGTATATTCGCAAAGGATAACGGGCTTCTCGGAAGTGCCATTATCGACACTTGCCTGTTCAGAAAGCTGAATGAGACGCTCTGCTTATGAGTTCATGGTAACTGTACATGTCTGCTATCTTGGCTTCTTCGTAACTTTCGTAGTAAATAGGTCGGCTCAAGTCGAGGTTTGATGTGATTATACATAGCCTTGTGATTAGTTCCATAAGATACTCCATTTGTCAGACTGTAGATGATTACACTAGATTATCTCGGCATAAAGGCCTCTGCTCAATCAAAATACGAGGCTTCCCGCGATAGATTGTCGGAGATGTATATTGCAGCATGGAAATGTAAACTTTCTCCTTTCATCATAATCTCACCCCTCGGGAATATTATGAAGACGCTCCACAACATCGTAGAACCCATGACATCCCATATCCGCTTCGTCCATGACCCAGGGGCAGAGTTCATCGCACAGATCTAAAACCTTGGTATTGTTGGGTTGGTGAGAGTAACCTAAAGCATTAAAGTTGTTTTGCTCCCTGAGAATGAGATCCTTCAAAGCAGAATCCATAGGCACAACACGGCCGTGTAAAGGATGATGCTCATGGCGGTTAACGCCACAGAAAGAATGGGATTGCCAGTCACACGAAATAGGCCGCTGGAAATCTCGACGTTGATGATGATGATGATGATGGTGGTGGTGGTAGTTTTATAATCTACAGCGCAGAGGCTACAAATCCCGTTGGGGCAACAGGTTATGCCAAGCTAGCTACAGTATTGGTATTCTCTGAATAAATAACTTTAGCCTCGGCTACCTGTTCCTTCATTCTTATGCCCCTTCTTCTATCTAGATAACATTTAATCACTACAAGAGCCTAAGATATCAAGCAGAGCTCCCACCAGCAGGAGACTCTACACAGCGACCGAGGAGTCTTCCTCTTACTACACAGGGCGACCTTGAAATAGCAGTGTTAAGATCTTCAAAACCAGAAGAAAAAAAAAAGGCCAACTCTCTAAAATCCCTCTTCTTCGCTGCCTATTAGAGATCACAAGTCCCAACAGGCCGTTTTCCCTCTCTTGTTAGCAGCCGCTAGCGTGAGAGAAAGATTTTTACAAGAGAGAGTTGTTGGTATCCTCGGCTTTGCGGAAACCTATCCGCTGCTGGGTGGTGTATGTTGCAGCCGATTGAGAGCTTAGAGTGAATTTGACCAGGTACATATAAGGGGTTTCGGCCGTCCACTTCTTTGGATTTAAGACTGGTAGCGTGAGTTTTATCGTGGCGTTGCCAGGACCAGTATCAGTCTCTGATGATCCAATAAGAGCACCACCGTTGGCTTCGAGATCGAAGAGCGACATCTTGATGTTGGCTCTTGATTTCTTCAAGACTGTCACCTCTGAAAATAATACAGCGTTCCTGGATTGTGCATCTAGGTCGGTTTGAATGGACCAGTCCTCAATTCTGAAATGACGGGGGAATGATATCAAGTGGACATCTTTAAAAATACCTAGAAGTTTATCATTAGCATCTTAACTCAAATAGGTTGTAATCGTTGAACTTGCCGGAAAGCCGCCACTGGTCCTGATCTTCAATATCGGTTCCATCACACCATTGGTAGACTTTTACGAATAATTCATTTGTGCTATCACGATTCACATACTCGCTAATGTCAAATTCGGAAGGGTTTCCAGATCCTTGGGCATAGCCCACTAATGCTCCGTTGACATAAACGTGATAGGCGCTATTTACACCTTCGAATCGCAATCTCAGCTGTGAATCTTGTGGCCAGTCCGATGCTGGTTGAAACAACCGGCGATAGACGCCTGTTGGATTCTCCGTTGACACATCGGGTGGGCAAACGGGATTGGGAGACTGCGTGTTGGTTAGGCCTGGCTTCCCATAACCCTGAGGTTGCCAATGGCCTGGAACTGTCGCCGACTTCCACTCGATATCTTTGGATTGAGCAGCATCTGGGGCTCCGGCAGCCGTCGAGGCTAAATGAAAATCCCAAGTGCCATTGAGAAGTATGGCGGTCTCTGGGATGTGATAAGAGCGTGGTGGGAGGCAGTTTCTGCGGAAGACTGCTTCGTTGCAATAGTCTGGACGAGACTCGTGCTCGCTTGGGGAGAGCCCACTGGGACGCAGAAGAATCCTTTCAACTGCGCCAGACACTGCTTTGCCAGAATTGCAAAATGACCTGGTCTGTGTGCTCTGCATGATGGCGATAATGTGAAAGTGGCTCAACCCTGAAACGGATAGTCCGCTGGCATCGATTGGCGTAGATGTTCAACTTCAGAGAGGTTAATCAGTTGCAATTTTTCCGTACACTTTCGAGGATTTGCAGCTATCAAATAATTGAGATGTAAGGTCAAGGTTTAGGTGGGCTAGATATGTGGCATTGCACTGCTTTTCTCGGTGTACAAAAACGCGCCACGGGATTGGGCCTCTCGGACCACACGTAATAACCAGGTTGTGCTACCACATTAAACTACCACATCAATAATAAGTCGCCAGCGGCATTCATCAAAGTCGGCGAAAAGGCCTTTCAAACATCGGCGAAACTCCCAAGTACCGCTAACTAGGCAACGACAAAAACATGGGTGGCACTAAATTCTCGCCGAAGGAGTAGAAGGATGGTGGGAACCAACGGGATCGACGGTATGGATGTAACAGAAAAAGGGAATATCCCCGGAACCGCTGTAACAAGGACTTAGTAAGGGCCATGGAGTCGAGCGGATTTAACAAGATGGCGAATGGACTACATTTGCCCACCAGTTTCAAAGTCAGGATTGCAACCCTGCTCCGAGCTGCACACGGCCACATCAAGATGTCCGGGGGAGCAGCGCTAATGCAACGGGCTAACGCCAGTGACCCCCAACCCATGATGATGTATTAGGGATCCATCCCAATATGATACAGGATCTGCACCGTTAATACGACGGTGTAGGTTGATGGGGACAGCAAGCAGAGTTGGCCTGGCTGTATGTATCATGTATGGATGATCAACAGCATCCGCAACCACCGACCGCCTCGTAGCCTCGCTAAGTGGCTGCCTAATTGTTTTTCTTTTTTTTTCTTTTTCCTTTCTCTTCAAACACCTTGCCCTGTCCAATGAAAAAGAAGGGCTTCTGTTCTAGAAGGGCGGAGCCAAGGTCTCATAGAGGACCGTAATTAACACGTGACTCTATCAATCTAGCCGCAACGTTTGTCTTTGTTCAGCCCCGTCTCCACAATTGAGAGATGCGCGGCACTGCTTACCGAATCCGATGCGTCGGCATTTATGCGATCGTGTTAGGTTGGCTTGGGCTTAGCCTAGCTCTCCCGCACTCTTTAAAAACGATCTTCCCTTTCTTGGTCTCCGAGTAATAATCAATGTAATAATTACTCCGTCCATTGTCTGCATCGCATTTGCCCATTTGGGCTGGGCTCGGAGCCTTTCCCCCCGTTTCTTACGCTCATCGCTTACCGGGAGTCCGCCGTTTATTCCCACGTTGGGCCGGCCGGCCCACCCCACCTTTTGCGATCAATGACGCAAACGAACCAGCCGAGGCCGGGATTAACTTAACCGGACACGCTTGGCTGGGGCTTGGCAGTGAAATAGATTAAACCTTTGCCAGCCACACTTTGGGCTTTTGTTTTTGTTTTTGTTTTGCCGGGCAATTAATTATTTAAAAATAACAAAATATTAGTCGATTGGAACCAACTCTCAAGAACCCCAAATCCTGTGCATCATCAGCGAGGGCAGGGCAACTGCATTCTCGGACGGATCATCCGCTCTCAACTGCATCGTGTCTTTTGCCTCAGATCAATCAGGCTTTCTTAAAGGCATGGCCGCCAAATATTGTTGGATGATGAAAAGGCCGAGGTTACCATCAATCGAATGGAGGTGAATGTAGCCTCGGTCGCCCTGGCGAGCGCAGTGGTAGAGCAAAACCCAAATCTGACAAGTAGCAACATGCTGCAATGATGTGACATCATGTGTATATGAACGGCTTTAGTAAGTCTGTGAAAATCATTGATAGTCCTGGCGCGTGAAGCATGGTGAGCTTCAACTCTTTCAATCATAATCTTTAAACCGAAGGAGACATCTATTCTACTCCAACATTGCCAATTCGTGTCACATATTACGTTTCTAGTTTGAATACTAGGCTGCATATAGGTTAGAGTGGCACCTTACATGCTCAACCAAAGGCTAACAATGAAGCTAAACAGACAGCTCCTTGATGGGCGCCATCGACGCCATGCTTACCTATCAGCAAAGCTTTGGGCTCCACTACTGGCATCGTTTGCATGATCTATAACGTCAGTCAGGTTACAGCTTTTCCAGTTTGCAGCCTGTTAGCTGATAAGATATGGTCGTCGACTCTGCATCGCCGTGGGATGCTTCATTGTGCTGAATGGAACCGCCCTGCGAACATCTGCCAACTAGCTTGGTCGCTTCATAGGCGGAAGATTTATCCTTGGCTTCGGCGCATCAGGTGAGATTATATGGAGTTTTGACATGCGCATTGGCCCAATTGCCTCCGCTGCCGGGCCTGCATATGTTGTTGAACTTGCTTATCTGGCATACCGAAGGTTCATGGCTATAATTAGTATGGTAACCTTCATACCTCCTAAACTCAATTCATGAAGCCAAACTACCTAAAAATGAGTTTAGATAACCATTTGTGGTGGGTGGGAACTATTTTGTCAGAATGATCTTCATATAAATCCAACATGTAAGTATCGAAGAGTCCATTGTCATTAAAAATTGCCCAAAAAATCCTATTTAATGCTAACGCACACAGACATGTTCAAAATTCTTGGGCCTGGAGGATTCCCACTGTCATCCAGGGCGGCATTCCCTGTCTCGTCATGTTATGCATCATGTTCCTATCTAAATCTCATCGATGGCTCATCTTCCACGACCGACCGGAAGAGGCTCCTGCCATTCTATCCAAATACCACAGCGATGATGACCCCAATGCGCCAGTCGTTCAATTACAATACCATGAGACGATGGAAGATAATGCTTAACGAAAGACGACAACCCCTGGTGGGACTACTGTGAGCTGTTCGACGCCGAGGCGGCGCGCTAGGTCATCGCAATGACCCTTATCAGTCTGTACTCAACACAGAATGTTACAACTACGGATTCTGGGATCTAATTCTCAAATAGGTCAATGTTCTGGAAACAATATCGTGAGCTACTTTAACTGAGATGATCAAGCAAGCCGGTATAACCAACACCAACACGCAACTATTTTTGAATGCAATCAACTCGATTACCCGATTTTCTCCGTGGTTACTGCTATCATCGGCGCATCGCTCCTTGAAAAGATTGGTCGTCGAAATTTTAAGCTTATCGGCTTAGCCGGGGCCCTGGTACCATACATACTACTCACAGCGTTCACGGCATCATCAGAACAGACACCAAATCTCTCATACGGTGTTATTGTGTCCATCCACACCTTTGGCATCTTTTTTCGCCTGGGGCTTTACTCCACTCCAGACTCTCTATCCTGTTGAATATCTTGAGAACCGAACCCGGGCCCGTGGTTCCGCTCTTTCGTGTCTCTTCCTCAATGTGGCCATCATAGTCAACACATATGGCATCTCGGTTGGGATGGAGAACACTGGCTGGAAGCTTTACATTGTCTATATCGGTTGGATTTTTGTCAAGATTGTTGTCTTTTATCGATTCTTTGTGCGGACTGCAGGCAAGACGCTCGAAGAGTTGAGAGCTGTGTTTGAGGCACCAAATCCTCGCAAGGAGTCGACGAGACGGACAAAGCTTGCTCTTGATGGGTGCGGCAACGTTTCAGAGATACATAAACTCAGCGGGGATCCTTCGGTATAAAAATACTACGCTCAGGGCTCGATCTGAGTGTGAGTACATCATTTGCTTCAGTTAAAGTGCTCATGTCGGTTTAAAATTGTAAATGTTCCTCTTCACGTAAAGCCTTCTAATCCTTTGAAAGTCTTATCAATTGATGTTGAGGCGCCAGCATGTTTCATTGTTTTAACATTCAATTATTGAAGAGCTATTTGCCGTTCTTCAGCTTCAAAGATGGTGCCAGGGGGTATTTAAATGGTAGTTATGGGCTTTAACTAGTATGACATTCTGGTGAGACATGATTTCTACTAAGTGAGTTGTGGTAAAACAAGCTGCGGCAAAAAAAAAAAAATTAAAAGGAGAGTATGAGCATCAAATGATGTACATAAGATGCATTTAATATTTAATTCACGATACTTTGGAGACGGAATAGCTGATGCCTAATTATAGGTGCAAAACGTCGATGCCTAATTGCCTGGATTGAGGTATAAAAACACATTTCAACACCCTCAGGCTTCCACAGTCTCATGGCCATGAGGTGTATATCTTTACAACTGGAGCTTTGTTGAATCTTTTAGCAATGCTGTAATATCGTCACAGTGACTTTTTTTGTGATCAATCTTCTTACCGTCATTATCCAACTAAACGGATACTCTGTCACAATAATACACAGAAGCACCCGCCCGTTACCACCGCTTATTGAACATGGATCAAAAACAGCCGTCCATGTCTTTACAAGACTTGCTCGCTGAACCCAAGGGCAAAATGGAATACCTCCCCGGACAGGCATTTCTGCTCCATGTCTTTTGGGAGGCGCCAAGCATCACAGCTGCGGAGAAAGTGCTCGGAGCTCTCAAAAGGTGCGCAGAAGCAACTCATCGCGACACGCCATGCGTTCCGACATACTACTTTCGCGTCTCCTCTCTCGACGCGAGCCTGGCTACAGATAAACCCGTAACCGTCGGTCAACACCAGCAATTGCAGGAGGCGCGACAGAAACTAAAGGTCGGCGTGCCTCGCCCTGCTATTGAGGCGGACCTGGTGCGCAGAGGAATTGATACTTGGTTGCTTGATGCAGACGAGGATACGCCATTGCCTGACTCCTTGCAGAGCCAGCCAGTCATTATCGAGTTTACTGAACTCTATCTCGATAGGCGATCCTTTTTTGAACACGCTGGATCTAAGGATTATCTCAGTGCCTATGGTGAAATCATGGTTCCCGGACTTCTCAACTGTCAGATCACCATTCGCATGGGAACACCAACCGAAGATCTGGTAGAGCAGATACTAGTTCCCATGCTGAAAGAAAAGGTCGAGCCTGTTCCAGCAGGTTGCGTGCTATGGCAACCACCAAAGGCTAATGCCAAAGACTCGGCACTTTTATCCATTGATATCGCTGGAACAGCAGATGAGATTGCGCAGATGCTACCATCAACATTACGTGAAGAATGCACAACTTGCATCGCGTTCGCTCATCCCATGCGCCTGGGTGCGGTTCGTGTGTTGTGCGTATTTTCAACACTCCCCAAGGCACATACGCTTGCCGGGCTCTCAGCTCTCTCATTGATGGGTATTGAAGTCCATTGTGACGAGGTTCATTGCCCAAAGATGGCTGAGATGCTACGGCTAGCATCACTGGATGGAAATTGTGTGGTGAATGGTATACAGGCTGGTTATGTGCTTCATGAAAAGGCATTTGGGGTTGCTGCTGAGTGATAGATGGTGAAGGAGAATCATGCCTGTGATATTTAAATTCCAATCGATAACTGATCACGGGATCATAAGAGCACAGAGAACGATAGCGATCGGTCGAACAATTCAAATAGAATCAGAGTCGAGATTTGCAACTCAAGACATAGTCTTTACCTATATCCATAGCTGAAGCCAACAACTTCTTGTTGAGCCTGGCTTCAAAGTTCGCAAGTATTCTTAGCAAGCTTGCCATTTGTTGACAAGTATGTCCCGCTGTAAGCTGGCCCACGGCTTTTCCTTTCAGCTCGAGGTCTTCTGAATACCATATAACATTGTGGTACAGCCATGATATTGTTTGCGGAAAGTGTTTTGAAAATTTCAGCAAGTGGGTATGGCTCTTATTGATCTTAATACCATGGAAATTCTAGTTCTTTATTAGGACACTAGTCGCTCTACTTGCGAAGCCATTTTGCCTTGCCACGTTACATGGACTGCCAATCCACAACAAATATGACACACGAGTCATACACAGTTGTAGCCCACGTAGCCCATACCCTCTCAAGAAGCGACAAAGACATACATCAATCTAATGGTTTCGGCCTTGCGAGTCATTTAGGGAAACCATTTGACACAAACATTGCCTGCTATTTATCGTGTTTATCCATCGTGGTTTCTCATACACCAAGAATGTCTGCCGTAAAACGTCTGCTCGAGTCATTTTACCACCCTGGCGCCTCGTCTGACGCTACTATGGAGAACTATCCCCATATATTGCAGTGTCATACCAGTAATGTCGGTGGTGGAGATGAAATGGGGATAATTGTAGAGTGGCGGATCCATAGCCGAAGGTGAAAGAATAATGCAAGCCAAGAAGCTAGGAATGTAAGTCATTTATATATGCTTAACATGTAAATACTATAAGTATTAATCCATATCCCCCACTATTCCGCCCAAGACATCGCATCCTTTCAGCATCGTCAGTTTTCTCAACAACGCCACATGCTCCTTGCATCTGCACCCCTCGAACTTGATCTACAAGACCCGAACAAGCCAGGCCCCAAAGTTGTCCATCGTCATTGAAAACCATGCACTTCCTCACTGCTATCGCCACTATGGCGGCGATGTCGACTACCGTCACCGCAATCACAAGACCCAAGGCAAACGAGTACAAGGACAGCAACTGGTAAGCAGATGACGCGGTAGCCACCTCTGCATACAACGAAAGAAAAATAAAAATAGTACTCTAACACGAATCAAAAAACAAAAACTTCAATTATGGACATGTGGGCATCGGTATAAAGGATGTGACTATGGACGATACAACCAATTCCGTCTATTTGACTGGTGGCACAGGAAGGGACTTCGAGGCATGGTCGGACAAGTACACGAATGGTGGCGCATGTGTAGGCGTGAACTACGGCTGGATTCGTGACGGTTGTATTGACCTGAACAATCACATTCCAGGGAAGAGGATTCGGTGCGTCAAAAACTATACTGTCTAGTAAAGGGCGTGAATACGGCGTGTTGAGATGTATATTTTGAGATACAAACTGTACATGGTCTTTGTATATAACACGACGATATATAAAATGACGTCTTTTTTTCCTTTTCACACTTGTTATAACGTAATCATTGATCTAGAGCAGTGAAACGATCAATCTATACATCTTGTTGTTGAGACTTACCCTGTACCGCAAGTGTTGATAGTCGACTGCAACAGGTAGTTCAATTCATGTGTCCATCCGAGTAGCAAACATCTGTTTGGGCCATGATCGCCAGGATATGTGACTAGAGTTTATCTACATGATGATTAATAGCACAATAGCCGCGCAATAATGCACCACGCCCTTGGAACAATAACCATGACTACTTTAGTTGACATTAGAAAAGGTTCCACGAAACACGTTAGATTGAGGAGAAATCGTCATTCTTAGAAATTAATGTGTGACAAAGCCTAGGCCGTTGTATCATATCCCATTTGTTTACTTCAATAACGATAATTTGCTAGCTGTGGTAGTTTGTTGTTGTATCCGACATGATGTTCTCACTCACTCTCATCATAGAGAATCCGATTTTATTGAAAGAATTAAACAACAAAGACATGAAGGCCAGTTCGCCCTACAATTAGAGCTTCCACCCACCACCCCGCGTATGATGACTTCGTAATAAAAGTGGTGATCATCAAGGGCGTCTAGTTCAGCCCTTCCAAGCGCCACCCCCTCATACCCCCCCATCCCCCTGACGATTTAACCCACCTGGGCAGGTAAGAAGAAAAAGCACCGACGTCCGTATCGTACATTGGTGGTCTCGGTGTCCTGACAATGCCCGCTCTCCTTGCCGCTCCGCATGCCAAATGGCCGGCACCACACCCCGTTTCCGTCGCATTATCGAAAAAAAGATCCCTTCCCTCCCACGTGTGAGGCTAACTGAACAGGGTTATGGGGAATGCGGAGGAGATGTCGTCCGACAAGTCTAGCCGTTGCCACTCAATTACGAATTTCTGGGTGGGTGGATCGCGTAAACAACAGATAAATATGCATATAACTAGTCGGGCCGAGCTTCACAGCCTTCTTCACTCAAAATCAACTCAGACCTTTGTTGAACATTAAGACCACAACACTGAACTTTTACAAATAATCTAGTTACTATTGAGACATCGCGACATCAAGGGCGCCGTATACTTTCTGCTGCCAAACCAACTCATCAGCCAGCTATGTCGTCCCCTACTCCATGCAAGTCAAAAGACAAAAGCACAATCGACAAAAAGTCCAAAAAGTCCAAACGGATCCCTGTGCCGCTCGATCCAGAAGATGATTGGAGAAAGATTGAAGATCCCAAGCTCAAGAAAAGAATTCAGAACCGGCTGGCACAAAGAAGCTATCGTAGGTGGCCCATTCCCTTTTTTTTCTTCCCTCGTCTTTACTGAGAATAGGCATATCTTGAAAGTGTAACAAACTAATACGAAGCTTTTACAGGCCGTCGAATGAAGCTGCGGAGTGTTGAGGATGGGATCAGGTCAACAGAGAGGCAGCATGTTCCATTCGAGAGTGATGAGATGACGCATATAAGCTACACGCTTGTCCCATTGCCTCGTTGTGGGAACTGCATGATCGATCAAAACCCACATCACACCACACAAGAGAAACTCCGTATCTCAAGTCCAGTACTGACGCACAACCCCGAGCAACGCGCGGGGAGTTGCGGTGCTGCTGGCAGCCAGAGTTCAGATCAAACCGGAAGGAGTGAAAAGCCCACAGCATCGCAAGACATGGAAAATCATACATTGTTCTATGATTCCCCCTTTTCTGTTACACTACAGCCTTGCGTTATATTAGGAAGCCTAGACAGCTTATGGGGCGACGACCAATTCCTACATGACACCCCAAACCAGACGCTCAACTACGATTCCCTCCACTACTGGCGATTACAGTCACAGGCTCTCACCCGAGACTACAAGTCTTTTGCAACTCCATCATCACAAAGCAGCAGCTTGAGTGGGGAAGAAGACCTGCCCATGCTGGACGGGCCCGAACTGCACTATTCTTCTCTACACAGTCTCAGCACACACCGCGATGCGAATGTGGCCCCAACGCAAATGTCTAGGATAGACTCAAGGCAGGATGAGGCTGAAGCTAGTTTCCGTGATTGGATACCGCCACACACCGCCTCTGCGACTTATCCAATATTTGAGAGTCAGCGGGACCTTGGACATACAGCACTATCAGATTTAGCACATCGCGGGGCTGAAAGCTCTGGGCTTACAGGCATTGGGCTTGGGAGTCAGGGGCAGCACTTTCCGAGTTGCCCTGAGTTGCAAAGTAGCGTATTTGAGCCTTTGGTTTCATGTATCTGTACATAGATGATAAATGAAGCAACATTACTTAACACTGCTTATTGCTTGTATGCTGCTTGGAAGAATCGTCGTCCTGTGTGGCTATCTAGAACATTGACCATATGGATTTTCATTAAATGGATCACGTCATCTACAATTCACGACCTAAACAGACAAGTTGGGGAAACTCATGATACCTGTTTAAAAACATTCCAACTACCGGTGTAGCCGTTGTCCCCACTCTCCCTCCACAACCTTCTCCAATCACCACAACATTGGGCGAGTCTGCTTGACACTGAATATGGGGGTAGCCCCTGCCTGCCACGTGTGGCCTGCGCGAGAGCCGACGCTTGCTGAGACAAGTTGGGGCGGCGATAGCCGGTGGACACACACCTGACTAAACCGCATTCGCTCGCTGGCCTAGTGGCATTATGCGGTACTGTTGTATGCACGAGTGCACCAATCATGCCTTATTGTTCTGCGTCTAACCCTGACTGCCTTGGGCTGGCGATGGGCGTAGCATCGCGAGATGGGTCTGAATCGGGCCACTTTGGAAGGCCATCATGGAAGGGCCATATCTTATGTTGGGTGCGGCATTGCTTTGCAGGAAGAAATCGGGGTGCAATGTCGACCTGTCGTGGCGCCGCTCAGGTCTCATCAGGTCCATGACGCTTTCCATGCATTGCATCTACACTACGTGTATGTACGAAGTAATACCAAACCGGTTTGTAATTACTCACATGCCGCAGATCTGCGCTGAACAGAGCACCGGTAAGGCTCCCCCCTCCCAAGAAACCGCGGTCAGTAGGCCCGCTATGCTGGACACGAATTGCTTATCTTGGAAACTGGCGTTTCTGTTTTACAACCCATACCGGGGGGCCAATCTCAGTTTGCCAGGGGTGAAGGCGCTTCAGAGCACACACCAACCGGAATGTGCCGTAGGATGGAAGGCCAGACAGGCAGGGTGGTGCGCAGATCTTCCATCAGCCTGGTAGTAGTTGAAGGGGTGCAATGCCGATCAGGGCGCACGTGGGCGTATGGGGGCGGATGCAATTGGCGTTTGGCATTGCTGGGGGGGGGGCCTAATGTTCAGATATTGTGGTTGGTGAGTTGCTGTGATTGTACACATCAAGGTCGTCGTGTATACAACGATCATGAATCTAACCGACGGGTGTTGAAGGTCTCAGTCGGGCCGCCAGTATCCCAAACCCTCGGGAGTACCGTGCGTTGAATTACATTCATCTTAATACGATTGAAGGCAAGGGGGATTTCGATTGGAACGGTAATACATGTTCAAGATGCGCCGGAGGTCACAGCGATCGCGGGATGGCCTGGACCTTTCTTGATGGTCCAGATGGCCTCATCACCGTGTCTTCATCTACACATATTCTATGAGTGTGTTGGAAAGGGGAACGCACAATCTGACTTAATGGCAGCTCGCTCTCCCCGGGCCGCTGTTCCGTTAAAGTCCAGTCATGACCATTACCAAGAAAGTAGCATTGGGCATAAGAATCAGGTCAGACTAAGAGGGCCAAGCTTTACGGAATGGGTCTCCCATCAGCACGTTAAAAGTTCCCGCCGGGAGTCGGGGGCAATGAGGACCGACAAGATGAGACAGACATGATGTTTGTGGGCGATTACCAACCCCGATGTGACAACTAACAGCAGCTACTGACAGGCGCTAACAGTTATCAGGCAATACAGAGAGAACGCATAGGCACTGTAGTCTGGACGATTCCATGCTGTCAAGTGCATGGCGCTTAGATAAATCACACACCGCCGTGGGCAATGCAGGAGAATCGGGCACGCCGGCAACCTCCATGAACGCAGACGAGGACCCTGATCAGCCCTGCCAGCACGTACCCACAGGCACATCTGACTTCCAAACTATCATCTACGGTTACTGGGGTTAGCCTGAGAACGGGTGCCGGGACCTTCTACAAGCCGACGACATCACACAGCCGCAGCCGCAGCCGCATTCGCAGCGGACCCCAAATATGAAGCCTCAGACAACCTTGTATGGAAATCCTAAAACTACCACCATCCACGTAGTTGACGATTTGATATTTTTGTGATTTGCTGTTTTAATCTTTCCAAGTATGTGACCCTAGCTCAGAGAATATTTAATCGGGATAAACGAAAAAGAAATGACAGTGTTGAAACAATCTGGGTTCCCTAATACACCCCCCCCCAAGCGGCAGCTCAGAGTCGTGACGTCATTGACTTATACTGGCGTCTGCCCTACAGAGCCTGGGTTGGTCCAGGTCGACGTAGCGAGGAACCCAGCCTCTGCCCCAACAAGTAGCTGAAAGCAGACACTTGATCGATGAGAACTCGCGTCCGTCTCACCCTGGACGTTAGACAAGGGAGAACAAGACGAAAGGTCCATGATGTGGCCGTGGATAGCCAGGAACTTTGCAATCCACACACATCGACGGGCAAAACCAGACGCCTTGGCCATCCGGCAGGTTGGTCGTCGTCCTGTCCGTCATATCAGTACCAACGTAACTCGGATGATAACCCCAGCCGCAAGGCAAAACAGGCGTCTACAACAGGAACCTCCGTGACTCGATTCCAAATGCCGCGGGTGGATCGTCGGCCGCCTCTTCATATCTGGGTAGAGTTTGAAGTCAGGCTGAGGCGTTAGCCCAACAAACGGGCGGGTGTCCTGTCGACCGCCGTCCATGCACTGGTCGCACTCACTGAGGTTGCTCTGGGGCGTTGCATTCAAGGCCGTTTAGGGGAGCTGGAGCAGGCGCTGCAGGTAAGGTAGGTACTAACTAATAACCAATAGACGTTAGTGGGTGGTGCGGGTGGAGGTTACAGCAGCCTTGAGCGCCTACACCTTGTTGGCCTGGGCGCAGTTAGTGCCCTACCTCTCCCGCTCTAGCGGGCATTGAAGGCCCGCACGGGCAGGTTCAGCGGAAGTCGGGTGGCTGCTGCAGTTGGTAGGGTGCTGTAACTTCAGAGGGCTACAGTGACTACTGGGGACAGACTACTATGGATGGACAGTGAGTGGGTTCAGGGGACGCCCTTTGAGAGCCGCCGCCTATTCCATTGAGAAATCGATTCGAGGTGACAACACACCACCACACGCCTCACCACGCACCATGTCCCAAATCACACACCACACACACATGCACAAGCGTTTGCAGGCCAAAGTGTCGATTGAGGCCCACAAACTGCCGTAGCGGCGAGGAGAACGTGGCAGGTGAACATTGCCACTGAGCCGCATCTTCCCTCCCCGATGTAATCGCCGTGCGGTCCCCACCATAGCGTGGTTGACATATCCGCAGGACAAGTGTCTCGACGGCTTCTTGAGTTTGCTTACCTAGCTGCCTGTCTGTCAAGCGTCACTGGCCGCTGCGAGCGTAGAGCATCAGCCAGTTCAAATCTTTTGATTCATTCGCCCTGGGCTAGCCTGCTGCCCTTGCCTTACATCGAACGGGGTGGCCATCATCGTCGGTAAAGGGGTGACACGACCTTGAGATCACAGTCTGATATAATGCAGCCCAGGTGCCGGTCTTTCGAATCAAAGCCGGAAAAAACTCGCCATCTGCAGCCCTTTTATCGTCGTTACAACTAGTTTCCATCAACATGTTTGGAATTCTAAGGGTAAACCCCCAGCCTGCGTCCGACCTCGCCAACGATTCAAAGCTGGTGGCCTCGGCTGCTCGAGGACGGCGCAATATACGGCATCTCTCTTGCGAACAGTGCAGAGCACGCAAAGTAAGCGCCCCTTTCCAGTTCCCACCCTGTCTATATGCGTCACCATATCACATGTCACATCGTTTGCATCAGGTACCCATACTAACATATTCTCTCAAGATAAGATGCAGCGGTGACCGTGCAGGCTGCGAAAGATGCGCAAAGCTGCTAGTCAAATGTCGCTATCCAAGTCAAGACACACGCCGACGGACACGTACCACTCCCGAAGTCGAGGCCAAACCCCAAGAGCCTGCAGCCGATGTTGAGCAAGACACACGTTCAGAATATACAGACGACCTCAATATTGATCCTTCTCTGGCGGCATACACTGATGTCGACAGCCTCGCCGAAGCGACGAAGGATTCATTGTACGATCCTTCACTGAGCCCCATTCATTCCGACGTTCTGTTTAGCCAGACCCTTCAAGGCCAGCATTGTGTGCCTTCAAATCACAAGCATGCGGCAGACCAAGTTGTTGAGCCAATCTCTACACTAGATTCCATAGTTGTGAACACTTCGAGAGCTGCGAACAGTTATAAGATAACTTCAAAACGGCCCGGAGGCTTCGCGAGGCATGACACGAGGGAAAAAAGCTGTGAGTAAAACCACTCTTGTCTTTATGCTTATTTTCAGTCTATTCTAACACTTCTCTACAAAATAGGCTCAGATGACGACATCGCATCTTCCTCAGCGGGCCATACAGACTATATTAGTTGGCCAACGCCTTTGACAGGCTTCTTAGCTGAAACAAGAAGCAATAAGGCGGGCAATGCAGGATTGAAATTTCAGGAGACCTCCATGATATCTAGCGCTTGGAGTAATCCCAGTCCTACAGACAACGTTCCGGAGCCAGAGTGCTGGGACTCATATACGTGGGATCAACACCAGTATCACGCCAGCACAAACCTAAATGGTTTAAAAAACGACAATCCTCATAGCAGGATATTCCGAACCAATAGCCCACAGTGTCCAGAGTTATCAACACCGAGTATGTCAAACACCGGACAGGAGGAGTTGCCCCTTACACCCGACTTTGCGGCACTATTCCCGTCAAAACCAATGGAACCATGTCAGTGCCTCAGCAGCACGACTTTGTTGTTAGAGCAACTGGCAGGTCTTGGTGCCACCTCAAAAACCGGCTCCATGGGAACTCTGTTGGGCGTTCTCCGTGTTGCACTTTCTCGTGGTGAAGCCTCACTGGACTGCAACCATTGCACAAATCGGCCCGAGATCCATACAATCCTCGCCGTTGCTTTCCAATACATGGGTGTCACGTACGAGCAAATAGTCCAGAGCTATTCCAAAAGAATAGAACAAGAGACAAAGCCGAGAAGAAGAACCCGTGCCCAGCAGCTCTCGGCTGTTTCTTCTTCTTCGTCTTCTTCTGGAGCGGCATGGCCGCCCGCTAGAACTGCAGCAGAAGAAACTAAACATCCGCAGTGGCAAGCGGACGCTACCGAAGATGTATTAGAATATAGCAAAATGGCAATGGAGAGTGGGGTTGATATCAACGCCCATATGCAAGGGTTTGGGGGAATGGTTTGGGATCAGATTTCGAGGTTTTCAGACTGCCTCACCAGGTTATGGCTACGAGCACGGGGTGGGGAGACGCAATTGGCCATTATTACGGAAGTGGACAAGAGAACCAAACTTGTAAAGCTTATTCTGCAAAACTCACTCGCAGATGCTGGCTAGATCAAGTCTGACAGTATCAAAGCATTAAAGCATTAAAGCATTAAATTAAACTAGCCTAGAATTTATAGATAGGGAATGAACAATCACAACGTTTAACGAACTCTGGTTGTCGAGTTTTCGTTTAAATCTCCTACTCATGAGGCAGCCAGCCCAAGTAATCAACTCTACACTGACTGTATTATCGGGCAGATATTTAAAGCCGCCGATCTGAACCTTGAGGATTTCCCACTTTTCTGTATGGTGTTTTCGGCCGACTGTGGGTTCTTACATTTCTAGTCCCAAGGAGGGTAGAGGTAGGGGGCTCGGCCGGCCGGCTCCCGCACAGACAAAATATCTAGCTTTTAAGTGCCTCAGACGGTCTCTTTAGCCTCCTTTAGCTGGCTAACTAACTCCTACTAGTTCCCCTTTGATGGCACGCACTGACGAGATGTCGGGACCTTATAGGGCCAAACGCTGTTCTCAGCCTTGTGCGGAGGGTCCTTTTTGGGAGTGCTTATCCATCTGAAGGGAACTATGGAGTATTCTTTTCCCTTTTTTGCCACTGATGATTCTGTCTTCGGTGCAATGTCGGCCTAGACTGTCCCGTTTCTAGGGTTTTTGAGCAAGTATATTGGTAATCATGTTGTTCTGGGAAGACAACGGATAGGGTAAAACACACATCCTTGAAAAGATATGGGGCCGTCGGTTGTGTGTGGATAGCGTTCATCATGTATTTCAAATCGTAGCGAAGATTGTACAGGCGTTTCGACTTGGCTATCAACATGAGGAGTCCCGACTTGAGCAAGATACAGTACCGTCTCTAAGCTAAGAGTGAGACTTGCATTAACTATTCTCTCACAGCAATCGAAATCTTGCGTTTCCGGGACTATCTGCATCGGTTAATTCATCATACAAATAGAACTAGTAAACACTCCCCAGCTGACCCAAGGGGCAATCTTGCATGTACAGGATGCCGTCTCTTTCCACTAGATATTAACTCAAGAATGTGCTTCTGAGGGAGTTCTATATTCACAAGAGCTAGCAATATCATCGATTGCTTGTGTTGGTGCTGCGGACGTCTCAATCTGTGTGTGTGGGGAGAGAGAAAACACAGGTATGTATGGGTGTGTGAGAGAAAGTGCTGCGCCAAGCCAGCCATCTTGGTTACGGAGTACTCTCTCTAAGGAATCAGAATGCCCCCGTGTTGCATATTTACACACCCAATAACCCCTGTGTATGCTCCACATGTATCTAGAAAGTGTAATTAGGCTCCCTTGCTCTATATCCATGTCCTCCATGGCTATTTCCAGGTAGTGCAAAAGCAAGGAGGGCGTGTACTTTGAGGAATGAAGACAGGAGTGACATGTACCCGAACTCATGCTATTGTGGATGCCTGCCATCAATATTTGGAGCTTTTCTGGAGCATTTTGCTTGATGTAGCTTTTTATACGTGAATTAAGCGGGTGTTTAGGGGGCGTCCACAACAACAATAAATGCCAGCAGAGACGATGGATAAGCCGCAGCCCTAGGGACAGACATGTCACTTTCGATTAGAAATCCAATAAAGGATGTTAATATATCTGAATAGTCCGAGTGAATCAACTAGAGTGTAGAATTTCACAATTGCATCGCTGGCCAGCGGCAAAAGAAGGGGGCAATGTCCACCAACCTAGACCAAGGCTTTTCCGCTCAAGTCAAGGAACAAATAGTAAATACATGATGAGAAAAGCCTCCGAGACTATATAATGTCTTGGAAGATTTTAGTGCTAGGCTCGTTAATCACGGCGCTGAAAACAGGCTTTTTCGCTATGGCAGCCCCCCCCCCCCCCCCCTTTCCCCCTCTCTCGAGGTATCTAGCAAGCCCCTGTCATTTAACTCACATGTCCAAACAGAGTGGTATACGTACTGTTTACAGAATCTATCCTAATATTTGTAACGGCTCCATGTGACCCATCTGCATTTTGTCAAAAGTATGCAGGGACGCCGTCACCTTTGTGCAGGTCATATGATGTGGAATATCATGCGGGTGTGCCTTGGAACGACGAGGTTGGGCCGTTTGGTGTGTTTGGGTAGTGATGATAGTAGCATGCACATCGCTTCAAAGACTCTTAAGCTGTGACTTGTATGAGGTAGGTGGTAGACGCTGTACAGAGTACTCAATTTGCAGCAAAGGCAACATCACGAGCTTTTGGTATGGACCAGGCAGCCTAGGTGATACTACCACATTTCCGGGGCTTTTCTTGCGCCAACCTGCATCAACGCTATCATCTCAGCTTGCAGATTAACAGTGCTTCCTGGTTGCTCGACGCGCCACTTCACCCTCATCACTTCCGTTGAGACCGTTCGTGGAGGGAATATGGATCACAATTAGCCTCCTTTGCTCACTGGGCTCTACCATGCGCACGCACGCAGGGGTCACCGTAAATTCCACACACCTCATTAACAGGCTATCAACCTGGTGCTGGGGCTTTCAAAAGAAAAGAAGAGCGGAACAAGACAATATCGCAGTTGCCAACGGGGATGGTGACCAGCAGCGGCGCACTACTGCACGGGCAGCCTAGCTTTACCAACTCACACCCCCACCCCCTTTTTACTACCCAACAACGCAATTCCATCTTCAGCCGAAGCGGTGTCCAATTACTTAGCGAATCATTCTGTTGGGACATTCGTCTCCATTCAGTCAGCTAGTAGGGCTGCCAGGCACACATTCGGTAATGCCGGGAAGGCCAGGGGGAGGTTGGCATGAGCAGGAAATATACGTGGGTTTATCCAAGCACAGCCAGGGACAAGATTTCAACAAACTCTTCTATGTTACTTCTAGACCATACCAATAGACTTTATTGAAACCTCGCTTCGGCGTGGAGCTTCTGGAATGAACAGGGGTTGAAAAATATAGGTCGGATTGGATGAAGAGAACAGGCAAAGGTCTTGATCAAGTTATGAACAAGATTTCAAAGTTTTCATTTAAATGCTCAATCCAATGGTAATATTTAGTGTTCCTTTCGAATGATTGATACGTGTAGAGATAAAAAAAAAAGGGCAGGTATTCAAATTCTACTAGTACAAAGAGGAATATTGTCTCTGTCGTGACACAATGGTTTTTCTTGGAAAATATTTCTAACTGTCCAAAACTTATTCTATCTGAGAATGAACACACAAATTACATGGTAATGATCTAAATATGCACTTGAAAATAGAAAAGCATTCTCTAATTGTTACTTCAATGTCATGTACCCTGCAAGTTTCTAAACGCTGATCTTCTCACGTCATCGCTGATGCCAGCATCACGGTCGGCTGAGTGTCTATCCTGCAGTTTAAGATCCTTGCTGTATTGCTTGATGGGTCAGTAACTGTTGGAGCACTTACTTTAGCTTTTTAATACACAAGGATGCAAGTAACACGAGTGACGAGACCATGTTATACACATCAAACGAATACTCTTAGCTCAATTCCACAAGAGTGTTGCCATAGCTTCGGGTGCATGGAGTTCCATAAATGTGTCTGTTTTTTGAACTTGTGATGGTATTTATCTACTATGAAAATAAAGTATAAATTACATGGCTCTCGTTTTCGTTACTACACATAGTCCTCCCAATTGCACGCACTTTCAAATGCAACGCTCTACCTGAAGACGTCATTAATAGTGCCAGTGCTGCCACAGCCCTTGGACGATGTGGATCTATGGTTGGGATCGCTCTCCCAGTTGATAGTGCCATCGGCCGACTTCTTGATGAACTTGTACTCAAAGATTGTCTCAGCTGGGATCTTCACGGTGACACTCCAGACTGGGTTCTCTGTAGTGTACTTGGAAGCGTCCAAGACAATGCCATCAGCAGGAGTCCAGTTCTTCAGCTCAGTGATAGAGCCCACGAGGATGATAGTCTCGCCAGGAACGGTAGTAACGCGGACATTGAAGGTCATGGTGGCATCGCATGATGGGGCGGCCTCGCAGACTGCTGGTACTTTGTTGGCGGTGGACTCGCCCCATGATGGGCCAACAACACCAGCGCGACGGTCGGTCGCGCCGATGAAAGAAGCGTAGGACCAGGTAAGGTGGACGGCGGATAGCGGTACTCCGGTGTTTCGGTCAAACTGCTCGGCTAATGCGCCGTCAGCTGGGGTGTAAGTCTTGGAGACGGTAATGAAGTCATCGGCGTAGGTAGAGACGGCCTTGATGATGGACCCGAAGGTCTTGGAGCTCTTGCTGTAGGTGCCAACGGCGGAGTTTGGCAGAAGATCCTTGAAGAAGGGGAGCGAGACATCGGTGATGGTAATGGCACCTTGATAGTTCCACTGGTGAATGGCAGAGTACAGCTGCTCAGCCGCGGCATGGGTAGACAAGTACCAAGGGTTTCCGTTAAAGTAAACATCCTCGGAGTAGCGACCGACGGCAGCAGCTTTTCCGGGGCCCCGGTTCTTGTTGATAGTATAGATGGAGCGGAAAGAGTCGACAACGGCCTTGTGATTCAAAAGGGCCTTTGCAGAGCAAGGCTGGAAGGTGGAGTCGGTGCACTTGGACTTGGGGTCGAAAGTGTGGATGGAGGAGAGGATGGAGTTTGCGTCCTTGCCGGTGCGGCCCTCCTTGACGTTGATGTTGGAGTCGATGAAGCCATCAGCCCAGAACCTTTGCATGAAGCACAGCACACGTGGGATGTTGACGGCACAGTCAGGGCAAGGCTTGTTCAGAGTCTTTGCCAACGCAGCTCCTTCGACGAGGGCACGGTGCGTCGCGGAAAGAGTGAAGAAAGAAGAGCCGTTGACCTCTTCCCAGAGATCGAAGCCGGTGCGGTTCCAGTAGCGCACGGTGTAGCTGAGATCCTTGGCAATGATGGGCCACACGCGGTTGACGGCCTCGGCACGGCCTCCGTTGGCGATGAGCCAGTTGGAGTAGAGGACGAGAGCGGTGGCTCGCAGCGGAGGACCGTCGCGTTGAGGCCGGCCCCAAGGACCGGTAAACTCGGTAAGGTCGACGTGGAACTTGGGCTCGCCTAGGCCACCTGCATCGGGGCTGCCGGACGGGTTCGAGACAGTCTGGAGCTTGGCCTGCGCGGTGATGTAGTCCTCAATCTTGGGCCGGAGGGACTTGTCGCCGTGGATGAAGCTCTCGACGAGGACCTTTAACGTCAAGGCCGCGTCTCGCGTCCAGGTGAAGTAATCTAGGAAAAGTAAGTTAGTAAAGGCATTGCTGAAAAGTAAACCATTGAAACGTAAAACAAACTCACAATCTGGGTCGGCTCGCGACGGACTGGCGATAACCACGCCCGGTGCGGCGCCGGGGGCTCTGGCTCCACCGCCACCGATGTTAGCGAGAACGCCCTTGAAGGAAACGTCCCTCTGCTTCTTGACAAAGGCGTTGACTGCGGCGCATTCGGGTGTTGGGCCAGCGATAACGGCATCCTGCCACAGGGCAGCGATAGCCAGGCTTTGGACAAGTTTCTTGAGCATCATGATGGGCAGAAGGAATGTCTGTCCTCGAGTAAAACTGTGATTGAAGTCTGAACTCTGGAGGTTCTTAGAAAAGCTAACACGACGCGCCCTTTGGCCCTTTTTAAACCTGGAGCTGAGGCACGGTCAAGGTCGTCTTACGGACGGGGTGTCAGTTCCTACGGCATCATGGTGGTCAAGAACCCGGGGCGCGGGTCCAGAGCTAAGCTTTCGGTGGCTTGGAGAGCGCTAAGGCAATGCTGCTGGCCCGGAAATCATGCCGGTGGATGATTCTTCTTCTTCTCCAGACGCTCCTCGTTGGATTGGGAGTGTTGTGCCGTGCCAAGGTGGGACGTCTTGGGCAGCTCCTCACATGGGGCTTAATTCTTAGCTGGGGGGGATGGCTGTCGGCCCTTTCCAGCCAGTGGGCCCACTCAGATAGTTACGATGCCAGTGGTGGTGTATCCTGTGGGGTAGGTACTATGTCTTCGGTATTAGGCTTGAGAATGATGGAAGTTGGAAGATGGATGATGGATGATTTGTCGCTAAAGAGGTCAATGTGGGTGTGGGCAGCCACAGCATGGCCGGCGCCAGTCAGCCACAAATTTGCCCGTTTGCATCTATTTCCAGGCACCTTGGCTGCTGTGTCTACGCCTACCGAGCGCCTCCATCATCGGGCCTTTTTAGGCCGGAGCACCACCATCTAACAACTAGCACTCCATCCAGCACGGCCGCCTTGTGGGAGGAAACTCTCTCACCTGAGTGAAGTGGATGAAGCGTGGATATCCGTAGTAATTATGACTGTGACTGACAGCCAAATAGAAAAACAAACAGACACACACACACACACACACAGCCCAATGCCGGTGGCCCACCTCCGGTGTACCCCGTAATATTGGATGATGTTGAATGATGGTGTGGATGGTGCGTTTCTATCCGAGGTGCCGAGCAAAAAGGGTATTATATTGTATGCCCACCATTCCTGTTTTGGCTGTGGGCAAGGGCAATTGAGCCGAGATACTGGCGACGCTGGTCTGTGAATTCTGTGATGGAAGGTTAGTGTCGGACCGACGAGCTGAATTGCTTGAAGGGCCGCTTTTTTGAGTCGTCGCTGACAGCTGGGAAACCTGGGGGGGCAATTATTATGCGTCTGGGGTAGCCCGATGGCAGAAAGAAGCAATTCCCCGTCGTTGGACATGATGATTACCTATTATTATCATTTTTATTACCTACGCCGTAGTATTTGTTCATGTGTCGGTATGTCTTTACAGACTCGCTACTGGACCACTTTGTCCTGATCCGGTAATTACGAACAACAATCGCCCGCATCGTCGGCATCTCTCCTCTATTACCTAGTAAGAAGACGCCCATCTTCCACACAAGTCATTCACCTACCTCACCTTCTCCTTCACGGGTCTTGGCCGTACAGCCTGGCCCACAGCGACCGCAGCTGTGGCCGCACAAGTTCCAATGCCCAGGGATCCGCCTTCTGAGCAGTACCGAGCTTTTGGCCGAACAAAAGAATGGATGGCTCGTCTAGGCAAGATTGGCCGCCGTGGCATCATACATGCGTCTTTTTATTTTATTTTATTTCAACTTACATACAACTATGTATGCTGTCTAGCCTATCCTCTCCACAATACGATTTTACAAGGACAAGGTATGAAGGTCCATAACATTGAAGGTGAGCAGCTTGACAGGTGCTGCCGAGGCACATGATTCAAGCATCTGGGGGTGATGGTGCACGTGACCTCTATAATCCAAGATCTAATGTCGCATCCGTAGACCCTTGTCGGTGAAGTTGTGAGACCTTGCACCATCTAGTTTAAGGTCATCATAATTTCTCACTATCGGCCCAACCCCATAGGTGTAGTCACACTTCGTCGGCATGCCACTTCAGCTGGTAAGGTGGTTTGGGTGGCAATATTGATTCCCGCTGTGTCCAGAGCCGATTCCCCAGGTAATACGGCCTATGAGTGGGTTGGACTGTGCTTTAACGTGGCCGAGGCCCCAGAAGAACGCCCAAAAAAAGACACTAGAAATTTCCTTCGGAATTCGGCCAAGTTTTTTTTCGGCAGGATGCTAGTCAAGGATCGTGAGATGATGATCCAGGATGAATCTAACATACAAAAAATAAAACAGGGTGTATCCCTCGGCTCGTTTCCTCCGACAGCCGTTCTTGTGGCCCCTTTTGACGGCGCTTGACAAGACTTGCCACAGCCCATATCAAGCTAATTGCCAGCTAGCCATCAAAATGCAATGAATAGACTAGATACATAAACCCAAATGCTATTAACATTTAACTCTCAAATTAATTACTACCATCATTTTCTTCTGCCAACTCAAGCTTCTATAACTGCTCTCAAGTCTCATTCATGCCATCTCACTATTTCAGTTTATTCTACTCATCATCAAATGAGATCATCCTGTGTGATAATAAATTTGACAATGAAAAACTGTGTGCGTGATTGACATATTATGTCTACCAGTTGATGTGGATGGACTTGTCAACCTCGAGCGCTTCCACTGTCTCTTTCTTTTCCTACAAACAAATAGGGAGATGTAATAGATAGAGTATTCCTAGGACCGAGATGTTCAAGTGCACCGAAATACAGAGAGGGAGCACGTCTTTTTTTCTTGGGGCTAAAGGACTAGAACATGAAACCAATAGATCCCAGATTTTGAAGGCAGTGAGTGGTCATTGCCTGTTTTTGATAACAAGACAATCACACAAACCACAACAACCATCATCAACTAAGTCTGCATCACGACCCCCCCCCCCCCCACCACCTCCTGTTGAACTTAGTAAACACCGCTTTAGCGCAATAAATGAAGAACAATAGTAGTAAAAAGAAAATAAAAATAGCGCATGTACATGAATAAAAAGCTTTTAAAGAAACCACCGCATGTTTCGAGTCAAGGCCAAATTCTTCTTTTGCCAAGACGCAGTGGTTCATCTGGCTTTGCGAGAAGATCACTGACCATATTTCACAGCCAAGTGAGAATCTTATCTGCTGTTACGTGGTCGATAACATGGCTATTAGCCTGAATTTTCAACCTGCTTCTCCAACGTTGACTTGTTGTTGCTGAACTGCACAAAGAAGTTTATGAGGGGTCACATCACCATGGAACTGAACTCCTACTGGGATAGTATTTCAGACACGGCCCCACAAAGTCTTCGGTGCCCAGGATGGTAGCGTTACAGCCGTTGAAAACATTGCCGTAGACTACATCTTTCTCTCCAGTCATCTGAGAAAGAAATACTGCCCATGCTGTAGAAACAACAAAAGCTAGAAATATACCGTCTGGTAGCCGAGGCAAACTGATTACACGAGCTACTGTCAGGCCTATACCCTTTTTGTGGGCGGCTCCAACTACCTTCATGGCGCTGATAGAGCTTCCCCCTACGTGGAAAAGATCATCATCCAGTCCTCGTCCCATGAAGTTGATCCACTCGTCTTGTTCAACTTCATGGATCGTCTGTTGCGCACTCTGGCTCTTCTGGGTAGCTTGGTTTCTAACATGCATAACAGCAGCATACTGGTAGGAGTTAAGCCCAGGAATGATCCTCTTCAGCCTAGCCTGTGGACTGAAAATCTATATTGGGTTGGAGCCAGCTTCCAAAGTCGTCGCTTTCATCAACAAGATAGTTAAGACTATTTCCTCATTATCAAACAAAGTAAACGTTTATTAGGGTACCGCGGCAGATCTGCTTCAACTCGTCTCCGATATGACGACGCAGCCATCTGTAGGCCTGGCGCTACTAAACTCGGTTATTCAGTACTTCCCCGGCCAAGGTCACCTCCTTGATGTCATCCATAGCATAATCCAACTGGGGCAAATCGAGACAATCTTCTTCGGTGACGTACGATCCTACGCGCTCTATGAGCAGTTTCTAGTCACAAAGGTGTTGCGAATAGCTGGGGAAATCTCTATCACAGACGAGATCGGGTAAATCATGGAGCGCTTAGAGAAAGCCGAGTCGGAGCTGCTTATTGATCTCAGCATTTTTACTTCCCTGGCAAACCATCTGCCAGACCATATTGAACATGTGGAAATTTTTTCCCAAGAAAATGCATGCCACGAATGAACTGAGTTGCTACCGATATGCTGCTATCGTACACGTAAAGGGGCATGGCAGATCTCAACGGTTGTTTCAGATACGCGAGTTGAGAAGAGATGAATGGATCTACTTCATGGATCACAAGCTCAACCGTCAGTTACTGTTGAAGCTGTTGCAAAGTCGCGGCACATCATCCACGATTGCCATCAGCAACATCCTGCACAGCAAGACCATTGTTGAGAGGCACATTGTCGATTATCTCAAACATCAAAACCAGATGATGCCACAGCAAGTTTGCGACTGGCTTTCATTTGTGCGGCAAGAGGCCCAGGATTGCCCCTCACTTTCCGTGGTTGATTTGGTTGCGCTGGCTGAAGGGCAGGGCTGCGTGTTGAAGTGAGCTGGGCGAGGCAAAACTCACAACATGGTGGGTTAGATGCCGTTTTTCCACAATCATCGACAGGCATCAAAAGTCAGTGAAAGCAGGGTTGTGTATAGATTCTCCTTTGACAACCACAATCTCCTGGGTCACTCTCTGGTCAGCCGTCCACTATGGCAGCAGAAGCATGAGAAGGCAAAAGGCCAAGTTCTCGAGACTCTACAAGACACAGTGCCTTCTTACATGATTCCTCGTGAACTCGTCGTTCTAGACAAGATGCCTCTCAATCAAAACGGCAAAGTTGATCCGCATAGCATTGAAGAAAAGTCTGTTGCAAAGCCAGATAGCAAGTGCAACTCGATGAGTGAAGTAGAACTGCAGATGCAAAAGATTTGGGGAGAGACCCTGAAAAAGGATCCAGCAACGATTAGGCTTGAAGATAATTTCTTTTTGCTTGGTGGAAATTCGTTTACTACCATGAAATTTGTGGCAATGTGTCACTTAGCTGGGCTGAGCCTTACGGTTGGAGATATCATCATGAACCCTGAGTTGCGCCATTGTGCAGGCCTCTGTGCCTAGTGTCACATTTTTTTCCTTCAAGGTAGCTTCAATTAAGGACTAATGGTTCACTGTCAATAACTATTTTGGGGCGCGTATATTTACCTCTCTTTCATCTTTCACCCCAGATTGATCCTACAACCTTCTACTGACACATAACAAGCAGAATATAAGATGCTGTTACTATTTGACGGCTTTGTATAGATTTTCTTCTTCTTCCCTATCTTGAGAGTAAACAGCATAGAGACTAGCTAGTTTAATTATTTCTCTTGTGTCTTTTCACAGATGACATGTGGGCAACCGTCTGTTGATCCCATGTAGCCAGATCAGACAGCAAAAAGAGAAGAAACTACCTATGCTCTATGGACCTCTCGGCGCTGTGATCTTATATCCCATCAGCGTAATGAGTATACCCGACCCCAGAGACCGCAAATCCTCCTCCTCCCACACCTTGAAAAGCGTCATGTTGTTCTTCGTCATAACCTTTTGACTCCCCACATTCAGCTCCGTTGTAAACGAAGTCACACATTCATCTTTCACAGTGCCCTCACCAGAAACTGTGTCTACCTCAACCTCAATCTGCGTCTCTTCTCTCGGCAGCGTCCACCACAGCTCTAGAAATGCTCCGAGAAACTCACTCACATAGCCTTTGCTCCAGTACTCGCATCGCAACATGTAAGTAATCATGGGCCACCCGAAGTTACCCTGATGGAGGTACACGCCACCCAAGCCAATCATCTCTTGCGTGTTGTCACGAAGACAAATGGCGTACTGGAAATTATGTTCGTCGTTGGGAGGCAGGAATTTTGCCAACTTTTGCCGGCTAATCTCAATATTGTCGATGGGCTTTCCAAGCGGATGCCACTCCATTACTTCTGGCTGCGAGTGCAAGGCATGATATGCATCGAGATCAGAGGCTGTGAGCGGTCGCAATAGCAGCCTCTCGGTCGTGACTTGAGGGCGAGATTGCGCAGGCGGGTATGGCACTTTGGGGAGGAGTGTGTTGATGGTCGTCATACTCAGCGCCGACGGTTTGAGGCTAGTCATCTTGGCGATAAACTATTCATTTTTATTTTATTTTATTTTTGCACTCCTGTGTCGCGCTGTATTGAATGAAGATGAGGGGATTCAATTGTACGTTTATTCTGGTGAGATGACTCACATGTGTACACGAAATACGATGTAACGTTGACGGCTCATATTCAATCAGCTATTGGCCACCACAATCTATTCACGAAGCTATTAAATTTGTCAACTTGAGGCAGCTCACGCAGCTCTGCGGCGTGATTTTGTCTCATTAAAAGCACTATAGTATCATTGCCTTGCTGTTTTGCTACATTACCCATAGAGGACGTTTTGTTGCACTTTTTGTTACAAACGGCGTCTACCATAGAGGTCCATCAAGATCTTTCACATGGTGAGGGTCTCACGGGGCCTAGGATATGTTTACTAGCCTTCCATAAACTCAGTCGCCTTGTGGCAACGGTTCGAGTTACAACGGGGTGATGGCATACCTACCTACGCACATCGCACCAATTATATTGCCACAGCCATCCAAGTATACAAGTGTGTGAAAACTACTGGCCAACCTCGAGTTCTCCAACCCATAAATGCCTCCTTGGCAGGTATTGCGTTTGCTGAAACTACCCTGTGAATTTGGCATTGAATAAAGTCATCCCTGAAGCCAAGTCAACGGCCCCTTGTCATCATGGCGCGTCGTAAATGCCCATGCCCATGCCCATGCTCAACCTTCTGTTCTCGAGTAATGGAGAAAGATCGTCATTAAGCAACTGGACTCTCGAAATAAGCCGTCGCTTATAGCCGTCCATGACACTTACAAACCTCGCTCAGCCACGGCCAAAGCCCAACACGCACTATGTGGAATCAATCCCTATACGAAGTACTGGAGTAGATGATCAGTCCTCTAATTGACGACTACCTTGCTTGCTCCTTGTTGTCGTAAGTCGGACGCGTCAGGACTGCGGCTGGGGCTACTTTAGAGGATTGCAATTTTGTTTAGCCTTGCGTAAGCTGAAGGTTCAGAAAATAGGAGTACACATCCCCATTAGGTTAATTTCCGCGATGCTCACTGACAAACCCTCCACAAGCAAATATTTCGTAGTAAGATGAAGTAGGTGTAGTAATTTGTGCACATGAAGACGTATGGCCTTGGACGCGGAAGCCTGGGCATTCGTTCAAACGGTGCCTATTCCGGGCGTAAACTCCACGGCTTTGTGTTGAGAATGCCTTATTTAACATGATATATATATATATATATATTCTTGACGCAGCCTATCGATTTTGTGTCCATATTCGTCCAAGCAACATCACCTCAACTACATCAATCAATCACTCTTTCCATCCTCAATATGTTGAAAACATCCTCCCTTCTGGCCTTAATGGCATCTCTCGCAGGCACTTCGTCCGCAGCAGCGCCAGCTTGTCAGCCTTTTCCATCCTCATTGACTACATATGGTGCTGGATTTCGCGAACCTGAGCCGCCGCTGGTCAAAACGACCTTCAATACCGGCTTCATCCAGCACAAGTGGTAAGTGGAAACCCCGGTGTATTTCACCGTCAAAATTCCTTAATCCGCGTGCACTGAGTGAGAGCTGATTTGAAACAATAGGGATATCAACGTGTCGCACATTACAGCCGGGCACATTCACAACTCTCCCTCTAAAAATCTTGTACGCGCAGATCAAGCTTCGTCTGAAGGCATTTCATCCTCAGTCTTCAATTTCGCCAATGTCACCAAGGAGGGTCTGGTGGACAACACACTAACTATATATCCCAACGGCGGTGCGACTCCGACTATCTTTCGGAATTATGTGAACTCGAATTTCCCACTCTTTCGGGAAGACATGCTCGTGAAGGCTGGAGCCGTTTTCGGCGGCCTGGTAAAGCGAGACTTTATCAAGGAAGATGTCGCTTCGGTAGGTGTCCTATCCTTTCTGTTATTTTAGGTGTAGTTACTGATAAATGATCAATCTGCAGTGGCAACTACTCTATCAGGGGGTTATTCCGGTGACGGTCTATGTGAACAATTGCAATGCTATCGTGGGATATGATTATTTTGGACCTCAACTGAGGACTAGGGTCATCACCAACTTCTTCAATATTGAAATTGGCAACGCTCGTATGTAAGCTGAAATTGAGTCAGCCCATGTACAACAATCGGCATTTTCTATTGTCAAATCATCGGAATGTACGCATAATTATTGGACATGTTGAAATAATAGAGAAATTCACTTTGAGACACATTGTACATGTTAGCGAGGTATGAACGGACGTTCTGGTGAGCAAGTGCCAATTACAAAATGAACCCTGGTAGTTGTCTGTTATCGTCCCAATACAAATTTCTCCGTCAAAACACTTCGAGCATAGATAACCTTTGTTTATGCTCTTATATATTAAAACCTGGCATGTTTTCATTGTGATACGCCTTTAAAATGCTGGAATCGTCAACTCCGCTACCAGGTTCAATTCATGATGCATCAACATTTACCCCACACCACTCATATAATATATCAGGCTCATCCTCTTCATTCCGAGTCCCGTCGTTGAAACATACCGCACTAAATCCATGACTTTCGTAAAAAGCTCTTGCTCGGGCATTGACCTGAAACGTGAATAGGCAAAGTCTGGTTGGGCTTGCTTCTTTCGCTTTGTCCAATAACCCAGACCCAATACCTTGTCGATAATAGTCTGGCGAGACGTACAAATGATCTATCTCATCGCCAACAAGTGCAAGGAACCCAACGATATTGTTATTCGACCTGGCAACCCAGACGTCGCCTTGTTGTACAACCGTGTTCCTTATCCAGTTTCTTATCTGGTCATTACTCCAAACTTGCTTCAGGGTTGGCAAGGCGTCAGCGCGTGAGGCAATGAAGATCTCTGATACTTGATTGTGATCAGTTTCCGTAATCGCGTCAATGGTGAACTCATCGCGTTTAAGGGGCGTTTTGGGAATTAGTTCAGGCATGACCAGGCTTTGCTTGGAAGGGGTGCTAGACAGAGATCAGCAAACATAAAGTGGTTCATTCAGGCACAAACTATCAGCCTTGCAATAATCTTACTATCGTTTTGGATTCAGGTTCTATGAAGCTGGTTTGTATGCAAAATATTGCTGTCGAATCTCTCATACTTTCTAGTCATGTTAAAATGGCATGCACGAAGTATGACTCACCATAGGTTAGTCATTCTTCAACAGTTACGAAAATTGGATGCCAAAATGAACCTTGCACCATAATTACAGAGTGCCTTTGGAGATGATATCAAAGGAAGAAATCTACATAAATCACTTTATTTCATTGAGAATACTAGAGTAGCCTCTTGCAACGTTGAACTACTCAATAATCATGAATATGCCAGTTTTAGTCTGTTTTAGGATCTATATCACTACAAATATTCCAGTCAATGGCAGCATCAACCCAAAATAAAGAGTAAGCCATCTCATTGATCATTTTAGCTCAAGCTGGTTTACGATACCTACACTTTACATACCGGCCTTGGTTTTAGGGTAGCTCTCACGTTTTGTAATCCATAGTTAACCCAAGATTTGAGAAACCCTCGATGATTAAAGCACTGCCCTCGATGTTTGAAGTCAAGGCCTCCTCTGGCAATCATGCACTCTATAATTATAGGGTAGCAATTCAGGAGGTTCTCATCAACCATGATCAATTGTACGGCTCAGGTACCATGTGCAAGGTTTAAAATTATTATTAGCCAAAAGAGATTTCAGCTGTGCGATAGACAGAAAGCTTCCATCATTAGAATTGGTCAATTGGTAACATTGATAAAAGAAAGGCGTTCGAGCTCTGCTACCTTGCTATCACCCATTTAATCAGGTTACATCATTCTCCACATTCATCTCCTCAAGAGATACATACGCCCTGTTGTCAAATAGAATGTCGCAACCCTATACAGTCAATTCAATGGAAATTCTCAACCCCTACTAACGGATCCAGCTAAACGAACATGCTGAAAACTTCAGGCTTACGCAGAACTGGCGCGGTGGTGACTCTTGCTCACATGGCATCCTAGAAGCCGTCCCGCCGCAACCATATCCATTAGTAGCTTTCACTCTCTGAGTTACATTTACTTCGGAACTCCTATTAACACTCATGAACTAACATCTGTTCAAGACAAAGTCTGCCTTTAATCGATATGTCCTCACAAAGCGTCATTTGACAAAGCGTCAAACGTCATATATTGATGGATAGCCGCTCTTTGACCCTACGCCCCCCTCCTCGCAATCGCTTATACACAAAGTAAGATCGGATGAATTCACACACGAGCCCTCCTCTAAAACAATGGCGTCCGAACGTGACGTGCGCACGTCCACGACATGCGAACATGCGCCGCCTATTCTTGCCCTTGATTGACTAATCACTCTCCCATCCATCAGACATCCACCACACACATCGACGTCAGCAGTTTTGCTTTGTTGTTTGGAATCTTCAGCCATGGCCAAGTACGATAGTTCGGTATTGGTTGGGGGAAGAAAAGCAAGCCCTCAATAACGTTTTCCGTGATGTGGAAAACTCCCGGTGCCGGGCCGCTGCTCCGCAAATGTGTATTCCCGGGGACCAGAACAAGTTTTTTAAGCAGCGCCCGGAAGAATCGCCATGCCGCAGTAGGGAGGCGTTCAGCCCATTGCCAATCCGGCAATTGAATGACATGCCAGGCATAGGCGCCCAAAACAAAAGCCAGCGTTTTCCTTCATGTCTTGCCGGTTCCGCCACCCGAGAGTACCATATTCGTTCGAGGGCGTAGCGATAGCATCACAGTCCCCAGTAGGTGAGTGAGTCGCGCCGACCAAACTTGGTTGAAGGTAGACCCTGGTTTCCATGGTTTAATGACTGAGGGATTTCTTCAGATGCTGTGTCGTGCATTGCGAGATTGTCAAAAAGGACATCAAGGTTCAACCGGTTGGCCTGTGCTAGGCTTGATTACAAACTAGATGCCTACGGAAACGAGTCTCAAACGGGCAAAAGAGGAAATGTGGAAGCTTCTTCGAACACATATGCCGTGTATTACGATCCCGCGCATCCACCCCTGCCTGCTACCTGTTCGAGCTTTTAGTTTAGTTCGTCGCTGCTAACTTACTCCATAACCCAACAAGATTGACACACGTTCGTTCTTACCCTATTCAGTATCGTTGAAAACTACTCCTTCAACTCTAAATCCTTCGGTAGTTGCTAGCTGTGTCCACACGTTTAAGAAAGGGGCAACGGGGGCCAAAATCTCAATTTTCACAATACCCCATTACAATATAAGGCTATCCCAAAATGGAACTCACATTACATGCGGTCGTCAACCTTGATGGCCTTTTACGTGAACCAAGGCTGTTGTTGTCCGCTTCAAACGTCTAGGTATCCCAGGATGAACTGTGGATTATGTCAAGGTGTCACGCATTCTCGGGAAGAATCGCTCTCAGCCTTGGTTTGAGAGTGTAATTACTCTACAAGAGGCAGGTCGAGAACGTAGACAACCCCCACCAACCCCACGAAAATGAGGAGTCCGGCCAGTTCCGCCGGTAACTTTGCTTTACCTAGGTCCGAGATGAAACTGGCGCAAGATGCAAAGAAAAATCGCCTAGGCGGTGATGATACCATGATGGTATCTGGGATGCACCGCTATTGGTGTGTAGAGCCAACAAGTACTGGGTCAGTTGAATATCTGCAAAATATCGACGTTGGCTTCTGATCTTGTATCTCATCGTCATGTATGCTTTCTCCAATCCTAAATAGAGTTCCAATCTACATTAGCGGTGAGGATTGGTGACAATACGTCAATGGAACATATGTCAACAATTGTTAATGGTTAAAAGAACCCACCATCTGCCCATGTAAGCTCCCCTAGCCCTATGGCCGTGGGGCCGCTGATGAGATGAAGGCATTTGCGACGGCACGCACCCTTTTTTCAAGGCACGTACCAACCCATCAAGATGATGGATCTATTTCAATGCCATGAGAGTAATCTCGCTTCTACCCATGATACTAGTCTTACCGCCAGTGGCGTGTGTCAAGACTTAGAGTCGGGAAGAGTGGCTCTCGGCCCCCTTTTCTCGGTACTCGGGATTGGGTTGGCTCCGTCAGGGGTCTACATCTTCTGTTTGGTTTCTCTCGGCTTCAATTCCGGAGCGGACTTCATAGGTCTCCAAATGCCGCTGGCTTGAAGGCCATAATGACTTGGTTGAGCTGGGATGTGACACATGGCATTTTTGACACTTGAGTTGCTTGCTTGAGACATCGGTTCTTGCCAGGTGCTTTTCCAGAGACCAGTTGGAATAACGTAGCCCTCCTTCGTGTTATCCGCAACAGCCCAAGGTCTTCAGAAAACAAACCCACATTTGCACAAGTTAGCCGAACGTGATCATCATTTCGATAATCACGGCCACTTTAAGGGAGGTTGAATACTAAAGCTCAAGGAGCCAGGGCAATCCGCATAGCTATGAGATGCGCATGACAAGCTAAGCATCTGACCGTGTTTCGCGGCACTGACTCGTCATTTTGCGGGGAACCACTCAAAACTCAAACGGGGGGAACAGACATCTCCAAGATCGGGCCCGTCATTCCGGGCAGGCGAAGGTCCGTGTGCCGGTTTGTCGGAGCGCCGGGACAATGGCCGGAGGGCATGGGGCGGGGCGGAGCGGAGAAGGGGGCGTGTACGATGTGCAGCACCACTGCCATTAACTCCTTTTTCCTTTTTCCTTTTTTCCGGCCCCGGCACCGAAGATGCCGTATCTGGCACATCGTTTTCTGTTAAAAGTGATATCATAAATGTCAGATTATACTCTACCGTTACCGGTTAATAAACACTGATCCAGCTAGTCGGGGAGTGAACGCGGCCCGACTTGAGTGAGTCTATTAATGTGGATATTTGCATGCATGACATGGCCACTTGACTGGCGAGGAAAGAGTTAGTATCAAGGCTGAACCAACTTCAACTGTCAAGTAGGCGCATATCCTAAAGGGGCATTCCAGTGCCATCACATTGAGCGAAGTAAAAGAACTCTGACAAGACAACCTGAAGACACAATTGACATAGCCAAGAACCGTAAGGAGACACTTCCCCTTCACTTTTGGAATTTTGAGCAGCAATCGACATGCAGTAAAGTTACATTAATCACCCAACGCCGGACCTCGCGAGAGCATATCATAACACACACACATCCTCAAGCTGTTTATAACTTGGCAAACAATCCTTTGCAGGCCCCCTTACCCAGCTGGACCAGCGTGCTTTTCGTCCGCATGTAAGCTTGGATGCCCTCGTAGCCATTCTCAACCCCAACACCGCTCATCTTCCAACCGCCAACGGGCATTTCCGCTGGAGACTCTCCCCAAGTGTTAATCCAAGTGATGCCCGCCTGTAGCTGGCGAATCACGTCCTGCGCTAGGCTCAGGTCCGAAGCGACAACTCCAGCGGCAAGACCCATAGGTGTGTCATTGGCTCTGCGAATCAGCTCTGGGAGCCACTCATCCTGGGTCTTCCCCTGGGTTTTGTATGGCAGGATACACATAACCGGCCCGAAAATCTCCTCGCGCACGACGCGCATCTCATCGTTGCAGTTGGTGAAAATGACGGGGGAAACCCAGAAACCGCCTGGTGTAGGTTTCGTCTTCTGCGCATCAACTGCGCCATCGTACAGAATTCGAGCTTTGTCAGTCTCCTTACCGTGACGGATGTACATATCCACTTTATCACGGTGGGCGGCGCTAACCACGGGGCCAAAGTTTGTCTTTTCCTCTCTGGGCATTCCCATGCGAACGCCCTCACGGCATCGCTTGACCAAAGCCTCTTCTACGCGGGGCAGCAATGTGTCTGGAATGAATACCCGGGTACCGTTCGTGCAAACCTGACCCGTGGAGAAAAAATTGGCAGCCATCGCGACATCAGCCGCGTCCTCAACGTCGGCATCGGGAAGAATGACCAGGGGACTTTTGCCACCTAGCTCCATAGTGATGCCTTTCATGCCCTTTGCCGCCTCACTGGCAACCTTGCTTCCTGTGCTGACCTGACCAGTAAAGCTCACCTTGGCAATGCCTGGGTGAGCTACAAGAGGCGCACCTACACTGATACCATCGCCATAAACAACATTGAACACGCCTGCTGGGAGACCAGCTTCGATGTAGATCTCTGCCAACGTATTTGCATGTAGAGGGGTGACCTCGCTGGGTTTGTAAACCATGCAATTGCCGGCAGCAAGGCAGGGCGCAGACTTCCACAGAGCAATCTGTATAGGATAATTCCAAGCACCAATACCAGCACAAACTCCTAGAGGCTCATGGCTGGTAAGGACGTAAGCATCAGATCGCAAGCTCGTGTGCTGGCCAGGCTGGCTGCCGGCAATGAAATGAGCGTAGTATTCGAGGACGTCGGCGCCAGTAACAATGTCGACAGTGGACGTCTCGGACAAAGCTTTGCCAGTGTCGAGAGTCTCTGTAAGAGCAAGCGCCTCGTTGCGCTCACGGAGTAGTGCGGCTGCTCGTAACAGAATGGCGGCGCGCTTTGGAGCTGGCGTTTGAGACCATGATGGGAAGGCTGCTTCGGCCGAGGCAACAGCGTCGTTGAGTTGCGAAGAGGTTGTAGTGTAGATTGTTGCGAGGGGCTTTCCCGTGCTTGGGTCAACAGAATTGAAGGTGGACGAGGACGATGATTGAGGCTGGGGACGACCGGAGTGGAAGGTGTGAATCTCTGTGTTGAAAGTCATTTTGGCGGTAGAGGGCGGGCTGCCGGCGCGATGAGTGTTTGAGGTTGAAGGATGCCCGGCCGGTGACGATGCTGCCGCTGGTTCGGAGTTGTCTCGGCTAAGTTTGCGAGTTCAATTGGATGATCGGCGTCTAAGCAACGGGCGACGATAGCCGTCACACAACGAACTGCACTGTACGTAATTCCGGTGATGCAGACAGCAGGGGTACATGCGGTTTGGCAGGCGTTGGGTGGGCTTTCAAAGTTCGTGTCTCTGCATGTTCAGCACACTACTGTATGGCATGGATCTTGGTTTTCCGTAAATGGCAGATACGGCAGCTGCTTGGTGGCTGGGACGCGGGTTAGTTGTACAAAGCATGAAGCACCAGCTGTTCAAATCCAGTTGCCAGTCTCCCTCATTGTGGGACAGAGAGGCCCAGCTACGTCACTTGGACGAGAGAGGCGACAGCGGATACGGGAGAGAAGATTCAGATCCCTGTCTAGCGGTGGGGCTGGCAGCATGTTGGCGTGAGACCAAGACGTCTGTTTCATCGCCAACTCCGAAAACGTGGTACTGCTTAGGAGCAGGGCTGACAGTGGTTTTGTCGATTGCCTGGGGAAACTGTGATTGCTCGAACGTGGCCCGCCTGTTCATGCCATCGAACTAACTGTTCGACTAATAACTGATAGCAATCCGATCTGAACGGCCGTCGACATCACGGAAACAGCGGCAGGCCCGGGTGCAGGCCTAGGGCTGCCAGCCTCCCACCAAGAATTGAGGGAAAAAAGTTTACCAATGATGATGCATTATCTCAGCCCAGCTATGGTGTCGTTGGTCGCAGCCCTTTCGTAGGCGGTGGACCTGCCAAGCCTTGTGGCCCACACGTCAAACAGCCTGGGAACCAACCAGCATCGTGGATTGCACCCGGAGAAACATTCTACCGCTCCTTAGAGGGACTACTCTTTCTGCCAAGCCCGGCGCTGCAGCCGATTGACCTCCGCCATCGCCAAAATCCCAGATCTCCATGCCATGCCATGAGCTCAGCCATGCCACTTCCAATAAGCCTCCCCCATCCTGCGACAGGCCTGCGACAGGCATTGTGTCCGCACTGTGCTGTGCGAACTGCTAAGAACCCGCTCCAGGCGCTATAATCAACCTTTTCTGTCCACTGTTGCGCTTTGCTCAGCACTAAGTGGACCTAGCGACGTCATGGCGTACAGTGTCGGCCGCGAGGCATTGTTAGGCATCCGGGATGCCAGAGCGTTTTGACGGCTCCGGCACGCCTTGAAGATCAATTGGCGTTGGCACAAAGGCCGTGTCGGTGAGAAAGTTTTTTTTTTCTTTCTAGCCCCTCGTCTAGAAAACTTGTCTGAGTGGTCTCCACCGGCGGTTGGGTGAGCTGATTGCGCTTCACGCATGGCGGATTGTGCGTGCGATTCATTCTTCCCTGCCCAGCTACATAATGTGTGTGAACGCCATCTCGAGGCTGACTAGTCTGCTCTCTACCTCCCCAAGCTGCCCCTCATCCTTGTTGCTCATCATTCATTCTCTTGTCTCTTGAATCTCAATTGCTTCTGTGTATCAATTGAGGCCATAGCACCAGCTGAGCTATCTAGTTTGCCTGCAACAGTATTCTCAACTTCAAGCCACATCACATAGCATCAAACGTGGTTGTGTACACACATCAGTGATAGTTTCACATATCAGCATTCTTTCCCATCAAATCAATCAAGACTTGACACCATGTCGACTCGCGAGCTGCCGTCCTCTGCGAGCTCGGCCTACGACTACATCATCGTTGGTGGAGGCACTGCTGGCTGTGTTCTGGCATCACGACTGTCCACCTATCTCCCTGAGCGCCGCGTCCTTCTCATTGAGGCTGGTCCTTCCGACTTCGATCTCAACCATGTGCTGAATCTGCGCGAATGGCTTAGCCTATTAGGCGGCGATCTTGATTACGATTATGGCACTACAGAGCAGCCCATGGGTAACAGCCATATCCGCCATTCGAGGGCAAAGGTGCTTGGTGGCTGCTCATCTCACAATACGCTTATTTCATTCCGACCCTTCCGTCACGATATGGACCGCTGGGTTGCTCAAGGCTGCAAAGGTTGGGACTTTGACACTGTTGTACGGCTTGTCGACAACCTCCGCAACACATTCCAGCCTGTGCATGCTCGCCATCGAAATCAGCTCTGCAAAGACTGGGTGCAGGCTTGTTCCGACGCGCTTGATATTCCCATCATTAAAAACTTCAATGAGGAAATCCGCGAGACTGGCCAGCTGACGCAGGGCGCTGGCTTTTTCAACGTCTCCTACAACCCGGATAACGGCCGTCGTAGCAGCGCTTCTGTCGCCTACATTCACCCCATTCTGCGTGGTGAGGAGAGGCGACCTAACCTCACCATCTTGACTGAAGCTCATGTTTCCAAGGTCCTCGTGGAGAATGATGTCGCTACGAGCGTAGCTGTCCGTCTTGTGTCAGGGCAAACGATGACCCTCAAACCCCGTAAAGAGATCATCCTTTCCGCTGGCGCCGTTGATACGCCCCGGTTGATGCTCCACTCCGGCCTCGGCCCCCGCGGGCAGTTGGAGGACCTTGGCATCTCTGTAGTCAAAGACATTCCCGGTGTTGGTGAGAACCTAGTGGACCACCCGGAGACAATTATCATGTGGGAGCTCAAGTACCCTGTTCCCCCCAACCAGACGACCATGGACTCTGATGCTGGTGTCTTCTTGCGCCGTGAGATTACTGATGCGGCCGGAAATGACGGGGACTCAGCCGACATCATGATGCACTGTTATCAGATTCCCTTTACGCTCAACACTGAGCGACTAGGCTATCGCAAGGTTGCAGATCAGTATGCATTCTGCATGACGCCAAACATCCCGCGTCCTCGGTCAAGGGGCCGCATCTACTTGACTTCGGCTGACCCAACCGTCAAGCCGGCCCTGGACTTCCGCTACTTTACGGATCCCGAAGGCTATGACGCTGCCACATTGGTGGCCGGCATCAAGGCTGCACGCAAGGTCGCCCAGCAGAGCCCCTTCAAGGAGTGGTTGAAAGAGGAGGTTGCACCGGGTCCCAAGGTGCAGACAGACGAAGAGATAAGCGAGTATGCTCGCAAGGCTGCGCATACAGTCTATCACCCAGCCGGCACAACCAAAATGGGCGACCTGACGCGCGACAAAATGGCTGTTGTGGACCACGAGCTTAAGGTGCGGGGCATCGGCAAGCTTCGCATCGCCGACGCTGGTGTCTTCCCAGAGATGACTTCCATCAACCCCATGTTGACAGTCCTTGCCATAGGAGAGCGGGCCGCTGAGCTCATTGCCATGGAAGATGGATGGAAGCCCGACAGCAAGCAATCAAGGCTGTAAAGTCGGTTGGAGAGGGTGTGGAGTGTGGGGCCCTGATTCGGGCATCTGTTTTGGGATACGCTGAGTGTGATTCCACTTTTTTTCTTTCTTTCTTTCTTTCTTTCTTTCTTTCTTTCTTTCTTTCTTCTTTCAGGAATTCCTAGTTCATCCTCCGTCTTTTGTCCTCGTTCTTGCGTCTTTTGGACATAAAAGCTAGGGGAGGTGCTTCCCACCATATCCATTATAAAGAACCCACGCGTGTTTCGGCGGGCTGGCTACCCTACGGCACGATACATGTAACTATAGCAAAGAGCCTGGCAGTTTCTCAACTGTCTGAGCAAGGATACCAAAATGCATGATGATTATGAAATAGTCCAACAGCCCCCCCCCCCCAAGAAAATGTGCCCCAACTGAATGTGGGGGAAAAGATCCAAGTGTGTGTATTGCGTGGTGGTGTTATAAAAGTGCGAATGACATGCTGTCGATGGCCTCTTGGGATATGCATGGCGAGAATCGAAAACTGGCTGGCCGATATCCCGGGCCTTTGATAATGGGAGGGGGGCCAGCGCGTAGACGGAAAGCTGGGATCGCATCCCGAATATGCATGTCTTGTCGATGGCCCCTACCTGTGCATGCAACACATAGACACATGCACAGGAAGATCCCCCCTCCCCGGGTACGGGAGCTGTAGATGTGTCAACACGTGTGCCTTGCTGTCGGTCTTCAATACCGTTTGTCTTGTAAGGACAGGCATTGTGGTCAGCCATCTCAGCCCACCGAGGCCAGGCCGGTCTGAGATCTGCATTGTATATCAGGCGATTGTAAGCTTACTGCTGATGCTGTGGTCGTGTCATTATTCATGCTGATAGCAAGCAAGCAAGCAAGCATTAATGCAGTTTCGGGGCCTGATATTTTGTGGTTTGATGTGTCTGTCTGCCCACTCCGTAGCATATTGCCAAGGAAATTTTGAGGGAGGAAAAACAGACAATAGTATAATAAAATCTACAAAATATAGGGATTCAACGCTCCAAATGCTTCACATATTATTGACAGCATGAACATGACTGAGTGCCATGTTTTCCGAATAGAGGAGTGTATAATACATAGTACCATGTGCTATTGCGGACAGCTTGAACAACGGATGTCTTCCATCCGTGGCCCGTCCACACATCATGACATTGACAGCCATGGTAGTACTGCTGCGTAGGAATCGGCCATTTCCACCTGACAGGATTTCCTCCTGAAACCTGCCTCCTTCTCGACAGGCCACCCGAAGCTAACAAAACTAAAGTTCTACGTAGTAAACGGTAGAGCGAATGACAGAGCCCAACACAAAAAACAAGTGACTGAGTCAAGCCTTACGGACAGACCTCATGCCTGATCAACCTAGTTTACAGACGACGAGATGGCATTGGAAAAGGCGCTGTCGCGCGCGCCCTCATTGATTGACTGCCCAAAATGCCGACACCCGAGAAAATGCACTTTTTTTGTTGGTTGGTTTTTTTTAAATCATTAGCCGATGTGCCAAAATGTGAGTCCAGCCTTCGGTCCCGAGTTTAAGTGGAAAAGTGGACCTTTTTTGTGTGTGAGGGTTCGGAGGGAGGGGGGTCTTATTACTCGGGGAAGGGAACGGACTGGGACTGGACTTTGGTCGCTTGTCTCATCCCCCCGGGGGAGGGTTCTTTGTCTTTTTGCCTTGCCTTGCTTTACTTTGACTTTGACCTTGACCTTTGCTGCGCTATGCTGCTATTCCGGGCCGAGATGACGCTGGGGGAGGAGTGAGCAGCGGGCAGTAAACGTGGCGTAGTCAAAACACGACGCTTTAATCTGTACCTGCGGTAAAATGGAGACAATGTTTTTGTTAGTTATTACTGACTGTACTTACTTGCTTACTTACCTGACATGAATGAGGCTACGGAAGGCATTTAGATTTCTGGGTTTCTTCAGCAGCAGCAGTACAGGGCTTGACGGGCTTGATTTACCCCGAATGAGCAACAAAAAGCGCCGCCAAAGAGATCACTCTGACGTTTTCTAAAAAAGTATCTGTAGTGTGGTGGTAATTGTACGTAGGTAAGTACAATATCGGCGAACAACAGCCATGCAAATGCAAGTGTTAAAGTTTGAGGGCACGTTTTTTGGTCAGAACTTCCACAAAAGGTGGCCAAGCCTTTCACAACCTAAATCTCAATCTCGAAAAGCTGATTGACGGAAAAAATAAAAACAGAAAACGAAAGAGGCGGAAAACGAGGCGCCCGCCGTTGTCTGTTCTAACTTCTTGTTTTGTGCCATATTTTTCTCCTAGGATCTTACCTGTCTGACTCTCCATCTCTCTATCTCTCTCTCTATGAGAAGGGCTTTGGCGTTGTTTTCCACCAGTAAAAAGGCATAGTGTAGTTGCGGCAGGCGCCCTCGGGGGGGGGGCATGATATGTTAGTGCGGGTAAAAACAGCGAAAAGGGTATCTCACGCGATTGGATAGAATGAAGAAAGAAGGCGTAGTCAAACAAACTGTGCAACAACTCCTTGGGGAAGTTGATTGCTTGCTAATACGGAGTGCTGATGCTGGTGCTGGTGCTGCTACTGCTTGTGCCCTTAGGGTGGGATTCCCGGGTGGGGGCTGGCGCCGGGATTTCGGGACGGGCAGCGGCGAGCGTAAACGGCAACGCTCCCTCTAGCGGCCGGAACTGAGGGCCGAAACGCCCAGCCGGGCTGGTGGGGGGAGGAAGGGGGGGCGTTTGTCAATTCACCCTGCTGGTCTCTACCTTGGCCCACCTTTTCCTTTTTGTCTGCCGATTAGTTGTATGTAGGGAACTTACATACGGACTACTAACCAGTAATAAATGTACACAGACATCATACTCTCTCACTCTCACTCTCTCTAAACAGAGGGAGACAGCCTGCCACAGCGGCATTTGCCAAGCCTGACGAATCCAGGAGCCAAGATACACCACACATATTTGTACTGTTGCTACTACCCGGACTTGTCTTACACAAACTCAGCCATGGCTTTTTTTCCCACTCAGCTATTTAGCATATAAAAAAACACAATACGTAGGTGTTACTTTAGGTAGGGCGCATCTTGTGTCTTGATTGAGACAAGAATCGCAAGAAACCTAGATACCGATGGGACAGGGCTGAAAAAAAAAAAAGGGGACCATGGGCCCGGGAAATGACGATTAGCTGAAGTTTTTTTTTGGTTTGAACTCTTTTTTTTTATGTTATTTTTATTCTATTTCATCTTACGGTCGAATCGGTTTTATTTTCGGTTTGAGGAGTGACGGACAGCTTGGGCCGAAGTTGCTGATGGGGGGAGGCGTATTAGGTTATCGAGATCCGCATGGGCTGCGTAATGAAAGTTGGGTAGGTGAAATGATGCCCACATGCCTGCACATGCCAGCACTAATTAATGATCAATAACCCAATACGGAAGCCCTTTGCCCGTTGAACTTTTTTTTATTTTCTTAGTTATTTAGTCCTCGACCCTGACTGATGAACTCATCCGGGGGGGGGGGGGGCTCTTTTTTACCCCATGGCCATCGGGATGCCACGCCTTTTTTCCCCTTCCCTTTGCTTCGCCCCGCCCACCCATCACTGTCTCCTTTTTCACACACCCACACACCCCTCACCCCCTTCCCTTCCTCTTTCTCTCTCTCTCAAAGCTCTTCCTCCCATATCATCATCATAATCCCCCACCCCTACCGCAAACGCCGCGCTTTTCGGTGGAATCGGGTGTTCGGGGAGCCGTTTACACTCTATGTCAGTCCCGGGGAAGGGAGGGGTGTATGTGTGTGGGTGTGTGCGATTTGTGTATTATGTAGGTGGGTGTCTGTAGTATGCTGTCTCTGATAACGCGGGTGGAACAGCGGGAGCAATCCAGAACAAACCCTTGGATCGAGAGAATTACACGGGAAAGAAAAAGCGATCCTCTCTGATTCTTGTTTGAGGGAAAGGGTAGATGGATGGGGAGTGAGGGGAGTGTTTGTATGTATGTATGTATGTATGTACGTAGGTAGGTACAGTAGATAGGTAGATAGATACCTTGTGTATGGACATAATGTATGCAGTTTTGTAGTGTGTCGCCATACATACACCTTCCTGCCTGTAGGTATTCGTATACATTATTTTGCCTATATATGATCGGAAGAGATGGCCTTGTAACCGGACGTCGCGTTATTGGGTGTGGTGGTCTCTGCACAGGCTGGGCTGGCTTGGAACAGGCTTGGGGAGCCGCAAATAACGCCCATTTGTTTGGCAGTTCGTTTTTGTGTCTCTCTTTTTTGCAAAAAAAGAGACTCACCTCGATTTGTCTCTGCTCCTTTGCTTTCCTCCCATTCTTTGCCTCTTGTCTACTGGATGTTTGGGTTTGGTTGGTCTTTTGCTTTTCTACTAGTATTTGCATAGCGCCTCAAACCACCACCACAACAACTATCCAATCTTTTGATCTCTGTCTATATTCCGCCCCCCTCTCTCTTTCTTTTTATTGCTCAATATCTATCAATCGTCTCTTCCAATATCTCGTGTGTGTCTCGGCACCTCCCATTTTGGAAAAAAAAGAAACCTAGGAAATCCGGCTAAGGAAACGCACCAAAAACGACACTTGCCTCGCCTTGGCACATCTAACACACAAGCTTCCGATAACTTGCAGGATTAACAAGGTTTCCCAGGGGAGATATCCTACGTTGCCTTTTCGTCCACAAGTGTTCTTTTGCCGCTACTTCCATCAGGTTGCAGCCCGTCCGCTTTGATTACCCGAAAGAGGTTGTCTATCTGTTTTCTTCATTTTGGTTCCCCCCACGCAGCAAACTCTGGCACAGTGTCGTTCGGTGACACACGCCCCCCCCCCTAACGGCCAGAGAAAGGGAAGAAGAAAAGAAAGAAAAGAAAAAGGGACCACCTGCGGGATGCTGGCATAGTGGAAACCTTCCGGCGCTGCTGCACGCAAACAACGCTATAAGCCAGGCAGGAAGACCAAGTCCATCTACGGGCAATCATTACTGTGGTGGGAGCTCTTGGGTTTGGATTTCAGGTCGATACCAAGCCCCCCGTTGTCAGCCTTTCCAGCGTTGGGGTTACTTGCTTGGTTGGTGGCTATCGATATTATCAGGCCATCCATCGGACTTTTGGGGGTCCCCCAGCGGATACCACCCGCAAATCAGCACCGCTAATACACCACTACCACGACCACTACCGCTAACTACCCGACTACCATCGTCACGTACGACGGGGCCAATGAACAGAGTGCAACCTGAACCCAGCCGAAGGAGCCTTCAAACGCCTTCCACGCTCCGCAGCATGGAGGCGGCGTCGCCGTGGGCGGCCTTGGCACCGGTTGGTCATGGCAGGCCATCTTCAGCAGCTGTAGCGCCAGCTGTAGCGCCAGTCCAAGCACCGCTTACAGGGACTACTACAGGGAACCCTACAGGGACCACAGGGGCCACCACAGTGACATGTGCTGGGACAACAACGCCTGTATTAGTGCATCACTATGACATGGACTTGGCTACATGGGACCACGGGCTGCTTGGACAGCATCAGATGCGCCAGACATACCACCAAGCGCACCAGAAACGCCAGCATAATCAGTTTGAGAAGCAGCAGCAGCAGCAGCATCCTTCGCTTTATCCTTTTCACTCTCATCATCCTCATCATCCTCATCATTCTAACTCCGATTCCCATCTTTTGCTACAGCAGCAGCAGCAGCAACATTACCCGCAACACTACTCTCAGCTTCAACATCATCCACAACACCAACACCACCACCAATATCAACACCAGCATCTCCACAACTACACCGGCTTGTCAACGAACCTACCATCATCATCATCACCATCAGCAGCAGCAGCAGCAAACATGCTGGACAGGCCCGGGGAAGGGGGCAGCAGCACCTCCGTCTGGGGGGATCAGCAGTACCAGGTCTTTGGGGGCGTTGGCGGTGGCAGCGGTGGTGGTTCGTTAGTTGGCGTTGGTGCTGGTGCTGGTGTTATTGCTGCTGGTGTTGCCGACCCTCCCATTGAGAGCGGTTCCAACACCAGCTCCAACATCGGCTTTGGCACCGGCAACAACAACACCACCGGCAACAGTTCCAGCGTCTTTGGCTGGTCAGCACCGTCTCCGGCTAACGTGAGCTCGACAGACCATGGCACCAGGGAGTGGGAGAGCCGGTTTATCGACTCTGACTTGGCCCTGGCTGCCACGGCGCTGCTGACTGAGTCTGCCGATGTGCATGGTCATGCCAATACCAATGCCAATACAAATGGTAATTCCCATATGAATGTGAATGCCGCCCTGAAGACTCATCTCCAGCCTGAGCTTCATCCCCATCTCCCACCCCACCAACACAAGCGCCAGAAGCAGAGCCACCTGGATCAACATCAACAGCGTCAGCCTCCTCGATATCAACACCAGCATCAGCATACACAACAGCATATAATACAGCAACAGCAGCAGCAGCAGCAGCAGCAGCATCAACCGCAGCCAGAAGCCACCACAGAACCTAGCTTACAAACCCGCAAGAGGAGACAGTCACAATCACACTCACAGCAACAGCAACAGCATCACCACCAACTGACTCACAATACCCGAGCTGTCCTACCCGAGGAGATCCCCTCGCCCGCAATTACCGGCTTTGCAATACCCGCCAGCTACAACAAAGAGCCCTACGGCCACTACGACCACTACGACCACAACCTCGCTCCCTGGACCGCACCCGGCTCCAGCGCGTCTAGGCCCAAGACGACACCCACGATCGCCGCAAACACCCCTACGGCACTCGCACGGAGTGGCTCGCCCTCGCCGCCGTCTGCCGCTGTCAGCAGTGACACCACCAGAAGCCTACGCCAAGGTGTGGCCTTGACGACGTCGTCCGCATCCGTCGACACTCTTGACTCGTCTGCTGTTTGTCCCCCGTCTCAGTCTCAGTCTCAGTCATTGCCTCGATCGTTTCCTCAATCCTTTTCCGAGACCTTGCCTTCTTCTTCCCCTACTTCTCTTTCTTCGTCTCATCTTCAGCACCAGCACCAGCATCAGCATCACCAACTGTCGTCACCAGTCTGTAGCTGTGCCTCAGCCACTACTGCTGCTGCTACTGCTCCTGCCCCTGGGTCAGCATCCGCCCCTTGCTCCTGCCCTGCCGCTTCCTCCTCGGCTAGTCACGCCGCTTCCACGAAAACGACCACAACAACAACTTCAAACTCATCCTCGTCATCAACGGCAACTCCAACCAAACACAAGGGCTTGACATCGTCATCGTCTGCCGCCGCCTCCTCCGCTTCTTCAACCATTACGAACTCTTCGTCGACTGTCTCCGTGTCCAGAGCCACCACCGCGCCGTCGACCCCTCGCATGGATGTCCTCTCCTTTTGGGGACCGGAGCCCGTTCCGCTCCCCTCGCGCTTTGCTCGCATCAAGCGAAACCTCATAGCTGGCCACGAGGAAGAGCTCCAGGCCTCCTGGTCTCGTCTAATTACAGCTCTGCGCGCCGAGGTTGACCATATCGAGACGCTTGGGTCTCACCTCATCCCCTCAATCGAGTTTTCCGACATCAAAGACACCTCCCAGACCGCCCGCTTCAAGCGCGACCTGCGCCGCTACGGCGTCGGTGTCGTCCGCAAGGTTGTCTCTCGCCCCGAGGCCGACTCAGCCATCTCTGACACCATCCGCTACATTAACGCTCGCCGGAAGGGCACTCATGGCACTGGGCCTATCGTTGAGGCTGTCAATGGTGCTTCCAACGGTACCTCCAACGGCCATGGCGGGGCCGAAGCTGCCCCGCTACAGGACCCAGCATGCCTCAACCTCTTCTGGACACCGGCCCAGGTTCGTTGCAGGGCACATCCCAATGTCCTCGCTACTCAGAGCTTCATGATGGGTCTCTGGGAACCTAGCCCAGATGACAGACTATCTACTCAGTTCCCCTGTACTTATGTCGACCGTATACGAATCCATGGCCTTGATTCTGGCCCCGCCCCTGGGTCCCCTGCAGCTGCCGCTGCCGAAAACGACCCTCAAGCACACACAGATTCCAATCCCGCGAAACCAGAGCATAATGGTACTGCAGCAGCTGCACCATCTGTCGAAGACGACTGGATTACGGCTTTACAATCGTCAGCTGGCGTTATCGCTCAGGTCGACAACGGCTCTCTAGAACGCTGGGAACCCGACGGATATCAACGCGCAGGCGCCTATAACCATGTCTTTGACGGTCACTGGGAGGAGTATGATCCTTGGGAGTGTGCTACCCGTGCATCGGCTACCATGGATCTCTACAACGGTTACGGCGCGTGTACCATATATCGCATGTTTCAGGGAGTGCTCTCTCTTTCCACTATTGAGCCGGGCATGATCCGTTTGCTGCCTTCCCCCAAACTTGTCACAGCGTACTACCTTCTGCGGCCCTTTTTCGCCCCCAAGGTGCCTCCCCCAGACTCATCCCCAAGTACCGGCACCGGCCCTGAATGGGATGCGTACCTAGCAGCCGACAACTGGGAGTTGCAAAAAGATCCAGACACCATCATCCACGGCGCAGTCCCTGGCCATGCTCAGCGTATTACTGAACACTGGCATCCACATCTGCATCTACGAGGCAGCATGATCACGCTTCCGACCCTGCAGCCTGGCGACTACATTTTCTGGCACCCGGATCTTGCCTATCACATCTCCAACAATACCACCGGCCTTACAACTCCTCAAGGGAGCGCACCGAACCCCAGTAGCGACGATGTGAACATGCTGGTCTACATTGCCGCTGCGCCGCTTACTCAGACAAACGCTTTGTATCTGGCTCGACAACGCAAGTCATTCCAGCGCCGCCATCCACCGCCAGACTTTGACTCTGCAGGCCGCGGCCCGCCCGCTTTTGATCCCACGGCTGTTGCCGGTGAGAAGGTGATGTCTGATGTCGGAGGCTCGGCTGCCCTGCAGGCAATGGGGCTTGCTCCTCGGGATGTGGCCGACTCTCGAGCCGCCACTCCTAGCGAAAGGGGCTTTCCCGAAGAGAAGAATAAAGATATTAATGGGATACATATCCTCAATGGGGAAAAGAGCCCAACCATGGCCTCAACAAGCTCAGGCTCGGAGACTGATGTCGTTCGTCTTACTAATCAAATACTTTTCCCCGACACAGACATGACGGGCTACTCAGTATGAGCCGTGAGGGGAACCTTATAGAAGGGGGATAAACATCCATATCGGATTTCTACCTCTTACTTCACTTCTATTTTTTATCCCATGTATATATGCAAAAGAGCTGATGTCAGCCATGATGAATTGTTTTTGTTTTTGTTTATGAGGGTGGGTATACTTTTTGTGTTTTGAGCCACGCGTTATCTGCATTCGGACGTATGGAGGGGGGGGGGGGTTCACATCAAATATTGACGTTTGTATGGATACACGTCTTTTATTCGCGACCAAGCGACATATGTGTATATAAAGTCAATAACTAAACAAAACTAGCCTTTGCTACATATGGAAAGGAAAAATGAAAACATTTTAAAATACACCGATGCATCTAAATAATTACCTCCTTGACGCCTGGCGATACGCGAATTGACATGATGGGGAAAGTATGTAAAGTATATAAAAGGTCTCATTCCTCACTCGTTTGCAATCCTCACTTCATCCAGGTAGGTTACAATCCGGTCAACTAGTGTAACGGCCCCATTCTCGGATATGCATTTTTGTGATCCAAATACGCCAATATCCAGACCATGGCCCTTGATTGAGGCTTCAATGTCAAGTGCAGGCTATTTCAGATATGTTAGGAAATGAACTAGTGAAGAGGAAAAAGGCGGTAAAAAAACCCAATAAATGAAACTTACAGGAAATGCATGTCGTACGACGTTGTCTTGGATCCATGACTCGCTCAGGAGACTCAGAGCCCCTGTGTCTTTAGCAAGATCAACAACATCAGGCGACGCCTGCTCAAGTGGTACTCCTCCTTTGTGTTCCGCGGGAGGTACTAATGTCAATGCTGGGCGTTGTTGCTGTTGTTTCGGATGAACCTGACCCGATGCCTCACTTGGAATTGGGGCTGCGTCCGCACTGAGTTGCTGGTCTTGGTCTTCAAACAATGTGAGAAAGTTGACAAAAGAAGTGACTTTGACGCCTGTCCAGGCCGCGACTTCCCAGAGTCCAGCGTCTGCACGGCCTTGCGAGCTAATGGCATGAATGTCTTGTTGGATATCTTTAGCAACCTCGATGAGGCTGGCGTGAGATGATGCTGGCGATCTGACTATCAGTGGGACCAGATTCAGAGTAGGGTATGTTAGTGGGAGGGACTCATTGCCGGCCCTGTTTGCTAGATAGATTCCGAATACAACACTACTGTCGTCTTCTTCTTCTTTTTCTTCTTCTTTTTTTCCCACTTCATCTACATCTTCATCTAGCAGACTGCTGGCCTCACGTCTTTCTGCGATGAGAGCCCTGGAATACGCTGCGAAGAACAAGGCCTGGATGCTAACGCCGTTTTGGGCGGCGACTCGACGGAGGCGCGTTGCATCAAGAGCACATCTTTTTAGATATGACGCCCGACCTGTTTTCTCCACTGTTAGTGGCGCTTCATTTGGAATCATTGGACGGTAGCCGCGTAGGTACTCCAGCCAAAAGGCCTTCCTGACTCGCCGTGCATTTTGCTCGGTTGGCCGTATCACATGCTGGCCCCACGCGCGCTGGATGATGTCGCGGTTGTGGGCAACATGAGCATCCCTGCCATCAGCTAGCAGCTTTTCGAAGCGGCGCATTATCTCTGGGAAACTGACGCCATCATACAAAGCATGATGTATCCTGAGTCGAATGAGCAGCCGCCGTTGCTCGTCATCTTCCTCAATTGCTGCTTCAAAGTGTACCAAGGGCCGTAGGGCCGGGTTGTCCCCGTCGACACGCTCCCTGCGAAGAGTGACCTGTATAAACGGCGTCTCAGTGGAGCGAGTGGCTATGAAACATGTGCGCAAAATTGGCGTTTGAGCGACAAGAGCGTCCCAAGCCGTATGAGCCTGTTCTACTGTCCTGGAGGCCCAATTGATCGCATACTGGAATTCGGGAAAGAAGACGGATCCTTGTTCATTTTGCCAAGCGCTCAGCATGTAGACCTGCATTGGCAGCGCAGGCAAAACCAACTCCACGTCGTCTCTTCGGGAGATGTTGTGCGCCTCTAAAAGATCATCTATGGCAATGTCCTGAGGAGCCTGCCAACCTGCTAGCACCTTGTCTGAGCGTTCTTGGCGGTAGTGGGCTTGGCTCGCAAGCTTTGCCATTTGGGTGATGCTGGTCGCCCTGACTAAATCGTGTGGCTTTAGTTGGACGCCCTCTTTTCTCAGCAGCGACGAAACCTTGATGGCGCTAATTGAGTCGAGACCTAAGTGGTACAAACAGTTTGATGCTTTGATGGCTTCAACGGGGATGCTCGAGACGTGGCTGAGCATCGTTCGAATGGTGAGCATTGTTGGCTCCCAGTCCACAGCATCGTCTCCGGAGCTCGAGATAGCGTTGTCAACGGTGGTGGCGGCGCTTGCTGTGCCGTCGTTTTTGACACGGATACACGGAAGCCCGCATATTGAGACGCCTGCGCCCTGAAACGTCAACACATCGGTCGCCACGGAGCCGATGATGAGCTTTAACACCTGGTCAAGATCCCGTAATAACTCCAACGCTCCGGCTTCCGCGCAAACGCGTTCTTGACAGGCAGACCGCCAAACGAGGCTGTCTTTTACAGTCTCAGCCTCAATGCAAACAGGGTACTCGACGGCGGACTTTCCATTGACTGAGCTGAGCAGTTGACGAGATGATACGCGAGCCGCTGATTTCTGCATCATGAAGAGTGAATTGAACAGCTCGGTGCCGGGAAGCTGGGCCGACGCCAAAGCTTTATGCAAAGGGAATGCCTGGTGGTCACGAATATCCACCATACTCGATTCTAGATATGCCAAGAAGGCTGCAATTGATCCATGCAAGATGCAGCGGAGCGGGATGGTATTCATAGTAGGGAACATCAATTCTTCAGATGCCTCGAAATCCCGCCCGGAAAGAACAACGCCAAAGCAGACATCCAGGCTCTTGGTGCGATGCGCAAGCACCATGGCCCAGCATGCTTGACATAGCACCTGTAGACTGATTTTCTGGCTTTTGCAAAATTCCGATAGTTTTTGGGAAGAAATCATAGAATGAATCTCTTGCCTGTACACGACATCAAAGGGCTCTGGTACTGTCTTGGCCGCGTTCTCGGATATGAGAGTTGGCGAGACGCCGCTCAAGTAGTCAGCCCAAAACAAATTGGCATCATCGGTGTTGCATGCCAACAGTCTTCGCAAGAAGAACTCTGCAGGTATCCTTGAGCCCAGCTCTCCATCGTATGCGGCCGCCAAGTCTCGATACATGAGATCAAGGGACCATCCATCATACAAAGCATGCGCGATCGAAACGAGAATCAGCGTGCGATATCCACAGGACACAAATGTAAGCTGAAAAAGTGCATCTGCAGCCTTTCCCTCCATAGCCTTCCATTTAGCGTGTTGTATGAGGTCTTCCGATGCCTCTAATGAATCTGCTGCTTGCGTCTCTCCTATGGTAGAGTTCCACTTCTTGTAAACGACCTGGCAGTATGCTTGGTCTAGCTGTCGGTCGTCTACCTCAAGGAATCCCGTCCTTAGCACTGGGGATTTCTCAATCACGTTCATCCAAGCATCCCGCAACCTCGCCACGTCCACCCCCTCCGCAACTTCAACCAAATCATGATTAAAATACCACACAAAGTCAGAGTGCACCATTCCTGCCACCATGGACTCTTGCAAGGGAGTTGGGGGCAATACCGTCTCCACATCATCCATATTGACGCCAGTCGTCTTCACATGATCCCAAAGTTGCTGTTTGGTGCTTTCAAACTGCCCATTCTCCAAATATTTTGGTGCAGGCAAGGCTTCGGCTGTTACTTCAAGGAGGTGGGTCATGCTCGAGATATTCTGTTGACGCATAATCTGAGATGCAGATATGTGAATACCTTGGGCTCTCAGCCTTGTGGACAGTTGAATCACATCTATGCTATCTAATCCAAGTTCCAGTACTGTTTTGTTTGCACCAATATCATCGGCTGAAAGGCCAGCAAGGATCGCCATTTCGTTTCGAATTGTCGATGCGGACACATTCCACTCGAAGTGAGCATCGGTATTTTCTTTAATCTCAATTGATTGTGCTTTCCGCTGCGAGTTCTCTAATCCCGCACTTTTTTCAGTGTCCAAAGATTGTAATGTTCCCTCTGTAGCGATGGAATTGATATTGATATCGACTTGGTCCAGCATTTTCTTTAGTTCCAAGCTATCGAAAAAGTGTCCTTGTGCAAGTAGAGATAATTGCACGTCGCCGTTACACATCTTCTTGGCTTCAAAGGCCAGAGGATAATCCGGATTTGGTGATCCATCAGTGACACTCCAAAGTTCCGGTCCTTCTATGGAACTCGACTGCTCCACTTCAAATGTAAAAAGATTGTCAAAGAGTGGCCGACCGCTTGAAATCCATTTCTGTACACTCTGAAGCTGAACGTGCTGAAAAGATAACACTGATGTATTGTATTCGTGACACTTTCGCACCAATGAAGACCAATCGTGCTCATGTAAAGACTTATTGAAGAAAGGAAGCGTATTAAAGAGCGGCCCAATCGTATAGTCAACATTTGGTAAATCAATGGCTCTTCCAGAGATGATAATGCCCAATGTGAGACCATCAGGGTAATGTTTCTGGAGAACTGACACCCACACTGCCATCATTACCGACTGAAGCGTCACATTATGCTTCTGCCTAGCTTTCTCAAGTTGCCTAGAATGAATCGTGATGCTTGCGATAGCAATATCCTTGCTCGACTCAAATTGAGGTTGAAGCAAACTAAATTTGTTCCAGCCATCTAAATGGGTATTCCAGAACTGGCGACAACCTAGGTGGCTCCACAGGGGGCCGTATGTCAATGCCTTAATGAATTGCGGTGCAGGCACAACCGGTTCGGAAAGGTATTTAGCCCTTACCCATTGCAACATAAGGTTGAAGCTATTTCCGTCATATAAAGCATGGAAGACGTGTATCACGAGCTTAGTGAATGTTGGTCCATGTATAAGTAGGAGCTGTAGTGGAGTGGTAATATGGTCTCCGTTCTGCTGCACCCATTGTTGCTTTTTGTTATCCAAAAACGAGTTCATTTCCATCAAGTTCTCTACGTCACACTCTTCCCATGGCATTGTTGGATTTTTCAGCGCGACCTGAACACAGCCATCAGTTGTGTTTACAAATGCGGTTCGCAAGATTCCATGAGACATGATCAAATCATGCCATGCATGCTGAAGCCGTGCTTTGGAGATATTATCCCCCAACATCAATTCAAATGAGTTGAAATAATGTCCACTGACTTTCCCTGTTAATGACTTTGAGATGATACCTTGCTGGAGAGGTGAGCAAGGCGCGATGTATTCAATGTCTTCTAGACCTACACCAAGGGTGCGAGTGATGGTAGCAAGATGCCTGTGACGACATGCTTGGATTAACTGTCTTGCTTCTCTCACAGAACTGTCTTGCGAATTATTGCTGCCTGATTTGGACAGCTCCGTAACCAAATCTGCGATGATTGGGTTCCGGAGCAGAACGAAAGGTGATGCAGCTTGGAATCCACGTTTCTTCAGTAGCATGGATAATTGTAGAGCTGTTATCGAGTCCACGCCGATATCGAAGATGCTAGTGTTCTTTCCTATTCGGTTTTTCTCTATGTGACAATAATCCGAAATGGCATTTATGATCCCCTCAGCTGCCTCATGATTAACACCTTGGCGAATGCTATTCACAGCAGTGAGAGCCATAAGCTGCTCATGTGAGAGGTCATTAAACAGTTTCTTTAGCTCCTTTGCCTCCACCTTATTATTTGGCGAGAGTGGTATGAAGGGGAGATTTAGGAAGTAGGTAGGGATCATATAGCCGGGGAGCTTATTTCGGCAGGCATCTCGGGCCTTGATGGCAAGTTCGTTGCCATTTTGGAGTACCGTAAGAGATTGCTCCTTCATTACTTGTCCAACCAAAAACGATACAATGACATCCTTGCCACTAGATCCATGCTTCACAACAAGAGTAGCAACGTCATTGACTTCAGTCGCCCCGGTTCGAATCGTATGGTTGATTTCGCCGATTTCGAGGCGTTGCCCGCGAAGCTTCACTTGGTCATCCGCTCGACCCAAAAACTCAAAGCAGCCATCGTAAAGTATTCGAACAAGATCGCCGGTTTGATAAACTCTTTCTCCAAATTCGGAAAGAGTCGGGAACCGTTCTTTGGTAAGCTCTGGTCGATTAAGATACCCTTTCCCAACAAGTTTGCCAGACACACAAAGCTCTCCAACTCCGCCTCGTAGCACTGGGATTTCGGTTCCTCTGCGGAAGACATAAGACCCAACGTTTGAGAACTGCTTACCAATGTTGCTTGGACGTCCATTTATGGGAACACGCTGGTATGTGGTCACGCCAATTGTGGCCTCTGTTGGACCATAAGCGTTGTATATGACCGCCTTGGGACCCCAGGCATCAAGGATTTCTTGCTTGAGTTGTTCTCCTCCAGTGATGAAGACACCTTTGCATAAACTAGGTACATCATCTGGATGCGTAAGTCTGGCTAGACTTGGGGTTAGATCGATGTGCGTAATCTTGAGTCTGTTGATTGAGGCAAGAAGATCGTCCAGGATCAGTTCCTTTGGTGCCGCCACAAGAGTAATCCCGACCGACCAGCTCCAATACTGTTCAAGAACAGAAACATCAAAATGAAGAGCGGCGAATTGCAGCCATCTGGAATCAACGCTCCAGTGCCCTTGGAAAAGTTCTTGAAATGCCATCATTGCCTGCACTGTATTTTCATGGGTAATCTCACAGCCTTTGGGTGTTCCAGTTGTGCCTGATGTGTAGAGACAGTAGCAAGTGTTGTTGCTTGGCGTAAAAGCAGATCCTAAGTCGCGGCAATCTGGAGAGTAACGATGCACAGCGTCAACATCAACTCGGATCACTTTGACCGGAACATCAAAATCCAGCTGGGTTCCCGTAGAGGTCAACAGACAAGGCGCCAAGGAATCGCTCATTATGAATTCTTTTCTTGATTTAGGGGCACTTGGATCGAGCGCCACAAAAGCGCATCCGGCTTTCATTATGCCCAAAATGGAGATGTAGGCCTCGGGGCATTTGTCGAAATATATAGCGACAATGCTTCCGACGGCCGCCTGGTCTTTCAACATATTCGCCACTTTGTTTCCCAGCTCGTTTAACTCTCGGTATGTCCAAGTCCGCATGACTGGGACAGAACCATCAAAGCGACTAACAAACTCGAGAGCTATTGCATCCGGCTGGGAAACCGCCTTTTCTTCCACAAATTGGTGAACAAAGTTTACTGAAGTGGATATCTCAGGTGAAATAGCTGGAGTAATAGCAAAGAGATGCGGCTTGTTCTGATACACCCCGTCTTCATCCCCATCAGGATGAGTGACAAGATGATTCATGACAGCGTCGAATTGATTTACAAGTAACTCAGCCTGTTCTCTAGGGAGCACATCATCGAAGTATGTGGCACAGAGACGGATTTTATCGCCATCAATGGGCTCGATTTCAAGCGAGACAGGATAATCCACCATAGCATTGTCCATGTTGAGCTTCCACGGCCTTGTTGGGTTTTGGCGTCTATCTGTTTTCTGATAAACAAGAATAGTATCAAAAACCGGAACTCCAGGATGCCCGAGCCATTTCTGGATTTTGCTCAGCGGCGCAAATTGGTACGTGTGCATGGTTTTGTTGTATTCCATCATGTCCTTTACCAATTCAGAATTGGAAGACTTGTTGATTGCAATGATCGGGACCGTTGTTAAGCAGGGAAATGGCGCGTCCTGGGTTTCATCTGTCGTACGACCAGAGAGAGTCACTCCAAAAACAACCGAATCTTCACCCATGTATGATGATAGAATACGCGCCCATGCTGCTTGTAGGACCGCTTGGATAGAAACGCTCTGATTTCGTGTTTCTTTCTGAAAACGAGAAAACGGCAATGTCGATATCATCTCATAAACCAAAACAGCTCTCCTCTCCTCTCTGAGAGGTGTCATGAGTGGGAAACTGTTCACCACAGCATAATCAGCCTTCTCCTTCCAGAACATCATATCTTGCCCGTCTTCATTTGAGGTTTGCGCCATGATTGACGACAGCGCTGGTTCAACTGGGCGGAGGCTGTGGTTATTCTGCCCTTGCAGCAACATGGATAAAATGGTAAAAATTGCATCGAGTGATTGTGCATCATATAGGGCATGGTGCGCTATTAAGTCCATCATCAGTTGGCCATCCCTCCTGGCAATGATGACTCTCCAAGGTGGCATATGCAAGGCCTCCAGTATGTCTTTAGCCACATTGTCTTTCGATTGCAGTCGTGAGAGATTTGAATCTTGGTCTTTCTGAATCAGTATAATTGGAGCATCCATTGCTTCCATCTTATACCTTACCATCGCAAATGCGCTGTCCTGGTGCTGCACAGGCACAAAGCCTGTGCGAAGCATTGGGTGTTGACCATGAAGAGATTTCCAAGCTGCTACTAAAGCATCCATTTGCACCGTGTCATCTAGCGTATATGAAACCAGGTTGAGATAATTCTTCCCGGTTGATTGGACAAAAGACGCCAGCATGGCAGACTGCATGGGAGTACAGGGGAGAGTCATCTCCACGGCTAGTTCTGAGGGCAAAATTTGTTTAACCTGAGATGAAACTTGACTTGCAAATCTGGCTAGATCATATCGCGTAGGTTCTGATGTGTTCTCTCTTGGCTTTTCCTTCAATCTGCTCGCCAACCTTGCGCATGTTGGGCATTCAATTACATCTGAAGAAGACACAATGAAGCCTTGACGACGCAGCATTGAAGCGACTTGGACAGCATTGATACTGTCAAGACCGAGCTGAAATATGCTCGTGTGGCGATCGATATTCTCTGGTGGGGTATTTGAGAGGTCTGCCAAAATCTTCCGGACTATGGTCTCAATCTCTGTCCAGTATTCCTTATTGTCCTGATATCGATTATTCAAGTCTTTCTTCTGCTTTCGTGAAGCCAGGACATTCAACAAAGGAGAAATGCAAAGTTCTTTGCAGCCCTTATCTGCCGATAAAGCGAAGGGTGATGTCAAGATATGTCGAAAGATCTGCCTAAAAAGGTCTGCAAGAGCCGCAGCAATCTCCGCCGTGACAATTCCCATGTCATAGTGCAAGTTGACAAAGACAGAGTTCAGATTAGGGCATGGAACCACCTCGCAGACCAACGGAATGTCCATTTCCCCAGAGTCCTCCTCCAAAGTCCACACTCTGCTGTCCATATCTTGCAAAAGTCGTTGGACCAGCAGTATTGTGTCGAATAACCTTCGGCCGTGGTGATTAGTGATCTTCTGGACTAAACGCAACGGAGTGAACTGGTAGGGTAACACATCTGAGTTTAGGCGCTGGAAGGACTTCACGAGCTCGATATTTTGTGCACTTGTTGATAAGTCTGCACGGACAGGGATCGTATTGAAGCACGGTGCCACCAATCTTTCTAGCCCTTCCAAGCCCAAAGTTCGACCACTCAAGACTGTTCCAAAACATGCGTCTAACATGTTGCAAGACACAGCAAGAACATTTGCCCAGCTTGCCTGGCTAAGAGATAGAATAGACACGCCTAGATTCCGCATCTTCTCTTGAATTTCCCTAAATGGCATATCAAGGGAGATTGTGTGAATGCTTTGATCAATATGTTGTCGAGTTGAAGATGGAAACAATAGTGTTGGCGAGAACCCACGGAAATGCTCTGTCCAGAATTGCTCAGTATCTTTGGGAAGGTTCAAAACTTCTTGAATGAAAGGGCCATATGATACTGGTGGTGGTAAGTCATTGCCGTTGGCTAACGCTTCTACTTCTCGCCAAAGGTTCTCCATGGCAACACCATCATATAGGGAATGATGGCAAATAAAGGACAAGAAAGAAGATCCTCTATATCGTATTAAAGCCAATGAGAGAGGTGGCATTTTTGAGTCTAATGGTTCAGGGAGGCTGCGCAAGTGTTCATAAATCGCCCCGTCTAGTGACGGCACGGTAACATCAAAGGTCTTCCATGCAATGTTCCAATGATCGAGTGTAACTTGCGCAATCGGATACTCTGCGTCGCTTGTCGTCATGAAACAGGTTCTGAGAACTCCGTGGCGCCTTGTCATCTCTTCCCAATACCGCTTCATTTCTTCCGGTTTAGTGTGCAACCGCAAAAGTATTTTGTTGTAATAGCTCCCTTGCCCGGATGATAGCATAGCTTCCTGGAGTGGGGAACAGGGGTATATCTGAGTTATTTTCTCCGGTTTTCCCTGAAATTCATCGCGTAGACTGTTAATGAATTTATCGGAGAAGAATCTTTCGCGTCGTTGCCCCTTGTTGTGCCGTGGAGCCTCGTCTAAAAATCGGGCGAGTTGTGCGACAGTTGGGTTTTGCAGAATTGCGGAAACCGGGACTTGAGAGCTGTATTCGGAACTCAAATCCCGAGCAACCCCAATAGCAGAGATTGAATCTAACCCGAGGGCTGAGAAAGGTGTCCATCGCCCAACATCAGACCTCGACAAATTAAGGGATTGCGTGATGAACTTTGCTAGAACAACCTCGTCCCTAGTCCATTCTGCATCATCAACCTGGTTGGTGTCAATATTAGAGACAAACTCAACGTATTTTTGAGGTAAGTTTGCAAAGGCTTCCAGCAGATATCTCCGGTCAACCTTGCCACTTGATGTGAGCGGAATGCAGGATACTGGAATCAAGTATGCGGGTATCATGTATGCAGGTAATCGCGATTCGAGCTTTGCAAAGAGAGAATTGTGGATTTCGGAATCCACATCAAGGACTTGGAAAACATCGTCCGCCCTATGTTGAACATAAAATGATGACAGCTGCTCTGTGCCTTGATCTCCTCGTCGAATCATTATTGTGACAGCGGAGATGACGGATGAAACGCTTGTGATAATACTGTTGACTTCACCGGTTTCAATCCGCTGTCCTCTGAGCTTGACCTGATCATCAATTCGGCCAAGAATAATCAACGACCCATCAGGCAACATCCGTCCCATGTCTCCGGAGCGATAAATCCGACCGAATTCAGGATGCTCAATGAACTTTTCTGCTGTGATACTCGGCATGTTGAGATAGCCATGAGCAACCTGGTCACCACCAAAACAAAATTCACCGACCCATCCGAAGGGTACAACTTCCAAGTTTTCAGGTTCAAGCACAAAAACAGAGGTATTTGAGAAAACCCATCCCAGGTGCTCAATATGTTCCCCGCGTGACATTTTCTTGACACTACAAATGTTGGTGGTTTCAGAAGGACCGTAACCCTGCCACAATAACTCACCCCATGTCTCCAAAACCGTGGATGTCATTGGTTCTCCTGCAGTCACTAGGAACTCCACGCTCGGAACATTTTGGGGGTTTATTAAAGATGCTACAGTTGGGGTTAGGCTCAGGTGAGTAATTTTGAATTGCTGGATGGCGAGTTCCAGGTTACTAAATAACACGTCATTAGTAGCGGCGCAAAGGCACATGCCGGCATGCCAGGTGAAGAATATCTCAAAAACAGACACGTCAAATGCCTGCGAACATGCTTGGAGCAGTCTTGGTGGTGTGGCTGTCCTCGATGGGTAAATAGAAGCAAGGTATGAGATGTTGCTGACAATGTTCCTGTCAGTAACGGCTACACCTTTTGGTGTCCCAGTAGTGCCTGATGTGTATATAACATATGCCAGCCGAGTTTCATCAGCAGGTATTTCCAGGTTGTGCCCCTGAAATCTTTCCAGCGCCATCCATTCGTAATTAAAAAATCTCACGGCATCAATATGTCTAAGCTTCAACAGTGAGTTAGAGTCTACCACGCATTTCTTCACCTTTGCTGACCCAAAAATCTCATTGACTCGATTAATTGGGGTTGATGGGAGAAGAGGAAGGTATGCACATCTAGCCTTGATAATTCCGAGGATTAATGCATAAAGCATAGGAGACTTTTCCATAATTATGGCTACAATCTGGCCCGGCTGGCTTCCCTGGCTGCGAAGAAAGCGAGCAATCCGGTTCGCCATCTTGTTCAGCTCACCAAAAGACATTATGCTGCCTGTAGATCCCGTAGCTAGCGATGTACGAAAGCATATCGCATCAGCACTAGGGTTGGCGGTCGCCATACATTCAAATGCCGTTGCAAGGTCTGCTGGTCCACAGAATTCCTCGATAAGCTTGTTATCAATGGATAAGCCATTCCCTGATGGTTGTTTTATAGTCTTTATAGATTCTTCGGGTTTGATGATGAGCTTTTTGAGTATGCCCGTCATCTGCCGGATCAAATGGCGTACCATCTCAAGAGTCACTGACCTTTCGTGGTACGTTGCTTGTATCACAAACCCTTCTTCGCTGGGCTCAACTTCGACCAGAAGCTTTGTTTCCAGACGATCCATATGTCGAACTTCTTTAATGAAGTTATCTGAGCATAATTTCGTGCCAAGTGACTGCTGATAGACAAAAAGCACATCATAAACACTCTCGGCGCCTTGGAGACCCACCAACCTCTTAATGTCTGACAACGACAGGCTGCAGTGCGTTAAAATCTTTCGATTGCTTGTTTTGATGCTCATGAGAACATCATGGCCTGTCATTAGGCGACTGAAGTCTACTCTCAGTGGTAGCGACGCAATACATGGCCCAATGATTGCATCAATGCCTTCAATGCCTAGAGATCTGCCTGAGGTGACAGATCCAATCAACACATCCGAACTGCCCGATATGCTGCTCCAGAGAGATGCCAGCGACGCTTGAAAGTAAACTTGCGGGCTAAGGCCACTCCGTCGAGCCGCATTCTCCACCAATTCCACTGGTATGTCTAATGTCTCTCTCAGAATCATCGGTTCGTTAGACTCGCCAAGACGAGAGCGCAGTTTTGGAAAGGGCGTCTTGTTCCACCCAAGAAGATATTCAGCCCAGAATGCTCTGTCTATATCCGCTCGGCTGTTTGAGCCCTCAAGAATATTCGAGATGACGTTTCGGAACTGGCATCGAGAAGGTACCTGCTTGCCCCGAATGAGTTTTGACAGATCTGACAACATCATATCCATAGACCAGCCATCATAAATAGCATGATGAATATGAACAAGAACTCGGATACCAAGATCGTTCCCATTATCGAGTATCTGGATTCGGAAAGGACTCAACAGATCATCGGCATTCCCGGAAGCAGACAAATGTTTGAATCCCTTCACAATCTCAATTTGGTGATCACAGAGCGCTTCGAATACTGGCGATACAAAGCCTCCTCGCCACGGAATAAAACCAGCCCGTAAACTTTCGTTTCTCAATGCCAGCTGGAGGATCGCTGCCCCAATTCCACTGGCAGTAGCACCCGTTGTCAACTCCCACTCTACTTCGTTCCAGTATGTGATTGGATGCAATGAGCTCTCTGCCAGCATAGCCATTTGCAACGGGGTACAACGAAGAATGTCTTCAATCTCATGGGCTCTCAACTGAAGAGCCTTGTCATTGGCTAATATTAGATCCAAGTCCGCCAGCAGACTAGGGTTGACTTGCTTAGAAATAGTCAAGCTAGTCATGGTATTCAGCCGGACTGAAGTACAAAGGTCATGAATTGTTTTGCAGTTTAGCAAATCCGCCACATCGGCCTGGAAACCGGCATTGCGAAGGGCGGACGCCAATTTGATGATCAACAATGAGTCCAACCCGGATGATGCCAACGTCATCTGAAGTTGGGCTTCCACTCCAAGGACCTCAGACGTGACACGTAGGGCCGTCTTCTCAGTGTCTGAAAGAACGATGGAATCATTCTGATTATACTGCTTCGCTGATTTCTCGTCCTTGAACTCCGCTTTGAGGCGTCTGATGTCAACCTTGCCACTTGGCAATCTTGGGAAGTCTTTCATTAACACGAATTCCCCCGGCACCATGAACCGAGGAAGCCAATTTGAGCAGCTGGCTAATATTTCACGGTCGGTTACTGATGTGTCCACAACACAAAAGACTACCAAGATAGAGTCCACAACAGCCGCCACTGCACCGTGGCATCCCGATGTTCTCAATACAGCGTGTTGGATCTCGCCAAGTTCAATACGCTGCCCGCGTAGCTTGACCTGGCCCTCGGACAGCCGTCCGAGACATTCTAATGTTCCATCAACAGTAATGCGAGCCCTATCACCTGTCCGATATACCCGACCATATGGTGATGCGATGAAGGCAGATGAGGTTTGGTCTGGGCGGTTTATATATCCTTCGGCAAGTTGATGACCGCCGAGTGCAAGCTCCCCATCCTCACCTATTGGTAGAAGACGAAATACTTGGCTCGTTTCAGGTGATGTGGCAGGTTCTATTATGAAGCAAGATGTAGTGTCAAGAGGCAACCCAATGGAGGTTGGAGACGATATTGATGATAAACTCTCTCTCAAGGTACTAAGATAGAGTCAGTCACGACGTTGTACAAACCTTAGTCAGACGTACCAATGAATTGTGGCTTCAGTTGGCCCATACATGGCCCATAGCAGGCTTGGTCTAAGGTCATCCCCGCCAAACTCCTGGACTACAGGCATGCTGAGCATCTCTCCAATGGTCAGCAGCAATTTCAAACTAGGCGCATTCTTCCTAGCCCTCAATAGACTACCCGCCACGGTTGGTGTCAGCTCGCAAGCATCGACGTTCATCTCTCTCAGGACTTGCGGTAGGTCGTCGAGCATGTCCCTTCGAGAGGCACATATGAGAGTACTCCCACGAAAAAATGGAAAGAATATTTCGAAAACCGACACATCAAATGTTGGTGCAGCAAATTGAAGGAATCGAGAAAATGCCGGCACATGCTGGTCATGGGACAGCAGCGCCTGGGTAGCCGCTGAATGAGATATCGCAACCCCTTTTGGAGTTCCAGTAGATCCGGAGGTATACATTACATAGGCCAGATCTTCGTGAGTAGCAACGCGATGTTTCATGGAACTCCGCGTCGGAGCGATCTGAATATCATCTACCACGAGGATCTTAAGGCTAGTGTCGCGTGGAATCCATGAGACTAGCTCCCTCGAGACCACAACCACGGACGCAGATACATCTTGTAATATAAAACGAACTCTCTCCTGCGGTGTATCAATGTTAAGCGGACAGAAGGCTCCACCGGCCTTCAAGATAGCCAACAGCGAAATGTAGAGCTGTGGTGATTGATGTAACAGAACTGGGACAATGAATTGGTCCCTGGAGTCTTTCTCTCGTGCATATGTGATTTGGGCAGCAAGAACGTCAGCGTCATCATGAAGGTCTTTATAAGTATATGTCGTCCTTTTGCGCTTGTCTAAATACTCGAGCGCTGGAAGTTCGCAAGAAGCCTTGACGAGGTGGTGTAATAAAGAAGGACCTGGTACCTTGTCTGGACGTGGATTGAGCAGAGACAGGCCATTGGGGTCCATGATCACGTCTGAGGCATGTGAGGCTTGAAGAATCACAGCTTACGATCGAATAAAACTGATATCAGAGGGCTCAATTTTCTTTCCATGAACTCTCAAGGAAACTAGACACGCGTGTATCAAGGTGGGGGTGAGCGGATTCAGACACACCCAGGAGATGTCCGCCTTCTGTGACACTTCCAACAACCAGCTCTAATGCATGTTTTAGCCGGGAATAGATGCAATGCCAAATGATGCACACAAAATTGTATGTTGGATCATGCGGAAACGTGCATCCGCCAATCGGGAAGTGAACGATTCGTTCTCAAAAACTTCTGTGACTGCTCATCACATATGTCTTGACGTTAACTCGCTGAACTCTGCATTTGACGGAGGCAGGGCAGCCTCTAAGAACAAAGCAATTAATCAGCAAACTTGTCATGCAACGCAACGACTGCGACAGAGGCGTTAGATCTTGAACGGCGCAACGCAGCCACTTGATGGCGCATAATAGTGCCTGTAGATATTCGCACGTGTGATACACAGTCGCAGGGAAGTGTATCTGGTGCCTCGGGCTGATGAATACCCTGGAATTGCAACACGGTCGATTCTGCGAGGACCGTCCCGCGTTGCCTACCTAGATGCGGAGCCGGCTGGGTATTCGCTTATTGTACAGGTAAACAATGATTAAAGGGTGCCTGTCGCAACTTGCCTAGGTAAAGTGGTGGAGGTGCATCTAATATCTACTAGTTAGTTTCCACTTCGCCGAGTTTCCCGAAACTAGATGAGCAGTGCCGACAAAGACAGAATGCCAGGTACGCTGTTGCGGGAGGGCAGAGGTAGCTGATGAAATGCCCCCCTCAGTAACTGCCCAGGACTATCGAGAATCAGCGCGCGCCACCTACGTTACGTGGAGGAATCACGGCAGGTGACGTGAAGACAGGCGCGCAGGCTGTTCTGGGCTGGGCTGGTTTGGTGAGGGGCGCATCTCGCACATCACGCCTATTCATGTAACATCCTCAGGGGAGCCCTTTCGGAGGACAAGTGGGCAGTGAGACTGTGACAGTCGGACTATAACAGCTTCGTGAGCTTCCTCATCTGGTGCCACAGACACAAACTGATGGGCTGGTCTACAGCGATACAATCGAACCAGTTCAGGTTGGGCAGTCTCTGTGGAGTCTGCTCGGTTCAACTGCCTCTCCAGGTAGCAAAGCAGCACGCATCAACAATTTCCGGATTTCGGCCCTGGCCTTGCGCACACCAACCGGAGTACGACAGTACTCGTATGTACGAGCACAGTGTACTTGTGCCCAAAGGTTGTGTCATAGAGAGGGTGAGCCTTTATGCAAGGAGGGCTAGCCACACCCACCTCGCCTCTGCAGTACCCAGAATGGGCACCCGAGCTCATTCGCTCAGTTCATGCTGTGAGCGTGGAGATCGTCCCCGGCGGGATTCCAAGAGTAGACCATTTCCTGCCTTATAAGCAGCCCCATAGTAAACAGGGTAGAAAATTTGCCGTCATTGGCGTGGAACGAGAAAAATTTTCAGTTCCATGAGGCCAGGATTGGTTAAGCCGCCTGGACGACTGCGCGCCACGACATGGGCCTAGATCTTATCTGATCCGGTTTTTATCTGATCATCAGATAATTCCCTCACCAAGCTCCACTAGGACCGACGGTGTCTTTTTGTAGTCGCATCATTATCCAACGCCAAGAGAGGCTTCCACCCCCACTCTAGTAAATATCTATAATCGGTTAAATTGTGTACTCTATGGGCACGAGTAGAGTTCGGGTATTCCAAGGCCGTCATCGGCTCATGCACCGCACCACGGCCAGAGCCCACTGCAACTATGGGGGCATTGGTCAAACCCTTGCGCTTGGCCATCTTATCAGATCTCGAGAAGTTTTTGCCCTGTCGTTTCACAAGCTCGCGCCATTTTGGAACTGTTGAGAAAAATTCATCAGACAGGGGACTAATCAGCGAATGGTCAAGATCTGCAGTCCTGCCTACAAGATGCTGATCCGAGGGCCAATGCTCACCTTACACCCACTTGCCTCACCACGGCCCCGAATGCGAGAAGCGGGTATGTGGGTGAGTTCTTGTTGGTGAACTCAAGTTTTATCTGAAGAGATGTTTCGGATTAGGAAGCAAACTGAAGGAGACGTGAGGTTAAATCTTGAAAACAGGGTCCTGCGTACGAAACCTGCCTGACGGTACGGAACCGTGATCAACGTAGAGGTTGCGTTTTAAGGTGCATTAGATTTAGGGGTGTGTAATCGTCATCAACCGCATACACCCAGCCCACGCCATTGTGCGCTAGTTCGCGGGCTACAAGAGGGATGTCAGTCTGTCATTGGACCGTCGGGCATCGTTACGAATTCATCTCTCCGCCGTCGTCTCCGTCGCGCGGTTGGTCTCGGATAGTCTGCAACATCCTTGATGCTGCCTCAGTTTCCTGAGTGAGTTCGAACCCTTGTTGCTAGACCTGATGCTGCGGTGTGCCCGGCATACATATTGTGCGGCCTGCCCCCCGATAAACCGCAACACCTGTGCATTCCTGCCACATCAGTGTCATCCCAACTCATAGACACTTGTCGTCTTCATATCTCAGCTTTCGACAGATAATTAAAGTCGACATTTAATTCTTACTTCCTCTTATCGCAGGAGACTGCTTCAACTCCAGCACCTCTGGCTTCGATTCGGTTTGAATATCAAAGTCATCAGTTAAATCACGCTGCACGGTTTAATACAGGCAATCTGCTCAACCAGAAACCCTGCATCCTGAATTTGACGAAAGAGCTGCCTTTTTTCCCTAGCTTCGCCAGACACAACATACAGATACCAATTAGATCACGATGTCGCCGCACAGTGAAGTTCAGCTCAATGGGAGCTATGATTTCGCGAATGGCCATGCGCCAATTGTCGATAGCGCCGAGGTCAACGAGCAGACCCCACAGCTAGTTAATGGCACAACCAGTGCCGCTTGGTCGAACGGTAACAACCATGTAGAGGCTTCTGCGAACAGCCACGACGCTGAAATACAGTCACATGGTCGTAGGTCACCCTACCTGCTTTCCACTGCAAGCGACTCCGAATACGACCTTGTCTGCGTCGGTTTCGGCCCCGCAAGTCTCGCTGTCGCCGTCGCTCTCCACGATACTCTTGCGTCGGGGCAGAAACTCCTTCCAGATGGCTCAGCGCCCAAGATTCTCTTCATTGAGAAGCAGGCTCGCTTCGCCTGGCATGCCGGTATGCTTTTGCCTGGAGCCAAAATGCAGATCTCCTTCGTTAAAGATTTGGCTTCCCTACGAGATCCGCGTTCCGAGTTCACATTCCTCAACTATCTCCATCAAAATGGCAGGCTGGTCGACTTTACCAACTTGGGCACATTCCTGCCGGCACGACTCGAGTATGAAGATTACCTCCGCTGGTGCTCTTCATCCTTCGAGCATCTTGTGCAGTTCAACCAGGAGGTAGTGTCTGTCACTCCGGCAAACACTACTGGGAAATCAGTCCGTACCTTTACTATCCAGTCGCGAGATGCCAAGACGGGTCAAACACACTCGTATCGAGGTCGCAATGTCCTCATTGCCACTGGTGGACAGCCCAGCTTCCCCAAGAGCTTTCCTCTCAAGCACCCAAACATTATTCATTCATCACAGTACGCGTACAAGGTCCCTCAAGTTTTGCCAAAGCGAAATGCCCCATATCGGGTTGCAGTAGTGGGCGCCGGCCAGAGTGCTGCAGAAATCTTCAGCAACATACAGACCCTGTATCCGAACTCCCAAACTTGGCTAGTGATGCGTCCCGAGTTTCTGCGTCCCAGCGACGACTCACCTTTGTAAGTGACTCTAGCGCATGTGAGGTGTTTTTTTAGGCATAGCAGAGCCTTTTCTAACTATGAAATACAGCATCAACTCGGTATTCAACCCAGAGTATATTGACTCTCTCTTCCCTCGATCGGCTAGACAGCGAAATGCTCTTCTCACTGAGGCTCGGGCAACCAATTATGGTGTTGTCAGATTGAATCTTATTGAAGAGCTGTATGAACGCATGTATGAACAAAGAAGGGAGCTTGGAGTTGATGAACAGAAATGGCCTCATCGCATCATGGGCGGCAGACAGATTACCAGTGTTGAGTCTCGAGGAGAGGCACTGGAGATCAAAATCCAGCGAGTGTTGGACAGCGAGATGGACGGCTTTATTGACGTAGCCGATGAGGAGGTCATCGAGGCGGATCTCATCATTGCAGCAACAGGATACCAGCGCAATGCTCATGTCCAAATCCTCAAAGACACATGGAACATGCTACCTAAGGCATCGCCTCGTGCTCAAGAGTTTGGCAAAGGCGTCACAGGATGGAACGTCGAAACCGATGAAGGCGAACGCAAAATGGCTGTTGGCCGTGACTACCGGGTCAAGTTCGCACCTGGCGCTGTAGCCGAAGAGTCTGGTGTATGGCTCCAGGGCTGTTGTGAGGGAACCCACGGAGTAAGTTCTGGAACAGCATCCTTCCCTGATTGAACTCTTAGACTAATCATTCGCAGTTGAGTGACACACTCCTGTCCGTCTTGGCCACTAGGTCAGGCGAGATTGTTGAGTCTATTTTTGGCTCCAAAAAGGCATCCGTATAGGCCATGTTGAAGAAAGAGAATGGCGAGATATACGAAAGCGAGGTTAGGGTGGACATGAATGTTGACCTAGGTCTGTTGCCTTTGTGGACAGGAACTTGTCCTAATGAAAAAAACAAACAGTTTTTAAAGAAAAATGTCTCGCATTGACGAATGGGTCGATCGATGCTGGAGCTTTTTCTTGATTTTGGGTAGGGGTTTTCGGCGCATGTATATGAATCTCGATACCAGACAATATAGACGTACACAATCATTTCAAGATCTGGTGGTAATGAAACGAGAGTGAAGACAACATTATCGGTTTAGAATCCTTACGGCGTGCTCTAGATCCAACGGCACCGACCTGGAAGTTAATCTAGCTATAGGACCAAGTCAGCCACAAAGATCTAGCCCGTCTAGAAACGATAGTCGTGGTCAACGAATACTGACCAGAAGCGAGATCCGGGAGATTCCGGCGGGAGAGCTTTTATTACAGCATACACCACCTCACTTCCCTTCTGATCTTGGAATGCTAGGACCAATCAAGTCTATTGATAATTTCTTGTTGACAAACACCACAGCGATCCATGTGTGACATGGCGAGGCCCAGTGGTTGTACGTTGGAGGGGAAATAAAGAGAGGTGAGGCGAGACAAGACCGGTTGAAGGTAAGTTGTTGGCCTTTGAATGGGGTCGTGGCTGGAACCCAAAGAGAAAAATCGAACGGGTTTGGCGATGCTAAATTTTCTGTTTGCTAATTAGAGGCTGTAGATTCTTTGCTCAAAAGTCTTCCTGTGCTGGACCAGATGTGTAGGTGCCAACCTAGTTTGGGCAATCGGAAAATCACAGGGGCGTTCCTTCCTGTCCCCTGGTACACTTGCCTTAGCGGCGCCACCAGACTGTTTTCGAGAGTTGGAGCCTCATAGCCACTAGCAGGCAATGAATACCGTTAAATCGATTGCCATTGGGTAAGGTAGGAGATAGATATTCATACACAACCCAACGTCCTTTCTGTTGCCTTGGTACTATGTTACGGTGCTCGGGGTATCACTTTCAAGGTATTGGTCCTAAGGCGGATGTCATGTCCTAGCACTGAGCTGTGAATTGAACTGTAAAGTTATTTGCATGTGCTTGAGGTATGCCTTTCTCTGCTTCTCCTTACCAATAATGATTGGTTGAGGAACTATTCAAGAGCACGCATCTGCTACGGTATTGTCAATTACCTGAGGCACGACATCACCCTACGGTATACCTTTGTCTCGTCTCAAAAAGGTCTGAGTCATGCACGACGAACAACAAGCCAGATCAGGAAACCTGTGGCCAATCTTCTAGTGGTGTCTCCCGTCCCGGCATTTTGCGTCTTGTGCGCTTCTGTATATCAACTAAGCCACGAATGGACAACGCATGTGCAGTAGAAAGGCGATCATGGCACAAGTGCTGCAACCAGAATCAATTGGCGCCATTTCGCCTGAGCGGCCTTGGCTGGACATCAGCCCAAACCAAAAGCGGCAAACATAGACATAAATGTACATAAGCCACCTAATGATTACTACCGAGCTACCCGTAGATAGTAATAATGCTTAATCGCCTTGGCGCCCGTCGAAGGCATAAATGAAGAAGACTGCCGAAATTCCTAGCCTACCGCTCCGACCACTTGAAAGGTAATATTGGGACTACATTCTACCTACCGGGCTCTACAATTACTCTTACTCTGCTGTGTGTACCTAAAAATAGGAACCAGGCCATTGTCCTTTGTGCGACCCGCTCTCAACTGTGAGGTGGACGATGGCGGTAAACTCCGTCCAAGCATCGATGGTACAGCCCGTAAGCGCATAAAGTCTCTCGACCTTGGCGTTTTGCATTCCTCCGCTTGCTTGCAGTTCTTGCGCTGCATTTTCGGGGACCTGACGCCGTCCAACAAGGCGAAGGCAACGGGACCGGGCCTCGTGGTGTAGCCCTGATCCTTGGGGTGGCTGCAGCGGGCCCTGCAGCACTCTGATGAGTACTGCCATTAGGCGAATCAGCGGCCGGGAATCCCTCTAGAAGTCCCCTAGAGTGCCCTGGACCCTTTGAAACCTTCATATCTACCCCACCAAAAGTCCCGTACAGGTACAAACAGGCGCTGGCGAGCACCAAAGCAGAAAGGATTGATGCTGTAGTCAATGATTAGAAGTAGTGTACTATTTGGCAGGGGGCGCTACTAGGTTTCCTCCCAAGTATTCCTTGAGACAATATACCTGAAATATCTGCGGAAATAATAATAGGGTACTTATCATCGGTATTCTTCCAATCTCCTAGTTGAGGCGGACGTCAATCCGTCAGCACGCAGCAGCCTTGCCAAGGTTGGACAGTCAGCAACCAGAGACGAGGAACGGCCCTTGCGCACCCATTCTCATGCCCATGCCCATGCCCATGCCGTTGACGGCCCATCGCATCGTTGCCCGTCGTTTCCACACTCCGATCCGAGGGTCAGTTGAATGACCGCTGCTGGTGACGTGACGGACAGCCGGCGACGACTCCTCCATGACTCCCCTCTATGACTGCCGTACGTCCACTTAACGCCCCTCAACTCATCAGCAACACCACATGAGAACGAACCAAAGCCGAATTGCATGTCATCGTCAGGCTACGCTCCAAGAGACGGGTCTGCTGCCGGTGTACTGTCAGGTACCTGGCTGGTTCACGACCCTGCCTATAGAGGTGCCTGGTCATAATTACTGAGTAATTCGCATTGTCATAGTGCTGGACCGACTGCCCACTGTTGGCGGGACCTCAAACGCCATCATTCATCCCACCACTTCCAGCCTTGCCATCGTCACCATCACCCGCCAACAGCCAATAGCCAACAACCAACAGTCACAATCGAGTCGCCCAACGTGCCTGGCAACCCATCCTTGGCGGATGTTACTTAGCCCAGGCATGGCACAGTCTGTAACTGTTCATTTTGGCTAGGTTGTCAAAGTCTATTCCATCCACTGCCATCGTGCCATGAGAGGCGTCGGAGGCAACAGACAGCAGGCAACAGAGGCTCCTCGCCTGGTAACATAAATTTCAAAACTGCGCCAGCAGAGTGAATGAACGAGTAGATGAACGAATGGTCGGCCGCAGCCCCCTCAACGATATCTGCACCGGTCTTGGAGCGACAGACCTCACAACCAACACAGGCACTATGCAACTCGAGCATGCCGACCGACGCTCGTCGTCCTCGCAACGCCTTCCCGTTAATCCTCGGCGTCATAAAGTCGCTCCTGAACAGCGGAAGCGAGTCGCAACAGCGTGAGTCGCAAAGCATACTTCCTATTTCGTCTCCTCCCATCTGCTTATACTTTTGGCATCACCACATGTCCCGCTGACCGGCTTCCCATTCAAACAGATGTAACAACTGCAATGTGCGCCGAGTCAAGTGTTCAGGTGGCAATCCTTGCGCGCACTGCGCTGCGTCCTCACGCGACTGCATCTATCCAGTGCCCGTCGAGAAAATTCACATCTCGCGCGCCGAGCTAGAAACGCTAAGGAGAAAGGCGGACATGTACGAGAGAGCTCTTCAGGAAACCATCCCCGACCCCGTTCGACGTCAAGAAATTCTGAACCATGTCGCTTCCTCATCCACCCCAGATGGCTCTTCCCCCTCAACGAGTCCGTTTTCCAATAACCAACCATTCGCCTCCGACGTCAATGCTCATTCCACCATGAATGCGATTAAGGTAGATGCCGAAGCTGACCAGGCAGCTGGTCGTCTTCTCCAGGATCCCCAAGGTACCGTTCGTTTTCTAGGCGAAACCAGCGGGGCGCTCTTCCTGGACCATCTTAAGGAGGTTCTCGGTGCGGTATTGCCCTTGGCTAACATAGAACCTCCCAGCGCCCCACACGCTGACGGGAGCGGCTTTGTCCAGTCTTTGGGCCGGTACTACACTGATGATTCCCTGCCTCTGGTAGAACCCTATGCGAACCCATTGTTGCTTCCAGGACCAGACACTATCGGCGCCATGCTCACCAACGTGCGCAACTGGATTCAAGATGGCCATGGCGCTTGGCCAAGCGGAGGTGTTTATTGGTGGGGAGACCTCTCTTCCCTTCCTCCCAGCGTACCGACGCCGTCTGGTGGCCAGGATGACTTGCGGGAGTATCGCCATCTCGCATTTTACCATGCCGCGCTGGCCGTTGCCAGTCAGGCTGAAAAGCCGATTCCTGCCGGTCCCAGCATTAACCCCACTCCATCCATCACTGAATCATCTATTGCTCGTGCTTCAGTGCTACTAGGTAATCCGCTTGATACCTCACGTTGCTGTACTATTGGTGACGTGGCGACACTTGCCCTCATGGCATTTTGCTTAATTGAGATGAAGAGACGGGATGCCGCCTACATGCATGTTGTTGCAGCAATACACATTTGCATCGTGCTCGGCGTGCATAGAGGATTAGTTGATGAGAGGGGGAAACGGGTGTTTTGGACAGTTTACGTTCTAGACCGCTGGCTTGGTTGTTTAATGGGCCGGCCACCAATTATGATGGATGACGCCATCAGGATTGCGCTGCCTGCAGATGCTCAGTCAGTTGCACCTTTTTCTCGTGTTATTTGATCTTGTATCTGTTAAACTAGCTTGTGCTGATGTTTGAATTCCTCTAGATCAATGCCGCCGGCTGCCGGACTCAAGGCCCACGTAGAGCTATCACGAATTTCTGGATACATTGTCTGCAACACCTATCGCGTTGCCCCCTGGGAAACTGCCAAGGGGGTGGCTTTCAAGCAGCCAGATAAAGCAATTTGGATGCTGCAGCAGTGGCAATCATCTTTGCCACCCCGTCTACAACTGTCTCCCGATGGCCTGAGCAATGATCCCCCTGCTTGCCTGCTTCATATGAGATACAACGGACTCTTGGTGCTTGCCATCCGACCCCTATTTTTCCTTGCGGTAAAGAAATCCGTCGCGAAGCGCCTCATGATTCAACCGGCAGATCTAAACCCGCAGTCCGATCAGTTGAAGCTCTGCATCTCCGCAGCACGTCGTAACATGCGTCTCGGTAGGCATATCATCAATATGAGTCCCAATCAAAATAGGAAGCCAGTCCATGCCGAATTACATTTCATCATTAATGCAGCCATTTGCCTCATTCTAGAAAGTCTTGTCTTTGATGAAAAGATCTCCCTGGAGGAAATCGAGGCAAGGAATCGGGACATTGAGTTTGCCATGGAAGTGGAAGACGGTATTGAGAGCTCTGGTATTGCAGAAAATCAGCTTCCGTCCACGCTTCGTGATCTACAAAGCCTAGTCCGCCGACTTACGACGCCAATCAATTTTGACTTTAACACAGCTCCGCCAGCTGTAGACACACATATGTTGCAACCGACGATGCCGCATGACACCACAATGCCTTTGATGCCGATAAGTCAAGACCACGCGCTCTACGAGGAACTAGTTGCTTGGGTAGATGATGAGTGGCCGATGTACAACCCTATGTACAGTGCCTTTATGCAGTAATGAACATGTGATGTTAGGAACTTCGAGAAGATATATACATATATATAGCTCTTCTTAGGGGCTAGATAGTTAGGATTGAGGAATGAGATAAATGAGTGCGATTTAGCGAGGGATGCAGCTTGGTAAACCAGATGAGCTATTGTTTTTATTATTTTTAGATTTATGTTTAAATGATTGAACTGTCAAATCGCGCAACATATGTGCCCGAAACTATGCGCCTCTGGTGTATTCGCGAACAAGCTTAACATAATTATGAACGATTCTAGAACTCAAAACTGTTGCGATCATCGCTTGCACACCACTGGAGTTTGAACGCGTGAGATAGGCAATGATTGCATTCAAAGACTCGAAAATGTTCACATTATATTAAATTTACTTATATATGTCCAAAGATTTAATTCTGACTGAACACTATAACCATTCAACATGCAAAAGAATCCATAGACATTGATAAAATAAAAATCGCATTGGTTGCAAGCTCAGTCATAGTTGTGCGTTCCCGGGTAGGCTGCTAATCAATTACCTAGGTAGCCTGCCTGTCATCATCGACAAGATCCATTTGAAGTGAATAGCCCTCCTTTCGCCAACGATACCCACTCCTTAACAACAGCCTCAAAGATTTATAAAGCTCGAACTGCAAGGCTTAAATATCCACGGTTCTTGGAGCCAGGTTTGAAAAACCCAACGAGTTGTAGCATTTCCTCGTGATGTGATGGTTTTTCCACGACTCTGGGCTGCAAAGTTGCGCTTGTTGCCATCACCACCCTCAGCGTTAGCATACAACAGTAAGACGACGACGACGACGACGATTGCGTCCTATTCTTTGTTACGAGCGACTTCAATGTCTTCATCGGCTACCATGGCAGAGCTACAGAAGCGTGCTGTGGCGGGGAGCTTCATCTTTCGGTTTCCTGACGGTGACGTGTCTGGACGGCCGCAGGTGGCTCTGTTTAAGCGCAGTAGCAAGGTGAGGACATATCCGTATGTTTGTTCTTTTTCATATTGTCTTTCATTCTTGTTTGTTTCAGTTGAGGTTCCAGGTTTTTTCTCGATTTTATTTTCTCATAGATGCTCTTATTCAAGCGAGTTTGGTATCACTTGTGGTTTTAACATCAAGGCTTCATGCGCGAGTCACTAAACATACTTTATTTTAAAATAACTAACACTACACATAGGCACAAGTATGCTCCCATCTCCGGTAGTGTAGAAGTCTACGATGAAACCCCTCTCGCCACCGCATGGCGCGAGATAAAGGAGGAAACATCTCTAACAAGCACATCCCTCCGCCTCTTCCGTCAAGGAAAGCCATACTCCTTCGTAGACACCGCCCTTGGCCGCGAATGGACCATCAACCCGTTCGCATATATCCTTCGGCCAGATGGCGAAGGCGAGTCCGGCATCCGCCTCGATTGGGAGCATGAGAGCTACCGATGGTTTGACCTCGATGCTATTACAGCAGCCAGCGAGGGCGAGGAGATCCTGCAGGGCCAGGGTGTGCCGCGTTTGCTGGAGAGCCTGCGCCGCGTCTGGTTCGACATTGATATCGGCCCAAGGGCGGGCAAGGTGTTGTCCGATGGTCTTCGTCTGTTGCAAGAGGACCATGAGAGCGGCGCGCGGCAGCTAGCATCACGAGCGCTAGATGTATTCTGCGATACTCTAGGTGCGCTGGATGAAACTGCGCAGAGAGATGTGTGGTGGAGAAATGTGCGGCTCGTGGGATGGCATCTCTGGAAGAATGGGAGGGAGAGCATGGGGGCGCCGATCTTGAGCGTCGTTCTCTCCAGCCTTGACATCATTGAAAGAAAGCTTCCTGAGGTCGCAGGCAGTGATGGTGGTCGCTTGCCAGATGGCTTTGCGCACAGTGTCGTGGCAGACATTAACGAGTTTGCTCAACGTCGCGAGGAGTCTACTTTAAAGATTGGAGACGCCTTCACTTCGTTTCTCAGGAAGCGATTCCCTGCCGTGGACAGGCCTATCAAGATCCTCACGCTCTCTTCCAGCTCAACAATTACTTCCTGTATCGCCCATGCTCTCAATTTACGGCAAACAAAAGATCAAGACCGACTACCGCCGTTGGATATCCGCGTTCTGGAGTCCCGCCCTCTCTTCGAAGGTGCCAAAATGGCCGACAAAATCGCCTTGCTGTCCCACGTTACTGCTACATCTTCTACCTCTCCTGCCACTCCTAACACCATTACCACCACAGTATCCGTCTACACCGACGCTTCCGCCGCCGTTGCCGCCAAAGATGTCGATATCGTCCTTCTCGGCGCAGACCTCATCGACAACCACGGCAACGTCAGCAACAAAACTGGCTCGCTCCCCGCCGTACTTGCCGCCAGACACGTCTCCTCCCATGTTCAAACCGTCGTCCTAGCCGAAAAGGAAAAAGTACTGCCGTTCAACCCCCCAAATCACGACGAGGAGAATGACCCTTGTGAGATGACGCAGAGCTGGAGTCACAGGCCACGTGTGACATCTGGCTCTAACATGACGTCTACAGTTGCTTCCTCTGTGCTACCTGGTGTCCAAGTGAAGAATGTGTATTTTGAATGGGTAGGCGCTGAATTGGTCGACCACTACGTTACAGAAGATGGTGTTTTGTCCTCTGAAGATATAGCAGAGTGGGCTGCTGAGGTGAAACAGAAAGAAGATCGCTTCTTTGCAGACCTATGAACTTGGGTGGGTATGGCACCATTTTTGTTCTGACATCCCGTTCTTTGTAGAACCGTCATCATCATCTAGATATTTACCCCATCCTCACAAAACGCTGGTATAGTTGCGGCATTATGTTGTTGTTACAAGCCTCCTTTCACTAAGGCGCATCTTTCTCCTGATCCACCCGCAAATCGGCGAGCTGGCTCTGCAGGCCCTTTTTGCCCACCCTCATCGCCGCCTCCAACTCCCGCTCCTCTTCTCTCAGCCTGAATTTGCCCATAGCCACATCCCGCTCCCTTCGCCGCCGTTGCTCCTCCACCATCCGGTTGCGCTCTTCCAGTGCCCGCTCCCTCCTCTCCCGGGCATCGCGTTCTTTCCGTCTCCCCTCGTCATCTTTGGCTGCCGCAGCCAGATCCTGCGGTGGCGGCGGCAGTGTCTGTACGTATGCCTCGACGAGGGGGTCTCTGACTTTGGGTTCCAGCGATATGTACCGCCCGTCGATGAGCACTTGCACTGGCATCCCGTTGACGAGAGATTGGTTATTAAGCGCATGCACTGGCTGTGACTTGAGTAACGCTGTGAGGTCGGACTTGAGAGTCGTCTGTGGCAGCTTCAGTCGGTTAATATGATCGCGGTATGCCTTCTCCCTATCCTTGTCTGAGAGATTTAGGTCCTTCATAGGCGCTTCCTTTTTGTACTTTCTCTTGAACTCTGGCCAGTACAGCTTCGGCGTGGCCTTTTCGTGTAGGAATTGCATGTAGGGAACTCTGGGATCCTTCTTTTCCTGTTTAGATCTTTGCTCCTTGAGCTCGGCGATTTTTTCGCGCGACCATTCATCCCAACACTCCTTGCGCGCCTTAGTCGTGCTCAGCGCCGTGTAGCGCGGGTCATCCACCACTTTACCCTCCTCCAGCAGCTTGTCCCAGGGACTGTATGGGTTGATGCCAAAGTCGTTTAGCAGGTCTTTGAATAAAAATTTTGCATCCTCTTCTGAAAAATCCATGCCCTCTGTACCCTCGGGCCAGTCGTCCATGTTGCCGTCATCATAGTCCCCAGGTTCGAGGCCATAGTCCTCGCCCATTGCTTGTAACTGCATTGCGATGTCGGCTTCTGTGAATTCGATTGGCCCTACTTCTTCCTCTTCCTCGCCCTCCGCATTATCCCCCCCTTCATTTGGTTCCGCAGCGATCCGTTGTCTTTTTGAGGGATGTTCGTCACCGGCTTCATCACCTTCCCCAAGGCCTTCGTCATCTGTAACCTCTACCTCCTCGTATTCTGAGCTGTTGTAGTCGTGATCCGCGGCTGCTTTGCCAGCATCGTCCTTTTCTCCATCAACCTTCTCATCCATCTTTGCCGTCTTCTCCTCATCCCCTTTCCCGCTTATTCGCTTCTTGTCCATGTCCAGAATCGCAGGCATGAGCTTCTCCGGTATGCGCCAGTAGCTGGTATTCTTGATTGGGTTGTACACAAATCGACGGGAATACTTGGTGTAAACTAGGATCCACGGTTCGTGGCCAGGAATCGCTTCTTTCTTTCTAGGCTTATCCATCGGCTGCGGCCGCGGACGCCCTTCGAACTCTCCTCGGCCGCCTCGACCAGCATGGCCGCCGCGCTGCTGATGCTGCCCTGGCGGAGGCGCGTTGAGCTGCGCCATAAAGGCATTGGCGACATTTGGGTCCGCTAGGTTCGGGGCACTTGAATATGCGTGTCTCTGTTCGGGCGCAGTCTGGGGATTGGGCTCGGCGCAGGGTCGCTGATATGTCGATACTTTGGTGTCTGCATGGTAGTAGTAGGAGTGCCCGGACGGGGCCTTATGCTCGGTCCAGCCTGGCAGCAATGGAGCCAAGGCGGCTGACGGTTTGTATGTTGTCTTGAGCATGGCTGGAGACTTGCTTGCCTCTTGCGGCAATGACTGGTGATGAGTGGCGGCGATGACGGGGTGGAAGCCCAAATTGATGTTGTCACGACGGCCAACCACAAAATAAAGTCTTCGAAATCGGAGCTCTGCCAACGACAGTCGCCGATGGGTACAGAGCTTGGACCATCAATGGTGGGCAGCGTTCAATGCGCTTTAGCTTCCCGTCTGTTAATGACCTGCACACCTGTATACAGCTACCACCTCAGGTCTCTTGACTGCACCAGAAGCGCTGTGGCTGCTGAAACAGCCTGGAATCTCCCTAAAGCAGGTATCTAGTACCTACTAAGCTACCACTAATGAAGGCGCGTGACCCTTCAAGCGTCGCATCCATCATGTCCATGACTTCAAGCTGTAATATAAGGATGGGTAGCTCTCCTCATCGATTTACTGGAGGAATCGGCAATGTGAAGCTGCTTCTCATTCTCCAAGACTTTCCATGCTTCTTCTGTTGGCTTGACCCAAAAATTCCTCTACTAACATAGGTACCTAACTTTCGTCCCAGCATTCCAGCAACCTTACGATCCACCCCCGTATTACCGGCGCCAGAAGCTGGGTCTTACCTCAGACTCTCGGCCTCCTCCAAGCTCCGACTCTTGTGGTGTAGTCAGACCCAGCTCTCATCATCAGCCTCACCCACTTACATCCTGCAAATACATTCGCCTATACTATATATCCTCCCCAACTTGCCCTTGACTTACCGTGCAGCGCATGGATTGATCGCTCCAGAATAGAACTGCTCAATAGCAATACCTACGCACCTTGCTTTGCGCAGCTCCAAACCCCCAATCTCGCAATGCCTCCTGGGCGTACTCCCAGCCGAGGTGTCCTCACCTCCGGCGCCGACGGAACAGGCTCTACGTCTTCGTTGAATAGATTCTGGAAGGTTAGTCAGTCATGCGATGGAGAGTATCTTTAGAGTCGTGATGTAACACACGACTCCAGCCCAGAAGTGAAAGGTTGCTAAATCTCATATGAATATTCAGACGACTCATGCGCCGGACTACGTTGGGTTCACTGTATTGTTGACAGGATGGATTCTTGTGAGTTGAAGCAGTCCTTCTGCCACCGTGAGGGCTGCTGAGTTTACTAACATTTAATACCATTCCTTTCTCAGGTGGTCAACCTGGTTACACCCTTCCACCGTATGTTTGCCATCAATGACATACGGATCGCGTTCCCGCATGCGGAACAGGAACGGGTTTCAGTGCGTACGTACTCCCCTCAAATGAAAATGGACGGGTTTCGCTCTCTTCGCCAGTCAACTTACTAGTTTTCCCATCGTTTGCAGCTATGAATTTCGTATATGCTTTGTTCGTTCCTCTTGGAGTCCTCATCGCCTACAACGTTTTGACCCGCGCCCCTGGAACCAAGCACGAAGCGACATACCTCCCACTCCTGATTTCCATCACACTGACATCGTTCCTCACGGATATTATCAAGAACGCCGTGGGACGGCCTCGGCCCGATCTGCTGGCTCGCTGCCGGCCAGCCGCAGACACCCAGCCAAATGTCCTGGTAACCATTGACGTCTGCACTACCCCTGACGGCCACACTCTCCAGGACGGATGGCGATCCTTCCCCTCCGGTCACTCATCCTTCTCATTTGCAGGCCTCGGCTTCCTAAGCCTCTTTCTAGCTGGACAGCTTCACATTTTCCGCTACTCTACGGGCGGACGCGACCTCACACGCGCGCTGGTCTGCTTATGCCCCCTCATCGGCGCTGCCTTGGTGGCCATCTCCCGCTGTGAAGACTATCGCCACGATGTATACGACGTGTGCATCGGCTCTGCGCTGGGGATGACCATTGCATATTGGAGCTATAGGCGGCATTGGCCCCATCTCTCAAGCCCTGTATGCGATGAGCCCCATCCGCGGCCGGGCACCGAAACCCCATCCGGGTGGCAGCGACTTCGGGACGAGGAGGCAGTGGGAGCTTCTGTAGGCTTCGCCTACCATTTGGGAGACCGGAGAGATTGATGGTAACTGATGTTATGAACAGGTTTATCCATGACAATGATCTCACGCCATGCTAACTTAGATTCCACCCGAGTGCTCACATTGGGAGATAATCCGAATCAAGACAAGGTCAACAAAGATGGTGGTATTGCGAAAATCTGTGAACGCGGGTAATGTAATTTACAGCCAACTGTACATAGTTCATCCGTAGCTGGATATGGACAGCGGGGGCTGAGGAGGTAGGCGACAGAAACACGAGGCATAAGAGACCAGAGAGAGCCGCCTAGTATTGTTGTGGACATGATCGGTCGTATTGTTACATACAGGGGCTGCGGCTGCATTAGCCTTTCCCAATCTATTCATTCATCCAGCCTAACCATTTGCTCTAATTCTCTTCTGTATCCTCATTTTTGGCTAGGTCGTGCTCCCGCAACAAGGCTGTGATCTCATCTGCGCTCCACAGTCGATGATAGATCTTGCCATCCTCCGTCTGTCCTACCGTTGCGAACTCAACTAAATTTAAGCGGGTTAGTGATTTAATTCTGTGTTTTCCCAAACTAATTCAATGTCAAGACCTAGACTTACTCTTTTCGCTGCTCAATTTGGTTGAGTCCATCGTCTTGCTCAGTACTTTGACCGCCACTCCACATGCCTCCTTCAGGGTGCAGTCCTCCTTGTAGTCCTGCTTTAAGAGACTCTGTGCGCTAGCATTGTTGGCTCCAGCACTTGTTGCCTTCCAGCCGCCATAGTTTCCTGAGGGGTTGCTCAGGTAGAGCTGGAATTGCCTTCGAGGGTCCCAGCCAGCGTAGATGAAGGAAACACCGAAAGGACGGAGACCACCGTGCTGCGTGTAGCCCTGCTTGAGATCGCACAGCCGACGTACGAGCTGTTCACAAGGGATATCTTCATTGTAGGTGAGGAGGTAGCGCTGTGCGGCTTGGCGGGCGTAATTGATCAAGATATTGGCGTCGGCGGTCATGCCTGCTACAGCACAGATCATGTTGCTGCACAAATGAGATATCAGAAAAATAGCCACTACTTATAAAAAGAGGGAGTCGGACGCAATCCATACTCGTTCAACACGTAGAGCTTCTCCGCCGAAGTGTCCTGCTCCAAAAGCTTGGATGTGACCTTTCGCTCAGCAGCCAGGACGATGCCATCCTTGGCTAGAATACCGATGGCGGTACCGGCATGAGAGATGGCCTCGAGCGCATATTCGACTTGGTACAGACGGCCCTCGGGCGAGAAAATGGTTGTCTAAAGCCCTGGTCAGCCAACGACGACCCGCAGCTTGGAAGCTCCATGGAGACACCAAAACGTACCCGAGAATCGTAGCGGCGAGACATGATGGAGGCACAATGTGAGCTGCTGCAGATCGCTGAATACAAATAAAAAGAGAGAGCTCCGCAGTGTGTGTGCCGGCAAGAAGATGCTCTCGCGTGCTCTCGTTCGGTGTCGATGGAATGGGTTGTGGAGGGGAATCGGCGGCGGAAGCTTTTGGAGATACACTACAGTCGTCACAGGCTATCTAGCAATCCAGCATTGGAGCTCCAGGCACGGCCGCCGCGTAGCTCACTGCTGCTGTGGAGGGCTACCATGGCTGCTTGGACGGCTGGATACCTCAGGCTAGATACCTCAGGCACAACCACGGTTGGTGCTGCTTGGGTGCAAAAGTGGCTGAGATAAGCAACAGTCAACACATTCTGCCGATAATGAGCCGGCTACGCTGTCAGGGTTTCTCCCCCACCTCCGATGAAGGCGGGAAAGGCTAGTCGGAAGGTGTCCTGCAGCGCTGTTGCGGTTTGAAGAAGTGGGCAATTCTGGCCCGGCCAGCATCGAATCCAAATTTTCCTCCTTCAACATTAAGACGTTTTCCCAACCTGCACATTCCACTCCCGTCGCCTATGCGCTCTGCCAGCTGACGTGGCGCAAACCCTCTGTGGTATTTTTCCTCTATTTTACCTGGAGACTTCAAAGCAACCACCCAACTCTGCCAGCTGCTGCCACCTGACGCCAACTGCTCAAGCTGCCTACATCGGCAGACAAACACGCGCCCGCCATCAGCGTGTGCTTGCCTGTAGTGATTACAAACAACCCCACGCGAGCTGCCATCTTCCAACACCAGAATCCCTATCGCGACATCGCGGCCACTTACTTTGCGCGCGCTTTCCCTCCCATACATCCTATAGACGTCCCAGTCTGCTTGTTCACCATATCAGTCGCCTTACTAAGGGTACGATACGTTGCTTGGCAGGAGCTTCGACGGATCAGGGACATTTGGAGGAATCATCATCTTTAGCTGTGACTTCTAGTACTGTCTGCCTGCTTTTGTAAATACTCCAATGCCTCTTTGAGAGACGCGCAATCCCCGCCGCCACTGCTACAGTAGACATCAGACGGTGCAAGCGACACTGCACTCTCGCTTTTCCAACCCATTCTGATCGTCGCGACGCTTCGCGCGCATCGCCAATACTATGTCTGGTAAGCCAACCATGACCACTCTGCCTCAATCCAGCCTTCAAGCCACAGACACACACCCACGCCCACACTCTGGCCCGCAAGCCCTGAAGCGCAGGGCGCGCGCGTCATTGATGGCCCTCTGCGACGCGCAAAACCAAAACGGACTGTTGCTAACTTACCGCGAACATGTAGGCGAAGCCGAACCTCGACGCTCCGTCAGGGCCACCAAGGGCCAACACACAAAGACTTTTGACGAACTTGAGCCTGCTCCTGTCAAGCGGCGGCAAACAAAGAAGTCCAAAAAGGCATTAGAGCAAGAGCAGTCACAAGAGCCTGAGGAAGTTATCCGCTGCGTGTGCGGAGCCTCCGAGCAGGACGAAGACTCAGGCGAGGCATGGATTGCCTGCGAGACCTGCCAGGTCTGGCAACACAATGTCTGTGTCGGCGTAAGTTCCTATGAGGATGAGATCCCTGATCATTATTGGTGCGAGCAATGCCGGCCGCAAGATCACCAGGAGCTTCTGGATGGCATTGCCAAGGGAGAAAAGCCATGGGAAGCCCGACGCAAGGCGCATGAGGAAGAAGTGGAAAAAAAGAAGAAAAAGGGTGGCCGAAAGGGCAAGGGGAAGCGAGTCAGCGATAGTAAGGAGGATTTGGAAAAAGACACAGCGGCTGCTACCAAGGCAAAAGCATCGCCAGCTCCTGATGCTGTTGTCAAAGAAAAAAAGGAGCCGGTAGCCAAACCAGGCAAGCGGAAGTCACGCGATGAGTCGCAGGACGCCGAAGGCAAGGTAAGAACTAGCCCCAAAGCACGACGGTCAATGATGGATAATGCTGATACTGTTTTCAACTTGCAGGTGCCCAAGATCCGTCGTATTTCGGAAACGGAAAGCGTTCCCGTCACTGTCAAGTACAAGCCGCCAGAGGACCTGGCAACTTCTATAGCCACTTTACCCGGAACTAGAGTTGGCCCTGCCAAGGCTCTCAAAAAGTCCATCTCTCACATCATCGCCACTCTAGCCAAGAGTGACGAGCTTGACATGCCGGAAGATAGCACGAGCGATGGTATGGCGGACATGTTTGCCCTCCAGATCGAACGGGCTGTTTTCGACACTCATCCCCTCTCCAAGGGTCAAAAGGAGTACACTCAACAGATAAAGTCGTTGACGTTTAACCTTAAGAACAACCCAGAATTGATACAGGGTCTGCTACAAGGGATGCACTCCCCATTGACTCTCGCTATCATGACGTCAGACCAGCTTGCCTCTGCTGAAATGCAGCGGCAAACAGCAGAGATGAAGGCAAAGGCAGAAAAACAATCGATCTTGTATACGGCAGATACAGGCCCTCGGGTCCGGCGGACGCACAAAGGTGAAGAGGTAGTTGAGGATGAAAGTATGCTGCCTAACGAGGCGCCCATGCCGATTTCTGTAGATTCTCGTCGACCAGCTCTAGGTGAACAGACACCTCAGTCTGTCAAGCGTGAGTCCATTGGGGGAGACGATGGTGAAGTGATGGCGAGGCAGAGTGAGAGTCAGCAGCAGTCGCCGAGCGAACCCAACTTCGATATCAGCAAAGTATTCTCGTCAGTGAAGTCACCGACGGGCGCGCTGCTTCGCCGACCATCTGCGCCGGTACTCAACACCAGCGGCCCCGGCATTGACCTGGACGTGGATCGCTTACTCGAGGATGAAAACGACTCCCCTCCCTATTCACCAACAGAGGAGGCCCAAGATCCAGACGTTGTGTGGCGCGGCACACTAGCCATGAGCTCAATTGCTGATTTCCAGGCGACAGCAAAGCATGTTGGCGGCGCCAACTTTTCCGCCTTTGGGCCTTGGTCAAAGCTCATCCCTGCGCAAATGACTGTTGCAGGACGCATCACACAACAGAGCGCTGTTGAATATCTGTGCAGTCTCCGGTACAGCAATTTGACCGACATTGTCGTCGTCAATATCACTCCGGCCTCGCCAGACTCAAAGCAGGAGTTTCAGAACCTGATCAACTACTTCGTCAACAAAAACCGCTACGGCGTGGTGGGCAACAAGGTGGCTGGGAATGTTCGTGATACATATTTGGTACCAGTACCTGCGGGAGAAGACGGCCACCCAGAGTTCATGCTCAACTTGGTAGACAACTACATTCCAAAGTCCAGGGCCGAGCCGTTGCTTCTAGCTGTTTTTGTTTACAGAAACGAGCCCGAACAGTTGAAGATTACCAAAGATCAGCCAGCTCTCGGGCTAGTTTCTCCCACCGTCTCAGGAACCCCAACACCAGCTGGACACAGCCAACGGAACGGCTCGACGTCAGGCCCAGGCTTTTCACCAGCAACTCCTCAAGGCGCGTTCCACATGCCACCCAACAGCCAGTCCGCAACGCCGGTGCCGATTCCACAGCCTTCACTGGCGCCGCCGCCAACTCGGCCGACACCTCCGGCAGCCACAGGGTTCGTCCCTCCACCTTCGCAAATGACCGAGGCACAAAAGTTCCAGGCTCAGCAGGCTGGGCATGTTATGGCACAGGAGGTGCTCGGCCCCCTGATCAGTGTCCCGACTGTACAGTTCCTACTGCCGCAAGCATTTCAGATGTCACGACGGGAATGGGAGGTGATCAGAAGCATCTATGAGCGCGACACGCGTGCAAGAGAAGACCTACAGCACCTGGCCACTCTACTAGAGAAGCATAACGCAGATGGCGACAATGGCAGCGACTCAAACACCAATAATACACCGCCTAGCGCTTCAACAGCTGGCGTCGCTGTTATTCCTCCTCCTGGAAATCCTGCAGCATTGCCTAAAAAGGCCTGAGAATGAGACCCTTTCAGTATCGCCATTTTATGATATTAGTTTATGCCTCAGCCGTTTTTTTCGCGCTTGAGACTCCTTTTTTCCCACACATATTCCCCCTTATGCATTCTGATAATGGAGTGTTACGCTCCAAGATGATTTACTCTCAGCTGCATTTCGTCTTTGCCTCAATCTCAGCTGGCGGCCGAATGGGTGGAATGTTTTTTTGATTATCCTTATGGTTAAATATCCTCAGTCGCACTAGTCTTGTAGTTTGTATTTGCTTTGGGGATAGGGAAGGGCAACGGGATAAATGCGAACACGGTAGACGGGTCCCTGCTTTGATCCCCTCTCAGTTCCTTGGGATCTTGGGTTGTCACAATTACCAAATCTGGGTGTACATGTCTGTGTGCTAGTTCTTGACTTGATATAGCAAAGCTCAAAGGAACATGCTCTGACGCGAAAAAGAACTTGAGCATGGTGGGGAAATGAATGGCGTAGGGTGGTGGGAGGAATGGGCTTGTTGACAGTGTTGGATTCTTCTTTTATTTATCTTTTTCGCATCCTCTATCATTTGCTTCTGAACCTTTTTGAAATGGAGCGCCTGTCACAATGGCGCTTTTGGGTTCAGTTCTTATGTTGTTCAAAGTTGGCTCTCTTGGCGTTTGCTATGAAAAGAAAGGAAGAGAAACCAGTACAGCGATCTAGACGGCAAGAGAATGAGAGAGAGTAAAGGGGGAGTGGAGTCTACGCGGTTAGAATAGGAAGAATAGATACTTGAGCTGTTGGGGTTTCTATGATAAGAGCTACAATAACTAGCTATGGAGGAATGAGAAGAACAATATGAGAGTCTTTCAAATCGTTTGGGCTCATGTAATTCACAGGGTGTTGCTTGAAACCACAGCCAGACTGGAGGTTGAGGCTTATTCCATTTCGAATGTCGACCGTGACTTTTTGGGTTGGAGAATACGTTTAGTTCAGTTTCAGTTATAATTTTAATCATTAAGAAAACGCACAAGAGAACGACCATAATCATAATAAGTTATTGCACTCCATTGACGGAGTCTTCCATGCTTCACAACCGAAGCAGCAACTTGTTTCGTAATGCCTTACAAACGCCCAAAGCCGAGAAGCCTAAATGAAATATAAGAATATAAATATATAAATAACACAAACCAATCCATAAAGTTTCATAAAACAAACAGACAAAAACGCCTCAACTCCCCTTCTCGTGCCCGTCATTTCCGAGTTTCATCTTTGAGGATCCTTTTTCCTGACGCACTAAAGATTCTGTACTTTGGTGAGTTTTATTGACAGTCTTTGAAAGTTGGGCTGGTGACTGAACTCGTCAAACAATGGAAAAAAAGATCCGAGCCTTCATCCACCAGCATCAAGTCGTGGCTGATGTATCCGCCCACGAAACTGATCGACTCATCAAACTTCCACGGCGGCATGAAGAATTCGCCCCCAGTGTTGCCTTCAGTCGAGGGAGCCCATGCGACCGTCTCACCCATAGATATGTCCATCTCATTGCGATTCCGACACTAAAGGAGCAACGCATCCGCCGAGGCCCACACATCCGCCTCCCGCTCAACAGCCAGTCTTTCTTCTCTCTCTTCTTCCTCCTCAACACTGCCACCAGCCATTATCGTAGTCCCCGTCCCCTCAAGCCCCAGGCTTCCTAGCCCTTCTAGTACACGCTTCGCCTTGTCCACCTGCGCACGGATAGCCATCGTCTCTGTACGTGTGCGGTCGAGGTGTTCCTGCATCATCTCAATGGCCGACTCGCGCGCCTGGTGTGGGCGGTATTCGTTCACTATGTGGTGCATGTTGATAAACAGGGTGCGCAAATCTGCAATCTTGGCCTCAGCATGCGCCGGGTTGAGAGACATGATGCCCGCTAGCTCAAGGAAGTTGAGCAACAGTGACTTGGCTAGCCGCTTGAGCTCAAAGGCTCGGTCGTAGTGTTTCGCATCCTTGGCGCTCGAGGGCCCTGTCGCCGGCAGGTTTTCGATGCCTTGGTCTTCCAGCGTCGGGAGTTTATCGTCGAGCTGGAAGGGGGATCGCATCAGTAACGAAGAGAAAAAGTAGAATAACAGGTGCCAACCGCCACATACCATGTACTGGTCACCAAACACCCTCCACCTGCCATCAGCAGGCTCCGCAGGTGGCTGGAGATTTATCAAATCCTCTGGCACATTTGGAATCCGCACCGGCGTCGCATTGGCGTCACTGCCGTTATCATTACCGTCTCGAGCAGCATTGCTACGCAGCTCCTCGATCCGAGCAAGCTTATCCGGGGTAAAGTCCTTCCAGAAGGGGGGCGGATTCGGAAACGTCGAAGCCAGAGTAAGCGGCTCCTGCTCGGCCATGATTTCTTTCCTTTCGCTGTTACTCTCTTCTTTTGTTCCTCCAAAACAAAGCTCGCGCAAAAGAAAAAAAAAAGCTCCAAAAATCTAGTCGATTTGGACCGGTAGGTGGTGGGGGGTTCGCTGCCCAAATGTCGCAAGCCGTTCACCTCATTTGAAGAAACGAGAAAATTGTCAAGAATGGTATAAAATAAAGTAAGAAGACAATAACACAAAGTGTTTTTCCAAGCCTTGTGGGGAGGCTATGAAGAGTCAAAACTCAATTCAAAGAGAGCTGTTGCGGTTACGGTGGAGGGGTGAAGTGAGTGAGTGAGCGAGTGAGGCGTCAGTCAGTCAATTGGCAAGTCAAGGATGGACAAATGACAGGGGAGAGCTTCGAGCTTGCTTGTCTGCGCCGGTTGAATGTCGGCCTTGACACTGCTTTTTTGCGCTGTAACGTCTACCTGCTCCCCCAATTTGACCCCGGAATACCAATCTAGCGGAATTGACCATCAGCGCGCCAGTTTACTGGAGCAAAGCGGAAAATCTGCCGCCCCAGGAAGAGAGCCCCCAATTGATAGCGTCACATTCCAATCTTGACATATTTTAGTTCCTCCAGACCAGAAGCTAGATCAAAAGGAAAAACAAAGTCTCATCTCAAACATCTCCCCCTCCGCCTCCTCCTCCTCCACCTCCTCCTCTCGCTCTTCCCTCCATCTCACACTTACTGCCACCCCACTACACCTCCAAAAGCTTCAACACCTCGAGAACCTTTCTTTGTCCACATCCACCCATCATGGCCGATGTTCGAGCCCTCCTCCGCCAGCAGCGCGCCGCCCGGCGCATCGAACACCCTCACGCCGCCTACTCCGAGGCCGGCAAGCTGCTATGCACGCTATGTCGCGAGCAGGTGCGCGCCGAGAGCCATTGGGAGGCTCACATCCAGAGTCAGGCTCACAAGCAGCGGGTCCAGCCTGGGAGTAGCGGGTCGGCTGCTGTTGAGGATGAGAATAATAAGAGCGAATCTGCCGTCTACGAAGAGGATGAAGGTGGTTCCAGGATGGAGACTCAGAAGCGCAAACATGGGGGGGTTGAGGACGATGAAGACACAGAAATGGACGCAGACACTGCGGCAAGGAGGAAACGAAGCAGACCCGACACCGTCGACCAGACCAGTGGCAAAGATGTTGCAAGCCGCGCGCCTCCCAGCTTGTTAAGGAGGAAATCCACCACCCCTTCCCACGGAGTCGAGATCCAAATCCCCTCACGCCCGACTACTCCAGCCCGTCGCGAAAGCTCATCATCCTCTACTCCCGGCGGTGGCGGCGGCAATGGTGTTCCTACGACAACGTCCCTGCCCTCCCGACAAGCCAGTACCCTCGGTACCATGGCCAGCAATGCGCACCCCATCTCTGCCAATTCTTCAACAGCGCACCCAGAAACCTCTACATCTACAACTACATCTACATCTACAGCAGCAACAGCAACAGCAGCACCTCCAGCCGCTGCTGTTGATGAATCTGAATGGGCCGCTTTCGAGGCTGACATTGCTGCTGCTTCTGTTCCTTACGATGAAGATGCCGTCATCTCACGCACAGCCATGACAGCAGAGGAATCCGCGGCGGCAAAAGAAGCAGCAGCCCAGGAGGCAGATGGAGAGCTCGACCGCAAAGCAAAGGTTGATGTGGACATTGAGGATGAGCGGGAAGAGGCCAAGCGTGCGCTTGAAGAGGAATTCGATGAAATGCAGGAACTCGAGGCGCGCGTCCAGAAGCTCAAGGAAAAACGGGAAGCTCTTCGAAAACGGAGCGAAAGCCACGGTCAAGATTCTGGGGGTCCTTCAAAGCCGACCCAAACCATGGTCGCAGGCAAGGAGAATGTCCAGACAGCCATTGAGGAGGATGACGAAGAGGATGATGAGGATACAGATGACTGGGACGGGTTCAGGTTTCGAACTGCCTAAAACAACAACAGCTTCATCGCAGATCATGGCATGAAGAAAAGAAGCAAAGAAAAAGTCCTCATTGTAATGAGAACATACTTGTATAAAACACCTAATTGTACTATACCATGCAAACAGATACGCTACGCTAGGATGAAAGGCTGCGGCAAAGTTGCACTGCCTTTTGGGCCAAATCGGCCTCTCTCAAAATGAGCAAAAATATTTAAACACACTGGGCAACGCGCTCCCAGAACCTCGTCAATCGCCAGACACGGCCCACACCGCGGACTCTCATTGTACTTCCTGGCATATTACTCCCGCTCCAAAACTTGACCTCTCCATTTTGAAGCAATCCATCTCCTCAATCCATCTTTGACTATCTGCTTTTCGATGAACTGACAATTAGCTACCAGAGACTGTACGAAGAATTCAAAAAGACATACCAGGAACGCATTCGCGTGGCAAAACACAACGCTGCATAAGGGTCTCGGGGGATGGCCGGGCAGCCAGACGTCTGGCCAGACGTATTGAAACCAGGGAACGGGCGAGGCGGCGCGAAACGACGGTGTTGTTGGTGAGAAAGATCGACCGCGATACGAGGTCGCCGAGGGAGGGGCGATGTAGGGGAGACAACAGTGGCGGCAGGATATGACGGGTATGTCGCAAACGTTCTTGATGGAGAACTGGGTCTAGAGAAATCCGTCGAAGGCTGTGGCATGTCTACAAAAATCATCGTTGTCAGTGGTCTATTTCTTGAAATCCTTGAAAATCGAAAAGCCCACTATAGACAGGCATCACCAGAACGAGCACAGATAACAGGGTAAGCGATCTATGCAAAAGGACTGAAGAGTAGGGACCAAGCGAGCAGGCGGCCGAAAAATTCTAACCGACTTCTCCACAACAGGCTGATCTTGCTCAACACTTACACGCGAAGTACACAACAGGTCGTCAACGTCAAGGTGGCCGGCAATTAGAAGCAGAATCTCGTCGGGCAGCCTCACGAGGGATGGCGCAAGGCGTGTGCTTAAGACGTCGGGCGACGCCGGTGGTTGGCTGGGATGTTGGAGGACGGGCAAAGCGCTGTCGGCGCGGCCACATTCGCCGGCCAAGGCTGCAGGTATGGGTTGGGCATCAGAGGCCGCGCCGGGGGCAGGGCTGAGGCAAGGGATTCTCTCGTCATCAGATTTGAAGCAGAGAGGAGACGGGCGGGTCAGGCCGAAAAATAGGTCGGCAGCCTCGGGGGTTGAGAAAAAGTCCATGGTGGAGTCACGGACAAGGTGGAATGACGGCAAATATGCGATTGGGGACAGCATTTTGGCTGATTAAAAGTCATCCAGGAAAGTAAAGAGAAAAGTAAATAAGAACAGATCAAAGCGTAACAAGAGGGTATCCAATTCGAATTCTCAAGATGAGCTCGCGGTCAAGAGCAAAAGCGCTGGCGCAAAAAGAAATGTTGATAATGTAATGTATGGCGCCTTTCTCTCAGCCCGGGTATCAAGGCTGTGACGTAGATATTAATTGGCTAGGCGTTGGGTTTGGAATTGACGACTGGTGTACAGGAATGAACAAGGCTGTTATGGTATGCTATTGCATGTCACCCAGGTCATCTCGCAAATGAGCAAGGCCAGTCTGGGGAGGCTTCAGGCCTCGATTTCCCTCCCTTTGACAAATTTTCTTGGGTGGAAACTATCGTTGGACGGTGAGGCTGTGATGAGGTGGCCGTGATGTTGGGCGAGGGGTTAGGCGAGGCTTAGACGAGGCCGCAAAAGATGGCCTGGTCGCGACCGAGTGGCACCGTTATTTGTCAGGGTTGAGAGATGTACGGGCGAAGAGGCCCAGGGGAAATGTTTGCTCAACGACGATACGCGCGTTGCGTAATGGAAGGTCGGTTAATGTGGAGTGTATCGATAATTGCGACTGCGAGTGGTGGTGTTTAGAAGCGACTCGTGCGGAAATAGGTGGGTGAGCCGCAGGGACAAGACTTGGACTAAGATCTACCAAGGATGTTTTGCTGAGAGGGGCGATTATGGTGAGAAGCGTGAATGTGGGAAAGTAGAATAAGTTATGTATAACAGCGAAGAGAGGGCGTGATTTCAGTTGAGGCGCTGGTGAGAGACAACAAAGCGTAAAATTTACGGCAAAAGCAAATCAGGGAGGTGGCTCTGCTTTTTCGTGAGACTGCCGATGAGACAGTCCGAGGGTCTGTGTTTTGGTGGGCTAAAAATGATATGGGGCGATTGGCGGAACGATGGTGCTGGCGGTGTCGAACGACTTGGAGATTGCAGCTGCTATGTAATATCTACAAGAAGCCTTTAAGTTTGGGGCCAGCTTATAGTCCAAATGAGTAATAGAATAACAACGACGACGATGATGATGATGATGATGATGATGAAAAGAAGAGCGGATTTGGGTGAGGGAGAATTGAGAGATGTTGGGAGCATTGGGAGAGTTGGGCAACCAAGTATTAGCCTGCCACTACGAAGAGGCAGGTGCCAGACCGTATCGCTTTCCTCGGCCGATCGCCGTTGCAACGAGCGGGTGTCTCTCCTTCCTCGCATACGCTTCACCGTAATTCATCCATGAACCAGCCGATGCGGCACAGACACAGCCGCAAAGTGCTGGACAGCATATTGAAGTCACATGCAACCTTAAAGACACCACCACCTTGACTTGAACCCCCTCAACTATTGAATAATAATCAGCAACACCACTATTTGCCGTTCTTCCCACTGTGTATTCCCGGACAGAGGCAGAAACGGGCGGGGGAAATTTGCTGTCAATTTCAGCCAGGCAAATTAATGACAAGCGGCAGCTGGGGCGGTGCGGGTGCGGGGGAAAATGAAAGGGAAACTAGATAGGACGTCATTCCGCCGATGGCGCATCTAAATTAACGGGCTCCGGATGGGAACGGGTCCGGTGGCGGGCCATTAGCAAGGTACTTGTTTGTGTCTGCACATGTCCCAGCGTTTGCACTGGTACCTGCCAAACACTCGACACCGCATCGCCGGCAGTAACCCCGCTAAAAGCCGTCTATAGCGGTGCGGCAGTGCTGCGACATGCGCTGCAAAGGCCCTTGCCAACTGCTGCCAATGGCCTGCCACTAGGTAGGTAAGGTAGCCCTAGCACACCCGACCCTACTGCTGTACGGGCGGGGCGGCGCGCCGGTTAAAGTTAGCGGCGGTTGACCTACCCACTGGCGCTACCTCATTTGCTGATTTAGTGTCTTCCCCGTAGGGACTAAGGAGGTTGACAGCGACGTTTGCCTGGACCAAACCGGTAAATACAGAGCACGGGGCAGCGGCAGTGGGAGGGGAGAGGCAGGGCAGTGCAGTTGGAGGAGAGGGGGGGCTGGCCCACTTCTGTTGATGCCGTGCGGAGAATGTTGGAGGACAGTTCAGTAGAGCTGGTCCACTGTACGAAGACGCTGTTTTTTCTCCTCTCCTCCCCCGCCCAGTGTCTTATCATTATCATCCTTATCATCCTCCGCCCTTCAGCCGTTTATCCCCCTCAGTCCAGGCCCGGCCCGAATCCCCCCCCAACGCACAACAAACCTAAACCTAAAGATGCCCAAGGCCACCCGAGTAAGTAAAAGCTAGTATTCAGCCTTAAGGTTCGTACTAGTAGTATACTAGCAGCTAATTAGCAGCTGTGCTACTGGCAGTAAAGTGTATGCAGCAGCCTCCCCCTCCCCCCCTGTGATAGCCTCGCCAATCGGTTATCGATTCGAGATCCATGCTTGGAATTCCCAGTGATACACACACGGGCGCCTTGATTGGACTGGTGCCGGGAGGTAAGCTGCAAACTTGCTTACAGTCAGCCAGATGGGATGGACGGACGGGCGGGATGGAGGCACAAGCGGTGGTTGGTGCTGTAAGGGGATTTGCTGTAGAGCACTGCCATTTTGATATCATGCAATTACGTAGGTCCCTGGTATCTAACAGGCACAAGCTGCAGATCACACACACACACACACACACACACACATACACACATACACACGCAAACGTCCCATCTCTGCTGCCGAAAGGGAACCGCGCCGCAGCGCAGTGCATCGCATCGCATCGCATTTGGCAGTCGCACTGCGTCATGGGCTGGGAAGAATTTCCGCCCCGGAAAACTAACGCCCGCGGCAAACTGGAAGGGCCGATCCGGAGAAACACTCCAAGAATAGGGCTCGGCGAAATGCTTCCGGCTGCCTGTTCCATCTCAGGTTACTACTACCTTACTACTACTCCATACAGCTTACATGATGGCAAGTTACATTATGCATTATGTCTCGCAGTGACATGCCCACCGTTCTTATACGACACGTATCTAAGCCCAGAGGAACGTTCAATGAATCATGAAAAAGCAGAGAAATTCTCACAAACATTCCAATGGCTATGACATATCACAGTGGTGGCTTCTCCCACATGAATAAAATGGTAATTAGATGGCACACTCAGTATTTGTAAAGCCAAGGGGGGCCAAAACATCAGGTGCCTAGCTGGGAAATAACTCGTACAATATCTATGTAGGTGTATGTTTGCATGTGTGTATACAAATGCAGCAACGACAATCCATACTATTTACAAGTATGAGCCCCCTTCCAACCTGCAGCCTACTTACATTCGAGCATATGCAAACATTCGGGTCCATCCTTATCTGCCCATATCAGTAATAGCAAGTATACAAAATATACCAATCATACCAAGCATACCCATATAAGAACCAGACAACCCATACAACCCACACAAACAAAGTTCATCCCGCATCTACATATCATGCAACCATGTACGGAGTACTAGATATTGTATGCCTCTACATACGACTCAGAACACATCCTCAGAATGCTTCATGTACGGCCGTGAGTAGCAGACATATGTATGTATGTATGTATGTACGAGGCACAGGGCTCAAAGATGAGCAAAGGCCAAGGTGTGCTCATTTGGTTATTTTTTTGGGATCCTCCGGTGTGATTGGGACTTGGCTCACATGTCTCTAAAGAGCCATCATCCTCAAGCCATCCAAGACCTTTCTGATCCTCGGCTTCTCTTTCGCTCGCTCTCTGTCTGACAAGTCTTTATCTATCACAGTCTTGTATTCGTTGTGAATCTGTAGGGTGTATATGTATGTGTGTAGGCATACTCCGTACATTAATATGTAGGTATGGTGTGGTGCTTGCCTGCATCGCCACCGTTTTGAAATCCCACCTGAGAGCCTATCCACAGCATCACGGCGCCCACTTCATCAGTCGACAAACAAAACATGCATGATGAGGCGCGCCCCCCCTCCCTTTTTTCCTTTTTCCTTTTCTTCTCATACCAAGCTAGGTAGCCTAAACTTGTCATAAATGTCATTAATTTTACATCCATCATAAAAAATCGAAATCGGTACCTACATATGGCCGCCCAACTCTCGACCGCCCTTTTCATATACAGGCACTTACATACATACAAAAACATCAAAACACTTCGATCCACACCCACTTGCCACCTGTTTTGCCTAGTACTAGGTATTTGGATTTTAATCATCATCGTTACCCCTTCCAGGGTCCATGCTCACGGCATCCCGCGTTCTCGCCAATGACGTGGTCTTTCACCCATCCACAGACCAATCCAGAAGAAAAGCCAACATAAAAAGCAAAATGCAGAAACAACAAACAAGACATTTTTTTTAAACAAAAAAAAATTGCCGAAAATAACTTTCGTCTACCCCTGCCAATGATGACCCACGATTGCCGACCGCAAAGAATACGAGCCGTTTGACAGCACCAGCATGTTGAGAAAAAGTCAACAACTGACCTCTTTTTTTTTTTTTTTTCCTTCTCCATTCATATGCGACCGCTTTGAGCGACCTTTGTCTCAAGTGCCTGCCTATAGCATCATCCATACCTTGGGCCTCTTTTTTTTTTTTTACAGCGCATTCCTCCGTCCTAAGCCCGCCTTCTATGCGGCCATCCCCAGCAACTCATCACACCAACGCACGCTCCAGTCTGTGTATCTTACCTTGCCTTGCCTTGCCTTACACGACGACACGACAGCACAGCACATCACGCTGACACGCTTGCTCGTTTGCCGGTTTCTTATCTGCTCCTTTCTGCCAAGTACCCTTAATACATACATACCTTGCTCGGTACTATACCGGTACTTGCATGGCTCCAACGTACAAGTACTTGCACGCCATGCGCCGTCCAAGTGGTATTCGTCTCAGACAACAACCTGCAGCGCACGCCCAGATTGGGTGTGTCCAATATCTCAATATCTGCTGTACACTCATTGTGTTACCTGTGCAACGTACCTGACTGCTTCTTTGCCTGTCATTTCAAATTAAATGCTTGCCTTGCTTGAGTCGTTATCAGAGCAGGACGAATCCGGTACTATAACGTTTGAAATGCCCTTGTACACGGCTGTTCATAGCACGGTTGCATCGTTGCATCAGATACCTGCTCCTCAATGACAACGTCACACCTTCACAAGTATCAAACAAACACACATATACCTACCTCTCCACTTACATATACATGCAAATCCACCTTGTTCCGTCCTGCAATGCCATGCCATGCCACGCACACGTGCCTGTTGGCTGCGGTAGCGTCATGCGCACCAGCTGCTCCCCTCATTCCCCATATTCGACGCCTCTACCGTATGTCCTTGCCCATGCTCATATTTAGTCAATGGAGCCTTGTATACCCAAACATATCATCTACGTTAATACTTGCCATGTACAGTACTGCTACAGTCAATGGGAATCCATGTGAGATTGGTCTGGCCCAAAAGCCCTTTCCGAGCTGGTGCGAAGCCGTGGCCCGCTAGTTAGCCATGCCACAGATCCCCTGCTCAATCATTGGGCTGCAATTCTCCGCTATAATCCAGCTGACCTGTTAGGCTTTGCCTCTTTATTCGGTGCTTCTGCCTCTCCACCAGGCTGAAGTACAGCCTGGTCTTGATGTTGTGGATGCCTCCCGAATCAGAACACTTTTTTGCTCTGGTTTGCTTTGTTGGCATACCGTCGTTGTCGTTGCCATCACATCCGTCCCCCCGTCCCAAGCTGTATCGTCAGTTGACAACGCATAGCCTAAGAGAGGGGGTCAAAAAGATTATCGAAGCTGCAAATCTCAAATGCTTTGTAATGTACATCACGGGTACTTGACGATCTGAACCGACAGGTCAGAAAGTTACTGTCGACACCGCGTCTCCCGCTGTATAATGCCACATTTGGTTGCCGATGATACGGAATAGATAGACACCTTTCGGATCTGCCCCCCCAGACACCCCCCTCCACCCCTTCCCCCGCGCCGTGCGCCGTGCGCTTGCTCGTGCTGTAAAATCCTAAAGCGTTGTCATCAATGGCCAAGGCCCGCTCGCCATCAATAGCCTTGCAGAGACATCGAGTTCGTAGCCTTGTCGCCTTCCATCCTGAGCGGACACCCCCCTTGACGGTTAATGCTGCATCTTATTCGTAGATGTAGTACGGAGTACATCTGTATGTACCAGCCCTGGCTCAGCATGGGGGCTCGTAGCCCTTTACGAATCGTAGGCAGTTTGTCGTGGCAAGTACGACAAAGTACTACAGCACGGCTTCTCATGCATCCGCGCCGCAGTAAGTTGAACAACGGCCGTGGATATGTCCACCAAAGGCCGCAGAGGTTGTGTCAGAAAAATAACTTCTGTCGTAGCACACCTTGCTCACGGTTTCGGCCAAGCCAGGCAATTTCTGCGCCTGTTGGCCGACGCGCCTCGCCATTCCCAAACCTCATGGCCAATCATCATCCTCGTCAGCCTTCCTTGCCGCAACAGAAGAAACACGTCGGCACAGAAAGCCTTGCCGCGTTGAAACCCACGACTTGGGCCTGTCTGATTCAATGCCGCCCACAATGTAGCTCCGCCCAACCCGTTTGCGTCGCTTTCCCACCTCAAAAACGACCTTGACTGTGGTCTGCATAGCTGCACCTGGGAGAAAACAAAGATGGGGGGAGGAGACAAGAATGTCACTCATCCTCCAATGTGCAAGCTTTGTTTCGATTGACATCATGCTTCAGGCTGGCTCCAAACTCAATATCCCCAAAGTCATTGCATTTTTTCGTCTTTAAGGAGACAAACGCCAAATCTTCCCAGTGGGTTCGCCTGCAGGGAGAGACGAGATGCAAGTTCCATTTGTCTAGCCGCTGACCAGCCTCAAAGCCGCCTAATCAAATCAATCTGCCAACGACGAGGATGGTTGGTTGGGTTCGGCAGCCCAAACACATCGCGCCAGACGTGCGAGATCCATTGGCCCTATTGGCCGTTGCCGCCATCTGGTTCACTGGTTACCGCTGCCGCTAGTCAACCAGTCACAGCCTCAATGCAGCATTTTCCACCAGTATGATTCGTGGCGCCCAGCAATCTGGTTCAAATCAAATGTACATCATTTTGTGCGAGTCGCTAGGCTCAGATCACCTGCAAGGATCCACTGATGGGCGTATGGCGCATGTATGTAACTTACACATGTACTCCGTACCCTCAGCAGAACCGTATGCCTTTCCGGTGCCTCCGTCTCAAGGGGTTTGGCGACAATTTTGCCTGCCCATCCTGTTGTTTGCTGCCGTTTTATTAGGTTTCATCCTGGCTGCCGCGTTTTGTTTCTACCCTCCAGAGGGTGAGCCTCATAGTCGTCCACATGATTTCTTCAAAACGAGCCATGCTTTTGCCGCGTCCACCCCTCCGGTGGTCCGGACAGCTGCAGGTGCCTTGAGAAACTTGTAAGCAGACCTATTATCGTATTCATTCTTGCTATTAAGAGACAGAGGGGCGTGACTCGTGAGTATGCCCTTGATTTAACGACTGGTCCCTCGCGCATCATCCACATTGTACCTTGACTCTTTTGCTGCACGGTTTTCCCTCATTTTCATTAGAGCTCTTGCCTGAGCCGGAAGCCTTCTCCGTTTCAACAGGTCCAAAACGGGACGGCCCGGAGGGTCCAAACTCGCGGCCCGTTGCAAGGACCACATCTTCCAGACGACTTTGGACCAGGGGGTTCCACTCCTGGCTTGGCGCTTGCTGAATTGGATTCCGTATTTTTTCCACTTTGAGGCCAGTGGACCGAGTTCTCCCCCGTCATGGCCTCACACGAGCCTCGACTCCGACCGTCTCGGCCCCCAGCTTGGCCGTGTTTTACGGAGGGACTGCTGGATGACGTGAATGGAGAAATGCAGGCTCGGACAAGAAAGAAAGGAAAAAGTGCGCGAAACTCCAGCCCCCGCCCATAAGCCACCATCATCCATGCCTCATCTCCCACAATACACACTTTGGGACTGATCGAGCCACATGAATCTTCAGCCCAATCATACCCAACGTGACCTTAGCTTTCGCTAGATGTCCTATCACAAATTTCATGAAATGAGCTCGATCTGGGGAGGATGATGGCGATGCAGGCCATTCCCAAAGTAGAAGGCCAGCTCATCGGGTAGGTCGCGAACTCCCTGACGTGCTCCCCCGCGTGTGACAAGCCGAGAATGGTCAAGAGGTATTTTGAGGATTATTTTGGTACAAATGCGTCTGTAGGAAGTATTCCAAAAACTCATCATTGTTTGTTGGCATAGCACTTGGACAATTCCGCTAGCCACCCATGCGGTTTGCTGATTCCGGGCTCTTGTGTCGTTGTTGTCGTCCATGTACATGCACGCTGTTGAATTGTAACTGAGTCGCGGATCACGGTCCGCCTGCGGCTGAATGCTCGATCGACGACGTCTCATACATGCAAGCTATCTGCCTGTCCCTCTGGTCATTTGGTGTGGTCGCCTGTGACGCTGTGAGACCGTTGTGCCTGTCGGCTCGCACAGTATCGCATCGACAAAGGCTGCGTGGCTCCGTTTTGAGGTCTGGCCTGGCGAACGGGCCACAGCGTGGAATTCATCTGACTACCTACGATATTATATAACCGCGCATCGTCTGGGGAGGGTGTGCAGAGGAAAGGGGCGTTGAGGTGTTTACTGCCCACTCCAGATCCCGATATGGACTTGAGGCTGTCTTGTAGATCAATAGGACGGCCCCCGACGGAAGCATCATTGCTATTCCCGGCCCACCTGGCAGCAAATCGGAATCTGCATGTGTGCAATCATGATGCAGACTCTTGCCTATCGCGTTAACGTGAACGCTGTCTTTTTTATTAGATGAAAAGACAAGCGTGTCCATAGTTTACCCCCTTTTTTATGCGACACAGTACACCAAGCTAGCCTCATCCACACGCAAGGCGACTCACAGCAGTGTAAGATGGTTGTATGCCTCACAATAAAAGGCATCATGACAGGGATTCAACTCGGAATGAAGACTTGGAGCGTAGGATGAGTCAAGGTACATATATCAAATGAGCAACGGACGCCACGCTCTCCGGATACGCGCCTGGCGCTTACCCCAAGCACGTGCCGATGCAAGCGTTCTGCCCGGTAAACTAAAACGCAGATGTAGTATTTGGAACTGGAAATATCATACCCAGACGAGTGCTGCCACGTTGTCAGACTCAAACATCTACTCCAGCCACCCCTCCCCGCCCCCTGGGTTGCTGACGAGCCCTAAGCGGGGAGACACAGGTTCTTCGGCAAGATACGCTTACTCTCACGGGACAGAGTGATTGAACACACCCAATCACTGACCGAGGGCACCGCGAACCTAGGGAATTCATGTGAGCCGAGCGGTATGCACGAACAGCATGCATCATCGTGTAGTTATTCTCCTTTAAGGTCGCAATAACGGGAATGCCAACTGCAGATGCAGCCAGGAGTGAGCGTTTTGGATCTAGACCCCCCCTAGAGTACGTATATCTGCTCTGGCAGTCTAGCATCATGCCAGAGACGGGGCTCCGGCCCGCTGAGTCTAAAGGCCTGATTAATAGTCTTACCGAGACAACTAATGCATCAAGCGCCGTGGAGCAGCAGCCGCGGGTGGACTAACAACCCAGCCATCAAACAGGGAGTTGTGAGCTAGACTAAAGAGCCGCAGCCGCAGCCATCTCACGCGTTGTGATCAGTTCCTGCTGCTTCCTTGTCTGCAGGACAAGCTGCTATCTTTACTGTATTGCCAATGCTTCCACCAAGTTAGACGCGGAGTTGATGGGGGCGGCATGATCGTACATGAGAACCTTGAAACCGGGGAAGCATGGAGAATTAATGAAGGCTGAATCAGAGGTGTTACTGCATGGCACAGGGTCAGGCCGTATTAGAACTCAGTGGTGAAAATGCGCTGTGACAAGGACAAGCACTCGCCAAAAGTCTGTGCCATGCCAGCCTGACTGCCACTGTTGTTACTTGAGTCGCGAGGTTAATGGGCAAAGTAGAGAAAATGTTCAAAATAACGGCGGCATCGCGGGCGGCAGGGTCCGGTGGTCCACCAGGGGCCTCGCTTTTCATTATCTCCCTGGCTGTGACAGCCCCTGGACAGGTAGGCATCTTCAAACAACGACAAGAGGAGAACCCAGGAACGAACCGTAGCCCTGGTGCACACCGAAATCGACATCGACAAGCAATGCTAAGCGGTCAGGATCCCCCTGCTTCATGACACTTGTCCGTCCTCGGGACGAACCATGAAGAAGCCCCACACGGCCGCAGATCTGGACACCTGATCGTTGTTACGGGAGAAAGAAGCCCGGGTGTCTCCCGCAGCGGGAAGGGTACAGGCTATCCTAGCAATAACATGGCCGCCCCCCATGAGGCCCGCGTCTGCATGGCAGGCCATCAGTGGTGGTGACAGTGCTAAGAGGAGGCCAAGTGTAGCCGCAAGGCTTCAGTGCCCAATCAAGACGGGGTCAGGCATAAAAGAACGAACGTGAGGAAGTGAGAAGGAACTCGCAGCTTGTGGAAGCAGATCGTAGCCCACCCACACACCCCCTCAGTCCTGCTATGTACATAGTTTCCCTGTTTCTACCCCCGTGTTCAAAGTACATAGCTTTTCTGGTGTGTAGCCGTCTATGCGCTGCATCTATGAAATGTACGGATGTATGCATGTATGCATGTATGTAGTCTGTATGTGTCTGTGTATGTATATGCGTATGCGGATGCGTATGCGGATGTGTGTGCGGATGTGTATGCGTATATGTATACTTATGTATGTATCAACCCGGGGGATCCTCTTTCGCCTTTCAATCGGATGACCTATGAGGCTTGATCAACGTGGCAACCAGCCAGCGGCCTCTCGAGCACCCAACAGGGGTCTCCTCAGCAAAATGGGCCTGAGAAGGACGATAGAGGCCTGGAGAAGTGACTGTTAGCAACCTGGGCCTGGGGATGATACTGCAGGGTCCTTTCCATGTAGACCAGAGGTCTTCTAACCGTTCTCACAACCCCATGAAGCTCTCATAGCATACTCTCCCGGCCAGGAACGTGCTACATAGGCCGGCCAGCCGGCCGCAGGGGGGGTGTCGCCGGCCCAAGGGGGTGTGCGGGCGTAGGGCAATGGTTGGAAAAGTATGGGGCGAGAAGTACGGATACCCAATCCACGTATCAAAGCCTCTATTTTTTTTTATCCCGCAGGAAGCAAGACGAGAGTGACGACTGTTTGTTGGTCCGTGTGAGGCAAGGTGCTTGTTGGTCACAGTAAGTCCCACCATAGATTGGGTTGTAAAAATGCTGGATGGTTGAAGAAAGGGCAACGGTCGAATCGCGAGGGCTGAGTTTGGGTCAGGTATAAGTTAGCTTGTGTATCCCCAATATCGTTTGAAGTCGGCAGAACCCACCAGGCAAGCACGGAAACAAAGACCAAGGCGAAAACGGGTCAGATCTCCTCGGCACAATACAACGAAAGGGACCGAAGAGGCTAAAAAGGTGTTCTGCATCAAACAGCCCCGACGCTAACCTCGAAACTGCTGTCCGTGGCCGTCTGCTTTTGTGAGTTGTAAAACTCCAAACCCTCCTCGCGCAGCATCTGGTCTCCTGACACCAAACGAGACAACATCCGTTGTTGGGAGACGGGCTGGGGGATGGGTGCCACCATTAGCTTGTTCCCTGGCTGACTTGGTACTTGGTCACTCCGCAGGTTTCTCCCCTCTTACGCCTCGGCCCGCTCGTCGCCGCTGGCCGACAGACTGGCCATGTGCTACTTTGATCAAACTCGTTGGAGCTGTGGCTACTGGCGCTGGGGTCATTTCCGCCAGCAGTGCAATAAGGAATACCGTATGGGCGAGACGTGTGGACTTAAACTAGTCTATGAGACCAAGGTCGAGGCAGATATGTGTAAGCTATGTCACGACACCGAGAAAAAGCAGCGGCGTTACGACAAGATGTATCGCGACGTGCAGCGTTGGCAGCGAGAGGGCAACCGCAACGCCACAATTGAGAGAACGTGTGGTGAAATGCAGGACGTGATGGGACAGATATATCGGATGCGCGAGGAACACGAGCATAGGCTACAATCGCTCGGCCAGGTATGAACTTCCCATCTCGAAACTAGGATTGGAACCAGCGCAGAAAGGGGAGGGGGGGCAGATACGGAGAGGGGGAGGGCTTTGAGGTACAGCGGGAGCCCTGTGGCTAACAATACATTGATCAGTGACGAGAACAGGGGGAAACAGCTTACAAGAAGCAGACCACGGCGACATAGATTGGTCAGTGGATAGAGAACAGGGTACGACGCGGTAATTTGGGTCAAACCGGCGCGAAAGGGATATTCTGCTTCATGGTGTTCTAATGGGAGACTGCTCAGCGATGGATGCCGTTCCTTATTGTTTCTGGGCGGCCATTTTAAATTTTTTTCTGTGTCTGCTTTGCCTCGCGGGAGGACACAAAAAAGTCATCCCACGGGCTGATCAAAAAGACTTGGTTGGTCGAGTCTTTTGTGTATAATTGGTGCGAAAGACCGCGAGGAAAGCCAGGCCTTGGGTCTATATGTGTGTTGAACCTATTACAACTCGTTCGAGATACCTAGCATGTGCAAATCGAAAAGACAGTATCCTTCTTACCTTTGTTCAGTGTTGACGAAAACCGCGCCGCCGTCAGGGCTCAATACAAAACGACATGGAACCGAATGGGTGAGGATTGACCAGTTTGTGGGCCAGTTTAGTTGCTAGAAACGACCAGGGGATGCAAGAATGACGACGGTTCCAGCGGGGGGGGCAGTGCTGTGTGCGTATGTTCTGTGTGCGTTTGCCTTGTGTGCCGAAGTAATTTGCGTGCGTCTTGCGTATTGTGTCCTGCGTCCAGGGCTGGCTGGCATATGAATGGCTCAGCAGCAGGGTGACCTGTAATCTGTTGGCCACGCTCAAGTAGTACCCATGCAAAGGACATTTCAGCGAGTTCATGCGCCCGCTTATTACTGAGTCGTACCGTCCTGTAGGCAGCTTGGGACATTGTAACGGAGCCCCAGCGTTTTCCATTTGAAGACAGCAGGTGAAAGCTCATGTGGGCGCACAGGGCATACGAACCGTTTGAATATGATTTGACAGTTGAGCAGCCAGCCACGTTAATAACCGTCCCAGCCCAGTCCAACTGGCCAAGTCCGTAGCGTGACGGGTGAAAAACACGCGAGATGGGGCGTGGAGTGGAGAATATCACAACCTGTACGGAGTAGCTTGTCCTAGGCTCTACCTACCCGTACAGGTAGGCTGTCCTGTCGATATCCCGGGCAACGAGCCATGGCAGTTGCCGTGGCTAGGCGTAATGAGAGACAGACAGCCCGTAACACGTCGCATGTCGTTTTCTGTCACCACACCCCTCCCGCTCAGTCGTTTTCTTCCCGCTTCAAACTCCGCTCTTCTACATGCCCTTATTCGACTGTTCCGGCTGTTTGGGGAGGGTGGCGGCCGGGGGTGGCTGCGCTGACTTGTCTCGTCCTGGGCAGCCAGCCGACCTTGACTGGGCTCTCCTCGTCACCACAATCCCGAAGATTTGGTTCATCAGATACGTTCCCGGCGACTTGGTAGATGGGCGGCAAGCTCCCGGCCCTGCCCACCCCTCGATGGAACCCGAGAAACTAAAACAGCGGTGCGAGCCGAGGCCGGCGAAGAACCAGGCTAAAGGCGACGCCGACGGGAAGCTAGGAAGGCTAGCCATTCCTGCGACTAACGCCCCCCACTTGTAAGCTGCGCACGTGTCGGATGCTCAATGGGCAAATTGCGGTGGAGGACATGGCGCGTTCTATGGCACTTCTGTGGCTGTCATGGGCATGGCCATTTAATATCAACTGGCATTTCGCCTTGTATATACCTGTAATGATCCACGGAGGGTGCTCCGAACCCTGCTCAATAGCAAATTGGTTGACATTCCAGTGGTATTTCGGATTGCCTTTTTTGGGGTGTGTTTTTTTCTTTTTGGTTTTTGTTTTTTTTCTGCAAGGAAGCGGTGCTTCCATCTTTTTGCGTCAACACTGGGTACTATTAAGCGCGCCGCCGCCCCTTGGTCAACAATTGGTACATAAAAAATGTTCTGCGGCCTGGGATAACTTAGAAGAAACTAGATTTCAAAATCAGTCGCGTCAAATGTTGCTGATTGGGCATATATTCCTTGCATAAGCCTGGGTATAATTCAAAGGAAAAGTCGATCGTGAGTTCTCTGAATCTACCGTCCCGCTGATAACTGATTCACCCTCCCTCTCCTAGTGTGCTTGAAAAAGAAAACCCCTTTGTAATGTGCGTGATCGTCTTAAAGGCAAAGCCCGTCATTATTTCATCGCCGCAGCGGCATCTGCAAATGTCCCAACAAGGGCTCCATCATCTTCATCAAGTGTCTTGAGGCTAGCCGGCCTCTCGCTATTTACTTCAACTGTGTCTTCGTCCGCGAGCCAATCGACCTTAACACCTGCAGGAGGACTGTCCTCGTTGGCGTTCAGCTTCGATACAAGATGTTGATATCGGGCCATGCGGGCGCCCTGTCCAGCGTACGCAAACGGGGTGGATGAGCCGCGGTTAGCGGGCTCTTGCGGAGCGATCTCAAATATGTCGACCATGTTACTATGACAATCGGTTATTATTTCGGCTCGAATCACGCAAGGTGTTAGGGCACAAACTTGGACGTCTTTGCCACTACTCGCTGCAGTGCCTCCGTCTCGCGCTGTGCCTCTGCTGTCTCACTGTCGCCATTCAACACCGAATCGCCGAAGCTTCCATACTGGATGCCGTTCCCATCATCATACAACAGTCGATTATCTTCATTCTGCATCTTGTCAGTTAAAAATTCTTTGCAGATGAGCTGGCCCAGCGCACCTCATCATACACGTCTCTGTCGCGCCTGCCCAAACACGACTGGCAGGTACCCATGGCTACTCCACTGATGATCGACGAGCTCACAGAGCAGTCGGGTGCTGCCGAAAAGTCGTGTCGGAGATGAGCGCAAGTCTCAGCACTTCGATAGCATGCTTTGAAGGGATATAATATCGCAGCGGCGGCGTCCACCCAGCTTATGAAGCTCTCGTTGGTAGTTACCTTCGGTGGTTCCTGGGTCGAAATGGGAGGTGGGTCAGTAAACAGACTGAGTGAGCGATCGCCCGGGTAAATTTCGGCCCAGGTGCCTTCCGTCTTTGACCAAGAACGGTCCAGCCGTATAGCCACAGGAGCACAGCCACAATAGCCTCTAACAGACTGACCAGCCATTACCTTGTGCTGAACATTCGTAGTAATCTGCCTTCCTGTCGAATGTTATGCCAAGGCTCCTACGGACACCCTACATTGTGGAACCCCACACCCCCTGAACGCTGCCTTTAGGCACATAGAGCCCACTAAAAGAGCTTTGGATAGCCTTCAATAGACTATCAATGGAGCGACACTGGCATGCTGTATGTGGTAAATTTGCATTCATACTACCACGTTGCTCAAAAGCCTGCGTCGGACAAAGAGCCGCACGGGTACATTCTATCTGTTTTTCAGCTTTCCCCCTAACAAAACAGCCACAACTGGAAAACATAGTTAGTATCCCGTTTCCTGAGTGTTAGCCCGCCTAGATCGATACTCCAAAGGCACCAGTTTCCTCTAGTCGATTGACACAGCTAGTTCCAGTGCTACCTCTTGTGGTTTCAGATGATGATAATCCTGAAGATCAGGTGTCACACATGGTAGAGTAAATACGTTGCGAGTAAGTGACCCTGATTTGTCCCGCATAGTGCCTCATATACTTGTTATTTATTATCAGAACATGTGTCTCATTCATGACATCTTGAAATATCTTGGTCCCTTTCGTGCCGCTGGGATCCTCACTCAAGTACAAGTGAGCTTCGAGGTCAGATTGATGGGTTCCCCTCACAAATTGGCAATGCTTGCCTCTGGATCCATTCGTCATTGGTAAGGGTTTCTAAAAATAATGTAATGGGCGGTCCCTGTATTGTTCAAATCCCAAGACAGCACTATATCAAAGTACCTCCAAACTTTAGTATGACGTTGATAGCGGCGAAGTTGCTGTAATACACAATTCTAGTGTGAACGGAAGATTTCAGGGCTCTAGTGAAGGAAGCAGGGGGTTGTATATACTTGTCATGTTGGCAAGTTGCATGACTCAACCCTGAATAACGCCGTTCCCGCTTCGAATGAATCTTACCTATGCATTGCAACACCATTGTGACAGCATTAGCATGTAAGAAGGCAGCGGTCATATGCCGCCCTCACCTTCAATCTTCTCCATTCAAACCTCACACTCTCGACTCCAGTTTAACTTAATTTTCGGCAAACGGCAGCATGGTTGTTTTTAAAATCCATCGACTTGGCTTATGAGAATACATAATGCTGAACTGACGATGACAAAGTACCAAACCAACCGATGTCGTGTCACGCTTTTGAGTATGACAACTACGCAGATTCACAAATGGCTCAAAAACGTGACTCGTACATAAAAAAAAAAGCACTTTAATGTCATCATGTCTTAGTTACAGCAGGGCGTGTTTGGCGGATTGGCCCGATGTCTGGTCAATTAGATATATAGGTAACTGTATGGCTCTCAGTTGTGATGTATGCCTGTCATTTTCTCAAAGATTAAACTCAAAATTAAAAAAAAGTAGCAGCAATTTTGATAAGGGGAAAACAACACACACAACAACACCAACACCACCCACAGAACTGCAGGGTGATTTTAGGGTAGCTGCGTAGCCAGCGTAGTCCGCAAGGATTGAATGGGCAAGAAAAGCCACGAAGCGGCGATATGATGAATTGAACTTGAGGGATCAATTGATCATCCCATAACTGATCAGATAAAGAAGACAGCTTTTTAATAGCTAGTCTTTTGAATGCACTGGAAAATTCTTGGGTAGAAGGGGGAAAAAAACTTGAATTCGATGATGTCTGCCCGTTCAAATGGCCCGGGTATGGCCTATCTACTTATACAGTTCAATCCCCCTAAGTGCAGCTTATACAGCTACGGCTTAGTCAACTAGCAAGGGTGTGTTCAACCCAGCCATCAAAGTAACTATACTCACTTCAAAGAACAAGGTACCTTTATAATGACATGAAAAGAAAACTACATCTTTATTAAACTAATTTTAAACGTATTTACCTTATACAAGTGTGCTAATAAAGCTTGAGAAATTTAAGAATAATATATAATCTTTAGTTTCAGATCGGTTTAGTATTTTGCTGTGAGTTGACGGTCTGGGCATGTTTATGTATGTAGCCTTTTTTACAAAGACCAATATTTAAGTACACAAAATCATGATGCACACCGTGATTTTGTTGCCTTTAAACTTTCCTATACTAAATTAATTTTTCTTTTTCATCCAGGCTAGTCTTGCTTCTCAAGGAAAATCTATATAGAAATGAACCCAAATATCTCAGTTAATTATGCTCAACTCTTGTTTGGCAATCCATAAACCATAGAAAAGCTGTTTCTTCACCACCTTTTTTGATGTGTAAATGTCTAGTGTATAGGTTATGCGATTGGCAGAGTGTCCCAGTGTAAAGCCTCGCAAAACCCTAACCCTGCCCAGTGACAAGGGTAGAGCCGCACTAATATTGTTCCGTTACAGCCAATCCATGGCTGGCAAGCTTCCTGCAACTGACGGTGCGACACGCACCACGAAAAGTAGGCCATGAGACAACGCGCCCGCGCGTCGGCTGCGTATTGCGACTGCAATCGACCCCCAATCTCTCTCCACCACCCCATGTTACCAGAACCTTCGAAATGCACATCATAAGGCCCTCATGGCTGAGCCACAGCGGTGAGCAAAAGGACTATGAGGTTTACAGCTGCCACATATCTCCAGACGGAAAGCGACTTGTTACTGCTGGCGGCGATGGGCATGTTCGCATCTGGTCGACTGAAGCCATCTACAGCGCGAACGATGCCAATTACACGAAACCTCGTCAGCTCTGCCATATGAGCCATCATCTTGGCACCATTCATTCTGTTCGTTTTTCACCTAATGGACGTTATCTCGCCAGTGGCGCTGATGACAAGCTCATCTGCGTCTACCATCTCGACAAGGGCCCGCCGGCCCCAACTTTCGGTACCGACGATCCGCCGCCAGTTGAGAATTGGAAGACATACAAACGATTGATTGGTCACGACAATGATGTGCAGGACTTGGCATGGTCATACGATTCTTCCTTGTTGGTATCAGTTGGACTCGACTCAAAGGTTGTTGTCTGGTCAGGCCACACATTTGAGAAACTCAAGTCTCTCCCAGCCCATCAGAGCCACGTCAAGGGCATTACATTTGATCCTGCCAACAAATTCTTTGCCACCGCAAGCGACGACCGAACAATTAAAATCTTTCGCTTCACACCTCCAGCGCCGAATGCGACACAGCACGATATGATCAATAATTTCGTTCTTGAGACGACGATCAGTTCTCCATTCAAGAGCTCACCGCTGACGACCTATTTCCGGCGGTGCTCATGGTCTCCTGATGGAAACCACATTGCCGCGGCCAATGCCGTTAACGGACCCGTCAGCTCCGTAGCTATCATTGAGCGGACCCGGTGGGATAGTGAAATCAACTTGATTGGGCATGAAGCACCAACTGAAGTGTGCATGTTCTCGCCAAGATTGTTCCACACAGTTAAACCAAGTCAAAATGGTGCAGCGAACGGTCATGGGGGACAGCTCGTGACGGTTATTGCCTCCGCTGGCCAAGACAAGACATTGAGCATCTGGAATACAAACACGTCTAGGCCGGTTGTTGTTTTACAAGATCTATCGGGTAAATCCATTTCCGATCTAGCATGGACGCCGGATGGCCAGACCTTGTTTGCTTCAAGCTTGGACGGTAGTGTGGTGGTTGTCAAATTCGATGAAGGCGAGCTAGGTTGGGTTGCGCAACCTGAGGAGAACATTAAGGCTTTGCAGAAATACGGAGGTTCCAGAAAAGGGATGGGAATTGCCGAGGATGTTGAAGGGCTGATGCTGGAGAACCACAGTAAAGCTGGCGAATCTAAAGCGGTTCAATCCCGAATGGGAGCTTTAATGGGGGACTTCCAGTCGGAAACGGCAAAGGAAGCAACACCAGCGACGAATGGAAATAAGACTGACACGGGTACGATGTCATCAGAGACAAAGCCAACTGCCAATGGAGATACTCAGCCCGAGAAACCGGCTGAGAAACCGACCGAGGAAGCGGCTGATACGACGGAGGAGCGTGTCAGAGAACTGAAATCTCGAGTCACTATAGGCAAAGATGGAAAGAAGCGCGTCGCCCCAATGCTTGTATCATCTTCTGGGACCGGCCAATCATCATTACCGCAGACGCAACTCGTAGGATCTGCTACTTCCAAAACGACACAGAACGACGCTCCACAGACTATTCTCGACCTGACAAAGCCATTTGATGGTCTTCCTAAAGGAGGAATCGCCTCTATGCTGCTTGGCAGCAAGCGGAGGGCGGCAGCTGCAGGAATCGAAGATGACGATGAACCGGCAACAAAGCGCCCGGCAGAGGCTCCCATACCCATAGTTACAAACGAGGCGGATGGCATAGGACCTGCCACGTTAGTCCCCACTGAGAAAGGCGTGGTTCCTACACCTGAGTTTTTGCGTCCCGCTGTGCTCAACCCGTCCATCTCCTATGCTCAAGTAAGGCTTGCTGTGCCTCGAATTCGCTCTCACATCTTGAGACCACTGGATCGTGGTATTTTACAAGCAGAGTCCTCATCTGACGAGGCCTCTAAACTACCGGAAAACATCGTTTTGGAGGCTAAGAATGATCCAAGCCCGCGAGATCCCTCTCATGTGTTAGTTACCAAGAGGGGAACACTGGTATGGCAAGAGTTCTTGCCACGTGCTGTCATATTGGTTGCTGCCAACAAGAACTTCTGGGCAGTAGCCTGTGAGGATGGTTCTATTCATGTGTGGACACCAGCTGGTAGGCGGCTACTCAATCCCATAATATTGGAATCGCAGTCTGTAATCCTTGAATGCCGGGAAAACTGGCTATTGACCATCACAGCCGTCGGCCTTGCCCACGTATGGGATATCAAGGCACAATCATCACCTCACCCCCCAGTTTCCCTAGGACCGATACTCGATGTTGCCACGGCCTCTTTGGGGCAACACACAGCGACTCCTGGACCAGGCGTAACATCTGCACATCTCAACTCGTCGGGGCACATAATTGTCACGCTCACCAATGGTGATGGATACTATTATGCTCGCGACATGTACACTTGGCAGAGACTAAGCGAAGCCTGGTGGGCGGTGGGCTCTCAGTACTGGAATTCGACGGATTCTTCCATTTCTGCTTTGCAGTCAACTGCAGTGGGACCTAATGCCAAAGACAAGGACAAGGATACCCCAAATGCTACTGTATCATCGGGCATCGTCCCATTCTTAGAACGTCACACTACGAATGAGTTTCTCCTCAAGGGTCGCGCCTACGCGTTGCAGCGCATCATTAAGACCGTTATGCAAAAGTCGGATGGCGAGGGCCTTGAAAGTAGCGTGAGCATCGCGCATCTGGAAAACCGCATTGCTGGTGCGCTTCAGCTGGGGGCCAGGGATGAGTTTAGACTGTACTTGTTTATGTACGCGAAACGACTGGGGGCCGAAGGGGCAAGAGGCAAGGTTGAAGAACTGCTCAATAGCCTTGTTGGTGGCATTTTGGAGGAAGGCAAGGAAAGCGAGGGTGGACGGGGGTGGTATACGAAAGAGGACGAAGTTGGCGGTTGGGATCGAAAGGAACTCCTCAAGGGAGTGGTCCTTATTCTAGGTATGCGATTTGCACCTATTTGCAATGCTCTGCAGGCCCTGTTAATCCTTTTCAACCTGACTAACATGAAATTTTTAGGAAAATACCGCGAACTGCAGCGACTCACAGGTCAATATGCCCGACTCTTGGACCTTAAATTGGACGATGAGGAAGCCGATGTTGAGTCTATGGACGTCGAGACATAGGGGTTGAGTTCTTTCTCGAAAAGGTCTTCGTCGTATACGTGTATAACTCTTTAGAAGGGGTTGGGATAGGGAGAACAGGATGCTTTGTTTTTGTACAATTCGACAGGAATAGTCTGGCGTTATGGGGCTTTGAATCTGAGGGGCGGTTGGCTCAGGGCAGCACGCGAAACTCGTGTGTGTATTGATGCAAAAACTAAGGATACAATTTTTGAACAGAGGTCAATCAACCACGACGCTTAATATGAAGCGATCTATGCCATCTTGCCAGGGTTGCTGTGTTGATAAGGTGCTGCTGCTGCTGCATATGAGGCTGGCTGATAGACACCATGTCCCCTAAAGTCTGGGAATGGCAGCTGGCAGCCACGTTCTAGATGGTGTTGTCTTGAGCACAGCTAGTTCTGACAGCTGCCTGCCTCTACATCTCCCTTCTGTGGCTCCCATTCTGCTTCTCCATCCCGCCTCTTTCCTTCTCCTTCTGCTTCTTCTTTTTCTTCTTCCACACCCTTTTCTCCATTTCTTCACCCAACCTTCATCTATCGACGTCCAGCCAGGCCCTTGGTGCATTTCACAGGCCGGCTTGCCTTTCGCTCTTTTCGGTCTCGCCGCCTTCCACTCTTGAAGTTCCTCTGGACTAGGGCTTCAAGGTGACTTTCTTCTTGTTTTTGCGTCACCTCCATGCGATACAAACCTTTCGTCAATTCATCCTCTTGATACTATCAACTGCTCCCCGCAACAACATCCATCCTTGAGCATCCCTCCTGTTTCGACTTAGGTTTACCAAATATTTAAGAATGAAGAGCTGGCACTCTGGATCTGCTCCTTCGATCTTCTGCTGGATCCCACCAGCTGCTTGGGCATGGTTGATCATCTTTCTCCAGTTGTCGATATTCTTTCTCGGTCCTGCAGTCCCTTCCACTGCTGCTAGTCAGCAATCCCAAGTACGCAGTGCACCGCTTCCCAATGAGTATGACTTGAAACCTATTATTTCTTCGATTCGTCAACTGGAAGATGCCTTCCATTCTCGATATCAATACGATTGGATCTTCTTCAGGTCAAAGCTCCTTAGCGATAGCTTAAGACGTCTGACTTTGAATGATTCCAGCGCCACTTGTGTCTATGAAGTTATAGCTGAGACTTCTTGTGATATTCCCAGCCTCCATCATGCTGCCGGTACCGACGTCCCAGTCCAACCAGAAGGAGCTTTGGATGGCGTTATCATCGACCAGGCTTTGCCCCTTCTTCGACGTATCCGTCGATGGAACTCTGGGAGTGCCAGGAGAAGCGGGCGACAAAAGGATTTTGAATGGATCTGGAGAGTTGAAAAAGGTGTATGTTTTGATCTCCCAACATCGCATGTAACCCCGGAACAAAGCTTGTTTCTGACTGGTGGCGTATCTGCAGGTCCAATACACCCGTGAGACCGACTTTGATGTATTTGGCTTCACGCGTGACAGTGGAATTGTGTACGGCTTCAGCAAAGCCGTGCTGGACAAAGAATACGTGCGAAGCTGCTCACAGCAAGTTAACACACTGATTGAGAAACATCCTGACCAGCTGCACGCAGAAGCGGATATGTCGTGGCTATTCAACACTGCAGTCAACGACGGACCCACTACAAGGATGGCGCAGCTGGGGTGGACTGATCAACATGAAAGCTCTGCGGGAATTTCGCAACATAGAATTTTCTTCGAGGGCAGTCCAAGTCCTTTGAACTCCTCTAATGCTGACTCGCCGCAGGAAGATGCGTCCAGTATAGAGTTGAACTCGTCTCTTGAGAAGTTTCTGACCTGGTTGAGCTACATATACATTGCTGGCGGGTTTCCAACAATCGATATCGGGTCTCTGGCATTTGTTCGACGAAGGATCAACCAAGTACTACTGGATCATTTAGACATGGAGGGCCACTTGTACAACCATGAACCTGAAGTTATGTCAGTACCAACACTCAGCACCAGCATGTTTCTGCCTCAGAAGAGTGTGTCAAAGTTTCGCAATAAGGCTGCTCGACACACAAGCTACCCAAGTCCGCCTGAGTTCACGCCCGATCCTGAGGTGGAGATTGGCTTAAACAAAGTCATTGCGCGTCGTGTCAATGTTGATGGCGAGCTTGAATGGCTGAGCGCAGTTCAGCTGCAACCTAAGCACCCAGAACAGCGGATGAAGGAGAAATTGGCACTATGGGAGCTAATGGCTCAAGACCTGAGTAGACAAGACATCGTCCCAGGGCTTCGGTCAGGAAACACAGTGATTGATGAGAGAAACTTTGCGTTGAGCTGATGAACCAAACTGATCTATGCCATTGGACTCATGGCCCGCCACGATGTCTTACAGGCAATTAGCTTGGGAATGCAAGGATTGATAAAACGTGGGGGAGATGTCAGCATAGACAGGGGGGGCGATGTATTTTGGCTGGCCTACATTTATGCCAATGCCTTTTAGGGAAATAGTCGATGCAAAAATACAAGGTTATCATTGATTCTGAAATCACTATCAACATATCCCTTCCATTTTGTGTTGAGGTAACAATGCATAGCGGAGCAGAGGTGCTAGCCATCGGCATTGGACCGGGAAGACAGACCCCCCTGCCCTATGAAAATAGATGGTGAGCGACATTACGTCACAAAGGGTCAAGGGAGTGAGCATATTCACCACTCCACAGTCTCCACTGCTTCTCTCCGTACTGTATCAGATATGCAGGTAGTAAGCAAGTGAGGTCGTCTCATAACACAGTCTCAAGTTTCCTACGCCGATCTGGCTTGTATCAGCGCACTACTTGGTCAAAATCACGGAAGGCTCCTGATGACCAGCTCTTCGTTACAGGCTGATTACAGTGCTAATAGCTCTTTCAACCATCAGATGGTCGCGCCAGGCAAGGCTGCTGGGGTTGAAGGTGTGCGGGCCCTAATTAAGCCGGCAGCTATGATTGGTGGCTCAGACCCAAGAGGGGAATTAATGAGACTATGACTCGAATTACCTGTTCGTGTAAGGGGTGGGGGGATATAATGAGTTTTGCAAAATGTTTTCTGGACAGCGGAAGTAATTATCTGGGTAGATGAATATTTTACAACTGCAGGTGATAAATGAAACATCTAGGTCTCATCATGGGAATCTGAGTAATAATCAAGTTGATGCTGTGCCACTGAAACAAGAGATCATCAAAATCACACAAATGCCGAACTTTTTGAAGTTTAGATGGTAGGGAAGTATTATTAGTGCCGCGCTACCTGTACTAGGTACTTACCTGCACACACCTGTTAGAGCCTAGGGAGTTGTCAGGGGTCAGCGCCAAAGGAGATCAACTTTCGGTGGATCGACCTGGAACCCCCCCCTGTAACGGCACAGAGCTGAAGCTTTGGACCGTAGCATCGTCACCGTCCAATTTCACAGTTCCATGGGGGGTTCGGGTCCGGGCGGCGGGCGGGCAGCGTGAGAGAAGGAAAGGAAAGAAAAAAAAAAACAATCCAAAGGTGGAAATAGATAAACTCAGTCTCGCCCAGATTCGCGCAGCAACAGGTTCCGTGCGCTTGGCTGCATATCCCATCGTCACCCGTCACCCGTCAAACGACCTCCTTTCGATATTGGCTGGCACACACCTGGGCTTTGCACACCGCCCGAGCCAAGGAACAGCGAAAACCACCCGCCTGCCCAACCTTCACCCAACGGGAGGTGTATCCTTCCGCCTAGTGCTGCCCTCTCTCTTGTCTCTCTCTGCTTCTTGTCATTTTGAAGAAGGGGTTTTTTTTTTCTTTCTTCCGCAACGGCCCCAGGTATCTCCCGCCAAACTATGGCGATTCTCAGCACCGCCGTCGCCCGAGCCGGCGGCGGCGCAAGTGGCAGAAACGATGGCTTTCGGAAGCAGTTGGCGCTCATCACGGTGCGCAATTCTTAGCCTCGCCCGTCGTCAGTATATGCCTAGCTGACGAGGTATTATGTTGTGTCCATGTAGCTCACGGTTCAAAATTCGGCTTTTATTCTGGTATGATGCAATTTCTCAAATAGCAAGAAAAACATACATGCGCAACTAGCACCCCCAAATCGCGAAACTGCCATGACAAGTACAAGCTGACCTTGCTTCGCACTCTAGATTATGCACTATTCGCGAATCATGCCACCCTCGGGCGACCACCGCTATTTCACATCAACGGCCGTCTTTCTCAACGAGGTTATCAAGCTAGCTGCATCCCTTACGCTTGCTATATACGAGGCGTCCAAGACGCTGGCCCCGAGCACGCCCGTGACTGTTCTCGTTGAGCAGATCTACAATGCCGTCTTTGCGGGAGATGGCTGGAAGCTGATTGTCCCAGCTGCCTTTTACACATTACAGAACATGCTGCAGTATGTTGCTGTAGGGAATCTGGATGCGGTGCACTTTCAGGTGCTCTACCAGCTCAAGGTACGGACAAAAGCTACAACGAGCTATGCCATTGATGATTGATACGAGATATGCGCTTGGACAATCAAGACTGGATTGGCAACATGCTAATCGGCTTTGTGACACAGATTCTCACCACAGCCATCTTCAGTGTCGTGCTGTTGAACAGACCCCTCGGGCTCGTACGGTGGATTTCTCTCATCGTCCTTACCATTGGTGTCTCCATTGTCTCTCTCCCCTCGTCCTCGAAGACGGCCGCCGACGCCCTTCTATTTACTGGTATGCCCGACCATTTCTTCCCTCGATCGGGTCACGAGCTCGGCCACGCTGTCCCCGAGGCCGCTCCTGGCGCTCATTTGTCGCGCCGATCTGCAACCTACGAGGGCATCGATCACGACCTGCCCGCACCCGAGCCTCAAATGAATTACTCCGTTGGCGTGAGCGCGGTCCTTGTCGCTGCCGCCGTTGCCGGCCTCACGGGTGTCTATTTTGAGAAGCTTCTCAAAGAAAGCCCATCACAGGCCAGTGTTTGGATACGAAACCTGCAGCTGAGCTTTTACTCGATGCTCGCTGCTCTTTTTGGCGGCGTCATGTGGCAGGATGGTCCCGGGATTCGCCAGCACGGTTTCTTTGACGGCTACAACTGGGTCGTCTGGGCTACGATTGTGCTGCAGGCTGCTGGAGGTCTTCTGGCGAGCGTCGTTATCCGCGACTCTGATAACATTATCAAGAATTTCGCCACGAGTATAAGTATCGTTTTAAGCTTCCTCGTTAGCGTCTGGATGTTTGAGTCCAACGTGACTCTCATGGTAAGCGCCCCCCCAATTTCTACTCCTTCAGCTTACAAGTGAACATTTTACTAAAGCTACTGGCGACTCTTTTTATAGTTCCTCTCAGGCACATGTCTTGTTCTTCTAGCTACCTATATCTACGGCGCAGCCGACCACACCCTTCAACGACGACCCAGCCCTCTCCACATCGCCAGTTTTGAAAAACCTGCCATCGAGCGAACTTTTACCCCTATTTCAACACCCAGAACTACCGACTCCAAGCGCCTCAACTTGGATCCCTTTGACGTCAAGGGTCTGGTCACTACATCAAGTCGGCCTGGCAGCCCGATGCTGGTTCGCCAGACTAGCCGAGCAAACCTGCAACGGGATGTTTAGAAAATAAACGTCTGGTTAACAAAAGAGAAAAACCAAAAATGAAAACAAAAGACACATTTCGAGGTTCAGGATAGTGGACGAAAAAAATATATATGCTGGATTGAGCCTTGCTCCCCAAATTTGCAGCAGCTTCGACTCTCGCACACCACGGAAAGCAGCACACCATGAAGGAGATTCGAAGTCCCTCCCAAGTCGAGGAAAAATCTCTCACAAGGAGGGCACGAATTAGAATGAAGGAGGTGCAAAGCTTATGCAGTGGGGGAAACAGAATATCAAGGATACTATGTCTCGGTAAACGGGGAAAACGGTAGTGGGACTTGGATGGGGGAGTTTGGATTTTTATTTAAGCAGCCACAGAATCGCATAAATGATTTTGTTGCGATCTAATGACAGGATATGGATATATATATACCTGGACGGTGGGACGAGGGACAGAGAACTAGAGAATTTGGGAATGGCTTCAGTTGTGCAAAAACCACATGCATGCGCCACGCAGTTATGAATAGTCCGTCATGACGTAAACAGGCAAAAATAAAAAACACACATCAAATTCTACAGCTACTTTCGTGCTCTCTCAATTTTGTTGGGACGTCTAGCTTGGATACATACATGACATGTCACGTTACGACAAACGCAATAATACGTCTTGTTTCAACTTTAACTTTCAGTATTATATCTGTCTCAACCCGCCTCACTGGCTTTCGTTGCCATCTCAACAATACAAGGCTATGCCATGTCTGCATGAGGGCAGCAAAATGAAATAGCGCCGCTTTCGGTTTTTCACAGTCCCCTCTACTTGTTGGCAGCACTGGGAGATTTTCCTCTGCCACACATTTTTTCATCTTCTCTTCATGGATTCATCATCAACATCACCAACCAGTTCAGTTCATATAACAAAGATACCGCTTCAAGCTTTTCATCATAAGCCTCCACCCCTTGTGCGTTCACTACATCGCAGTAACGCCCTACATATTCGTCGTTTACATGATGACTTCATTAACAACATCCTAAAAGAGCACAAGATGTTAGTTCGGTTGCGTAATTGATCTCACCAAGTGGGATGTGCAAAGTGATTAGAATGCGATCTGGATAACTTACTCGCTTCAACTCCTTGTAGGGCAAGCACACGCAGTTTTGCACTCGAACCTCGTCGCCCACTCCACAGTCCTTGCCAAGGATTGAGATGCTCTGCACCTTCACACCGTTCTTGATGATAGTTGTCGAGTGACTATTGGCAGGTGTAGGTGTACCCTCAACGCGGGCCCATGCACCAACGCGGCTACCCCAGCCAATAATGGAGTAGAGAACGCATGCATCATGCTTGATTTCTGAATCCTCAAGCACAACACTCTCTTTGACTCGAGCTCCGGCACCGATAACAACCCGGGGGCCAATGCTGACGTTGGGCCCAAGCTTGGCTGTAGGATGCACATCGGCTGACGGGTGGATGAACACAGGTGCGACAATATTGGTGCTGGGCTGAGCGAGCTCAGTGCTGCCAGACTGCCAAGCCTTTTGCAGATATAGGGCATTGGCAGGGACAGCTGAGCCGGCAGTCTTAATCTGACGCCAAAAGTCCTTGGTCTCATACACGAAGAACTGTTTGCTATCGGCCATGTCGCCGAGAATATCCTGCTCTAAACGAATAACCTCGTTCCTCTCTTCATCGTCGTCATCGCCAGCTGAAGCAGCGGGGACTACAAAGTTTTCGAGGTTATCTGAGGAGGGGTAGGAAACGAGACGCGCGGGGCGGTCCAGACGTCGCTTAATCGCGGACCTAATGGAGGGGAAGATGGCGTCGGCTGAGAAAAGGTAAACACCACAGTTAATCAGGTTGCTGATATGGGACTCTGGCTTCTCTACGTAATGCAGGACTCGGCGGGTGTGCGCATCAGAGACAATGCAACCGAAGTTTGATGCAGCATCATCACTAACACGAGTGCCCAGGATGACTGCCTCGGCATCCCTCTCAACGAAGAGCTTGAGCATATCCTCAAGAGGGAACGAGCAGCAGACATCAGCATTAAGGACAAACAGGCGCTCCGGACGACCCTTCATGATGGCATCACGGAAGTGGTACAGACCACCAGCCGTGCCCAGAGCCTGATATTCTCGAAGATACCGGATGGTGATGGAGGGGAACTCCTTTGCAGAGTCTTTGATGAAGTCGCGGAAAACAGATTCATCATAGTAGCCGATGATGTAGACCTCCTGAATCTGCTTGTTGGGAACGCGGGCGACGGCGGACAGACAGTGCCAAATGATGGGGTGTCCGGCGACCTCGAACAGCGGCTTGGGGAGGTCGAGAGAGAGAGGGCGGAAACGGGTACCACGAGATGGACCACCGACCTGAGTGAAGATGTTAAGTCAGTAAAAAAGGAGGACAATCTCAACCCCAAACAGGGGTAAAAGATCCACTGGGCGCGCTTGTGGACGCTGGGACTTTGATAGCAATCGAAAAGGCAATTGAGAAGCAAGGAAGAAGATCAAAAACAAGACGGAGAGCCACTCTCTTTGACAGACTCCGTCCAGAGTCTGAGAATAGCAATTGGATCGGAGGTCGTACCAGAATGACAGCCTTGGTGGCACCCTGCTCCTTTGGACGGTGGGTCATGGGGACCTGGAGAGACATGACGTTGAGAATGCGAAGCAGATGATCTGTTGTTCGAGTACAAGGAGACGGACACACAGAGTAGTGAACAGCAATAGAGAAAGAAATCCCTTGGCGCCGTCTTCAGAGCAACAGCGCGGTCGAGTCTGGTGGTCTGGCGGGGAAGGAAAGCGGTGGGAATAGAAGGTCGTGTTGGCACGGAGGTTGGGTTGGGTCTTGCTTGGTGTAGCTGCAGCGTACAGGCAATCTACCTGCAGGCGAGAACAAGCCAGCTTGTGGTATGCGATTAAGCGGTGACGGAGGGGGCGGGGCAACGCAATAGCAAGCAAGCTAAAGAATCGGTTCGTCACGGCTTTCTGTGGCTGGTGCTTCTCGTCTCCTAATGAGAACGGCTTCGAAGTAATGTCTATACCTGGCAATAAGTCCAGGACACATAACAACACCTTGAAACCTATTCGGCGAAAAGAAAGCCCTAGTTCGACTACTTGAAGCTCCACAAAGCTTAAAGCAGACCGATGGTCCTCAACAAGTGTGCGTTTGGCAAGCCATAAACCCAAAAGTGCAACCACCAGCCACATTCTCTGTGGCGCCAGCTCTGATCCGCCCATTCTGTTTCAAACGCAACGTGTTGCTGCACAGGGGATTTGAAACAAACATCACGGACCATACCAGGCACGCACAGCATACCTCCTTGGTCTATAGGCTTGGACTTTGAAACTACCGCTGGAAGACTCACTGTGACAGTCTGTACGAACAAGTCTAGCACATTTAGTAACATGACTCCGTGGAGCGAGTCTTTCGGTCTCATTGTTCTTGATCTCGATCAAAGATAGGTAAGTAATTGATGTGCGGCCCTTTTGGTTGTTAATTGTTGGAGAGGACTCAGGACACAAAATGTTGATTACAGACTTACTCATATTATTCAATTGAGTAGCCACCTTACATCATAGCATCTAAAGATATCCCTGCTTGACGCGCTAACCTATCCGAACTCCTTCTCTGAACAACACACCTAGGTGACCCTGATATCCACTACTTAGAGCGCAGTTCCGCCTATGTCAGTTACATAGACTGGTTTCGTAGCTTGGGTGTTGTGGACGCCGGAAAAAATTGAATCACATACCTGCCTGCGACCATTATAAACAGACAGATAAGTTTGTATACTGCACAATAATAGACCAATCGACCAACCGATTAGATCACTCTTACTGTCTGCGCCAGTTGTTGGATGACATGGCTCGGTTCGATCCCGGCGCACGCTCTTGCTGTGAATCGTCCTGCTGAGGGCGATCTTGCTGTATGTTTTTGGGACGCCATGTATTTGTGTCGAACCTTTGACGATTTACTGAGGCACCTCGTTCCATCAGATTTCGAGGTAAACTCCGTGCCACATTGACTTTGAGACAACTGCCATTAAAGTCTTTGCCGTTTAATGCTTTGGCGGCGATGTCAGCCTCGTTCCTAGTCTCAAAATCCACGAAGCAGTAGTGGTGATTTCCCGGCTTTGAGCGAGTGCTCTCGTGGGGCGTGATGCGCTTTCCTATAGCAGCACTGCCAATCTGTCAGTGAGAACAACACAACTGAAGAGAAACGGATTTGGTTATAGGACGTGAAAAGCAAGCAGGGGTGCACATACGGGTTGAAGTCGGCGAAGATCTCCATCATTTCAGCACTATTATGGGCTTGATTAATCATCTTGCTGAGCCCACCCACAAAGAGCCGGCGTCCATCGTGGTCTTGCTTCATATCTTCAAAGTGACTGATGGCATTGTGAGGACCCTGCTGTCCCCGCTTGGGGCTATGTTTGTCTCCTGTGGTCTCGGATGTGTTGCCAGGCCCAACACTCCAATCACCCCACCGCTGGAAAGCATTGCGATCCTCGCCATACGCACGTTTACCCTGCCTTTTGGGCTCACAGGGGCCGACCTTTACATATCGACCCTGAATAGACGCATTGAGGGAGGTTAGGGCTTGCTCGGCACTCGACCGATTGGTGAAGTCGACGAAGCAGTAGCCGGGATTGCGAGCGCTCACGGGGTCGACAGATATGTGTATCTTTTCAATGTCTGCAAAGCCATTATCAATGAGCATCTGCTCGACATCATGCGGCTTGATAATATAGAGTAGATTGCCTATGGTTTGGGTGTTAGCATCCATTGATGGAGAGCGGAGTTTGAGCAGGCGTGCCTATGTATATACGTCGACCTTCGGCTAAGGCGTCTGTTTGGCTCTGGGAGTTTGAGTCCATGGTAACCAATTGTCCCTTTATGAGATGGGAATATTGCCAAAATATGTCTTAACAGATTATTCACTGCTTATTATAAGTGTAATAATTGAAGCAATTCATACATGACTTCGCACCGTATCGCCCCGCCCCCACCAAAAATTACATTTCTCTCCCATGTGGTCGTCTATCGATAAGCGCAAGACAGGAGAAGCTGGTGCCCAACTTCAGAACAGGCTAAGCTACCTTTACATTCTGGTGTGCAATATCACCGGATTCGTTTAGTCCAATGTTCAAGACATTGACTTGAGCCCTTGAGTTGAGTGTCGGTCGAAATCTCGTCTGTTCAGGTACAGAAAATGTGTCGATTTATTTCTGAAGCATGACAGCATTGACAGGTGCCTCGATCAGATGCCGACGCTGACCTTGGAGGTCAAGTGCCGGTTGACCTGGCAACCTCAGTAAACGTCGCTGGTATCAGAGAACGCGACCGCGCAACTTTTTTAACCAGCCATAATGTAGGAAAAGAAACACTGCTTCTATAGGCGAGTAAAAATTAGTAGTATGAGTATAAATATCTTATTGAGCCTCAAAAGAGGAGGGAAAAAAGTGTGCCAGAATGAAGTCTCGACTGCAGTGAAATTACGCCACAGCAGCTGTCAACAAGTGCTCAGGGGTTCTGTTCCTAGTACTGTTCCCAGCCACCAGATTTCCTCCACCTGGCAAATTTTGGCTGCTGCCTTCTCTACCAACTCCTAACGCCATTAATTCCTGTTAATGCAGCAAAGTGCCATCTATCCGACATTCATCAATATCTTTTCCATAATTACATAAAAAACTGAAACTCATTCATGAAGCACACATAATCATCTTTGCACGCTTTTATTGGGTTTCTTTTCTTGTTTACCGCACACAAGAGTGTTGCCAACTTTACGTCTCTATCTGGTGTTATCTGCACGCCGTGTTGCACCTCGTGGGCCAAGCGCCCGTAACTCGCCTCACTACCAATTGGGGTTCATTCACCTGGCTTTGACTTCACCTCCAGACCAGGATCACTTCACATTCCCCATCAACACCTTCTGCACTGTACTACTATATCGTCTTATTTCTGGCTGTACTACTACCTCTTTCCTCTTTACTTTTCGTTTCGGCTATTGTCTCGCACTATTCCATTGTATCATTGTTGCCTTTACTCGACCCTACCTTTCTTGCAGGTGTCACTAGTCTTCTTCACTCTTTGATATCCATCTTTTTCCGCAGCACCATCAAGCATTTGAGAAACCACATCATCAATTCATCTCACCGATGCCTTCCGCCACTGCTAGGCGTGGCGGCGGCGGTGGTCGAGGCGGCGGCTCAAGTCGAAGTTGTATAAAGACAGACCCAGACCACATGTATGCCGCAACCACTACTTCTGAGGCCAACGGCTCATCACCACATGTCAATGGCATATCATCTACTCATGTTCCGGTGAATCAATCGTTTTATCATAACGGAGGATTCTATCATAACGGAAGATCTGGCGCCCGTAAGTCTGCTGTCGCTTTTCATAACTTCTTGAATCTCCCAAGTCCCTTGCTAACCCGCGAGAACCTCAGCAACGCCGTCGGAGCAGTACAGTGAACCAGGACCGCTATTGAGGGAAGTTAGAGCCCGCCCCAATATGTCACTCGGAAGTCCAACTATTGTGGAAGAAAGCTTTTTCCACACATCCTTCCAGGATCTCGGCAAAAACCTCAAGGCCTGCAATGACACATTGGGCGAGCTTCAGCAGCTTGGAGTATCTCACGAGGTTCAACTTCCGGAGCTTGTACTTGTCGGAGACCAGTCTGCTGGAAAATCTAGTCTGATGTCTGGCCTCGCTAACCTCGATCTACCGAGAAGTGAAGGCACTTGCACCAGATGTCCTCTTCATATTAGTGTGTCTCGAAATAGCGAGTGGTCATGCCGGGTGTGGCTGCGAAAAGATTATTCTTTCCAGCCTCCACCTGGCCAAATCATCAAGGTTGATGACGTTACCGACCGCGACCCGTTTTATCCTTGGCGCAAATTGGCTAGCACTACGGTGCATGAGTTCAAGACTGTGCATGATAAGAGCGAGATTGAAGATGTTCTCCGTTGGGCCCAGATCGCTATTCTGAACGACGATAAACACCACGCTCTTTTTATTCCAGGTAGCGGCTCTATGTCCGTCAACACGGATGTTACAAAGGCAGCGGAGGAGACTGCTGCCAAGTTCTCGCCGAATATTGTTGCGCTTGAAATCAAAGGTCCAGACCTGCCAGATCTCTCCTTTTATGACATGCCTGGCATTTTTCAGAATCCGGCGGATTCCCGAGACGACTACTTGGTCAACGTCGTGCAGAATCTGTCCAAGGCATATATACAGCACTCATCAGCCATCATCATTTGCTCGATCCCGATGAACAATGATGCAGAGAACTCTTCCACGTTTGGTCTGACTCGCAGGCTCAACGCCTCAAACAGAACCATCGGAGTATTGACAAAAGCAGATCTTCTCCCAGTTAACGGCAATCGTACACAATGGCTCGACATTATGAACAACAAAACACACAAGACTGGATTGGGATATTTTATCACATCTCGTCCTACAGACAAGGACCTGGAAGAACTCACGAAATGGGAGGAAAACACGTTCAGCGAAAGTTCCTTTGAGGCTTGGCCAGGCCCGTTTTCTGACATTGAAAATCGTTGTGGTGTACAAAAACTGAAAGCATTCCTTTCGCTGCGCCTAGGACAGGAATTTTTGAAAAGGTGAGAAAGACATCCCCCGTTTCGCTTATGTGCAACTGAAACTAACCCTCACTACCCAATAGCCTGCCAAAGATCAAACAAAAGGTCAAACAGCATCTGGACAAGATCACAAAACAGCTTGCCGATCTTCCAGAGCTCCCCGAAAATGTCGAACTGGAGGTCCAAACATGCCTGAACAGTTTTTCTCAGAGTTCTCGCTCTGAAATTGATCGGTTCGTTGGCAGCTTATTGAAACTGCCTGCTGGCTTTCGAGATTGTTTGCTTGAGATGAAGCCGAAGTTCATTTTGAAAGATAAGAGCGACATACCCGTCATCGAGCTCAATTCAGATGATGAGTCGGACGCAGCTTCTGTTACTACCATCAATAATGCCACGCCGTCGTCAAAGAGACGGAACGCTGCGCTCCAAGCAACTCCGTCAAAAAGACCAAGAATGGACACGCCTTCTAGCAGCTTCATAAAACCCGAGGATCAACTCGCTGGAAACAATGGGTTCCCTCCACAGGCTCCTGTGCGCAGGCCAGTACTCGCAGAACCCTTTACCCAATTCAGCGAGGTTGGACGTGGCTTTAGGACATTGCGTGGGGTGCGTGATGAGATTGCAGCTAAGATGAAGGCGGGAATGCCAGATATCATTCCGCCGGAAGTATACAATGATCTCGCCATGGAGGCAATCAAGCCGTGGAATGACCCTATGGAAGTCTTCCTGAGACAGGTAATGCGACTTCTTCATGGCAGGCTACAGGATGCCTTGAACATGGCATTTGAGAAGCTCAAGAAACGGCTTATTTACAAAGAGGCCAAAATACATTTGCAAACATTCTTGAAGCACCACGAAGACGACACAATGCAGGCACTGAAGGACCTGTATGCGGACGAAACACAGAGCCTTCTAACCTTCAACGAAGAGGCACTCAATCGGTGCATTGCGGATGAGAAGATGTTGCTAACCCGGTTTCGGCATCATATGAGGATGCAAGGCGGAAACATCTATAACGCAAAGCCCAATTCACTGATCCCTTGGGAAAGCCTGACAGAGGAGAAGCAGTTACAAGATACGAAGCGACGCGAAATGGAAGTGGCAAAGCTTGGAGTGGACAAATTTGCACGTGAGGTTGGAGTGGTGGCGTACGTTAGGGGGTACTACCGCCTCGCAGCCCTCCGATTTGCCGATGCTGTCTCGCAACGTATTATCTGCCGCATGATTCCAGCTATTCGCGTCCAGCTTCAAAGCTGTTATCTAGACACGAAACTTGGCGTCCGTGGGTCCGACGCCCTAAGAGCCTACGAGACTCTCATGGAGGAGGATTCGGCGACGGCCGCTAAGCGCGATAATTTGAAGAGGGAACACGACAAGTTCGTGCAAGCTCTGGCCAGCATTGACAATCTGGAGATTGGTGCGCCGTCGGGTCCTCCATTGGGGGATGGAACCGAGCGTAGTGATTCACAGCCGAGCGTGCTCACAATCCAAGATGGGCTGGATATGGATGTGAACATGGAGAATAGTATGCAAATGGCTGAGGTTTAAGGATATGAGAAGAGCCAGCTTGCTAACCTTTATTTTTCCTGACTACTTCGAGCACATGAGGTGTGCTGTCGACAAATAACATATGTCAGGGCTCATCCATTGGTACCTATTCCTGTATTTGTCTTGTTCTCGATGGTGCTGTCTACGAAAGAACAGAGGTCAAGTCATACGTGTATTACATACTACCATTCGTCAGGCAACGATGAGAGGAGCCCACGGTGGTGCGAGCTTGCCTTTGTACAAAGAGTTTGGGTTTGGCTCAACTAGTTGGGTTGCTTATACATGGCTAGGGATGTTTGTTTGTAGATTAGGATAATCTAACAGCGTCCGGCTTTCCTTTTGCCAAGGATGCTAAATGTTGATATGCTCACGCTCCCTGTATTGCACCAAACAAAGATGGATGTTGCTCCGTGTTGTCTAGTACTACAAGCCCAATGCTGGGGGGGCAAGCAATGGTAACGTTATAATCCCATCTAGGTAAACCGAATGACAAGGAACAGAATCGAGCAGCCGTTTTGAGATTTGCGCCGGTTGATTTATGTTTGTGGAGAAAATACACGCTAACGTCTGATGTATGCATGCAAGGCAGGGCAGAGGGTTCCATTCGGACTGCGACGCTAGGTAGCATTATGATATCTTTACAATGCTGGATCGACTCGGTCACGATGTTGTGGCTTATTCCACCCCCACGGAACGCACGTGGGGACAAAATCCTTTGCGTTGGATGAACATAACATATAACATAACGGCTGGACTTTGTGATCCTGGGAGGTGTAGTGTTTTTATGGGATTTAAATTTGGTGGATAATGGGTGTTGACAGAGGCGGCCGAAGAGCATCGTTCCTTTGATGCGACATGAATTGTGTTACCAAATTGAGGTGTGTGGTGTTCTCTTTTACGTCTTCTGCTGAATCATATGGCTGGAAAATATGGTATTTATTAGATGACTGATTATAATCAAGGCTCGCGTGAATCGTAATTAGACATACTACCGGCAGTGTTTTATCTCTTTTCTTAGCATACTGTATATGTACATTTGTTTGAATTTTGTCTATAGGTCTGAATAACTGCTCAATAGTCTGACGATTTCACAAGCTGCCTGATTGGTAGTATGAATAAATAGTTATTGTAGTCCAAGTTCAAGCCGAAACATCAAGGCTTTATTCCTCTCAGCCCTTACAGTTGTAGTGCAAACCATTGTATCATATGAGAAGCCATGAAGACATGTTTTTTTTTAACACTAATATCAATCAAGAATAATTTTTATGGCGGGCTTTAGAGCCTTTTGAGGGAAAGCTATGCCGCAGTTAAATGGTACAGGCAAAAACGTCGTTGGAGAGTCGCTTGCTGTAACTGACTTGGATGCAGTAACTAACATAAGAATAATTTTAGCGATACCAGCAATCAGTTAGTGGTGCGATAGAAAGAGTTCTATTTGTGTCGACAATATTTGTAACCGACTTGCGCTTATTGGAGCGGCAATGCACAGCACATGGATAAGAATACGCGACAAACTAGACTATTGAGTCACCACTTAATTACAAGGGGAGAGTCCCAATACGAAAACGACAGACTCTAATAGAAGAAAAGTCGGGTATTCCATTTACATGACAGATACCCGGTTTGCAATTTTTCTGGTAAGCGCTGTGTGTTATTGCCATGGAGTTGGCTATACCGCGGAGATGCCAAACCTCGTATATCCCCATGGATTCCGACTGCAAAAGAGTTCCGATATTTCACGATGGTCAGCTCATGCGTGGTCAGCAGAATTCATCAAGACCAGCCTAGAAGACGAGGCGCGCACCCAGCGGCCCGGGACCGCGAATCCCGGGTTTTCCCTTGTTTCAGCCACCCGACAATCAGCCCATTCTCTAATGGGAATGGGAATGGGAATATCTTGACAGAGTAGGGTAAGGTAAGGTCAGGCAAGGTAAAAAATTAATTAATTGAAAGATGGTCAACATGTGTCAGCATATGGGACCCGCGATGCGTCATGGCGGCGAAAGCCGACACCGTTATATGTCAGGAGAGAGAGAGTGTGTGTGAAGAGTTGCGATTTATATCTCCGGGTTTCCGAGGAGTTGCAACTTTGTGAGTTCGCTTCTTTGTAAAGTAATGCGATTATTGTATTTGGCATATAATTAGAATTGTATATAAAATTGGCCATAAAGACTCGGAAATGTAAGATGGAATACACATCGCATCACTACACAGTCTCTCATCCTATGCAAAAAAAACCCTTGAATACATACTCTCTCAAGATCCCACGAGTGAAACCAACAATCATGGCTCTCACTTTAGAACAAATCAACATTGTCAAATCCACGGCACCCATTGTCAAAGAACATGGCAAGACCATCACCGCCGCTTTTTACCACAACATGCTACAAGCGCACCCTGAACTAAAAAACTACTTTTCTCTGCGAAACCAGCAAACCGGCGCTCAGCAAGCCGCTCTCGCCAATGCCGTTTTCGCTGCGGCGTCCTACATTGACGACCTGCCACAGATTAAAGCCGCCGTGGAGCGCATTGCTCACAAGCACGTATCTTTATTTGTGAAACCGGAGCAATACGCTGTTGTGGGCGAGTTTCTGGTCGGCGCCTTTGCTGAGGTTTTGGGCGATGCGCTGACTCCTGAGATTAAAGAGGCGTGGATTGCGGCGTACGGGCAGTTGGCGCAGGTTTTTATCGACAGGGAGAAGCAGCTTTATGAAACAGCGGGAGAGTGGCAGACGTGGCGAAAGTTTCGAATTGCAAAAAAGGAGGCAGAGTCAGAAGGGTTGATATCGTTTTACCTTGAACCTTCAGACGGAGCAGCGCTTCCAACGTTTCTCCCAGGACAGTATGTGAGCGTGCAGATTCCGATTCCAAAACTCAACGGGCTCTACCAAAGCCGGCAATTCAGCCTTAGCTTAGCTCCTAGCATTGGCATGGTCCAATACCGCATCACTGTCAAAGGGGGACAGAGTCTTGACCATTCTAGCGTGGATGACCTCGCTTCTGGCAAAGTTACCGGACTGGTTTCGCAAATGCTGCATGAGCGGTACCAAGTTGGCCATGAGGTTGAGCTGAGCCCTCCTCGTGGGGAATTCGCCTTTGATGCTTCTGCTTTAACAAAAGAGACATCACCTGTCGTTCTCCTATCCGCTGGTGTTGGCGCCACCCCTGTCCTGTCTATTCTGGATACAATATTGGGCGACTCGAAGCAATCAGAGCGACCTGTCAAATGGATTCACGTCGCTCGCCATTCCGGCGCAGTATGTTATGGGAGACACGTCCGAGAAGCAGCATCTCAGCATAGTAACGTGACAACCAAGATCTTTCTCTCAAATATTCGCGAGGGCGATGAGCAGGGCTCCGATTATGGCTACAAAGGCCGTTTGGACCTGGATACCCTGGAGAAAGATAAAGTGCTGTCGTTTGCAGATGCTTCTGAGTATTACATCTGCGGGCCAGAGGAATGGATGGTGCAAGTCAGGGCTTTGCTGGAGGCGAGGGGTGTCAGCAGGGCGAGGCAGCACTTGGAGCTTTTCAGAACTGGCGATGTATGAACACACTTTGTATAGATATCTTGTGATATGATTTGATGAGCGATGTATGTATGTATGATTAATGGTGGATAACGCAACTCTTGTTGGATACTCTATAGAAATAGATGTTTGTTATATACTCAACATGTGAAATTGTTCTTGTTAGTGCAATTACCGCATTGGGGTAGCCGTCGGGCCGTCGGATGTCAGATTTTGAGGCGCTTAGAGCGAGTAGCCGAGATACAATACGTTTCCCAAACCTACAGTCAGTTATTAATCAACGTGGCATTAACCTAACCTTGGCGAATGAGGCGGGGAGCGGCGAATACATGGCAATGACGGAAATCCGAGCGTGGTGATCGGATCCGAAGCACCACTCACGCTGGACATCAACAAGTCAAGTTTCAACGTTGGAACAACACCATTTTTATACTCTTGTCATCATCCAAAAAAGCTCACCGCGAAAAGCAATGGCGGAATACCGACATCTGGCGATTCCCAACCCTCAGTGGGTAGATGCATGTGCCCCTTCAACCCCTTGACCAGTCCAAAGTCTGGTGGTGGTGTTGATAATCAATTTAATTAATTCTTTTTCATCGTTCAGTTCCCCAAAAATCTACCGCCAGGAACCAAAATCTGTGGCATGTCACGCGCGCGAAACACCATCAAGCCTCAGCTGGGATTGAATATCGAAGAGTTTGACGTGGCTGTTCGCGATACTGTGCCCATCAGACTTCGCTACTACCGCAACATTTCGAGCAAGGATGATCGTCTCCCGCTGTTTATATACATGCATGGAGGAGGGTATATAACGGGTGGCTTGGAGACTGATGATTCGACGTGCCGAGCCATCGCGCTTGAGCTGGATGTTGTGGTGCTCAATGTTGAGTATCGACTTGCACCAGAGCATAGGTTTCCAATAGGGTTTGAAGATTGTTTCGACATTGTCCGATGGGTTGGTCACACTCTTCACACTTCACTATATGCGATTGCTTGCTAATGACACAAACAAATCTTCATCTCAATTTCACCAGGCTGCATCGGCACAGGGTCAAGCAAGACTCAGCACCAACCTTGGCAAAGGCTTCATCCTCGGAGGCACATCCGCAGGCGGCAACTTCACCGCCGGCATATCGCATCTAGCCGTGCGCGAGGGCCTGACTCCAAGACTCACAGGCGTCGTCTTTCTCGCCAGCAGCTTCTGCCATCCTGACGCACGCCCAGAGCGGTTTCTGGACCGCATCCTCAGCATTGATGAGATTGACGACGCACCAGGCCTTACGAGGAAGTCGATTGACTACTTTGCAGGTAAGAGATTCTTAAAATCATAGTTGCAGCCGGGACGGAGCATAACATGTCTCTGTCTGACTCATGGGGGTGGGTGGGTGTGGTAGGCTTGGCTGATTTGATGCGTTGTGTGTGTTTTTTTATTGAGCAGGTAAATACGGAGCACCTCCGCTGGATAAACGACTATCTCCGCTGCTCTTCGACTCGCACGCTGGCATCGCAGACAAGGCCTACTTTGCAGTCTGTGGATGGGACCCGCGGCGCGACGAGGCGTTGCTGCTGGAGCAGCTTCTCCGGGACGAAGGCATCGCGACGCGGCTGGACGTGTATCCAGGCCTGCCGCACGGCTTCTGGACCACGTGCCCAGCCTTGCCGGAGTCGCAGGACTGGCTGGAGCGTCTGTTGAGAGGGATGCAGTGGATGCTTGCATATGATAATTAATTGATTGATCAAAGATGGAACAAGTGATGGCGCAATCGACTTTCTTGCTGCCAAGTCAATGGGCAACGCGACTCTCCACCTTCCTCTTCCATCCTCCCCCACACGCTACGACGAATACGGTTCTCTTTCTTCTTCCGACTTAAAACCATTCATTCCCTGCATTCCTGTGATTCCTGTGATTCCTGTGATTCACCACACCCTGACCGTCCTGCCAGCCTCGGCAGCGCCCGAAGACCGCCCATCCATCATTCCATCACCTTGATGTCCATTTCATCCCTTATCACATCCTCCCAGCCCGGCAAGGAGGGCAGCGCTATCAGAAAAGAGCAGGTGCCCAAGGGAAAAGAGGATTCCCCTATTCTTCGTATTTATGCCATTTGCCAATGATGCCATCTTAGAGTCCATACTCCATACCCATCAAATCTTTTCCCCACGAAAACACACGCACCTCCACATAAGCCAAGCCGCTTCCTCGTATCGTATTCTCCTTCCGTGTAATGCTAAGCCTTCAAGCTCTTCCCCTCCTTCATCTTAAACAGCAGTCAGAGCCGAAAGACGCTGTGGGGTTTTGGTCCGCAACACAAATGGGGCAAAATATGTTGCCTGATGGAGTTAGAGGCCGGCGCGCGTGGGTTTTAAGCTACCGATCAAGGTCAGTCGGGTCTCCCGGGAGAGGGAGGCACGGCGGGTTTCTATGGCCGCACGGGCTTTTGCACGTCTTGGGAAAGCAGAAGTGTTTACACAATCATTAACCTTTTTTCTCCATAGACACACACACACACACCAACCCCGGGATGGAAACCTTGTTTTCTCAGAAAAAGTCATCGGGTTGCCGTCTTGGGACAAGGCAGACCAGAAAGCTGGGCGCGTAGAAACTGCCACGACTGCCGGCTCACACACACACCCCTTCAAGAAGTGTTTGGGGAAGGTAGATGGGCTTCCTTCTTACCTCAGACACAGTTTGTACACCTTGAGATAGCCTTCGATTTGCGATTACGTGCAACTTCGCCCTAGACCCGTTCGCAGAAGGTCGTTGCATTATCTACGGGGCCCCGAACCGCAAGAATGAGATGTGACGAGGAGGAGAGGGAGGGAGGGGATCGCGATGGAAGCTTCAGTTGACGACATATGGCCGTTATGTTCTGGCTGGCCGCCCCCCCCCCCCCCCCCCCCCCCCCCCTTGCTATGAAGGGAGAAAAGAAAAATCTATAAAGATGGCCAGTGAGACACTGTCTAAACCATCACTCAACCAGATCTCATCCCTTCAGTTCTCTTCATTCATCTGAACAAACAAATTCCATAGTTTCATCAAGCTTTTTCTCATTTACACAATGGCTAGCCTCTTCCGTCTTGCTCTCTATCTCGGAGCTCTGCTCCCGGCCGCTCTCGCCGCGCCCACCACTTCCAGAGTCCAGCCCGAGGTTGTCCCCGGCAAGTTCATCATCACGCTCAAGCCTGGTGCTACCATCAATGTCGATTCTCATCTGAGCTGGGTCAGCGATGTTCACAGCCGCTCTCTGGGCAAGCGTGACACTGCTGGTGTTGAGAAGACGTACAACATCAAGGGCTGGAATGCCTATGCTGGTGATTTCGATGAGGAGACCATCAAGCAGATCAAGGCCAACCCCGATGTATGTAAACAAGGAGTTCCTAACCACCCCCCCTTTTTATCTTTGGCTTTAAATTTTTTATTGTTTGATACTAAAACCCCCCATTCTAGGTCGCCAGCATCCAGCCAGACTACATCATGCACCTCTATGATGATGTTGCTGAGGAGAAGCGTGCTCTGACTACTCAGAACGGCGCTCCCTGGGGCCTGGGATCCATCTCCCACCGCAGCCCCGGATCTACCAGCTACATCTATGACACTTCGGCCGGTGCTGGTACTTATGCCTACGTTGTTGATTCCGGTATCCGTACCACGCACAGGGAGTTTGGAAACCGTGCCACTCTTGGCTACAATGCTGCTGGCGGCGCCCACACCGATACTCTCGGCCATGGCACTCACGTTGCCGGAACCATTGGTGGATCTACCGTTGGTGTTGCTAAGCAGGTATGATTGACAATCCTTAAACACACACACACAAAAGTAAAAGGTCATGCTAACTAGTATATGTTTGTGACAGACCAACCTGATCTCTGTCAAGGTCTTTGCTGGCCGCTCCGCCAGCACCTCCGTCATCCTCGACGGTTTCAACTGGGCTGTCAACGACATCATCAGCAAGAGACGTGCCACTCGCTCCGTCATCAACCTGTCTCTCGGCGGTCCCTCTCAGCCACTCTGGGCTGAGGCTGTCAATGCTGCCTACAACCAGGGCGTCTTGGCTGTTGTTGCTGCCGGAAACGGTGATGAGAACAACAACCCGCTCCCCGTTTCCTCCCAATCTCCCGCCAACGTCCCCAACGCCTTGACTGTCGCTGCCTACGACTCCACCTGGAAGACTGCCTACTTCACCAACTACGGCCCTGGTGTCGATGTCTTTGCCCCTGGTGTTGATATCCTCTCTGCTGGCATCACTTCAGACACCGTCACAAGAACTGACAGCGGAACCTCCATGGCCTGCCCCCACGTTGCTGGTCTTGCTGTCTACCTCCAGGCCTTTGAGAATCTCAACACCCCTGCTGCTGTTACCAGCCGCATCAAGGCACTTGCTACCCGCAACCGTGTCACTGGCTCTCTCTCGGGAAGCCCCAACGTCGGTGTCTACAACGGCAACGGCGCTTAAGTTAGCATCCGCCCCCCTTTTTTTCCCACCCAAGGGTGAGAGGCGCATTGGATATACAGGTCCTCACCACTGTTACATACAAAGTACATATAGGATGATGAAAGAGTAAATATAGGTTGGAGATTTTGAGATGGACGAGAATGTAGATAGGAATGATAGTTGAGCGTCCGCAATAAAGAGAGTGCTCTGAACCATGTGTCTGTGATACTTGCCTTCATAAGTTGATTGTATGTAGTTCTGTTTCTGGTCTTTTATACTGGTCATCGACTTTGTATTGTTAGCATAGTAAAAGATGGTCCAAGTTACAAACATCAGATATTATCCTAGATACCAGCTAAATTCTCGCTTTTACTATCTTTTTAATCCGTTCAACTTCTCGTACAGCCATTTCCTTTTAAAATCGGTCAAACTGAGTCTTTTCACACATCCAGGCGTCGACTCAGAATTTGGCACCACAGCACGAAAAACGTCGCCAGATTTTCAATGGTGTGGGCGGCTAATGAGTGTAAATGCTATCAACACAAATCAATTTTTTTGGTGTGTCTCATTCCATGAGCACTGAGCCAAAATATTTGGCAAGATTTAGCTCGTGGAAAAACAAGCGTTGTGAGAATGGTAGCAGGCACAGTGTGAGAGTGGGAAGTTGGGGGGTGTCAGTCAGTGAGGTGGTTTGTTAGACGTCGCATGCATGGAAAAGTATGAATGCTGACGGTTTAAGAATCACTGATGTGTATTACTCTATAAATCGATCCGATAGTCTTCTTCATATCTATTTACTTGAATACTTGAATACTTTACTGTCTCACTATTCTTCACCCGAAACGCCGTCGGCAATTTAAACGTTGAATCAGCAACCACAGGTGGAGTGCTGAAGAGTGAGTCAGCGTTTCTTCCGCACATCGCAATCGTGTTTCATCGTCGGCCCCCTCCTCCACCTTTCTTTCATATTGGCTCTTGTCCGCTTCGACAGACAATATAAGTGAATTAATTACATGCAATTTATTGTTTTCAGGACTCTTTCAATATGCCGCAAACAAACTCTTTTACTACAGTACCGGAAGAGTTGATTAGTCTACTAGCTGCCGAGTTGCCGTACTCGCTCCCACTGTTTCGGAGACTCCAATTCACTCACGTCGATGGCGGCACCACATCCGATTCCCGAACCATATTTGTGTCAGAGACCGGAAACCCCTGCGATGCCAGTGGCGATCCATCAGTAGCATTCACTGTTGCCTTTTTAGGCCCTCCTAATGAGCCCAACACTCATGTTTGGGTGTACTCGACACTGGAGAACAAAAAGAAACATCATAGCGGTGGCTATGAGTTGAATTCTAGGGATGAGGAATATGAGCAGCAACTCGCAGCCTTGATTGGCGAGATGAACCGCTTATACAGCCTGAATAACCCGGCAGCAGTTTACCCTGCGCAACTCCTATTGGGTAGCGTCAATTCGGACACGCGTGCCATTATGGAAAGATTCGGCTGCATCAGGCCCAGGCCAACAGGGTTCTACGATAAATGGCTGCTGAGAGTCGAAGATTTGCCTTTGAAGAATGAGGTTCTGCCGGAAGGCATGCATTGGGACCGCGCAACTCTTGATGACTGTGTTGTGGTAATGTCACGAACCGACATTCCGCGAAGCCCGTAAGCCTCCGTAAAGAAGACATATATGCTCCCCTATCATAAGCTGCTAATAGATGAATGATGGCCATGTTATTCATTTCAGAGAACTCCTCTTCACACTACCGAGTGTGGTGATTAAGTTGGAAGACAAGACTCCTATCGCGTGGGCTTTTCTAGGTGCGCAGCTTTCCAAACCCTCTCCTACATTTTACACAGTTTATCACCCTGTCCTGACTATGATTTTCCAGGCCAGGATGGAAGCTTGGTCAGTGTGCACTGCGAGCCACCATACCGAAGAAAAGGACTGGCCCGAATGCTGGCTGCCAAGCTCATTCGCGACAGCAACCATATTTTTGGCAGCGACGGATGGTGTCTTGCTGACGTGGCAGCGGATAACCAAGCCAGCCGATCCATGTGCAAAGCACTCAATGGAAAGCCCGATTGGGTTGTGTCATGGTAAGAAAACTTGTTCCAACTCTCTCGTCGCTCTGCCCGATGGGTGAGATGTGATGATGGGAGATTTTGCGGTTGCTAAAATCGTGGCATTTCTCACCTTGTAGGGTCCATATCGTACTTTCCGGCTCTGGTGGATGAGTCTAACTCAATCCGCAGCGAAAGTTACACATGGATGGTAGTATTCGGACATCTTGGCATGATGACCACCGGCCGGCCAAATACCAAAGACTTGGGATTGTTTTTTTATATTTTATATGGAAACACCAAAAGTGTGGGGTTTAGGCTAAAGTAGACAGGCTTCCCCATGTTACAAATGAAGTTGAATCAGTGGCGATAAACAACATAACTCGGCAATCTCTCTAATGCGGTGGCGTTGTAGCAAGGAAACGTCGACGGCCCATCCGAGCTCCAGGAAGAAGTGTCCAAGTGTAGATGCTGAGCAGTGCTTTGGCCCTTTTATGAAAAGTCTTAGTGTCCATGCTTTGTGAATCTATTCCTGGATGAGTTAAACATGTGTATTATGAACCACCGCTGGACAAAGGGACCCGTTGGTTCGAATTACACATGTAAAGGACACTTGAAGAATCCAATTTTGAGGCGCAGGCAACCAAAAGAATGGTCCCTACTATGACGTAGATTCTTCCGTGTGGTGAAAATCCGCAGACATATTAAACACCATTGCTTGTGACTGACCATCTTTATCATGCCATCTGCCTCGACATCTTTCAAAGCAACGCATACGTAAGTAAACTAACTAAAGCATAAAAAGTACTTGTCGCAGAATTCAATTGTTGCGTGTTTCGTGTGTAAGTGGCGCCCTCGTCATGGAATAACACCCTTTACACATCCCTGCTCACTGAAACAGGCAATGATCAGACACAAAACTCATCAATGGGGGGGCCTCATATTAATATCCTGTATTTTAGCCATGGCAAAGCCTCTCGCTTGAGCTGGCTTACCCTCCTAAGCCTCCTCTTAGTTGTCTGATCAGCACAGGGGTTTGTTTGCTCATCATGGCTTTTTTATTATTATTTCAGAATGAGAACAGATGAAATGTAATGATTCCACATGGTCTTCATGCCTTGTGGGCTCGCGTATTCTTGGTCTGATACAATGACTCCGTAAGACAAATTTATTGAGCAATTATACATTTACTATTAGGTATTAGGTATTTGCTGAGCATGTTTTATTTAGTACACATCATCATCACTCTGACTGACTGAGGCGGATCTCACGGACCTCTCTCATGATTCATCTCCAGTATTGCCGAGCGACCGCCCCCCCATCTCCGAAGCCTAGGATGTGTGTGTCGTCGCACTGATCCATCGAACTATACCAAAGCAAGCATAGGTTCAAAGACGGTATTTCCATTTAGGCTGTTTGATCAAGAACAAATCATTCAAAGGATCCGCGAAAAGCCGAGGCCTCCCCCCCCCCCGGTCATCCCCACGGGGTGCCTTAAGCCACATTCGCCTCTGCCGTCACATCGCTTGGCAAAGAAGCACCAAATGCGACTCCAACGGACGCATCTGTATGGTTCACAGCTGCAGAATTAGGGTCATGGTAGCCACGAGGGGTGTTGGTGAACCACTTTCTGAAATATGCAAGGTATTATTAAAATCTCTCTCTCTCCCAGTCTCTTTTTTCTTTTCGGCTGCATTATCGGGGCTTCTTCACCGGCCCGCACATCCGTGTGTCTCCTTACGCTGTGCCTCTTCCTTTACTCCTCTTCCCCAGCTTTGGAGTTTCAAAAAGGCATTCTTGCTCAAAGGGCTGTGCTGTAACGGGGAGAATCATGTAATCAATTCAGTGAAAAATAAATGAGTTACTCAAACCCATTGCTTTTCTCAATGGGCCCGGGTCGTCGAGCCGATGGGCCGTGAGATGGGCCGTCTACACATCAAGAATCTAGAGGAGCAGGTTTTGTCAACGCGCGTTTGCATTCATCATTGTGCGGTCAGGTGTTGAAGGAAAAGGAAACAGGAGGAAATGGCATTAAGCTAAAATAGTAAACTCATGGAAACGTATTCGCGATCCTCTAGTACAACGATGTGAAAGATAAAAAGGGACAGAGCTCCCTCTTTTCTTTGCCTGTGTATCAACCTCAACTTCAAAGCAACTCTTCAGCATCTACATCCTACATCAACAACAACTTCGCTTTACTAAATTTAAAACACATCTCCCCAACTTCCACCAACATGCGTTCCAGCTCTCTTCTTGGTCTTGGATTGGCAGTCATTGCCCCTAGCTCAGCCATCGCCGCCTCTGGCTCTGGCCACTCTACCCGATACTGGGATTGTTGCAAGACATCCTGCGCGTGGAATGGCAAGGCTTCCGTCAGCGCTCCTGTCAAGACTTGTGACAAGAACGATAGCCCCCTCAGCAATGTTGATGCCCAGAGTGGCTGCAACGGTGGTCCTGCCTTTGCTTGTACCAACAACTCCCCCTTTGCGGTGAATGACAACCTCGCCTATGGCTTTGCAGCCACTGCTATCAACGGTGGATCTGAGTCCACTTGGTGCTGTGCTTGTTATGCGTACGTCTCCTCACTCACTTCCTCCCCTTTTTTTTCCTTTTTTCTTTCTTCCCAACTAACTTGTTTGAAATAGCCTCACTTTTACAGATGGCCCAGTCAAGGGTAAGAAGATGGTCGTGCAGTCTTCCAACACGGGAGGCGACATCTCCAACAACCAGTTTGACCTTATGATCCCCGGTGGCGGCGTCGGTCTCTTTGATGGCTGCAAGACCCAGTTCGGTGGTATTCCTGGTGCCCAATACGGCGGTGTCTCCTCACGGTCCGAGTGTGACCAGATGCCCGAGAAGCTCAAGGCCGGTTGCTTCTGGCGCTTCGACTGGTTCAAGAACGCCGACAACCCCAACTTCACCTTTGAGCAGGTCAAGTGCCCTACTGCTCTCACATCCATCTCGGGCTGCGTCCGCAACGACGACGGCAACTTCCCCAACGCCCCTCAGTAGCTGGAATACTGAAACGAAATATGGGGGCGGGGGGGGGCATGCGGCTTACTCTCAGTCCGTGAGCCAAGGTGATATAGGAAAGACGGACGGAGCGGTCACAGCTGTGTGTGCGTGTGTGTGTCTGAACATAGGAATACAGTATGAGTTACTGTGGCGATGATGATTTTGGTCGTGTTGTGTGTAAATAGTCATTCATTTCCGTGGGGAAAACGGGAGGGGGGAGCAGCTCCCAGCCAATCTGGGTTGCTGCTACACTTCCGTAGTCTATGCAAGCAAGCAAATATGAACATTATTCCCAACTACCTTTAGTAAAGGCATATGCCACCGCCGCCACCTTCATCATCCATGGTCCAGGTGCCTGCCAAGCCTTTAACCTGAACATCTTCGGCCTCCACAGGAATGCCGACTTCCGGCTTCCCAAGGAAATCGCCACTAGACTCAGCCCTGATCTGCTTCTTGATAAATCGTCTCGTCCACTGCTCAACGGCGGGCTCTCCCGTCTCATCTCTAGCCTGTTTCAGGAATGGTATGAGGGCCGTGCCACCAGTACCCTTCTGGCTCTGGCCCTGGTTCTGGGTTTTTCTGGAAGCGACGGCTAGGTTGAGTCGCTGACGCGTGGTCTCGGGGCTGCGTGACCTGCTCCGAGCCCTCGCCTGTCGAGATGGAGTGATGATATATCGGGCGACAATGGCAATGTGCTTGTCTCGAAAGTTGCTCAGCATGGCTAAGCAGGCGTCATAAGCGAGACATAGCTGGCGGTCTTCTTTGTGATCCTCGACATATTCGCGGATGTTTGCTACTCGTGAAACGTCTTCGAGAAACTGAGCATGAGCTCCGGGCATATACCGGCGCATATCTTGGATGAAGTTGTGTCGTGGACCTCGGCCTGGACGGTCGGACCCCGAGCTCTCACGAGTCTCTCCCGTAGGGCGGTGCTGGATCCCCAGGATCACGTCAAAGAACTGGATTAAGCTGCTTTGAGCATTACTTCCACCACTGTACTGGCGATACGTCTCGTCGTCGGTGCCTTCATCATAGAGAACGCCGTTGGGCAACCCAGCCTCGGCCATGTTCTTACTGCCAGCGAGAAAGGGCCGAATGCGGGTATAGAAGACGGTAGGATCGCAACTTTCGTGCATCCTCTGTAGAATCTGGGTCAGGTCCGTCAAACGCTCTGCAAAGGCCCGCAGACAGCGCGTAACTGTGTCGGAATCATCATGCCTTGCAGCGCAAATAGCTGTGAGCATGAGAGGAATGATGGGTCCGCCCCTGGCCTCGATCGCCACCGAGACCAAATAGAACCAGGATTCATCCAGCGATCCAGTAAACGTATTCAACGTCGCCAGGTTCTCCAGGTTATCAATCTCCTCGTCCACAAACAGCGGCTTGTAGTTCCACAAACAGACAGCGGCGTAAGTGGCTACCGGGGGCACCTCCAAGTGATCGGAGATCTCAAGCAGGGGGATCGAGATGGGCGGCGGCAGACGGTCAGAGGGCGTATCGCCGCCCCAGATGTAGGCATGGGCCATGAAGCACAAGAGCGAATACGCGCGGCGCCATTCCGCATCGTGTTCGAGCCCGACAGTGGTGAGAACGGGCAGCCGGTCCACCAGACCGCGCAGACGGCGACTCAACACCAGCGCCTGGAGGTTTGCCACGATGGCCTCCCATTTGTTGTAGTAAGGGTCCGGGAGCCGCGTTAGGGGAAGACTACTCGGCAAAAAGCCGTGAGTTGGGGAGATGCCGTAGTCGGCGAGGACCGGAATGGCCGGAAGCATTGTGTGGAGGTGTTTGTCCTTTTTGGTTCTTTTATCGGAAAAGTTTCTCTTTTTCCCTCTCTTTTTCCTCTCCAAAAAAAAAAAAAGCTTCGCAATACTCTCAGTGGAGCAGGCAAGCACTTGCGAAAATAGTGTTCCGGCCAAGCAGCGAACAGTGTGCAAAGGAGTGACCTCCTTCAACCGATATTTCGCACGAACCAGAAAAGATAGTTTTATTATGTAAAAAGGAAAAATAGAAAAAGTGAGAGATTTAGGCGTGTGAGTTTGATGGATTGCTAGTGTGGACGGATAATGGTGGGAGTAGCGGGGCTCAAAGAAACGCCTCTTTGACTTTTTCTGGAGTTAAAAAAAAAAGGGATCCTTTGTTTAATGGTGACCAGGGGGGGGCCAGAATTGTGAGGGCGTTCTTGGCTTTTGCAGGGGCGCGGGGGTATATACTCCTAAAGGAAGTGTAACAGAAAGGTTGTGTTAATAGTTGTGGCAACTTCACCTCTGTCGGTGAGGATTAGAAACGTTGTTGTGTTGTGCAGTGGTGTGTTGAGTTGTTTTAAAGTGATTTAGAGTCAACTTGTAGAAAACACAAAGGCTGAGATTGAACTGACATGGCGTTATTAATAATGACTCCCCCCCCCCCCCCCCCTGTGAGTTGCCTCCGTTATAGTCGCAAGTCTCCGAGTTGCGACTATAGACTATTCTCTTCGAAAACCGATGGTCCGGCCGGTTGACCAGTGGCCAATCGGACAGCGCATTCCGATAATTCCCTTTGCGCTCGGAGCCCCCCCTCACTTGGGCAACCCGTGCACTAACAATAGGGAAAGTGAGGCGCCTTGAGAATGGTGACTCGACCAACAATAAAGGTGAATAGGGATTAAAATTACATTCAAATTTATCAATGAACTTGTTGAACATCTAGTGACAACCATTTTCTCCCGTTTTTCTCTTTACGTTGTGAACAAAATAGCAAGTCATTATGCAATTAGTATCCAGGTAGATATCATGCCGGTCTTACCCGGGAGTCTCCGGGAACGTACAATGAATTCCCGCCAGCCAGCCGCACGACGATTAATAATGCATTCTCTTTCAACGATAAAACTATACTATGTGTACTGTTGGCTTTATAAGAATAACACCTTCTACTTGCTTTGTGAATTGATAATACGCTATCGACTGTTGGAATGAAATAGAGTTGAGACATGCAAACCAATTACTCTAACAACTAAACTGCTCTGTGCAGCAGATAATCTGTGCATGTTGCTGTAGCAAACTTATTGCCAGCCACGTTATATTCAGAAACCACCTACAATACACAAGTGTATCAGACCAGAGTTCCAGAATCAAGAACAATACTTGCATTTACCTGCTAAAGTCCAAATTTTGACAATAGTTGGACCAGAAGCATACTCCCTGATACCGGTTGTGCCGCGAGTTTTAGAGTGATGATGCAGAGATGGATGGGTTGTCACAATACCAACTCAAATAGGGTAACCCGTGTTGTGGACTTATTGACCCTAGTTGTATTGAGAACGATACTTGGGTAAGTTACAATACGGACCTTCAGATTATGGGCTTATTCGCAAACAATGCCGAGCACTCTGTTGTTGGTGGAGTTTGCGCCACTGGCATGCATTCAATTGGGTTACACGGTACACCATGATGTATGCATGTAATCCCTAATAATCCATGATCCGGCCACCTTGAAATTTATAAAGACGCAACACGCAGTTTGCCCTCAACCACAATTCAGTAGCAATACACGATGCCATCCGCAGTTCCAGCAAATTTTTCGTATATCAGAAACGGGTACATAAGCCCCCAGCAATGCCTAGAATGATGTTGATGATATCTCACAGATCAGCCTACAACATATTTGGCATCCAAAGAGTCTCATACAAACCAAGTTTTGTGCATTCTTCAAACGAAGCTAATCATTGACCAAAATAAGCATACCACTGATTTGTGCATTCACACTCCGTGGGGAGTGAAACACGGATCCGCTTATTGCAGACTAGCCTGCCATGACACCATTTCTTGTCCAACTGTCGTTTTCATTGCTGACGGAGCCCAAACAAACACTTTCTTCCATTTAATATTAGCTCCACCCACAAATACGGTTCCGTATGCCGAAGAACCGTTTCAATTAAGTGAAGAAAGCAAGGAAACCCAACTAGTTCGCAATGGTCGCGCTATAGGCTTCGAGAAGTGAAGCGTGGTGAATTGTTCTAAATCACTCAAAATCGACGCTTATGATTCATGTTCATGTTCATGTGGCCAGACGGTATGGAATGCAGGTCTTGACGCAAATGATGATCTGGAAGCATAAGTGGGCACTTGTTGACGAACGAGGTATCATCAAGTTAATCTCATCACAAAGTCCGTCCCGATCTGGGCGCCTTCCCCTGCACGATGCAGCGATGCGATCTGATGGCCGTTCCCGCTGCTGACTCCTTGGCATCTTGGCGATGGCTTTCCTCATCATCATCTCTCCACGGGGGTTCAGACGAGCCATCTTGGAGTTTCAATCATGCCTTTCACATCGCCCGACAAGTTTGCTATAGCATACTCATCTAACCCCCGTGCATCCCTTCAATGTTACTTTCACAGTATTGGACCATAAATCCGGTCGAAGCTCGCATCGTGACCCTATCCTTGCATTGCGTGCTACCCAAAGACCCTCCAATGCCCGGATATGCTGTGCCGATCCAACTGTCTCACTCCACACCACACCCACTACGTTGGTAGGTGATGTTGCAGTCTTCAGCACGTTGTTGGACCAGAATTGATTCAGTGCGGCATGCCTGTTGCATAGGTAGATAGGCTCACTGATAAAAAAAATCTATTTAATCAACATGAATCCCTCTCTCCTCTGTCTATCGCCTTGTGAGACACGAGCATTGTCATCATCTTCGATGCGGATCTGCAACGTCCATCCATCTTCGCCAGAGACTTTACTGTAGCTGCTACCCCTTCCTGTGGTAGCCGCCCGAGAAAAGAAAAAAAAAAGAATAAAAAAAGATGGCATCTGTTCATCCCGACCGGGGCGAGAAAAGCGCCGACCTTGCTGCCCACCCCGTCATCACCACAGATGCCGACAGTGATGTAAGCCGCAATGATGGCACTGCTGCGCTTGGAATCGATGAAAAAGCCGGTATCAACATTGATCTAGAATCCAAGGCGTCTGACAGCAGTGACGGCAGTGTTCTCTACACACTGTCCAACGAGAACGGTGAAGATGAGGTCGTCACAGGAGACGACCCCAGGATCAAAGACATACCTTCATATGTCCGGCGAGTCGTCAACTTCAAAGACGACCCTAGCGAATCGACCTTGACGTTTCGATACTTCATCATGACCATTCTCTTCGTCGCTCCTGGTGCATTCCTCTCACAGATGGCACATTACCGCACCACCTATGCTCCATACTCTGTATTCTTCGTCCAGATTGCCTCCAACTACGTCGGCGCATGGCTGGCCAAGATCTTACCAGCATGGGAAATTACGATCCCGTTCACAAAGTTTAGTTTTAATCTCAACCCGGGACCCTTTAGCACAAAGGAACATGTCTTGGTCACCATCTCTGCAGCGTCGGGTGCCACATACAATTTGGGGTACACCCCCATCTCCATGTCGGAGTTGTATTTTGGACAGCCGGTTAACGGAGCCGTGGCGATTTTCTTCATGCTGTCTATTACGTGGACGGGCTATTCGTATGCAGCTCTGGCTCGCCAGTTTCTAATCTATGATCCGCAATATCCTTGGTATGGCAACTTGACTGCTCTTTAAACTTTTCAAAGCTAATCAATCATCCATTAGGTTTCAAGCGTGAGTTACCTCCTATATTCACTTATAACAATCTCTCAAATCTTCCCCAACTGTCAGAACATCATGGTACTTGATCAACTAACTCTTCGCAACCCTAGACTTTGCCAAACCGCACTCTTCGAAACACAGAGAAAACAACGCGAAAACCCCACCCGCCTATCCCGAAAACAGATCCTCGTCTTCTTCGCCGTTCTCGGAGGCGTCATTCTATGGCAATTCCTACCAGAGTTTGTGTTTCCCTTTTTAGGCTCGCTCGCCTTTCTCTGCTGGGTGGCGCCCCACAACAAGACGGCCAATTTCGTGGGCGCAGGGTTCGGCGGCATGGGATTTTTGAACCTATCGCTGGATTGGTCAAGTATTTCGACAAACGGTAGTCTGTTTTTGACACCTTGGTGGACGCAGGTGGTCATCTTTTGTGCTTTTGCGTTTAGTTGTTGGGTTTTGGTACCAGCGGCCAAGTTTGGTGGGCTGGGGAAGTGGGATAATGGGCTCATGTCCAATCGAGTTTTTCTAAGTATGTTATTCAATCACCTGGTTGACATCTCGCAGATTCTTTAGCCGTTTGAAGATCTCTTCTGAACTATGCTAACAATTGTATTCTTCAGAAAACGGAACCCAATACCCCCTGAGAGAGCTTTTAACTCCCGACTTCAAACTCAACCAAACCGCATACGACGAATACGGCGATCTCTACGTCGGCGCCCAATACCTATGGAATATGTTCTTCGACTATGCAGCGTACGCTTCGGCTCTCGTTTGGATGGGCCTCTTTGGCTGGCCACATATCAAGAATAGCGTCGACAAGTTTTTTGAGCGGCGGAAGAGTAAAGATGCTAGAAAAGTAACGGAGCAGTACGGGGATCAGATCAATATTCTTCAGCGGCCGTACGATGAGATTCCGCTATCGTGGTTTCTGGGGCTTTTTGCTGCGTCTTTCATCATGCTTATCGTCATTGTTGCAAAGGGTCTTTTGTTCATCCCCGTGTGGACGTATTTTGTCGCTATTGCTACTGGTGCAATTGTGGTGGTGCCTTTGGGGTGGCTATACGCGTTGTCCAACTTTCAGCTGGTGAGATCCTATGCATGGTACTTTGATAATTTAAATCTGTCATCTAACTTACGTATTTGTCTTAGCCGATTGGAACAACCAACGAGCTTTGGTACGGACTCATGGTCAACTCTATATCGGGCTACAAGAACCCGTGCGGAGCGTCGACTTATGGCTCCATTGCTGGAGATGCCTGGTACCGAGCGCAGCTCAACCTTCAAGACATGAAGATTGGGCACTACATGCATGTTCCGCCAAAGGCAGTCTTCTTCTCACAGATATTCGGCTCGCTGATTGGGATTCCCATTGACTACGGCGTCATCCGCTGGGTTCTCAACACCAAGAGCGAATACCTATCTGGCGCGGTGACCGACCCGACTCATCAATGGACCGGACAATCGCTTGCATCCTACCTGACCTCTGGAGTTCAGTACGTTCTTGTCGGGCCAGCAGAGCTGTTCAAGCAAGACATTTACAAACCGGTCCCGTATGGCTTCCTCGTCGGCGCCGTCGCACCGCTCCTCATCTTCGCTCTGCACAAGAAGTTTCCCAAAGCCAAGTTCCATCTATTCAACACGACCATCTTCTTCTCTGCCATGTCTACCTTTTATGGCAATATTAGCACAGGATATACATCGAGTTTCATCGGTGGCTTCATCGTCATGTACTGGGCATTTAGGTACAGGTATGATATGTGGGCTCGATGGAACTACATCCTGGCCGCGGCTTTTGATGCTGGTTTCAACTTCAACATGCTGCTCATTTTCCTCTGTTTTGGCGCCGCCAAGGTTATCAAGATGCCTCACTGGTGGGGAAATAATGAGCAGAGCAGTGAGCGCTGCTTTGCACTGGATAATTGAATATGATATGATGGATAATGAGCATTCGGTAGTTAATCAGGGCAGTGTTTTAAAATGTTTATAATATCAGGGGTATTGAAGTGTGTCGTCGTCTGAGATATGTTTGGAATTACTCTATCAACCCATCAACCCAACCCCATAGCCGTCTATCTGCCACAAAGAGGGGATTGATCTTGGCCGCGACGCTCAACTTACGCGCTATAGCTAATCTCTTAACACCAACAGCGTCAAAGTACTCCTTCTCCCGTCGACGAACCTCGCTTTCAGGCTCATCGTCAGCTGCTAGCTCGGCAGCCAGTGCGAGCGCATCTTCCGTCATGGCCCGTGTCACCAACATAGACAACAAACCATTGTTGTCTTCTTTATCATCTCCGGAATTTGAAGTCGCAGGTTCCCTGGACAGTGTATACAGAGCCTCCAGGTGGTTCAAATCTTGCAAAGAATCTAGATTTACTAGGCGCATAAAATGCGAAACCATCTGGCCGACTTTCCAGTCATTGGGCTTGATGTTGTGCCCGCCGACTTTACTATTTTCGGCCTCAAAGCCGGAGCGAAACGCACTTACAAGAGACGAATCTAACACTAAGTCTCTAGGATGCGGTAGGCCCGGAGTGGCGAGTAGTTGGGCTGGTGGAACAGTTGAGGCGAACGCCCAGTCGATAACACATGTGATATTCAAGTCATCGTCAACAAAGAGGTTCTGAAGGCTGATGTCATGGTGGTAAAGGGGAAAGCCAGAGGTGGGTTGGCCAACAGGGCGGGCCATACAGGGAATGATGGAGTCCCGGAGACAACAGCTGGCGAGGCAATAATGTAATCGATTTGTGCTTGATTCAATCATTCCTCCAAGGGAAGCAAAGTCGTTCCAGCGATCAGTTGCGGCATAGTACGTAGCGTGATTAGGGTACTCTTGAGGGACGGGAACTGGCGCGCGAAGGACATGGTGTCCCATTGAAAGTTGCTCGGCATGTAAATGAAGAGCTCCGGCGAGTGAGGAGTAATAATCAGCTTCATTATGGAACGGACCACGCGACAAATCCTCAATTTCTTCCCGGTTCTGTAAGATGTAACCTGGAGAAAGACATTCATCAACGTGAAAGCCGTTCTCATTTTCAAAGAGTGATCCGATTGTAGAAAAGCGTAAACTAAATAACTGACGAGCGTAGCATCCGAGTTGACGCATGATTTTCTCCTTCTCTTCCTCTGTTAATGTTCGTGCTGGTGTTGCAGAACCGTTTTTTGCAGAGGGCTTATGAGTGGGTGTACGCCAATTGTATTGCGCAAGTGGATGACCGACAGCCCTACTCATTAGGATATATGGAATTCCGATATCATTGTCATAGACGGGGCTCCAGCTATCAGCTCAAAGAAACAAACCCCAGGCTCAAGGGGAGATAGATACCTAAAATGGAAAACATCTGGCACCGGAATAGAGGTGTGCTGTCGAATATATTTCAGTGTGGCAGCCTCACTAGCTAGCAACCGTCCGGTGATGGTCCGCGTCGCGGAGTAGAGTGAGCTGGGTGCCCGAAAAACCCACTCAACGCCATCAGCAAACTCAAGAAAAATCACCCAATTTAAGGCGCCTGCCTTGGGGATCTGAGATTCGTTGCAGGTACACGGTTGGTTTCGGAGCCGCTCTGCTAAAAGGAGAAGTGGCTCGAGATTAAAGTTGGCGTGGAAGAAAATACCCCTCTTTTGGCGCGCGGGAGTCATCATATGCCAGGTATTTCAGGTAAGCGGTGTGTGCAGTTCCTAGGTTCAATGCCTTGTGAGTAATGGGAGAATTGACGTATAAATAGCAAAGAAAGGGGTGGAATTGGAATGGCAACAATAGCACACCAACCACTGAACTTACACGCCTCTCTGCCTTGCAAATAAGGCATCACATAGAATGCATATACCATACCACAAGGTAATATCATTCATAAAGTTCATTGTCCACACTAAATGTAGCTCAGGGCATCACAGATTTCGAGTGAACTTTCACCTTTAAAACACATACAACAAGGGGCCAAGGATTACATTGTCAAGTAAATGTTGACAAAATCTTTGATTGAACACCGCCGTCTAGCGAGTCCATTGCCAAAATAGGGTGTCACGTGGGTCTAGAAGATAAGGCTTGGCGATGTTAGCAATTCCAAATGTAATGGTAACATATGGTCAATCAATTATCTCGTAGATTTGTTCCTAACGCTCAGAATACCTGCTCTATCTAGGCTATCTTGGCCAAGAGAATTCACAATATTCTCTCCACTCATAAGCATAACATACAGCCCATTTCCCTTCACTGCAACCACCTGATTTTTACCGCTCAGCCCCACTGATGTGATGCAGGTTACATAAATGGAATCTCCACAACTACTTAGAAGTGACATGGATACTTAATCCCAGTCAGCCCTTTTACGGATGTATTGGGTGTAACCACCATATAATTGACCATCAGATTCATCCTGCACCTAGAAGAGCTTGAGATTAGAATAGACACCAATCTCAGGCAGATAAGTAGCATACATAGTGAATGATTGTACTGGTGGTAGTCTCGTGAACTGTTCCACGACTCCATTCGTAGTCATTTGCTTAACCATAGTCAGCATTGTTCTTGTTTCATATAAGTAGCAAAAAATGAAACCTACGGTCTTTCAAGTAGTAAACCGTATCAGGTGCTGGATAGTAGGGTTTTTTAAATGCACCTTCAGGGAAGGCGGGAAGGTTTTCGGGAGTTGCTGGCTGTTGTGGACGTCGGCGAGGCATGCTAGAATGTAATGAGTCAAAGCTGCGAAGTCGCTTTGCCAAAATTATCAGTTGAAAGAGTTGAAAGAGCAAGTTGGCAGGTGGTCTGGTAAGGTAGTGGGCAGTGATGAGCGAGAAGATGGCCAGTTATTTGTTGTGGACTAGCGAGAGGAACCCGGTTGGCTTTATATGCCTTTTGAGTTTGCAATCCATGGCATTTTTCTTACGGTTGTCTGTTTAGAAAGCTGTACTTGGAAGTTAAGATGATAACCGCGCGCGAAATGAAACATGGGGATCACCCAGTGTTAGGAATTAGCGCTGGAAAGATTCCATCATTCCATGTTCAACTCCACATTTCGTTGGAGCACTCCGATACCCTCTTAAGTACTGGTTGTCTGCCCGGTCATGCTCTCTTCCATGCATCCCATTTTATTTTAAGCATCAATGTTAACTCTTACCGAAAACTGCGCTATTAAAAGATGTCATATTACGCTTGTAGTCTATTGTAGTGCGCATATGTGTTTCACCGCGCTTGGCCGGTTGTGATTATTGTTGAACGCGACATGCATCTGAAATTTACAGCTCGGGTAATCTGTTTGTAGCGCCGGCATCGCCTGTCGCGTCTGAACAGCTTACGTTGATGGTGTCATACAAGGTCCAAACTTATTCACGATATAGGTATTTTAGCATACCGGATCACCGTCTTTGTGGCATTATGCGTCGTATGTGCGAGAAAATTGAGCGAGGCACAGTGGTGCAAAGGGGCCACAAGATGCCGGGTCAGACCTGCCATCATGATTTGTCAGTTCTTAGTCTTTCATCACCAACAGTTGGCCTGGCCAACCTGGTTTAATTTGCTACTTCAACAAACACCAGGACATTTTCAGCACACTATTGCATGATACGAAGCGCGCGTCTGCAAATCACACTGCAGGTGACAGATGCATCAAGATGAATAGAGTTAGCCAATCATATGTCTTCAAATGCTAGGCTGCCTAACGACGAAGTGTAACCCCGAGGACAACAGTGTTTTAGGCACAGGTACTTGAGGTATCGTCGCGAGCGTTCGCGAGGGCAAGAGTTCACTGGTCTGGAGGTAGATGGTAGTTTTATTTATTTTTAGTAATAATAAGGTAGTCACCAATGCATGTAGCATAGACTCGTAGCGCGGCCATAGTAGGCAGACAAGTTGAGAGTTAACAGTAGAGCGATGGTGAGCCACATATGACCTGAAAATTAGGTGCTTACCTCCTAATAGTACCTATAGGTAGGTACCTACCTTGGTCGGTACAACAAAAAGGGTTGAGCCACCATGAACCAACGTGGTACGAGGACATGCCTAGATTGGTATATGGAGTTATTTCTCAGCCAAGTAAACATAAGATAAGCCATCTGATAGCTTACTTGATACTTAGTTGATTATTGGGAGTTATGGTGTACTAGCTATTTGAGTTGACGAGAGCTTTAATACGATAGCGCATGCGGAATAGCTGTGTATCTTGATGTGGCTGGCTTATTAGAGTTTCTTCTCCTCACTAGTGGTTACTTGTATTCCCACTACCATATTCCACAAGCTCCCGAGATCCACAAGCGGATTGCGTAGTAGTTGCCAGGACATGCCTCGTCCATCTAGAGGCTCCTCTTCAGCCCACCACCACATGCCACCTCTGCAGAGGCCGCGACAGCAGCCTCGCGCGCGCCCACGATGCCTGTTCAACAGCATGTGCTGAACTGGCTCTATAGCGTGCTGACAAGTGTTTGTAACTCTCAGTTGCTGCTTCTGCACCAGGAGATGTCATCATTTGCGACCGCTGACCGTGTCGCGCACTAGGAATATCACGACGTAAACCGCACCTACAACGATGTTGCCCTTGTCCTGACTCGATATCCCACGCTCACCCCCAGAACCGACGTGCACAGTAATTCATCCCTCTCCTCAAGATTGATATCTGCGACATCTGGTAGTATGTTGAATGCTGACCAGTACACAGCTTTCCCCAATGGCTCCAGCGCTCTTCTTCTGCATCTCTCGGGCACCCTCCCCGTCAACTTTCGCGGCACCACATACCGATTCCCCTTGTCAATATGGGTGCCTCATGCCTATCCTCGAGAGGCCCCCCTAACATACGTTACTCCAACTGAGACCATGGTGGTTCGCCCAGGACAGCATGTCGACCCCCAAGGCCAGATCTATCACCCATACCTAGTGGGCTGGGCCGACTTCTGGGATGTGAGTGTTCCTGAGCCAGTTTGAGTACTGCCGACAAGGATATAGCTGACTTGTCGATGGGCAGAAATCAACTCTGCAGGATTTCCTGTCTGTTCTCAGTGACGTGTTTGCCAAGGAGCCTCCAGTCGTTGCTCGACAACAGCAACAGCAACAGCAACCTCGACCAGTCCCTCGCAGCCCTGCGCCAACACAAGCACCACCTCCAGTTCCTCCTCTGCCACCAGAATTGACGACATCTCCTAGTGCCACCAGCCGATCCCAGTCCGTACAAAGCGATCAACGCCCACCTCCTCCACCACCGAAACAACACCAACAACCGCAGTCGCCGCCACCTCCCCATACCCACGCCCCGTCCATCGGGTCTGCATCCACGCCGCAGAGGCCTTCTCGATATGATTCCGCACCACCCCTCCCACCGCAAGCTCACGCCTCTGGGTCTCAGAGCTATCGCCGAGTCCAGTCTCCTCCCCAGGCTCACATGAGCCCTATGCCACACCAAGCACAAACATCAATGCCTCACCAGCTTCGCCAAGAAGGTCCTCAGGGCACGCCTCCTTCATACGTCCAAGGACAGTGGCATTCACAGGTGCAACCGCCAGCTTGGACTGGAGCTGCTGTGCAGCCTAGGCCCCAGCCACCGCCTCCACCTCGTCAGGATTTGCTTGACGACTCGTTGAGTCTTGATATTCCGGCGTCAACGATCTCAGCACCGCCAATTCCTCCAAACCCAGAGAAGGATGCCCTTTTGCAGCAACTTGCGCTGACGCTGTTTACAATACGGCAACGCAGCAGACAACAAAACGAGTCAAGTATGGCGGGACTACGAGCACAGCGATCTGCGATGCTGTCTGCTATGCCAGCACTTCAGTCTGAAATCAGCCAACTCAACCAACTATCCAACGCTGTCGCTTCAAACGCCAACATTCTTCACGACGCACTAAGAAATGCAGATGCTGTGATTGAGGGATCAAGAAGACATACTGTTCCTGACATTGATGAGCTACTAGTGGCACCAACCGTGGTGTCAAACCAGCTGTACCGAGTGGTGGCCGAAGAGCGAGCTCTTGGGGATGCTATATTTATGCTTGGACGGGCCGTAGAGCGTGGACGTATTTCGCCTGCCGCATTTGCCAAGATGACTCGATCACTTGCTCGCGAATGGTACTTGAAGAAGGCATTGGCACATAAGATTGGACAAGGAATGGGTTTGACAATGCCGGTTGAAAGTATATCATAATAAAGCCGACGTCGTGTGGCAAATGAAACCTATCAGTCAGTGCTTACACCAGCTTCATCCTGCTGTTCTTAGTGAAATTGATGAAAATTGGAGTAACCTCCTTATGTCGGCTTGCCGAGATGTTTGCAGTTCCCGTCTTCCGCGGAGCACAGCATCAAAGGGATGCATGTTGCACCTTGACGCTATCCGATTTGCCGGATCCGTCGCTCCCTTCAAGCACCTTTATTCCTAATCGGTTGGTGTGCATACTCCAAGCTTCAGCCGCATCAGATATATGAAAACGACAGCAAGCAAGTTTATATCACAAATCTCTCACATCCCGCCATCATAACCTCTTGTTACAGTCTATATACACCCGAATTACCCGCCCGCCACATGTAGACCAATTTGATGCAAAGCCGGCGACAGCTGGCGATATCCTAATCTACAAATCATACTACCTACCCCGTTTGTATCTAGCTTTTTTGTTTTCCCCTCAGTGCTAAAGCCTCATGACCCCATCATACCCTCCGTCTCACCCTGTTTGCCTTCCGTGACAGGGATTTAAAAAAGGCGCCGGATTGCTCGCTAGACTGAGACAATCACGATGCTCGTAGGGTAATATTTCGCAAGCAGGCAGGCAAGCTTTTGGAGACACGCATTTTGGGGGGGCAAACTCCCTTGGACAAGCAGCCAATTACCATGCCATGTCATGCTATTATACCATCAAATTGTATATGTATCGACAACCCCTGGTGGTGCATGCCAGGCCGCTAATGCGACGCCGACGGGCTCTCCCGTCCGATTGCGATGGCGTTAAATCTTCAACAACAACTGAGACTGTTTGCTTGACCGCAAGCGTTCATGCCGGCCGAAAAGAAAGAAAAAAAAAAGGGTTTTTTTTTTTTTTGAAAGAACAATACTAAGCTGCGGAGCCACAATGACGAGAACAATATTAACCCCCTCCAAGCCCGCATTTCTGCCAAACCTATTCTGCCCCCCCTCCGCCACCCCTGCCTGCTGCATGTCGTGATGTTTCTCTCCCTTTCTTCTCACTTTGAATGGCATCATGGCTCCTTTCTGCGCGAGACGGACAATGAGAGGTGGCCTGCGATTGCTTTGTTGTTCCTTACGATTCTTGACTCATTTTTCATTCAAGCTTGCAACGATGGATTGCTGCTTTAAGCCCAGAGTTTTTTTTGATTGTTTTCAGATGACTGCTGCCGCCGCCGCCGTCATGGCCGTAACTGTCTTTTCTTTTTAAAAGACCATTAGAGTTGCAGCTTCTCACGATCATCTGCGCCTTTGTTCAGTCTTTTTCATCCGAATCTTGTTATTCTCTCCTCCTCTCTCTGTCTCTCTCAAGCGCGGCAAGACTTACAGATTCTTTGTCTCTTGTTTCGAGAGTAACGTCTGAGCTGGAATCGGACTGTCTCTTTCACATACACACATACACACATACGCATTCTCTATCTATCTTGTTAGAAACGAACGTAAATAGCAACAAAAATCGAAAGCTTGCAGGCCAAGCACATCAACAAAATGGACCAATCTTCCGCTAATCCGCTACACACCATCTCTCTTATAGCTCCAGATGGTGTCACCACAATAAGCCTACCTATCCAGATCATCGATAGCTTCAACGACGAGACAGCAAGCATATGCATCAACTATGGCTCTCAAATTGGTGCCTGTATCACCATGCTAGCCGCTGTGCTGATCATGACACCAACCCCGAAACTCAGCCGGCCTTCCAACGTCCTTCACATTCTCGGTCTTCTCGTCTGCCTCATCCGCATGCTGCTACTATCCGTCTACTTCATCTCGCCGTTTAACCACTTCTATCAAGTCTGGGCAGCCGACTACTCAAGCATCCTACCCCACGACTTCCACGTCAGCGTTACGGGCAATGTCTTCTCCCTGCTCTTAATCGTCGTCATCGAGGCTGCGCTCATGAACCAGGCTTGGACAATGGTTGCCCTCTGGCCCAGCACCATCAAGTACATCATCTCTATGATGTCTGTTCTTGTGACACTCATGACAGTCAGCTGGCGCGTTGCCTCCACCGTTATTCAAAGCCAGGCCGTCTTGAATCTCGAGTCTGCAAGGCCGTACGCTTGGGTGTTCCATGCTCAAATCATCACAAACGCAATATCCATCTTTTGGTTCTGTGCTCTTTTCAACGTGAAGCTGGTCCTTCACCTTGTCTCCAACCGGGGCATACTTCCCTCTCGCAGCTCTCTCAATCCCATGGAGATTTTGGTCATGACGAATGGCATCCTCATGATTGTACCTGGTAAGAACTTTCCTCTCTATCTCTTCATCGTCGGAGCCCCTTCCTTCAATGCGCAACATTAAACATGGAAAGCTAATCAAGAATTCATGTAGTCATCTTTGCCGGACTTGAATGGGGCACTTTCACCAACTTCGAAGCCGCCTCTCTTACGCCCACCTCCGTCGCCATCATCCTCCCTCTAGGCACTCTTGCCGCCCAGCGAATGGCAAACAAGAATAGCATGGCCTATCTCTCCGATGACTCCAACCGAAGACGCACTGGCAGCGGTTGCAGCGCACCTCTCAAAGGCGGATTCGGCAGCTTCTCCGCCAGCAGCGGCACAGCTACCGCCGTCACACCTCAGACCTCTGTTCTGTCGCGGTGCGAGCAGTCTGCTGCTCCCACATGTGAAGTGCTCGACCCTATAGATCTAGAACTTCGTCAGATTGACGAGTTTGGCAGCTCTTCTCCAAAGAGACATGCTACCGCACCTCGGGCTTTGGGTTTACAGCTTAACAAGGAACTCTAGGAAGGTTCTGAGTGGTATGAACCATGCAACAACTAGATTGTGTATATGTAGGATAAAACGGTTAGGAAACGAGTCCCAGGAAGCGGGAACAGCATACGATAACTGGTGCATTCTAATCCCATAGCTTAGTGGCTTATCTTGAAACATCCAGGACAAATATGGAGAAGGGGTTTTTATAGCTTTGCAGTTTGATTAATCATTACATGATACCAGGATTTAATAGAAACGCATTTTGCTTGCATGTACATTTCCCTGTTCTCTCCTCATATACCTCCCATGGCCTCTGTGATCGTCCACCTGGGTTACAGTCGCCGACCATAGGATTTCATTTACTAAATACTAATAATAGGACTACGCCTTGACCTCATCCAGTAATGATGAATCCCAAAAATGCATTATGCCGCAAGAATCCTTCTATCTCATAACACTAGACATCTTGTTTTATTGAGACTCGTATACACCATACCTCATAACTAAATACACATTGGCAGGGACCAAAACCACAACTGATCACTCTGTTTGAGCTCGTCCTGCGCGTCCTGCGCGTCCTGTAACCCTGTCTCTGCAAAGGCTTGCAAGACGTCTCATTTCCCTTGCCCGGACTGGTTTGGGTTGTTCCAGTTCGCAATGCACCTTGGCAATCATTGGCCCACTGCTGCGAGAAATCCATCGCCGATTCACATTACGGCGGTGCAAGGCGAGGTGATTATCAATACCCAGCGTCGACGGTTTCGGTCTAACATGAGGAACGCTTTCTACTCCATAATCGGAAGTCGGGGACGCATGGCAGTGTATGAATGTCCATGTCTTATCATTGGCATCCAGGTTCATATGGTTCAATATCGAGTTATCAAGACACCCATCGTTACCCAAAGGAATGGAGACTGTCTCTGGTGTGTGTAAGCCAACGCCGTTGAACATTTCATCCGTCATGTCGTTAATTCTAGCTGTACACGGCTGAATGAGCCCATCTGGCAAGTCTGCCACGTTTTGTCTCCTATCTGAAATAGCATTAATCTGGCTTTCAGGTGTGAGCAACCCCCCACCAACTTCATTATGGTATGGATCGGCCAAGGAGGGTTTACGTCTCGGTCGACTCCGACCCCATTGGGTGGATATTTTGCGCAACGCTGTTCGCGCTTTTCCAGGACGGCCACCTAACAACTTTGGTTCGCTGCCCTTGGTCGGCGTCTCAGATGATGGCTTAGAATGATTAAAATGATCCGCTTCTAACAGACGTTGGCGACTCAAAGACTCAAATATCCCGATAGTATCTTTTAGTCGGTGATTATTATTTTTCGTACTAGACTTCGGAGAAGCTTCATGATAATCGTCATCGTGTTTTTCCATGGGCCATCCTGCCTCATCTCCGTTGTCGGTTTTCAATTCCGTGGCCACTTTTTGGTTCAAAGCCGACATTGTTTCTGACTTCTGGACCTTTGAGCACTTCTTACTGACTGTGATCGCGACTGAAGCTTCCTCCGGATTTCTCTTCTAGAGTGAGGGCAACGAAGCAGACGAAGTTGCCGAGCCGTTGAACTTTTGTTGGAGGCTAGAAATTTTGGGTATGCGCTGTGTATTAAGTGATATCGGCTTCATACAATTGTCTTTCGCGTGCGTTCCTTGAAGTGAAGATTATCAGCATCATGAGCGACTCTGCGTCTGGAACATTCGCCTATCTTCGGATTTCGAAGCCACAGGAGAGAGTTTGTAGAAGGCAGCAATGTGGACATTGACTTACTAGATGCCACCTTAGAAATTGACAAGACTCCTGTTGCTGTCGAGTTCGACTTCCCAGGTCGATACGCACCAACGGCGCTGCCGATTTGTTGGTTGAGCTCTGAACTCTTAGGCATTGTGTTGGTCATTATGAGTTTGCATGAGTCGCCAAGTCGAGATCTGGTCAAGATTTTGTTATTATTGCTGCAGAGCCGCCTTACTAGACTCGGAGGATCTTCATTGGGCTCGAAAACACTGTGTGCCATTGCATGATGCGGTGCTAAATTCGGCTGATCTCCTTGATCTTCTTCTTCTTCTTGATTGATAAAACTGGCTATGGATGAAAGCACCTCAGCCCGGTCTTTGAGATCCGGTATCGTCTCAGTACATCCAGCCAGTGAGTTGGAATGGATGCCATGTGCCCCTGTCTCTGAGGACTTGGGTCCAGTATCGTTTTCTGTTCGATTGAATGATGTGTGAGTCTTGTCAAGTGAACAGGTACTCAGACAATCTATATCAGTTGTTGCCTCATTTATAACTATTATCCGTTAATTATGCAATTGGGGATTAATTCGAGGAACACTATGTGGAAAGTTGAGAGACTTACCGTCGTCAATCGCTTCTCTTCGCTGTTCCTTTTCAAACAGTTTTCTTTTTTCCGCAACAACTGAACGGCGTTGGAGATTGTGCACTGAGCCCTCGCTTGATGATACCCCGACCAATTTACCTGCTACTGTTGTGGCACATCCCCTGCCGTCTGGTAAGAGTGTCTGGGGTGGACTGGCCTGACTGAGCAATGAAAGCCTACTTTGGAAATCTGGTTGTAACTTTTCTCCAGTTATGGGCCTACTTTTGATGATCTTCCCTTGCCTGGTTGACGGCACAGTTGCAGGAGCAGCTGTGACGTGATCGACGCTGTTACACCCAAGTTCAATCGGCGGCGGAACATCATTAGACTCGAACTTGGATAATAGCTGAGCAAACAATTTGTTAGATGGCATGGCGAGGGGCGGTTTCGGGGGGAAGTCAGTATTGGGGTCGCGATTGTTGTCTAAGGCATGAAATCTCCATCGGCGAGCAAGCCTTAGGTTGATACTGGGAAGATGGACAAACCAGTCGAAACGAAAACAACAGATGTAGAAAATAAACCAAATCACAATTCATTCAACTAGCTTGATAATGACAGCACCAAAACATGTCTCGTGTTGGGTCAGACTCGATGATGACCGCTGCTGGTTGATGTTGGATGCGAATGCTGTTGACAAGGAGCAGGTCAAGCCATTGCAATTGCCGTGACTTCCCAATCCAGTGGTTAGCGGACGCCTGTACTTCCTGCCTCCAACACCCGTGAGATACAATCCATATGAAGGTCCCATTACTGGGCACATACACTCATAGAGAAGGCGGCTCCCAGACTTGCGCTTTACAATAAATTGATGCATCAGCAGCGTAGTTCTGTCATGAGACGAGATGGCAATGGCACACGAAAGGTCCAAAAATAGAGAGTGTTATTTTGTTCATTATGGCCCCCGAGTCTCAGTAGACCGTTTTGCATGCTAGCCCTTGTTTTTAACTGGTATCGCTGAGGGTTTGATCGTCCATTCAGCTTACAGCCCATATATCATACATCCGTTCGTCTAGTATACAAAATCATTTCGATGTCGACTGATCGTTCTACATCGATCATAGGGATGATGTCACTCGCACCCGCGCATGCACTCTAATTCATCTCAAATCTACTGCCTGTTCGAGCATGTTGGGTCAGCAAACAGTATCCATTACATCCTTGTCGTAATTCTAGGTTCATGTGGTAACGTACGGTGGCAGGAGGATCTCGCCCCAAGAGCTTGAGAGGAATGCAACGGCAGCCTTTGAAACAGTTAGCCCATGACCTGATTGGTTTTATTTGTGTTCCGTGCGAGAAGCGCTACTCACTCCGAAAACAGCAATGCTTCGAACAACGGCGGCGTTATCCGACGACGTCAGAGCGTCATATGTTGAGGCAACGAAGCTCTTGGGGGCCCTGCGGGAGCCGCTCTTCTCATTCAGTCGGCGTTGAGGCATTGTGCGCTAGATTGCAGGCTTCTGGATTGTGTGCTGGTAGTCTGGTTGTGCGGAAAACTCGAAGAATGAGGCGAAGGTGGATTGATATAGAGTTCGTTCGAAGATGGCTTCAAAAAATTGCTGGTCGCACGTTTGCGGCATGCATGGGAGCCGGGGACGGTGGCTGAGTCACATGACCAGGCTCTATTACTGGGTCATTGTGCTGGACAACAAACAGTGCCAGTTCACCAACACTGGACAATCCCAGTGCGTTTGCTTCATGAACTGGTTGTCGTTGATGAGCATACATCAAAAGCGATCGGTTCTGTGGTCTAGTTGGTTATGACACCTCGTTAACACCGAGGAGGTCTCCGGTTCGAGCCCGGGCAGAACCTTTCTTTTTGGCTTTATGCGGTATTTTTTATTACCGTCTCTTGGCTGCAATGGACCTAGCTAGGAATCAAATCGGGCTAGGCGAATCAACGTCTTCCTTACAACCAACAGCTCGAAAGACCAGAGAATGGAGTTTTACGGCTTCATATATAGCTTTATAATGTCCAAGGCAACTTGAACTGATTCGTCAAGTCTTGCCAGGTATTATTGGCCCGTAGACGTACAGACGTTAGTTGAGTCGTAGTATTTTTATTTTGAGATGATGATGTTTCCAGGGTAAGGGATTGGCAGTTACAGAAGCTCAACAACAACTCACACAACTTTTACAAACTTTAAGTCGAATCTGTTCATCTCTTATTTACACACTATTAGCCTTGAGTCAGAGTAGGTATCTAATTCAAATGTGATGAGAGCTCTGGGCAGCGGGATCTCTCTCTATCTCTCTGAATAGTCAGTCTCTCTGTCGCTGGATTGGTAATCTGTTACAGAACATCACGACACCTAAATGCGCTGACTACCACCCCCCAGTTTTTTCTTCACCCATACTATTACGCCGTAATCCGAAAGCTCACCGTTTATACATCTCACTTGATGGAAAAGTCGGATATGAGGCTTGCGCCATATTTAAATCTTCATCGAAGTCTTCTATATAAATGAGTTGATCAACTCTGCAATCCTCAGAAATCATCGTTCTCTCTCTCTTTCTTACAATACACATACACACCCCGCATCAAACATCAAATTGTGTACCAAATCTCCAACTAGCCTGCAAGGCTTTCTTCATACACCTATACACTCTGTCATTGACAAAATAGTGTTTATTACAAAAGCTTTCACTTTAAAGGGACAGCCAATCTATTTTATTTCTCTCACAATGGCTGAAGACCTCTCGCAACAGCCTGGCGGCTTTATCGTGCCCCAGGGCGGCCTGCCGTCTCCAGCGCCGTCATCGTCATCATCATCAATATCCCGCGGCATCTCAAACTTGCCTCACCCGAGGTCAAAGTCACTGCAGCCCGGGACTCGCAAAGAGGACATGGTGAGACGATACGTTGAAGAGAAGCTGCTGCACATATCGCGTCGCTACGTCAAGAAATTTGGCAACCCAAACCCTGGAGACACAGTGGTGGGCTACAAAGGTTTCAGCGAGGTGTGTCGAGACCTTGACGGTCTCGTCAACGTCCTCTGGCTCTCGGGTACTCGTAAGTTTTTATTTTATTCCACGTCATAAGAGCATCCCAATGATGCTGACGGATCTTTTACTACTAGCCGCTCTACAAGTGCCTTTCCTTTTGAAGCTCGCAAGCGACTTCACGCAGTATGTCAGGTCATTTCCACCAGCTCCAAGATCCTCATTCGAGCTACTCCACAAACTGGATCACTGCTTTGCAAGTCTTCTCTTGGGCGAAGACTTTGAATCCAAAGAGATTTTGCCAGGCTTTGAGGGAGGCCTGCGAGCGGGCATGACCGTAACTGACATGGTCCGATGCCGGAGTTTGGTGGATCAGACTCGAGTCCTCATGGTTGAGGTACTGAGTGGAGGTGACGCAGAAGATGAAGAAGAAGAAGAGGAAGATGATGATGATGAGAATGAGGATGAGCACGATCATGGCGGGATAGATCAGAATGCAATGACGTGGGACATTGATGAGGAGAAGCTTCATCTGGATGCCGCCAGAATCTACGAAAACACCATCGTTCAGCTCGGTGTTAGGCTTGGAGACTCGCTAGAGCACAGACTAACATGTTAACACAAATGTGTTAAACACACACAAATACAGACTGCCTGCTTGCCTGCCTGTTGGCTGAATGGCGCCCACAGCGGTTGCATCCCCCTCCCAAAAAAGGCGCCAAAGCACACATTTTGCTGTTTTGTCAGGTTGTATGCAGGACAAAGCGGCCAGCGCCTCATCAGAGAGATGCGCCAAGTAATATAATAAATTATACCCTCTGCATGCTGACTGTGATGACCCCCTTTTGAAAGTGATGCGTGTAATCGCTGTAGAGCTGGTGATGTGAGAGTTATGTGGTGGTGTTGAGTAGGCGTCTTGTATCGCTTCTGATGCGAATGCGAGAAGCAGGTCAAAGCGTTAAGAGAACACCAGCTGTTAATGTCATATCAATAACCGCTGTTTAAAATTACGGAGAGACAGCGCATATCGCATCGCATCGCATCGCTGCGTCGTCGTCGTCGTCGTCGGCTCACAAACCTGCAATCTTTCTTATTGCTGTAGTTTCCCCCTCTGCTCACTATATTTAAACCATTGGGCTGGGTGTGCTGCCCACTAGCCGCTAGCACAGCGCCTCGGTTGGAGAAGAGACAGAGAAGACAGAGACAGTGAAAGTGAAATGAGAAGATGCCTGTTTCTAGGCGGTTCTCGCCCCCCATTGGCTGGCGCATTCGTTTCGGCGACTCCCATCTGTAACACCACAACCCAACCCCTGACCAAGGTAGATTTGCTCCGGATTGGTTTTTCTTCCAAAAACATTAACGGGGCCAAGGAACCGCGAGAAGCCCAATCTCTCCAACTAACCAATAGAACCTCGCATTTGGCACCTTTTTTTTTTCCGCAAAGATGCGGTCTTGGCTTCCTCCTCTGCCAAGTAGCGCCACGTTCCCCTTGCGACGAGTTTTGCATGCGGCGTCAACAGAATGAGTTAATTGGAGGTTTATAGGTATTTTGTAAAAAAAAAAGCATGTATTATACGGGAAACCTCCCCAAATTATCTAACCTAGCCTACCTATCCTATTAATACATGGCAGTTTTAGTTGCGCATACACTTGGTACCTGCATCTTAACACACCAATGTTATACCTCAAGTATCCCGTATTTACCCACCTCAAGCAATACAAGAGAAAGAGAGAGAAACAGCGGTAGGTGAGGTAGGGCAATAATCTACACTTGAATCGTACACGGACCTCCGCTTCACATCCAATGCAACACGGCGGAAACAAAAACCCAAAATCCTTCCATCCAGCCCCGGTGATCATCAAAGTCGGATGGACGGGGGGGGGATCTAAAAGTCGTTCTTCCTTTTCTTCTCCTAAAAATCAGTTGAACCTCTGGCCCCCCCTGGGTGCGGTGTTGTGTTGAACGTTGAGACGAGCCTACAACCTGTAACTCCCAAAAAGCCCCAAAGTCCGCTATTATATCACGATTTCACAACGGCATGAACCGCATAAATCAGTCTTCCCTCATCATCTCCCTTTCTTGCTCTCTCTCTTCATACTCCCGCAACAAGATCCACTCCATGGGTAGCCCTCCGCTGCGCCTCGGCACTGGAACCGCACCACCCTCCGTCCCCCTTGGCCGTTTCAACTTCAACTGAAGCTGGACCATCCAATCCCCTGCCCCCCAGAGGCTGATCGCAAAGCGGGACACAAAAATGAAGGTTGTGTGTTCAAGCATTACTATTTGCTCATCATCATCCCCCCGATACGCTTCCCTGTAATAGGCAAAAAAAGAGAACAGGGCCTGAACCATTTCTTGGCATTTTTTGGTAAAGGTAGAGAGAGGCCCTGGTGCATTCGGGGGATTGCGTGTTAGGCTGAGACTAGGAGAGGGGGGGGGGGGGGGGGGGGGTTTCCCGGTTCACCATGGCCTTACCTTACCTTACTTAAGTGATAGCCGTCGCCGTTCTCTTGAACAGACCCTCACCCCGTTCACCACCTTGTCACTTTCACTTCTTTTGGTATTGCTTTCTTTCGCGGCCAGTGGCCTCTTTTGTTCTTCTTTTTGGACTTTGATCCATTCTTTTCATTCTTTGACGTCCTGGTCCGTCCGTTCATTACTCTTTTTTGCTTTCATTCTTTTTCAGCCAAGTCAGATATTTACAACACATTTACTCCCTTCCCCTTCTTCGACACGATCTCTGGTAGACGTTCACACACAAGCGGGAACTTCATTTCTATAGCAAGGCATTATTTTGTTCAATCTTGAAAAAATCCAAATCAAAAAAGAATCTCAATATACACCAATCCTTCCAAATCCATTTTCCATCTCAAGATGCGTTTCACTTCGACTCTTCTCGCTCCCCTGGTGGCGGCAGCATCTTTGGCCACGGCCACGCAGTGCCCCAACGTACCTGGCATGAAAGCAGTATGGCAAGACGAATTTGCCGGCTGTGCAGGATGCCCACCAAACCAAGACGCCTGGAAAGTCGCTCTCAACATCAACACTAACAACGAGCTGCAGACCTACACCCAGTCCAACCTCAACCTACAGCTCTCCGGCGGCGACACCTTACAACTCGTCCCCTGGAAAGGCCCCCAAGGCGAATGGACCTCCGGCCGCATCGAGAGCAAAGGGTCGTGGAACCCACAGCCCGGTAAAGCGATGCAAGTTCAAGCTGCGCTTCGCATGGGCACCAATGCCAACAAGAAGGGCATGTGGCCAGCCTTCTGGATGCTCGGAGACTCCATGAGACAGGGAACCCCGTGGCCCCGCTGCGGAGAGATTGATATCATGGAGCAGGTCAATGGAGACCTGACGGGATATGGAACTGTTCACTGTCAGGAGACGCCCGGAGGCGCGTGCAACGAGCCGACTGGTCGCGGCAACAAGGTCTCCATGCCACAAGATAACGAGTTCCATACCTGGGCCGTCCGCATTGACCGAACCTCAAACGACTGGAAGACGGAGAGCATTCAATGGACTCTGGACGGCAAAGGTTTCCACTCCCTTACTGGCGCTGAAATAGGCGACCAGGGAGTCTGGGCAACTCTTGCCCACTCCCCCATGTACGTTCTCCTCAACGTTGCCGTTGGTGGAAACTGGCCTGTAAGTCTCCTTTTCCCCTTGTATCTTTTTTCTCTCTTCCCGCCTTTTACTGATCAACCGTGTCCTTGTAGGGAAACCCCGACACAGCCACCGAAGACGGATATGGTAGCATGATGGAAGTCCAATATGTTGCCGTTTATGAGACAGCGTAAACAAAATACAAAGCCTGCTTTTATCTTTTCATCTTTACCAATTTTTTTTTTCATGGCTTTATTCCATCACTGAGTGTGTTCGTTCATGTATGTATACGTCGTAGGAGACCGTACTGTGTTTCGCAAGTGAATAGAAACCGAGACCAGCCTATTCCTGTCGCTTATGAAACCCAGTGTCTGTAATAGTGGCTGCCGTGTTTGTGTCTCATATTCTTTCCATTGCTTCTAGAATGTATCCCATATCAATTGAACTCCCCACCAGCCACATCCATGACTCTCCTGCCATCACTGCTTAACATACCTTGCAAGTGTACTACAGTTTACGAATCCAACCCAGTATCTAGCATGCCTACAAAGCGGAGATTCAGCGTTGAAAAAGATCGTTTTGGTGAAACGTAAAAATTAGATAAAACCATCGATGGAGACATTCACTCTGGTCATGGCACAAGAACTTGACACCATTTGTCCGTAATGAGGCTCAACATAAATCATTCATGACAAAAACCAATTAGTCTGCCTCGAAAGGCAACTCAGAGAAAGAATAACTGACCAATGCAAATCATATACGCCTTCAAACAACAAAAATTCGTGTGGTATATGAATTTTTTCGAAAACAGTGTCGAGGGATAGGCCAACAAGCATTTTACAGGATAGGGGTTCCCTCCGCCGACCCACATCTTCAACCAAAGGAAACATATAATAGAAACATAAAATCACACAAAGACAACAACTCTTTTCCCCATCTGTAACCATCGGAGGAGTAAACACCCTGGGAGACCTGATCGCCGCATGACCATGATATAGATCCACTGAAACGCCGTGTCGAATGATGCCTGATTAAGTTTGACCCAGGATAGTAGAAAGCCGACCCAACATGTCCAAATTCGCGATCACTCCGCTCCAATCTCACCTCCCTCCATCCCTGGGAATGTGCCGTTGAAATCAAACGGCTCAGCACTTCCATCGCCATCGTGGAGGAATGAGTCAAAGTCAAAGTCGTTTAGGACATCACCAGACTGGAGCGGGTTGGCAAGTTCCATGCTACCAAAGTCCTGGTAAAACAGTCAGTCAACAGAACCTTGGTCAATGCGAGAGAAAGAGCACATACCATGTTGCCAAAATTATCCATACCCATGGATACATTTTGGTTGGGATCGCCATGACCCGTTTGCTGGACAGGGCCTGACGGAGGTGCAGGTCCGGCTGAAGGAGCCTGTGCGGGTACTGCTGCAGCAACCGTCGGCGCACTGCCTGCTTGGCCACCTGCGGCGCCTCCAGCTTGCCCGTTCTTGTTGAAACCGCCGGGGTTGACAGGGGTGATGGGAGTGGCCGGAGTCTGTGGTTCTGCGTCCCCATTGTTGTCGCCGGCAGGGGTGGCGCCAGAGTTGTTGAGGTTTGTATTCGATTTCTTCTGTGAAGCGGCGCGCTGTAAGAACAAGTCAGTCTGGCTAATAGGGGCAAGCAAGGACGTGCACTCACCTTATCCTTTGCACTCTTAGTGTCCTTCTTCTTCGGCCCCGCCTTGTTTGTTTGATTCGGTGTAGGTGGAGCAACAGCGGTCTGTTGTGGGGATGCGGTAGGTTGATTTCCGTTGCCTCCGGCTGGTGCCGACGGTGGTGGCATGGATCGCTGTTGAGGAGTTCCTTGAACTTGTTGGCCCGGTTGCATTCCTTGAGGAATCATCTGTCCGTTCGGCCCTTGCTGCCACTGCTGAGGATTACCCTGACCTGGCTGCTGTGGTTGTGGCTGACCCTGTTGTTGCTGTTGTGGCTGGCCTTGCTGTTGTTGCTGCTGTTGCTGCTGCTGGTGGCGAGCCATCATCTGGGCATTCATGGCACCATTAAAGGGCTGACCAGGATGTGAGCTTGGCGGTCGCATGCCATTCATTTGTGCTTGTGCAGCTGCCATATTGCCTTCCATTCCCTTAAAGAAGTGCGGTGCCATGTTGGGATCAACGTGGTTGCCCATAAAGTTCATGGCAGGGTTGGGAGAACCTCGTGACTGTCCACCTTCTGGAACAGGCGATGGGATACCAGAGTTATTCATTTGTGGAGTACCTCGCTTCATTTGCTCTGCAGGGTTTGGAGAAGTTCCGGTTCTCATGGCTTGAGGTGATGTATCAGGGAAGGGCTGCCCGTTGGGGCCCGTTGGGGCACCTTGGCCATCTCTTGGGATTCCACCCATGCTGTCCTGTTCCTGACGAGCCATCATGAGTCTCTTCTTATTTTGCTGCTCGAGAAGCATGAGCTGCATTTGGTAGTCTTGCAGAGCATGGTTGCTGCCAGCTCCGGCTTGCGCACCAGCAGGCCCTTGTCGCATGCCGCCAGGCGCCATCTCACCAGGATTATAGAACGCATTGAGTGCGTTCCCGTCCGGTCCTTGGGCCATCATCGGTGACCCTTGGTTTTGAGGACCACCTGCGTTCGGCATCTGCTTATTGCCCATCTGGTTACCATGGTGCTGCTGCAGATTTTGGGAGTATGTAGCAATCGACTTTTGTTGTGCGGCAGGAGGTGCATTTGCGAAATTTTGCAGCTGTTGAGGATTTAGGGAGTTAGGGTTGATGCCATTAGCAGTAAGCATTTGATGTGCTGCAGCCATTTGCTGACCAGCCATTACTTGACCGGGACGGCCGTTTGCCATCATTGCACCGGGTTGGTTAGGGTTGAAAGGGGCGCCATCGATACGCTGTCGCTTTGATGGTGATGGTGCATTCTCTCCAGAAGCAGGTGATGATGGCCGATCTTGATTGGCATTCATGTTGGAGGGATCTCGTTGCATCTGATTCTGTTTGGCTTGTTGAAGCATTTGCATTTGAGGGCTGGTTGCAACACATAGGTTAGTGCCAAGATACATGTGAAGCGGTATTTTACATTGTCAACTTACTTCTGGTTGTTGGCCATAGCGGCACGGGCGAGGTTATTTTGTTTCATGCCCATAGCCATGTTACCATTCATGTTTCTCATCATTTGGTACTGCTGCTGTGGAGTCATTTCAGGACGCATCTGCCGTAGAAGTTCCTGTTGTTGATTCTGCTTGAGTCGCGATTGTTGCTGTTGAAAAAAAAACGCAAGTTAGCATCAGATCCTAGGAATAATAGTGTATAGTGTAAACCTGTCTGGAATTGAAAGTTGAAGGACAAGGGACTCAAGACGTACCTGGGTATGTTGAACATATTGCTGAACAGCAGCGCTTCCGCTCTTGGAACGTGAAGCATTGTGCATATCCCAAAAGACACAGAACCATTCGTAGAGAAAGGATGTATCGGAACCGGCTGTAGGCAGCTTTGGAGGGGGGAGGTCCTCTGGCAGTTTTGAATCAAGATCATCCTTAGAGTCTGTGTCCATGGGATCATCTCCAAGCCCATTGATAATGTTGCCGTTTTCGTCGCGACGACGGCCAGCCGCGTCCTTGGCAACATTGACCTGCTGATCGCTGGAAAGAAGCGAGCGAGCACAGTCATACATGCCATATCGGAGGAAGTATTCATAAATGTACGTGTTGAGGACACTGCGCTGGTTGTCATTGACTGGCCCTTGCCTCGCGGCTGCTGCCGCAGCAACTACTCCGGGGTTCATCGCGCCATTGTTCATCATAGGCATAGGTGCGCCACCAACAGGCCCACCCATGGGGTTCATGTTCGCCATGCTAATGTTAGGATTCATGGCCATTGCGATGGCCAGCTAATGGCGATGCTGGACGAGTGGTGGAGAGGAGTCGCCGGTCAGCCTCTGTGATATGCCACCACGCGGGAGCGCTGCAGGGCTGGCCGACGCTGGGCGCGACGAAGCGGTCGGTCAGTCGAGGTCTGGAACGGACGAATGCAGCGACAAAGGACGACGCGAAATCGTTGTTGTCGCGGGCGAAACGAGGAGCGAGGAGCGATCGGTCGAACGGTGGGGAAGTGCGCCCCGACCTAGGAAAAGACGAAGGGCGATGGCGACGTGAGTCGGCGGCGGCGGCACTGGGACGACCGGAAGTAGAGCAAGTATGATGTCGTACGCGTGTGGCTGAATCGCCAAATTCCGAAACAGCGTGGAGTGATGCGGATGCAAAAGAGAAGAGATTGGGATGGATGTGGGATGAATAGACAAGAAAGAGAGTTGGGTGTTTCGTCGGGGGCTGGGATCCGGGATGTAGCGCACACACAACGGGTTTGAGTTGCCTCAGAGCTTGCAGTGACGCGGAAAACCTAACCTTGACGGGTGCCAAAAACTAGCACGCTATCAACACATAGGCTGCACAGGAGCTAGTTATGAATATGTGCCGTGTGGGCGACGGGGGGAGTTGTTGGCGTTGTTGTCGTCCGGGCTCAGAAGGTCACCACTCGCGCTCGCCGTGGAGACAATTGTCGCGATGGACATTAGATTAGGCTGTGGAGGTAGTGAAATCTGTCAGGCAAACCGTGGGACTTGGATGGTGTGCGTATCCGTTGTTCGTACAGTACGGCAGAGTAAACGGACCGTGGCCCCAGCATGTGCGGAGTGTGAAGCCTGGCACTGTATAGCTATGCTAAGCAGTGCAGTGACCTTTGTTCCGAACGCCCCATGCGGCCAAGATGTCGCACTGTAGAAAATTGGTGTCGCGCAGATAGGACAGTGCGAGGTGGAGGCAGTAAGAAACAAAGTGGCCAGGGAAAAAGCTGTCTCGCCCAACACTGGACAATCTGTCTGGCTGGGGGGGATGCAGTCAATCCCCGTGCGAGGACCGACAGCCTGGCGCTGGCGTAAGACTCAGACCAGACGCGTAGTTCTGAGTCCGCACCGGGTCTTTTGTGCCTGAGGCCGCCACACTAGTTCGCGACCCCCGTTTGCTCCAAACGTCCCCTGGATGGGAGATGATGGTCATATTTCCTATGAGACTTCGTATAGGCATTGTTACCATCGCCCGTAAGTGCAGTGCGGTGGATGTAATTGGAATAGACAAGGTGCCTAACAATCTGCTATTCTGATCTGGATTAAGTATGTCATCACTCGATCGTAGTGCTGTGGAATCCTACGCACTTTATGATGCATGCATGATGATGGGGTATTCGCGTTTGTCCAAGTGGAATAGATTCGCTTCCAGTGTTCTATACAGTTAATCACCTGGAATGGGTAGTTGAGGCATAGTAATATGTGATGCCTCGGCAAGTTGGTACCATAACTATAAGATGCTGCTGCTATAGCCAGGTCATCCGACCCAACATCTGCTGAAGTTCAAGAGTCTTCTTCACTTTTCTTAGTGGTACAATCCTGGCTATCTATTGCTCTATATTTTGACTAGACTTTCAAAATAAAAGACATATAATTGGTGCTGCCGTTGTCTGTCGCGGTAAAATATCGAATTGTCTGCGTACGACGGGGCATGGCAGTTTTGCTTGCTGGGGACTGTTGGTGGGCTGATTTTCATCGTTTACCTCGCACCTCGTCCACCACAAACAGGGATGTATCATGTGTGTGTATAACCAGTTGGAGGGCGACACTCATGGAACGCGCCGGAAACCGCAGGACCCCGAATCAAACTCATTGTTGGTGTATGTACCATGGTATTATTCGCATGTGCTTGATTTGCCATGTACGGGATCAGACTGGCCTCCAATTTCACCCACTCGCGATAGATTGAGACATTCAAGGCAACAAGTCATTGTTGGCTTATTAGAATGACGCATGCTCGTTCAAGGCAGTTCTAAGCATATATAAAATCTAGCAGCCTGGAGTGATAAATGTCTCTTGAATTCTCATTATTAGATCAATCTCTCAGCCATTTCTCATAGTCTTTACAAAGCAATCCTTGAAACATCTCTCCAAGCTTAATGCGAAACCACCTACAGCAACCATCATGTTACTCAGGTCAATCACAAGTTTGCCACCAGGAATGATCACAATAACTGATGAACCCAGGGGGCGAAATCCAAAGATTTGCACAACTCTACTCCATTTGATTTCATAATACATTCATGTTTCCCGCGTTATTGTAGGGGGTATTAAGGATCTCCGTCTTCCATTCTTAACCTTGAGCCAGTTTGCGGGTCCTGAGAGCATGAAAACTGTCAAGCAATTCTAGTCAGGAATCTGCAAGTGTTTATCGATGTCAGTGATGGGTTGTTGCAGGATTTCAGTCGTCTTCTGGCGGTAACTCGTCGTCAATGTAGCGTATTAGAGTAACTCTCATCTCTGTCGTATCATTGCCCCGCAAGACATCGCTGATGAAATGAGCTTGCACTTGCATCTGTACCATTTCTAGAGCACCCCTGAGAACGCCGCACAAGATGTTTGAGTACCAAAGTTCATCCTGCGCCCTCCCGTCATCAGGCAACTCCACGAAGTCGGCGAATGGATTTTCGTCGAATACCAATGAAAACTGGTTGTTGTCACTCGTCCAATTTGTTACTTGTGGCGTGATGTTGAGGAATATTTTGAACCCAACCTGAGTTGCCATCAGCAAAAATCCCTTTGTTTTAAGTGTTGAAGCTGAGCTCTTACTCGTGCTATCATGTCGGCCGTCTCGCGAAAGTTGGAACATCTCTTCATTGTATTTGACTTGGCCAAATAATCCTCGATAAGTCGTAGTCCAATATTGTACCCCATCTTGTCGAGTTGCTTGTTAACCTCCACATAGTCATCCTCGAAGTCCTTGCATAGTTGTGCAACCACCGTGCCGTAGGTCAGCGTCACAAGTTCAGCATTGACTTTATCAATTCGAGTTCTGTTGGTTGCATCAGATCGCAGCTCGGTCCGTCAATGGTGAGTTCCTTACTTCCATATTCTAGGGGGCCTGTTAGCATCGTTACGAGAAAGAAAGCAAGCTCTTTTAAGTCAGAGGATGGAACATACTCCTCGCCGATGCGGGACGCCTTGCTGGCGGCCATGGTTCAGCGGTTGCGGCTGCGGTTGAAAGCGATTTCGTAGGAAAGCCGCGATGTAAGATGGTCGCTATAGAAATCACAACTGATTTTTCGGGTTTAAACTCCTTACAACGCCAGCAAAAACGAGCTGATTATCTGGCGGCTTGACGTTGCTTGGATGCGATGTTGCGTGCAGTGGTAAGTCGGCGGACGGGGTGCGCTGTCGCCGACCCAGGAAGAATCGCGGCCCGAAACCGACTGGTAGGCCTGTCTGAGTACACCACGTCAAGGAGCCTCAGAGTGCTAGGGACGCCAAAGACTAAGACAAAACTCCAGCCTCGAAATCGCGTCCACTACAATCGCACAACCACGCCATTGCGCATTGCTATTCTCATTCTTAAGAAAACGTCACGATTCTCCTATAATTCACCATGTCTTCAGAAAAGCGCCCTGCTGAGGACGACCCAGGGTCAACCTTAACCCTCGTGAAAAGGCAGAACAAGAGCAACTCAGAAGGCGCGCTTGCTCGACTCAATGCCTCTAGCAATTCACTGGTTCAAACTGTAAGCATGTGTATTCTGGTCTGGATTAGCATAACTGACATCGAATAAAGGCGCCACGAACGAGTGGGCTGCAGGCTCCTGTAATGGAGCTTACAGGGCACTCTGGCGAGATTTTTGCAGCCAAATTTGACCCTACGGGCGACCTAATAGCTTCTGGCTCGATGGACAGAAGTATATGTAAGAGAACTCAATTCTCTACCCCTATCCCGCTTATTCTTTGCTGACATGCAGTAGTACTCTGGCGTACCTATGGCGATTGTGAAAATTACGGCGTATTAAATGGACATCGAGGCGCAGTTCTTGATCTACAATGGTCGCGAGATTCCGAAATTTTGTACTCAGCATCTGCGGATATGCACCTCGCCAGTTGGGATCTTACCTCTGGAACACGTATTCGACGCTATGTTGGACACGAAGAGATAATCAACACCATGGATGTTAGCCGAAGGGGTGAAGAGCTGCTCATCAGTGGAAGTGACGATTCGACAATTGGCATTTGGGACCCACGGACCAAGAACGCCGTGGACTATATTCAGACCGAATTCCCCATTACAGCTGTCGCGATATCCCAAGCTGGTCATGAAATATACTCGGGCGGAATCGACAACGATATCAAGGTGTGGGATCTGAGGAAGAAGGCTGTGGTTTACTCCATGCTGGGGCATTCGGACACTATAACATCATTGAGAGTATCACCAGACTCGCAGTCACTTCTTTCATACGCTATGGATTCCACTGCCAAGATTTGGGACATTCGACCCTTCGCCCCGACCGAGAGACATATTCGAACTTTTGATGGCGCAACCACAGGTATTGAGCAAAATCTACTTGGAGCAAGCTGGGATTCCGATGGCAAGAAAATTGCGGCCGCATCTGGCGATGGCACGGTAGTCATTTGGTCGGCTGAGACTGGCAAGCTGATGTACAAATTGCCGGGGCACAAGGGGACCGTCAACTGCGCCGAGTTCGCGCCAGGAAAGGAACCAATTTGTAAGTCTTGAGACATCGATGTGGCAAGGATGCGCCAAGTCAGCTAACAGGTCTAGTACTTTCCGCATCGTCCGACCGTTCAATGCTTCTCGGCGAGTTGAAGTGAACAGGAGGATACTTTATCATTCAGGATAACGGTATTGCGAGTGGTGTTGCCTAAAGCATTGGGATCAGGTACATGGATAGCGAACACAATCAACTTAAAGGTAATGACAATATCCGCTCTTACTACGTGCCAAGATCGCACTCGACTCAACGATAAGGCTTGGTAAGCCCTATTTGTGGAGAATGATGAATATGAAATGCGAGAGACGGATTAAGGCTGTCCTCTTTACAGAATGACGCGCTTTATGTACGTTCAGCTGAGTTGGAGCTCTACATGAGTGGTCATCAGTGTCTAGCCAAGCATCCCAAGAGCTCCTTGCACAGGCCAGGCCATTGGTATGGATCGTCGAGTTGCAAGTTTCACCTGTGCACAAACATGGGCTATCATCGACAATATAGGTAGCCGAGAGATACCCAGAACAACTACTAGTTTACTTGATGATGATCAACAGTGGTGCCTTTGTCATCCTGGTTTTCATCGTGCGCGAGTATAAATTAGATGATTATTCACATCCTGATTCTCCTATCCTGCAACTAAAAATACGGCGCGCACACTATTAACGTGCGGGAAGCGCACATAATACAAATAGGTCGATCGCTAATAACCAATCCAAACACTTTGGGAACCAGAGTCATGCAAATTGTTTACTACACGGAGTGGCGTAGGTGTGTCATTGGGTGATGAGACAGGGATGCTGAAACACCGGAATGCAGAGACCGAATTCTCAGCCCCTCGTTTCCACGAAACGGCGAGCTTCTCCAACACGACTGCTGTTACAAAGAAGCATCACAACAACCCTTGCATTTTGAGGGGGCGACCCCCCCGACAGCCCACAGCGCCGATTTGGGCTGAAGGCCCAAGCAATCCAATGCCTTGATCCGCAAGGCGCGTCACACCAGTGATGTCTCCTGTGCCATGATGGCCATGCACGCGCGGACTCTTCCATTCGGCTCCCGCCAGTGACCGTCCTTCTGTTTGACGAACTGGGGGGAAAAGGAGGCATTCGAGGCAGTATTAACTACTCACTCATTTGAGGCTCCTCCGTGTGAAGCCGCGTGTATGTTGGGTGTGTCCATCTCCTGCAGGCCCGCTTCGGTGTTGTATTGCCTTTGCATGAAACCAACTGCCATAGACTCTGCGCTCGTTGCATGCTGGTGACCTCTCTCGTATCTGTCTGTAACCTTGACGCCCTCAGCTTGTCCCTGACGACGTTTTCCTTTCCTTCTCGTTTCTTTCTTTTCCTCTGCCTCTGCTCTTTTTTTTTCTTCCTTTGCGTGTGCCATTATTCCGTACCTCAATCCCCTCATTGTAGCCTCGCGGGCGATGCTGCAACCAAGAGGTCTAATCTAGTGATACTTCCATTTCTTCTTAATTTTTTGCCTGTCTTGTACGGATGTTGTCATAGGCCATCATCGGTTCAACGCCATTTTTTTCAACAAGCGGGGAGCATTCTTTATTGGGCGTCCTACATTTTACTGCTTTATTTCGATACCCTGGATCTGCACCACTTCATCTTCACACAATAGGCTTTCGCACGTTGAATCAGTGCAGCAGAGCGGAAGGGCATGCTTGTGAATCCCTACAATTGATGGTAGCGCCTGGAAGTGTTTGCAATGGACAGACTTCGAGCCGATCTCATCAGAAGGGCCAGGCTTGAGAGACAAGCAACCCTTGCCCAGGATGCAGCAGGAATTCATCCAACATCACAATGGCCTCAGATGGCACAAGTCAGCGGCGATAATTCACCCAGCAATCTAGCCAGTACTCCTCCGAGGCGACCCATCCTTTCGCGACTTGTATTCGGACGCAGGCGCGAGGCCAATGTCCAACGAGGCACCGAGGAATCCAACCCAGAAAGCCCAAAGTCGCCAGAGTTCAATCCATCACGGCAGACATACGCAGCATCCAGTATATATTCTGCGTCTGATCGTCGACCATCGCATCCACCACAGTCCCATGTTCCTAGCATAGTCTATCCTCCAGCAGCTGTCGTCTTAGTTGGGAATGATGCTACAGGGAACTCTCATGCCAGTGGAGTTCCCCAACATGTAGTGCTGGCCACCTCAGGTACATCGGCATCTCAATCAGAAGTGCAAGATGGCCATCGAAGTGGACGCAGTAGCACGCAAGGCAGTGGAAGGGGGCGTAATCAGCAACCAAAGCGTTTCTTGTTTTGTTTTCCCTGGGTCAAATCGCACCGCCTCCGCACGCATATCCTCCGATGCTTTGTCTCGGGCATGTTTCTTGGTTTGCTCCTGTCAGTGTGTAAGTAGTATATGCTATTAATCTGAGCAAAAGGGCTGGTCATGCTAACAACGAGCTAGACCTCGGACTCTCTGTCACGAAGCATATTGCTCGGAGTGAGATGAACATTATGATGATTCTCATTATTTTATTCGCGACAATTCTATTCTGCTATAATATTATGCGGCTATGCATTGTCACAGTTCGAGGAGACCGCGAAAGAGCAGGTAGGCAATACCCTGCACGATATGGACACGCAGGCTATGTCATTCCGCGGAAGCCAATCCGCGTAGTGCTAGTTCAGGATGAAGAGGCTGTAGGAGTAGAAAGTGAGACGACTACTTTAAAACCTCCTACATATGGCCTCTGGCGAGAAAGCGTAGTAAGTAGAAACCATGTCAACAACAGAGATGCACTACCAAGCGAGAACTAACGTGGTGAGCACAGCGAGTGGATCCCAACCGATTCTTCTGGCAGCGAAACGAAGCCGCCGATCCAATGCCACAGCGGTCGAGCTTGGGGCCGCGTCCCCCTTCCTATGCCTCTGACGATGGGGTCTCATATGTGGTTGAGGCCGCGCCTCGGTCGACGATTCAGCCAGCAGCGGATGTGTCTAGGGATCCACCATTACCGCCGCATCCTTCTGAGGTTGGAAGAGCGGTGACATTCTTCTAGAAAATCGATCAAAAGAGTTGATGAATCTGTGAAAATACTTTAATTGCGACTTCTCTAAACCAGCCGCGCCAAGAATGCGGGTTGCTGGATAGACTTTCCTGTGAATCAGAGTAATGAGGTACTTGTGTGTAAACTGGTAGCAATCCGATGTGTTAGTATGAATAACCAGAACCCGTCACATCTAGAGCTTTGTCCATGCCCGGTGTAATCAGTGGGCAGGTAATGCCTGTTCAGATGGTATAATTATAATTATCCCATCGGTATCGGTGCAATTGTGTACCCCTCCCCCTCTTGAAGCAGATCAATTGCTTTGATATAGAGTGGCAGCAATGATATTATATGCCAATTCAGATATCTTGGTGCCGTCAATGCTTCGTGCGTATTACCCAGTAACGTCATGTGATTCCTTAGGTATGTAGAAACGTAATTGTACCAAGTTGCCCCAAACCATACCAGTCCTGCGCATCATCGCTGTCGGCTCATCCCCAGCTTTCAACTATGACGTCTAACCTCTTCCATGACTTTGTTATCGCGACAAGAGCTTTGACAAGCAAAACACCCTCCACAAACAATAGATGTCCTTGCTTCAGACATGCTCTATTTGGACACAGTATAATAATAAGCCAAAACTTCACATTGGCGCGAAATTACAGCCCGACTAGGAAAATAATTCAAGTCGCCAAAATTCCTTGTCCAACGTGTGACCACAGCGCCCCCCATTGCGCACGGGGCGGCCGGTCCAGATTGGCGCGGGATGTACAAGACAAGCCATCAGGGCTAGTCCAGAACAAGAAGGCCCGGTACCTGCTGTCTACTCAGTAGAAAGCACAAATCGTGGCTCTGAGTCTGGTATCTGAGAGGTTCTGCGTGGGGAGCAGAGGACAAAGCAAGGCCAGTGGCGAGGTACCCCTCATCTCCTAGTGCGTGTTTAGTTCCTCCCCCCGTAGGCTCCGAGCACATGATGGAAGGGCCCCGAATCGGCGCTGCTGGCGGCAGCAGCAAGCCTCGACTCGGCGAGCGGGCAGGCAGCCCTTGGTACTGCAATGTGGGCTGTCAAGTCGCGTGGCCCGGCCGTCTTCCCCAGGGATTACAGGTAGGTACCTGTAAAGAGCCGCTGCAGCTGCAGATGCTGCTGCTGCTACAGTGGCTTGAGTGGGTGTCAAACAGCCCGGCTGCAAGGGCTCCATGCCAGCCTGCCCGCCAAAGCCAGTAATTACTAGGTAAATAACACAGGTTGCTAATTGCTAGTAATGACTGCGACGCACTGCGGCGTTGCCAGCACCAGCGCGCCAGCGCCAGCATGGTATCGTCCGCTTATCCCTCCGCCGCCCTTCACCCGCCCTCGTCGCTCCACTCTCTCTCCTCCTTCTTCCCTCGAACATAATCTTCACGAGAAAGAAAATTTTTCCCCTTGAAGACCGGATTGTTGGTGGTCGTCGCTGTCGTTGTTGAAGTTGCTGGAAGTTGAAAGACGCAGATTTTATCGTTCAAACTTTGAGTCTGGATATCGACTGTTTCGCACAAAAAGGAAAATTAAAGGTGTGTATTTGCTGCCCGCCTCACAACCATCCCCTCCCCCCATTTGCCCTCTCTTCGATTGCCCTGTGTTCCATGCGCTCGGCTGGATTCGACCTGTCGGCCTTTGCACCGTTTCGTGCTGGATCTTGCGACTCTCTTCACGGCTTTGCGCCTGCCTCGGCCAGTTTCTAAGTTTCCTCGTTGGCTGCACCCACGCTCCCCTCGTTATCGCGATAGGCCCTCACTGCGCCCGCTCTCCAATCGAGGACATGAATTCGACTTGCGCCGCTGCATGCGACCCGTCCCCCGCTGTGCGACACCACTCGATTGTTCAGATCACGACGGCTAGCCAGCCTTGCCATATCTTGCCCCGTGTTACCGGCCAAACCGGACGATGAGGTTCGGCCTGGGGGGAACACAAAAAAGGCGCAACTGTGTGCCGTATAATTGGCGCAATGATCACCATGATCTCGCCTCGGCTCTTACCATGCGGTGGCATCCCAGATATCACAACACTTGCGGGCTGGAATAGGATCTAAATTCCCTTGTTTCTATCCAGCACATTACCGCGGTAAATGGCGCGTGTTTGTACTCGCTAGTTCTGGTCACTCAAACCCCGTGCTCGCCCATGGAGATGAAAACGTGGAGACTACTACTATTGCGTTGGCTATGATCTGATCTCCCGTTGCGAGTGTGAGACCACTGCAAGCTGGCTTCGCGTGCGCAAACCATGGATGCAGACACTACCTGTTGGTGGTGTGATGACTGAGTCGTTTTCTTCTGAGATTGGACGACAACCCGCCACCCTCTTGACATGGCGCCCCATAATGGAAGTGGCGGCTCCAAACAAAACCTCCAAGACAGACCTAAGCATGACCAATTCCGAACTCCGAACGTTGAATACTCATCCTGGACCACTACCACTTTTTGAATTGCCCCAAATATCCTTGCTGACCATGTTACTCCTCGCAGATATATTTATCAATCCGTCATCATGTCTTCTCTCTCCCGTCGTGCTTGCTACAAGTGTGGCAATGTTGGCCATTACGCCGAGGTTTGCTCCTCCGCCGAGCGCCTCTGTTATAACTGTCAGTATAGTAATCGTTTCTTGATAAATTGACAGTTGATGCTGACTCTATATCTAGGCAAGCAACCTGGTATGATATACACGGCCACTTATTTGACGCGCGATGTCTGTTAGCTAACTATTTCATACAATAGGCCACGAATCTAATGGATGCCCCCTTCCTCGCACCACTGAGGCTAAGCAGTGCTACCACTGCCAGGGCTTGGGTCACGTCCAGGCCGACTGCCCAACTCTGCGTCTGAGCGGAACCGCCACAAGCGGACGCTGCTACAACTGTGGCCAGCCGGGCCATCTGGCTGTGGGTTCTAAGCTATGTCTCTGAGAAATTACAAGGCTATGTGTTCTAACAATTTTGCGCAGCGTGCTTGCCCCAATCCTGTTGGCCCTTCCATGGGTCGTGGTGCTCCTATGGGCCGGGGTGGATTTGTCGGTGGTTTCGGCGGACGCGGCGGCTATGCTGGCGGTCCCCGTCCTGCTACCTGCTACAAGTGCGGTGGTCCTAACCACTTTGCCCGGGATTGTCAGGCTCAAGCCATGAAATGCTACGCCTGCGGCAAGCTCGGCCACATCTCGAGGGACTGCGCCGCTCCCAACGGTGGCCCTCTGAACACCGCTGGCAAGACTTGCTACCAGTGCGGCGAGGCCGGTCACATCTCTCGTGATTGCCCCCAGAAGAACACCAATGGCGAGATCCCCAGCGAAGTTGTAAGCAACGTTGCGGCTCCCGTCGTTGCCCCTATTGCCCCAGTGGCTTAGACACAGAATCCACACTTCGTCTGCCTTGCTCTTCTCTTGCCAGCATACACGCGGCTTGGATGTTTTTGAAGGGCAGACGTTTCCCTGGGTCACCAACCTACTCAGTGTGGGAGAACGGCCCAGAGCTCCATACTTTGCTTTTTTGCTATGTTCTACTTTTTCGATGCATCGACCAATTGGACCCCCTTCTTCCATCCTATTTCCTTGAGTTCGGATTTCTCCCTTTCTCAATTCTTCTCATCTTTTTATGGACGGGCCACGACGCTTTTTTTTCAAAACTGGCTTTGGATGGCGTGCTTGGTCCATCTTTGATTCTTTTTGCTCTTCTTTTTTTCTTATCCTCGAGATGCCATCGTTTTGACCAAAAGCGAACGGCAAGAAATAATCTCTCACATGGTCCTACCTCCTAGACACGACAAGACATGAACAAATGACGGCGGCGAATGCAACGGAAAGGTCAAATTTCTTTTCAAAACGCAATTTCTCACCTTATGAGGACCAGCTTAGCAGCGATCCTTGGGTACCCATGGATCCTGGCCAAATGGCATGGTTCATCGAAACGACTTTGGATCACATCACTCGGGACTACTTTACATACTACATACTGAAACGAACGGCAGAGGCTGCCACGTAGCTCTTCTTGACGACGAAAGACTTTATAAGGCACTGGCGATGGATATACCCCGCGAAGCTGCGTGTTGTTGCGATGAGCTGGAACGGTGCTGCTTCATGGGGCTACGGTCAAGATACGCAAGGTAGCAGTCTGCGGGATGGGCAAGATTATCTCATATGTCCAGTTCCCGGCTGCAAAAAAGTTGGGTAGATATCGACAAGCTGTTGCTGCGACCAAGAGGTAGCCATGGGCATGCGCGCGAAGGTGGTGGACACGACATGTTGTTGAAAGTTGATGGCTGAGGGTGTTGAGAGGACGGAATTTGCGCAGTTTGGGTTTGCAGGGCATGTGGGCAATGATTCCCAACACTATCGAGAAGTTGAAACGGGGAATGCCAGGGCATGGCATTGCCTACCTAGATTCGGAGTGGCTGGCGTAGGTTGCTAGAGCAGATAAGAATGCCAAGGGGACAGATGCTGAGGATGCAACGACAGGATTACATTTGACAAGTGGAGTGGTACGGCAGACGAAGAAGAGATCAATCATGAGTCCTCCAGTTAAAAAAAGAAAGTTGATCCATTGTAGGATGTCCACAGAGCATGTGGCATCTCTGTCTCTTACCTGTCGCAACAAAGTGCGTCAGCCTGCAGTCTGTGGCAGGGACCCCTTTTGCTGTAAGCCTTTTGCGACAGCTAGTGGGGTTTCGTGGCAGATTGATTGAGGTGATCTGCCCTACCAGTTCAGCCCTGTGCCAGTGACGGAACAAGGCAACCCGCAGAGACATTGCTGCTGCTTGTACGTAAAACCTGCATGTTGGAGCCTGGAAGACAAGCGAGTTGTGGTACCATCATGCAGAGGTGCATTGCCAATGCGTAACCAGGTGGGTGGTCACATCGATAGTGCTTACAGAGAGATTCGCAGCCTTGCCCAGATAGATTGATACCTTGTACAGTCGGGTATGTGACACGACATATCATGGTGCTGCTCACAGTTTCATAATACCCCCGAACTCAACGGCATGTAGACATCTACCCTGTATTTCAAAGTTGAGAGAGATACCTTATGTTGTGGATTGTTTGTGATTCGATGGCTCGTTATTCCGCAAGGCGTCTCCCCAATGTAGTGAGACAAGACAGCCTTGAATTCAGTGATACTGCATCCGCCTAGGAGAAGGATCCAACAATCGTCCACCCCGGCTTACTGCCAAGGCAAAAAGTAGAACATCTACATGTCGACAGAATGCATATGCACGAATCTATAGGTCAGACCCCGCAGAGAGCTCATCACAGCTTTCACAAGGCTCACAAAAGCCGCCGCCCAATGAGGATCACTATGCTAGCGCTCACAGCTTCACCCCCATGAAAAGGCTGGCGGTCTGGTAACGCGCCAATGTGCATTCTGACTGCATTTAAATAGTTGGATGTTGGCACTCTTCCGTGAGTGTTGAGGGGTGGATTGACTGCTGTGTTCTCTCTTCATGCGGCTGAACGAAACTACCTTTGCGAATGCGGTTGTGGATTTAAGCCGTCCTGCCTTTATTGATTACGCCACCACTACTCTACTGTGCCACCTATGCGCTCAATGATAAGTTTGAGGGGCTGAGAGTCAACAAACGCTGCTGAGATAAAACGTCCCAATTCTCTCATCTTTTTGTCAAGCTCTTTGACTGAAATATTTCTTACTTGATGCTCGGTTTGTTACAAGAGTTTGAACGTGTGGAGTGTTGTGCCAAGTATAAATACACCTTGAATACAGTTCCAAGGACAACTGCTGTCGATTTCTAGTGAGCTTCTGGCAAGAACCAAACGCCCAGCAAGGCAGTTGCACCTGACAGCTCTGCCTACCCTAACCAAGGAAAAGAAAACCAGAAGCCTTCCTTCCGCAACAGCTTCAATTGAAGTCACTTTTCTGCTTTCACCATGTCCTATAACGGTTTCGACAATGTCAGTTGCCGCTCTGGCATCACCAGTCGCAACTCTGCCCCGGGTGGCTCAGAAGCTGCAGGCAGCGAAATGGACACTTCGGGACAAGGACCTCGCCAGAGGCGGCCTGTGAAATACCAGACCCCTCAGGAAGTCATTGATGAGTTCTGGACCAAATTTACTACCAAGACCCCAGGCAAAGGTACGTCCAAGTCGCTACATATACCCTTCAGGTGTAATCGAGTTCGCCTTAGCCGCGCATTTATCACCTGTTGAGACTAACATTGGCCTGTCCTACCCTTCCATTACGGATAGCTACCCGGGTCATTCCTCAGAATGAATATGCCGATAGAGTGGCCAAAAAGAATGCTAAAACGTCATCGTCATCCATCACGACGCAATCTTCCTACGAAGACGCCACTGCTATGTGCCGGGCAAAGGTGGACAAGATCGTCAAGGAGTGCCGGCGTATTAACAAAAAGTATCGTGACCCTCATTTCGATCTGGAGACCGACCTCAAATTGGGCGGCCGTGACTGTCTCCAATCACTAGCCAACGTCCAGACCGCCGAGCCCCCAGGAAGCGACTTCAAGCCTCGAAGTGCCAAGCGTGTTACGGAGATATTTGACAATCCGTGCTTCTACATCGAAGGCCCCACTGCTAACGACGTGAGGCAAGGCCGAGACGGCGATTGCTGGCTCATGGCTGCTTTGTGCACGCTGAGCAACAAAAAGGGCCTCATCGAGCGTCTTTGTGTGGCTCATGACCAGGCCGTTGGTGTTTATGGGTTCGTCTTCTATCGTGATGGCGAGTGGATTTCTGAAATTGTAGACGACTTTGTACGTTTCATCCGTTGTGCATTTGTTCTTGCCCAGTTACAACCGACGAGGCTGCTTGAATGGATCCTCATTTACCAAAAACTTGGTTACTGACTATTGAACTTAGCTCTACCTCACAAAATCCGATTATGACGAGAGCTTTCAAGAGCGCATGCTTTTCAATGAACTCGAGAGGACCAATCCAGAGGAAGCCTACCGGAAGATCTACCAATCAAATAGTGCCGCCTTGTACTTTGCCCAGTGTCAAAATCCCCAGGAAACATGGCTACCCCTGTTGGAGAAAGCCTATGCCAAAGCTCACGGAGATTATGCTTCTATTGAAGGGGGGTTTGGAGGAGAAGGCATTGAGGACCTTACTGGAGGTGTCACCTCTGAAATCTTTACTACCGACATTCTTGATAAGGTGGGTGTTTCTTTTTTTCTTCTTCCTTTTATATGCTACATGATTCTGACCATGTCTTACAGGAATATTTTTGGAATGAAGAGCTCCTCAAGGTCAACAAAGATTTTCTCTTCGGATGCAGTACGGGCGTCTGGGGTAGGAATTGGGGTGAGAGAAAAGGCATCGTGGAACTTCACGCCTACTCTATTCAGAAAGCGGTCGAGATTGACGGCAAGCGCCTTCTCCGACTGAAGAATCCTTGGGGAAAAGGAGAGTGGAACGGCCCCTGGAGTAAGGACAACATCTGGAGAAAATTTTAAAAACTGTCAATGCTGACTTTTTATGCAGGCGATGGCTCCAAAGAATGGACTCCCGAATGGCTCCAGAAACTTGGACATCGATTTGGTGACGATGGAGATTTCTGGATAGCATATGAAGATCTTCTGCGCAAGTACCAAGCTTTTGAAAGAACGCGTCTTTTTGAAAACGATTGGCGCATTTCTCAAATTTGGACAACCGTCAGTGTTCCGTGGATGCTCGACTATCACGATACACACTTCTCGCTCAAAATCTCTAGACCTGGCCCTGTCGTCATTGTTTTGGCACAGCCTGATGATCGATACTTCCGCGGTCTTGAGGGTCAGTATAGATTCGAACTTGCTTTACGTCTCCATAAAGCCGGTCATGAGGATTATCTTGTTCGCAGTCAAACACCATATCGGATGAGGCGGTCTGTGAATGTCGAGCTCGAGTTAGAAGAGGGGGAATACGATGTTCGAGTCAAGATCGACGCTGCTCGATGGGAGGACGTCCTACCTATTGAACAAGTCATACGCAATAGTGCCAAAGATCGACGTGAAAAACTCATTCGTGTTGGCTTGGCATATGATCTCGCGCACAGTAAAGGTAAAATTGTTGAAACTGCTGAGGAAAAGAAGGCCTTGGACGAGCGCCAGAAGCGCTTGAAAAACAAGGAGTTGAAGGAGATAAAGGAAAAACTTCTCAAACACCGCAAAGAAGCCTACTACCTCAAGATGAAGCAGTTTCAAAGGGATCAGCAAAAGGCCTTGAAAACGAAAGAAAAGAAGAAGGCTAAGATTGCAGAGAGAAAAGCAAAGCGGGCCAAAGCAGAATCGGATAAAGCCGCCAATGTCGAACTAGATAAAAAGCCACTGAATAGTGATGATATTGTTGGGGAAAGTGGTGAAAAGGAATCGGACGAATCAAAGAACGCAACTCCAACCTCTGAAGTCGAAAGATCGTCCAATGAGACTCCCGATTCAACACACTCGAATGAGGGGCAATCGACCCAGGTGTCTGGAAACAACCCCCCTCAACAAGATCAAGAAGTGGCAGATGATCGAAAAGCAGGGGGCAACGATGCTGACCAGGGGTTTTGTGAGTCCGAAGAGGATGATGAAGATGATGTGTCCAGTTTCGCATCGCTTTCGGAGCTCTCTGAGCGTGAGTTGGATTTGCAAGCGGAATCCTATTGCGGTCAAGCTACTGGGCATCCTACAATGCAAAGGCCTCTGGTATATGAAGATGAGCTCGACGAATTCGAAAAGGACCCTTGGAATGCTGTAACTGTCATTGGCCTGCGAGTCTATCATAAAATTGCAGATGATGACAAGGACAAAGATATCATCAAGCTCAGCGTCATCCGCCCAAATCCCTATGCAGACGAGGATGACAGTGATGACGGTGAAAAAATAGAGAAGGACGGCATTGACAATCAAGAGAAACAGAATGAAATGAGCAAGGGTTTGGATGTTGATGATAGCGCCAAGGATGCAACACTAGAGGGTGGTGTCAAAGACAGGAAGAAAAGTATTATGGGGACCACAAAGAGGGCAGGCTGAGACCGTGCCAGTAAAGTTGAACCGCTGGATCTCCTATTTTCTCTTATATCAATCACTCCTTTCAAGTACTATTATTTTTAGTAGTCCTACAATCATAGTTTTGAATTCATTATCAGTCCAACAGCATAGACTTACCAAGCTGTTGTCAATATCGATGAATAATCAAGTTGTCTTCATTCTTCAATCGCTTTTTTTTTTAAAGAACATTTTACAAAAGGTTTGACATACAAACAAACTATGACAGCGCACAAGATGAACGAACCTCCTTAATAATTTGATAAGTATAATTGTATGTTGTGTTGCTACATAAAATTCATATATTACTTCATCTCTTGCATATCTCATTTCACAATTCCTTAATCCAGCTTTCTAAATCGAATCACTGGCACTCTTCTCATGGTGAGATGAGTTGATGTGACGCCCGTCATTGGACATGATTTGCTTGCCAGCACCACCATGTCCACTCTCCTCAGCCATGCTTTGACGGCGATGCTCCCAAGTCTCGGTAGATTTCCAGTGTGTGGATTTGCGGGCCACGGATACCTCGGTGTAGAGCTGATCGACCTCCTCAAGACTGAGACCCTTGGTCTCGTAGATGAAGAAGTAGACGAAAGCGATGCAAATGAAGCAGGCACCGAACCAGACGAAGAAGATCTTGGATTGCAAGTTGGCATAGCCCTTGCCGTAGTTGACAAGATAGGGGGTTGAATAGGCGATAGCCCAGTTGAGCAGCCAATTGGTGGCAGTGGTCATGCTGAGCGACTTGGCACGGGTTTGAAGAGGGAAAATTTCGCCAGTGACAACCCAAGCGAGCGGGCCCCAGGTTGAGGCAAAGAAAAAGATGAAGATGCAGACGAATGACACGGAAGCTTTCTGGGCGGCCTGGTTCGTGACGTAAACGATGCCATCACTGGTCTGGCCTGTGGAAAGCGTGCCGCACATGGCAACAATGAACTGGGAGACGGCCATGCCAATGGCACCGGCGAGAAGCATAGGGCGACGACCCCATTTATCGACGGCATAGAGACCCGGAATCGTGGAGGCAACATTGATAGCGGACGTAATCATGGAAATAGTAAATCCGCTAGAGACACCCGAATTCTGGAAATATCTAGTACCGTAGTAAAAGATGAAGTTGACACCTGTGAGCTGCTGCAAGGCCTGTAGAGCCATTCCGGTGAATTGACGCTTGAGAATGGGAGGCTTGAAACAGTCAATGTAGGTGGCCTTGGAAAGAGTGGTTTCATATTCGTAGTTGGCCTTAATCTCCGCGACTTCCTGGGAGACGGCAGGATGGTCAGGATCGAGGCGGCGCATTCGGCCCAGAGCCTTGGCAGCTTTGTCCAACTTGCCAGAGCGAATCAGGTAACGGGGTGTCTCCGGGAGAACAAGCATGCCACCGAATAAGATGAGGGACCACAGAAACTGGACAGCGATGGGAATTCGGTAACTGCCTGAATCATTACGCTTGGCTGTTGCGTTATTGACGACAGCGGCGAGGAGGAGGCCGATGGTAATGGCTAGCTGGTAAGCACCGACAATAGCACCTCGAATCCATTTCGGGGCTGTTTCAGATTGATAGAGGGGAACTGGTAACGAATGTCAGTCGCCTGTTGAGCTCAAAGAGGTAATCCAGTGTAGTCAATGACACCGGGCTCCGCGAATGCAGAATGGAATGGAGAATGGGAACGACTTACTCAGTGCAGAGATGAGACCGACACCAAAACCGGCAAAGAATCGTCCAGCAAGGAAGAGAGGAATGGCGGTGGCGATGGTCTGGAGAACAACACCAAGATTGAACACCCACGTGGAGATGAGAAGGGCAGGTCGACGTCCAAGATAGTCGGCTAGGAAAGGAGAGGCGAGAGCACCGAAGAATGTTCCAGCTGAGAGAATGGAGACAATGCCAGACTCCTCAGCGGTGGAGATATCGGGCAGGCCATTGGAATCAGTATGACCGGTGCTGAAGAGGTCCTTCCAGTAGCGCATGGCCATAATGCCACTGATGGTGCCGGTATCATAGCTATGACCCTGGTTAGTAATTTTGGCTCTTACCAGCGACTAAATCGGAGGACTTACCCAAACAGAACACCACCAAAGGCCACAAAGAAGCCAATAGCTATGGCAGGCCATGATGCGCCAACCTGATCCGCAGGCTTGGACAAGGAAGCTTTCCGAAGTATGCCCATGATGATAATGGGTCTGGCACCCGAGTGCTCAAAGAGTTTTGACTATGGAGGTCGTAGATCCAGGTAATGATATGCTGTCTTCGAGCCAAGAGTGTAAACCTAGACAAGCTTTCCTAGTGGGGGGGAATCGACGATCTTTCTTGAAGAGAGGAGATGATGTGGAACTTGCGAAAAAGAGAAGAGGCGGGAGCAGACTGGGCTTATAAGCAACCAACAAGCCAACCTAGTGTGGGGTGGTAGAGAAGGATGGGGATCCAATGACTGTCAATTTAGTGATCCGGGGAGATGGAGACAACACCAACGGCCCGGGTATGAGCCGAATTGGTACGGCGAGCCGTTGTTTAGATGACGGAGCGAGTGTCCGGCTGCAGAGCACCCTGTCGCAATGTCCGTGATGTAGCAGCCAGATGCGACTAGAGTCCCGTAATGGTGTCGCACGGAAGCGCCTAGTTCAACAGATAAAGGAAGGCTAAGATCGAGACACTGGAGTGAGTAGACTAGGAGCAGGGCTGAAGTCTACAGCGGGGGCAGATAGAGCAAGATGGCACCGATGACCGAACAATTGGAGTCAAGTCAATATCAAGGTCAACAGTGATATCTGCAAGTGGAGGCAAGATGCGTTAATGGATGGAAGAGTGTTTTGTGTGGATGGGTGGAGACTGGTGAGTTGCATGTGTCCCAAGGATCGGGGAGCCAGGATGTATCAGCAGAGTAAGTCGGCTTAGCCGGTGAAAGGGTCGAGAAGAGAAAAGAGAGACATTTGAAGAAGGAATCAGAGACAAAAGATGGTGGTGGATGGGTGAGAGGTGGAGCTTGAAGGGTGAAGATGCGGTTTGTGGATCAACCCACTTCTTTGATTTCGAGGTTTGGCCTCTGGCGCAAAACCCAAATCTACTCCCATGGAGACGTTATTGATTTGATCCAAGCCACCCTTTGTTTTGAGGATGAGTTTCTCCATCCGACCCCACAGAAGCTATCGAGTCGGAGAAAAGTCACCGAATTCTTCCTGAGGTCGTCGGATTCCTCATCCACATGTTATACCAGTATAGCGGGCTATATTTCTGGCATGGGCTCCGCATCATGGCCGATATGGATATCCAAAATAGCATTTAAGGCTCTGACTAGAAGATGCCTTTCCTGGCAGGTCAGCGAAGGAGGGCCCAACTGCCGAGGAAAAGGCCAGACTTCCGACTTGGGTGTCGTCTTTGCCGAATCCTCCTCGGTCGTCCATGGTTGTTCGCAGTCAAGGCACTCTCTCTCGGGGCGCGATTTGGAAGTGGAGCCACCGCAGTGGGCTGCAGTGGAGTGGCACACGGGATCGACAAGCAAGGGGCGGCGACGGTTTGCAGGGATGGAAAAAGGTGTGGAAGGCATTTGGTTGAAGAGAGAATGTTGGCGTTTTGGAGAGAACTGAGTGGGCCGGCCGAAAAGAGATTGGTCTAGTTATGTGCGGACTGTGTGACCACTCTGCTTCTACAGCCATACACTGTGTCCACACTCTCTGCCTTTTGCTCCTGCCACACTGTACGTAATGCCTCATCATCCTCGACGTAACATTGATCACTTCCCAAAACCACCTTCTGCTATTGCTCCTAGATTCCTGTAAGACTACATACAAACGGTTTTGCTGACCAAAGCGCTCTTACTTTGTTTCCAGGCAAGTCTCTCCGCCACGGCTCGTCTCGTAGGGGCTTCAGTCTTGCCATGCAGCAGAATGCCAGACAATGAGGGCAGGAAAATGGCGCGTCGAGATAGTTGGCCATCACGCCATTGGTACGGTAATGGAAAAGAGCTCAACATCTGCGAAACAAACGGTCAACAGCCTGCTTTGTCCCCAAGAAACGCCAAAGGCTTTTGCGTCTGTGCTTTTCACCAACACTAAATTATGCGCGAACCCACAATCCCGCGAAGCCAAGAGTTCGTAGGGCCTATCTATCATGGGCTTGGTCGGCATCGTGCCGTGCTAGGGTCATCTCGGCCCGTTTACAGCGGAGTACCACCCCTTGGATACAGGTTTTATCTCTGGATTGCAGTCTCGAGTAAGGCGCCACGAGTTCATCGGACTAAACATGCTGGGAGGCTGACATCACACCTGAGAGTTGCTCATTCTACACTGACTGCTGAACTTGCTGCGCTATAGTTGGGATGCTGACTGGAATCAGAGCTGAGCTTGACAGGTAATAAATGCCAGTTCTAACACCTCGTGTTTCCGTGCAGCGGCGACGGCGGAGGCTTGCGTAGCGAATCGGTGGCGGATGGTAGCAATGGGTGAATTGGGCGCAGAACAGTCTGGGCAAAAAGGGACCGCTGACCTTCGGCTGAGCATGGATCAATAAGGACTCCAAGTTGTAGCCAAGCCGGGTCCATCCGATCCATGCATCTACGATGTAGGGTCTTTGATGCCGGTTTAATCCTTTTGCACTCTCCCATGTTGCCGAATGGTACTCTGTAATAACACGATACAGTCCATGCCCATGTGGGATGCGTCCGGTGAAAGGAATGACTTGACAGGGTATTTGTCTCAATCAACAATGCATACCTACCTCTGAAACTTGCTAATACATATCAACTAACTCTATCTTGACAGTACAGAACAACAGCCCATGCACGCATTTGATACATTACTATACGTTAGAAGTGCCACCATACTACCAAAGCAGACCCCTCATGCTATTCGTACATATATGATGCCTTCCTGGTCATTACTGAAGATGTATGACGCCATAAAAGGTTCCCTGGTTTGAAAAATAGCGCCCTCATAATCATTTGTGTGGTTAAACACAACGATCTGGCGCACATACACTCGCCACCTCCGAAAGTGAAGCACTGCTCGCTTTTTTTTGGTCGGACCGACAAGCAATATTTCCTTCATTCATGGGTAGCTCTTTCGCGCCAAAAACCGATAGTCTGGACACAATCGGGAAAGGCTTTCCCAACACCCACTCATCCCATCGCCATCTCCGCATCGAAAAAACCCCCAACACTACATCCACACACACACACATACACAGCTCTATGATCCACTATCGCGACCGCCGGCCGACTTCTCCGGGGGGGAACTCACTCAGCCTTTTTTTTGCCCCAATACCACAGCTACAAAGCACAGACCAGATACTTTACGATGCGCTTTTCGCAGTGGATAGGTGCACAAACACGTAGATAATCGTATGTTTTCAGTATCTTTATATTACTGTGAACAACAAAAGATAAGAAATCAAATAGTTGAAAAGCCTCCTCGGCCTCACTGTGGACTATTTTTGGTCAGCCTCAAACGCCGGCAGTATATCCGAGATAACCTATTAGCGTGCGCCAAGGGGAATAATAAATGGCTTTGTTGCTTGAGGCAATTGCCGTCAAATGAAAACTAAGAGACAAAGCTGTGCTACGACTCGTTGCCGATACCAGATAGCGGGTTAGTTCTGTCAATCCCTTCTGTTTACGGGACTGTCAAAACAGATGGTTTCATCTAACAATAAGAAACAGGGGCAAACTAGTAACCATCAACTTTGCTTCGCCGCAAACGCTGTACTTTGAGCAACGGAGTATACCTAATAATCGAGGTTGGTGCTCCTTCCAAGACCTAAGTTTCGTCGGAGACACAGCAATCAATATCATTGAACGTTACATAATACCATGTTACCATCATCTTTACATTATGCTGCAAACTCCCAACTCCATTCCTTTGCTTTGAAACTTACTTCAACACGTTCATTATCAGCATGTCGCATAGCTCTTTCAACCGTCAAATATCGCCACCAAATCCAGGGGGCCAGCCTCAGGCACTCGTGCCTCAACATTTACATGGTTTTCACGACCAAAATTCTGACAATAACAACAGGCATGAAATGACAAGCCGCCAGCCAAAAGCGCGTGTCTTTTTCTTTTTTCTTTAAGAACTCTCGTTCATCACGTCATTACTGCCGCCGGTCGTCTTCCCTGTGACTCTCCCCCGTTCGCACCGCCCCTTCTTTGACTCGCACCGCCCGGTCTTGCCAGAGTATACTTGGCAAACGCTCGGGCAAGGGCCTTCTTGCAGCTGACTTTCTGGCTTCCGACAAAGCTATCCACTGTCACAGCAATAGCTCGATCAATGTCCTGTGATGAACAGTACTCTGACAGCCGCATCCTACAGAATGATTCGCTGATACGAATGATAGCTTCAAGATGACGAACCTGCGGTGAAGATCATTTATTAGTGCTCTGGATAGGGGTTTTCGTTCCACATCTCTCTATCTTTAAGTGCACTCACTGTAATGGGGTAGGCTCCCGTAGCCAGTGACTCTCTCCTCATGTCCGCAAACAGTCTTGCAACCTTCTCCTCATCGATGTTGTAAAGCTTAGGACTGCAGCGCTCACGGGCGTAGAGGATGTATTTCCGTAGAAGCGCCTGTCGTATATCTCCAGTTTCCTTTTGAGTTTGAGTTTGATTTTGACTCTCGGCGTCATCACCGTCCGTCATCTGCGTTGTGTTCTGTGACTGAGACTGGGTAGTGGGATGGCTTCGACTGTGCGAGTGAACGATAAATCGTGCTAACCGTTCATCCTCCTCCGGCTCTACCGTGTCTCGTACTACGACCAGCACGTCGAAACGGGACAGAATAGGCTCCGTCAGTTCTACATTAGCTGAGAAAGGAATCATGGAGTTATAACGGCCTCCGATGGGATTGGCTGCCGCAATGATTCCACAACGAGCCTGCAGTGTTGTCACGATACCCGCCTTTGAAATCGAAATCGTCTGCTGTTCCATGGCTTCGTGGATAGATGTTCTGTCTTGGTCGTTCATCTTGTCAAACTCATCGATGAGACAAGTGCCACGATCAGCAAGCACAAGAGCACCTCCCTCCAGGGTCCATTCACTCGTCAGAGGATCTCGACGTACACTAGCCGTCAGACCCACAGCACTGGCACCTTGACCCGTTGCAAAGACTGCGCGATGGGCAGTCTTTTCTACATACTTGAGAACCTGGGACTTGGCTGTACCTGGATCGCCTAGAAGCAAAACATTGATATCGCCACGGACATGATGCGAACCTTTGCCGACTTTTGCGACGCCACCAAACAGTGATAGGGCGACTGCGGTTTTTATGTCAGTATGTCCGTAAATACTTGGCGCTATTGAGTTGATGATTTTGTCCACAATGGCAGGATCGCGGGATAGCTTCCGGATCTCATGCTCATCCTCTTCAGTTAGGCGAAAGCCAGCAAGCTGGTCATGAGACTTGACCACGTTGTTGGCCTCAAGAATGGTGGCAAAGACGGGAAATCCGTTACGATTATTGAGCTGTGCATCATAGTTGTTTCTGTAGATACCAGTGACTTCAATCTCCTCACCAGGCTTGGCCTTATCAATAAGATCCCAGAGAAGAATGACTTCTCGCTGTCGGGGCAGACGACCAGCCGGCACTGTACCAGGAGACTCCTGAAGTGTCAGTCTCTGGTAGTTTCTGTAGACTGTCTTCTCCGAATTTAAAGTGAAGGGGCCTCTAGATTGACAGCTCTGGCAGTATGTGATTTTAACTTCCACGTTCGACTCCTGCTGGAAGGGGCCGAGGGTTATTCCACACTTTGTACAATCGAACTTGACGTATTTGAGCTGGGGAAAGACACCACTCCGGCGAGTGACGACACCACTAACGCGCACCAGGCAATTGAGATGAGACTGTCGCAGTTGTCTCAGCGTGTAGTGAACGGGAAGCTCGAAAATTCGGACATGGATTTCCGAGTGAATTCGCTCGTAATCGGGATAATGGAGCAATACGACGTCCATGGCCACCTCGTCAAAGAGCTTAAGCATTTCAGCGGGGGCATTGGCAAGGAAGTAAGCGAGAATGGCCTTGCTTTCAGACAAGTGCTCGTAGGAGACCTCCAAGGTCTCGGCATTGATCTCACCGAGGGTACGGATTCGGTTGCCATAGACTGAAGATCCAGAAGCATCAATGTATGAGGTCAAAAAGGCTTTGAACTCTCTCTTGATGGTTCTCTGAACCGAGGGTTGCGATACCCACTCGGTCAAGTTTGCTGCTTTGACATCACCAAGGCCTTCCAGAGACAGCTCTTCATCCATGATATCGGCATCCATAGCTTCATCGGGGTCCTCGTCATAATGGTGGCGACGCCGACGAGGCTGGGCTGTCAAATCAATGTCACCATCTTCATCGTCGCCTGGCAGGAACGCAGCGGGGATCCTCTGTCGTCGTGCTACCTCTTTATCCCGCCGGGAGAGCTGAGCTTCGAGTCGTCGCCTGTCGCCCAGATCCATATCATCATATTGGTTCTCGTCATCCAAGTCGGCACCCTCATAGACATCGTTTTCCCTGTCTCTGTAATCGGCTTCAAACCCTTCACGGAACAGATCAACATCGTCGTCGGCCATCTCGTCGAGATCATCAATATCATCTTGAATCTCCGCCTCCTCCTCAATATCTTCGTCATCATCGATGCCGTGATTGATATTGAACTCGGCGGGAGGAGAAGAGGGCATAGGACTAGAGCCAAGTGAGGCTACATCATCTCCAATGGTGCGTGAACGTTTGCGACTCGATCGCGGGGCGGAACTCCGATTGCCCGAGGCAGGGTAGTCCCCAAGAGGAGAACTAAAAGGTGGTAAGCACAACTGGTTTAACTGCTGCCGTAGATATCTGCACCAAACACGTACCTCATGCTTGCGGTTCTTGCTGATTTCCAATTCTGCTGGCGTTGGCGAGTGTAAAGGTGCAAAGATCGTGGCGATCAATGGAGGGGAGTTGGCCGAAATTGCGAAAATACACAAAGCGAGGGGGTGGGGATGGCGAGGGAGAACGTGCGCTACGACAGCACCCCAGCTTCCAGTGTTACAGGCTAGGCGCGTGCGCTACAGTTGCAGGCAGAAGACGCGTTAAGAGGTAGCGAACGCTAACCTCTTTGGTCCTTACGCGTAAAGTGGTTTTCCTTCTGAAACTTGGCCGTTTGCACAGTTGTGTGTTAATTACAGAGGTGTTGTGCTGTAACTATTATTACAGTGTTGCCAGGTGCCTGTATAGATCGCGTCACACACTCTCACCATCGAACGCAGAATTTGGATTGTTTGCAATCAACACAACCACACGACTTCTTCGTATCCACATTGCGCTTCAGTTCAATCGTCGTTATTCCATCAGAGGCCCCTCTACCATGTCGACAGAGCCGCCTCCCGCGGATGCTGGCCTCAATGGCACTACGGCCATTCGCAGCAACAGCTTCTCTCAGCAGTCGCGTACATCCGAAGATTCCCAAACAGCAGCCGAGTATGATTGAAAGCCCAAGCTTCGTTTTATTAAATCAATGTCTAATCCTCTCACAGTTTTATCCGCGACCAGGAGCTACTCGAAGCTGATGCACGCGAAGCTCTCCCATATGTAAGGATTTCTCCCACACCCACACCATCAGCCAACATGGCTGCCGCCAGGTTTCACGAATCACCTCACTGACAATGTCTACAGAGCATCGATAGCTGCACAAAGATCTTGGGTCCCTTACGACAGAGTGTTTTCGCGTGTCTGACGTGTAATCCTGCCCCCGCCGCGCCCTCAGATGAATGGACGCCGGCTGGTGTCTGCTACGCCTGTTCCGTGCTATGCCATGGAGAACATACTCTTGTAGAGATCTTCCAGAAGCGAAACTTCACTTGCGACTGTGGCACAAAGCGCTTTCCCGCGACAAGCCCATGCGCGTTGCGCACAAATAGCGAGACAAATACCAAAGGCAATGTTCATTCTGAGGAATCCGACGCGAACAACACATATAACCAGAATTTTCGAAACCGCTTTTGCGGCTGCGAGTGCGACTACGATCCGTTCCAGCAAAAAGGCACCATGTTTCAGTGTCTTGGGCTGGGGACAACCGGATCAGGTGGATGTGGCGAGGATTGGTACCATCCCGGTTGTCTCGTTGGCATGGGACCAGAATGGTTTGAGAAACTCAATCGACCCAAAAACGCACCGGCCAACGGCGATGTCCATGGCAATGGCCTTGAGACCATCATAGAGGGCAGTGAGGATCAGCAAGGCAATGCCAAAGTGGATGCCAACGAGACTGCAATAGAAGATGAGGATGATGACCCGCCAATGCCGCCAGGTTTCCCCGAAGAAGACGATTTCGAAGGATTTCTTTGTTACAAATGTGTTGAGTCGAATCCATGGATAAAACAATATGCGGGAACATCGGGTTTTCTTCCAGCCGTCTTCCTTGCCTCTCAGCTGAACTCCTCTACATCCAAAGTAGATGAGGTTGCCGAGGTTTCAAAAAAGCGCAAAGCCGATGACGATGCAGATGAACAGGGAGACGCGAAGCGCGTCAAGGCCGAAGGCGAGCCATCAGCGACAGAACAGTCTACCGCAGAGATGGTTTCAGGAGCTATGAGTGCGAAACTGGAGGACAAGCCAGAGGAAAACTCAGAAGTGAAGCCAGAGGGGAGCTCAGAAGTAACGTCAGAGGAGAACGCAGAAGTTAAACCAGAGGATATTGTTACAATACCTTCAGGCTGTAAACTTCTCAACCTTGCACCAGCCCCAGCCGGCCGCTTCTCTCTTTTCTTCAAAGATGATTTCCGCGACAAGTTCTGTCGATGTTCCGAGTGCCATTATAAGCTGAACGCTCAACCGCAACTGCTTGAGGAGGAGGAAGTATATGAACCGCCAATCTCAGAAGGCGGTGCTTCCCAACATGGCGGTTCCACCAATGGCAGCGGTAGTCTTCTTGAACGAGGCGAGAGTGCCTTGCGCGGCATGGACCGCGTCCGGGCCATTGAAGGTGTCATGGCTTATAATCATCTGAAAGAGCAACTAAAGCCATTCTTCCAGCAGTTTGCGGAAAGTGGTAAGGCAGTTGGGGCAGAGGACATCAAGGCCTACTTTGCCAAGTTGAGAGGTGATGAACAGGACATTAAGGATGCGGGCGAGGCCGCTGCCTCTTCCAAGAAAGGGGGTGGTGATGGAGATACCAGAAAAGAGCAAAGTGGATGCTGAATGTGAATTTTGGGTATTGGATGTAATTGTATGTTGGAGTGGGTTTGTTATTGGGCGGGCTATGGAATCAAACGGTTTGCTAATGGTGATTTGGAATGGTAAGGAATGTGCACAACGTTCCTGTGGCAAGGAAATTTGGCTGGCTTTGGATTGTGAATGGCGATTTTGTTAGCATAGAGTCTAGAAACACATTGGCGATTGGCCTACATCAGCTTGGTTTTCTTGCTGTCTGGATAACGTAAGATTTGTGAGCCTGATGTGAAAGGAGATGATCTAGCTGCTTGGTTTTGTGGATATTTCACATCTATCATTGGGATTGTTTGATTATGTGTTAAGTTTATCGCAGCAATTATGAACTTTTTTTTATTGCTGCTTAGAGCTGGAAGGGCGAACAATATGATCAAGTTTAACATCGGCCAGTTTTGGTATAAACCCCTATTTTCAATCATCGTCTTTGAGCGATGTCGATCTCTCTAAGCTCAAATGTCAACACTTCGCCCCCCTTTGCTTTATATTCACCACAATAGCAATGAAGTATACGACAGCCGAGGAATCCGGCCCCATGTGTCTGATAATGACTGTGCTGGACTGGCTCCCCTAGGATCTGGTCACGAACGCATCGGCTTAGATGTGCGAATCAAGGTCAGGTTCAAGTGTTGTGTGCCTAGTTTCAGTAAGTCCTTTTTCTGAGATCTTGAGCTTGTTATTTGATGGTTAGCTGACCTTTACTGTGGAAAATTTATGCTTCATCAAGTCCAGATCTTAACCTGGATACGATGACGTCGGTTGTTAGCAATGGCTCGGTCCATGGAATTGCAGTCAAGATCCACGGAGCACCAAATTTATTGACAATGCAATTTGCAAGGCAATAGTGGATCGGTTTGAAAATTCAAGAGCGAACTGAGAGTGCGGCAAGGAGTATTGGCACGCCTGTCGGACGCGACACAAGCAAAGCCTAATGGGTCAATTTGTCGCAAAAATGATATCTATTTCATCTTGATATCTCCATACAATCCCATGTTGAGGAAACATTCTCATTAGCCGATTAGCCATTTTCTAACAGAGGTTTCTACAAGCAAAAATACATAGTTAATATTAAATTTTATCGTTCTCCTCGCGTCTTTTGTCCTATCGCTTCCTTACTAAATGTGTCTCATCTAGCAATCAGGTTTATCCCACAGAGCTTGTCCTTTTCTCCAAGTCAGAGTTTACAGCATTCAAGTAGTCAAGTGTAGTACACACCCTTCAAAATTATTTAAGGGCCATGGCAGAGGTTCTATAAATCGAATTGGCAGTTATTAGTAGTTACTTCGTGTTACTTCTAATTATTCATGTCTTGAAAATGGTGTAATGACAGCAACTATGCGAGACGTAAAGGTTCCTATAATCGCTTTATATACAGCAGAGTACATAAACTCCATCATTACCGCTAAAATTTAATCTAAGTAGTAGTAAGAATAACAAATAGTGAGATAAGTTTCTATGGCCTCCACGCTGCCTTAATGGTATATGTAAGGCTGTAGCAACGACAGACTTGATGGAGTAACAGCCCTATGAAATAATCGGCGCCACTCATTCTTCAAAGACTCATATTACTCTATTTCTATGCATCCTGCACTTATGAGCCTGCTTCCGACTCAATGCAACAGCTTGTATGTTTACTGCCAGGTCCTAGCATTGACCATGCTGTAGCAAAATTCCCACGAGAAGGCTCAAATCGTGCCCATTCTAGTTCCTCTCTTTGCTTTGAATACGGTTATGCAAATTTGAATCTCTTACAGATCTCAATATCCCATCAGATCACGAATCTTTGGTGAAGTAATTGAGGCCTTACATAGTAGGCTTTCCAAAGACGATAAATTTGCCCAAAAAAAAAAGATCAAGGATGGACCGCCCAGCCACCAACCATCTTCAAGTCAGGCGCAAGCATTATATGTGACGTTAGTGTATCGTTAAATCGGTGATATGATTCCCTGTTACAGAAATTCATGAGTAGAGTTGTTCTGATCAGAAAAAGCTCGCTCATAAGGTGGCTTACAGTACTCGCGGGTTGGAATCACAGGAGTAGACAATGGCGGGCAAAGACATAGGAACATTAAACACAAATCTATCAATACCTCATACAGCTCACTCTATAGCTTGCTTGCTGCTGACCCAGGAGCAACGTGAATCCGCTGCAACCCTTTCCTCAGTTCCTCATTCATGCCGCTTGCAGCTGGTCTCCCCGTCCCTCGGTCTACAAAGACATGAACAAACTCCCCCACAGCCTTGACCTCATCTACATCCTTTTCAAACAAGGCGATCTCGTATGTGACGCTGGATTTTCCCAATTTGTCTACCCGCACACCCAGTTCCGCAACAGCTGGGTAGGCAATGGACGCCAGGTAATCCGTCTTGGTATGGACCACCAGGCCGTACTGGCTTGATGTTGGGGGGTGGACGTTGCAATGCTCCTGCAGGTAGGCATTGACTACAGAGTCAAATCTAGATTTGGTGTGTGTTCATTTGGCATGAGCTTTGGAATGGTATGTATGATGCACAGGGGAAGCAAGGCAGGGAAAGTATCTGGGGGCACGCCAATCCATGCTATACAAAGTGGAGGCCTTACAGGAAGTTGTATACTGAGTTGTTCATGTGATCATACATGTCATTGTCATTCCTATGATACAGCTGTTACTATTGATAGTGCTTGGGTGTGTGCCCCAGGATGTGGTTAGTCTGTCTGGGCTCCCTCGCATGAATTGGAGGCCTATCCTAGCCGGGAGTACCAATCTAGAACCCTTCGACACGCGAGTCTAAAAAGCTGGGGGACAAACAGGGAGAGTGTATCTGGGCTCACCATCTTGTTCTGTACTCTAGTAGGTAGGGATAGTCCTGGCGCTTGCGAGACTTGAGCGTTGGGTTGACCATCGTGTACAATGGGATCCCTCAAGTGAAGGGAGAGAAGGACACAGAGAATCGACGAAAATAGCAACGGCAAGCCTATGTAGCCGGACCAGGGAGTAAACTCTCCGGGCTCCAGACTAATTATAGCTGGTTGAAAACTGGTTCAAGGGAAAGAGAGGTAGCTTTGCAATGGGAAGGCGAGAAAGTTCCATTCGCATACCTGACAGCTCGCTCTGCACAGCCGAGGTTCACGACGCGTGCCGCGACCCGACAAACGTTCGGAATGGAGTGCAGGGTAGGTGACGTGACGGAATCCGGAGCCGCAATTCCCCCGCGCTTCTGGACTATGGCTGTACTGCCGTTACATACCGCCTAATTTTTCAAGATGCCCCTCGTTTCGCGCCGCCATGGTGTATCATGTGGGCCACTCTTGGTCATGGAAGGGAAGATATACAAGGTTGACGGAGAGCAAATATTGCTCAATCTGGCCAGACTTTTGATTTGGGAGGGATTGAATTGAGCTTTGGTATTGCCAAACTGCTCATGCTATTACGGGTAGTCCCTCAAGGCATCAGTAAAGCACTTACTAGAGCCCTTACGATGACGACGTCAACCGCCGCTCCTGCTGCTGCAGTTGCCAATGGCGCTGTTATCGTGGCGGCAGGTTCAGGCACAGAATCGCAGCCGACAGATATCCCAGCAGCGGTGACAGACTCTTCTTCTACTACCACGCCCCCTGACGCGACAACCGAAGTTGTAAAGACGGCCAGAAAATCCAGGTCCAGACTCAAGAAGGATCAAGGCCCTCCCTTGGACCCCAACGAACCTCTCATTATACCCGTTGGCGACATCTGGCCACGGCCTTACTATTTCGAAGATGACCTGCGGCGGGTGCACCCCTACCACTTTACATACAACACATGGTGCAAGGAGCGATGGCGAGGACGGTCGCTGATTGAGATTTTCGAGTCCGAGTTCCGAGACCGGCCAGCGGAATACTACAGGAGTTCCATGGTGACGGGGGACATATTTGTGAATGGTAGAAAGGTTGGGCCTGACTACGTTGTGTGCAATGGGGATATGATTTCGCACACCCTGCACCGGCATGAGCCTCCTGTGACGGCGGATCCTGTTGGCATCATACACGAGGACGACGACATCATTGTCATCAATAAGCCGTCAGGGGTGCCTGTACACCCAGCAGGACGATACAAATACAATTCAGTCATCGAAATCATGAAATCCGACAGAGGCATGCACTTCATGCCGTATCCATGCAATCGATTGGACCGCCTCACGAGCGGCATAATGTTCATTGCCAAAAGCGTCAAGGCTGCTGAGGCGTTGGGCCTCAAGATTCGTCAAAGAACGGTGAGGAAGGAATATATTGCCCGCGTTGCAGGCTATTTCCCTGACGGCGAAGTTGTCTGCGACCAGCCCATCCTGCAGATTTCTCCCAAGCTGGGTCTCAACAGGGTACGTGCCAACGGGAAGTCTGCGCGGACAGTCTTCAAGCGTCTTGCCTACTATCCTCCGCGGGGCGGGGCCGACCAGAACGGGACTGCGACGATGCTTGATGACGAGGACAACGAGCAGCCAAAGAATGCAGAGGAAGCCGAGCGGAAAGCAAAGGACGAACGCTACAAGCCCTGGCTGAAGAAGTCGGGCTACTCCATCGTCCGATGCTTGCCTGTGACGGGGAGAACGCACCAACTGCGGGTGCACCTTCAATTCCTAGGCCATCCAATCCAGAACGACCCCATTTATGCCAATCAGCGGGTATGGGGGTTTGACTTGGGCCAGGACGACGCTGATGGGTCGCATAACACGGATGAGGATGTTATCAGCAGACTATCGCGGATGGGCAAGGACGAAGTGGCCGAGGCGGTGGTGTACTACGACGAGATGGTGGACAAGTATGAGAAGCGGCGGGCGGAGAAGATGACGGGTGAACTGTGCGATGTGTGCCAGACGCCGCTCTACTCCGACCCGGGCAGCCATGAGCTTTCGCTATGGCTGCACAGTCTCCGGTATGAGGACTCTGGGGGAAGTTGGTCGTACACCAGTCCACTGCCGAAGTGGGCCATGCCACCCGAGGGTATGAGTGGACCTACGACAGTGGGTGGCATGGAGGAGTTGGTGGAAGCGGTCAAGGATGAAAACCCAGAGATATCATGATGCCCATGAAAGTGTACTTAATGCACGAAGCTATAAAAAGCTACCAATAGAAAAGATGGTCGGGTAGACTTGACACCCTTTTTTTGTGTGCCAAAAACCCCCTTCTAAAACGTTTCGTAGAACATCATTTGACAGCCAGGGGAGCAGAAGCAGAGAGACATAGACTGAGACTGAGACAGTTTTTGGAGACTGACACGAGGGGCGGGCGTATGGCTGGGTGAAGAAGGCCATACAGTTTGATGAGGCCGGCTCGAACCGCTGATGGACGAGAGTGGGTGCAACTTCTTGACGACCAGAGAGTCAAGAGTCAGGGTCTAGTTCAAGGTCAAAGTCGGGGTCGGAGTCAGTCAGAGTCAGGGTTCCGTCTAGTCAGGAACTCATAGAGATTGTCGAGAGCGTCGAGAGCCGGATAGACTCAACCAAACCAATGGGCTGCAGAGGTCACACCGACCCCCCTTCCCCCCCCCCCCCTTTTTTTTTCCCCCGTTCCCCGTGCGGGTAGAAGAGGAGACTTGGCTGTCAGGCACGTTGCAAAGGGCAGTAGGCAAGCAGAAATAGGAAGGTTGCACGATTGGCGAAGCCTAACATGACTACTTGGAAAGACGGGCATGCTTGTGATCGTGACTCGCAGGTGGGGGTTTTTTCCTTCTTCCTGGAATGCCTTTGGGACGATGCCAATACTTTTTCAGTGTCGGATGTGCTCTACCCGACAGCCATTTCTTTTCTTGGTTTTCTTGTTAATATGACTAGGCGAGTAATATTAGCTCGCTAGCTCTAGAAGCGCGTGAGGTTAAGTTGATAGTTTTGATCCAAGTTTTTGAGTTCGTCATTGAAGCCAAGCCGGCATTCTCCCAACCCTGGCATGTTGGCCCCTTCCCCTATCGAGTTGGGGCAGTATGGTGTGGCTCTACATTCCTGGGTAGGTACCCCATAATGTGATATTCCAATGTTGAGTAAGAGAAGGTCATTGGGGAGAAAATGGAAAAATAAATCTCATCTAAAACAAAAGCCGTTGAGAAAGGGGGGAGCCAAAAGGCGGAGAAGGAGGAAGAGAAGAGTGGGAAAGCACGCTACGTAGTGGGTATTTCGGGGTGGTGTGAGGTGTGAACGACGATACTACGTAGTGATGATATTGACTACACCTAGGTATGTACTTATGTATGTTGTAGATGGTCCGTGTTGGTATGTCTGTAAGAGACAAACAGCAGACATTGGATTGGGTCAGGACTTGAAGGAGGAGTACTGGGTAACAAGTCGCTGCGTCTGTTTTTTGTTTTTTTGACCGATCATATTTGATTTTGATTTTGATTTTGCATGTTACACATGGCATTGGAATGAAGACGTGGGGCTTAATGTCATTTTCCGCAATGGGATGCCATGGAAGAGGTTGACGGTGATGTTATTAGGCACGACCGATCTCAAGGCCATACTCATACCGATCGGTGTGAACCCCGTCCAAGCAAATCGAACACGAAGCGAGGGTCGTAGCGGCAGTAACTACCTAAAGCAATCATGTCTTTTTGCCATCCTCAATCGTTATTGTTGTAGCTGTTGTTATTCGATATCAACATCAGACATCAGACAGCAAGTTCCAGACCAGAGGAGCATAACGTGTGACCAACCGGGCCACCATAAAGTCTCAGTGAACGGACGGACGAAGCGGGTGAGCGGCGGACGACTTCCATACGTAAGGTACCTTGCAGTCAGTCAGTCAGTGAGTATACCAAGGAGAGCTAATAAGGCACACTCACTGCATGCGACATGTATGTCTCGGCTCTTGGAAGCCGGAGTGGTTCCCAGGTCGGTGTTTAAAATAGAGCCGCTGCTGCTAGGACAACCACCACATGGCATACATGGGGAGATCCGGGTACGTTAGTAGTGATGAGGTACTACTGAAAATTACATATATCATTTAGTTGATTATGTTAATGCAGCCGAATCTAATGAAACAAATGGCAAGATCATATAGAAGATTATGATTTTTGCTGTGTATTGAATAGAGGATAGGGAACGACAGGCATCTATTCAAGTTGTTAGCCTGTTGTTCTAGCACTATAATGGTTGGCATGTCTTGCCTTGACAAACCATCTGCGTATGTAATTACCTAACATGCACTATTCGCTGTATCCATCCCTTAGTGCCCTAGTCTATCTATACCTAGTATAAGGCACCTACCGCAGAGTAACATCAAGGGCTCTGTGCTTCCACGAGATTTGCAAGGCCCCCCCCCATTCATGGTTGCGATGCGTATCAACGTTGCACGGGCGAAGTTCTTTCATACTCACATTATGGGCAACAAAGGATGTCAGTGCTTTTTTTTTTATTCTTCTCCCGTGCCCAAGCGCGGTGTCAATTGCATGGACCGGCAGTTGGACGGACGGCTCTGCGACGTTCCGGGCCCCTGTGCCCCACGAAATGCTACTCTTCCATGTTGCAAATGTCTCAACTATCGGCCTGCCTATGTATGCGCAATGCTCCAAGCTCTGAATGAAAGAGAGGATCTAATAATACCTGGGCAATTTCTGAACCTAGACAAGGAAATTTAATATGTCCTTGGAGTTCATCTTTCTATGCTAGGTTACTATTCTTTTTCTTTTTCTTTATCCACACGTATCAGGCATGTTTAAGATGTGGAGGTGTTCCAGGTTTATTTTTATCATCCCTCTGAGCCCAGTTCAGTGCCCTACAATTGGTGTTACCAACCCACTATAACAGCACGTCCTGGAGGCTCTACAGGGACACGCACGCCCTGTAACTCTGGACACCACCTCTGCAGGTGACCTGACCACTTCAAGTGAGACCTATCCTCCGTTTCTAGCGATGGCGTCCAAAAAGCTCTGAGCCACATACAACAAGTCTTTTAAGACACTGCTAAGGCTAAGAAGAAGCTAGTTGGCTTGTCGCCGTCGCAGTCGCTGTAGGGCTCCGTTTGCCCCCCAAGGGTAATTAAAATCACTGCCCTACGGAGGAACATCCTGTACATATGGAGTGGAGTGTCGAAGGAATCACACACCCCCCTGCCTGCTATGTATGCTACACGGATGGCTCAGATGGGGGAGGAGGCAGCCATTGAGGCTCAATGTGGTTCAGGGGGGGGGGGGGGGCGGGCAAAAGATGGGATGATGGGATGAGATGATGATACGATGCTCACTTTGCAAGGGATACGATGTAAATCGTACGACATGCAAAATGTATTACGTAGTCATTGAGAGCCAAAGCACCAGAGTTTGTGTGTGTGTGCTGCGACTTGCCGAGATGGCATTCTTCAAAAAGATGCCGAACAAGCTCCTGCGGGGGACAAAGAAACCGATAAACGAAACGAAAAAAAAAAAAGGGTGCCGACTTTACCATGTGTCGCATGTTTTGAATTGTGTGTGGGATGCAGCACAGCTACCTATTCCAATCAATCAATTCGGCAATCGGTATTCAACAGACACACACCTCGGGCCGTCTCTTCTATTTTTCTTTTCTGTCCATTCACCTAAACGGGAACAGTGGCGGCAAGGCGTATCTCGTGGTGTTGGTGGTGGTTGCTAGTAGTGGTGGTGTCGTCCTGCGCGCGTCGTCGGCCAACATTAATCACAGCTCAGAGCTCAGCTCAGGTACAATGATGGGCTATTAGGGGGGAGGACGGGAAGACAAACAGATCGCATTTATGCAAAGGGGCATGATGATGAGCCATCCATGGCGGAATGAGTGGGAGTGAGTCTGTCTGATGCCTGCTGCATCTGTGTAATTAGGGTTATTGCAGGTCTTTGTAACACACCTACCTACCTCAGGCAAGGTAGTAGTAGTAGTAGTAGTAGGTAGTAATTATACAGGCTCTACGCGGCTCCTCTTCCCGTGTTTCCAAAGGATGCTGCTTACCTCCCTTTACTCTTTATCCTTTGACCCTTTCGGATCTTTCCCGCCAATGACGTGTCATAGATCGCCCGGCCCCGTTGCAGAATCCACGTCCCGTGTCTGTCTGCCATGTTTCTCCCCCCCAGCCAAAAAAAAAACCCCGGGAGGCCGGGGCGTAACGCGAAACAATCAGTTGCCTTGCACGTCGTGCAGAAGCAAGCCGCAAGCAGAAATAAACAACAACAAGAAAAAGGAAAGAAAGTTGTGGTTAGAAGGGGACAATAAAGTGCAACGCCGCTTCGAATCGACTCCCTAAACAAGGTTAAGAATAATCAGAATCGGTCAGTAAATACGAACAGGCGCATAATAAATGTAATGAATGCAGCCTAATAATGAAGAAGAAGAAGAAGGAAAAGATGATCAAACTCCGTTGATCCCTTGACCCGGGTGCACACAGCTTACCCGCCGCCCCCAAAGATGCAAAACTCAAATAGCCAGCCGCGCGGCATCTCAATGAACAACACACAAAGGATCTTAGTACTATGGGAACGGAATGTGAGACTATTGGATTTTATCGGCAGGCAGGTACTGTAAGCGACAGCCGGGCTCTGCCCTGTTCTGTTCTGTTCTGTTCTGTCAAGTTTCTCATCTTTTTGATTTGCCCGACTGTCCGCTCTTCCGTCCCGGTGGCTTGGTAGGATTTTGCCATGCTGGATGGAATGTTATGCGTGGCGTTTCATTTTTTTGCCTTTCCAGGCTGAGCTGAGCCCCCCCCCCCTCCGAGTTGCGGCATCGGTTTCGGATTCGGAATCAGCAGACATATTACCAGAAAAACAACAATAGTCGCAGAAGCAGCAGCAGCAACATATTCGGTTCTCGGATACGAATTGTGGAGTGAGGTTGAACAGCCAAAATATGACAGCGACGGGTGCAGCACGCCAACCTCGTGGGAAACATCAATTTATTATAGGTAGCTAGCTGTGCCACCATCCATGTATGCACCGCTGGCAGGGGCATCCATCCATTTTTACATACTACGTACTCCTACCTAGTAATTACAGCTTTACTTCCCCTACCCTGTTGAGTTCCTTGACCAGGGTTTGCGATATCCCATAGCCAGCTCAAGTATTGCAGAATAGATGGAGATAATAACGATATCTTGCCTGTATATAGTAGGTAGGTACTGGGTATGAGTTGTAGATGCCTGGCATTACATGTACAGTCAGCCGCAACGGCCCCGACAACCCCACTTCCGGTCACGGCCGCTACCTCTACCGCCCGAGACCCAAAAACAACATCCCCCAAATAGAAAACGGGCAGCAAGCCAGCAAACGTTCTCCGGCAACATTCTCCGGCAACATTCTCCGGCAACGGCATCGGACAACAAGATGTCATTTGTCTCATTCACCTTATCCGAGAACTCGGAAAGTGTCCGTCACAGCTGTGGGGCTACCGTTCGGGAAGTTGGCGGGAACGAGATGCATCTCTCTAGAGGAGAAAGAGGGGGGGGCACCTATCAGAGATGATGCTTTTCAGTACCTAAGGTAGGTAGGATTGGAATTGATTATAGGTGCCAACCAGCTTATTACCAAAAATGTATGATAGAGTACTAATTAGTAGTCTTTGTGTTTTGGAAATACGCCACCGCTAGGAAATTTAAAACCCAGCGACTGGTTGGACCCAGCGGGCCAATTGGATTCATGGGAAGTGAGGCCCTTCAGCCCAGAATCTTAAATTCCGAAGATGGGGTTTTTGCCTTTTGCGCTTTGTTTAGCCGCATATGAAATCCACGCCCATCCATCCATCCATGATGAATATTGGTACTTATTCTTCTTATTATGGTTGTCATCATCATCACCATCACCATAACCAATGTTATCATCTTCATTTACGCCCGAAAGCTTCCCTCCCTCCATCATTCGCAACCACTTCTCCAATGCCGTCGGTCATAGTCCGGGACTCCGCCGCAGTGGCCACTGGCCGGTCTGGTCCCCCTACGCATTGCACCGTATTGTACCATGTTGCACCGTACAGACACACCCCCCCTTCCCCTTGATCGAATGGACTCATCATTATTCTTTTATTTTATTATATTTTATTTGTATTTATATTATCCTCTTTCTAGGATTTTATTTCCTTGCCGTCCACCATAAAATGCCCGGGCTTAGATTTGCGTTCTGGGTTCCCCCGGCATACTGCCCCCCATCACTCTGTGGGGGGGCGGACCGGCGCCCCCATCAAGAAAACATGCGTAGGTGATTGGGTGGTGTAAACAAACATAAACAAAACAAGAAAAAAACACCCCGGAATGGCATCACTCAAACAATGGAACATGTCAAAAAAAAAAAAAAAAAAAAACGCCTAAGCATGCCTCTGCTACTCATGCATTTGCATCTCGTCTTGCAAGCCATACAGGCTTTGCTGTATATGGGTTGTTCGTCCGATCGTCTGTGTGAGCCTAGCTTACCACCCAGAGTCTTGGTATCAAGATCTTGAATCAGATCACCGCCCTTAGTCAAAAACGCAGCCTTTAGGGTAGGGGTTTGAGGCAGTGTAGCTCCCGTGCCCTGTAGACCGCTCGTTTACTTTCTTACTTTGTCCGGGTGCCTGGGTTGCTGATGGAAGCCAAGAGGCTCCCCAAAGGCAACGTGGTCCCCACCCCCGTTCTGGCTGTCGCTGACACCGAAATATCTTTGTTCTTGGCTGAATTCCTGGTCGCTGGGCGGCATGGATGGATGTACAGGTAGCATCCGGATGATCCCCCAGGGTCTTGGCGGCGCAAAGCCTCGCCCCGACCAGCTGGCTGGGAACCCGACTTGATAAACTTCCAGAAGAAATGGCCCGCGTGATGGGATGGGATGGATGGATGGGCATGAGGCGAAAATGCACGGTGCCGGTCGTCATGTACGGACGTGGTTAGAGGCTGGAGCCATCTTTTCTTGGACGTCTTGGAAACTCTACCAAAGCTTCAAAGTGACAACCCAACGTAGGGCGCCTTCATCCAAAACCATGGGGTTGGGACGGACTGTGTGGCGGAAATGGGAATTGGGATTGGACATTGGCAATAGCAACAGGAATGCCAATCCAATCCAATCCAATCCAATCCAATGGGAAACCAAGGGGATTCGTGGCGCCCTACTGGGCTGGGACTGGGCTGCACGGACTGGGTTGGATAGGACTGGGGATCTGATCCAGGCCATTCGAGTCCATTTGCTGGCTTGCCACAGAGTCCCCCCTCCCCCCTCTAACCCGTTCCTTGTTCTTTGCTTTTTACCAGCCAGCGCTGGGCTGAAGACACTGGGTAAAGGACCAAAGAAGGGATTCGGAAATCGATACCCAGATCAAGGTTTACCCGTTTCCGGCTGTACCGACCGGAGGGCTGTTCCGTGCAAACTCCCCTTGTTACCACAGCCTCGGGTTTCACTAGACACCCCCCCTTTCATCACCAATCTACTCCTACTTCGTACCAGCCAGTCTCTGCAGGCCCAAACTCTCATTTCTAGGAAAACGCGGAGAGACTTGCAAGTTGTATGGTTCACCTATTTTGGGTTCTGGGGTGTTTGGACTGCGACCACCCGCACCATCCATCTTTCTTGACGATTGGCGGGCATACTGTACATACGTTCTCCCACACACACACACACACACACTCTCTCTCTCTCTCCAGGAATGAAAGAGGGTAGCAATGTGGCGGCTCGGCAAATGGAAAACCAGGAGTCTGGGAGGAAAGCAAGAGAGGAGGTGTGTATAGACAGACAGGCAGATAGATTGACAGACACGCACACACACGTAGAAATTATACGAAGATGGACACCGGTTTTTTGTTTTCTTCAACTTTGCCTGCCCGAACGAAAGTGAAAAAAAAAAAATGCAAAAGCACATAAGCACAAAGCAACCCTTGGATGCATTGTGACTACATCTTACGCATCGGCATGATATGACATGACGAACGCATCAGCACAACTCACACATCTTTTTCTGCTGCATGCATGCATTGAGTTCACGGGCAGGCAAAGAGAGAGACACGCACACACACACACACACATACACACACACATGAAAAACAAGGGATAGATAGCACCACCAGAAATGATGAATAGGAATAAAAAAAGAGATCTAGTCTAACCCCGAACCAACGCTAGGTCGCCCTCTAACTGCAACCAGCCAACCATCTGCTTGCAGTATTCGAAGGTATAGATGTATCTTGCGCTACTGCGAAGGAGGAGGACGAGGAGGGTGTGTGGGTATTGGTGAGGGTGGTAAACCAATGAAGAGAGAGAAGAAGAGGAAAACAAGGAGTCAATATGAGGCTTGGGGGTGCGGAAGCACCGAAAGGGGAATGGCATGGAATGTTGGCGGCGGCATCAGAATGGTATGGCTTCGCGGCAACGTCAGGCCTTGCACGTTCTTTGGCCAGTTTGGCTTCCCTCCACACACACCAAGATCCATACCCAAAACCCAAACCCAAATCCTCTCTCAGCCTGGTCCGCCGTTGGAGGTTGCTCAAGTGGGGAGGGGGTAGGGGGGGAGTGAGTGGGCACGGCTCTTGTTGTCAAGATACTACGATACTGATGCCGGGATTTGCAAGTCCAACAGGTGCCGAGTACAACTAGTACAGAGTAGGTATACATACACCTACTCTATTATGTACTCACCTTGTGTAGCACTAACCTTTCCCTAGGTACCTTAGCTGAGGGTTTTTGGCCGTTTTAGTTCTCTTCTCTCCCCCTCCCCCATCAGCAGAGAGAGAAAGAGAGAGAGCGAGAGAGAGGTGTGAGCTGACTAAGTTTCCTGACTGCCTTAGCAGCAAGCGTTAGTGTCTCTGAGGTTGGGTTTCCGGCAATTTTTGGTTTCTATGAATAGGTACCTATGTAAATTAGAGTGAGAAGTATTGGGATGAGAGGGGGGGGAGGGTGAGACATGAAATACCCGCCATTTTCTATGTGGGTGTGCCGTATACCAGTGCAGGACAATCTATATTGCACCTATTGTTGGCAAGATGCTCATAACTTGTGGAGTGATGTTGATCAACCGCTGATCAGCATCCTGATGGCAATAGACATAGTACGGAGGTTTTTTTTTATTTGCCTTCCTTTGCTGGTAGCACGTCAATCAATCAGCCATCAATCAGCCATCAATCAGCACCGCAACAGTGCCGTAACGGCACAGCATAGGCACAGCATAAGCACAGCGTGGGCACAGCATAGCACGGCATGTGAATTATGTTGTTGATTCCATCAGAAGAAGATGTATAATAATGGCACAGTATTTCAGACTTGTACTGTATGAATTTATTACCTATCTGCTTGTAAGTTGTATTAACCCCCTGGTAGACGCAACGTTAATTACAAGCACGCACCACCTGGTCAGTGAGCGACGAACTCTTTTCTCAGCTCTTTCTTGCACCGCCTGAGTATCGGTTCCGTACAGATACCCTCCTTGACTTTAGCCACCCACCCACCCACACACACACACACACACAAGCAGATTGCCCCCCCCCCAAGGAAAACCCTGATGATGTAGTGTTTTCTGGCCACCCCCTGGTTTTGGTTAGGGAGGCTTTCATCAACGGGAAGATCCTCAAGTCGCTTGTCACTGCTGTTGATCGTGTGCTTGAGGATGCAGCATCGGACGGTGCAGGTCAAGGCAAGTTTGTCACGGCCAAGTACCTGCATATCAAGTACCTATTGGGCTGCTCACTGAGATTCGGTACCTCCATGCCAAGTACAGTATATATAATATGGTACCCACCAACCAGCAATAACAAAAAGGGAAAGACAATGCAGTCACTCCTTCCTACAGTATTGTCCCAAGGAGATTGGTAGGCCATTACAAAGAAAGTCACATACGTCGCCAGTTCTGTTCGTGTATCCAAGACGTGCCACTGCCGAACATGATCCCATCTTCCATCCATCCGACGCATCCACCAACCACAATCCCCCCAGGTAGGGCCATCAGGCACGGACTGCCTGCTACAATCCCTCCCTGTCTTTAGAACCAGAGTGTTGGGTCTGTGCGCGTTGCCTCCAGATGCCATCCTGGACTACAAAATTGCCTCTCCTGTCGGCAAGGCAAGGCAAGGCAAGCATGGGTTTGTATGGTCTGTCTGACTGGCTGAGGCGACAATGCATGCTGATGGAAATCACATCTGACTTTCAGGACATAAAAAACGCAAGTAGCTAATAATCCAACAATTGGGTAGCTAGCCCAGGTTTTGATCCGCAGGTATAATCAACGCTTTGTCCGTACATGCAACTCACTCACATATACACAGATGACAGAGTCCACGATGACCCGACTTCCTCCGTGCACTACTACATACATACATACTATTTTTGAGGGTACGGAGTACAATGCAGTATTATTATTCGTGATGATTTCGTACTGCACTAAAACGTGACATCCCGCACACACCAACCTCTCCAACCACCGGGTCTAGGTGGGGCAAGCTGAGACAACCGCTGGCCTAACAAGCAAATGAGTTTCCTGGGGTCAATATTTGGATAGTCGTGAGAGCTACCCATTCATGCCAGCATTATCAGTGGCATGACGAGTCGTCCGCCCCCATCTCTGTAGTCCGAACGGGTTTGACGACAACGTACAGGTAGCCGGCAGCGCTGGGCCCGGGAATGGGGCCGGCAAAATTTGCATTCGCAGGAGGCCGGTGGGCTTGAATCTGACTGGCAAACACCAGACCCAGCAAGTTTCTTGTGCCTGGCGCTGGGTTCGAGATGAGACCACCGCATGCTCCAGCACAGCTAATGCAAGATGCCACACATGATGCCCTCTCCCTCTATCTACTAGCTCACTCACCTTTTCTTGTCCGCCGCCGCCAACGCCGCTCCGGTTCTTCCCCTCTTCTGCACATGTCTGTGGCCCAAGACATTGTCCATGTTCGTCTCTGCGCACAGAATAAGCATACTCACTTTGCGGTGGGCGGAACAATGACCGGACAAGCAAGCCACAGCATCATCAGGATTAATGCGAGGCACGCAGCACAATCCAACACCCGTGCATGCATCGGTAGGTTTAAGTGCTGTGCCAGCGGATCCCAGTGATGAAACAGTCACCCAGTGCAGCGGCAGCCACGAGTCCGCGAGGCAGCGGCAGGTACCGGCACCAGCGGCAAGAACCAAAAAGGGCGTGTCCGGTGGGTCAGCTACTATTACTACTACGTACGTACCGTAGGTATCACCACTACTCCTCGTAGTGGTATGAGCGTTGATTGTATCCCGGCGGCGGCAGCCTCGTCTTTCGTTTGCGTATGACGCCCGTCCACATTTCAGGGTCGGAAGAGGCACTCTGACAAATCAACGCTTCTGCCGACAGCCAGCCGGCCGGGCCTCGTCCTCCAGCTCTCATCAAGTATCAAGAGGATTGGCTGTAAGGCTCAAGGCTCATGGTTAATGAGAGATGCATGCATAGGGAGTAAAATGCAAAGAGCGGCCTGCGTGAGTGGCTTGCTCCTCATTTACGTCTGGCTGGCAGTGCATAGACTCCGCATGCCTGATATACCGCTTCTGTCGTCCTTCTGTCGGCCTTCTCGCGTCCTTCTGTTGCGCCTCTAACCAGTCTCCTTCCAAAGTCGCCCTCCCACAACACAACGCCGCCAAAGGGCGTCCCATCCATCTCTCGACGAGACATGACGGGTGCCCTCCTCTGTGGGAATGCCCGCCCGCCACTAATGATGCTGCTATCAAGGGGTCTCCAGCTCAAACCCACGCGAACAACGAGCGCCAGCCTGGCCCCCGTCTGCCGTCTACATGCCTGCCGTCGGATGTCATTGCCATGCCCTACCCTGCGCCGCCGCTGCTCGTTGCCACGCGCTGCCCTTGTCCAAGACACTGGTTGACTGGGCCCGTATGGTGTACCTAATGTTGTCTTCCGCGTGCGTCTATTGGAGAGGTTGCTGGGACATTGGGCTGCGCGGGGGCGCAGAGTGGTCAGCGGTATGGGGCCTTGGTGGGAGGGGGGGCGTGTTTGGGGTGAGAGAGCTCCGGCAAGGGAGGGACGCGCTAGATTGGCGATGGAAGCACCGTGGAAGCTAACTGTCAGTAGTTGCCCTGGGCCGGGGTGCGAATTGGTGGAACGGTGATTCCCAGCTTGGGAATCACTCCGTGTTTTCCAGCTAATTAATTGTAGTGTGGGTAGATGCGTAGGAGATGGGGCAGAATATGGCTGCTTGGATGGCAGCTGTCCACGAAGCAAATGGACCTTCAATATGACCTACTAATGCGCCTTGAATCAACCGTTTGACAAACCATGGCATCAGCGCATGTGTGACCCGCGAGGTATGGGTGTGTGGGTTGGTCAGGGTATTAAAAGATCGAGCCAACGTTTTTAGGTATTGTTCTTTACATGCGGTGTAAGCTTGATAGCGCATCTCAGTCTAGGTGCTGCTGCTGGTGCTGCTGGCGGCGGCGCGGCACTAATAGCCAGATCATCACAGTAGGCGGTATTTGCTCGCATCTGATTTGTGCCTATTTTGTTGCTGGAGAATATATTCCTCTGTAATCGGGCGACCCACGCAGAACGTGTGGATGGGTGAGGAGGCGTTATTGTTGTAATGGCTGATGAGTGGTGGGATGAAGCGTCTGATCGACGCCCTTGGGCAGGCTAGCCAGGACCGTAGTAGTTTACCAGTATTAGCCCAATCTCATTCGAAGCCATCTACACGTACAATACTCTAATGGAATGTGGTGCCGCTGTGAATGGAAAAGGCTACACCGTATTGATTAAGAGAAGGCGTCTATGCACTAACTACCCTGCAACGAAGCTTCCAGGTCCGGGTTTCTAGAAGGCGCACAACGCTTGTGTTGCCAATCACGCGCCTTTTTGGCTTTGTCTACCTTTGTGTAACACATAATTGCCAGATAAAAAAAAAGCCAAGATCAACTGACTTGTTAGCTATAGCAGCCTCTTGAATCTTGATTTGCCGCCTCTCATTGCATTACATCCGCCCCGTTTCTAGAAGATAGTTTAAACTCACAACACTCTTGGGAACGGACCTGTGTGTGATTGTTTCTAAATTTTTCTTTTGTTATTTTCGATGATCTTTTCTTGGTTTAGCGAAGCTACGGAGACAAATCCCCGTGAGACACACATGATGTACGAAAACGTTAGTGTAGACGGATTATTTTACTACTTCTACTACTAGTAGATACTACTACTACTCATGTAGGTGTTTACACTGTATAATACTAAAATGTACAGCACCTACTTAGGTATGTAGTGCGTTTTTTTAGGGTTCTATAATAAGAGGGAGAGAAAAAAGGTGTGTTGCATTTTGGGGAGGAAACAGAAAAAAGAAAAAAGAAAAGAAAAGAAGTGCATTAAAAAGATAGCAAGGATATTGGCGGAGACGCTCAATCTGTACAAAAGAGCCTTGATAACGTACCTACACCTATCTTGATGAGCCTTAATTATGGAGTCGGTAAGGTCGGCAATAGGCTACGGCAAAGCAAAGCATGGTAAGGCAAGGCAAGGCAAGGCTACCTGAGGTAGGTACAAAGGTACCTCGCTACCTCTTATTACCCTGAGAAAAAGGGAGAAGCGCGCGTCAAAATACTGACCAGCTGACTTGACTGACTTGATTCATTCAACACAAGGGTCGGCGCCCGGAATCGAATATTGCCGGAAAACCCCATCCATCTGTCCATCCATGATCCGGGGCCCCCCGGCTCTCTTATCGTTTTTTTTTTCTGATGGTCATGGTGCTTAAGTACGATAAGTTGTATCATATTTATTTTAAGTGGCTTGTTTATGAGCCCTTTGCCTTTTATCATGAGTAGAAAAGGCGGAGAGAAGTGTTGAGTGAGGAGACGATGGTCTATTGTCCCTCGTCTCAAGCGGGGGAGAAAACGTTGAGAAGTAACCAGACTAAAGGAGAAAATATCATGCAAAAGGGGGTTTAGGGTAATGAAATGCATATAATTTACGTGTGTAGTTTTCTTTCTTTCTTTCTTTCATTGCATATGTATTAGTTTGAGTGCTCGAAATAGAATGGCCAAGTCATAGCACTAGACTAGTAGTTCTGCTTTTAGATCAACAACCTCCTTCTCTTATTTTCTTTTTTCTTATCTCTAGCGGAGAGGAGAGGAGAGGGGAACCATCTAGCGGCTCTCTTCTTCTCGTTCTTCTTCTTCTCCCATCGTGCTGATGAGACATTTAAGATGCTGACCGAACTGGTCCCAAGGGCCATGTCGGACTTGAGAACCACACCAAAATGCCGTTTTGAAGAGAAGGGGGGGGGGCCGGCGAAGAAACGGTGTAGAAAAAGCAAATAAAATAAAATAAAACAAATATTCGTTGTGTCTTTTTTTTATTTTTGTTTTTGTTTGGCGGGGAGGGGGATATTCGGGGTTAATGCAGGAGTTGAACTAAACTAAAGAGGGCATTCTAGTGCCATGTTAGGGTGATGAGGCGAAGGCGTTTGCACAAGCTGCTAACTAGGTAATTAAGTAATTACAGCAATGTATACGTCTCCCAGATTGGAGGCTGGTGTCAAGGGTTTGGAATCTTGGAGAGGTTACAGTCAAATGAACTTTCAGTCTTGCACGGCCGCCGTCTTCCCACCCTCCCAATAGCAAGGTCTTCAATATCAATCACTGCTGCTTCCTACATGTGCAGGAAATGGGAAATGCACGCACATCACTCTACGCTGTGATGTCTTGGATCGGTGCCCATCGTCATTGCGCTACCACCTCCCACCGCTCTTGTTTCTCCTTCAGTGCCTGGCATGTGACGTACAATGATCTGCAATGTGTTCACCTACCCTCTCCAGGGGTTCACATTGGGCTGAATGTACATACATGGTAAGTGTACAATGCACATTTCAATGCCTCGACCATCATACCAAGGCGTCTCTCATTCTCTTGCTCCCACAAACCTTCCAGCTCCCTCCTCCCCTCTCCTTATCCCCATCTCTCCCTCCCCTCTTGCACCGTCTGCCGGCACCTTCATATCCATCCTGCCTTTAGTCTGTAATGGGCCGTGTCGACAAGATGTGGCAGCTTACAGACTAGCAAAGCATGGGTTAAGAGCCCCCGAGGACAAGGCGAACCGGCCCTTTTCCTCTCTGTTCCTCTTCAACCGCATATCTTATTGCAGGAATGGCCTCACACACCAAACACCAAGGCGCGACTAGGACGGATGAGATCCACGTCATCCACGCCGTTTCCTCTTTATCTCTTCCACTGTCTACCTGCTAGTGGTTGCCCCAAAGCAACGCACGCCGTCGTAGTAGTCCGTACGACCTCTCAGATGAATCACCATGTGTCTGCCCAAATAGCTGGTGTTCACTCACCTCCTCCCCCCCCCCCAAAACAGCTCCAACTCTGTTCTCATCCAGCACTGGCGCAGCAATGCACGGTCATTCCAGTTGCAGCCTAGCGCTCAAAGGGTTGGAGCCATTGGGAGGGCGCCCAAAGTCAACACAAGTGTAGGCTGGCCAGCCATGCGCTGCTGCACCGCCAGACAGTCGGATAATCACACTGTATAATGCCGTTATATGCACCGTATGCCCCAGTTGCTGTGTGTTGTATTGCGACGTTGGCATGTGCCATATCCCAAGCTTGATGCTCGTCCAAGACTCTGTAGACCCAGTGTGCGAAAAGGAGATTGAGCCCCAGCCAAACGCAACCCTTCCCCTTCCCTCTCCCCAGGCCCCTTGGATTGTCCCCGATCTGAACCAGAGTCAACACCAGCCCCAGTCCGGTTTCCAAACCCAATGCAGGACAGGCAGGCCCTATGGCTCTAGCGCGGTGTTCTGAGTTGTGGAGTGGAGTAAGAGTGAGAGAGAGTGAGAGTGAGAAGTTCATGGACTGGGTGGCCCGGAGCACAACGAACAGACTATCCATACAATACCCACTGTCTAACAACTGCAGGTCCACGGTAGCACGACATGGCAGCAGGTAATTTAGTTCTCTCGACATGAGTTGAGACTCTTTCAATGGCGACAATGCCCAGGCTGGTCGTACCCCACGGGGATAGCGTCGCCGACAGTCTTTTTCAATCAGGAACCGTCACCGAGAAGCTTTCATGATGCCGTCACAGCCCGCTGATGGCCCTAGAATGCCACCTCCAGCAGTTGCTCGTGCACTCCGGCGACCCCAGAGCACGCACCACGGGATTTGCCATAAGTGTTAGTTAGGCTGCATCGCTCCGAACGGGCAGGGCGACGATGAGCGCTCAACAGCAAGTCAAGCACTCCGAGAGGCTTCCCAAGCTCTTACGTTCCTGGATTAGCCTGAACACATTAGTGCGAATGCCCCCGAGAGAGATGTGCGTGTGCGTGCGTGTGCGTTTGTGTGAGTTGGTTGGCTGGTTGGTTGGGTGAGTGGGTGAGTGAGTGAGGTCAAGTCTAGCTGGTCTTCCAGACGCCCATACCTGTTCGCAGATTGATGAGGCACACACCTTCAACCGCCGGCCCCAGGCGCCTCATTTGCGGATGTCGCAATCTGTTCTGAGCGGTATCCACCTAGACTGGAGCTTCCACCCTCCCTCCTCACACCCCCCCTTCCACCTTCTCTTCCACCCTTCCACCCCTCCCATCTTCTGCTCTTCCACTCTTCCAGACAAACACCCCCACTCCCACTCCCAGGAAGGTGCTTCCCCTCGGCTGCAAGCGGGTACGTACCTGGTTCCTGAAGTGGACTAGCGCTATGACAGGGTCCTTGCAGGGCTCTGCATCTCAGACAGATAAGTACCCAAGTACCGACCCCTCAGCCACAAACGACACCAACGACACCAACGGTACCCACCGACATCCAGCACCCCAGCATCCATAGCACCTGCCCACCCACTGCTGCCAGCGACACCCCCGCTGCTAATCTCACACCCATGTTTCTTGTAGCTTTGGCTCCACTCGGTCGGAACGCGGCCTTCAGGCAACTTGCTGGGTCGCTGCTTCCCATAAGTCTTCAATCGTTCGACATCTGCCACAAAGCAAAAATCTCAAGCTCGATCATTCTCATCTGCCATAGCTTGTTCACTGGCCCCATCTTCCATCTTCAACTCATATAATATTCCCTGGCCCCGGCAAGCAACGGTAGCTTCAGGCCATCTCCAATCTCTTCAAGCTCCCACATACTTATTAAACGCATCCCACTTCGCCATCCTCAACCGACCTAACGCCTAGTCTGACCTCAGCACGCCTCACCTCAACTTACTTAACCACCCGCTTCGCCCTCCTCTTTGAGCATCCCTCGCCTTCATTATACCCACACAGCTACACCTCTTATACGCGCACGCACACACATACACAAACAAACCAACAAACACACATCATCCCGCATCAACCCAAACCAACAACGCAAAACGCACCAACCACACCCAAGATGCCTCAATCATCTTCAGCAGAGCCTGCCAAGCAGTCCAAGCGGAAAGGTGAGCTTCACAACAACCCAGCTTTCAATCGTTCTCCCTACTCATGTCTTCTTTTTACACTATAGGAACCCGCAGCGTCTCTACTTTGACCCCATCACAACTTGCTCGCAAGCGAGCCAACGACCGTGAGGCCCAGCGAGCCATCCGCGCTAGGACAAAGGAACATATTGAACGCCTTGAACAAGAGCTCGCTGAGCTCAAATGCCACCAAAGCCGGGACAAGACTGTCCAGGAGCTGCTCCGTCGCAACAAGGCTCTTGAAGAAGAGTTGATGCGCCTCAGGGAGTCCATGGGCCTTCCCATCTCCTCATCGCCATACTCGGCTCCAGCAGGTACGACAGGCGCCATTTCAGACGACGCCCTTGACATGTACCTCGGACGGCTAACACCAGGCCCTTCAGTTTATGACGACAATCTCAGCTCTGGCAGCGGTGCCATCCCCAGCCCGAGGCTCTCTCCCATGCCTTCCAGCGACTTTGGCTCTCTACCAGAATATGGCCAACACTACGTCCCTCTTTCCAATAGCTGCGAGACCTGGGCCTCGACCCTACCTCACCCTGGTGTCTCCAATCACTCAACCCCATCTTCCCCCGGCAACGGCGACGAATACAACTCCGCCTACATTCCTACCAGTGTGCCAAACTCTATGCTGCCTCATGGTTCCCATGTTAGAAGCCTGGAATCCGATGATATTGAAACTCATGGTATGCAACCCCCCATTTGCAGGAAAGAGATTTTGCACCGAAGACGTATGCTGACCAACTCCTCAGATCCAAGCTTCCGCCTCAATGGCCACCTCCAGACACTGCAGCCCACATACAACCTGCAGCAGCATCACCAACAACAGCGTTCCTCACAATGGAATATGTACCCAGTTTACTACGGAAACAACCCCAACACTGCCTGCGTGTCACGATGAGCTAGCAGTGATGGGGTAATCCCATTGAGCGCTAGAATACCATCCCTGGCGGCTACAGTTACCATTCCGAGCCGAGCCGAGCCTTGGGGTGGTGAGATCCACATTCCTGAGTTCAAAGAACGATTTCAGCCAAGGGCTTGTTCGAATTTCTTACACAAGTTGGGAGAGCTGGGTAGCGCCAGAGTGTGCCAGGGAAGGCTGCTTCCAAGATGGCAGCCACAAGACCCAAAACCACGTCCATTGTATACCACCAACCAGGAACTGAGCCGTGTCCATAAGATCACTCGAGAGCTATCGAGAACCTTTTACATCAGGTTACGGATCTATCACATTGATCTCTCCCCATCTTATACAGGGGACAAACGGCCGAATACCAACAATCACCCTTTATGGTCTGCGGCTCATATTTGCTACTTCTTTGATTTCAGCTTCTTTTTTACTGTTTATAGACTTGTGTTCCTGGAAAGGATTCTGATGATTATGTTTTTGTATATTGAAAACCTTTTGTACGTGAAATGAAGATACTGGATACATTGCGGGAACGGGGCTTGGGGTGGGAAGCATGATCACTGGCCTGGGGCGATGATAGTACGGTTTCTTTGAAAGATGCCATGTCAGATGATAAATTCTGGATATTGTACATTGCGCAAGGAGTATCACGGCAGGAGTACCTTGGAGTAAAGACTTTTTTTTTTGGCATCGGCAACTTGGCCTGGGTTAGGACTCAATATTTTATGATATCCAACAATAGAGAATCCATTATGAAGACAATTATTGGGCACCAACACATCATTGACTATTGAAATAAGGGCCACGCCATGAACGAATCCTCATCAGACTGAATATTGTGTTCTCTATGGCCCGAGATTGATCTGCACAGATCCTGAATTTTTATATAGAGACAATTCGCTGTTATGATGTATCCTACATCCTATAATGGTACATTACTCCCCGTTATTGAAAGTCACAGGGCTTAGGGCCACAGAGAGTAACCAAATGGGAGACCAAGATGATGCAAGGCTAATAAAGATGAGGGTCAGAGAGTGGCTCCAACTTCCAACGGATTGGAGTGGAGGCAACTGCCACGGGCCTTGTCTTCCGAGCAGGGCATATGGGGTTCTAAGTCAAGTGGCCAATCTGGCAGGCGCTGGAACTAGGTAGGTAAGCTTTAGAGACCCCCATGATATGCCCATATGCACCAGGACACAGAAGATCTCGCGTCGTTGGTTTAAGGAGAATGGCTGGCGGGGGCAAAGACGGGGGGGGGGGGGTTAGAATGGTTGAGTGGAGAGGAAAGTCCCAGTTCTTGCGTCCGGGGGGCGCCCCTATGCCGTCAAGGCTGATTACCAGCAACTTATTGGGTACAGATCATGAGCACCGGGCTCTGGCCTAGTGGTCTACAGAGAAGACTATGCTCGGGTATCATTCCCGATGTAGGATAGAGAGACTTTTGGTGTCTTTTCTGCCTTATAGCCAGCCCCTCGGCCCTCCTCTTCGGAAGATTGACTCCAGGGATAAATATTGGGCGTGGGGAAGTTTGCCATCTTGATTTTGTTGGGATAGGCAGACGGACCATTAAAGGGGGGTGTCGATGAGGGAACGTTATCAGGCTATAAGCCTGCCGAGAGGTAACAACACGAGGCAAAGAACCTCAATACTCAGCTGGGAGATACTACCCATGCCACCTAGCCAAGAAGCCGTGAAAAGAAGGGGGGAAGCTGCCGGCAGAGTGCAACTGCAACGTTATCCCCCCCTACCAAACACCACGTGTTGACTCCCCTGCCTTGAAACCGGTTCCTTGGGGTCTTGGGAGTGAGATGAGCATCAATCTTGAAACTACAAGTTCGACGACGCCCTCTGTGGCTTGCACAGGGGGTTTGGGTTCGGGGGGGGAGGGGGGGGCAAATGTTGGAGCACAGCGCACTTGGAGGAACGAACCGCTTAGGACGGCTAGATATGTCTAGGATAGGGCTGTCGTGTATTGGAGCTACTTACTCATGGACGTCGTAAGATAATAACCTGTCGGACTCAAGATTTGGAATGATATCTGTTTTCATTATAGGAGGGGGAAAATTTTTGTTGATAAAATTGAAGTGGCAGGGGGACAATATGATATGGAACGATGGGTTAGTATAACACAGTAGCATTCAGTGTCATCATCATCACTATTTGATATTGCAATGCCAAGATAGACGGGGATCGAAAGGGCAGCCAAGACGGACATTAGGATTTCTACATTCATGTTCTAGATCTTTGATTTTTACTTTGGGTCCCGGATCACTATAACGTTATAACGTTGTAGTTATTAAGGACAAGGTGTTTCTAGGAAACGTGTTTTACGGCAGTTGAGAAGGGGCGAGGGGGGGGGGGGAGGGGCGGAGCAGCCACAACGAAGATGAAGAAGAAGAACGTGGCAGTAACTTTTCAAGAGGGCGCAGGCAGAGGCAGAGATGCAAGCTGGGGGATAGGCCAAAAGAACAAACTGGCAGGGCAGGACGTTGAAAATCAGTCAAACGGTATCCGGCGGCCGGCTTGCAAGTGGGGCACCCGGGCCTTTCCCCAGTAGGGCATGATGGCCGGCCCGCCAGCACGGGGCAGCAGGTCCCTGCGTCTGGGGTGGACTCGCCGTCATTGAGCGCCTACAAACAGTACCTACCTACTCACATACCTACAGTGCAGCACGTACAGGTGCTCCGTAATTTAGCTGGGCGTGACTATGGCCACTAATCACAGCACCCAAGCATTTGAGGCTACAGGCCCACCCAACAGTCTATTAGCATGGACCCAAGTGCCAAGTGGGATATCGAGCGGCTGTGTGCGCTGGCGCCGTTTGCCGGACGTTTAACCCGAAAGGAGTATAAGGCCAGGCTGGAACGACGAACCCGGGGGGCGTGTCGATGTCGTTGCTGGCGTTGATTTTGTGGTTTTGTTTGTCTTTTTTTCTTCTTTTTTGTTTCTTTTTTCCCAGCTTTTGTTTAGGGGCTGAAATCACTTGAGGTCTGTGCGTCAGACAACCGTTCAACGTTGTATGATCTCGTTGGCCCCCATGTTAGTCGATGCTTGCCCATCTCGCACTGAACAAGCCTAGGATCGGCTGTTTACCCACCCGAGGGTACACCTTATGTTCTGTGCTGTGCTGTAGGTCATCAATATTAGCGCAATTGTATCAGGTGCCCTGGAATGTCATTCGGCATTCCCTATGAGTAAATGCCGGTCGGGTCGTCGAATCATTCGACAGCATTCTGGGGAAAAAAGGCACGAACTGCTCCCGTACTACTAATATGTAAAGTTGGCCGGACGTGTACACATGGATGTGGCTAGGAGAGGTTCAAGTTCAAGTCAATCGGGGAAGATGGACCATGCCAGACGTTATGTTTGGGATGTAACTTCAGGAGAGATAGAGAGAGAGGGTATCTACGGCTTTGGACTGTACTGGGACCCTCCAGCCTGTGGCAGTTGATGTGTTGCATGCATACTTGATACAAGAACTACACCAGATAGCCCTACACGTATGAGATGGACAGCTGCAGGGCCCCCCAGCCAAGTCCCCATTACTCCCTATTGTGTTTAGCACCTCCACCAAAATTGCGTTACTGTAGGTTAGGAGCTGGGCGAGGCAGGCAAGGTAGATAGATATCCATGACATATGACATAGGTAGTGTAGCCTACTGCCTACCCACCCTTACCCAGCTGCCAGCCAAGCAGACTGGCAGGCTACTAGCAGCTACGATCGGCCCATCAAGGTATCGAGCTCAATCTCAAGCCCAAGAGCCTGGACGCAACGGGGGGCAAAACAGATTGGGTAGTGGAGACGGAGGCCAGCATGCGCACAGGTGGTGCTGCCATCCAATGTTTAATGCCCATGCTGGGTGAGAGTGGCCCTACAAGCCCTACAGGGCCCTACGGCTACAGGCTAGTTGTACTTGGACAGGCCCTACAGGCCCCCTACCACAGGCTACAAGGACGCCCCCCCAGGCGACCTAGCTATGGATGGACACCAGCAGCGATGCTAGCCAGCCCCAGGGCACATCACTCTCGGGAAGCGGAGATGCCGCCGACCGCCCCAGCCAAAGCCGGTCTGGGTATTTTGCAGGCTTGGGAATGGTAGGCGGGAAGGGCAAATGGGAATGGAGTAGACCAGAAGAGTGTGGTAATTACTAGTTGAGAAGAGGACGATACCTAACACGAACTAGGGCATATTGGAAAAAAGAAATGTGACAAAAGATCAGAAAAAAAGGGGAGCCGCTTGAGTTGAGGCTAACACCGTGGATCTACCTACGGGAGACACCCCCCTTACCGACACATTGCAACGGCCTTTAGACTGGAAAACGGGGGATACTACTGTATGTGTGTATGTAAGTATTGCAGATGCGTAGGTAGGTAGGTATGTGTTAGTGTGCTGTAGAATGGCATGTTTTCTTTTCCTTCCTCCGACGCCAGGGTTGATGATGTGCTGATTATCGAGAGTGAACGAGCGAAGAGAGAGAGAGAGAGGGGGGGGGGGGGGGGGGGGGTGTGTGTGTAAATGGAACATGGAGATAGGATAGGTAAATCGAATGGGGGAAGTAAATTAAGAGACAAAAGAGCGGAGGCATAGTGACACAAGTAAGGGAATACATATTAAAACTGACGACGACAATGTTGTCAATACCAACTAGGGCTTCAGTGCATGACTGTGGCGGTTTACGAAATATACAGGTGGTCGTAGACGCAAATGGCAGAGGTGCAGGCGGACAAAAGTCAGGCTCTGGAATTAGTTTGTCTCGCTTGTGATTTTAGACTGCGCAGATGTGCGTTAAAAAAAAAAAATCACCAAAATTGCGATGGACTGGTCTCAATGAATGAATTGGATGAGTAGCAAGCCAGCCAGCCAGCCAACTAGCCAGCCAACTAGCCAGCCAACCGTGTGTGTGTACAAAGATATTAGGGCTGGTAGGTTTTAGGTAGTAGATGACATGGCATGACATGGCATGGTATGGCGGCGCGTGCAATTTTGCCCTATCGCTTGTCGGCTAGTCGTCCGTTGGAGCACAATTATGCCATTGGATGCTGCACTGCACTACACTGCACTGCACCAATTTGTGCCCTGTGCCTGAGACTTCTACTACGTAGTAGACAGGAACATGTTTATTAGGGGGTACCTAAGTAAACTAAGAAAGGCAAGGTTGGAACTTGGGAGGCTGTTATCAGTCCGTCACCAAGGACTCCGGTCGACGCGAAACTTTCTGTTTTCTGCCGCTCCGGCAAAACGGCCTTGACCTTCCTGGGAATCTCCTACTTGGTAGGTTACTCCGTTCCTTGGCGAAGATGTGGCGGTGTAAACTAAACAGACCATACCGTAACCTTTCACATACTATTCCTACTCAGTCGCTGGCCCCTCCCGGAGGTACTCCATCTGCCAGCTCCGGATATTGTTCCACACCCCAAAGAAGCAGCAGCAGCGGCGGTGTTTTGTTAACATCATTCTTTTAAGCGCCCAGGCCCCCCCCTTCCCATGTACGTGGCGTATAGCCTTTTCCCTGCCCACAGTCTACAGTCCACACACATACACCCACCTCTCAAAGAACAACCCCCCACACCCCCCCTTTTTTTTACTCGACTTGCTTCTTGCCCCCCCCCCCCCCCCCGTCCTCCGCCCCTCCCCCCTTCTTCTTTTGCGTCTTTGTCGCTCTCGGCACTCGCTGCCAGACTGACCGGCAATTTCTATTGTAGTTGTTACAGTTATTTGCGCACGGTGTGCGATCTCTTTTACTGTGGCGAGCAGCTTGGGCTCGTTATCACTGGTTTCCGACACTTGAGAGGAGGGGCTTTGTGGCAGCCACTATCTTGTAGCCTTCTAGCGCCATCCCTAGGAACTATAGGGGATGAAGGCTACTTATCGAATGCCAGCATGCCAGTATGCACGCAGCCCTGTGAAAAAAAGCAGCAAAGACAGCGCTCTTCATGCACGCCACATAAAGCCAATCATCTAAATCTGTCTGGCGAATCTATCTATTCTTCAGTCATTCCGTTGAAGGGGGAAGGCGGCTTTCCTAGTTAATTCGTTCCGCTGTTCCATCTTGTCAACCCTTCTATTTCGGCTTCCATGGACTGGCGTTAGGCCTTGAGGTAAACAACAAAGTTCAACCAGCTACCTGCCTGCTCGCTGTGATGTCGGGGCCGAGAAGGCCCGTTCAACGAGGAATCGGGGGTGTCGGTGGGGGTTGAGTGGGCCTGTTTTGCGTGTTGTCGCCCCCGTGTTGTGGCTCCGGGCCCCGATGACAAGTTCCCAAGCGTCCCCAGATGTTGCTTGTCTTCCGGAAGTAGCCGTATGTTCCCACTTCTCGGAGCTTGCTGTGCAGGTGTAACTTGTGGTGCCCATCCTCTCCCTCTTTTCTTTCTTTCTTACTTTTTATTAGTTGTTCTCACTCATCCTGGAACTGGCGACGGAGGGCGCTGCCACACACACACACACGCCCCCCCTAAAGACGCCAACAGTGATAGCCAGTTGGCCGAAGTTGGCCGAGGAAACAAGGATGAGTGCGGGAGAAGCACGCTAGAATCTGCATGGAAGCCGCGGCGGCGGCGCCAACGCCCCACTGTGTTGTTTTGGCAGCAGCCCTTGAATCGTCTTCACGCCCCTACTCCCCCTGTCATCACCCCCACTTTTGCATCGTTCCATCACCCTTCTATTTGGCTTCCGTGGCTGAAAGTTCTCCACCTTGCATCGACCAACCACGCGGCAATCCATGACGGGCGATGTGTGAGGCGCCCCCTCTCACACCCTAGCAGAACTGCAGCCATCCCATACATTTGGATGGGACTGTGATCGGAGAAGACGAGCGGATGGATGGGTGTGAGGGTAAAGTAACGGACTTGGTTTGAGAAGCACAGAAAGAGGCTGACTTTTGGTTTCCTTCTCCCTATCAATCTAGAAACAGACGACAGCCGAAGTGGCTTGACAGTCAGTTGCCAGGCCATTATGCGGTGTGAGTGAGTGAATGTATGATGCACTAGCTTTCGCTATTCACCACATCATTACCTGCACGCCTCTTTTTCCCTCCTTGTTGGGGGTCATCGGAATATGCCGTTCTTGGCAACTGCTGGCCGCGCTTGCAGTGTACATGGTTATGGTGATGGTATTGCAACAACACAACACTTCTAGGCTTACAGCCCCGAAAGCCCCTGGACTCATAACTCCCGAACCAGCCAATCGAGATCATGGCGCGAGAGCCGTCATCGAAAACAAGAAAACATAAAGAGGCTTTCACTTTCATCCCGCGCTTATGTCCTTCGGAGTCAGGTCCGTACATTAGCTGCTGATTTGGCACTTGTTACATGATGTAGATCTTCGAGCATCGGCTATTCTGGTTGTTACATTGGACATACATACATACATACATACATACATCTATACATACATTGCCTACAAACAGACCAATATCCGTAGAAATTGCGGAAGACGTACCCCGGGAGTCGCTAATCATGGATGCGGCGACGACATACCAACATAACACACACATTACGGTACGTAGTACGACTCAGACGCACCAGCGGGCATCACAGGGCTATCGGAACTTCGGAGGAGAATCCATTTCGAGTGACGATCTGTGTATATTAGTATATGCTTCTATTGAAGACGGAGGAAGGACCATTACTATTGCTGTGCTACTAAACAAAGCACCAGAACCGCTTGGATATCGTTCTCTTACTAGTCAGAATGTACTGTATTATATCCTTTATATGTGACAGTGTAGTTTCAGACTCTCTGAAAAGTGGTACGCAGTCTAGAATTCTTAGATAATAATCAAGCCCAGCCGGCTATCGGGGTTTTGCCGTGATGTGCTTCAAGCAGCTCTGCAGGTAGTATGCTTATTGTTGCTTGTGTTCTGTAGTTTCACTTGGCAAAAACAGATATGCGTAGTAGTATTACCTTTTCCCATTGAGCATTATAGTAACCTAACATCCCAGTCGTCCAACACCACGAAGACTTGTGCAGGCTGTAGAATACCACATCAACACGCGACAAACGCCATGTTGCATCCACCAAATTGTCTGAATGAGGTAGATTTGAACGAACCACTGAATACAGGCCAAGGATCGCGGCAGTAAGGGCCAGGACCTCACGGACCATGCCAAACTGCAAGGGGGAGGGTTGTCGATCTGCACATGTAGGGGCATGTATGTACATACAAAACTAGATGCTGGGGAAACCGGCCATGCTCAGTATATCAATATGATAGACGGACGACCTCCAGCACATGGCAGGGACGCACACGCCCTAGGCGCATTGAACAGCCCTGGGCTGCGTGCCCAGCTGGGATGATCAGCATCCTGAATGGGTAGTTTTGGCCGTGATTTATGTCCACATATGGACTTCCCATAACCCAAAACATTGTGCTTGTATAGGTTCGTCCGTCGGGGTGTTTGTATGGCAAGCTACGGCAACAATGGCACCGGACGGCAAAATACCCCTTCCTAGCATCGGGGACAATACCCCGAGGGGACTAATGGAGGAGGTGGAGGGGTTCCAAGGAAAGGGTCTCCCGTTCTCCTGGGTCCTCGCTCCGCTGAGCAACAACAAAGATTTTTTTGAGAGCAATTTTGCGTGGGTAGCTAGTAAGTAGATGATGGGCTGGACTAGGTTGAGTTGCCGACTCAACCCGGGACAATGGCCACACAAGACCAACCATATCAGGGCTGATGACGTACCTCACCCTGGTAGATATGTAAGATTTCCAGACTTTTCCCCTGCATTGACTGCATACCTGTCGAAGATACATTGTGCAAGCAAATGGCGGGATTACGCGGAAATACTGTCGTATGAAGTATCGTGCTTACAAATAACTATTATTGCCCTGCTAGTCCAATTCTCACTGTGTAGTCCTGGGCTCCCTGGTAGCATAATTACGTGTCTCTGTATAATTACAAGGTACTCGTCCTATTTCACGATCTACGAATATCAAACGCCTGTTCAGATCGGGGGAGGGGAGGCAGAACCGGCAACAGAGATCGAAAGCTCTCCAATAGTGCCAAAGGTTAATACGGTACGTAGCACATAGCCAAGACAAATAGACCAGCAAACCAAAACACGCCAGACATGTCTCCTCTCATTTGCCTTTTGGTTTGAAAAGAAAAAGCCCCGTTTCGTATACAATACGCCAGGCAGCGCCTACGAGCACGGCCTGCCTACCGTGAGACCATTCAGGCGCCTAGATACGGTACTGTTCGTTCTTTCTGTATGGGAGTCTCCATTCTCTGACAGGGCGGCCCCATTGGACGTGGGTATAAGCTGGACTAGGCGATGAAACGGTGCGCACGTGGCGGCGGCGTGCGATGTTGCGTCGCGCCGCGCCGGATGCAAGCCACGGCCGCTACGTGCCAAAAAATCTCCCAGGGGGAGGGTACCCCAAGAAATGAATAACGGCGGAGATGGCAGACAGAACAGGATAAACGTCCGAAGCCCCCTCCCCCTGACGACGCCTTACCGTAGATACAGGCCTGTATACCATTAGTATCCGGCAGTCTTTGTGCTTTTGTCTTCTTCTGTCCCAGCGTTATTTTATTAGTGTACAGTGTCACCCAGCACAAGCGTGATGGGGAAGGCGTTCGGTCCGCAGCTGACTGCCCTTAGCCGTCCAAAATGTTTTCCAACCCCCCCCCCCCCCTTGGCCCCCTCCCCAGTTTTGGCGCCTTCTGGTTGGGCTGGAGCCAAACTGACACTATCAAGGTTTAGTCGCAAGTGCCGTCGTGGCTTGGTTTAGACATTGGAAAATGGGCAATTTCTTCCGCGCTGGCACTTTGTGTCTTTCATGTTTGTATGTAGCCGACCGTGGTCCGCTTAGCCCAAATCACCGCCTTCGGCTCTCCGCCCTGGTGAAGCCGAGCCCCCTGTTTTCTATCATTTAGCGTTTAGGATCATTAGAGCTTTGGTGCTTGGCAGAAAGATCGCGAAAAGCTTCGTTTAGCGTATCGAGTAGCAGTAGCAACGTCGTATCCCACATGGCAACAGGATTTATTCTCTTGTCCCTTTTTCTTTTTGGTAACCACCCCGGCGATTATTTCTGTTTTCAGGAGGAGGGCAGGGCGCATTGAATCAACAACTGTACCTCTGTTTCATCAACCATCGTTCGATACAATTCCATGCCATCAATGAATCGCAAAGAAGGGGGGGGGGGGCGTGGTACGGACAGCGCAAGGCTGACTAGCCCCCAAATCCGAGGACCTGGTAATCGAACTATCAAGCCCCCTCCCTAGTCAATCATCTGCCTGCCTGCTTGCTTGCTTGTACCTTACCTTGCCATTGCCTGAACACGTTATGTTTTCCTCTCCAGGCGTTATGGACTCCACGGTGCCGTGCTCCCTGACCGAGTCTAGCCGGAGTAATAAAAGGTGTAGACGGGCCCGTGAACTACCCTGACCGAAACCTCACGGAATGGCAAGGTGTTGACGGGCCCGTGTTGTACCCGTCATGCTTGACAACCTTGATGGCCCAGATGTTACAAGTAACCATCAGCCCATCATCTTGAAAATGACTGGTGTTCTGATACTAGGTTCTACTACATAGCAGCATCTCCATAGGGTTCCAGATGGTATGGTGTGATGTTACACCTCGTTGAAGCTGAAGCTTGAAATCAATGTTATATTCAAACTCAATCATCCAGCTTGAGTACTACGTTGGATAGACAGACGCCCATCATCCCAATAGACACGTAGCTCAAGGACCCATCAATCTCATAGTCATCAACTTCAACCACACTCAGGGAGCTTAATGTCCGAGGCTTCACTTTATTGATGGCTTAGGGGAGGGATATGTTCAGTTACTCGCAACTGGCATAAAAGCAAGGAACTGACTACGAGGTAGTGAAAAGGCAAGTTCATACTCTAGGTCTCTTCAGGGATCAGGGCAAAAGAGAGACAGAGCATGGAATCGTGGTTGTCACTGTTGCTCCCAAATACTCCTTGGCGGGCATGCCTGTTTGGTACAGCCACCATCGGGTTATCAGTTGTAGAGGAAGATGCCCATTAGAGCTGCCTTCCTCGATTATGGACGGCCCGCAGTGGACAGGCAGCAGATCCACATCTCCATGGTCTGCATCTAACGTAAGAGCTATCGTCTTGACTTTTCTTGGCTGATCCACAGACCAGCCTCGTCCCCTTGACTTGCTCGCGACGGCGCGTGTTACAGTAGCTTGGACAGCTTTGGTTATATCACGAAAGACTTGGCGCTATTTGCAAGCCTCTGTATGGATGGAGTCGCCGCGACAGCCGCGCAAGCCAGGGACAACATGGCTGGCCAGACGGAGCAGACTTCCTAATTCTAACAAGAGCGCCCCTGCACCTCCACATTCCTTGGTACAGTAGTATGCTTGGACGAGGTGGAACGCGCGCCAACACTTCGAGGTCCCTCACACTGCGCCTGGAGGCGTTTAGACCAGAGACGCGCCGCCAAATTCAGCCCAGAGGCTCTCTCGAAAGGAACGAATAGGAGACCAAGCGCCAATCAGTGGCCACGGGATCCAATGAGCCGGGAAAGTCTTGCACCCCCTCCCTCGGTAAGCGGAGTGAGGAATCACATCATGTCAAAAGAAAGTGGCGTCCAACGTTGTCCTTGGGCTGGCGCCTGCGCTGAGATCATGACCAGGACAACACGCAGCAGGTCAGGGATCCCTTGCTGCCGGGTTTCACGGTAATACTGTACAGACCGCATGGCGTACTAATGTGCGATTCGCTCGTTCGTTTGCCAGGTATCAAGGTAGCAGCACAGCAGAACATACTATGTATGACTGTCCAGCTGGTTATTGTTATTACATGCAAGGTTGTTGGTGTTTGAGTGTGTGAGACCAGTTGAGCAGAATGAAGATGGTAACAGAGGTCCGTGCGATTCCAGCCACATGGCATGACGTGGCGCATACAGGGGAGACAGACGTAAGGCAGTCATGCGGATGCTTCCTGTCCAGGTTGAGTGAGGTACCGCATGGGATCGAATGGTGGCCTATTCCGTGGTACGAGGTAGTTTAGCTGCTTCTCTCTCCTCCTCTTTGCCCCAGGAACCGTGAAGCCATGTCCTCTAATCAACTTGGGAGACGAAGCACCGCCATTCGGTGTAAAGTGCAACGGGGAGTCTCGGACATAGATGCGCCGGCAAATCCACGGCCAGAGAAATCCTCCACTGTCCCAAGGCCCGTCTGCGGAATGTCGTCCCGAGAGATGGGGCCCTTGTGTGTTTTTTGGATATGGTGATTGGTGAGAAGTTTCCCCGAAGTCTAGGCAGATCGTCGGACATCGGCTCATCATCGGCTCTTGAAGGATGATCTGCCCCCAGAGCTCCATCTGCGGGGAAGTTTCGCGGGGTTTCTGCATTTGCTTGCCCAGTTGGTGCAAAATTTCGCGTAACGCAGGCATTTTCCCCCGTCTGGTCTTGAAAAGTCGACGGCAAAGGAGGAGAGAGTTTGCGTTGTTATACCGCTATGATCAGCGAAAAGCGGTAATTCGGCATTCTTCTCGGCCGTCAACGGAGCGTTGCATGTAGCCAAAAGGCTGCGGGATGTTTGGGAAAATTGAGCTACTTAATCCGACTACAACCCGCGATCTCAAATATATATATGCATTTTTTTATATCTTTCTTGACATACCGAATTGGAGAGAATTTGCAACTGCCCTTTCTTGATTGGTTTTCTATAGGCTCCTCTGCCCGCCCTCAGAGCTGGTCTCGTGTGAACCTTGACAGCATTTCCAGTGTTCCACTCGGCCTCAACAGCACGAGAGCTACTCCTTGCATATATATATATATATATCTGAAGGAATTGAAGTTGAAGTAAAATGGCCGACATAAACGTTGAAGAGGTGCTCAAGAAGCTCACCCTAGCTGAAAAGGTTGACCTGCTGGCAGGTTGGTGACTCCTATCATTTCGAACTGGCTTACGCGGCTATTCTTGCTCATGCTGTAATAAATGCAAAACAATCGGAACTGATGCCGATTTCTATAGGAATTGATTTCTGGCATACAAAGCCGCTTCCAAAACATGGTGTTCCTTCGCTTCGCTTCTCAGATGGCCCAAATGGCCTGAGAGGCACCAAGTTCTTCAATGGCGTACCCGCTGCCTGTTTCCCCTGCGGAACAGCCCTTGGGTCAACCTTCAACCAGGAGCTTCTTGAGGAAGCCGGGAAGAAGATGGGAGCAGAGTCCATCCTCAAGAATGCGCACGTCATTCTGGGGCCTACCATTAACATGCAAAGATCGCCGCTGGGTGGCCGTGGCTTCGAGTCCATTGGAGAGGATCCCTTCTTGGCAGGTTTGGGGGCAGCGGCTTTGGTTCGTGGTATTCAAAGCACTGGAGTTCAGGCGACTCTCAAGCACTTCCTGTGTAATGATCAAGAAGACAAGCGTATGGGTGTGCAGGCCATCGTCACAGAACGAGCACTCCGTGAGATTTACGCCATGCCCTTCCAGCTGGCTGTGCGTGATGCAAAGCCTGGAGCTGTCATGACGGCGTACAATGGCATCAACGGAACTTTCTGCAGCGAGGATCCCAAGTATCTTGATGGATTGCTTCGCAAGGAATGGGGCTGGGAGGGGCTTATTATGAGTGACTGGTACGGGACTTATAGCACAACAGACGCAACTGTTGCCGGCCTCGATCTCGAGATGCCAGGCCCACCACGCTTCCGAGGTGAGGCACTCAAGTTCAACGCCACCACAGGAAAGCTCTTTGTCCATGTCATCGATGCTCGCGCACGTGAAGTGCTCAAGTTTGTCAAGAAATGTGCTGCTTCTGGCGTCATTGAGAACGGTCCAGAAAGCGCAGACGACAGTCCCGAGACGGCTGCTCTGCTCCGCAAGATTGGAAACGAGAGCATTGTGTTGTTGAAAAATGACAGAAATGTACTACCCCTCCAAAAGAACAAGAAGACTCTGATACTGGGACCCAACGCTAAGATGGCGACTTATCAAGGAGGAGGTTCGTGTGGCCTGAAGGCTTACTATGTGGTAACGCCGTTTGATGGCATCAGTGGCAAGCTTGCAGAGCCTGCTTCATATACCGTCGGCGCCTATACACATCGCTTCCTCCCAATTCTAGGAAATCAATGCACATTGCCAGATGGAAAGCCTGGGATGCGCTGGACGGTTTACAACCAACCCCCTGGATCCTCGAACCGCGAGCTGGTTGATGAGATAGATTTCACCAAAACAGAGATGCATTTGGTAGACTATGAAAACCCCAAGGTGGAAAACATTTGGTATGCCGATTTGGAAGGCAGCTTTGTGGCTGATGAGGATTGCACGTATGAAATTGGACTTGTTGTCTCTGGTACTGCCAAGGCCTTTGTCGATGATCAACTCGTTGTTGACAACGCCACTGTACAGGTCGCTGGTGACGCTTTCTTTGGATCAGCCACCCGCGAAGAGCGAGGTCGTGTCGAGCTGAAGAAGGGACAAACCTACAAATTCAAAATTGAGTTTGGTTCCGCGCCCACCTACACCCTCAAGGGCGATGCCTATGTTCCTGGCCACGGCTCGCTGCGTGTTGGAGGCTGCAAAGTCATTGACGACCAAGAGGAAATTCGCAAGTCAGTGCAGCTGGCCAAGGAGCATGATCAGGTCATCATTTGCGCAGGTCTCAATTCCGACTGGGAGACCGAGGGTGCCGATCGAGCCAATATGAAACTGCCCGGTGTGTTGGACCAACTCATCGCCGAGGTCGCCGCGGCCAACCCAAACACTGCTGTTGTCATGCAAACTGGTACACCTGAGGAAATGCCTTGGATTAATACCACTCCGGCTGTTATTCAGGCCTGGTATGGTGGCAACGAGACCGGAAACTGTATTGCAGACATCTTGTTCGGCGATTGCAACCCGTCTGGAAAGCTGTCTTTGAGCTTCCCTAAGAGGCTCCAGGATGTCCCTGCCTTTCTCAACTTCAAAACCGAGGCCGGGCGCACGTTGTATGGCGAGGATGTGTACGTTGGATACAGATACTATGAGTTTGCAGATCGCGAAGTCAACTTCCCCTTTGGCCACGGCCTCTCCTATACTACATTCTCCTTCTCAGACTTGTCAGTGGCTTCCAGCGATGGGAAAATCACCGCATCGCTCAAGATTAAGAATACCGGATCTATCAAGGGTGCTGAGGTCGCTCAGATGTACATTCAGCCCAAGCAGCCAGCCAAGATCAATCGCCCGGTGAAGGAGCTCAGGGGCTTTGCTAAAGTGGAGCTGGAGGCGGGTGAGACCAAGACTGTTACTATTGAAGAATTGGAGAAGTATGCCGCCGCCTACTTTGATGAGGAACGTAACCAGTGGTGCGTCGAGGCGGGTGACTATGAAGTCATTGTGAGCAACAGCAGTGCAGTTGTAGAGGATAAGGTTGTCAGGGGCTCATTCACAGTTGGTGAAACATACTGGTGGTCTGGTGTTTAGGTGTATATAAGTCAAAGCGGATCTCTACTTTTTCTCCATCTTATCAACTATACTTCTAATAACTGGACTTGACTAAACACGAATTCCAATTATAGGATAGAGATTGACCTCCAAGTGATATGCATACACTTGTCTATGGAGAAGGAAACATATCTCCTGACAATTAAATCGGTGTTTTTGGGGTCTTGAGCGGCATCTCACCAGATGGCCAGCAAGTTCAACGACCATCCGCTTTCGGTGTTGAGCAGAATGAAGTTAGATTCGATCCCTCATCTGAGCATCAAGCTCGTCGCTTTATTACCCCTTAATGCAATACTGGCTCTAATGACTATCTCTGACATGCTGAACCAATGCCCATAGGTCGTCTGTATGGTCTCAACACCACATGTATTACGAACTGCAAGATTCGTGTTCGTTTTCAACAAAACATTACATTTTTCACTTTGCTAGTAACTAATATCCGCGGAAGAGATAATCTAGCAAGGTTATCTGTAGTGCTTGAACTTTGCAAAACTTTGACCAGGAGAAATGCGAAGAGAATGATGAAATAAAATTCTAACTGAGTATTATATTATGCTTGTAAAAGTCGAACTATTTCTCTCTCTCTAGCGTTATTTTCGCCTTGGTTCACGTGTTGCCAAAGTCATCTTATAGAAATGTAGAGCTCGGCAACTAGCTTGCTTCCACTTTAACCTTCCTATAGGAACAAGATGTAGTGTTTAAAAATTGTCAAGTGTTGTAAACTTGTAACTGCAGGATGGAAAAACCATAGTAATGGTACGCTTTAACCCTCTGGTCTCAGGCGCGATCTTGATGTAGCTGGTGCATCAGGGGAGATTGTTGAAGGCAACGAAGTCGGCTGCCATGGTTAGAGGAGCTTGGACAATAATACATTGAGTATGTCTCATGTGGTTATGGATAGGGAATTCCACTACCGGGATATCACGTAGGGAACTATGGCTAATGGTGATTCACTCGGACGGGCAAGGTATTTCTCAATGTATGAATTATGAAACTAACATGACTAAATTTAATTGTCTTTCATTCGAAGCTGGGGTATAACTTTCTTTCTTTAGTAATGTAACAATAAACTTGATAGCGGACAATCTTGATGTGAAATACAGCTAAAAGAGCTTATGATAAAGTCTTTTCCACGATGGCATAGCTGCTATGCGCTGCTGGTGAGCTCGAATAACATCCCAGTCCAACTCTCTGCGGCCTGTCTCGACGTCAATCTGGTCAAGGCTCAGCCAACCAGTTCGCTTCCAGATGTATCCGAAAGCCCAGAAAAGGAGGACAATGGGGAAGGCTAGATATGACTTGAAGAAACCCTCCACGTCGTTGAGACCTGTCTTTCCAGCAGGGGCGATGGCAGTAAAAAACTGGACAAAGGTTAGCGGATGAAGCTACTAGAATAGGAAAAGGAGAAACAGCCCTACCTGAGCAATGAGGACAATGACACACAGGATCAAGCCCATCCAGGAACCAGCAACACCAAAGGCAGCCCGGAATGGAATTTCCTCCAAAGAATGGCCATGGTGGGCCCAGGCGCTCCGGAAACGGATATGCGCAAGACAGATGGCACCCCACGAGAACAGGACAGCAAGACCCGAGAGGGCTTGAAGCCACTCAAAGACGACCGGGCCGGAGGCACTCATGTTGACATAGGCGAGAGGGCCGGTGAGGACGAGTGCAACTGTTGAGAAAAGAGGCCGGCCGGATCGATCAATGTAGGTGAAAAGCTTGGGGGCGTAACCCTGTTGTGCGAGCGCAGTAAGTGTGCGAGATCCTCCGTAAACGGCTGAAACACCAATAGATAGAACAGAGATTAAGATGACAGCATTCATGAAATGATCAAAGCCACGAAGACCAGCGTACAGTCCAATAAGCACGAATGGCGAGGCCTTGACATCAGTATAAGAGGAGGTGGAGAGCAGCCGAGGGTCGTCGGATGGGATTAGGAGTCCGACAAAGAAGAGACCAAGGACGTAGAACAAGGTGATTCGCCAAAAGACTTGTTTAATCGCACCGGGCATCGACTTGACAGGGTTGCGAGACTCGGCAGCGGCGAGTCCAACCAGCTCCGTGCCAGTAAATGAAAAGGCAGCAATAACGAAGACTGAGCAAAAGCCTCTGAAGCCGTTCCGGAAAGCTCCCGGATCGTACCAATGCCGTGCTCCATAATATTCACTGTATCTGCCGCTGGACGGTCCACCGCCAAGCACAAGCACAAAGGCGATGATCATGAAAACGATTGTAGCGATGAGCTTGATAAGAGACGACCAAAACTCCTCCTCAGCATATCCAATGCTTCCAAAGATGTTGATGGCGATGATGGCGAGCAAAAAGATGGTAATCCAGACAGCTACGCTAACCGAATCGTTCCAGTATTGAATGACTAGCGAGCATACCGTAAGTTCGAGAGGCAAGACGACGCTCCATAGGAAGAGGTAGTTCCAGCCCACAGCAAAGCCGAAGGCTGGGTCGATGAACCGGGTAGCGTATGTGTAGAAGCCGCCAGAAATGGGGAATAGGATGGCAAGTTCACCAAGGGCAAAGACTAAAAGGGAGCAGGGTCAGTATGGATGACAGACATTGTATGGGAGTTCCACATGTAGGTGGCACTGGAACGAAAAGTGACATACCGACGTTGAAGACCATGAATCCGACAATTGAGAAGCATATCAGGAGAGAGGCAGGTCCCTAGAATAGCAACAAGAGTCAGCCAAATTCATCAATCCGCCGTCCATGGTTGAGCACTTACACCCTTGGCTAGAGCACCACCAGATCCCACAAAGAAACCAGCCCCAATGGCGCCGCCAATAGCAATCATCTGCAAATGACGAGCCTTCATGGATCGGTCCAACTCAACGAGACCCAAACCATAATGGCGTTTCTGAAAGGATTTAAGGTTAAGGCCATTGCGCGTCATGAAGTCTTCATCCTGAAAGGTAGCCGCGAAACCCTCTGGGCTCTCGCCATTGGCAGTACCGACATCAGTGTGCTTGGGGCCGCCTTTTTCGTCAGCCGTGGCCGGCGAGTGGCCAGAGCTACTACCACCGTCGGACATGATTTAGAAGAGAAGAGAAGAGAGAGAGTCAAAAGATAGTCAATGTCTGGATGATCCTCCAGGAATGCTAATCCACTGGACCCAGTAGGTTAAAAGTTTCCCTTGCTGATATTCCTCAAGGAAGACTTCCCGTTTGGAAAAAAAGAATGTTTCTGGAAACTCGCCCAGAAGCCCAATGAGAAGAAGCGGAACACCGCGTTTATCAATGACACGCAGGGCGCAGACAACGTAGCTTATAAGAGAGGATCGGCTTCATCGGCGGCTCCCCCCTCCCCTCAAATGCCAAGGAATGCTCCCATCCACAACGGAGTGGATAAACTGGGGTGGTGGTGGGCAAAGTGAATCATCAGATTGAAAAGCATTAATTACTCAGTCTCTCTCTCAGGATCCCGAGGGCAGCCCGAGAGAGCCCATAAAAAAAATAAAGCTATGGCCCGTTAATAAGTCTTCCGTTGACCGGACGCGACCTCGTGGATACTGAATTAACAGCCCCCGGGTACCCAGTTAAAATGATAGCCGCGCTTTCACTTTTTTTTGTTACCGGTTAATTAATGAGGGCGGTTAGGTAAATTTTCAATATCATGTGTCAATGGCTTACGCGACCAGAGGGGAGGATGAAAGAGAGAGGCAGGCAAGCTATCCATGATGGTTTTGTCCACTTCTGGTGATTCATCTAGTTTCTATCTGCATGGAGGAGCAAGCTCCATGAAGCTACACCAAACACGGGTCTGTTACGAGATATTTTTTTGTCTTTTCTCCGTTGAACTTCCAAAAACCCTCATAGTTACGTGGATCCCATTCCCGCCAATCGGGCTGCTGCTCCAGACGAGGTTTTATGAATCTATGAAGCGAGAGAGACAGAGAAAGAGACCGGGCGTCGGGAAGGGCGTAGTCGACAAACAAGAAAAAAACTCCACACATCTACAGCCTGATTTGGGGTACCCCCCCTGCCTCCCCCGGTCAGGCACGACGAAGGGCACAGAAAGGAAAGCTGTTAGGTAATGCCCAGACTTTCGAAAAGGAAGGGTTGACGGAACGGAGTAAGCATGTAAAGGGCAATGAGCCAAGCCCTAGCCTCAAGCCAAGGCTTGGAAAATCCCTTAGCCTTGGCTGTTCTAGACTGCATCGGGGGTTGGTTCGCGGATCTTTTCTGACGCCGGTAGAGCGGGCCGCGCATCACATCCTGGCAAAGGAAGAAAAGAAGAAGAGAAAACGAAAGAGGTTTCATTCCCATGTGCCGCTCCGGCAACGGCAGTGCTGCGGGAGTGACAAACATGGAAGAAGAAAGAAAGGAAGAAAGGAAGAATGAGAAAAGAACATCAGTTTCTGAGTGGGATCCCGTGAAGCGAGTGGGCTGGGGCAAGTGAGACAAAGGAGGGGGGGGGGGGGGGGGGGGGCAGATATCGTAAACGGTGAGAAATGCGACAACTCTAATCTAAACTACCAAACTCTTATTTACCTTAACGGTTTCTGTAAAAACGAAGCCTGAAGGCCATTGGGTTCCAGGTTTTTTTCCCACGGATGGCGTCTCTCCACTCACACCGTAACCCATCGCATCGCATCGCATCACATCCAGTAATCATTGACCAGCCCCCGTCTTGTTAATAATTACCGGAAATCTATTCTATACTACAAGGGCAAGAGAGAAAAAAGAACAGGCCATCGAAAAAGATTCGCTTAGAACCCCTAAACAGTCAGTCATTCGCAGGGCGTACATACATACGTGCAAACGGAGTCATCGAAGGAATTCTGGTCATCCCTTGTCCATCACCATCTCGTGGACGAGTCAGCTCAGCATCCCCATCTCCACTTGCACCTTGCACCGGCTACTCCGCGGAACCGCGGACTCCGCACTTTGTTTGTACAGTAGGTACGATAATAAAGACTTGCCTACCGTATTTTGAGGCTCTGACAAACACTACCGACCGACCGATGCTGCCCGTAGGCCGGAATGCGATTCCGCGCAAAATGCCATCCGTAGACATTTCCCCCATTCTCCGGCTTTTTCTCCTGCTCCCAAGGAGAGGGAGGGGAGGGCTCTTTTTACCTTTCTTTTTATCGTATCCGCACGGCTAGAAGGATCGTCACTACGACACGCGCCTCCTCCGCAATTTCTTTTACTTCAATTACAAGGGGAGGGGGAACCCGTTTCTTTCTTGGCTGAATGGGTATTGGCATTGGAGAAGCCCGGCTGGGCATGGGCATGCTGACCGGCCAGAGCCCCAAAGAAGCTGAGCCCTTGCCTCCGTCCGCGTCGTGGATACCCACGCACGGAGACATTGTATAACCTAGAATGTGACTTTCAATGTCAATCATTGCCGTGTTGGTCAAGGAGACTTGCTCCGGTGGAGTCTCAGTCGATGCGTCACGAGCCTTGCTGGCATGCCGTGCTGATAGGCCAAGATTTGAATGCTGGCTGCATACATATACCTCATGTAGCTTTTCAGCCCGGCCATGGCAACCAACAAATGGCAATGGATGAAGAATAAGGCATCTCAGTCTCTTCCGTCGCCAAAATGCAGCAATAAACAGGATGACTGGCGGTGCTGAATACGACTCCCATAAAAACAGGCTCTTAATTATACAAGCCATGATAAACTAGGCGACAACATTACTTAATCATCATCTAAAAACCCCAACCCTGAGACCGCCGTCATCATATCTAACAGATCAAGGCTTTCTCATATATAAAAAGAAAAAGAATTCATAAATGTTCTTAAACTATACACTTCCAGTGCACTGCATGCTTTATTGTATTATTCGGCTGCTTTTGCAGATGTTTGCCTAATTCCCGTTTCCAGCATCTCCCGGCCGACACCAATAAATTCCCGTTCCGGCTCCAAATCGCGGGGCTTGACTGCCGACTCCGCAGTTCGTGAGGGGGGGCTGCATTTGGAGAGAGCTTAACAGAGAAAGGCTTAACTAATTGGGGAAGATAATCACTTCTGTTACTGTCTTGTCTCTTTGTAATATAATAAAAGAACTTGAAATGCTTTTTTATCAACTCTATACTTGGCTCTGACTTATTATAAACACAATCCAGCTCAGTGATTCAAGATATCAAGAAAATCTGACAAAATGGGCCGAGACGATATGCGTGATAACAAGACGATGAAGATCTTGCGGGCGGCTGATGAGGGCAAATATGGAATCTTAGCTGCCGTTGGGTAAGTAGCCACATGTATAATCTCACAGCTAAACCCATTTCAAAAGTCGAGCCAGGTCTCATCAATGTTTAACCCCCATCAGGTACAATCTCGAACAAATCCTTGGTTTCGTCAAAGCCGCAGAAAGAAAACGATCCCCCCTCATCATCCAGCTATTCCCCTGGGCCATCACATTCTCCAACGGCATCCTCATCCACGCCGCCGCCCAAGCAGCTCGCCAGGCCACCGTGCCTGTCTCCATCCACCTAGACCACTGCCAGGACGAGGCCATGATAAAGCGCGCCTGCGAACTGCCCTTTGACTCCATCATGGTCGACATGTCGCACCACGAAAAATCTGAGAACCTAAGCAAAACCAAAGAGTTGGTTGCGTATTGTCACGCCCGAGGGATCGTGACGGAAGCCGAACCTGGGAGGATCGAGGGTGGGGAGGATGGTGTGTCGGACACGGCAGACTTGACGGGTTTGATGACGACGGCTGAGGAGGCTCAGCAGTTTGTGGATGCTGGGGTGGATTTGCTTGCGCCGGCTTTTGGGAATGTTCATGGGGAGTATGGTCCTCGTGGGATTGTGCTGGACTATGACAGGTAAGTGGTTTTTCTTTTGTTACAAAGCAGCGCAGTTCGTGATTTGGCTCAATCAAGATATACGCATTCTCTTCGTATACATGGTATTATTTGTACAGAATAAATCACAAGTAACTAACAAACAAATTGCAGGCTACATCAGGTACACAAAGTCACTTCAGCCAGCAACGTACTCATTGCCCTCCACGGCGTCACCGGTTTCCCAGACAGCCTCACCAGACGGCTCATCGAAGCCGGCGTGCGCAAGATCAATGTCAACAAGGACATCCTGCGAGACTACTACGTCCACCTCGAAAACAATGTCAATAAGATTCCGTTCACTCAGCTACTAGAGGAATGTGTGGACAAGGTCGCAGACTCTCTGGCGTATCAGATGGATGTGGTGGGCTCCAGTGGGAAAGCATGAACATGAATGTAGCCACTGTATGACAGGACTAGTCTTTGTTGCAAAAATGTTTGTTTCTTTCAGTTTATGTATTGTGAGCCTTGTATACGTGCTCCTGCTATAGGTAATAAAAAACAGTTCCTGTTCCACCATCTCACGTCCACCCACCGTCGATCCTAATACTCTGGTTCGTTACTCCTGAGCTATCATCCGCAGCCAACCACATAGCCAGCCGAGCCACCTCCACCGGCCGTATCAACCTCTTCACAGCCTGAGCACCAAGAACTTTCGCCTCATACTCTGGCGTCAGCACATCCCGAATCTCTCGCTCCGTCGCAATCGACCCAGGCATGATGCTATTCACTCTCACCCCCTTGGGCCCAAATTCATGAGCCAGTGTCCTCGTCAACCCTACGACCGCCGCCTTGCTCGTCGTATATGGCAGCAGACCAGTAGCAGGAATAGCCCAGGTGATGCTTCCCATGTTGATTACAGATGCTGTGCCCCCCGCTGCGATGAGGCCTGGCATCAGAAACTGCGTGAGGAAGAACTGATGACTCAGGTTGACGGCGATGGCCTCGTCCCACCACTCTGTTGTGATTTCCATGGTAGGCTTTGGCATACCCCTTGCGGCACTGTTGATGAGTACGTCTATCCGAGGGAACTCGGACAGGACTTTGGCCGCTGTAGATTTAAGTGCACCGTCGACGTCGAGTAAATCGCAGTTGTGGTATATTGGCTTGTGTGTGACTCCAAGGCCCGTCACCCTCTCAATCAACTGAGAAGCAAGATCATCTTCAACATCAAAGAATATCACCTGCGAGCCCTGTAGTGAAAAGTTCTCAACCATAGAAGCGCCAATGCCTTGAGATCCGCCCGTCAACACCACCGTTCGGCCAACCAGACTGGGGTAGCTGGCAAACTGCCTATCCACAGTTTCGTTCGACATTGTATCCAACAAATGAGTGCATATATTTCAGGTTTTCCTCTATAATATCAACCAAGCTTTCAAACAAAATTTATTTGATATAAAGCGTCTTAGTTAAGAAACTTACTAGACACTGATTGCCCCAAGAGGAGAAGTCATCAAATACTCTCTTGTTGTTTTACCCCGCCTTCGTATCCTCCCGTGTCATCAGAGATCAGGCACCATCTCTCCGGTGCCGGTGCCGGCTTGCCAGGTCGGGCACTTTTGCGTCCCGCCGCAATGTAACGAAGCTTCTCGGGCATCTTGGGATGACTAGGGGTGGGTTGTGGGCTACTAAAGCACCCACTAGAGCCTGGATGTGTTTAGATATCACGTTGCCCATGAACAAAACACACGGCTATCCAAACCAATCGGTAGAAATAATTGCGAGTAATCTCATAATTTGTATCTCTCTAAAACGTATTACGCCGTGTATATCGATCCCTGCCTAAACATCCCAGCTTTTTACCAACAAGCACCACCCATCCATCTCTTTAAGTACGCCCTTTCTTCTCTGAGCTATGTGCCTTACTCTTTCCTTCTCCCTTTCTTGTCTCCTTTCCCGCTCCTGTTTTCTGTATGCTCTTCTCATCGCCCATTGGTTTGCTCAGCTTCTGATTGGCGCCGCTTACTTCCAATGGGTTCGACTCGTTGCCTTTTCCGGCCGCCTGTTTCGCATCATCTGGTGATGGCTTGTCGCGGCTGAATGCGGCTTCGGGCTCTTCTGAAACGATGTCGTCTCGACCCGATTTCGTATGTTCACTGGATGCCGGCTTCAGTGACTCGCGGTCCTGGCTATCTTTGTAGGCTAGTCGGAGGATGGAGGTTGTCTTATAGGTTCGAATTGAGGCGGCGTAGCGACGCGGCGCGGTCCTTGTCACATATTGGGCGATGGATGCCATTTTTTCGATGTGATTGAAATGTTTTGATTTAGATTCTCAAGTTTGTGAAAACTATTGTCAATCATATTTCCGGTGAAATAGCATATTCATATGTGTTGAGCGTTGACGTCAATGAATGACAGAGCCCGGACCTCTTCTCCGCCCTGACGTCATGGAAGATTCAATTGGGAATGCAACATCAATGTCTTATACCTAGAGATTCACTTTCAACCCAAAAGGAATTCCAAGACAGTGTACTAAGGAACAAAGTATTCATTTAGCTTGTTGCTAATCGAGTTGAAGAAAACAAGCGCAATCTAGTATGGGATCTCGAGACGCCTGCCTTCGCAACCTAAAAAACGGACAGCGAATCTTCTCCAGCTTGTGACGTGCATCAATATACTTCTCGCTACTATCATAAAGAAGAATGATTCCAACCAGGCTGGACAACTCTACCTCTATATGACTTGCTGACTGCATTGTAGTTACTACAGCCTCAGGTCACGCTCCCAAGGGATAGGCGAACATATCAACATAGCTGGATCTGGGGCACTAGGTGAAATGAAAGCTTCAAAGCATCAGCCACCGAAGATCTGTTCAGTCAAAGTCCACTTGGACTTAATATGAAGTTACAACCACGGCAAGCCTTTTGTTTTTCTGCTCTCATCATGAAAACAAATTGCCACCAACAGCGAGAAGCCGCTTGTGGCGCAATCAGGGGCGTCAAGCCTTTCGTAACGCAAACGCCCAATACGATTCTACAACAGTTATTCCGTCTAATCAGCGTCTTCAGCGGCCAGCCATTGGGATCGCCCCTGACTGGGTAGAGCAAATGGCGCTGGCTGGGGCGGCGGGTGGTGTTGTTCGGTGTAGGACCGGACATTTCTTGACGACAAACAAACCAACATAATGACGGCCAGCCGTGGAGAGTGAAATGGGCGGGATTTCGGGCAGGAAAGCCTAGCGGTCAATGTTTGTCAACGGCTGAGGACGGACGATCAGACCGCCATGAAGTCCAGGTAGCTGTGGCCATGGCGGAAATGTGTTTGCGTGCTGCAGCCACCGATGCGAGTTGCCGGCTCTCGCATACAGTATGTTGGTAAAAATGGCTCAGAATGATAAAGGCGTTCCTCTCGGACTCCACCTTGTACGAAAGTATGACGGGATTTGAAAATACCAAAGACACTTGTCCTGAATATCTGCAGTGCGGTAAGATGGCTTGCTTACGCGTATATCTTATTCATCGCCCGTTGCTCTAAACACGCAGGCCAATGCTCGCTCGCCCCATAACGTTAGGTTGCCATTTACGCTGTGCGGTTACGAATAGGTATGCTCCTTCTCGTCAGCACAGTCTAAGCCCATGTTTAAGGCTGAGTGCGGCGACGGGAATAAAAGTAGAATCTGAAACGTAGTGTGATCGCGTCTCACGCACTACGCACAGCGGCCGAGCATGCTGGTTATGTCGCTTGGGACCCTGCATATCCATGATCAGCTCCACGCCAGCCATGCACCTAGATCCCGCCACAGGGCCATTCAATGATTTCCCTACAAACCCAGGCTGGCTGGATTCCTTTGCAGCTTTTGCCACAGCTTTTTTTATATCGATCTAGTAAGCTCCGGTCATCCCACCTTTGGCAAATGAAGAAGATAGAGAATCCGTATCGGGGAACCGGGACCGCCAGAAGTCTTGTTCTATATCGGCTGGCAAAGATCAGCATTGATTAGTAGTCTAGCCCCCCCCCCAGTGGAAACGCGGATTTTTGAGACGCAGCTCGTGGCGGGCGCACGTGCTCCATCAAGATTAACGAGCATTGTCGAACCGATCCGCGCGCACGCGACTAACAACGTGGTTTGCGACGGGGACTCGAGGCATTGGCAAACGAACGAACAAGGCCTATCATGTTTAGACTTGGACATTCTTCGTACTCCGTACAAGTAATTAGGCCAATCGAAAGAGGGGCGGAGGGAGGGATGAGCTAACAACAAGACCCTGGTGAGTGGCAACCCAGGAGGTCAGCTGTGTGTCCGTGGGGTCGTTTCAGGGTTATGGATAAACATAGGCGAATGCCCTGATTATCGATTCCGCTACCACCAGCAATCTCGTCCTCGTTGCCGTTATGGGATTTGGCTTCCTTTTTTATCACTTCCCTATTTCCGACCCGATGGGAATGCGCCAATGGTGATTTGGGAATGAGTCGCTGTTTGGTACGAGCCGCAGCAGCCACCGAAACGGCCCGCATGCAGTTTCTTTGTTGGGGGTTTGGAATATAGGTTCCGAAACCCGCGTATATATGCACTGTAGGGCTGGTATCCATATATGATAGCAATTGGTATGATCCCCAAGATTGCGACGGTTACTTTTTGTTGCATTCCTTTCGAGGAGCTGAAAGCCGTTGTTGGGTTGGTTGTAGATGAGAAATGACAGTCCAGGCCTGTTTTTGTGGGGTGAAACTTTAACCTGTTTGTGTGTGTGTGTGTGTGTGTTGGCTGAAAAAGATGAACGAAGCTGAGAGTGGCTGGAGTGCGACATGTGGCTAGGGGGGCCCTGTTGCATATGTATGCGCCACAGACGTGGGAGCAAACTGGCATGGGAAATCATGCTGCTGGCAAGAATCAGATTGCTCTCCCGTTTGCTGGCGGACATGATGCTTCATCTTGAACACTACAACTACCTGATTAGGCAATCACGGGGTTAGCACTCCGTTGAGTGTCAATTGAATAGCCGACAATGCAAATAGGCAAACCCAAAACATGGCCGCAATTCTAAACATGGCCAATGCTTTGTTGCCTGTAGGCAAACCCACGGCCTCCAAGCTTGATGGCATACATACGTATCCATGCATGACGCGTGCCAGCTTCTGCTGGTGCATTCTCTATGCAAATCCCATTCTTTTTCTCTCTAGAGCTCCCCCTAAGAACCAAACTCGTAATGGACCCAAACACTGCTACTGCTGCTGGTGCTGGAGGATTTGTTAACTTCCCTCACATCAAGGCAGCTCTTTTGATTCCTACCTGAACGTATGTGCCAAAAATGCGAACAACCGCACGTTTGGTGGCCAGACCGCGCTGTATTAATTAGTAGCTGCAACTCACAACTGGGCGCAAATCAACGCCGGCAGAGCCTCGCTCGGCGTGGTGTTGCGCCAGACGCAGCGCAGAAGGGAAACAGCTCGTGACTGGAGAGGCCAAGGGGGGAGGGGGGGAGGAAACGGGAATCGGCGCGACACGTGGGCCAGCAGGGATTGGGCCAGAACAGTGCTGGCACTCCTTCAGCGGAGATGCCCCCCAAACCCCTTGTAGATGCCAAGGCGCAGGGGGTTATTTCCAGGCAGGTGTGCATAGCACAGTGAGTGTAACTCCGTGTAATGAATTATATACTGCCCAGGGTAAAACATTGAGGTTGCAGGGCTCATCAGCCCACTGTAGGGTGCGCTGAGAGTGTCAAACGTTTGCCTGTAATTACGCTACATAAAACCAACCGGCTAAACGTTTTAAAAGCCTCTGTATAATATGAGGCTTCCGATTTTAGCCATGGGCAGTAATTAGCCACTTCCGCATCTTGATAATTTGCCAAGAGCAGTTCTCCTTTCTCCCTTCCGTTTTACATGACATAATAACTCTTTTCTTTGTTTCCATTTTTCAGGGCCATGGTGATATTGCTCATTCATGGTTCAGGAGAACCGCCATCGGCTAGGTAGCCAGCCAACTTGCCAGCCAACTTGCCAGCCTACGTATTGATGAACGTGCCAACTCACCAAGAACAAGTATGCAAAATTGCATGGCAAACTGCTAGTGTTGCCGGAAGTTGCACCCCTCTCAGCGGCCACAGGGTACCCAATTCATTCCAGATATCAGACTCTGTCGCCCGAGATATGTTCCTCCCGAACCTCCCTCGTTGCGGTACGTAATCAAATCCACCAGGCCATGAGCAAGGCGTTGCCATACGTGGAGCCTACTAGAGGAGGCACTGGGCCAGATCGGAATGGAACGAGTGTATACGAGGGTTGCCTTGCAGCCTGCATCCAGCTGGAGATTGCAGTATCCATCATCCATAGACGAGCACTATTACAGGTAGATAACGTCCTACTAGAGGCAACTGAAGTTGATTGCCTACTCTTGCATTCACTCGTTATTGGCAGGCAAAGCGCACTTTGCACGCAATAAAAGCATCCGAACAGGTTGTACAACCACGTCTTTTTGCTCGCATTCGGCTGGCAGCCCCCATCGTCGCACGTGTGCAGGGGTCGGCATGTGAGATCGAACTACAGCTGCATAACTGTGCAGGACGGGCACCATCATCTCATGTGTGTCGCAACAAAGCGTTCTGGCACACGTGTGCGGTGTGCTTTGGGTGGCTCGCTTGCATCGACTGATGATCCCTAACGAGTCTGTGCCAATCCATTGTACGTTATGTATGCGTGTGTGTTCTCTCAAGAATCGGTGTGTGCCTCCCTACCTGTAAAGCCGACCGAATTAGTAATTGCGAGGACTTCGTGTCATATTGCCTTGCTGTATGCACACATACGACGCCGCCAGTGGCCGCCGATCCTCTCTGCCCATCGTCTCATGGTTCAAATTCGCTTCACTCTAGTGCTGTATTACCTCCACACGCAGATTCCTTATCATCACTCCATATTTGGTGATTTTATGCCATTTTCAGGCTGCAAACCGTACATACATACCATGTAGTAGTATGGGGGTGGATGGGAAGAGGCAATCAAAGGCGTCTTGGCGAGTCATCAACATCAATAAGCCCAGCCCGCCATCCATCACTTTTTTTCTGCTGACCAGGGCCGCTAGACAGAAAGCATGGCCGTGGGTTAGGAGTGCCAGAGAGGAGAGGAGGCAAGGGGCGGGACCTCCCCCCTAACATATAGCCAAGTGATCCTCGATAATAAGCATTGAATGCATGGCGGCCACACCCTCTTTGGCAGTCTTGAGGGTGCTTTCTTTCACCTCGTCCTGGCAAGAGTACCCGGCTCGACGGTTCGCTAAATCCGTCCAAAGTCAGCATTATACCGATGCGGCCATCTTCAGCAAGGCCATACGCGCGATCGGGATCCTCCAGCAAGTGCGAATGGGTTTCCGATTGGCCTCTAGCCTTGGAGGCAGGCAATGCATGTCTCTGCCGACTGACTCTCCTCCTCGGCCCTCTGCGCCTGTCAGTGTCAAAGTGTCAGTGCCGTTGATATTCCTGGGCATCCTCTTGGCCCCTCCCAAGCCACCGCCCTGACCATTCGAACATGCAAAAACCCACACGGCCACTCCGCCGGACGCGCCGAATACAGACAAACAGACAGACAGACAGACAGACAGTGGGAGAACCCATATGCTGAAACCAACTGGGTGCATGTGCAAGCGGCTCTTGAGTTGTTGCCAATAGGTTCTGGTGCCTGCGAATGGTGGTTCACGGAGCAATCTGTCAGTCCTGCTGCTTGTCCTGAAAGGAAAGGAGGCGAGACACACACCGCACCACTGCACCCATTAGAGTCAGACTCAGACCTGTGCCCCCCCTGAAGCAACCAACCCGTGACCGTCCTCCCAAGTCCCAACGGCCCTCTAGACTTTGGAATCTCGACAGGGAAGGGGAAAGCAGACCAGGGGTGATTAGCTTCCAGCACCATTCCAGAACCGCCGACGGATGGACGGGCGGACGGGCAATGGGGACAAGCATGGCAACGTGCCACGTACAGTAGTTCGTCGCCAGGCCCCACTTCCACACTCCTCGTGCGGCCAACTGTATCTAATAGTGGGTGGACGGGCCTGTAATCGTAACTGCAGTGCTCGGGTGGTGCCTGTAGATGTATGAGGCTGCCCTACTTCATAGGTAGCTTTAAAACTACAACTTCACAACTGGCTGCCCCGTTTACCAAACCCCTCGTCCTCGGCCATGGTTCCGGGGTCTTGCTGACCTTGCCTTTGAAGGTGCATGTTTGCTTTTTCGACAAGACAGCAGCAGCAGCAGAAATAGGAGTCCATCCATGTATGTAAGCTACCTAGTTCGTTGCTGGTATTTTTTTCCTGAAAGTTGCATGTTGCGCTTGCGCTTGTTAAATCCACCAAGCATTACTGGCTTGCTTACTGACTTGCCCCAGACGCCATTGCGCTGTCTGATAGTCCGCCAACATAGCCGCTGCGGGCGCTCTGAAACTTGAGCTCTCTTTCTACATACCTAGGTAATTAGCTAGCTACAGGAATCAGCATGATGGATGACCTCGATATAGATTAGCACTCCCCCTGTTCCAAGGAAAGCTCCGCCAGAGCCTACGAACCCTTGTTGGCTGTGAGGCAAGTGCCTGTATCCAGCCGTATCACCGAATGCCGAGACGCTGGCATTTCACTCTCAACTGCGCAACGGGACGGGTACGGAGGGGCAGGACCGGGGGCCGGTTTGCGTTGACACCGAAGACGTACCTTGTAATAATAAGGGGACATCTGTTTAATCGTATGAAGATGCCATCTGGGCAGCACTGTGCCATGTGGGATGGAATGCCACATCTAGAGCCCCCGTCGTTGCGTCATTCTATCGTCGTCCCTGTGCATAGGTACCAAATAAGGAGAGCAGTAAGTTAATACAAGTAAGTACCTGAGTAGATCGTGGTGTTTGTGCAATTGGATGCAATTCCTGTATTATTGATGTGCCAAAGAACGCTGTATGCCTGCCCTGTGGCGACCGTGTAGACCCGGATTCCCAGTGGGCTCCCAGGGCATTAGTGCCAGCCGAAGCAACAGACGCCTCCCCCCCCGCCCCACCCCAGGTTCTTCTCAGGACGGTGCGGCCCTGAACTTGAATGCGACAGCCCTGGAATGCGGCAACCAGAAGTCCTGAAACCAACCTCCCTGTCCGTTAGAGGCGTCCAGTAGCACGGGTCCCTGCGCGCTGCGCTGCACCACTACCACCACCACCATAAATCTCCACTGGCGCTCCCAGGCTGCTCCGGTCTTTGCTCCGTGCCAGTCCCTCCGCTGCCATTTCCCACCAGACACTCACTCCCCGAACCTTTCCCAGCACGGTACGCAAACCGCCTCTCTGGCTGTTCTCCATCTGTCCCCTGGAACTAACCTTGCCCGATTAATAGTCTGGGGCCAAGCAGTGATCGTTGTCGATACTTCTGCCCATCCTTGTCTCAATCCCTCTTCCTTCTTTCTTTCTTCCTTTCCTCTTCTTTTCTCCCGGTTGTCGGTAGCTTCCACTCTAAAGTCTTTAAGTCAGGCAATCTTGACCCCTCGCCCCTCCGCGCGCTCTCTCTTCCTCGCCTCTACTCTATCGTCGTTCCTCTCGCTCCATCAACATCGCCTTCGCCATCGCCATCGCTTACCCACCACGGCGACGCCGCCGCAAGCCATCGAATCGAGCTGCGGTCGCCAATGCAAACAGACCGAAGCGAGGAATAAGGAGCTCCCAAACATCGATTCCTTGGAGCGGAACGGCCTCGACTCTCTCGAACAATATTATCACACATCGTCTCCAACTCGCTGCCAGATCGCAATTCTTGCCAACCACTCTCTACTCCACCAACCGCTATACATTACTACAGGGACAGAAGAAATACGCAACCACAGCTTCCAGCGACGTCGAGCACCAGCATGATATATCAGCACCGAATCCGATAATTCCATAACCCCTATCAGATTTCGTCTATCAACATGGGTAACGGCCAGGGCAAGCCTGTCGACCTTACTGGCGAAGGTACGTGAACACTACATGCGACGAGCGAGCAAGCACATGCCGCTCAGCTGTTCCTTCCCCCCCTACAGCCTTCCCACGTGTCCTGCACAGAATGCAGCAACGGCACTGGTGATTGCGTTCTCTACTCACGGCCCTGTTTCTCTACCCCCCCCTCTCTTCCTGCATGGAAATTTGTAGACCAAGTATCCAAGAGCTAACTCCGATTCTCCCGCAGCCAACCTCAATCATTTTCGCCTACTGAGAGTTGTGGGCCGAGGTGCCTTTGGTAAGGTTCGCATCGTTGAGCGCAAGGATACAGGATTGTCGTTTGCACTCAAGTACATCCGCAAAGATGAAGGTACGTTAACAGGATCGACGAGCATCAGTCTAGCCCGTTACTCTCCAGCTTTTTCCATTCTAGCAATGCTGCATGGCGGTTCGTCTGCATTGCCTCCCAATTTATGTATGCTAACATTTAATGCGATATCAGTTGTTAAATCTGAAAGTGTGCGAAATATAATCCGCGAACGCCGAATGCTTGAGCATGTCAACCACCCTTTCATTTGCAACTTGCGGTATAGCTTTCAGGATATTGAGTACATGTACGAACTTTGGTTATCTTCGCCTAAAAGGATTCATACTTACACAGTCTTTCAGGTATCTTGTCGTCGACTTGATGAGCGGCGGCGATTTGCGATTTCACATTTCCCGAAAAACATTCACCGAAGAAGCAGTCCGATTCTGGATAGCTGAACTAGGATGTGCACTGAAGTATGTGCATGCGCAGAACATCATACATAGAGACATCAAGCCAGACAACGTCTTGCTAGATGCCGATGGCCATGTCCACTTGACAGATTTTGTAAAGCCACCCCCATCTTTTTTTTTCTCGGCCAGCCCGCTGACCTTGCATTAGAATGTTGCATCAGATATTGTCCCAGGCAGAGTTATGACGAGCAAATCTGGCACTTTGGCCTATCTTGCTCCTGAGGTATATGCAGGCAAAGGCTATGACATCCGCGCTGACTGGTGGTCTCTCGGTGTCTTGTTTTATGAGTGCATCTACAACAAGGTATGTCCAACTCCGTGTTTACACGGCATCCCCGCGTGGCTAAAGGAGCAAGCTAATAAACCGTAGCGCCCTTTTGATGGGACGAATGAAGCCACTCTCAATCAGCAAATCCAAAACTCCAATCCAAAATACCCCGTCACTCAGCCACCCGTTTCGCTCACCTGTCTTTACGCTATTCGCGCCGCTCTCGACCCGAACCCCAATACCCGGCTTGGGTCGACATGGGAAAGCTTTATCCATCACGACTTTTTCAAAGTGATTGATTTTGTTGCTCTAGAAAGGAAGCAAATTGAGCCTGTTTTTGTCCCGTCATCCGAGAAGACCAATTTTGACGCGACGTACGATCTCGAGGAATTACTTTTGGAAGAAGCCCCCCTTGAGGCCCGTGCCAGGCGGCAAAAGCCTCGAGAACGCCTAAAGGACGATGCAACACAGCAGGAGATACGTGAGGATGAGCTCTACAAGATGATTGAGACTGACTTTCGTCCCTTTGACTACACGATAGCGGCTTATAAGAAGTAAGTCGAATGCATTCTGAGAAAATTAAATTCCTGCGTGCTGACCTTTCGCAGAATTACAGAGGCTTCCGACAACAATCGTGATGGGAATCCTTTAGCAGCAGCCTCCAGTGCCGGGCCCCAAGCCTTGACAACTGACAAGGCCACACCTGCGCCTTCGCCGAAGGGTTCAGGGTCTCACCCAACTCGATCGTCTCCCTTGGCAGACACACCATCCAGTCCCGATAGTCGACAGGGCAGACCGTCACGCCCTGCTCCACTTCCACCCTCGCTCCAATCGAACTACGTTTCACGCCCGCCTCCTGCCAGTAAGCGAATCACCAGCCCAACAGGCGGTGTTCAGGTTACACTCGACGGGGGAGGTAGCTGGTCTGAGCTTGCTCGCCAGGATGCGACGTTACCAGCAGATGCAAACACCGCCGCTGATGGAAAAGCTGAGGGCTCAAGTGGAATGTTTGGGTTCTTGAGAAGTAAGCGAGGTAGAAATAACAGCCCTCGACCAAGGGAGAGGGGTGTGCTCGGCAAAGAAGGTGCAAGAGTTGTCATCAGTTGAGTTGGCGCTTCTGGTGTGTTTTTTTAGAAGCCAACGTGCCGCTCTATGGATAAAATGGACGAATATGATACCCGAGCGAACGAGCTTCGATAGCTAGCTGACACAGCTCCGTTGCAATGAGCTCATTTTGGTGGTCTGGGTTTGGGAATGGCATGCCGCTCTTAGATCTACGGGATATGAAAAGAAAAACATGGCGCTCCCTGATTACGAGATGCTGGCATCTGCAAACACCACACACACCACTGGAACTCTCGATTTTCTTTTTTGTATAAGCAGCAAAGATGTACAGATGTGGCAAATAGCTTACTTCCAGCCTATTCCACAACTCTTGTCTTTTTTCTATGAGGCGACGCTCTCACTGTCATGGGAGTGAGCTTTTGCTTCATAGAGTGGCAAAACACACACACACACACAAACAACACGACGACATAGCGGCAGTTGCCAGACGTCTAGATCAACGGCCGATTTTGATTTTGTTTGCATTTTTGACGTACTACCTTATCCGAAGTACCCACCCTCTTTATCGGTATTTTGATGCATAGTTTACGGGGGGGTACAATGGCGGGTGCCAACAGGGACGGGTGGGTTGGGTGGCGTACCGTGCTGTTCATCTTGTTTTAAATCTGCGTTATTACATTTTGTTTCACTGGCATGGCATACACTTGGACTTGTCTTGTGCGTTTTTTTTTTTGTTAATATCTGCCCCTATTTTGGTTGGTAGTAGGTTAGGGAATGATAGACGGGGCAGAGTAGTATTAGGCAAAGGATGGCGGAGGGGTTGTTATACATGAGCGTGTCGGGTATTATTATTTGCAACTATTCTCGAGAGCGTGTATGAAATAAGAATGACGACGATTTCTCATTTAGATGCAAGAAGAGTGTGGACTGTATACATGTTTGGTATTCATCTGGTCGTGATTGCCGTCAATGCCGTTTCAGACAATTCATGTTCAAGCAGAGACCACGGCATTCTACTCAATTGGCTGCAATGTATCATATAGATTTTATTTTTAACACCAGAACCAAACTCCACGCTCGAGGATATATAATAATGTGTTTTATTATCGTTATGGTTTTGCTTTTAGACGAGTCGTAAGAAATAGTCATGTGAAGAAATCACGGGTTCTGAATTACAATCAAGCGAGTAGTATAGTACTTCATATATCTGCTTCAGTTATACATGTTATTCTCTTGCATGCCCCCATGTCTATTCACATCAGTGACAGTCGCCAGACACTACCCAATCCAACGATCTAGAGTTATGATGACCCATTTTTCTTTTTCATTACTCGTAGTCAGATTTAGACTGAAATGGAGTTTGGTCACTCCCACAATTCCAAAAGAGAGTGGATTGTTTTATAAAACAATTTCCAAAAGTCCAACCACCCAATCAATAAATAAAAATAAAACAAAGCCAAACAATTACTTCGATAGTTGTGCAAGGCAAATCTCAAGCATCCATGTTTGACGGCAAATGATTTGAGTAAAAATAACCAACATATGCACGGATCCCTTTTCCGCCGAAATGCTAAAGGGGTGTTTCTAAATCAGATGCTTAAACTCGAAAAAGGCTCATGCTGCAATGTCTCTACAGCAATTCATTCTCTTGTCGGTAACGCCTTTTGATCCTTCCCAAGGATCTCTGTGGCTAATTCAATCCTGAGTTTCATACAAAATACAGACATGCGGCAGTCACTGGCCGCAATGCTTGTGCTCGGGCCAAGAGACGAAAAGAAATCATGGCAAGCTAGCTAAATCGGGTTTGACTTGCTTGTCCAACTTGAAACCCAGTTTGTCAGCCACACAACTCGTCGACAAGTCTTTGCCCATGTACTTCTTGAGGATAGTGTCGAAGTCTACCTCTGCAACCATGGGTCCTTTGCCAGAGCATTTTGCCTTTTTGGTCAGTTCTGAGCACAGACCATCTAGATCAAAGTCACCAGCCTGTGCATTGGGGCAAGCTTGGAGTTTGTCCCTGTCATAACTAGTCAGCAGGGGCCCATGGGTTGATAAGCTAGAAGATACATACCATAGGTCATTGCAACTAATGTTCTCTGGAGGTATTTCGTCCTCCACAGAGTCTTGTCTCGCATCAATTTCCGCAATAAGATTCTTCTTGGGAAGTGTCGCGATTGGAGCAGCATTGTATGGGGTATAAAAGTCGGCTTCGATGGAGTCATTGAAGAGATCATCGAACGAAGGACTAGAGAGAATATTCTCTTGCGGTTCGCGATAACCACCGAACAGTTGTGGGTCGAATTGGCCGCCGTTCTGCTGTGAAAGCCAGTCGAAGCCGTTGTTGGCAAAGTTTAAGCCGCCGATATTATCATAAGCCTCATTGGTGGTTGATAATCCCGACTGCTCCTCGCCAATGGTTGTCAGAGTGTCTACTGGCTTGAAACCCATCGGTGACTGTGTAAAGGGTTCGGGGGAGGTTCCGCAGGATGAGCTTGCACCCACATTGGAATGTGATGACGTAGATGGAGAACTTATAGCAGCTCCCAGTCCATAATTGGCCGAATCAACGCTTGCTCGCGAACCAGTGCGATTCGAACTGGTCATTGAGGGACTAAATATGCCGGAGAACTTAGCAAGGTCCTCTTTGAACTGTGCGTTGCGTGCCGCTTGTTGAGAGAAATTTGAGGCTTGGTTCTTGTCGTTGATCTGGCTCATTGCCGGACTAGGAATATGGGTGCTCTGCTGAGGGCTAATAGGTTGCGAAGCTGATCGCTGGGGTTTGTTGACAGTTGGTCCGGGAAGGGCGCCGAATTTGGGAAATTCAAATTGGAAGCTGACGTCGCCGAGATTGTTGACGGCAGCGTTGCCAAATGGTACCTTCTCTCTTGGCAGTGCTTTGTTGATGGGACTAAGTGTCAATCTCTGTTTGTAGTGATTCAGCTCGCTGGTGATACGCTCAACCTGCCCACGCAATCTGCTGTTTTCGTGATTTGCAGCGGCTGATTCTCGCTCTAACTCTTCAACCTTGGTCTCCAAGTCTTTTAGATGTCTTTCTTTGCGATCTCTAAAAGCTCGTTGAGCCGCTCTGTTTTGAGCCTTGCGTTTCTATGGCCAAGTATAATCAGTAAGATATTTCACAAGGTATACCCGGTGCCAAAGTGCCTTACAGAAGTGGGCTCCGACGTTAGTGGTTTGCGGCCTGGCTTCTTGGGCATCTTGTCGGTACTTTCCCGTCTCTTGGATTCATTGCCTGGGCTCGTCTCATCATCCTCGTCGTCCGGGTGGCTCCGTTTCTCAGATTGCTCATTTGCGGCCGAGTCGGAATTCGAACTGCCGTGCATGTCTCCAGAGTCTTCACCGTTGCCTTGAACCGGTGTAGCGTCACTTGCAAACGAGAAATCAAAACTCGAATCTCCAAAATCGTAGTCGTATGTGTCAAGGTATGGACTCTCTTGGTATCTCGTTCCATCGACATTGGTCATGGGAGAGGTTTTGAATGACTCGGATGAGAGTGAGAGCCCATTCTTGACGGATGAGTTTGCGGACTGCTCCTGGTTGGCATTGAGGGCTGTGAAAAGCAGATTCTGTTGCTGCGGGGTCAAGAAGAAGTTTGATGGCATAGAGCCGCCTCCAGTCCCAGCGGAAGCCATCTTGGAATATGGGCTGACTTGAGTGGAAGAAATGCAAGTAACTATTGCAAAAGGCCTCTGATCTCAGAGACTCCAATGAGGGTGGCGAGATCGCAGCTATTCAATCACGCCCTGCCGCCGTTTAGGCGATATTTGCCACTCAGCTTGCTCTCTGATGGGTTGGTGGTAGTGGGGTTCTTGTCTGACTGTGCGACAAGTGATACAGCGAGAGTTCCCGCAACGTCCACAGCGCAACACAGCAACTATAACGGAAGCTGTTTAAGAAGAAAAGAAACGATGGACAAGGCGCTCGGTAAAGATTCGGTGATGCCAGATGATGACGGGTGATGACGGGTGATGAATGTCCACCGGTTGAGTGGTGGCTGAGGAGACAAGTTCGTCTGGAGTCACACGCAAGAGTCAATGTGGGGGGGGGGAGTAGAAGGAATGGACAAAGTTATTTTCTGCCTGAGTCAGAAAGAATTTTTCTAGGTGATTCCGTGTGCACCAGGTCAACGCGGATCTGGGGGCCAAGTGGTCGTAACGCGCAGTGTAGGGACAATACCATAGATGCCCATGTGGAAGCTGCTTGAGAAGAAGGACAAGCAATCCGGGCGAGCCGTTGAAAGTGATGGGGAATTGGGACATGGAATCGTCAGACAGTGGAGTGTGCATTTGTCAGCGCCCAAAGCGAAGCGGGGGAGCGCGGGACCAGCCCACCTACATACAGTGTAGACACTAGGTGAAAGGCCTGTGTGGTCTGAGTGGCTCCAGGCCCTTCAGCCTGCTGGCAGCATCCAATGGGCACGCTGTAAGATGCGCCAGGCCAGCCAGCCATTGCCCCAAGTGCTGAAGTCCATTGGTCCATCCCGAGTGGGAGGAGAGGGACGGCTACGCCGCTGCCTGGCTACAGTGCATTACAGTGCATTACTGTCCATTTGGACCGGACCGATACTGGTCACTTTTACGAATAGACATGGATCCATGCCAGTAGAAGCATCTGGGTGTAAGACGTTGCAATCGGACATCATCCCATACATGCCGGCTTGTATCTAGTCAACCTGTTTCACATCGTATGGCGTTGGGATTTGCTGAAAAAGGGGCCGAGTCCCCAGAATGAAAATAAAGCATCTAGCAGTCCCAAAAACAACGAGGCTTTTCTCTCCACTCCCTATGCCAGCATCACGTCACTCGACTCGGACTTACCATTCAACCCTTATCTTCGCCACCAGCACAGCACTATCTCGTGATGATGCACTCTGGTCGATTCCGGTATGAATACCCGTGTGATAGCCGAAAGGAATGCCGATGAACAGTGTGTCCTCGTTGCTTGACCGACTGTTAATAAGCCCATAAGCCATCGCAACTCGTCGGCCTCGCGCCAACGTACGGCACTATCTCCGAACAGGTTATAATGGTCACGGACTCACGGCGGCCAGTCGCTCTCACCTCAACCGACTACTATGTACTAATACCTCCTATCCCCTACTTTGTGACTTGTACACGGCACGGCACTTAATTAACCATCACACAGCCCAATATAATGCCTGTTCCATGTCAGCACTCTCTCAACTGGCATTGGCGACGGAGCGAGAAGCTTGTCAGGCAAGTTAGGCTCCTCTCACAATAGCTGTAAAGCTATGCTATGCATCCTCGGAGCTGGGGACACAGACCAGTGCCCACATCTAGGGCACAGCCTTACTTAATGCTTACTAGCTGCAAAGGCGAGGATCCTGCGTGATCCCTTGAATTGCAACCGCCAAGCGTGTTAGAGTTAAATCCAGCGTAAAGTCCGGACTTCGGCCCGTACGAAATACCTACCCTCTGCGCATTATCCGGAGTTCAGCCCTCACGCTTGCCCTTAGTAGTCGAGTCACCGACGTTGATCCACCACTCAAACCTTATCATTACTACCGCTAGAACTCCTCAGAAATGATATGGTAAAGACCACACTCACAAAGCGTCCACTGGGCCTGCTGAAGCACTGCAAACTCATAGTATGCTGCGGTCCAAAACCCCACAACTGTACTCTATTGGTACTGGTTTGGCTGTGACAGAGGATGCAGCGTTTTCCGTTGTCTTTAGAGATAGTACCTACCCTGTACACAATTGCTGACTTTCTTATTTGTTGCGAGGGAACCACAAAGGAAATCAGTATTCCCAGTTACTATTTAGCCCAAAGTGCGACTTGATGTAAGTGCGTGGCAAGATATAAGTAAAGCAAGAACTCCGGTCTTGCCCGGCATAGAATCATGGACAACAAACAAACAACTCAGTGTTGCTCTGTAAATGAGCATCGACAGTAGCCTAATGCCACCATGTCATACGTTAGAGCCTACAACATTGATCGTATAAGTTAATTAGGTGCAGTATTTTAGTTAGTTAGTGTATTTTATTTGTTCATACCTTTACCTAGCTTTATATGCACTGATGCTCGCCGAAATGGTCAATTCATAAGTGTTGAGCAATAATCTACCATAAGTGATATGATGATTTTGAAGCTACACTGAAAAAAAATTGCAGTCATAGATCAAACTTTTTTTTTCATAAAAATTTTTAGCAACAAAAATACTTCTCAAAATAAGACAGTCACAGACAGTTAGTGCGAGAAATTGATGGTGTTGATAAGTTTACTTAAATTATCTGTCAACCTATTCTGGGGTATGCAAAGTCGACATGCTCAACCCTCATCTGTAGTTTATCCATGTTTCCATTGAAACGCCATTCCATACACTTCCCATTATTCATTAAACATTTATTTCTCTAGTTCTTGGCGAGGTTCTTGTGGGCCTCGGCCTTGCTGTTGTGAGCGGACTCGTCGATCTTGTCACCGACGGCATCAACGGCGGCATTAACACTATAGGCAAATGTCAACATCTCTGTTCTTCATAGAGCAAGCCATGTGCTGGATGGAGGGTTTCCTACCGAGTGCCAACGGAGGCATTGTCGTTCTTGGCAATCTCCTTGTTGGTCTCCTTGCTGGCACCGGCGGTGGCGCCCTGAACGGTCTCAGAGACGTAGTTGGCGGCTTGCTTGAGGGTATCCATTTTGAAGAGGTTTTTGTGGTGATGAGAAGAAGGTGGTTGGTTGTTTGGTGAAGTGGTTGTTATGTGAAGATGGTTGTTTGGCTTTGTTTGATGAAGAGAAAGGATGTTTGATGGAGGAAGGAGACTGCCTTTATATAGACCAGAGCTCGGCTTCTGAGGCAACCATAGAGATGGCGCATCTAGCCGAACTCTCCAAAGAATACCGAATTTGAGTATCTTGCGTAGGGTCAAATGCGGGTCTCGCGTTCTATCGTATGCCAACTTCGTCACTGACAACTACGTCATCGGCCACCCCACCTGCAATGCTGGCGGGGAGCTTGGAGGGGAAACTTGGAGAGGAGAATGCCGAACCAATTCCTTAGCCCAAAGTCCGTCTCAAGCCTTCAACCCTCTGGACCCTAATACAGGGGCCAGGGTTGCCCTTGGTTATGCAAAATTGCCTTTTGCTAGACCCAATGGTGAGGGCCCTTCGTCCTCAGTTAGCCGGTGTGTTCCTGATCCCCCAGTGTTTTCACGATCTGAGATGGATGCAACCACTCCGGCGGGCGAATCCGAAGACGCTAACCCACAGCCCGGTCCTCACATTGGTCCAATGGAATCACACGATGCCTCATTCAGCATGCATAATGACGACATGGCTTCCAGCAGGGACAAACCCCGGCCATGGCAGACCTCGCAGACTGCTGGAGAAACATGCGAGAAGCACGTCGTCAATGTGGGACATAATCATACAAGCTCATGCCAAATTGCCAATGCTAGACGATTGGCGATCCCCTAATCCCCTGATCTGCAATATGTGCGTGACAGCAATAAGCTGGTGGATGCAGCAGGTACATCTGGCAAGCATAAAGTATTACCTGGGGAAATACTGGTTACAGAGAATTGGCTATTCATTCACTCCCGAGGGGATATGTAGTTCGCTGCGGTGCCATGGTTCGGCGAGCAGACGAAACTCTAGCATGTAACCGGGAATGTGTGTTTGAGCTTGACCGGAGTCAGACTAACCTGGCACGCAAGAGATCGCGATGTGCGCGGCAGCAAATGACGCCCCTCCATCGAGTCGATACCCCTCCATCGCGACGACGCCCGGTCGCTAATATGACACGGGGTCTGAATGAGAGCGCCAACAAGCCTCCCTTGCCCTTCGCAGACCCCACTTCCAAGGTTTCTGACGCAGCGCACGATGGCTTATGCATGTGAACAAATGTCAAATTTGGTGTCTTCAAGAGGCAGGCTGCCAAAAGCTGAAGTCGCTCGGCTTTATCCCACCAACCTCGGAACGCTTGATTGGATCAAGGCCGACTCTCAGGGTAGCAGTTAGATGGAGAGGGAGACGTGGCTCACCGGTCGTTTCTGGCGTCACCTGCGCCACAGACATATCTCTAACTTGGAATTATCTTCAACTTCCAAGGAACAGGTTGCCGCTGCCTTGATGGCGACAACAACTTGAAGAGTCTCGACCTTTGTGGATGTCTAGCGTATTCATTTCACACGCCGACGACAGCCGATGTTGCACCGTCTGCATATGATACCTTGTACAGGATTTCTATATGGACCATCGACTCGACATGCAGGATCTCAATATGCGGGGCTAGATGAAGAGTTCTGGTAATCTTGTGAACGCTGTTAGAAGAACCCAAGGTCGTCAAAATTCACCAAAATCACATGCAATCATTGCGTACGTGTATTACAAAGTCTCCAAATCGAGAATGGCTGTTGCAAATTCGCCTCTCCACCTGGCTGTTCACTAGTGAACTTGTAGTCATGAACTGGAAAATCAGGCCACAATCCAGTGGTAGCTGAGACTTTAAACCCCTTGCGTAGTCAACTGGATATTTGTTCTCTCTTACGCGGTAAGTTATGCGGTCCTAGAAACAAACGTTGATAATGCAACATGTTTCAGATCTTACCTCTTTGGAAGGGGCTCCTGAGGAGAGATGAACCAAGCCCAATCACAGCACAACATATGTCATGTTCCTGAGCACACACAGCTCGGTTGACTGCATACCTGCCGCAACCTAGAGACTCCAAGACTCGATCTAGAATTTGTCGTGAAGGAGCCCAAAGTTTTCATTGTCTCTCTGTGCCTCTCTAGCATAACCATTCCTGACCTTCGCCCTTGCTTGTCCAAGGTGTTGACTGTTGTTAGTTGGAGTCTATGAGTCACGTGAATGTTTTAAACATGGGCCCCGCTCCGCCCCGCGCCCAGAGCCAGGTCAGGATCGAGCATGTCGGTCAGCCTCGTGACATCAGAAGAGACTCCTGCTTCTCAGCTTCGTGTGCCCCATTTCAGGCTTCTGCAACGAGATTGCATAAGCCGCTCTAGCGAATATTCTCTGTGAACTGTCTCTTCCTTGGCGCAGCCCATACCATTTTCCCTGCCATGGATCTCGCGTACGATTACATCCAGGAGGATGCATATACCAACAAGGATGAGTCGGACAGCAACAAGCAGGACCAGCCCGAGACTACCTTGAACAATGACATCCAGGATGCCTACAAAGCTTTCTCCGCAAGCCCATGGGGAATGAAGATTGGAGGATTCATCGGCAGTGTAGTCAAACAGGTATACCACGATTGAAACTCATTGGTAAACATCTTTTGTGACAGAAATGGCTGCAGGGCGAATCGGTTTACACCCAAGCCCAAAAGGAGCTTGCCGAGGTCGGAGAAGACGCAAGCAAGGGGCTTACAGACCTCCGGGAATCTATCATGAGCCGAACACGTTCGCTCTCCCTCAACACGAACCAGCCAAACATCCCTAGGGAAGGCGACGATAACCAGACGACTCCTACCAAGGCTGACAGGCCATCCGACGACAGCGCCCAAGAGTCCGAGACTGTTCTCTCTCGGCTTAGATCCGAGGCCGCTAAACGCCTCCGGGATCTCCAACAAGCCGAAGATGCCGCCGACGAGGCTCTATTGAAGTTTGGAAGCAACGTTAGAGACTTCCTGCGCGATGCTATCAGCATAGCACCTCCACAGGATTCTACTGATGGTGACAACACCGTTCTATTCGAGAGCAAAGATGCGCAAGGCAAGAGGGTCATTCATACCTCAAGATTCGATGCACAGTTGCACGTAATTCACACATCTACCGAAAGCTTTACAAAGGATCCAGATGCGGAAGAATATGATGAGTGGACCAAGGGTTTTGATATTGAGGAAAAAACAGAGGACATCAGCGGTGACCTGGCCAAGTACCCCGAATTGCGGACGACGATGGAGAAGCTTGTACCTGATGAGATTCCCTACGCGGATTTTTGGAAGAGATACTACTTTCTTCGTCACAGTATTGAGACGGCCGAGTCTCGACGACGAGATCTCCTTAAAGGTACGTAAAGAGGTTCACGGCTCTGATTCGATTTTCCTTATCTCTACCCTTCCTTTTCTGCCAACTTTATGAATATATTGGCTAACATGAATAAATAGCTGCTTCTGCTGAGGACGAAGTTGGCTGGGATGATGAATCTGACGAAGAAACTGCTCCTGTTGATGCCATTGCTGCTCAAAAGCCCACATCGGCCGCTTCTTCCACCACAATACAGCCCCCTGCTCAGAACTTGTTAAAACCAGACGAGGCCCGCAAGTCTAATGACGAAAAGTCCCAGGCTGACAGCGAGGCGAGCTATGACGTTGTGGGTGGGACATCGGGAAAGACGAGCCAGGCCCCTAGCAGTCCAAAGGACGTCAGGAAGGATGATGACGATGAGGAGAGCGATGAAGATTGGGAGTAGACAGATCCGTCCAACTTTAGCACTAATTTTAATATTCGAGGGGAGCAGGGCTTGCGTAGTAAGAGATTGTCTTGGCGTTTGGTTTGCTGGAACCAGGTTTGAAAGGGTTCTCTAGTCGCGAATTCTGTATGTATGTATGCTTTGGGTATCAAGTATGGGGCTCATCTGCCGTCCTGCGACCATCTGCTCAAGATAATGTTTTGCTGAAAACAGTCTACCTCTTTTTCCTGTTGACTGTAGTAAAGCCATCCTCATCTACTTCTGGTTCAGGCTTCTCCTTTCGAGCAGATACCAGCGCAGGTGCGTCATCCATGTCAACATCAGCACCTCCATCGTCACCATCCTCATCATCGTCATCAGACCCTGACTCCCAGTCTGTATCCTGATCCGCATCCTCTGCCTTTTTGAACATGTGGTCGACCTTGTTGCCCTTGAGATTGGCGAAGCGCTCCCTCAGCTTGTTGACCTCATCGAACTCGCCTATTGCGCACTGGGCTCGGGCTCTGATGATGTTTCCGGCGACTTCCATGCCCGAGTCGTCATCCGTGTTGACTTCAAACTCGTCGACCATGACCTGCAGCAACACTGTCTCGACATCCTCCAGGTCTGGCTCTTCAGGAGCAGTGGTGCCGGCCTTTTTTGCAGCCTGATTTGGCTGGGCGTCGGTGAATTCGGGGAACAGGTCAACAACCGCGCCGGCGAACCAGTCTCGTTTGTCTGCCGAGTCCGGACCACCCCAATTGTTCTGCACGGCGAGAGTCAAAGCTGGCCACAGATGCAGGGAATATGCCACGGCTTGCTCGAAGCTGGACTGACGAACAGCTGTATGCGCTTTGTTAGGAATATGTGTGCCATACAAACAATCATTGATTTATCCGTACGTACCTGCTGGTGGCAGCTGCGCCGCGTCTGTGGATGAGGCCATTTTATTTTGGTGATTCTACCCGTTTGAATACCTCTTTTTGGCGGGGTTTTGGAGGGGCATGTACGAATGAATGGTACCAACGGTAGTACAATTTTTTTTGGTGTTCTCGCGCCGGAATTTGCCATGTGCATGCACGGACCATGCGGAATTGGCTGACTCCGGCCAATCCCACCCAAAGAGTAACAAAGAGGTACTTTGGTACTTTGACGCCCCATCACGGTGCCTCTGCCATCGACATGACATCATGCGGCCCCTGATGCAAGGACCTATCCCTTGCCAGCCATGTCACAGCTTGCGGGTTACTTTCTTAGGCAGAGAACCCAAACCCTCAACAAACGTCTTTGATCTTTAATGCCTGACTTTAGATGTGAGAGCAATCGCCAAAATGAACAAACTAAACACCACATCCGTCTCGTTGGCAGTGACACCAACAGTGGTCTCCACCCTATTTTCACATGTACGTGGACAGCTAGTGACTATGCGGTATCAATTGGAATGGATGACGTTTCTCAAAGCGGAGCAAAGCATCCTTGGCGCCTTCAACTGACACCCGTATGATATTGCAGTACCTAAATAAGAAGAAAACTCTCAAAGAACACCCCACAGCGTATTTGTCCTATGATGAGGGCCTACACCTAATCCGATCCTTTCTCGAATTCGCTTCCCACCACACTGTTGAGGAACTTCAGGCTTTCACGGCACAATGGGTGCCTCACCCGCAATGGGTCAAGGTCGAAAGCGTCAAGATATCGGATGAGCACTTACAACGCGCCGCCGAGCTTCTTCAGGAGCAGTTGGGACCTGATGGTATTCGACAGGTCGGTGGCCGAGAATGGTGGCAGTGGCGCAAACCCAAGTCTGTCTTGGAGGCAGAATGGATCGAGATGAAGGCAGATGCGGCCGAACGAAAGAAGACCGAGAACCCGGGCAGACGTGTCATGATGTATATCCATGGGGGGGCCTATTACTTTGGAAGTGTCGACGAGCACCGGTACCAGATGCAGCGGCATGCCCGCAAGCTGAAAGCCAGAGTTTTCGCGCCGAGATACCGCTTGTCACCGCAATTCCCCTTTCCTTGTGGCCTTCATGACTGCTTGGCAGCCTATCTCTATCTACTCCAGACTCAGGATCCTAGCACTATCGTTCTCGCGGGCGACTCTGCTGGTGGTGGCATGGCAATGTCGTTACTGTGTGTACTCAGGGACCAGGGATTGCCGCTCCCCGCTGGCGCTATCCTTCTTAGCCCTTGGGTAGATCTAACACACTCTTTCCCCAGTGTCGCTGGTGAAGCGCCACTGGACTATATCCCACAGTCGGGATTTCATCACAAGCCTTCCAGGGCTTGGCCACCACCAAATGATGATGACTTGGCCATGTTGAAAGCCGAGGCAGAGAAGATCAAGGCACAGGGGACAAAGAAGACACCCTCTGTTGAGAAGCTAGAAGACAAACAGCAAGCACCCATTGCCCCGAAGGATGATGCGTCTCCCAAACCTCCGGTCAACGACGGCGGGATACATACAGATGAAAGTAAATTTTTAACTGTCAGTATCAAGGGGGAGCTAATCACCATGAAAGACCAGATCCAAGTATGTATAATTGCCTGACAGTTTAAAATGGCCAATACGGTAGCTAACGGAACAAGATGTATTCGACGAATGCCATGTTGGCACACCCTCTCGTGAGCCCTATCATGCAAGCAACGCTTGGCGGACTGCCGCCTCTGTTAATCATGGTAGGAGGAGGCGAATTCCTTCGCGATGAGCAAATATATCTGGCGCACAAGTGTGCAAATCCCACAAAATATGCACCAGCGCCAGAGATCTTGACAGAAGAGGGAAAGAGGCTCTTGGCCAAGTACAAACCCACCGACGTGCAGCTCCAGGTCTGGGACGACCTCTGCCACGTCGCTCCGACGCTGAGTTTTACCCGGCCTGCCAAATACATGTATAGGTCCGTCGCTCAATTTGGCGCCTGGGCTCTGGCGCGTGCTCAGAGCAGAGGCATTGACATTATGGACGACGATCAAATTTCCGTTATCACCACCTCGGGCTCTGAGACAGATGTTGGGTTGGAAGACCAGAGGCCGAAGGATGAGAAGCCGCAAGACCTTAATCTGCCCCCAGGCGAGGTGGGGAAGGCTGGAGATCCTCTCCCGGCTTTTCATAATCATATGATTCGGCAGAGGGTTACTCGTAGCGGAGCCACCTTGCCTCTCGCACCCGAAGCAGAACTTCCTGGCTGCTGTGCTAATCCGAGTGACATCGGTGTCATCAAGGAGGGTCCTGTCCAGAAGTGGCTAGAGACCAAGAAACAATGGGACAGCAAGTATGCAACGGCAAAGGCCAAGGTCCACAAAAAGATCATTAAGGATATGGTCACCGGGTATCAGGCATTCGGACCAGGCGAGAATCCTCCGCCAAGTGCGCTCGCGGGACGCAGGAGGGCGGATGCCGAGATGGTGGACAAGAAGAAGACGAGGAGCATTGGCCTTGCACTCTGGTCTCTGTGGGGATCGAAGCATGACGAAATGACTGTTGAGCGAGAGCAAAAGGCAGACCGTGAGCCAGAAGTCCAGGCTGTCACTTCCAACGACGGCCAAGGGGCAAGGCCATTCCCTGAAATCAGAGATCAGGGCGATGCTCCAGCATCACCTGGTGCAGAAGGTCGGCGAAACTCGAACCATCGAACAGTCACCGATGAGAACCAGACTGGGAGCGGCAAGGATGACGAAGATACGGCCGTTGCGCAGCTTCTCAGTCTCCGCAGAGAGCAGGAGGCGTCCCATTCTGGGCTCCTCAGTCCGAATTATGTGCCTGAGACGGGTGTGGCTGGCAAACGTCCGTTCCTTGACGGTATCGCGCTACCCTTCAGCCTCAACAAGGACGCCGAAACAGCGAGCATGATGACGCTCCATTCAGCGATGAGCCCTGCCCCGAGCTCGCGGCCCATGAGCCCAGCGGATTCCAGAACAGATATGCAGCTTCGGCCAGCAAGTGTTATCATTGCGGCGGAAAGCGCCGAAGTTGAACGACCTGGAATCGAGACCTTCGTAACGGCGTACGAGGAACTGCCACAGGTTGGAAAGGCGAATGAGCAGAAGGGAGCTACCGTTGCCGGCTCATCGTAGTGAACCAGATGAGGATGTGTCTCATGCGTCATCTGGAGTATTATTGTATTAGGAAACGAACAAACAACGACTGATATCCTCTGTATGGGTTCCGTGGCGCATTCTTTCTAATAGTTTTTTGTTTATCCTTTTTGTCAATAGCCTAGATAGTATTGTAGATGAAGCTTCACAAACAAGCGTTTTTAACGTCTTCCGTCTACTCATCATACAAAACGGTGGTGGTGGTGATACATGGCCCCGGGGATTTATTATGTACAAGTTACGTGAAGATGATCCCCCATCTTTCATTTATCAGAAACTCCTCTGCCCATATCCCACTCAAACCCCCATTATCCTTTCTCCAATGGATTCACCAACTTCATTGTCGGCCGTGTGGATTCGTCATGGATGAATACTAACTGTCATTCGCTCAATCAACTCCGTTGTAGCGTTTCCACTGCTCGACATAAAAGTACGGGTCTTGCGGTCCCTTTTCCAAGCCTTTGTAGTCTCCGGGTTCCGATCGAATCTGCCGGCTGACAAACGGCGTGAGCTATAGTTATGGACAAAACATTGTCAGTATGTTCTTCTTTTCATCTGCTACTGCATGCATATTCAAGTCGAGTAGAGAAATTCTTCAGACGCCGCTATTCTCCCTCAATGCTGTCGCGGAGCACAACCCAAGGCTTGGCCTTCTTTTTCTCTGTTCCGCCACTCTTCCCTTTCCCTTACCTTGAAGTCCTTGAGGCTCTGAGGCACAGTATATGTGCGCACTTTGTTCCACTCAATCACGAATCCACCGTACTTTGTGTGTCGACCCATGGAGCCTGTGCGATTTCCCTTGTAGAAACCACGGCCGACATCCTTCGTGGTGAGCTTGAGATGGCGGTATTTGCCGACGAAGAGAGCTTGGGTGGGTCTCATGGCTGCTGATGCGACAGCGTTGTGCGGCGCTTGTTTTGTTTTATTATTCCGTTTGTTTGGCAAATGCAATTGGGCTGGGACCCTTGTGTCGTCGGCTGTCGTTGCGTTCCAAGTCGTTGTCGCTGGTAGTTTGATGATGAGTTTGAGTTTGGCTCTTGAATTTCGTGGTTGCTTGGCCTGGCGTGTGTGGGGCCAACAACCACCCACCGTCCAATCAGGCATCTCTTTACAATACCCAAGCCAAACTGTGGTAACATCACGTTCTATAATCCTCCAACTGTTCATTGTTCAACTTGTCGCAGACAATACTTCTAAGCCATAATGCTATAATCCCATCATATATTGGAACGACAAAGCCTATAGTTCAATGATGTTGGCAGCCACGAGACCAAGGTGTTATGCATAGCCTCTTTCCAGATGGTGTCCCGTCTTGGCTTCAGGAGCAAGCCTAAGCTTCTAGATCTTAACAGAACCTACACTTGCATCATGTTTATGAAATACTGGCACCCATTGAAGCATTCTCATCGCAGTGCGTCCTTTGATAGACAATTAATATGTCGGGGGCTTACTGTGCGCTTGCCACCTATGGTGCAGATTTTGGGCAATGGGTGCGACCTGCGTCGGCGATCGGCATTGTTCCGATTCCGCGATTACCTGGCAGGTCACCCTTGAAGCTCGTCAAGCTCCCGTCCGAACAGACGACTTTGCAGTATCTTTTGCGCAAACCTGCCCTGACTGTCGCCTGAATACGCCTTTACGACCTGAGGATGTCCGTATAGCCGTTTATGGGCCCGAAAACTGGATTCAGTTATTGCTTCGACACTCTTTGAGCTAAGTGCAGGGGCGTGGCTATTAAGCTTAGTTAGTGGGCTGCTGCTAGGGCGAGGGGCATATGCTAACATTGTACCAGCTCTGACGACGTCAGCCCAGCACATGCCTCTCAGCCCGTGATCGCATACCAGCCGGCCTATGTCTTCGAGATATCCTACTTTTCACGATGGATGGATACCCTGCGGGAAGCCTGGATCATAATGTACCATTTCTTATCGCAGCGGGGTTGAACTCAAAAGCCGCGGAGTTGCCGCTCGACGATGAGTTGAAGGGTCAAGAAATACTGCTCCGATCTGAGCTGCCTATTGTAGAAAACAAGGAAGCCAAAGTGCTCGAGGAGTATTTTGATCATATAAACAACAAAGGATTGTCTTGGACTGCAGTGCCTCGGGAGGAGCCGTTCCGATGGCGCATCAAGACATTGGGCAGGGTAAGTTGAAGCTGAAAAAAAAATCATTGTCAAAGCCATTGAGCTGTGCATCCTGACAACGGAGTAGTCCCTCCTTCTACCACCTCGAAAAGCCCAACTTCCCGACTCGATTGAGCCTCTGGAATCTACGCCAATACTGCACTCTCCTTTTTCACCTCTGAGTCCTGTGTCAACCCTATACCCCGATGGTTTGCTGGATGCGTTATGGGTCAAGAAGCACCAAGAGATGGTCCCCAGTATCTATACATGTTTTTATACCTTGACGAATGATCCCACCACTACAACTCTTTTCGATAACAAGTTGAAGATGGATGTTAGTGCTATCAGAACAGGGTTAGCGAGGTCTGGGTATAAAACGCGGCTGGCCGTGATTTTGCTCGGGGAACAAATCGATGGACGTGCCCCACTCATTGATGGCATACAAGACCGATTAGAGAATATTCGAAGAGGGTCCGGGCTGGATCCCAAGTCAATATTCTTCATCCCACCCCAAGAGTCTCCAGCGGAGCTGAGGCGGGTATCAGATAGCATCCTGTCTGTACTGTACAATACCGCCGTGGACTACTACAGGGACTTAGGGAGACATGCTAGAAAAAAGCGTTCCCGAGGTTTTGCTCCACAGCCCACAGTCCCGCCAACGTCTGGTACTTCCCAGACGCTGTCACTTTCTGACTGGAACTTTCGTTATGATTTCAAGGCTGCGGTTTTCGCCGAGTTTCGTCAAGAGGCCGAGCCTGCTATTAGATCCTTTGAGCAGGCGTACGAGATATTACTAGGTCAAGACGTGCTCGACATCATTCCTAGCTGGAGCCCTCGCTGGAACGAAGCTCGTCTTTTAGCAGATATCGTCGCTATTCGCTGCCTCCGGCTGCATCTTTGGATGGGGCAAACGAGCTTAGCAGTGAGGAGGTGGCAGGCCCATCGAGACCGTATCGCCGACTTTGCCGATCGCCGAGGACGAGGGACCAATAATTACGGATGGCAGGCTTGGGAAGCGCGTTGGGCTACAGCCATGGCCAATTTGATGGAGAGGGTCGATATTCCGGGCTTAGCACCTTCAACAATGAATATTTTCCTCCAACCTGAGAAAGCTGTCATGGGAGAGCGTTTGCAACCCTGGGAGCTCTTACACCATACTGGATATTGGTATCGTATAGCTGCGCGACACATTGCAGCTCGTCGAACACTGGCACGCATGATGCCAGAGGAGGATAGACAAGCCCCAGACACATCACACTCAACAAATGCTTCAGGCAAGTCATCATATACTTACGACACATACCTGTGTCCGGCTCCCCACGAAGAATTCCCCTTGGAAGGATTGGGGGTAAACCACGCAAAACTCATCATCGACAGCCTCATGAATGCGCGATGTCATTTTCAAGCACGCAAGCAGCTCCGAATTGCTGCTGAAGTTTCTCTAGAGTGCGCAAGAGAGATGGCTTCCCTCGGAGCTTGGTCAGATGCTGTAGCTATCCTCCGGACGTTGTGGGAAGACATGTCCTTCAAATCAGGGTGGTGGCTAGACATCACGGAAGAGATTTGCTGGTTGATGAGGCGGGCAGCTGCAGAATCTGGAAATGCGGATCTAGTGGTTTCAGTCGACTGGGAGCTGATGAGTAACAGTACGTTGGATGCATAAACGATAAATCCTTTAGAGATTCCCCCCCTACTAACGTATGGCATCTATTAGGATTCAATCGACGGCCTCATTGGCATTACGATCTCAACAGGTCGCTAGACGGTGTCACGGCAGCAGCTCGACCTACAGTCAGCTTGCAGGACACCAAAGTCGCCTCATTTATCTCCGCTGCGTTCATGTTCCGGAATAAGGAGAGTAGGGCAGGTGACAGTTGCACAACCCAACTCTCGCTCAGGTCAGATGCCCTGAAAGGCGCTGCTTCGGTGGTACTAGCCTCAGTGCGGGTGGATTTTGAAGGCAGCCTCAAGCCCATCGTGTTGGAGCATGATCCAACCTTGGAAGAAACAAGCTCAAGCTCTGCGGAGGATAGCACCGTCATATGCCCTGTTAAGTTGACAGATGGGCCTGTACAAGGCGACGACGACGACGACGAGAATCCGGCACGTATTCGAGGGCGGTGTAATTTGACACTGAAGCCGGGGCAGACTCGCGTGTTTGAGATGAACACGCCTCTGCGAGAGCCAGGAGAGGTAACAGCGTCTTCTGTTACACTGACATATCGGAATAAGGCTTTCGATCTGGACTATACGTTGAAGTTCCGGGATACGGATAAGACTGCTGGGTGGTTCGTCCAGGGATCGGCGAAGCCAAGTCACTACAGGCCCGACGGACATGTTTTGAATATACAACCTCGTCCACCTAAGATGGAGATCAAATTGGTGGAAGCCTTGGATCAATATTACGCCAACGAGCCACTGAAGTTGCACATCACGTTGCTCAATGGAGAAGAGGAAACAGCAAATGTCAAGTTGCATGTTCACATATCGGGGCATACGATTCCAGCTTTTCATGTCCGGGCAGGGGATGAAGAACGAAGCGTGGAGGGTGGCGAAGAGGAAACTCGAATGACAGGGCTTAGCCTCAATAGCATTGCCAGCTCATCATCGTTGGATACAGTTCTCAGTATAGGGGCAGCCTCATCGCCAACAACGTATGATGTGGAGGTACGGGCGGTGTACCATTTGCAGTCGGATACAGCGACACCAATAACGCAATCCATATCCATTCGACTGAACATTGTCAACGCATTCGAGGCCAACTACGACTTGGTACCACGACTTCACACAGACACCTGGCCTAGCCTATTCGACTACGAAGGCCTGCAGAGTCAATCTGAAAGCGACAATGCTACAGTACAAGCCAGTGGATTAGCACAGCGCTGGTGTTTGATCTGCCATTATGCGTCGTTTGCAACTGAGGATCTGGATGTATTAGGCCTGGATATGAGAGTAGCATCGTGCGTTGGCGGAGCAAGCAGCAACGTGGTAGAACGACCCGAGGTGCCCAAGAGCGGCATTGTTGTGGCACCGAAGACAATGCACGAGGCTCAGTTTGAGTTGACGGCACAGAAGCCCAGTTTAGATGACCGACAGTCTGTAACTCTGGACTTGGAGTTTATTATTCGCTGGCGGAGAAGGGGGCGCGACCAAGAAGTTGACGGGAGTGGCATCAACACAACAGTAATGAAGGTTGGCGAGTACCTTGTCCTAGGAACAGAACCGCGAGTGCTCGCCTCTGTACATCACGGCGCGGAGGAGACAGGTGGGCTGGTGCAGCTGGATCTTACCATTGAGAATCCGTCGAGCCACTTTTTAACGTTTGGGTTAACAATGGACCCGAGCGATACATTTGCGTTCTCAGGGGCAAAGCAGACGACGATACATCTGCTGCCCATATCTCGGCGGACACAATCTTACCGGCTGCTGCCGCTAGAGCGAGGCATCTACGTACGACCGGGACTAGTAGTGAGGGACAAGTACTTTCAAAAAGTGCTGCGGATTATCCCCACGGAAGGTACGAAGATTGATAAAGATGGGCTGCTGGTATGGGTGCCGGGAGGAACGGATCAAAGGAGCGGCGATGAGGGGGATGAAGGCGAGCTGGAGGAGCTAAAGGAACCATGATGGCGGGATGAAAGTGCTGCAGTATTCTGGAGGATGGAGGGTAGCCTCCTACTGTATGTAGGTGTGCGGTATGTAGTGCAGTGCATACATGTGAAACCATTTGTCTAAGATGAGTGAGTCAGAGGCTCCGGGGAAAGCGGTGTTGTGCATGGCGGCAGGCAGCCTCTGGCGGCGCTTTTTGCTCTGTGGGTGTTGAGAGCGAATACCATTTACTTTTTTTAAAGTCGATTGACAAAGCGGTTTGCGTCATTCTGTGCTTGGTTGTTTCCGACTTGCGTAATAACTAAAATGAGACCTGTGTTATGGCATATTTGAAGACTTCTCTTCATAGGTGCTTACTACTATTGTTGATTATACTGGTGTATTGCATGATGAGTGCACAAGACACCAGTAACAGGAGGTGAATGAAGACAGGAGATACATAGATACACAGCAGACCGGAGGGTTTTGCGTAGACGGGGGTTACATTACGGAGGTGGGAGTCGGGGCTTAAAAAGAACGTGGTGAAGTGGTGATTCATAGCTGGTGTTTGGGACTCGAACCATCCCTGTTAGGGCCATGGCTTGCCTAAAAAGTACTGCCCTACCTATTGTAGGATCTAAGACTAAAAAGTCGCAGGATGAATGAGTAGTAGTACAAAGGGAACCATTATTACAACTTACAGTGGGTTGTAGCTACGGATGCCCCCATAGTTTTATTTGATGAACTACTACTACCTAGTATGATATGATAACCAACATCTTCGGGGCCGAGTTGCGAGTTTCAGAGAAACGGACTAAGCCGAGCAGGCCTGTTCGACCGAGTAGCGAGTAAAGAGCGAGTAGCGAAACAGCGAGACGGGCGGCCGCGGGTTGCGAAGCAGCTACCGCTTTTTCGTATTTTTTTATTCTCCAATTATTATCATTATTAGTCCATAGCGATATTCATTCATATTCATGCTATAGCATAATCAAAGCGTTGAATGTAACAATGTCCCTCTCGATGAGAGTTGCTGTTGTTGTTGTTTCACTGATCGGAGGGAGCCTGCCACGGATCGACTAGCGGAAAGTGGGGTGGGCAGGCTCGGGGTTAGGGGTGATAAGGGAGGAGGGAAAAGAAAGGCTTGTGTTGTTGGGTGCGGATAGTTTAGAAGTGCGAGAACGCTCCAACCTTGGCCATGCGTCGGATAGCGGGACGGTAAGATGACGGGACTGGGGGTATTGGGGATGTCAGATGGGCTAATCCAGAGTTAAGAATACCGAGTGTGACGTCCGTAGTATGGTAGTACGGAGTAGGAGTTGGTTAATTCCGGTGTCTTGCCTTTTTGGGGGGGGGGGGGATGTTTCTGTTTCTATTTTCCCCCATTTGGGAGGGTTTGAGATACAACGGGCACGCACATACGTAGTAATTACGGCCAATGTCTGCAGCAGAAGACACATGGATGGGATGTCTCTGACCGCTGTCTGAGTTTGTTGTTGTGTGAGGTGAGTCACGAGCTGGGCGTGAATGTGGCGTAGGATATGGGCGGAAATTTGGAGGGCCGGATTCACGATGGTGAGCCTCATGGATGCACGTTTTTAAAAACAGCCCCCAATAGCTATAGGTGACGATATGGAAGTTTTGTAGAATGCTAATTACTAAAAGAAGCCAGCGCAGAGACAAGGCTTGGTGCATCATGGCATCATGGCATCATGGCAAATGGTAAATGGTATCAAAAGGGTCTTTTCCCTTCCTGATCGTTTCATCATCACCAGCACATCTCAGATCGCCCCACCTCCTGGGGAATGACACAAACTCCCCCATGCCACATGCGCAAAAAAGCTTTTATTTGCTTGCTTGGCACTTGGCAACATCTCCACAAACCCCTGCCAGCTCGGACGTCGGCCTTGCTACCAAGTCCGCGGCTTACTTGCTTATTTTGTGGGTTGCTTTCACAGCTTGCCAACACAATGGCTGTTGCCTGCCTGCTCTCCTGGTCAATAGTAGAGTAGGCAACTTGACGAAAACCACAGACAAGGCTACGCTACCATAGGTACCTACCTACCTTAGTACCTACTTACAGAAAGACAATCTGTGGCGTGAACTGTACAGGCATCATAATGCGCCGCGCGTTTGTCCGTCTGTTCGTTACGCCGTCCTCCGAGCCACAAAAACCTAGATTAAACGACGACCACAAGCTTGTTAACAAGTTCATCCCAACATGCGCCCCCCATTGTATCCCTGCACAACTCGGCCAGGGCCTTCGGAGTGGGTCTGGTCGGTTGCTGCCGACGTAGGCTAAATTTGACGGATTATTTTTCATTAGCCTGTGGGACAGACAATACGTAGTAGAGGGATTGGATGCAGCCCTCCACGCATCATTGATCCCCCCCCCTATTGAAGCTCATCGGGGGTACTCTTGGCACTCTATCCGCCCCCGTTGTTCCTTTGCATTGGGGCCTTTTAGCAGAGCTGAAAAAAAAAGGGAACCAAAAAGCAAGGGTCTTTGTGGGCAAATGCACGAAAGAGAGCCTAGTTGGAACCAGTAACGTCATGGTAAAACCCACCGCCACGCGAAAAGGTTGTCCGACCTGCGCGCTCGGAATAGAAATTCTCGAAAAAAAAGTTGCGCGGCTGTTGATCCGACACCATGCTGCTTGATTGCTTGCTAAGCGACAGGTCATGTCATGGATCGTGCTTGACCCCAATTTCTACTTAATAGGCGCCAGTGACGCCCTCGTGATAACCGCCTGTCAGCACTCCTCATCTTCTCTTTCTTCCCATTACTCTTTCCCCCTTCCCGGCCATCTTCTGCAAAGCTGGTTCCTCGTCTTTGGATTGGACGGATTAAGGTGGTTGAATGAATGAGCACATGAACTCGACATATTTAATACAATAGGAGAATATATCTATATCCGCCACAGCAAAAAGGACGACAGCAATCTCACATTTCAAAAATTCCCTGGGCCGAGGCAGCCGCTTTGAAGTCCAACGGGGCGTCGTTAGTTCAATATCAATCAATTCGCATGTTAGTAGCATCGACATTCGCCACGCCCGTCTGGACACGGCCCAGTTTCTACTAAAAGAGGAGGAAGACGGATTGATTTTTCATTGGGGATATCATCTTCATTTCTTTCTGTTTCGTGCATCCTTTTTTACCTACAACCTACTTAATTGGGTACATCACAATGGCTCTCAAACCTTTCACCACCAAGGACCGGCGCCTCTCATCTGAAAACGAAAAGCTAGAGGACGGTTCTCCACCCCTGACACCGCCATACGATGCCGTCGACTCCAAGCAAGCCGTGACGGCTCCCGAATCAAATCCAGACGAAGCGGTACAGAGTGACGCCGCCACCGCCGATCCGCAGTATCCCTCCGGCCTCAAGCTCACAGCCATCATCTTCGCCCTCTGTATCGCCATCTTCCTTGTTGCTCTGGATCAGACTATCATCGCCCCGGCTCTCGGCACCATCACCGCCCGATTCAACAGTGTCAAGGATATTGTACGTATAAGCAATCACATTGGAGACGTTTTTTCTTTCCTTTTACTTTGTTATATAGACCTCGTCTGTAGTGTACATTTTTTATCGTCTTTTTTAGCTGACTAGTTTTCATAGGGCTGGTATGGCGCTGCCTATCTTCTCACCACCACGGCACTTCAGCCCATGTACGGCACCATCTACAAGCTCTTCAACGTTAAATGGTGCTATCTGGGTGCCATCTTCATTTTTGAGGTTGGCAGCTTGATTTGTGCTGTTGCCCCAAGCTCTACGGTTTTCATTGTTGGACGTGCTGTTGCAGGCGTAAGTACCAATAACCCGGAAATCATCACCCCCCCTTCTTTATTTACTCTATTGACACGATATCAGATTGGAACAGCTGGTTTATTCTCTGGTGCTATCGTGATTCTGTCCTTATCCAGTATGTTTCTCCACCATGGGTCTACGAATTACCCCTTTACTCAAGTCAAATCAATCATACTGGGCTTATGCTAATCCTTGGAACGTGCAGTGCCTCTTGAGAAACGCCCCTTGGCATTCGGCCTCATCGGTGGAATGTGGGGTATTGCTTCTGTTGCTGGCCCCTTGCTGGGTGGTGTCTTTACAGAAAACATCACCTGGCGATGGTGCTTCTATATCAACCTTCCCATCGGTGGTCTCGCCATGATCATTGTGCTCTTGGTTCTCAAAGTCAACCGCAACACGACCAACACCGTTGGCCAGTCCTTCTCCTCTCGCTTTCGACAGCTCGACATTTACGGCACTGCCATATTTCTACCTGCCATTGTCTGCCTTCTCTTGGCCCTTCAGTGGGGCGGTATCGATTATCCCTGGAAGAGTGCAAAGATTATTGGTCTTTTCGTCGGCTTTGCCCTCATGATCATTATCTTTATTGCCATCCAATTTTGGCAAGGAGATCGGGGAACGCTGCCCCCGCGTTTGTTCAAGGATCGCAACGTGGTCTCTGCCATGGCGTTTGGCTTTTTCTTTGGTGGAGGTTTTTTCCCCCTAATCTACTATCTCTGTGAGTCAACTCCTTCTAATTCAAGAACACCAAATCTACCTCTGTGTGTTTTTAAGACCCCTCCCCGAGAAGTTGTTGGTTTGCTAACGCGGTATACCATTCGATAGCTCTATACTTCCAAGCCATTCAAGGTGTAAGCGCAGTCCAGGCCGGTATCAAGATCTTGCCGCTGTTGCTTGCTACCGTTCTTATCTCCATTATCGCCGGTGGCGTCATTTCGGCCATCGGCTACTACAGCCCTGTCGTCATCCCATGCATGGTCCTATTTACCGTTGGTGCTGGCATGATCACTACATTTGGTGTCCACACTCCACTTCGAGAGTGGTTTGGATACCAGGTGCTCGCCGGTTTGGGTATTGGTTCTGGCTTCCAGGTCGGCGTGCTAGTCGTGCAGACTGTTTTGACGCAGGAATGGGTCCCCGTGGGTACAGCCTGCGTCCAATTCTTCCAGTCCCTCGGTGGTGCCATCTTCATTGCTGTTGCTCAGACACTCTTCCAGAATGGGCTCGTCGACAAGATCAATGAGGCCGATATTGGTATTGACCCACAAATCTTTATCCGAAGCGGTGCGTCCCAGATCAAGGAGATTCTCGAGAAGATGGGTCGGGCAGACGCTATCGACACAGTCCTCGAGGCATACATGGCTGGACTACGCAACACATTCTACATCAGTTTGGCATGCGCTGCTTGTGCATTCATTTGCTGCCTTTGCTTCCAATGGAAATCTGTCAAGCATGGCCCAGATGGCAAGAAGAGAGATATGGCACCCTCTCATGTTTAAACTCATGATGAATCTAGCTTAAAAAAAAAGAAATCTTCCCTCTTTGGAATTTTGGGGCTTTATAATGATGTTGCGGCAACAAATAGCGAGTGGTTTTGTATAATAGATTTTTAACAATTTTAGTCACACATATACCAATCAATAGACTACGGCGTTGAGCGCCATAATAAGCTTTCCACTGTGTTACTATCATTGTGTGTCGTCAGGAGGCTTGTCCCAAGACTTTTGGTTGTTTCGCCTTGTGATGGTTGTGCTTGGATCCCTCCCCACAAAGTTAATGACCCAGTCTTTGACCTGCCGAGTCTTTTCTTGCTGAGGGTGTTTCAAAGCGGCTCTACTTGTCAGCTGCTTGGAAGAGTAATGACCACCACCGTCTCGCCTCCATAAAAGGCTGATTTTAGTTAGGCCCCTTCGCAGACTTTGCCCGTATACCTTGCCTCGAAACACATGCAATGCGACATTCTCCATCAGGACTACATCCTGCCGTCTCATTTTACTCACGTCACTCTCCACAGCGGTTTCAGCGGGCAGCCAGAACGTGACGGCAAAGCCTGATCTGGTCTCATCACTGACGAGGACCTCGACGAGGGTGAGGGTCCTGCGCCAGCGGGTAGTGACGATGCGTGGCTGGGCGATGGAGATGACGGCGACAATGAGGTTTAGGGTGATGGTCTGTGGGCTGAGGGTGAGGATGCGGGATGCGGGGGGGATATCTTCGAGATCGGAAAGGTGTCTAGTGTTTGCTAATAAAGGTGGAGGAATACCAGTGGTGGTGGTGGTGGTGATGGTGGTGAGGTCTGCGTTTGTGGTGGATGAGGTGGTTACAAAGGAGGTTTCGTCGATGGCGGAGAGGGAAGGGGTTTGGTGGAAGCTGTCGAGTTGGCTGGAGGGGATGGAGTTGTGAGCGGCGAGGGACTGCTCGCAGAACTGGGCCAAGACATCATTTTCGCCGTTGTTAATGTTGATGCTGATATCGATGTTGCTGTTGTTGTTTCCATCACTGCTCTCGCCAAAGGATATAGATGTATCATCATCTAACGACACACTCGCAGTGGTGAAGAACTCCAAGTACCCCAGCGGCTGGCTGAAGCCGGTGTGTAAGGGTTGCCGGGCCAAGGGGATAGAGCGCCACACAGCACGGGACGGTAATGACGATGATGAGGACGATTGTGTTGGGTTTAGTGAGCTTTCAATGCTGTTTTGATCATGATCTAGACGGCCGAGGAGCTTCGCAAACGGGCTGCTAAAGTTGTCTAGCGTGCATGTTGCTGGATTCACGGATGAGGCTGGTGGTGCACCAGTGAGGAGGATCAACTTGGGTGCGGAAGACATATTGGGGATGTTTGGTGTTGGGCCATGACCGCGCGAGTTTGTTCAGGCCTTTGGGGGTTTGTTAATGACGAGCAAATAATTGACTATGTTGAGTGTGAAGTTTGAATGTTTATCGTTTATATGTGTTGAGATATTGAAGAAGTGTGAATCCATAATTTGTTGCCAACTGAATATGTACCTACTTACCAATAAGCTATCCATTAGGTGTGTTCTATTGATAGGCGAGCGCTAGGGCGCTTGGGGGAGTTGGCGCGGTGACATTTCTAGCATGTGGCCCTCTAAAATTGCCGCCTACAGGATTTGATTCCTCTTCACCACATCACTCACTTTCATCCTTGTTGATTCCCTTTTAAACTCCTTTTTTTCCTTTCAATACTCTTCACCGAGTCACGCTCCTGCAGAAAAAGACCTCATATATCTACAACAAAACCACAGTGGCATTCGACAAGACAATGACTCGGCGTTCCTCTAGTCGTACTCGCTCCAGGGGAGGTGACGAGTCGCAACGAGGCAAAACGGGGCGCGTTGCCGAGGTTCCAGTTATTAATACCTATTAAATGCAGAGGCGCGCCCAGCCCAGCCCAGCCCAGCCCATGGCTTTTTTTCTCGAGCGATCTCGCATCGCAAGAACCAACGTAAAACCTCCACGTTAGGGAATTGTCCACTGTATAGTTGTTTTTGTGTATGTTCTTTGCAGCAATTGGGAAAAACAATGGCATCGTCTTTGATGTTTGATGTCGTGGAGCACACGATCCAGGCGTCTCATATAAGGGAGTATCCACACGCCACGGGTTTGTCGCAGGATGAGGCCTTGCTGCTCCATGTGAAGCAGTATGTTCCCAAGGACAGCCGGGAGACTCGGAAGGGGGATGTAACGATTGTTGCGGCGCACGCCAACGGTTTCCCCAAGGTATGTCGCTGGTGGTACTGTTTTTCGTTTCCCAGGGTCGGAGTCGGAGTCGGAGTCGGAGCCGGAGCAAAACTAACGCTTTCATCTGTAGGAGTTGTATGAACCGCTGTGGGATGAGCTCTATGGGGATCTCAAGAAGCAGGGCATTCATGTCCGTGCCATTTGGATCGCCGACGCGGCATGGCAAGGGCGCAGTGCCCATCTCAATGCGGGAAGGCTAGGCAACGACCGTTTGTCTTTCCCTTCACTACTCTTGTCTTCACCACTTCGCGTTTTTCCCAGCTGACATGATCTGAATTCTGTAGCGGGATGGTTCGACTACTCTCGAGATGTCATTCACATGATCAACACCTTTCGGATGCCACGCCCCATTATCGCCGTCGGCCACTCGTTTGGTGCCAATGCCCTCGTCAACGCCAGTCTTATTCATCCACGCCTGTTCAGCGGCATGACGCTGCTTGATCCAGTTATTGATGATTGGGACCCTTCAGTACCAGCCATTTATCAGAGCCCAGCCGCCATGAGCGTCAAGAGGCGAGACGTGTGGCCTTCGCGCGAGTTGGCGGCCAAGTCATTCAAGAAGAGTCCATTCTATGGTTCATGGGATCCTCGGGCGCTAGAGCAGTTTATCAAGTATGGCCTGAAGGATGTGCCGGGCAGCGAGACAGGCGAGGTAGAGTTGGCCACGACGAAGCATCAGGAAGTCTTTACCTTTATTCGGCCACTCTGGCCAGCATATGATGAACAAGGAGAGAAATTTGTGCATCCAGAACAAGCCCCGGACATCGCTGCAAGCCCCAAATTAAACCGAAAGATATACCCACTCTACCGGCCCGAGGGTATCAACACGTTCCATCGCCTCCCTAACCTCAGACCAGCGGTGCTGTACATCTTTGGCGGGAAGAGCAACGTGTCGCCGCCACACGTCTGTCGCAAGAAGATGGAAACGACCGGCACAGGCGTCGGCGGCAGCGGCGGCGCCAAAGCCGGCCGGGTCACGCAGGTCACAGGTGACGACTATGGGCATTTGATCCCAATGGAGAGCCCGCGGTTCTGTTCCCAAACCATGGCTGGATGGTTCGTGACGCAACTTGATCAGTGGAGGGCTGAGGAGGCTGCATTTGAAGAATGGACGAAGAAGTCTGCAGCGGAGAAAGAGACGATAAGTGCGGATCTGAGGATGTATTTGGGGGCAGGGAAAGAGCAGAGTCAACAACGCAAGGAAAAGGCCAATCTATGAGAGGGACAAGCCAATCCGTGAGGGTGGTTGTAGGTGTGTATAAAGAGCACTTCTCCCCTTTTTTTGTATATTCTAGGAGGGAGAAGGTGCAGAGTGTAGAAGTGTATATGTGTTTAGCTAGAGATGGATACATATGAATGGACTTTCATCTTGGTCATACAGGTCGCATTGGTATGCTCTCGTGTGAGGGGTTTTATCTGCTTGGTCATACACTCTACGTACCACGTAAACGAATCAGTAGACAGAAGGGCGTGGCGATGATCTTGTTGACGATTGCGAGATGCTACATCGGTGTAGAGGGTTATGAATAAGCAGTCTTGCATGTAGCACGGACTACAGTTTTACAAGTGCGTGTTTCTTCCTCCCTCTATCGTCCATTATCGACTAATTAAATAAGAGAGAAAATAATAATAATAATAAAATAATGATAAGAAAAAGGAAAGAAAAAGAAGCGTGCACCCTACAAGGCGAAAAGCACGACCCTCTTGCTGCGGAATGGTGTTGACCGTGCCCACGACGACGTGGGTGTCTCGAGCCGCCTCACCTGCTGTGTATGGGGTGTATGAAGAAGTCTTGGCTCTTTGGGTGTATTTTATAAACATTCCCTCGTGGGTTTGTGAAGAGAGGCATTTATAGACTCGGGTGCCGGGATAATCATCACTTTACCTGTCTGCTAGTCAAGCTAGACAAAGAATGTACCAGCAACACTGACTGTGGAATAAATAGGTCAGCAATGTTGGATCGACGCAACAAGGGTAACAAGAGAGAATATTGCAGAGATTTAAGGTTATTATGCTAGCAAAATAGCGGGTTCAGTTACTATTTTCTGGGCCGTGTCCGGACAAATCGCCGGACCATTTGCTGTTTTGATTTTTTGATATGCCGCACTACGTTTCCCGGTGCGGTACAACCCTCTCTCTATTTATCCATCCATCCATCCACTCTTATAGCCTTGTAGCCCTACACGGGCCCGCCCCAGCGTTTCCCTTTCCAGTTTAGAAGCTGCTTTACTGCTTTACATCAGGGTTATTAGTTAATTCAACGTTTGTTGATTCTCCACCAGGGACACTACCCACACCACACCACACCACCACAGGGTAATCGCTATAAGGCTTGGCGGGGAGAGAGGGGGGATCAACGTCAGTCTTCTCTCCCAGCGGAATCGGAATGCCGCCGCCGCAGCATCAGTAGTGGATGCAGATCTGCAGGGTGCGAGGCTTTTTGCTTGGACAGGAAAATTGAATCAATTTTGGGTATTAAGAAAAGGGCACCAATGCGGACGGTCGGACCGAGTGAGATCTTACATAGTACCCAAGTCTTCTTGCGTGCGGGGGTTGATCTGTTTCGTCATCATGCCCCCCCCCCCCCCCCCTCCCATCCAGTCTGTCATTGCTCCGGCTGCCGGACGCTTGTCTGATCTTTGCCCTCTTTCTCTGTCTACCGTGTCCGTGCTTTCGTGCCTTTTTCTTGTTCTGGAGCATCCAGAGTTTTTCGGTGTGACTCTACGCCGGTAAAACAGAGGTGGAGTTCCCGATTGTGTGATTCTGGAAGACGCAGATCATGGGTATCCCGAGTGGGTGGTGGGCTTGGCATTTGCGCTTTTTCATTCTTGTAGTAGACACATACTTACATACAATACATACATACTGTATATATATAAGCTTACTTGCGGTCTGTTAGACTGGGAATTCTGAAATTAACCCCACCATTGATTTCCCCTTACAAACACCAATAATAATAAGAACCCCCCTCCTGCCCCCAAGAAGACGACAACTGACAGCAAGAGACTCACACAACACATACCCAAACCTCCCAATCATGTCTCTCGGACGGACTATCACCCTCAACACAGGCCACAAGATGGCCAGCCTCGGCTTCGGCACCCTGGCCCCCTCTGAGGGCGAGGTTTCCGACGTCGTCTTCGAGGCTCTCCGTGTTGGCTACCGCCATCTGGATCTGGCCAAGGTCTACCGCAACCAGCGCGGCGTTGGCGAGGGCATCAAGCGCGGACTGGCTGAGATTCCGGGTTTGAAGCGCGAGGATATCTTTGTTGCGTCCAAGTTGTGGAACAACAAGCACAGACCTGAGGATGTTGGGCCGGCGCTGGATGATACGCTGGAGGAGCTTGGTCTTGACTATGTTGATGTATGTGCTTGAGTTTCACCCCAAAGTTCTGCAATTTTGAAGAATGTGCGACCTTATTCCTCACAGAGCAGAGCTCCAGCTACAAGTGTAGTTTTGAGGGCCAATCAAACTTCAATAGAGACCTATTCGCAAAGCTTGGAGGATGAAGGAATAATTGCTAACTCTCACACAAAGCTCTATCTCATGCACTGGCCGGTCGCTTTCATCCCCGGCGAGAACCTCTTCCCTGTCAAGGAAGGCTCCAACCCCCCCGAGGCCGACCTCAACCTCGACGTCACTGTCACCCAGACCTGGAAGGGTGAGTTTTTCTTTACTTCTCCCTCTGTTCTCGGAACAATGCGGTATTCTAACTTGTCACTTGTGTCTAGCCCTGATCGACCTTCCCAAGAGCAAGGTCCGAAGCGTTGGAGTATCCAACTTTACTCCTGAGCAGGTAAAGCTCCACAATACATACACCATACCTTTTCCAATTCTAATCTCTAACATGATCTTTCAAACAGCTCGAGGCCATCATCAAGGAGACCGGCGTTGTTCCCGCCGCTAACCAAGTCGAACGCCACCCTCGCCTGCCCCAGCCCGAGCTGCTCGAGTACTGCGCCAGCAAGGGCATTGCAGTTGTTGGCTACTCAGCTTTCGGAAACAACGACGTCGGCGAGCCGCTCCTCATCAATCACCCAGATATCAAAGCCGTTGCTGAGCGCCTCTCAGCCGCACGCGGCAAGACCATCAGCCCAGCTCAGGTTATCATTGCTTGGTCTCAGATTGGCGGCGTTTCCGTCATTCCCAAGTCTGCGAACCCAGCTCGTATTGCCCAGAACTTTGATGAGATTGAGCTCGATGAGGAGGCTATCCAGACTTTCAAGAAGATTGGCGCGGACCACCGCCGGTTTAACATTCCCTGGCTGTGTAAGTTTTGTCCTCTGCCTTGTTTTTTTATTCTGCTTCCTACTCTGTACTTTTCTCTGTCCCCGGTGAGGGGAGCGGCAGCATAATTTGATTAGGATGAGAGGAAAGATTGCTAATCTTATAACTAGATCGCCACGGCCGCTGGAATGTGAACCTGTTCAACGAGGATGTTGAGAAGAATGAGACCACTGGCGGTGGAGCTCTTCTGGTTTAATTAAAACTCACATGTATACCCATAGATGAATGAGAAAAAAGTTCGAATCCTCTACGCTTGCTAAGGTGTTACGGAATGGTGTGTGAATTGACACACCATGGACAACGGCTGTGACAAACTCCGCTCCGGTCAAGGGATTATTCTTTGGTCATTCATGCGATTTGACGACAAACTTGGCTTGTCTGTATGAGAGCCTCGGTGAAGAAGACTCAAAGTTCAACCATTGCTCACTCATTTAGGAACCGCACCACCAGTCAATGCCTGGCAGCCCCTGACCACCCATCGTTGCCAAATCAAACAGACCAACAAACAAACAAATGCAGCTATTCGAAGGGGCAGAGCCCATAGACAAGTTTGACTGCAATAAAACTTCGTCTCTCCTACCAGCTGGTACGTTTGGAAAAATTGCGAGCCCAACGCATCCATAGGGTGGCAACCTGGAGGATGGAAGACGGCATGCTTTGATTTATCCGACATCGGAATCACATTTGTATCGTAGAAGCAGCTCCATAGATGTCCATGAATCTAATAGACATTTTCCATTGTCAGTTTGACCTTGCTTCCATGAATAAAATTGCAGTGTCTCACAGAGTATTGATACTCGGTCGAGCGCAATCACGATAAACACCTTCTACTCAAACAAACCCCTTCCATCTGTTTGCCTATGCGGCTTCATGTCATGACCGTAAGTATCTGCTCTATTTCTAAACGGATGGCCGGACTTCCTTGGCTTGCCCAATCCATTTACATGATCTGCCTGCACTTATGCAGTGAAACCTCAGCAGGAGGAGACAGACATATATGTATCTTAAGCACGTGCCCACAAGTCTTTGACTGGTGGAATGAGTACTTGTATCTTTTTGGCAGTTTCGATTGGTAGTGAGTTGCATTTACACATCTATTGACGTCATGTTCTTACGTTGAGGTTCTAGCAAGATGATTTACTACTTGGCAGGTTCAAAATGATCATCACTGCATCAGAAAGAGGTGTAGTCATTGACTGCTTGGATAGCCAGCATCACACACTTGACTGGCAAGCTGAGTAAGAAGATTTCGCCGGAGAAAGGGGGAGTGGAGGCTCAATAACAAAGTCAGAAAGCCCCAACATAACTGCTCTACAAGACCAGGCCTCAGGCGTATAAAATGAATTCGAAGTGCTACGGAAGAATTACTAGTGATGCATACCCCAAGAACAATAGCTTATGATCAGCTACTAATGAAGCAATGCAACTACGAAAAGCTACAACTCGAAGGCTGCCGTGTTACTACCCGCCACAGTATCCGCAACTAAGATACTCAAATTCTGTTATCATCGATCTCATCCAACAAGGTTCTGTTCCGTGAAGCATCTTCATTCCCCAAAACCACGACGAGTGGATTTTTGCTTCTGTAATGAACGGGTCAGTGCTCTGGAGGCTTGGGGATATATAGGTATGTCCGGCATGGTGTATTATATATCAGAGGTCTTTTCCACAATTGGGGCACTAAGACCTGGGGATTCGGTCCTCCCATCCACATGAGTCGCACTCGCTTGAATCGTGGACAACAGGTCGTTGAACTTCAATGGTAGCCATGATGAATAGCTGGTGATTCGGCTTGGTTTTGGAAAAAGAGAAGAGTTGTGAAAAGTGTCTGAGAATTGTGTGGTTTGACTTGGTGAGGACAAAGGCATCTTATATATAGTTGAAGGGGTGGCCTAGAATCAGAGAGCACACACACAGAGACTTCCCCTCCTCAGATGCTCGCCAACGACTCGGGCACATAAAGCTATCCATATTCCTCCCGTGTATGATCGAGGTGGTTGGCTGGCAGGTAACATCTGACTAACTTGTATAAGATGAGTTCTAGTCGATTGCATATTTTGCAAGTGGGGTAGCACACATCTCATTTGTTGACTTGATGCCCATGCCTCGGATCTCTATGCCAGCACATCATCATGAATTCACTGATGTCTTATAGCCCAAAGCCAATGCAGAATGTGGCTGGCTGGAATATCTCTTGTCTGCCAGATCATTCGCCCCGCCCGCCTCTGAACTGCAGAAACCCAGTTGCAGCGAGGCAGCGGCACCCCGCCTTGTTACATCCGGGGTGTGTTATATGACACACCCGTGCAGTGGGAGTCGGGACACGGCCAATCGAGGCTGAGAGTGAGAGGGAATGAAGTTCCGGGCTGAAGCGGCATGCTTAGATACCGAAACGATTGATGCATTTTGACCCCACTGTGTCACTTGGTTTTGTACCATTAACAGACTCTATACTTGCCTGCAAATGGCATTGATTGATCGGCAGGCGATTGGTAAATAGTGATGAACAACTCCAACCAACCTGTTCGGAATTCGTCTGGTGAGAAGGCGGGGTTGACGAGGGGCTTTGCTGCAGGCGGCAAGGTGCCGAAGCTTTCGTTATGATGCGATTTAAGCGAGTCAGATAAACAGCCATCCCAAGTTATAAATGTGTTGGGGAGTCATGTCCAGGTAAAATCTGGATGTGGTGTCATTTTCGTTTGACAGTGTTTAAGTCAGGTATCAAAAGATGGAATCTACAGTACACGGTTTGACTTTGGGCCTAATTGCGGCACCTGCAGTAGGAAAGACGGACGCTAGGGCTCGGCTCGTCGCTAGCTGCGCTGCACTGCGCTGCCGAGGCGGATATCCTAACCAACTCTATTCGTACTTGATCAGTAGCAAACGGGTTTCCTTTACACCCCAATCTACCTATGCTAAGTAGCCCCCTATTCTGTTTGTCAAAGAGGAGTAATACAAAAACCACTCTTTTGAATCTTGTTTAATTCATATCTTGCCTCTTGAACAAAGACAAACAGAAACACCCAACCTTGGCAAACGCTCTGCTCACAATGTGACACTGTCTATCTAAACACCACCAAAAATGACGCCTGTAGTTGGGATTGCTGCAGTTAAACGTATTTCCCAATACGTGTCGCGTATGCATAAACATAAATATAAATAAATATAGCAATGAAGTTTGGTGGTTGCACAGCAGCAAGCAGCATGGTGACTTGTTGACTTTCCATCCATGTTCTGTTTGGTTCCACAGCGCACTTTCAATGCGGGCTGGGCGGGTGGATTCCCAGCCACAGAAGCCACTAGGCAGGGCGGGCCCCACAACATCAGTGAAGCTTTTCAGATCTCACGGCTCCATCATAGCTCCATCATACCTACAGTACAAGTATTAGCCAACCCCTGTTGGGCTGGTGTACCTCATGGCGCTATGGTTGTGAACTTTGATGCGACAAGGTAATAACCCTGAAGGAAGGGCATTATCAACCAATTCACTTTGCAATGATATCAAAGGAAAGAACCAGGCACTGACAGTCCTCATTTGGGTCTTCCTCGCTTGCTGCCTAAAAGATTCACCCGTTAATATAGCATTCTCAGTCTATAATAATCACGTCTGGCTGCCAGCTGTACGTACAGCGGGGTACCTCTGTAAGGGTGGAAGGAAACCCCCCCACTTTGTCCCCTGTCAGCCTTTCCAACGACCTATTCAGGTGGCACGGCCTTAAACCAGACTACCTACCTTAGGTCCCGTCATTGACCTCTCCGATTTTCATCTTGCCAACTGCATCAGCTAGCCAAAGCCGCCATGAATTGAGCAGGCCCTCATCGACTGTGTATTACTTATTATATCATCAAATATAGGCAGCACGTGTTAGGGTCTACCTTACCCAGAGCAAGCCCCCCCAGAAAAACTCCCTAGAGCAACTTATCGGCACTCTTTCAGCCCCACCGTTGCATCGGTGGCTAGATTGGGGCTCAACACAAACTGAACTTGGCTTTTCTACTTGCCCCACTTACAGCCTCAGGGTTTCATCTGAGCTTGGATCTATCTCCATGGCAGACCGTGGCGGTCGGGGCTCCCGTGGAGCTCGCGGAGGCGGCGGCAGAGGCGGCGGCAGAGGTGCGGGCCGTGGAGACCGTGGGGATTGGGGCGGTGGTCGAGGCTCAGATCGAGGAGGCCGCGGTGATCGCGGCGGTTCTGAGTACCGTGGAGGTAGAGGACGTGGTGGAGATCGCGGAGGCTCCGAATACCGTGGTGGTGGCGGTCGAGGTGATCGAGGTGGTTCCGAGTACCGTGGAGGTGGACGTGGTGACCGTGGCGGTTCTGAATACCGAGGAGGCGGCGGCCGCGGCGATCGAGGCGGGTATGAATATCGTGGAGGCCGTGGAGACCGTGGTGGCTATCGAGGAGATGGTGGCGATCGCGGCCGAGGCCGGGGTCGAGGTGGAGGTGGATTCAGAGGCGGCCGCGGAGGTTTCAGCCGCGAGGAGGATGTTGGAAAGTCCATGGCCTTCAGGTATGATCTTACTCATAAAACATCCCAGGTTTACCATTGTGTTCATTTTTAGGCCCTCTACTAACCGGACTGAACAGTTATGAGGGTGACAACCCCACCCCCGACGCCGCCATCACTGCTCTTGAGGACAAAATTGTGAAACAGCAAAAGTCCTCTCTGGCAAGCCTTACCTCGCAAATGGCTAGCCTAAATGTCAAAGGCAAAGGCACACAGTCAGATCTGCTAAGCGAGCTGTTCCCTGCCCGACCAGCCTTTGGTGCCAAGGGTCAGCCCGTCGTCTTATGGGCAAACTACTTCCGTGTCAATGTCAACCCAGGCGTCTTCTACAGATACAACCTCACAGTTGCTCAATTGCCATCAAAGGAGGACAAACAGGCTGAATCTTCAAACGAAGGAGGCAAATCTCGATCCAAAGGCAAGCCCAAGGGTGAGCCCAAGGATAGAGATGTCAGGGGCCGAAAACTGTACTTTGTCATCAAGGCTGTCATGTCAGAGCTCTGGAAGAAAGATGAGACGCTTGTTGCCGCCACCGAATTCAAGAGCCAGTTGATTACGCTCAAGCCGCTGCAGCTCGAGCACAACCCGATGCGAGTTCAGGTTCCCAAGGACCCGGACAGCGATATCATTGATACATTTGACGTGACATTCCACGGACCCGTTGAGGCTTTGGTTGACGACTTGAAGAAGTACCTGACATCGATGGAGGACAAGACGAATAGCCTGGTCTTCCCTCGCTTTCCAGAAGTTGTCGATGCTCTTAACGTCATTTTCGGCTACGGTCCGCGGTGGAAGCTAGACGAGGTCTCTGCCGTTGGCAGCTCACGATTCTTCCCCTTTGGAGACGACAAGGTCATCAAGGACCTACAGCACAACTGGCATGCCCTGGTTGCCGCTCGTGGCTACTTCCAATCTTCCCGTCTTGGCACGGGCAGACTCCTCCTCAACACTAACATTACGCACGGCATCTTTAAAATCTCTGGCAAACTTTCGGAAATCTTTGACAACTTGGAAATCAGGGCCGTATCTCGGAACGATGGCCGTGGCATGAGGAAACTTAATGCCTTTTCCAAGTTTTTGCCCAAGACACGAGTATGGGTCACAATGAAGCTGGCTAATGGCAAAGAGGTTCGGAGATCCAAGGCCATCCATAGTCTTGCTACAGAATCCGAAGTGCGGCGTCGGGCTCAGGGCCCTGATAAGCCCCAGTTTACTCCCGGTTGGGAGTTTGCTGGGCCAAAGAATGTTCAGTTCTTGTTGGATGATGGTGATGGAAGACCTCAGTGGACTACGGTCGCAAATTACTGCAAGCAAAGTGAGTACTCCTTTTACATCAACTTGGAACCCTATTTCCACTCCACAAATGTAAAACGTCAGGTAAACTAACCAAGAACTTTTTTTCCAGAATATGGCCGTGACTTTTCAGACTATCCCCTTGTCAACCTGGGTCGTGCCGATAAACCAACTTACGTCCCAGCAGAGCTCATCGAGATCCAGCCAGGGCAATCGTGCAAAGCAAAGCTCACAATGGAAGAGACAACTGCAATGCTGGACTTTGCCTGCCGATCGCCCTACTCCAATGCCCTTTCTATCAGCACCGACAGCCGCAAGGTGCTCGGCCTCGACGATGAGCTTCTTAATGACTTTGGCGTCTCAGTGGATAAGAAACTTCTTACAGTGCAAGGCCGTGTGCTCAGCGCTCCCATGGTTAGCTATCTAAGCACCGATGGCAAGTCGAAGCGTGTAGATGTCGCTCCTCGTAACGGATCCTGGAACATGCGTTCGGTCCGGGTTGTCAAACCCGGTACCATGTTCCAGCGCTGGACTTTCGTCAACGTCTTGCTGCGTGGTCATGAAGAACCCGTCGACCCAGACGTGGTGTACAGATTCGCCAAATTTATGAGCAATGACATGGGCATCGCCATCAGCAAACAGCCCATAGCGCCTCCGACGATGCAAATCACCCGTGACAGAGCCATGTCTGGAGACCTAGAACGATTCTTCGACTGGTCCAAAGACAACCAGATTCAGCTCATCGTCGTCATGCTTTCAGACAAGGACACCAGCGGCCTCTACGCCAGAGTCAAGACGCTTGGTGACTGCGTTTACGGTATTCACACCAGCTGTGTAGTTGCTAGACAGTTTGGCAAGGGTAATCCGGGCTACTTCGCAAACGTCGGGCTCAAGGTGAATCTCAAGGCCGGCGGTGTAAACCACAAGCTCAGAGATGAGTTTGGCATTTTGAAGGACGGCAAGACTATGATTGTCGGTTACGACGTCACCCACCCGACAAATATGAATATCACCAAGGGCAACGAACCGCCTAGCTTGGTCGGTCTCGTGGCCAGCATTGACCGAGATCTCGGCCAATGGCCGGCCTGTGCGTGGGAGCAGAGCTCCAAACAGGAGATGTTAACTTCTCGAGACGAAGTCCTTGGCGACCGCCTGATCGAGGCATTTGCGTCCCGATTGAAGCTCTGGCAGAAGCATAACCAAGGGAAGACCCCTGAAAATATTGTCATCTACCGAGACGGTGTCTCCGAGGGTCAGTTTGCGCAGGTCATCGAGAAAGAGCTCCCATCTATCCGAGAAGCTTGCAAAAAGGGTTGCCCGCCCAAGTTCCAACCAAAGCTCACGATCCTCGTCTCCGTAAAGCGACACCACACCCGCTTCTACCCCACCCGCGTTGAGGACATGTCTAGCTCAGGCAACATCCGAAACGGCACCGTCGTCGACCGTGGCGTCACCCAGGTGCGCTACTGGGACTTCTTCCTCACCGCGCACGACGCTCTCAAGGGCACCGCCAAACCGGCACACTACACGGTACTGCTGGATGAGATTTTCCGCGCGCGGCACAAGGAAGAAGCCGCCAACGAGGTAGAGCGTCTGACTCACGAGCTATGCTACTTGTTTGGCCGCGCTACAAAGGCTGTCAGTATCTGCCCCCCTGCGTACTATGCGGATATTGTGTGCGAGCGGGCGCGCGCTCATCGACCTGAGTGGTTTGATGTCAGCGATGTGGAGAGTGTCACTACGGCGGGTGGTCAAGCTTCGTCGACCAGTACAGGTGGCAGAGCGGTCCACAGTGCGCTGCAGGATACCATGTACTACATCTAAAAACTGGCCATGTTTGGGCTGGAGATGATGCCGTCATACTCTTTTATTGTATGGCAAGAGGATTGTATGCATGAAATGATTATCACGCATGAAACAGTTTTGTATTGTTGGCAAAGGCACAGTCATTTGGATATTTTGAGAGAGTGGACTTATTCTACTCTTTGTAAGTTTGGAAATCCATGCTTGGTTGCATGATGTACAGCGAACAGCAGCGCGTGGTTCTGTGGATACTTCTTTTTTTTTCTGTTTTTCTAGCATGCAATAAATTGATGTCACTGACAGATCAGAGGTTCATGCTACAGCTATGTCATGAAGATACGTTTTAACCATTGTGTCGTAAACGTAATTTAATGCATCGTGAAGTTGAGGTAACCAGGTAAGATTGTAGCATATCTGGTAGCAACACAACCGAATGGGAGGGATAAAAGAAAATGGAGACTAAAACAGCGAGTAAAACAAGTGTTGTAACTAATCCTGAGGATTAGCAATGACATGATGTCAAAATTGTCAAAAAGTAATTGGACAGAAGTCCTTATTCCGGCGCCGGGAGTCGAACCCGGATCGCCGCGGATCATTTCGTATGAAAGCGCGGTATGCTAGCCACTACACCACGTCGGATGGTTTTGATGACTGATCACCACAGAAAATAGTTTATAACCACATGTTCTGCAACGGGTAGAACTTCATGTCTACCATGACGGAACTGCCTGAACCAATGATTTACACGGGTTGAAAGGGCTTAAGGCGAACACGAACAATCCAAGTCTATGATTTATATATTGATAAATCTGTCAACCATCTACGTACATGGCCATTCGATATTTGGCTTGTATTGGATAATAGATTTCTCCAAAACCAAAGACGGCATCGTCAATTGCGGAACACACCGGTCTGTAGGGTAGCGTCGAATCAATACAAACCCCATTTGGAAGAGCATATGCATCCTGAAGCTCATTTTCATCGATTCTTTATACAATTCCTCCACTTTGATTTTCATCACAAAATATAGATGGAGTCACTTTCACATGCTGCCACCTACCTGCGTTTTATGCAGCCTGTTATTCATGGGCTGGGAGTGTAAGACTCGATAGGTGGGTTGCTGGGGTAGCCTGCAAATCATCACTTTTGGTACCCAGTAGACTGCAGACTATCCGTCAGCACACACTTTCTTGTCGATGCCACCTTGAAGCTTTCTGGCCGAAGCTATTTCGATTCTTTTTCTTGGTTTGATGTTTTTTTTTTTGGATCATTCATGCCTTTAGTTGTTTACCTGACGGGCTGTCTGTCTGCCCTCAATTTGAGTGTGACACGTGCCGCTTTGGGTACGTACTAACTCAGTCGGCTAGTGGTGTGTTGAACCACGGCCCTACACTTTCAATTCTACAGTACAACTTTCGACACGCAACCTCAGCACCAGTTAACACAAGAGGAGTGAAATAAAAAAAGGAATGCTGCCCTAAGATGCATCTCACAAGTACGGTGGCGGAACGAAGGCCCCCCCCCTCCCAACTCCATCAAAGGCTGACGACGGCACTCCGTACTGTACAGCTCTCGGGAGTGGTGACGCTGGTGGTGTGGCCTGGTGACAAAGTGACCAACCAGCTCGTGGAGAGTTCACGCCGCCAAATACGCCCCTCCACCAGCTGACGGCGTGAGTGCTCAGCCTTGCCATCGCGCCTTGGAATTACACGCATCAATGTAATCGCCCAGCATGTGGCTTGGCTTGCCCGGCCGCAGTGGGCCTTGACTGCCTTGGACTAGGTGTGCCTGTCATGAGGCTGATGGTGATGGTGGGTGCTGACCTGTTGCTACCACCACCATACTCATGCTCGTATATAAGGCCCTGCGTTGATCTGTCAACAGTCGCCAAGGTGTTTGCTGTCTCTCCATCTCTCGGTATCCCCAGCTCTCCTTGTCTCTACTACATGGTGAGCTCTGTCAACATCTGACTTGTCCGTCGTCAGTCAGCCGTGTCCCCGACTCTTTCGCCTCACTCTCATCGTCTTACGCAATCCCAAGTTGGCCTCGGGCCATACATCACCAGCAATGGGCCCGGCGACAGAATTCTACCGCTCCCAGGTCGGCGGGAACTCCGTCATCAACTACGGCTACACCGACCTCCCTTGGCGTCTTCTCGTAAAGGACATTTACTATTTCTTCACCTACGCCTGGGCTCTGCCATGGATTCTGCTACCTGTGAGCCCGTATGGTTCGGGAGATCTCGATGAGCTGTACCCTAGTTGGCGAAATATTTTTTGCATATCTGTTCATTTCGTCCTGGTCATTTTCCAGCTGCTGTTCCTGCTTGTCCTCCCAATATCTCTGTTCTTCCCGATCTGGATTGGCATTACTGGCGTGGCTGGGTTCTTGACATTCAACTGGCTGATTTGCAAACTCCTTAACGGAAAGGAGGTTTCATTCCATTCCGATGAGAAGTACGCCAAGGCCCTGCCGGAGCATGCTCATGAGCAATGGGTGTTCTTGAACGGCGTTGCCGTAGGGTAAGAAGTCCTTCACTCGAGTTTTGCTTTAGTTTCAGTTTTACCAGCATGTTGCAGTCAATGAATTCTAACGATGACTTTATAGAGAACATTGGATGAAGAACAACCTGAATCGCCTCGCTCTGACATTTGGTCGCCCCATTTTGGGCATCCACAATCGCACAGATGGCATAGTTTTTGACGTTGTCGAATGTTTGGTACAACGTAACTTCTCATACGCCACTTCTGACGTTCGAAATTGCTACAAGGTTTTGAAAGAAGTCATGTACGATCCCAAAAAGACAAAAATTGTTTTCATCCTACACTCGCAGGGGGGTATTGAGGGAGGACTAGCTCTCGACTGGTTACTCCAAGAGATGCCCCAGGATCTCATGTCAAAACTTGAGGTGTACACCTTTGGCAACGCGGCAAACCACTTCAACAATCCGCACCGTCATATAATTTCGCAAACTCTTACCAAGACAAACCCCACGGAAGCAATGAAAACTTTTGTAACCGAGACAAGTTTTGAAAGCCCCGTCGTTAGCCCGGCAGAAACCAAAAAGGTCCCATCCTTGCTGTCTCACCAGTCCTCATCACTATCGTCCACACGCACCGCATCAGCTGCTTCTGATAGAGCTATTGGCTATGTGGAGCACTACGCGCACAATACTGATTTCGTGGCCATCTGGGGCGTCCTCCACTTTGCAACCAACAAGATGGGCTCTCCACAGCTGCCCCGGTTCCTAGGTCGACTCTTCAATCGATCTACTGGCAGTGGCGGCCATCAGTTCAACCAGCATTATCTGGATGGAATGTTTCCCTTGAAACGCGATTCAAAAACAGGAGAATTTATCGGTGCCGACGATGACAACGAGTTCATGGAGGAGGTGATCAAGGTTGGCAAAGAAGGATCCGCGATGAATAACACACGCGAGGCGTTCGACATTAGTTACGCGGGAACAATGGGATTTGGGTCTGGCGAAATCACAACGCCCGTGGAGGTTCACGGCACGACTTTGTACAAGAAAGGCGATGGCGAAGTGCAAGTCAAGGAGCTGAGCCGTCTGTGGTGCTACAGAAATGGTCGTAGTCCACCCGAATCATTCCCATTACAGGTTACCGAAGTTGGCATGGTTAGCCAGAGAACTCTCTGAAGATTTATGATGAGCAGGCTCAGTCATGGAAGAATGAGCATGATTTCCGTTTGGTAGCCAGTCTACAGAAGCGAATCTGTATTTTCTTAGTACAAATACGTATATATATGTATCTCTTGACAGGTGTTATTACAGTTTTTTTTTTTGTATAAACAAACTCCCTTTCTTGTTTGAAGTGTAATTGCCGCCTCAACATTTGTTAACGTTCATTATCAAAATAAACCACCGTTGATACAGCAGAGACATGGCTAAACGCCACCGGATAAACCCGAAACGCCATGAACCGTGGGACGGACCGTTGCCGAAAATGTTGGGCGCGAAATATCTTGGAGATGCAAAAAGGAAAAAGAGATATGACAAGAGTGGGATTTGAACCCACGAGGATTGCTCCACCAGGAAATTTGCTGTTAAGGTTAGCCTTAACCTGGCGCCATAACCAACTCGGCCATCTTGCCGCAACAGATGATTGGCTGACCGCAGCACAATGCTGCATATAACTTTTTAGCTTCATACATAATCTGCATAAAACCACCAGATCTTACTACACGGAATTATGCACAAGATAGATGCTAGTAGATACAAAAATGGCGAATATGAATTTGTTTCGTTATTTAGAAATGAAGATGACTTAATTGCTAATTATACTATGTTTGTATCTGTCAAGGTTTGATCATTATTTCTGGCGTTTACTTCATAAAAGTCGTAAATGCGCTGTCGTGAGGGCATTTCGGGGAATCGACATATTGCATGCGCTCGCTCGCTCGCTCGCTAAAGGAAAAAAAAAAAAAAAAGAGAACAAAAGAATCAAGAGAAGAAAGAAAGACAAAAACTGAAAGTGGGGTCTTTGACAAAAAAAGGGAAGAAAAAAAAGAGTGTATCCGGATCCAAGGGACTTAAGTGTCCTCATTGACCTTGACAAGGCATTCCCCTCCATTCTCAACCTGCCACTGGTGATTTCTTGCCATCTCTTGCATGATGCGTTTGGGTTCATTGCGTACCACTAATGGGCGTGCAAGACGGAAAATGACGAGGATTTGGTGAAGAAAAGCATAGATGAGGAAGAATAGGTTGATGGTGCCGAGGTAGAGCATGGGGGTGACGCTAAGTGGAATATTTCCTGCAAGTCGAGTTAGTATAAGGCTTGTATGACTCGAACAAACAACAAGCTTTGGGGAACCAAAAAGCATATATGCTTACCAAAGAGGCCCTCGCGGCGCTGTATTGTTTCCCACAACTCGCCTGTCATTACCTCCGCCGCACCGTCCCACTTCCATGGTCCTGTCATTCGAAATTTGGTGTTGAAGCAGGCACCAGCGGCCCAGATATATGGAAGTCTCCAACCCTTGCGAGTCCGGAGAGATATTCCCAGTACTTCTGTAAAGCTAGGGGCGGCCCCAATGTCTTTTGCTAGTTGATATGCATAAGTGTCGTGCTCAACGCCATACTGAACCCTTGCATCGGGCTTATGGATGATGCGGTAGTGCCATTCGTCTTCAGGGTTGAGAGGTTTTGGTATGCGGTTGACAAGGTTCATGGCGAAAAGCATGGACTGCATCTCAGCTAGAGGAGGGATAGCACCGAAGCCAGGACGAATGAAACCAATGTAACCAATGCTAGGATCGTCCGAGTTCCATATCTGTCTGACATCCGCGTCATTGGCTAAAGGATAAGGCTTTCGACCATTGTTGTCTGGCGTGTTGAGGAATAAAAATGACTGTAGATAGCCTGTTGCGAAAACGATGACATCAGGCTTCACTACCATGTCCTTGATGCGCTCAGACTCTGGGCGGCCGGTCAACGGGAAGTGCGCCACTCCGTCACTTGATATGTGAGAGGGACTAGGTGCGACTTCGATTGTTCGTACGGGTGGAGGGATCGCTGTGTTGAAGAAAAATCGGCGAATGCGAGTTGAGAGTGGCCATTTGGTTGGTCGCCAAGGGTATGAAACGTTGTTACTTATGCGCTGCCATGCTTTGTTGAAGAACACTGCCGAAAAATCATTAGAAACATCCGATTGTTGGACAAATGTAGATCAACTTACATCGAGAGGCATGAAAACGATCGCTATAGATCTGTCCGACAAATTGGTCCACTCCATAGGGCGAACCGCCGCAAACCCAGCATCCAGCAGGCAAGGCGACGAAGTGATAATAGTTCCAAACTATCATGCTATCCCGCACAAGAGGGTGGACATACATTGAGTCAAACAGTGTGACCTGGGATACGTCAAGCGGCAACTGAGGATAGTCGTATTCTTTTGAACCAAAAAGCCAAGGCAAGAACCGCTGACCAGGTACTCTCTAATTCGGATAATCAATAACCAACTTAAAATTGGGGAATGTAAGAGAGCAGTGTTACCTTTGGTGCGCCCAGCCAACCATCACGATGGCAGAGTATGACCCTGTCAGTGTTACTAGTAATGGCAAGGTAGCAAACATCTGCACCAGTCTCTCCGCTGCCAATAACCATGACAGTCTTGCCTTGTCCAAATTGCTCCCTCGTCTTAAACTCTGAAGAATGCATAACCACAGGGACGTTTTCTATACCGGGAAGATTGGGCATATTGGGGGTACTGTGGACACCGGAGCATACTGCAATCGCATCGCACTCCCATTCGACGGCTTCCTCATCAGGCGTCTGATATGTGACAACATGCTCGCTGGTATCACCTCTCCGGATAGATTTTACTTTGGTATTGAGGTTGATATACGGCCATAGCTGGAAGTGAGTCGCGTAGTCTTCGAGGTACTCGCGGTAGCGGTCAGCGGAGAAGAAGTCCGAGTCTTCGGAACGAGCGCGGAAGTCGGAAAATGTCGTCAGATATTTGGACGATACTAGCTCGGCATCTTCGTATACGTGGTGTAGAAAGACTCCTCCGAGTTTGTCATACGTCTCGAACAGACGGACCTCGAATGCCGGGACCGGGAAGCGTTGGTGCATTTCATTGAGAACTTTGAGCTGAACAAGGCCGGACGGCCCGCCGCCGATGATGGCAACACGCATTGTGAACAGTGTCTTTCCAGATTCTTTGATTTCTGATTCAGAAATAAGAAATGCCAAAAGGAAGAGCTGAGCGTAGATTAGAGGTATTAAATGGATCTACTACGTACGGTGTACAGGAAGACGGCAGTGTGGGGGAGGACAGCCTGGGATATAGCCCAGGATGGAACACAGGCGAAATGTCATGTCTCCTATAACGTGCGTACATACGACGTGTATGGATGCATTTATTAGGCTTTGCCGAGCCACCCGCAAGTCATTGCGCCCCTCCTCCTCCATTTCCGCTTCGCCATTTGAGAGATTGTCACCAGGCTGTCAGCCAAGGAGAATGGCCTCGTTTGCGACGGGCACCCAGCAGCCTGGGCACTGGGGTAGTGTCAAGCACGTCTCGCAAGAGACATGCGATAGCGTCAAGTCGGGATCCCCCCCTGCACGTCTCATAGGATGGTCCATCGACTAAAGAGGAGCAGCGCTGCAGGCCGAGACGCAAACGAGCATAGTACCGTCGGTGTGCATGGTGTGGTCGGGTTAGCAGCGGGTCTGGCGACTTGTAATAATGGCTGGACTCCACGACGGCTGCAGGACACCAATCCATGAAGGCATGTCATCAGTGGGATTAGCAAGACAGATTGGGTCCCAGCGCACCATGTTGGGCAAGGAGGTTACTGCAAAGAGGAGCACGTCCCGCGTTTTCTTGACGAGCACAAAGGGCTCACGGCCGAGAAAAGAAGCTGGGAGTTGGAGTTGCATCTGCAGCTGCATGTGCATTGGCTCTCGGTCCTTGTTTGCTTGCTTGTTTGCCTGCCACCACCGGCCCCTCCCTGGCCCGCCCGTCCATGATTCATATTACAGTACCCAGCCCAGGGAGGCGAGCGAGAGGAAATAATCTTCAACAACGGTGGGCGGGTGCTAGAAACGGTCATGTGGAGGGGGCTTGAATGGTTTGCGAAAGGAGGCGTAGGTAGGGGGGGGGAGATTAGCCACCCATCCACTATTCATCATCTCGTGCTTTTCCTCTTCTTCATCCATCCACCCACTGTTCTACCTCCATTCCCGGTGGCTTGGGTCTGGCTGACCGGGATGGCGGGATTAGGCGGGTGGGTGAGCACTGAGCAGGCAAAGCAGGGAGGCCAAGAGGGGGGATGAAGAAGCTTGTTGGTGAGGGAAAAAGGAAATTCTGGAGGAGGCTCCACGTGGCGGCTAGACGTCTCACGGGCTGATTGGTGCTGAGGTCTCAGCCGGGCCCTCGCCAGCGTAACCCCCCTTTCTGTCAGAATCTGGTGCGAACCCTCCCAAAAGGCTTCTTCTTTTGGGGGTGAACCAGATTGTCGGGTCAACGACAGGAATACCCGTAGGTAATGTTGTTGGGTCGACCATTCTATTGTTGGCTGGCCTGTTTGAATAGGCGCGCGGCGTCTGGATGATGTGGGGGATGAAACGCCTTTCTTCATCCACTAACGCGGGGGGACGACGACGACGAGCAACCGACAGGCGAATAGGTGATCAGACTATTTACCTTTCGGCGATTTGTTTAGGGCCATCTTTGAGATGATGCGACATGTGGCGCAATCGTTCTTGCTCTCGTTTCCATGGCAGTGTGCTAATAATAGTGTCTGTAATTTATTCTCCGTAATGATGGACGATTTCGGGTAGATAGTTTGGGCTGAGTCGCACAAGGGTCAGGGTCAGGGTCAGGGTTGGAGCAAGGTTCGATTTTCGAGACCGAGAGTCACCTGCTAGATCATGTGATTTTGCATTACGTCGGAGGTACAGGTGGAATGAATTGGTGGAAGGTCCAGAAGCCAGCTAATCCGCCAAGGGCCTAGACTAGATCTAGGCTGTGGATCTGTGCCTTGCGATCTTATCTCATCCACTCCACGCTATTATGTCAGATTTCAACCCCCCTCGATTTTGAAGGACCTCACGGCCGACCACAACCCTTAGTAGAGCGGACGACTGCTACTCTAATGGCCGCTCATTGAACAGCCACACCTCTCTGGCACTCACTGCCGGACATGATCAGTTTGCTGGTGTGGTGGCTTCAATCAGGTACCTGGAAGCCTACCGACTGAGGTATCGAGTACCTTACACTTCATAAAGTATCGAAGCAAATCTTTGAACTTGAACAAGTTCCAGGCCATTGTCGGTATCGCCGTCCAACAAGCATGTGAGGAATCACATTGTCAAGTCTGTTGTAGTCATAACATCAGACCCAACAATGCATTGTCTTCCTCGCAACTGCCCAGGCCTCATCGGTCGACGCGAGTCCCTGACACAGCCACCTTCTGTTGGTTCATGAAGCTCCTGAGATGGAACGTGCAACGGACCAACCGCACCTCGCCACCTCAGCATCGAGAGTGGGCTGCCCCCTCCCAAATTACGCATGACGTCAAAGCCAACATGCAGGTTACAAGAGGCAGCCTGTTGGCGCTTCACCCGGCGCGGGGTATTTAGACAAGAGAGTCGGCATCTTAACAGGAGATAGAAACCTCTTTGCATTTCATACCCCAAGAATTCTTTAAAAGACCCTGAAGAACCCTGATAGCCTGCCCTCCCTTACGAACATTTGCTACCTACACACCATAAACACACAAAGACACAATGGCTCAACAACTCCCACCCGTCGCTCAGCCAATTGGCATCTTTGACAACTTCATTGCCCGAGGCACTGAGACCATCGTGCTCCGAGAGAAGCTGCTGTCGCTCACTGGTGACAGCTTCGACATTTCCCTTGCCAATGGCCAGCCCATCTTCAAGGTGGACGGCCGGACATGGAGCGCGAGGGGCAAGAAGTCCATGTACGATACACAAGGCAACCACTTGATGGATATTTCCAAGGAGATTATGCACATTCATGACACCTACGTCGCCAAAGATCCCAGCGGCAACAAGTTCCTCGAGATCAAGAACTCTCTTTCTTGTAAGCTATACTCATTTTGCATTTTTGAATACTGGCAAAATGTTCACCTTTTTTGGCTAACTACCTCACCTTAAACAGTCACTGGTGCCAAGTCTACCGCCTCATTCACATCCAAGCAAACTGGCCAAAACGAGATTCTGGCATTGAAGGGCAACTGGGTGGATAGCCATGCTGAGATTACTAACAAGTCAACGGGGGCCGTCGTCGCTCGTATTGACCGCAACATCTTCAAGGGCCGCGATTGGTTTGGCGGTGCGTCAACGTATGCCCTCGTTGTTGCCCCTGGTGTCGACATGGCCATCATGTGCGCCATCTGCATTGCTCTCGACGAGGTGAAGGAAGACAATCAAGCCAAGGTCATTATGTAAAGGCTGTCATTAGGATACCCAGCAATTTTTAGAAGGAAGAAAAAGAAGAGATACCCTAGGATGCTCAAAAACAAGGAAATTTTCAATCAAGGACCAATCCCGTCTTTTGATGCAGGTGATTGATGTACCGTAACAGCACATGCAGATATCAGACACCCGCCGCCATATTAGTCAACCCCACCCATGCATCCACTCGGTCCAAAGCCTCGTCTTGCCGAAAAAGTAGAAGAGAAAAAGAACAAACCATGAGCAACTGAATACTAGAGAACAACCTGTACAGACGTTGAGCCTGGTTAAATACACCAAAGGCAGGCCATGTGAAAGTGGAAGCCCAACGACGACCACATGCGAACAGTGATCTCCGGGTGGTTGGAAGGTGACGCCATGGCTGACGCGCATGGAGGATGCAGTAAAGGATGCGCCAAACCCCGCCTCGTCACAAAGAATGCAACAGCCTTAGCCAACATGAGAGACAAAGCAGTGCTTGTACAGTAGTACTTGTTGGTCTGCCCACAGAGTGAGTACCCATTGCGAAGCTGTTGCCTCGGCCCTTTCGCCAAGATGTCTTCTTTGTTAATCGCTGCTGTCTTTGTGTGTCAAGGCTGATATTACATGAATGGGTAAGTGAACGTGCAGCATTTGCCGGATGTCGGTACTTTATACATGGTGGTGGTGGCTTTACTTCGCTCCACCCATGATTTCTGGTGGCTTGGAGGTCTTTTGACAGCACCTGTTCGTTCGGTGAGATTGCTGCTGGACACGGCATGCTATGGGGAGAGCGGGCGCTGTTCGCCTGTTGACCGTTGACCCGTTGACCGAAGCCCTGGTGTGGGCCTGAGGCTTTACGTGGGTCTAGTCTGCACCTCGATAGCGGATCCGGCCCCGCCAACGGCTTCGCTATTCTGCAGCAGCTAACTTGACCTGTCATCAGCCCTTTTTTGTTCTCCTATGACTACTATTGGAGCCATGCCACCGTGATTGTTCCTGGCTTCCGGCATAGTTCTGCACGCCTGAAGCTATCGATATCAAAGGCAGCCATGCTCTTGCGGACTCCTGCTCTCGCTCCCAGCTCGTCAAGCTTAGCTCTTCATCAGTCGTCAACGTCATCGGTCGGCGGCAGCGCTCGGCTCGCCTTTCCATGCGTCCATAGGCTTGCACTGAAGCAGGGCTGCTGTTTCGAACAGAGAAGCAGGAGGAGTAGAACATATGCTACAGGAGCCGATAAGGAGAGGAGATGGACTGATGCTAGCTCCGAAGGTGCCGCCGAGGCGCCGCCTGCATGGCCCCGAATGCTAAACCCGACGCCTTACGATATCTTCGGCTTGCACAAGGAGGCAGCATACAACAAGCGCCGTTACTTTCAGCTAGTGAAGCTGTACCACCCAGATATGCACGACCACCGGTCTCCTGCATCCTCCTCGCCGTCGTCTTCATCCGCCACCATATCCCAAACAACCCGACTCGAGCGCTACCGCCTCCTCGTCGCCGCCAACGATCTGCTCAGCGACCCGGAAAAACGACGACTCTACGATGTTCACGGCCTCGGCTGGACTGGCGACCATCGCGCCCCGTCTCTTCGGGACGTCGACCGTTCCTGGCGCTACCAAGCCGGCAGCGCCGCCAACAATGCGACGTGGGAGGACTGGGAGCGGTGGCACGCCGCCCGCGAGGGTCGTCAGAGCAAGCCGGTATACATGTCGCACGGCATGTTCGCCACAATCATTGTCATGATGTGCATGATAGGTGCGCTGGCGCAGTCGAACCGTGCAGATATGACGGGAGAGGAGTACATGGAGTGGACGACGCATAACAACGCGGCGATAGGGAGGCAGTTGCGGACAAGTACGATAGCGTCGGCTGGTCGCAGCAAGGATGAAAGGGTGGATAACTTTTTGAAAGACCGAGAGAATGTGGCATATGATTTTGAGCCTGGCAAATACGAATCACCACCCCCACCACCACCACCACCAAGGCCGTCGTAGGCCTCAAGGATTGTACATATAGGATTTCACAAAACCTTGAAGCTTGAAGCTCCAAATATCATGTAAAAATAAACCTTTCATGGCTACAATGTAGCATCGTAGTGACTATACGATAAATTTAAGATTGACTGTTATTGTATATGTGCATAGATTTATATAATTCTAAAATTAGTTTCCCTTCTTTCTATCGCTAGATGGTTCATCATAATCATTACGGCGTTGCTCGTCACCTGCTGTGCTGGGAGCATCTTTAACCGATGCCCTGCTCACAGCTCGTTCGTCTCTGCGACCCAATTCTACATCTGGTCGGGATAACATGGTTTCTTCTCGAGAAAACCCAGTCTCTACTAAACCCAGCGTGGGACCATATCTCTCCCTTTCTAATTCGTCATCTGCGCAGGTGCCGAGTCTGCGGTTGATGACATTGTCTATACGTAACCGTGGCGGGCCCGAGTTTAGTCTGACGCCGTTCTTTGGGGGACCAGCTACACGCAACAAAATGGTGAGTAAGGCGTAGCAGAAAGTGAAAGACGGGGGAGGGAGAAGGGGATTATAGATAGGAGGCTCATGGGAGCCGCTAAGACTTACCAAGAATCAAGTCGAACAGTTTGACAATGACAGGCCCCCAGACAGTAACAGCAATGATCTGTCCATAAGACCATTTATTTGCCTCGAAGCTTTTTGTGCTGATGACTCGAACGAGTGAGACCATGTAAAGTACGTTTACAATGAGATAAATCAACTCAAGCGCCCTCCAGAACCAATTGTTGAACTTGCGCCAATGCTGCTGCAGACTATTGTCTGGCCAGCGTCCTGGACGCCAATTGCCAATTTTCATGTGTCTAGTCAGTCTATGTCTCCTAAGTGTCCATGCGAACTGATCCACCACCAGTACCAAAAAGGCAATGCTATCAAGAACTAAAAAGACCATCTTGTAGAGCAACGGGTGGGGAAAGAAAGTCAAATGCAAGCCATCTATACCGCTCATTGCTGCACAGTACGTTCGAGGGCTGGGGTTTCCACCACAGGCATCGATCTTGTTCTGGTTCCTGAATAGCTCAAACGTCGACTTGAAGCTAATCTTTTGTGTTGTTGCAACGATGGCTAAAAAGTACTCCACGCAGAAACCCATAAAGGTATGCCAGTTGCGAATGCCTTCATTGTGGAGACATATCTGGATTAAAAACATGGGGAGAACACCATTCTGACTGACGTGGAAGGCAACGGCACCATTGACAATGATTTCGCCCCAGAAGGTGCCCTCCTGTGAGTTGACCACAATGGCGAGGATAGAGGCGATTTGGACGGCAAATACAAACCAGCACTGGGCCTCCTGAAACTCCACAAGAGTGGTGGCGATGGCAATGCTAGTGCGGGACATGGCAGACGAGTCTCGCCAGATCATGGATTCAATACGATTGAGCCCCGGCCGTTTTCGCTTGCCTTGGGAATAGCGGACCCAAAGAGTGAAAGCTTTGAGAGCTACATACAGCATGCCTGAGAAGCCTACCTGAAGGACATAGGATATTAGAACCTGTTTAAATCAATTAGGTTAGCTTCATGTTCATTCATGGTGTAGTTTCGCCCCTGGTATGCCTAGGTAACTGGGAAGCCTTACTCCAGGGCCAAATATGTCTGGGTTGATTTCGGCTGCAATGTCTGGACAGAAAGTGTCCATAGCCTTGAGAACTTCCTCAGCGCTCGACTGCTTGGAAAGGCTCTTGATGGACTGGTCGCACGGTTGTCCAAGCTGGTCACTCTCACAGGCAGCTCGTGCACATGTGACAAAGGAGTCGAGCACAGGTTTTTCGTTGAACTCGGCCAGAGTGCTGGAACCCATGATGCTACTGGCATTGCGTTCCGCCTCGGCACTGACGTAGTAGCTCGGCACATCGCGAGTCCAGTAGGCAATGGAAGCCAGGGCAGCACAGTTATAAAAGGTTTCCAGTGAGCCAAAGAAGGAACGCGTGTCATTGCAGGCACGGGGGCAGTCATTCACGCCGTCAATCTGGCATCCCGTGCTGAACAGGGCAATGTCCTGATCGCCATCGATGCCGGCCTTGATGAGGTCTTTGAAACTGAAGGCATCGTCGACGCTGGTGCCAAGGGTGGCCAGGTCGTGGAACGGGAAGAAGTCTGACGTGCCCTCGATGCTGGACAGGAGAATGACGGTCAAGGGGGACGCCGAGGCCGTGGGCAGCAGCGCTGTGGTGGTGCTGGCAAGGCTGGTGAGGCTGGTAAAAGATGACGCCAGACTGGCCATGGCCATCCCGCTGTGAAGTGATGCCTGTCAGCCGCAGACCGACGCATCAATGCAGCAGCCCTGTGACGAATTCGCTTGCGGTCTCTCTCTCTAGGATGTTGCGCTGCTGACGCTGACAACCGCCAGTTTCCAGCACAAATTTTGCCCGCTACTGTTGCCACGCCGGTTCATTTCCAGGATGTGGTTGATTCTGGGGGGCCGTAGTGGTGGTGGACAATCTTCCAAGGTTTGATGGACGATAGATAAAAGGAGGGCCCAAACACGCAAGTTGAAACGGCTAAGGCCAAGTTTGACTGCGCGTTTCCGCAGAGTGCAAGAAGGGGAAGGGAAAAAAGATACCTGGAGAAGAAGAAGCAATAAGCGCAAGTGAGACTTTGACGGACTCAGGCGGTTGGCCCCAAAATTGGCTTACGATGCCGGCCTCATCATGAATCAAAAGTGGTTGTTAGCCTCCTGTAGCTCCTTGGCGAAAGATCGGCCTTGGCTGGAGAAGAGGTGCGAGGTGCCCTGTAATTACGGCGCTTCAACAGCCCAAGCTTTCGCCATAACGCCTAAATGAAAGACATCCATTTCAATCAACAACTCGGACAAGGACATTGGACATTAGACATTGAATGGGTTGCGTTAAGGCAGATTCCTCAAAAAAGATAAAAAAAATTGATGTCAAACTACGAACAATTAACTAACAGCTGTTTGACCGTTTAGCCCTTACTCATCTCAACATAATGTGCTGAAGATTTACGCCTCCCGCGATAGCGCACACTTATCCAATCGGTCTTTTGAAGATGGCAACACCACCAAATTGTTGATGTAGAAACGGCAAGGTTCCTTTTAATCCTGCCCAAATAGGGCAATTGGAAAACTATCTTCTATAGCCTATTAAATTTTAATTAATGACTAGTCCACACCATATAGTTGGTAGGTACAATGGCTAAACACACCTTCGTGTATCATCACCTCCATTACCGACGAAAGCCGCACAACTCACCAAAGACGTCACAGCTTAAGCCGAACCACCACCACTCTTCTCAATTCAAAGATCCCACAACCTCTTTTTTCCCCAGCTAACTCTTCCACCGAAAACACCACACAACTCAATCTCAACCCCTCCAAAAAACCCACCACAATGCCTCCTCGGCTACGCCCCTCATCTTCCATCCGCTCCATCCTCCTCCTCTCCCGGCGCCGCCTCTACTCCTCCACAACCGAGCCTCTTATCCGCGTCACAAACTTACCCGCCGCCTCGTCCGGCCACATCCGCATCCTCGAGCTGAACCGGCCCGGCGCCCGCAACGCCATCTCCAGGGACCTGCTCGCCACTCTGCGCGCCGAGATTGACGACATCAGTGGCCAGTATGGTCCCGATGGGGAGGAGCTCACTGTGCCTAAGCGCTTCGGCGGCGCGGCGGGTGTGGATGAAAAGGGCCCGACTAGGGCGCTCGTCGTTGCCAGTGCTGTCGATACCTGCTTCTGCTCTGGCGCTGATTTGAAGGAGCGTCGCGGGTTTACTCAGGGAGAGTGAGTTGCTATAAATCTCCAGTTCCTTTCCCCTCTTCTAGTCTCAATTGCAGAAACTAATTGGATATCCACCTTGTGTGTAGAACTGCCGAATTCCTTGACAACCTCCGAGGCACCTTCTCCGCTCTTTCTAGACTCCAAATCCCCACCATCTCAGCCATCTCTTCCCTCGCCCTCGGCGGTGGCCTTGAACTCGCTCTCTCCACAACCTTCCGTGTCCTCTCCTCCAACGCCAGCGTCGGCCTGCCAGAGACCCGTCTCGGCATACTCCCCGGCGCTGGAGGCACCTTCCGCCTTCCCGCCCTCGTTGGCCTTTCTCGCGCCCGCGACCTTATCCTCACAGGCCGTCGTGTCGCCGCCCCAGAAGCCTATTTTCTCGGAATCGCAGACCGCCTGGTCGAGGTCCTTCCTGAAGATGAGCGTGAGGGCTCAAATATTCTCCCAGCCGCACGCAAGGCTGCCCTTTCTGAGGCTGTCAGGTTTGCTCAGGAGATTTGCGAAGGTGGGCCTGTTGCCATTCGCGCTGCTCTGCATGCAGTCGAGTGGGCGAGAGAGGAGAAGGAAAATGAAATGTATAAAAGGGTTGTCAACACAGAGGATAGGGACGAGGCATTGAAAGCCTTCCAAGAGAAGAGGAAACCCGTCTTCAAGGGTAGGTAAGGCTTTGCTAAAATTAACGAGATAAAACAAAGACAGTTTATATGTAATGATGCCGGGTTGGTCATGCTTGGATCCAAGTTCAGTCGTGTCTTGGATCGATCTGATGTTCGTGTTTTATCATAACGAAATAGCCCATCGTGACAATCCTTACCAGACACCCAGTTAATTCCTTTCAGTCTCAATCACTCTCTGAACACCAACTTTACTGAGCCTGCGAGGATCATGTAAAATGGACAGACTGGTTAAAAAGACCAGGTCATCAGTCTTTGCAGTGACGCGTTGAGCCATCATCAACGAACATCCACTCGCCCACTTTAGCATTTCACATGAAAGTCACATCGAGTAGAATAGCTTAGAAGCAAAAACTCATCAAAACGTATCATCATTGCCTTCTGTCGAAAGTCTATTTCGCCATTTGATTTCCCGCAATTCATGACTCATCTGTTTCTCCTCAAAGTCTGCCTTCTCTTAGCTCCGGTACCCATTTCACAATTCAAACCGCGGTTATACTGCCGGTTTGTCGTCATCCAGTCTGACATCTCCATCTACATCCGCAATGAGTGGTTGCGATGAAATGGTTTCCGGCTCGTCTACGTTTGAGGGAGTGGCTCTTGGAGGAACACTGACGTACTTGTCCTTGTCCTCGTCGCGCACGTAGCAAAGGAAGTACGGCTCGCCGCTTGAACTTAGCGTTTGCAATACCTCGTCTGTGTTCTTGTTCTCCTTTACATCTGCGTCATTATACCAACGCCAGACACTATTTTCAAAATCGTGGATCCACACCCAATAATGGCCTGACGTCAAGTGGCCGCGATGACAAATCACGGCGTGAAGTCGGTAAGCCGTCTGCTTCTGGCTACTCAAGCTCTCTTGAACGGTGTGCTGGCGCTCTTTTAATTCGTTTTCCATCATCTCGCGCAACGTTGTATGTGTATTTCGAATGTCTTCCACAGCTGAGACATGTTCTTCCTTGGAAGGACTACTGTCTCTTGCTTGCGTAACTAGGAGAAAATCGTCATCTACAGGCCCATCAAAGTCCCAGTTTTCCTCTTGTGGCACGACCGTCTTGGGTAACTCCTCTAACTCGTTGGAAGGGGTTGTGTTTGTAGACTCATGGCGTTTGCTTCTGTAGTTTTCCAGGAAGGATATGTATTGAGGGTTGGCATCGACCTTTGCCAATTGCGACTTCAGGTCGTCAATGCGTTCTGTAGTCATCCAGTCCTCCACTCGACGGCGAAAAATCGGAGAATCGTGAGGAGCGTCCATGTAACGGTCTAGATATAGAGTCTCAGGAATAACAACAGGGTTGCCATTCTTGCTCCCCATGGATTGGGAACGCTGTATGAGAATGTGCAACACTGGGGGCAATGTCTTGATTGCAGTGTATCGCGACAATTTGCTTTCCTCCAGTATCTGTTGGTCAAAGTTTCGTCCCAAGGCATCGTATAATGAGCATGGGCCTTCCGCGGCAGGAAATGCCGTGATCGAGCGATCAAAGCTAATCTCATGTTGATAATCCTTCTCGTCAAACTTTTTGGTGTAATTGACGGTTGTAACAAAGAAGGTTTCCATGATCTTCTCTAATTGAATCCCGGTCTTGGAATCAATGGAACTTGGCTGGATGGCCGCCTGGAGACGATTGATAATGCTACCCATTACTTCCTCAACATCTTGCTGATCAGTTCCGGATGACCTCTTTTGATGTTCTAGGGCATTTAAAACTTTCTGGTCTACCGTCTCCAGGTCCCCAGCGTCAACCATTTCAACTTCCTGAGTTGTCAATTCAGAATGGCTGGGTGAAACCTGCGAAGTGCGCAAATTCGTAACATTGACGTTGGGCTCAGCGGCTTCATGTTCACCCATCTCAGCGTCATTGTTTGAGTCTACTTCAACAACCGAAACTGTTTGCATAAGCTCGTCCCGCATACCCGAAACCGCGGATATCTTCTCAAAGGACCGGTCCGAGCCTTCGTCATCTTGCTCAACAAGAGTCTGCGTGCTTGAGCTACTTGCTGTTTCCAAGAGGTCGGGCATTGAAGGACTGGCGGGCGTGTCGACTAATTCTACATCCTCTAGGCTCGAAGGCGGCACTGGGGATGGACGTGCTGGTAAAGGTGGCGGCATCGAAGTTGTCTGGGTTTCTGAAGGTGGCTTGGGACCAGCAAGAAGCGTGTGCGTTGATAACAGCACGGCATTGGCCAGCCGTTGCGAAGGTCGAGTTGCGGCCTGGTCCGAATTCCACAGGTTTTTAAACAGTGTGGCCAACTCTTGTGCAACTGAAATTCACTATTAGTGACATGATCTTCTCGAAAAGGTTCGAAAGAGAATATAAGACTTACAAGCTTGTGCAACAACAGCCTCTCCGCGATCCATCTGCATCTTGTTGCCACCAAGACGACGCGACTGAATGCCTTCATCCGTCAGGTCTAACCTGAATTTATCATAATTGAGCACAATGTCTCTGATAGGATTCACAGTAAAGAGATATTGTAAAAGACTATTAAGATAGCATGTGTTGCCAATATTATGCAGACCAACTGGCAAGTTGAAGTTGACGGCCTTGCTTTCAGTGGTAGTTGAGCCGTTGGTAGCGTCGGATGCATCCACACCATGAAGGTGGCGCAATTCCATAACTGCCTGCTTCAACGAGGGCGATGTTGTGTGCTCTGCAATTGCATCCAATGCATCAATATACAATGCTTTGGCTTCTTTGGATGCGCTTCCGTCGAGCTGTGACACTGTCAGTAACAGAAAACGGGAGCTTACACTACGGATAATAGTCAAGTATGCAGCAAAACTGGAGAACAACTCATGGCCAAAGCAACAGAGCTTGACTGACCTTCTCGTTTGTAGCTGTAACGGCCTTTTGCCAGGAGCCATCGATGCTACCTAAGCCGAGGACCGTTTTGGCTGTCTCGAGAGACATTTTTGGATCAGCTTCCATCAAAAGCGTGGCCTGATAGGAGTCATTGGTTGATGCTTCAGCGATGAGTAAAAGCATAGACCTAGCAGTGCTGGCCTCGGAGGGTTCTAGAGCTAGCTTCTGTCTGAAAGCTTGGATCAAAGCCTCAGTGGTGTAATTATTCGGTGGGCTTAACCCCAGGAAAGTAAGCGCTTGAGATACAATGCCATCGTCATCACTGTTTCCGTGCCGTTGAAGCTGGCTATCAAAGACAGAGGACTGAGTAATCGCATAGTCGGATAAAAGTTCGTCACCCGAGTCGTTGGCAATCGCCATCAAGCCATCAACCAAATCCCTTCGTCTTCCTGGAAGAAGCTCCCATTGTCTCTTGTATGCATTGCCAATGATTTCTCGAGACTGGGTAGGTAAAACACCAAGCAATCTGTACCGATTAACTTTGATCAACGCATTCTCATGAACATTTGGAATATCCTTGCAATGAAGCTCGGTGAGCAAGATGGGGGTGCAGAAAGTCGGGCTCTCTGCAGCCTGTCCAGCCCTGTGAATGAGACATTGAACTTCAGCACGCACATCTTCGAGATAGCCGCGGTAGGTACCAGATTCTGTTGAACCAGATGGCCCACCTCCTGGTAAAGGAGCTGTGGGGATGAACATGCCTTCATCTACACCGTTGCGATCCTCTACCTGTTCCTTAAACTCCAGTTGTTGAAAGATGGCAAAGCAGCGAGGTCCGAAAAGTACCGAAAAGCGTTTGTTCCTTTTCGAAATACTTCTCATATCTTCAGGAGCAGACTCCAACAGATTCTTCAAGTATGTGTTCAGATTCAGGGGTGCCTGATAGGCCCAGTCATCCGTGGCTCCTTCATAGCGTGTGGGTTCCAGTTTCCTTGCCCTCTCTAGTTGCTGTGTAATGGCCGCATGATCCGAAAGCTGGGTGACCCACCAGGAAGGCATCCTGGGTTCTGACACCTCCAGAGTCAACTGGAACGTGCATGGGGGTGCCGAACAGACGAAGTTTTCGCGGGCGAGTAATGGGTAGTATTTGGTATGGTCCCGAGTGATGTTCACATCCGAGTCCGAGCCTACCCAGACCAAGTGATGCCAAGGAAACTGGTTATCTCGGATGGGCCATCCTGACTGTTTCGGGTTGCATAAATCATGGGCATGCACCTCCTCCCAAACCATCTTGAAGATGAAGTGAAAGTGGCAGTCGAGACATATTGATGATAACACTCGGGTAGAAGATGTTGTAAAACTCTGGTTTCCATTGATCACCAGTCTATGGGAGTGTTCCCAGGTATATGGGCTGTCTATCTTGGCTGTTCGGGCTCGGATAAACAGGTCGCAAACGGTAAAGTCGTTGTTGATTAACTCGTATACCCATCGGCTTGGGTGGCATCCTGAAGTCGTTAGCAAGTCAGCCTCGGATGATGTACTGGGTCGACCAACCTGCCACCTCTCTGCCCGGCGCCAAGTTTGATTTCATAGGCGTCATATTATGAGGGACGAACTCCGTTTGTGTAGTGCCTGGCAACGCCGCATAAGAGGCGGGATCATGGTTCTGAGACCTTAGGTCATAGTGATTTGTCATGGCTGGGGGTAGTGAGGCTCCTGATGGAGTTGATGTCGCAGCTTTTTTTTTGTTTTTGAACAGGAGGCTACTTGAGGGCCGCCGCCGCAGGCGCAGTCGCCCAGGAGGATACGATGTTGGAAGCTCTGGCCGTTGGCGACTTGCAAATCAGGCAGGCGGGCGGGTGGGTGGCAAGTTGCAGTTGGAACCTCTTCGAACCTGCTTCTCGGGTCTAGATGGCGGTAGCAGTTTGTAAAGTGAAGTAAAGTAAAGTAAAGTAAAGTAAAGGCCTGGTTGTCGGCTAGAGATGGTAATGCAGTGTCTCGGGGACAGCTCTTAGGACTCGCATCGAGGACCGGCTCGGAAGCTGTAGCTGTGGATCATTGTTCGGACCCAAGGTTTATAGCAAGAGGAATCTGAAAGGCAGCCACTTCGATTGGAGCGGATCGTAACGGCTTGCGTGGACAGACGGTCTCTGCATTTACGCAGTTAGTTGTGCGGGAAAGTCGACAAAAACGATGGATGGCTGACGCAACCGTTTTGGGAGTGCAACGGCTTCAAAGCTCTCGGCTCAAAAGGGAGGGGTGCAGCTGTCGCCGTCCGCCACCTCACTACGCCCTCGCCACTATGGATTGAGTACCTGGTACTTGTCAGTGGCCACTACGCTGTAGGCATCTGTATGAAACAAGCACACCTCGCCGCTGAGTAAGCCATTCCATTGCCTTTTGAAGACGCCAACTCAGTGCTGCTCAAGTTACAAAGGCGCTGGAAGCCTTGTGAAAGCTGTGATCCGCCGCCACGTAGACCTTTGTCTTCCAACATTGCCACAATCGATGTAATGAGGTATTAGTGTGCTTCTTTCAGTAGCAGCCTAATTGGGGGATCGGTCAATGGAACTATTTTTGTCTCAATGGTCAGCGGTCTCTCTCTGAAATGCGGTCAGGTGTATGAATGTAAAGCAGGCTGCGTTTCATCAACTAAAACAAAACAGCTTCCACAGGTACGTATGGATTGAGGCTGCCGGACATTCCACTATTTCGAGCAATGATGTACTTGTGAATGATTGTTTGGATTACCCGTGACTATAGCAGATGTTGTTAGCTTGTATTTCTGTAAATTCTGTCCTGTTATCAATCCCAAGATGGGATGTGCAGTCCAGGGTACAGGCCGCATTAGCTGCAGGACTCGGTTATCTCGTAGCAAAGCCGTTGCGATTGACAACACCCTCGAGCCGAACCAAATAATAGTCGACGCTATCATCCCTGTTCGCCCCCGCAGTTGTGACTGGGTTGATGCCGTTCCATTCCGCTAGTATGGAGCTGGAGATGTTGATCAGCCCACTATTAGATCTTATCTGATCCCGCCAGCCCCGTACCAGCAGTAGCATCGCCAACCTTGTGTGCGGCAATTATTGCGCTCTTTTTGGGTCGCGCACACCTATTTTTTGTTGTTTACCAGTGTTTTTGTGTGTGCGTGCTTCAAGTTAACAATATGACGGCCTCAGACAGCGTCAGGCGTCTGCGCATTGGCGTAGACGTTGGTGGCACCAATACCGATGGTGTTATTCTTGATCCCCTTCTTGTATCATCATCAGACAAGGGCATTTTGGCATGGCACAAGGCGCCAACCACGACAAACCCGAGTGATGGAATCAATGAAACAATAACTGCCATGTTCAAATCTGCTGCTATTAGTCCTGATGACGTCGCAAGTGTCACAATCGGGACTACGCATTTCGTCAATGCGGTGGTTGAAAGAGATACTTCCCGGCTCTCCACCGTGGCCGTTATCCGGCTTTGTGGCCCCTTTTCGAAGCACACACCTCCTTGTGTGGATTGGCCAGAAGACATGAGAGACATGATCCTTGGCTACTTCGCACTGCTCAAAGGTGGTTTGGAAGTTGACGGTGCACTGATATCAGACATTGATGAGAGCGAAATCAAAGAGCAGTGTGCCTTGATTCGCGAAAAACGCATTAAAAGTATAGTGGTCAACGGTGTCTTCAGTCCCATTGATACTTTGGAGAGGCAGGAAGAGCGAGCTGCAGAGATTATAAAGGCGGAGCTTCCGGGGTGTGATATTGTCTGTTCCAAAGAAATTGCAAACCTTGGGTTTTTGGAACGAGAGAATGCGGCCATATTGAATGCCTCTATTCTTTCCTTTGCCAGAAAAACCATTTGGTCGTTTCAAGAACCGGTCAAACGCTTGGGACTCAAATGCCCCGTTTTCATCACCCAAAACGATGGGACGGTCTTGTCAAGTGAAGCAGCCGCGAGGCTCCCCATTCGAACCTTTTCAAGTGGTCCTACAAATAGTATGAGAGGTGCTGCTTTTCTAGCACAGGGTCAACTATCCGAAGATGTCATGGTAGTTGACATTGGCGGTACTACCACTGATGTTGGGCTTCTACACGCAAATGGGTTTCCTCGTCAGCAAGCTGCCTATAGTGATCTTGCAGGAATTAGAATGAACTTTTCTTGCCCGGACATCAAGAGCATAGGTCTGGGTGGTGGCTCTATTATTCGAACAGCTAACAAGATGACTGTCGGTCCTGATAGCGTTGGGCACAGATTAACTGAAGAAGCTGTCGCATTTGGTGGCAGCATTCTCACGGCCACTGATGGTATCCTGCTCGCCAACCCCGGCCTTGATATTGGAAATCCTCATCTGGTCAGGGGCAAACTTGACGATGAGCAAGTCGAGTTATTCAAAGAAGTGGTAAAAAACAAGATAGAAAAGGCCATTGATAAGATGAAGACTTCACCTGATGATTTGCCAGTCTTACTAGTAGGCGGTGGAGCAATCATATCGCCAGATGAGCTCAAAGGAGCAAGCAAGGTTTTGAAGCCAAAATGGTCACAAGTTGCAAACGCGATTGGTGCCGCAATGGCTAGAGTAAGCGCAGTTGTCGATACTATCAAATCAACCGAAACAAAGACAACGAGTCAAATACTGGAAGAAGTTAGTGCTGAGGCTATTGAGAAAACCGTGGCTGCTGGAGCCTCTCGAGCATCCGTTGAAGTAGTAGAAAAGGAGGACCTTCCGCTTCCGGCAAGTGAAATCTTTCTTCCATTTCAAGTTGCCGTTTAGCATACTAACATGTCGGTTTTTAGTATATCGAACATCAGACCAGATTTATAGTCCGGGCGGCCGGTGACTTTGACTTTTCCAACAACAGCTTCGTAGCTATGCCGTCGCAGGAATTCATAGAACCTGAAACAGATATGAGTCAGTACAATAAACTCACGAACCATTTTAACAGAACACCTAAACCTATAGACGAGAAAGAAGTAGACGTTATCTCTTACAAACCCAAAGTTGAGAACCGCGTCTGGTACATCTCGGAAACTGATGTAGAGTGGATCTCAACTGGCTGTTATATTCTTGGCACAGGAGGAGGAGGATCACCTTACTCAGCTATGATACGTCTCCGTACAGAACTTCGAAAAGGGGCGGTTGTCAAGGTCGTAAACCCGTACGACCTCTCTGATAATGACCAAGTCGGATGTGGTGGTGGTGTTGGTAGTCCGACTGTAGGTATTGAGAAGCTCGCTGCCGATGAAATGTTAGAGGCACAGAATGAGTTGTTCAAAGTCTGTCCGCGTCCGGCTACCCATATGATTGCTGTCGAGATTGGCGGCGGTAACGGGCTTCAGGCTATGATTCTTGGAGCGAGCACGAATATGAATATTCCTGCTGTGGATGGCGACTGGATGGGTCGAGCTTATCCGACAAAGTGGCAAACCACTCCAGTCGTTTTTAATGAACGTTCACCTATTTGGTCACCAATAGCCATGTCTGATGGCAACGGAAACGTTGTTATCATGACCAAAGCAAAATCAGACCACAATGTCGAGAAGATCTTGCGTGCTGCTCTATCTCAGATGGGATCCCAAACGGGGTGTGCAGAGTCACCAGTAACAGGGGCAGAGACGAAGCGGTGGGTCGTAGAACACACAATTTCGCTGGCGTGGAGAATCGGAAGAGGTGTCGCGCGTGCCAGGAAGGAGAATAGAGTCGACAATGTTGCAGAGTCCATCATCGAGGAGTGTGGTGGCAGCGAAGCTGGCAAGGTTCTGTGGAAAGGGAAAATTGTCAGCATAGAAAGAAAGCTCCGCGGAGGATATGTGTATGGCGAGTGTTTTATTCAGGGGGTAGATGTCAGGGAAAACAAAGAGAACCACGAGGGGGTTGAGCCAAGTTCAGCCTTTCAAGGCATGATTAAGATTCCGTTCAAGAACGAGAACATTGCTGCTCTCAGGGTGCGGGAAGATGGGGGAGAAGAACAACAAGAAGACGTGCTAGCCATTGCCCCAGACCTCATCACAATCATCGACGCCCAGAATGGCGAGGCAATTGGAACTCCAGAGTACAGATACGGGCTTTTGGTTGTGGTGTTGGGGCTGGCTGCTAGTGACAAGTGGACGGGGACAGAGAGGGGATTGAAGCTCGGAGGGCCAGAGGGATTTGGGTTCGATCATCTGAAGTATAGCCCGCTGGGGAGATTTGTCAAGCCGAAGAGTGTGATTGACGAATATGATGTGAACAAAGAGCAGTAGGGGCAGACAAGGGGGGGGGGGGGTAGATTCGAGAATGAAGAGGAGGGTGACTGGATAGTCAATGAAGGCTGGCTTCAGCTGTTCAAAGGGGGCTGGGTAGGTATATCAAAAGAGCAGCTTTTCCAGTGCTTGGATACAATGTGAACTAAGATGAATACTACCCCTGTAGCTCGACCAGACTATCATATCTTTCAACAGAAACTTTGATAACGAGCTACTCACTGCAAATTGGAACAGCTTCCAAGGCCAGGGAGTCCACTGTTGCTTTACAATGCTTTCCACGCGTACTGGCCACTACCGCAGTGTATGTCCCCCCCTGTTGTAGTTCCCACACCACAAGTTTATACCAGACAGTCCTCGAGGTTCCTGACAGTCTTTGCCAGTTGCCACACAATCGACGTCAGGCCATTTCGTTTGTTTTCTCAGCAATGAATCTGGGACTGATCCTGTTTTCCCACAGGCCCCCTTTTCCTTTCCTTTCCTCTTCACCTCCCCCCAATTCTCTCGATCCCACCACACAACATCATCGCGAGAGTCACATTTCACATCAGATTTTCGCATTCCATCATCACGCAGTATCACATCACTTTCTTCATCTTTTCAAGAATCCAATCTTGCATCATCTTCTACCCTTCTCTGGTCAGATCACACCGAAAAGCTTTTCTCCTAGCATTTCCCTGACAGCAAACATCATCACGGCCTCATTCTCCGTCGTCACATCATATCGACATCTCTCCTCTTAGCATTTCCCTGACAGCAAACATCCTCACAACCTCGTTCTCTCCATCTTCTCTCCACAAGCTAGACACAGCATAACGTCAACATGAGAAGCACCCTCATCCCTCCGGGGAGAAGATCTCGTTTTCTCCGCTTGCCAGCCGAGATCAAGATTGAAATCGCTCAGCAAGCTGATATCCAGGGGTTGTCCCGACTGGCACGCTGTAGTAAGGAGATGTTAAACCTTCTCATCCCGACTCTTTATGAACGGAACGCCTTGGAGCAGAACTCGTCCGCGATTCTATTCGCTCTCTTGTCTAACTATCCACGAATCCTCGCCAACGCTAAAAGGCCCGGGATGAACACGCTAGATCTTGCCGTAAAGTACAAGGGCAACGTCAACGCCCTGCACCTTCATGGCGAGAAAAGTTATGTTACGGCTCTTCATGTAGCTGCGGCTCGTGGGAATGTTCCCGCTGTAAAGATGTTGCTGCAACGTGGCGCCTTTGTCAACTCTTCAAGCCGACATTTGTTGAAGATTGAAGCCTTGGACATCGATGAGGCCTTCTTTGAGGAACGCCTGTCTCACTACCAGATGGCGGCTGTATCCAGACATGTAGGATGGCTTCCGCTCTTTGTGCCTTATGTTCTTGGGCTCTCGAAGGTTGTTGAGATTTTGTTGTTTGCGGGTGCTCCTGCAAAGCTTGCCATTGGACTCCCTGAACGAAACATACCAGCACCGGCCATTACAATACTCCACGTGTTGGCCGCAGACAACCAATTGAGCCAAGCGTATGATCATGGCAAGAACGCCATTGCTCAATTTCAAAACGAAATTGACACAAGACTTCCGGGATATGGAAACACGGCATTGATGATTGCTGCTTCAAAGCCCAATGCTTACATGGTCGACGCCCTTCTCTCAGAAAATGCCGACGTTCACATGGTAACAGGCAGAGGATGTGCCATTACCCACGCCATAAATGCCTGTTACAGAACCAAATGCAAGGAACAACGGAAGGCATATCCACTTGTGATCAATAGCCTGATTCAGTCCGGTGCCCGCGTTGACCAGAACCCGGCTCATCCTAACTTGGATTCGCCCTTAGTTATGGCTCTCTTGGCAGTTCCGCAGGATAATTACAAAGGGTTTGCGAGAGAAATGAAAGCCATCATCTCGTTACTGCTAGATAACGGGGCAGATCTCAATCAGAGATCCGTCCGCGGCGTCAATCTGATCCAGTATCTCTACGTGGAACTGGCAAAAAACTTCAACGAAACGTTATTCAGCTTGTTGACAAGTCTTGTGGATCAAGGCGCAGATCTAAACCTCCCTTTTGCCAGCGGGGCAACCATGTTGGGAAACGCTATTCGGAACTTAGATCACACGTCACCCAGACTTGTTCGCTTGTTGATGTCTTCTGGAGCTCGCATTGCACCGCACGAGGCATCAAACGCCTTTACGGTGTGGTTTATGTCTCCTAAGCTTCAGGCATACTGTTACAGTATGGATTACGACATCCTGGCCTACAAGGCACACATCCCCCAGGAGATTGTGAATAGTGCCTACCTGACCACCTTTAGCCGTGACAAAAAGAGCAAACTTTTCCAGACTATATGTGAAAACTTTCCAACGACAACGGTGGCGGAATGCCTTATGCTAATGGTGCTCGGTTGCAATGGGCGCAAACTTTGTCCTGACAGCCTGATTCTGCCCTTCAAGCCCGACTGGGTCGATCTGGCGCATGGTCGTTCCTTTTTGCACACGATTGTATTCCAGCTTGGCGAGAACGAATTGTACAGGGAGTCAATGGCCATCCATGATGCCGAGTTCTTTATTGAACGCGGTACCAGCGTTTGTCTAAAGGATAAGCGCGGAAAGACGGCTATTCAGAATCTGAGAGCTCTGGACAAACCGTACAAGGAACTTCGGCTGCTTCTTTTGGAAGCCAGAGATCGCCAAACTGGCGAATATTAGACAAAGGTGTGTATGCAAAATTATCTAGGCGGAAAACGCTATAGAAATTTAATTCTTGAACAGGTCATACCGCATCTGTCGACAGCATGTTCTCAACGTCAAAAGATTGACACAAAGGTACGGGTGCAAAGCAAAGGTATGTGTTCAGTGCGAATCTTTTGGCAACTCACGCCCGAATTCAGAATCTAACTTTTGAACAGGCATGCTACAGTCCTCGTCTGCTTCCTCTTCTTCTAGAGAGCAAAGATTGACAAAATGGAGGGTCAAATGAAGGAAATACTTGCTGGAATACATCTGAAAGGTGGCGCCATTAGAACACCCAAGACTTGGGAATAACTATACTAGACAATATCCGATTGCTTTCTTTTCGCTGGTTTACATTTCAAAGTCAGAGACTGGGGGAGTGGTACGCAGATAGCTTGGGAACTCAGTCGAACATGTAGGCAAACGGTGGTGAATATGGGAAACAGCAGCATGGGCAGGGAAGGGTGAAATGAAGATGATTCTTAGGAACATCTTTCCCCTCGTTTTGTTTTAGACAGATTCTAGGACTCTATACAATACCTTCCATGAGCTGATTGCAGTCAGATTGCGAGGGACTTGCTCTGTCATTGCTACCAAAACATGGCTGATTGCGGGAACAAAGCACGGAGCCACCGCCATAACTGTACCAGGATCACGAGTAGCATTAGAAGCCCAATAGAAGCACGAGATATCGCGATCAGCAATGTTTATATCCATCCATGCAGGTCCCGAGGTAATTCTCTCAGAACAACCTGAGGGACTTTTTTCGCACTATTGTCACTGATAACCATAATTAAAGCCCGGGTTAAGACACAGATGGAAAAGGGAAAACTCCATCCACTGACTGGCCAATCCGTCGCCGCTGTGCCTTAACGTGTGTGTGCCTCGCCTGGTTCACGTGCTTCGCCGGGGCAGCCAATCAGGGTGGCTTCAGTATTACTCTATCTCCTGTTGCCGCTTGTCGGTTCCCTCTTCAGGAAGGTTGCAAGCCGCACAAGCCGCAATTCCCCACACGATCGGCTCATCCTAGCTCTTCATGGGGATTGCTTAGAGTTTCTGCACCGAGTCTGTTCAAGGGTCCCTCTGACGGCTGTCTTTCAATTCAATCTATTTGAACGCCGGCAGGTTGGCCAAGGACTGACAAGGACTGACAAGGACTGACAAGGGCAGGCAATCCGGGGCTGACCAGCCTCTTATCGCGGCCCAATATTGACGTCTGAGTCAAACAAAGCCAGTCTTGGACACACACACGTACAGCAAGGGATTTCAGACAAGCCCAGCCCAGATTAAAGGCCCAGAGACAACTTCAGGCAGCCGGCTTGAAGGTGCCAATGGGGGAGGTTCCACAGCTCTCCCTGGCTTGCTGCCAAGCCTTCTGGACTGTCGATCAGTCGCACCCAAGCCTTTCCATACGCCTGAACAGCAAGATGACGATAGGCTAACTGAACATGGGGGCGGTGGACAATTCGATTGAAGCGGTAGGTCGATAACGATGGCTGGCTGGGGCTTTTCGTTGGCATCCACGCACGAGGTACAACACACGAGGATCCCAGCCAAAACAAAGCCGCCAGAGCGACGCTGCTCCCTCCACAAATGTTCCAATTCAACCCGCTCCTGGCGGATTCGCAAACCCCATCAGGCATCGGATTGACCGACAAAAGGAGAATGGTCGCTCGGGATGATCCATTATGCAGGCTTACGCCATGTGCCCCAACTGGACGCTATGTGTGGCCACGCAAAAAGCTGAGACACCGTACGGCAGATGACGATGGTCCGATTACCCCATACTACCTGCTACAGTCCTATCTCGGCTGTTGTAAATTGGGAATATAAACCGTTCTCGAATCCCACCACATTTAGTGAAATTTGTTGTCCCTCATTGTCCTTCATTGAACAACCAGCGCACTCCGCAATCTCCCAGACGCAGCATCCCGTCGTCTTTGTCCTCCCCAGCAGCACTTTGCAAGCCCCTCGTCCATCATGAAGGTCTCCGTCTCCGTTATCCTGAGCACCGCTGCCGTGGTGCTCGCCGCTCCGATGCCAGCGCCGGTATGAAACTACCCCAGGCTTCCTTGCCTTTCATTACAGACTGAGTGGCCTTTTGTAAACTAATTCTGTTATCCAGCCTGGCATTCCTAGCACTGAGACGGCAAAGTCGCTGCTTACTGGCCTCACTGTCGCCGCGGCCAGCAACCCCCCTGGCTACAGCCGTGATCTCTTCCCCCACTGGGAGCCCGCCTCTGGCACGTGCAACACTCGGTATGAATACCCGCTGTCTTCCTGTAAAACTCTTGTCGGTTGTGTCATGTTGCTAACTCTGTTTTGTCTTGAAGCGAGTTCGTGCTGAAGCGTGACGGTATCAATGTCCAAGTCAATGATGCGTGTGTCTCCACGTCCGGAACATGGAAGAGCCCGTACGACGATGGCCAGTGGACACAGGCCAGTGATGTCGACATCGACCACATGGTTCCCTTGAAGAACGCCTGGATTGTAAGCAATTTGTTTTTCCTTGCCTTTTGCTCTCTCCTTCTCCTTGATGATGGTCACGTTGAGTACTTTTATGCTAACACCCGGTTCCCTGATAGTCTGGCGCTTCAAAATGGACAACAGAGGCTCGCAAGGGCTTCGCCAACGACATCATCCGTCCTCAGCTCTGGGCCGTCACAGACAACGTCAACCAGGCCAAGAGCGACAAGAGCCCAGATCTGTGGAAGCCTCCTCTGACCAGCTTCCACTGCACCTATGCCAAGAGCTGGGTCCAGGTCAAGAGCCACTACAAGCTGACGGTCACCAGTGCCGAAAAGTCGGCGCTCAACAGCATGCTGGGAACATGTTAATCGAACCGCTTTCTCGTCATCCATTCCAACCATTATCCTCTTTCGAACCTTTCAAGATGTATATATATTCTTCCATGCATACGTACATACCGTGCTGTGTACAGCGTTGTTTGCTTGCTGCGGGCTCGAGTTGCGCTGCCCCTGTTCTTTGCTTGTGTATCCCCATCTGTGTGCCCTGGCTTTCGTTTATGGGACAGATGATGCAACACCACTTCTTTTGTCAATTGGCATATGAAGCTTTGTATATATTAAATAAGAACACATATCTTTATGACCACCAGCTTTCAGGGGAATCTTGTTTGCCAAACACAAGTCGCAGAAACACAAAGTCAGGTAACTCTCTGTGTGCCTGTTTGACGAAACCGCTCGTGCCACGCGATGAAACTCGATTGGAGTAAGACTGTGTTGCTCTATTCCTGATAACTCAGGGGAGCAACTACCCCTCATTTTCTGATGTTGCTCCTCTAATGTATCAACCCATCTACAATCGTGCCATAATCGGGCTGGCCCATTCAGTTCCAGAACAAACAAGCAGACTCGCCTCGCATGACATTGCAATACATCACAACGGTGCCTTGCGCCCAGCTTAGGAGCTGTTCGGCGTGACAGCGTTCAAACCCTTCAGTTACAGTGCTACTATGAGAAGCGCGAGCCCATATGTTTGGAGTCACCTTGAACTGCAGTGTCTCCATCGGCAGTTCCGTCTCTCAACCTTTCTAACCCTCTTGCAGTCATGGCCCCTCATCCCCACAACTCTTCTAGTAATCTCCCCTCTAATTGTTGCAAGTGATTCACAAAGAGTAGTTGGATACCGTATCAATAGCCATTGAACTGATTAGGAAGGGGAGAATTTGAGCATATATCTCGTCTTCACGCGCACAGGCTTCTCAAGCTGTTCCGTGCGCATCGCTCTTTTTATCTCCCATCTATGGTCTCTTTCTCTCGTTTCTTACCATAGAATCTTCTTCAAAGCCTGGCCTTGACATCACACGTATTTTCTTTCTAAAGAGATCAAAGAACAAACCCTATCAAAAGAGGGAGATTTACTGAAAGCCACAATGCTTCAACGGTTGATTCTAACATGCTTGCTCGTCATCCCTGTGTTAGCTGGCCTCCAAGACCTCGTCAATTGCGATCCTTTAAAGAAAGACAAAAGTACAGCCTCCACTATCTCACCTCGGTTTCCCCCTTTCAATAAATACATTCTGCTTGCTTTAGTCTTTTCCCTTCCCTTTTTTTTATTATTTTATATCTTACCATCATCACATGTAAGGCTCTTCGCTTACAGTTTACCGCTGACAGATGAAACAGGGTGCCCGCCTGACCCTGCTTTTGCTAGCAAATCCTCTTTTGACTTCAACAGCGCCGGCTGGGACGACCAGCTCAGCCAGTACTGGGCTGTCGATGGCGATACCGCCAAGGATAGTCGCCGTCTTGACTTCAAGACCAACGGTAAAGGTGCCGCGTTTGGCATGTGGGGAAAGGGCCAGGCTCCTACGCTGACCAGCAACAAATACATGCTTTTTGGTAAAGTCAGCGTGGAAGTCATGGCCGCGCGTGGCCGGGGCTTGGTGACTGCCATGGTTCTCAAGTCAGATTCCGGTGATGAGATTGACTGGGTGAGTGCTTTCACTACCTTGGGAGTATTTGGGTCACTACATTGTGCTGACAGCGAGACAATCTCAGGAACTCCTCGGTGCCTACGAAAACCAGGCACAGTCAAACTATTTCTACGACGGCGAGGCTCTCTTCAATACATACAACAACACCTACCACCTAGACTCATCCTCCTACTCTGCTTTTCACAAGTACTCCATCGAGTGGACCGACAAGATCCTCCGGTTCTCCATCGATGACAAGGAGCAAAAGACGTGGCACGTAGGCGAAATCCCCGCTGACAAGTGGCCCCAGACCCCAATGCAGGTGAAGCTCGGGATCTGGGCCGTCGCTAGGGACAGCGACCCCGGCGAGATTGCCTGGGCCGGTGGCGTGCCGGACTGGAACAAGGGCCCCTACAAGGCATACTTCAAGGCTCTTGAGGTGGAGGATTACACGGGCATGTGCAACGAGACAGAAGGTTCAGTTGAGTACCAGTATGATGAGAGGACATGGGGCTGGCAGAACATTCAGGTGAAAGGCTGCAAGAAGAGGTCAATTCCTGGAATGCAGCCACCTACTTTCTCCAGCCGTCCTGGGCAGCCTACCAAGACGGATGATGGCTCATATTCGTCTCCCAACCCCACAGACGCAACGTCCACGGACGATGCAACACCAACAGAAACCAGTGATGGCGAAGGGGACGAAGATGCAGCACCCGTTGCTAGATGGGTTTCGTCGCCGTTGGCCGCAGTCGTTGTTCTTGGATGGCTTCTGATATGGTAAAACCCATATCAATGCAGGTGCTGTGTGCTGCTTAGCGCGACATATTATCCCCTTATTGTTGTGGCTTTTCTATCCCCTTAGGCTAGATCACATCTCTTCTTCGCAATAATTGTAATTGATCAAGTTGGCGTACGCATATGCCTGTCATTACGCATCTGATAAATGTTTAACTTCATGTTGCTAGACAGAATCAAGATAATGCCCAGCTGTGCAGAAAAGGAGTGGGAATACAAGTTAGGAGTTTTAAAAATATCCAAAATATTATACATCTGATAAGTTCTACAGGTAGTCGCTATATTATCTGCTTCAAAGGACACCATTTTCCAGCGCCTATGCAACCATGACCTCCTTTACCCACCTAGTTTTTCATAATATACATGAAAGGGTCCCCACACGGAAATAACCCTTGCCGAAGTCGTGCAATGGTCCCCGAAGGTGAAATCGTATGAAGGGGTATCAGCAGAAACAACAATTCAAGACACAAAAAAAAATAAACTCCACCCCCTCAAAGCATGGCTGGTTCGCCTTCGCATTGACCCAAGGTGTGTCGTCAAACATCCCAAATCGGCATTGCCAGCTTCCTCACCAAATCTTGTTGCTCTTTATCTTTTCAACTCATCATGGCCGTAGAGTCTCGTCGCCCTCTTCAGCTCCGCTAACCTCCATTTCACCATCGCTGAGTTCACCTCTTGCAGCCCGTCGAGCTAGATCTCGCTCATTATATATCTCCACCTTTCTGGTTTCGGCGTGTTGCAGACTGTCAACATAAGTCCGGAATTTCACAATTTCTCTGAGCAAGTACGCGCTCTTGCGCTCCCAATTAGCCATTGCCTTGCCCGCATTGTGACCCCTAGGCGTAAACGCAAGAAGCATGGGGCTGCGGAGCTGGTTATGAGTCTGCAGCTCTTCCTCAATGCTCTTGACGTAGTTGGCGAGTGTCTGCAACTGGTCGAGTTCCAGCAAGTTGCACGGTCGCATACTCTGCGTTGGGGGCGTCCATTCTGAAATGTGGATACGGTCACCGGGGAGCTTCCCACGGCCGCCATTGTTGGTGAATGGTCCTGACCCATGGTCTAAACTGGATGATCGAAAACTTCTCCCGCTGTGGGCACTGGACTTTCGGGCATGATGATTCGCATTGCTTGCAGCCTGTGCATTCTTCACGCCGTTTGTCAGCCCAATGCCTGATTCATTAATGGCGTTGACCAGGGCGTTGTTAACGATGGCCTCACTCCATCCATATTCAACGTTGCTTATTCCGCCGACCAGCGGATGAGTGCTTAGACGCGCGCTCCAGTAGTTGGCCGTTTGAACAAACTCCCTGATAATTTCCGGAGTGCCACCCTGGAACAAGTGAACAGCGCCGGTCGGCAAACTCAAAGCCCACACATAAGGCCTTGTGCGTGAGTAGCCAGGTGAAGGGAGACCGGATGCAAGGGTTAATCGCAAACTGAAAGTGCCCATGTTTATCGCATTGTCTTGCCAATTGCCTCCTCCAACTGGAGCGTTGGTTTTACCAGCATTTCTAGACCGGTTCTTTTGTCGCATTGATTTGCTTGAATTGAACGAAAAAAGACTCATTTGACCCTTTTGAATAACGGCGAAAACTTCGGTCCAGTTGCGATCTCTAGCTCTCTTACCAACTCCATCCAAGTGGTGTTTGTGCATCACCATGCCCTCCTTCACCCATGGTGGACCAGCAAGTTCCAGTGACTCATCTTCTAGAATCTGGGTGGGCGGCGGAACGTCAGAGCTTAAAATAGAAGCTCCGTCCGGGGCGCCGGCATCCTCGTCCCTAATTATGGCTTGGCTCAATGCATTCGCAAAACCAATTGATTGTTGATAATCGCCTCGGTTCATCGCAGAGCCAAAGGAATCCTGGGACATGGAGCCCTGTGTCCTACCTAGAGAGTAGCGACTCCAGGTGGCAGATGACATTGCTGGGCTCCAGATTGAGTTGGAATCCTCAAAGCTTGTTCTACTTGAGGAAAACCCATTGCGTCCCATTCCAGGTCTTGATCGGCTCTTGGAGGTCCACCTCGAAGCGGCATTGCGATTGTTGTCAGCAATTCTGCCTCGCAGCGATATGTGACTCTCGGAGGGGGCCTTGCTCAAAACACTGGGGGTTCTCTTCAACATGCCAATGACAGACAAGCTACTGTGAGACTGCACATTGTTTAGATGTCTCTCGGGTTCAGCACCAAACAATGGTAAGCGGTCATCCCGAATAGAGGCATATGTGCATTTCAAAACCATCTCGACCTGCTCCTCCCAAGCCCTTCGAGAACCATTGAATGTCATTCTGACAAGAGGCCCGCAGTCATCATAATTATCGCTGCCGTGGTTATCAACCCGGGGAGGAGGACGAAAGGAATTCCTAAAAGTCTTTCTATCCTGCTCAATTGATGACTTTGTGTCGTTTCCTAGCATCTGGTTCTTCTCAGGTAGGATGCTAGGGCGGTCAAAGGCGTCTGGCACTGACTCCAAAGCTGCCTGCGTAATAGTCGTCAGGGTATTCTTTACGAACTGGCTACGCGTCATCTTCTGCTCGATATCTGCTAAATGCAGATCTGTATTGAGCAGCATGATAGAGTAGCAGATGGTGTGTATCACATCTTTCCAATAGTTAGCATTCAACATAACCTCCTTTCACCCACACACATGGCCAGCTCCCGTGCAACTGATGGACTTACCAACTGATTTAAACCCATGGTTGGGATTGCATTCACACCACCGCTTTGAGAATGCTACCAAAATCCGGTCCACTTGTTGTGTTTCAGCGCGGAGGACCAAGCGACTGCACACCTTCCGCAGGGCATCCGCAACGCTTAAATCAGCGAAGCTGTAAAGCTGAATGTAGGCATGTAGGGTTCTTTGGCGAACAGGTCCCTCTTCGCCCATCCACGCGGCGGCTTTGTCTTTTTGAATAAAATCTTCAACTCCATCATATATTTTCTGGGCCTTTTGTCGGTCATCTTCGGTGGGCTCTCCAATGATGAACTCTGGTTCATCCAAAGACTTGGACTGCATAGACTCAAGTGTCCCTAAAACTTTGGGGCTCGGCTCATTGGTTGATTCGATGCGGACACTTGGAGGCGCACTAGGCGCAGTCTTGTATCCCGTTTCGGTGGAACCAGATGCGAAGCTTGTCGATCGGGCACCTTCAATTGGGAGTGAGAGATTCGGACGATTGGGTTCATCATCGGTATCTGTTTGCTCCAAAGTAAAGGGAACCTTCTTTCTCGGTCTGATCGTTCCGTGCGGATCTCTGTGCTTGTGTGAAACAGGGGAGGAGCCAGGGCCTGAGCTATTTCCATTTTCCTTGGTGTTGTTTTTGTTAGAATTCTGTTTACTGTGCAGAGCAGGTAGATCATCATCGTTATCGCTAGCGCCATCCAAATCCAAGAATGAGTTGTTCCTTCTTTCAAATCGTTTCCCAGGCCGTTGAGAGGGGTGAAGAGGTGGGCTCTCAGACCGCCTGCTATATTCATAATCTGATTCGGATGGAACTGCTCTGATCTTGGCATTTGGACTCGGTTCGTAGTCCGGCGAAAACTCCCGTTTATACCCCCCCTTGGTTTCTACATCTTCACCTTGCGCAGGAGCCATATTTGTTACATCACTCAGCGGTGATGTCTGAGCAGTGCGTGTCCCCGATCCACCGGGACCATCCCGAAGGTACGGGCCCATGACCTTTCTCAAGCTACTCACTGGACTCGGTTGAACTGCAATATCCGAGTCCTTGTCGGTTTGTATGTGGCTGTCAGGGACAGAAGGAACAGGCGGCGCATCTCCAGAAACGGACAATGGCAGAGGCTCATCAGCCACAGATTTCTTGCGCCGGCGGAAAAACGAAGAGGTCTTCTTCTGTAGCACAGGGTGGGTCGAGTGCGACGATACAGCATCTCTCGAGGGTGGGGCGGTCACTGGTTTCGGTTGACCTGGATTCGGCTGCTGCGTCTTTTTGCTAGCAGGACGCTCAAGCCTATCGGCGGGAGGAGGAGGAGGTGTGAAACTTGATGAGGGTTGCAGCTCTGGAGGGCCATTGGTGGCCAAGGGAGAAGGGGCTTTAGAAGAGCCGCCGCCGAAGACACGCCTAAAGAAACCCGGACGCTCTTTCGCCTGAGCAGGTGCGCCGCCAGCCGGGCCGGCATGCGCCTCCGCCTTCGACTTCCCGTAGCCAACGCTCGGCGCTGGAGCCGAGTCAAACTCAAGATCGGGCATTTGCATGGTAGGAGCTACCTGCTGCTGAAGAGTTGTCCCTCTCATGCTTCGGCCTGCAGAGCTTTTCAAGGAGCGGCTCGTGCTGCGTTTCCGCGACAGTGTGAGGGGTTCTTTAGGTTCGGGCGGAGGTGGAGGAATCAGTATGCTTGACGGGACACGACGAGGCCCGCCAGGAACAGTCGGCGTAGGGGCGGCAGAGAAGTCGTCCGAGGTAAAACTACTAGGGAAATCAATCTGGAAAGGTGACATGAGTGGAGGGTTGAGCTGCTGTGACTGTTGGACCAGCGACGGGCCGTGGTCGAAGCTGGCTGAGCGCCCAAGCCCAGCGTTACCCCGAGCCCAGTGTTGGTTGCCAGAACTCGGAGGGTATCCTACATCGATGCTGGTGCTGCTGCTGCTCTTGTTACTCCCTCTCCCTCCGCGCGAGTGTAGGCCACGTGAAGGACCTGGCTGGGCCCGATGCGTCGTCTCTTTCAAACTGTTGAGCCTCGTAAAACCGCTCTGAAAGTTGGAACCACTGTTACTCCGGCGTCCACGAGAAGTCTGGCTTGAGTGCCTGCTGGAATCGTCGGCGGCGTCGAGGTCGGAGCTGTAAGAGTATTGATGTCGCTGGCCGCCAGCGTAACCGTTGGTCGTCCTCCCTTGGGTAACGGGGTCATTCGTCCAGGGTCGCTCGTCGAAGGCTGAAGATGTCAATCCGAAGGCTGGGCCAGTGTTTCCTAGGGAGAGTTTGTCGAGAGACAGGAGCATGTTATTGACCAGCGAGTCTCTGGTGATGTCCCGGAGCGACAGGGACAGGTCGTGGGAGTCCCGCGGAGGACGGGATGCGTGCTGCTGATCGGCCATGTCGGCGGCGATGAGAATAGGGTTGTCTAAAAAGAAATCATGGGCGGCGCTGCGGGTCGCGTTCGAGACAAAGCGAGCACAGCCAGGCACTCGGCTCGTGGGAAACCTTGGCCCTGCCTCTAGATCCAACGCAGGCTCAGGCAAGACAAGTGGCTTGCACGTATCGGGCGGCGTGAGCGGAGCACCTCTGCTAGGCCGCGAGGCAAGGGATGTGTCGAGGTTCAGATGTCGAGCCCTGCAGTGAGGCAGCGTGGATTGGATGGATTGGATGGATTGAATGGACTGGGTGGATTCAGGTTGGGTGGTGGTGTGTTGGCTCGAGTCCAGGAGCATTGTGGGGACGGCTGCACACGGGGTTTTGACGGCGCTGTCTCTGCCTGCGTCGTCCCCTACAGGGGCTTGAAGGGTTCTCTCAGGGCACCAACCGGCCTGGAGATGGCTAGATGAACGGCCTGGGACAATGGGACAGCGCTGATGAAGAATTGGCATGTTGCCTTGATGCCTCCTTACGAAGTCGTCCATGATCTTGTTTGTGTGCAAGATCTAGACTGGAGTAGAACTGGCTGTTTTCATACGGATGTTATAGTCAATCGCAGAGAAGTACCCAACACCTGATGCCAAATATATTACCTACCTACCCAGTAGTAGTTTAGACTACCGATCTGTATTGGATAGTAATTATGTACTCTACATTAGAAGCTACGACAAGTGGCCGTTGCAATTGCTTCTCTTACATGAATGCCACCAGCCGTCCAGCAGCCCGGTTTGCAGTGAGGGGGCGAGAAAAACTGACCCGCGCAACCATCTCGGCAATATTCCGTTCAAGATTGAGTGATACCGCAGTTCTCCGCTGTAATCGCCATTATCGCCCTTGAGTGAGCCAGCTTGCCAGCCTCGAAGAGGTATTTCATTGTGCTGGAGATGAAACACATGGGGCAAAGCGGTTCGTGAGGTGGTGTGTGTGATCTAAAGCCGCTAGGATGCAGCTCGCCTGCAGCACGTGTCTCACGCTGCACGAAGCAGAAGCAAGCGTAATCATATATTTCTCTGGGATGGATGCCAAATCTTGCAAGTGCCACTCTGTATTAATACTGTAATTATAGTTTTCTTTCCCCTCCATCGGCTGCGCAGGTGTGGCCAGCTATGATAGATACCTACCTAGAGCTGCTCCCCTTGTTACCTATGTGTGTTCACCCGCACTCGTACACACGTTTGTAAACGTTTCAATTGACAGCTCCCACAGACGAAACAGTCCCAGACAAACCACAAAGCTCGTTGATTGCTCTCCCTCAACTGGCCGACCCCTTTTATTCCCACACTCTTGGTCTGTGGGGGATGTGGAGGTGGAGTGGCCATGCAGGGGGGCTTGCTGGATGCATCTGTGCGAATCTGTGAAGGGCGATTGCATGAGAGCACAACACGACACTAGACACGCTTTCCGCTATAAATGCAGCATTTCCCCCCCGTTATGAGCTACTGCACAGAGATGCATACCCTAGAGTCAATCAAGGAAGCAGATCTGCTAGCACCATGCCTCGTACCTTACAGCCAATAGTCTCGTATGTGGAACTCCCCAGGTCCTGGCTAGGTCTCATCAGAGCCTTTTTTGTTTCGGTTGCGCCCGTATAGTGTGTGGGTTGTGACAAGCCATCAATCGATCGCTCTCGCTCTTGGTGCTTTGGAGTGGTCCGCAGTGTGATACCTACGCTGTAATGTGACGAACAATAGACGATGGGTAGTAATAGTCAACCTTTCGCATGCTCGCTACTGATGCTTGCGCTATTGAAACAATCCCGTTGCCGCAGATGATGGGCTCGAGATTTGTTGGCTAGGCTTGTCAGCACTGAGCCCAATCAAGATCTTGAGTTATTAATACCTTCATCCTGCCATGATTCCAAAGTCACGGTGCCGTCTCCTCTCGAAACCCGAACCCACATAGGCGGGTTCCCAATGCTCATGAAACTTGAATTGGCACTCCCTGTTCTCGGGAGCAGTAAAATCTGTGCACTACATTGTACAGATTAGGATAATGCCCATCTATTTACATTAGCGAAGCATCGAATTCGGGTAATTTCCCCGGTGTCCTTCTAATGTTTCTATGTCATCACAGCCTGATACAGAAGGTTTTCATGCCCTAGCATTGGTGCGTAAATCATGTAACAAAATAGTGATCGAACTTGCATCAATCAGCTTGGGCGAATGGTTTAGTGGTATAATTTTCCCTTAGCATCAGCTTGGCTACTAGCTAGCCATCAAGACTGGGAAAGGTCCAGGGTTCGATTCCCTGTTCGTCCATTTCTTTTGCATTTTTGATCTTTTCGACTCACTTTGTCAGAGTTCATGTCAATTGATGTGAGCACACGGCCTGTTGTTTATTGTGTCACTCGACGACATTGTTTTCTTTTTATGCCACCACGGACACATCATTACATTTTATGCTGCCAACGCTTGTTCATTCAAAGGCCAAACAATGAACCCTGCATTTATTCTATGCATGGAATTGGCTCTTCCGTCTCAATCTCGCGTGGTTTACTTACCTTCTTGTTCATTTTGAATCTTCTGAAGTTAAATAAACCTTTTTAACCAGTCTCATGTCAAGGTATAAGACGGCAGACTTACATCTTTCTTCTCACTCTTCGATTGCAATTGCGGCAATAAATAGTAGGTTACACAAGATCGATTACTGCCCTTTACCTAACATCAAGTTCTCAATAGACCAGCTAGTTAGTCTATACTATTTCCTACCCGGAGTAACCTCTTAAACAAAAACTTTTGTGCAACGCATATCGATCAAAGACAAAAAACAAAGTGATATCGACCGCAGAAAAGAAAAAGCCCGAAAAGAAAAACGCTGTCAGCCAATGCTACCTGCTATGACAGCCATGAGACCCCCATATATGGCTACAAATGGCAACCAGCTCTGCGCCCCATGCTTTTCAGCCATTATAGCAAACACCCCTGATTGCGTCAAAGCCACCGTAACGCCCACTCCCACGAGTAGCACAACAGTCATCCGGCCCATGAAACCGGAAATGACGACAAACGTAAGGATTGGAGCAAGGATCGCGACCAAAATCGCTACCGCAAACCTCACCAGCGCATCGGGTGCCGATTGTTCTACTCGTACTGAAGGCCGGTGAATCGACGATCGGGAACTCTCGACCTCAGCCTCGGAGGAGCGGCTGCTAACAGGCGGGAAGCCCAATGCCCCAACAGAACGAGGCATAGGAGTTACCATGTCCGCTGGATGATCGTCGTGTGAGCGCGGCCCACGCTTTGCCAATGTGACTAGGTCGTCGGCGGCATCAAGAAATTGAGCCTCATCCTCTACAACCGCGTTGCAGGTTGCAAGATAAGACTTATACCCATAAATCTCATTAACTGTGGGCTCTGCGAGCCTTTGCGTCTCCTTGAACGAGGAAATGACCTGATCTTGTATAGTGTCAGCTTACTTGAGTAATAACGCTATCTAAGCAGCACACTCACTATATTGATACATTTTCTGTGCAATCTGCGTAAATATTTCGGACTTGCGCCAGTTAATGTCGCCCTGGTTTGCATTCTCTTGTCGTCGGGAAGCTGGGAATATACCACCAGGAAACCTTCGTGCCTGTGTATCAGCGTTGTCGAGATTATGCAGCTGCTCTTCTAGCTCGGCCAGCTCATCCTGCAGATTCAGCAGCAAGCGGTGATGAAGCGCCTCAAATCGACGATATATTGGTGTCAACCGTGGCCCTCCAAGATTTCCCGATAGCTTGGCCGATAGAAGATCATATCCGCTCAGGGGAAGTCTCTCCGGCGGAGGCAAGGCTGGCAGTGCAAGTTGCACTGGGAATGGAGGATGCATGAGGCTAGGTGAGTATATTGGTGATTGGGCAGGCATATCTGGCGTGTCATATCTGATAGGCATTGGCCCCTGATGAGGCTGACCCGGTTGAAAACGAGGTTCATACATTCCATGAGGTAGAGGCTCGCCTTGCATTCCGTAGTTAGGACTTGGGCTTCTGTGAGACCTGTCATCCATGGGCCCACCGGAAACATCCCTGCTCCAACGGTTGTTTCGCGCTCCCGATGAACGACCATTGGATAATGCCTTTTGCCCAGTAGTGATTGCCTTCTGGCCTGGTTCTCCAAGCATTCTGTGTGCCCCCACTGGGGAGTTGGGGACAAGGTATTCCATGGCGCCTTGCCGACGCTGAGGACTAGGACGCCGCTGTCTCCTTGCCCTCTCTTGCCCCGGCGGCATACCGTTATCTTCATTCACCTGGACGAGAACCCGGTCCCTTGCCTTGTCATTTCTGGCACCTCCTTTGGGTTCATCCTGGCTAGCCTGGGATTTGACAGATGTCGTGGTAGATGGAGAAGTAGGAGCCCACGCCATTCCAGGGGGAAAGTTTCCAGATGGCTCATCCAAACCATCGGGCGCGATGTTAAGTATTTTCTGTACCCTGTCTTCCTCGGATGATGAGGCCTGGGAAGAGATAGTCCTGGGCGGTGATTCGGGCCGTTTCTTGGCACTCATACTGACACGTCGACGCTGTTTCCCAATACGCTCTTCGGTGTGAGAGTGTTCGGCTGATTGAGGCGCGTCCGCTGCTTGCGCAGCAGCACCCTTGGAGAGTCGGCTATCTGATTGAGAAGGCATGGTTGTCTCCCTGCTTCGTTACGAAGCCACTTGCTACCCTCCAGCGAATAAATTTTTGTAGCCTGCTGCGCACAAATCTACAGAATAATAAATTGGAAAAGTATGTATGCGCACAAAACTTTTACATACTCCAGTGTTTGTTGGTGAACTAAAACTGTCACTCTTTTGTGGGCATTAGTGGCTGCTTTTGAAAGAAGGCGATGGGTATGAGATGAGCCGTCTAGCAAGGCTGAGGTGGATACTTGATAGAAGTTGGAAGACGGAAGCCAATAATCTTACATGGTGTGCGCTGGACGTGGGTATCGTGACTATGGTTCGTCCTCGTGAGCAAATCAGGTCAACGTGTGAACAAGGACATCACTTCTGCCGGCTGCGGACATACATATTGTACCCGCAAGTTTACATGTAAACGTTCCACCGTTGTTGGGCAAAGGGAAACAAGATCAAGCGCTAAGTGGATGTGCCTGTGCAGGGTCGTTTCGGGTGCTTAAGACTAGAGCAGCAGGAAGATGAGGCCACCATGATGGCATATTTTTGAGTCTTTTTTTGTCGGAACAACGATGAGGAAGCAAGACACGGCTAGGGCCATAAAGTGTTTCATCTCGGGGGCCCAACGCCCTGTTATTAAGGCCTGCGACCTGCTGCCAACCCTGATCATGCGTCCAAACTCATCAACGGGGGTCAGCCCGGCACCAGCCCATGGTGGGATTGGCTGCTCGGGGTCGGGATGTCATGGCACGGGGCCTGCTGGTAGTCTGCGAGCACAAAGCGCGGAATGAGGCATCCGGGCACTGTCTGAACTGCTGGAGATTGGCAAGCTGTGAGGCTGTCGGGGGCAGAGAATAGCATGTGGTAGCACACAGCCTCACACTGTGCGACAGGGAAGCCAGGTTGCCAGGTTGCCAGGGTTGAAGGATTCCTGTTCATCAAGGCTGTGATGCCATCAATGCCTAGGTGGCTGGCTTGTGCTTTGGCTTGTGCTTGTGCCTTCTGGCTTGTGCCCGTCCTCGGGTCGGGTTTTCTAGCGGGCCGTGGTCGGACTTGTCACCAGAAGGAATATGTGCCTGGGCAAACGGGCTATTCATACGTACCCGACAGCTCCTTGCTTATCAGAGAATCACCTAAAGCTGCCCAGGACCAGTTAGCGCTGGGAAGCATCAATACCTGGTACCCACATGGAATCTCCCGAAGCAGAGCTCCCCTTGCACTGACGTACATGCATGATAATTTCGCGATAGCTTCCAATTGCTCTCACGCAATTAGTTTCATGCAGTTTATCTGTAACCTCCCCGAACCTACCGAGTGACTGCCTAGTACGAAGGTGTATGGGAAACATCGGAAGAATATGCATGCTGGCTTGACTGAGCCTCGCCTAGACAATTCTACAGCAACCGTATCAAGCACGACTTGTCGAAAAGCGATCATAGACGAGAATACCAATAGCCCGCACGACTCGCCCGCTGCTAGTTTGAAAAATTATTGGGTGATCTGACAGTTACCCTCAAAGAATACATATCATCTGTTACATCGACAGAGCTCTCTTGCCCCGATCAATTGTCGGTACTTGGACAGTATCGACGAGTTTGGCAGAACCTCTTGGCTTGTGCTTGCTGGCGTATCAATTGGCCTGCCGCTGAGCTCCCTTTCTCAGTATAATGAGTCGTATATCGACTGCCAAGCTCAGCAGATATCTGCTTGACGGACACATATCGCGAAGAGGCTGCCTCAGTGCTCTGAGAAGACCTTCTCCGCTCTGGGCACCATCGCGCCTGTCTTGTCTAGCCAGGAGCCTTCACGCGGCGACTGAAGAATCCACTACTGCGATAAAGTCACAGGCAGTTCCTTTGCGTAAGCAGCTAAAAGATGAGGCTAAGAAAGCAAAAGCGCAGGGCAAGAAAAAGTCTAAAGGAGAATCGCAGACTGTCGATGGCTGGGAACTCACCGTCGGCATTGAGATTCATGCGCAGCTAAATACTTCCCGCAAGCTTTTTTCTTCTGCAGCTACATCATTCAATGACGAGCCGAATAGTCATGTGGCGTTATTCGACGTGGCCATGCCCGGCAGTCAACCGCTGTTTCAGAAGGAGATTTTGGTTCCTGCGTTGCGGGCTGCGTTGGCACTGAACTGTGATATTCAGCGAGTAAGCAGATTTGACAGGAAACATTATTTTTGGTGGGATCAGCCTTCCGGATACCAAATTACTCAATACTATGAACCATTTGCGAGGAATGGAACTGTGACACTTTTTGCCCGGGATGGCATCTCCCCAGAGGATGGCGAGAGCGTCACTGTGGGTATTCAACAAGTGCAACTGGAACAGGACACAGCAAAGACCTTGGCGCAGCCGGGAAATGTGCACTGGCTCGACTTCAATCGCGTAGGTATGCCGCTCATTGAGATCATTACCAAACCCGAGATACACCATCCTCGGACTGCAGCTGTGCTGGTCCGCAAGATTCAGTTGCTTTTGAACACTGTGGACTCCTGTGTGTCAGGGATGGAAACGGGTAGTCTTAGAGCTGATGTGAATGTTTCTGTTCGAAGAACTGATGACCCTAGCATGAAATTGGGCACTCGGACTGAGATCAAAAATCTGAGCACAATCAAGGCTGTGGAGGACGCCATCATTTCCGAGCGTGACAGACAGATTAGCGAATTGCTGGCTGGTCGAGCTATAGCAGGAGAAACCCGAGGCTGGACAATCGGATCCAAAGAAACGCGCCGACTGCGTGGGAAGGAGGGCGAGGTTGACTATCGCTACATGCCGGACCCTGATCTCGCCCCACTTGTTATTGGGGACGACCTTGTGCAGCATCTACAAAAGTCACTCGCTGTGTTGCCAGATACTGAGCTCGACAAATTGGTAACTCATTACGGATTGACGTCCAAGGATGCCGTCTCTCTCATCACTCTGGATAATGGAGCTCGTGTCCAGTATTTCTACCAAGTCTTGGCCTACATCGAAACTTTGATTGATTCTGGTCCTCAGACCTCCTCCAGTCACGACCTGAAGAGCTATGCTACGCTTGCCGGAAACTGGATTATTCACGAATTGGGTCGTCTGACAACCTATAAAGCCGGACCCTTGGCGTCTGGAGAGCTGTCCTTTACACAGACTGGAGAATGTACTCAAGTTCCTGGCCCCGAGCTCTCTCAGCTGCTTTATCACCTGCATCAAAAACAAATCACTGGGAAGGTTGCAAAAGAGTTGCTGTTGGCGATATATCTTGATGAGTTGGAGGTAGGCGTTCTGGAAGCCATTGAAACAAACGATCTCTGGTTCAAAGAAATCTCGACCGAAGAGTACGAAGCCCTAGCGGCAGAAGCAATTGTGGGAGAGGAGAAGGTCTTGCAAGAATTTGTTGAGTACAAGAAGTTTCCCCAGGGAAAGCTCATGTACCTTGTGGGCAAGATGATGCGTCTTGGGCCAACAGAGCGGATAGACCCCGGAACGGCCGAGAGCGTTATGAGGTCAAGAGTCGAGACAATTCAGACAACACAGGCTTGAGCCTAGATGTTCTTCTAGCTGATTGTTGTGGGTTCTCTCAAGCCATGTTCAAACTCGATTACACATGCGCATTTTGGTTATGGCTGCTTGCAGGGGAGAGGAACAGTTGTTTGCCTTGTAGAGCGGATAGTGGTGTTTCACGATACTAGATGTATCTCGCTGAGGAGATGAATGCATTGGTTATTTTGTGGTGCCAGCGTGACGCCGTACACCTGTACTCCTGTGTGTGCCGCCCTTTGTCGCCCAGGACAAACACAAACCAGGCCAAGGCACCCGCCAGGTTGTTGATAGCTTCCGTGGAACCAGCTTTGAAACATGTTGATAGTTCAAAGCTACGAGTCCCAAGAAAGCCCAATTTGCTTCTTGATAAATTGCCCACGTACTGAAACAAACGGCATGCGGAGCATCGCCATCGTTGATCATGGCAGGCTTAACACAGGATCCGGCCAACACTCCAACGTGGCAGACGACAACGCATAGTTCATCTCATGGCAGCTGGCTGAAACATGATGGTAACCTGCCTTTTTCCACCAGTTTGACAGCAACTACAACGTCATTTGAAACCGCCTCTAAAATTGTTGAACATTTGCCGAGCACGAAGGACGCAACATCACTTTTGCTGTCAAAGATTGGTTCGGCCGAAGCTACTATCATTTTCACAAAGACGACGCTAGATTCTTTCACTTCCACCATCACATCGCTGAACAGTACTTCTGTTACAAACACGACTTCGGCACCAGAGGTAGCCAATACGTGGATAGCTGTGCCGCCTCCAGACCAGGACGACGGATCAGGGGATGTGCCTGATGGGACTACGGCGGCAATTGTGTTTGGGACTTTACTGGCGATTGGAGCCATCATTTACATTGCTTGGTGTATCCAGCATAGGAAGAGGCGTCGTGGACAAGGGAAAAGCGTCAACTTTTCACCCTCGTCGGCCTCATCATATGGCAATGGCTGTCTATCTTTGGGTGACCTTGGTCCTTGGTTCAACGACGACTCTCACCTCACCGGGCTGGAGGCTTGGCTTGCACAGAATACACGAGACGATGTGAGGCTGTCGGACCTGGAGGGGATGCAGTCTCCCTCACCACAGCCCGCAACGGCGGAAATGCAGTCGTTCACAAGGGCGCAACGGAAGCCCAGGATGTGCAATATTGGGCAACCGGTAGTTCCGAGACGAGCGCCGTACCCACCACCTTCGGCACGAGGATCTGCACCCGTTTCCGGGCGGCGGTCACCAACGGTGGCACTGCCTCGTCGGGATTGGGGGGCGCATTCGACCAATTTTGGCTGGCAGCCAGGGATGAACCGTCAATGGCTTGGGGACAACTGGAATTCGTGAGAACCTCTTTTTGCTAGACTTAGGAAGGTTCCAAGGGATATTTATGGGGATTTATGAAAAGGGGGCATGCGTTGCTATTGCTGTAATAAAATTATGAGTTTGCATAAATTAAATGTCGGTTACTCAACTGTGAAGACGGTGTAGTAGGTCTTGCTCCTACCGCCCTTCGAATGCATTGATGAAGAAAATGTTGGTTTTATCTTACACATTATCCCTTTGCTTAGTTTTAGCTTGCATAGATTCTGTAGATAGGATCTGATCTATGGAATTGGTGGTCTTCACAAACTTGCCAGAGGCATGCCTATTGCAGGTTGCATCGGCGTTGGAATGTCGTCATAGCGCTCGGCGAGACTAGCCAGGCCTTTGAGTTTCTGAACATCGTCAATACTGCGGAGTAATCAGCTACATACGGTGTACTATACTGTACATTCGTAGCGCGCGATCTCGATTGCCCCCAATTGCTGCCCTGCGTCATCATTGCGCCGTCTGGCCCATGTGTGGAGAAAGGGAGGGAGCTGCAAGGCCTGCAGCAAGCCGGAGCTCCTCGCAGAGCAAAAGCCAAGCTTGTGGCGATGACATCACGACCAACTCAACAAGCGTCAGAGCCATAAAATGGGCGACAGCAGCAGGTACAACTTTTCTTCCCCAACACATTCAATCTTTGTGAATTAATCTATTTCAATTGAGGCACAAATCAATTGAAAGTAAAAACACCAAATCAGAATACATACGAAATTTCACGAATTCTACGACAAAACTCCTCCATCATGTCGTCCTTCTTGACTCGATCGCTTGCCAGCCGGAGCTTTGCGGTCGCCAGAGCTATTCCTCGTGCCGCAGCCGTACACACCCCGCGAGCATTCACTACATCATATCCACTCCAAAAAACTGCCACGGAGACCGTAAAGGATGGACTCAAGACAGTGGACAAGGTTGTGAGCGAGAAACTTGTTGATGGTATCGACCTCGCTAGTAAGTCTTTCTTTCATTTGAAACCCATAGCATTGCCTCTTCTATATGAGGCAGCGGCAGCTCATTAACAACATTTCGCTAATCGCTCTTCCTTTTGGTAGCTGCGGCTGGAAACAAGGTCAAGGAGACAACAGAGAACTTGACTCAGGGCGAGGTCGCTGGAAAAGCCGAAGAACTCAAAGGCGAGATCAAGGGTAAGGCGGAGGAGGTTCAGGGCAAGGCAAAAGGCACCATGGAGCAAATGAAGGGCAAAGCAAAGGGAACTGCCGAGGAGATGAAGGGACAGGCAAAAGGCACCGCCGAGGAAGCCAAGAGAAAACTGTAATGAGATCCGGGTTTCGAGCCAACATGTACCATTAATACCGGAGTTTTCATAATAACTTAATCCGTGTAATGAGGAAAAGCACTCTTGTACTAAGCATAAATATTTCTCTTTTGACTTACAATATTGAATGGAAATAGTTGTTCACGCTGCGTTGGTTACCTCATGCTAGATACTTCAGCTCCGAGATTAAGCTCACCATGCCGCTAGATTAAGTAAAAACAGACAACGTGCCTACCTATTTGTGTTTGAGCATCTAGAATGCAGGATGCAGGATTCCGTCAGTCACGACATTCGGATTAACACTTTACCGCCAACCCTGACCTGTTAACCCGAGGGGCCTTCGTCTCAGTCGCAACACACTGATGATGGGCAATGATGCTCTTTGTCCATCGCCTTACCCTGCAGAAATGGAGGCCACTATTCCTACGGCTTCTAAATTTCTGCATACGGTTTATCTTCAATAGAGGTACACCTGAGACAGCACACGACTTGGAATCAGCACATCATGAAAGCGCACCGATCATCATCGTACACTTATCTGCCCACTACCCTCTTACGAGCAATGAGATGCGAATCAAGATTGATGAATTCATTAAATTGATCGATGAGGATGGCGTGACTCGTCTAGTCTCTCAATACAATCATTCCAAGCAGTGTAATATCTTTCGACGAGAGAACGGCAGCTTCAATGTCTGCTTCTTTGTCCACTTCCCTGAAGACGGTGTTAGATGGGTGTTGAGAGTACCTATTGTACCAGTTATTCAAGATTATCAGTTAAAAGTACAGAGCGAAGTTGCCACCATGTTGTATGTTGATTTGGCCCCAAGGCATAGCTCCAAACTAATCAATGTGACACAGATATGTGGAAAGTAAGACGTCTATACCGATCCCACACATCCACGCACATGGGGAAAGCGCATTGCTCATTAAATGAAACGCACTTCCATTTATGAGTATCGATTATATACCCGGTCGATCGCTCGATAAGAACACATTTCGGCAAACTACAAGCGAGCAACGCTTGGGATTTTACGAAGATCTAATAGGTATATTGTCAGAACTGAGACGACTCGAATCCTCAACTGTAGGCTCATTGCTCTTAAACACAGACAGGAGCTCACAGCCTGCTGTTGGTGGTGCGCTATCCATACCTGCAAACGAGCTCCAGAGATACCGCAATGGCTATGCAAAGGCAGGGCCTTTTTCTACGGCCAAGGAGTTCATTGGTTATCAACATCAAATACTGTCAGGAACGTATAGCCTGCCGGCAGCGAACTCAACCTTGAAATCCATTCATGCATGAAAAATTCGCTCTTGATAAAGTATCCGAGCAGTTGCTCGATCTCTCTGATTCACAATTGAATCAAGGCCCTTTCATCCTCGCCCATCAGGACCTGCGCCACAGTAATGTTATCGTCAATGAAGATTTTCGTATACTGGGTATCATCGATTGGGAGTTCACAGGCCCAATTCCGCTTCAGCTATTCACGCCACCACCATGGATTACCGGCCACGATCTTGATGGGATGGATGCGAGTCAACGCAGTACCTTCAGCTCTGATTTTCTTACTGTTCTGGAAAAGGCCAGTAAATCCAGCGTCAATGTGGCAAGGCTTGAAAAGGACTGGGGTGCCCAAGGGTCAGTCTCGCTGGCTATGGCCCAGATCTTACGTCGCCCCTCATGTCTTGAGGCAGTTTATTACAAGTTCATTTTCCCGACGATGTTCAGTGCAGAAGTAGATCAAGTGATCTCCGAGGCTTACGACTACACCCAGTATCTAAGGTCTACACCCAATATCTGAACGATAGAGGGCTTCTTGAACTGGACCAGGGCCTGAAAGATTTCCTAGCGAAGGCGGCAGCTCTGCGTGCCAAGGTAAAAGCCATGGAGTAAGTCCTTAATTAAGATTGGGTTTGTTGCTGCAATTCATACAATCTCAAGTACAAGCGCTGGATATTGTCCCTTGCTCTCGCAAGCTCGACAGCCTCGCTACCAACTACTAGGCGGGGAGTTTTGGTGTGTAACCTGCTCTTCAAGCATGATTGGCTTCCACAGTGCCACTTTGACAATTCGTGATTCTAACTCCTATAGGTCTTGTCATAATCACCCGCATTGTATTGCGGTCGCATCAGCTTGCTGCCATACGCCATAAATATTTACTCGTTTTATATACAATTGCGTTATATTGTTAACTGTCACCGCAACATTTATTGACAAATCGTATGATACCACTTTTGCTGAGACAACTACATGTAAAATACACTTTTAAATTCGCAGGATAGATCCGAGGGTATCAAAAGGTCAAACTGTAACTGGTTATTACATCAATTCCACAACAAATTTCTTGTTTTCCAAGTTTCGAGTTAAACATGTGCGATGTCAACCACGATCCAGCAAATAACAACATGATAAATACTTGCGCACTACCATAAAATGAAGTATCAATAGACCAAATCTCAATCTCTTCTCATGCTGGCGGCAGCATTGTGCACCATACGTTACACAGGATTGCCCCGTCGCGATGTCTTCGGGGAGTGAGAAAATTCCCCAAGAGGCAGTGTGAAATAAGTCGTGTCTCTGGTCATGATGCCAGCACTACCTGCATAAAAGGCGGCAAGGGCGGAGAAGATGGCGAATACACCGCCGGCCCGGTTGACGCGAATGGCAGACGTTCTGGAAGACGTCACTGTGAACTGCGCAATAGCCAGGAAGAGGTAAGCAAGAGCGAGGAACAGGAAGACGGTAATGATGGCGATATTGGTTCTGAGGGCGCCGACAAGGAATATGAACGTGAGGAAGCTCCACAGAATAAGGTAGAGGCCGACAGCGTAGTGATAAGCTCGTTCATCTCCGGCATAAGCATCTTGAATACCCAGCGATGGCACAAGTAGCATGGCAAAGGAGAGCCAAAAGGCGCCATAGGAGCAATGCACCGTGGTGCCAAAGGTGTTACCGAGACGAAACTCCATGATGCCGGCGACAAACTGAGCAGCGCCGCCGTAGAAGACTGCGAGGCCAAACACAACTTGGAAAGGACCAACAGTGCCGAAAGGATCCGAGCCGGGGAGGCTGTTTACAAGTCCGTCAGTAACAAGCGATGATAATCTTATGTTAGGGGATGAGATAGATATAACAGGATTTGAGCCTACCCAGCGCCGCATTGATAGAGACCGAGGACAAAGGTTGTCAGAGCGAAGCTGATGAGACCCAGAGGGCCGGGATTGGCAATCTTGCCTAGCGTCGGGTGAAAGACCTGCGAGACCGTAGACTGATGTGGTTTGGTCGTGGCAATACCATCGCTGTAGAAATGACCATTGGAGGTCTCATGGCCAGGAAGAGTGTCATGGCCATTGGTGAACTGGGGGTGCCGAGAGGCTTCGGGCATGGCAGCAGTGGAAGCCATTATGATTAATTGGGAAGAGTTATCGTGTGCCTTTGTAGGATCTACTGGAAGACTTGTGTTGTAAACTGATAGATTGGTGAATGACTGGGGTTTTGTGAAACAGAGCCGTCTGGTTTGTTGGAGGATGAATAAGTATGGAATGATCAAATATTCAAGCCCCTCGAGCCTAAGTTATATAGAGATTCTCCCCCAGACCTCCCCCAAACCAAATCCGATCATATGACACACGATCTTGGTATATGACATCGCTCAGTCCATGCCAGCATCATTGAATATAACCCATCATAGATGCATGTGGCTGTAGAAAGGGATCGGGTGATTCGCCGGAGGACAATATGCTAGCTTGCAACCCAAGCCCGTCATATCGACCTCAGGCTGGACATGGTAAGTACTGATCAAAGGATCCTATATGGGGAGCTCTGTGATGCCTACCTAGATCCTACATATTCGATGAGTAATAGGAGCATATTGAAGGTCGATCCGGAAGCATCGGTTCAGATTGATGACGGGAGGAGGGCCCATGAATGACATGAAACGTCGCTGTCATTCGTCGGAAGTAGGACTGGTCACATCCTTTGTGATGTATCCCGGGTTATGTATATACATGATGGAATCGTGTTTCTATCGCTTCATCCAAGGTAGGTAGTATTGATGTTACAACGCAACGAAGCTTCACCGTGGTGGCGTGGCGCCAAATAGCTGGAGCTTCTGCCCCGCTCGCCTCCTCTTTGGTCAATTGGGCGAAAAACTGAAGAAGGTTTGTTCAGTAATAATGTGACAAGGCTCAAGCTAGATGGACAATTGTGCTGCAATAAGCTGCCTGTTTGATTGGGCGACCCAGATTAAAAGGGCTGAAGGCGCAACATTTCTTTTTTTGCCATGACACACACGGATGGAAGATGATCGAAACGCAATATCGACGCCCGTCGCCTATTGGACGCCTTGAAGAAGATGTGACCAATTAAAGCCTTTCATTTCTCATGGAAAGAAAAAAAAGGAAGAGAGGCTGCAGAAGCATTGCGATTCATACCCAGCCTCCAGGGTCTTTGTAAAGCTTCACTTGTACCCGGTTTTATAGTAGTCAGAGACATTGAAACTGGCGGTAACAGATGCTTACTTACTCTTCACAGCTACTACATACAGATATCTGTACCGTAAAAGAAAAGAAAGTGGCAGGGAGGGAGGGATATTGCAGCTAAAATTGACCCAGTGTTAATCCCCAGCTGTGTCTCGGAACACAATGTTATAACAATTGTAGTTGTTCATGGAGCATAGTCGAAACAGATCCCCTGCAGAGAACTCGAGAGAGATGACTATAAAGTGCAAGTATTCTCCCCCCCCTCGCAGATACAATTCTGCAAGCTGCCTTTCCAACAAATGATCAAAGTTCAACAACTCATCACTGCTACCAAGACCAATGCTGTTCCTGCTCTATCCCTCAATATGAAGACTGTCACACTCCTCGTTACTATCTTTGCCGGCCTTGCAATGGCTAACCCTCTCGTGCGCACTCAATTAAACGCCAAGGCTGCCGTCCCGGCCTGTAGTGGGTTTCGGGAACCATGTGATATTGGATGCTGCGATAGATATTACTGTGTTTGTGAACCCAAAAAAAAAAGAAGCTTGAGCAAACTATGGCCATGTTGACTCATTATAACCAGGTCGACGAAGAAGGCTACTGCCTCCCGTGGTAATTATTATACTGTCCCTTTTACGCATCGACATATCCGCAGACAGGTGTTTGGAGCTGTAGACGAGCAATATACCTACCTACCTGATACATGCAGTCTATAGGAGTAGTACAGTATTTTTATTCTTATGCATTGACGCCCACCCTGCCGCACTTGCGACCTCTTTCAAACTGTAGTTGTTTACTACACAAGCTCATGCGCTATGAAGTGGTTGGCTAGATGGATATCTGCATGTGATAAACCTGTCCATCTAATTAGGTTGTTGGTGCAGATGAAGGCGGCTTAGGTCTCTTCGAAAGACAATTTTTTCGGATTGACTCAGATGGGCGCACTGTTCAGGACAGACGAGACAGCTAAAGATACGGTCGCTCTTCTGATGGCAGATAAAAAAAAACAAATCACGTCCATCTAGCTCCAAAATCTGGCTGCAAGGACTATGCAGGGAGGGATATGAAGGCCATAAGTTCCGATACGATGCCTGCACCACACCCACACCCACACATAAAAACATCTGCATGTCTCAACAGAGCTATCGTCCAGTTGTGCCCTCAACTCTGTGTCGACCCTCGAAACTGTTGCAGATATACAGATAAGCTTAGCATGAAGTAGGCAGAAAACCCTCGAGGGATAAATAAAGTGTGAGCGCCGTTCAGGTGGTTTACCCATCTTCATTCATTCATTCATTCAACAAAGACTCAAGTTTCTCCAATACCACCACCGACACCAACGCTATTCTACCCCCTTCTATCTTGCCTTCTTCATCATGAAGACCGTTGTGTTCCTTTTTACCGTCTTTGCCGGACTTGCAGCAGCGATCCCCCTCGCGGGCACCCACATAAGCACAATGTCCAACATTGGCAAAAGATGCGGTGGATATGGGGCTGCTTGTGATGAAGATGCGAATGAATGCTGCGATGGATATTTTTGTATTCCTTTACTCGAAGCTTTTACTATTACGAAAAAAATTACTGCCTAGCTAACCATTTGCAAACAGAATGATGCCTGTTACCCTTATTAACTATGCGGCTATTCTACATATCGAATCTGCAGATGGATGCTGTGAGTGAGTTGTGTCATGGCAATATTGAAGTGAATACTGCAAGTTCTAATGTCGGCAGTATGAACCAAGGCAAGAAGGTTGCTTCGTTAGAGAGTCTTCCCCCCACCCCCCCCGTCAGACGACTGCTCCCGTCTTTCACGGATTTTGCTTGCCCATCTGACTCAATGCGATTCTACATACATTGGATGCCTGTGACTGAGCTGGTGGTCACATCGAGATAGATGCAATGTTACTGTACAAATGCATAGCGACTTTTTTGTTTCGTTTCCCTCAAGCTTACCCATTATGTGTTCACTTCATACAAGTTGACCAATGAATCACTCCCAAGTGGCATCACTCAGCCACCAGTCATTTCGATCACATATGCAAGAGGGAAATCAGGCTCAGACAACTGCAACCTTCATGCTGTAGAGGTAGTCAGTCACCTTGGTTGATAACACTAGGCCGTGCGTGATGCACGCTTTAATATGTCTTTTGAATATGAAATGTCATGAACAACGTAATGACAAACTGTATGGCTCCTACAATACCTCACGCTGGAGTCTAGAACTGGTGCCCAAAGCATGTAATCGTTCTCGTTCCTCGTTGTTTCATGATACGTCTAAAGAAAAGTCCCAGCTGTAGAAGATACAATTCAAGCGAACGGTTTGTATTATTGCGGATGTACTCTCAGGCTGTGTGCTGCGTTAAGGGTGCTGTCATCACTTGTCTGATCTGTCGCATCTGTATGTCTTGGAAGAGGTATCGAATTTTTCTGCTGTGAGTGCACACTTTTAGTTGTGTACTGAACTTGATGTACATATAATGTGACACACATAGGCAATGTTCTTCAAGTACTAAAAGGTGAGTATTCAGCCATCATCGCTACCTACTTGGTAGTTAGCTGCCTACTCATCCCCATCTAGGACACGATCAAGTTCACTTGTCCCATCACTACTACGACTTGAGACCAGCGTTATTCCGCTCGGTCTCGTGATTCTGCAACATGAAGGATGTTGTATTCATTTTGGCCATCCTTGCTGGATTCACAGTAATAGCCAGTCCACTCTTGCCGACTCAAATGACTTTAGTAGCACGGCAAGATTGCGGTGGGTATGAGGCCCCGTGTGACCCTGGATGTTGCGAGGGATATTTCTGCGTTTGTTCACTCCTAAGGACATTGAACTACTACCAGGCTGACTAATGCGACTAGGACGGCTTTTGTGTCCTAATTTAATCATGCTGCTCCTTCATATGCCAAACTCTGCAGACAGATGTTGCAGTCTTGCCAGTGGGAATCATTGAAAAGGGGTCTTTACGTAACATCACTGGTGTTGGCAGCGCATTACGCATCGGGCATCTAGAAAGGGCTGGAAGAAGAAGGAGTCATTGCTCTGCAAAAATAGAGAATACAGAGAATCTCAATATAAAGAGGCACTTGAGTGTGTTGAACTGCTGTCATTGCTGTGAGAAGACACTGGCAACCCATTGATATAAATGAGTGTCATTATGATCCTGATTTGAGAAAGTTCTAGATACGGCTCTCCACTTCTCATTGTATAAAGAGTGTCGGAATAAAGTCATGTATGAACATGCCGGCTCCTTTATTATGCCTTGTATCCGAGCTTATCATTCCCTAGAGCATATGTGTAAATACCATGAGACAAACTTCCCCTAGAACATCGAAATAAATTGTTCTAGACCTAGTAACGAGCTTTCCCCCAAACATGTGACCAATAGCATTCATATTTGGTACGTGAGAGCAAGATAGTATGGAGCCTAACTGGATTAAACATATATAACCGTTCCTACACTTCACAGAGTCCCCCCAAGCTGAATCAGATCAGATGACGTTCGATCTTGGTATATGACATCACTCGGTCTATGTCAGCATCATTGAGTATACATCTAACCCATCAAAAACGCATGTGGCTGTGGAAGGGGGTCATCATCCCGTGATTCGCCAGAGGGCAGTAACCTGGCTGCAATCCAGGCTCTTCGCCGTTTGAATATATATTTATCCTTTTTAATTCATAATTGTCTTTTTCTTTTTCTTTCGTTTCCTTGTGGAGCTTTGCTTGAGGCGCTATCCATAATTCTTATATACAACAAAGTCACCAGTCAAATCGCTCTGTTGGGAAATCTCCAAGCTTAGCGTGGCGATGGCAAGACAGAATTTGAACTTAGAGCAAGAGTTTGTAGTATTTCAGGGGAAACTATCTCCGTCTGCACCCACATTAATATGTTCAGTCCAAGTCTAAACAATAGCACGATGCAATCTGGCAACAAAAGAATCCATACACAGGGTCGAGCTTCACGCAGACAACAACAACAACAATCGAGAAGTTATCTAGTTACCTAAAATCAGACAGTCGAAACAATGTTTGGTGGAGGCGCCCTCCAGCAAGTGGCATACTCTGGAGCTGAATCAAAGTCCGCACATTGCACATGATGGAAACGATAGGTGTTCATATCCCTCAGCCAGGTACCTCGCGTTACCAAAAGACTTTATATTTTCCTGAGCATACGCTGGAAATAGATTCATATCAGTTCAGTAGCTCTAGAATGGAATTGAAGACATCAAAGCTATGGAAAGCGCGATATGTCCTGCGGAGACGCCCTGACCAGTTGTTCTCATGTGACACAAAAGTTGTCTTCCCATTTACATCAGTCAGTCAGGGAACAGTTTAAAGAAACTCTGAGCGGCATACGGAGTAATTAAATACTGTAAACACAATGGTATTCATCACAGCACCCACACCGCACGAGTTCATACTACGCAGTATATACCTAGATTATAGTACATGACCACTTAGTTCCAAGACACGGCTGGAATAATGAGTTCACATAATCCGAGAGCCCAGGGCGTAGGCACTCCCCTTGTGAGACTCGAAATACTGTCAAGAGATTCCTTGCAACAGCTTAGCCAAGTTTTGCCTCATGACTCGATACTTAACAAAGACATTGGAGCGGTGAAGGCGGCCATGTCCAAGACCATTCCGTTCTTTTGCTCCCCCCTGCCTAGTCGAGAGACGGCTCCAGCATCTACACAAAGACAACATGATTCAGAACGGCGCACTGCTCAGAATAGATGAGACAGTTTCTCTCAGTACGGTAATTAAGGCTAAGAATATCCGTATAAACCAAAAAAAAAAAAAAAAACTCATCGCCGCCAGTACCCTTACAGGTCAAATGCGAAAGCCTTGTCTTGGATGCAAATCTTGTCTCAATGTTGTAAAGTGCAGATGCCAATCTCTCGGCAGTTTCTTGCATCAAGGAAAAAAAGAAGAAAAGGAGAAAAAAAAGAAAAAAAAAGAAGTCATCCATTTGAGACTGCAGGGACCAGGCGGTGAGGAATATGAAAAACGACACCGCACATAGTACACATCCGCATGTCTCAACAAAACCACCGCGTAACTACAGTATGCCCTGAACTCTGTGTTGACACTTGCAACTGTTACGGACATACTGTAATCATAATCGAATCTAGCGTGAATCCTTCGGGGGGCTCAATTGTATGTATGTATGCTAGGAAATCCTTGAGAGAGATATATAAGTGCGAGTGTCCCGGTGGCTACCCTTCCTCATCCAAGACGCGCTCACTTTCTTCCTCATCACCACTCTTCTGCCTGTTTTACTCAACATGAAGACCGCCGTATTCCTTCTTACTATTCTTGCCGGACTTGCAATGGCGACCCCCCTCGGCAGCAGTCAAATGAGCGCACTGTCCAGCAGAGCCAGACATTGCTTTGGGACCGGGGCTGCTTGTGAGGTAGACAGCGATTGTTGCGAAGCTTATTTCTGTGTTGGTGCACCCAAAAACCTGTACAATTTACTGCCAGGCTGAATGATATAAATAGAATCAATCCTGCGAGCTGCGTTTGTAGACAGGGTTTGGGGTTTGACAGCACAGCTTATCGCAACGGGGGCGCTCAGCCGAGCTTACATTCGGTGTTTACCATCTTATTATGGATCAGGCATTCATAAAGGGGGATTAATTGTTCCTAGAGATAGAAACCACAGCATGGAGACGTACCTGAATGCTTTAAGATGCTGTTAATGGAATCAGGCGGCACTGCTTTGCCGTTTACACAAATGAAGACCATCACAATTCAGCAGTAGAGAGTATTTTACTATCTCGTGTATTGACACTCATCTTACCAAGCTTGTACTTTTCCCAACCAGTCACCTACTCAAACTTCCCTTGCTACATTGGAATGACTAAATCTTGTTACCAGGCACAACCTTTTCCCTACATGAACAATAATATTCATCTTTTGTGCTTGGAATCAAGGTTGACGACCCATGTCACTGTTATAAACCGAACCTTTCCTTTTGGGAGTATTCGACGTTTTGACGGTGTCATATAATGCGTAAACCATTCTAGATCAGTATGCTTCTCGAGATGTGTCATTCAGTTGTGCTTTACGTTGATATAACTTCGGAAAAGAATGCAAATCCAGTTCTACTACCTAGTCTAGCATAGTACGGAGCTTACTTGGATTAAATATAAACACCCAAACCATTTCTTCACTAGCCCACCCACACCCGTCAGGGTAAGTATGTTCTTCGCCTACACAAACTTCACACAGTTCTAACAGTAGTCAACTTTCATCAAGACTTTTGTGAAGGGGTGAATAGCGTCAACCTTGAAGCCATCTGCAAGCATGTGACCACCCCCCTCTAAACACATCATTTGTCTAGCATATATCTCCTCCTCCGTTTCGTTCTTTGGCTCATTGATAATAGTCGTGATGCCATGGCCGATTTGCGGAACTTTTCTCCACGCGCACTTGACCTCGGGATAGAATCTGAACTCTGCAGTTTCTGTATTCTTGAATAGTTGCCATTTACTTTCCCATAGCAATATGTTACCGGAATTCTCGGTGCTGTAGCGGAAAAGGCAATCCGGGTATCCCAATGTATCACCTACATAAATGCCTGTACTGGTGTTAAAAATCTCTAGACTGCGAAGTTTTGGCAGGTTTTTGGCTACTGAGGCTGCGTGTACAAGCAAGTCATTGATATGGCTTATATCATTTTTATGATGTAGTACACCTGATCTGAAACAGATTCTCTCCAGTATATGCCACTGCGTCTGAAATAATGGCTTGCTTAAAGTAATCGCTGGAATACGTCGCATTTCTGCAAGCAAATTCTCCGTTTTTGAGGGCTCAATAACGGAAAACTCCTTGAACCGGGGGCCGTAGGTGTATAATAGCTCAATGGCGGATAAAGGTTGGGGCTGCGGAGAGATTGTAATACGTGAATCTTGAGTAAAGGTTTCTGCAAAATAATGAAAGTATCGAAGATCATCTGGTAAGGACGGAAGCAAATGTTTTCGTAGATCTAATGATATCAATTAGTCAAGGGGGTTATATTATAAGTTTATGAGGCAGTTTTTCTTTTTTTTTTCACCTGCCTTCAAGGCATTGCACCTCTTCTTCTTCGATTATTCTGCACTATCGTTCGAGTCTAAATGAGGTTGTATATGCTAAGCTTTCATAGAGGAGTTTGGCAAGTGCCAAGGGACTCATCTGGCGCTTGAATTGATGCCTTATAAGTAGAGAGCTAATGGCTTCAACCCGTGGAAGATGGCTATGCTTGAGTCCCTGGACTTGCAATAGAGACCCAAGGTATCTGCTGGCTATACGAAAACGCTGTGATCTCTCCATGACCCATTGGGCAGTCTCATGGTATCTTTGACGAGGAATCCGCTTCTCGTTTACTTTAGCTACGTGAAATTTATGGATGTCGAGTATGCCGATTGGCTTATCGAACTTTTCCCAGCTTCTATAAGGGTAGCCTTTATATAGTGCCATGTCTTTATAGTAATGCTTATGGTCACTCGAAGACCTAATGGCCAACTCTAGTGTTACGCCACCAGAACGGGATTTCACCCAAGTTGAGAGTATACCCAGGAACTTTTCCATTGATGCAGTAAAAATTCTGTTGTTTCTACTCGACGTGGTATGTTAGAAGGGAGTCATATAGATCAAGATATGAGAAATTGGAACATGGGAATATGGAACATACCGATGGATCTCAAACCAAGTTTCGGGCTCATTACACAACAAGCAAGAATAACCTGGCAACAGAATAAGAAACCAGATGTGGTGGACATGACTCATTCTTTGACTATTCTTTCCACTCGTCATATGATCGAACTCTTCTAGAGTGGTGTTGTCAATCGAAAGCTGACGAAAAGTGATGTTCTTAAAAAAGTATTGCCATTCAGAGCATACTGTGGCGTATAACGCAAGACGGCGATTTCGAAGGTCCCTGCATAACATCTCAAGAATAATTAGTCGTAACTTGGATGGCAGCTTGTTCCAAGATGCACGTGTCTGGGGGCCGTCTTGCGGCTGCGTGAAAGATCTTGATGCCATGGGAACTTGGATTCTTGTAGGATGAGGTAGTGGAGAGAAGAACAACAATGAAAGAATGCAGGCATGAAAGAAGTATCAGGTAGTATGACAGAAGTCTGAATTATATAGAAAAAGAAAAAGAAGGGCAGAGTTTGAATGTATCAAAGTTTATGCAGCCAGGGCTGACAACAATGCGCCATGTTAACTTTAATTCGAGCGTCTGCATGATATTGCCAACAACCTCTATTATCGCGGCTGCTCTGGGTGATATTGTCCTAGAAGATAGCTAAATACATCACCATATACTGTTTATCCCGTCCTCTGAGTAGTGCCAACCAAAGTCTTGAGAGTCTCATCCTTAATGTCCGATAGGGGCTGTTTTGGTATCTGCAAGTAGTCGATGTTTCATCGTCAAATAGCCATGAAATGAGAGATTGGTAGCTGTCACTTGAATCTGATGAACAGTACCTTGACTCTTGAATGCCTAGATGTTCCATCATATCAAATATGCCTCCTTACCCGTTACCCATCTCACCCAGCACAGCCCAGCCCGACGCACACGACGCAAACACATTCATTACACTCCAATCCTTCTTCTTTCCTACATCAGATACGTCGTACTACTTAATTACTACCTGTAATCTTCCTACCATTGACACAAAAGCAACTGCCAGTGCCGCGTGTCCCCGCCGCCAACACCGTGATATCTGCCAGCTGTCAAAGCCTGACCATTTCCCCATCACCACAACTGTCAGAGCTTTTCCTATTGGGCAGAAACCCTCTGCTTTTCCATCTTCTTCCATCAATTGATCCAATGACCGGCGCAAAAACTCAGATCCTGTTTATCTACTGATTTTGCCTTGCCTTTGCCCAGCTATTTGTGGGGCCCCTTCAATAACTTCTCACATCTGCCAACTTCCAACTTTCACATCTACCCTTCTTCTCTTTTTCCTTTCCTTCTTCAAAGTTCACATCGAAATCTTCACCTTCAAGACGAGACAACTTGACTACTTCCCTTGACTTTATCTGCAAGAAGCCCTAAGGTGTGTATTCATTATGTTGTTGGAGATGTTACCATTGTTCAAACATCCAACATTTCATTGAGCCAAGCTCGTCTGTCAGAAAAATCATCTTGCTGTTACTGATTCACACCACAGATCTTCTACATCCCCTTCCCTCAACCAGACGCAAATCGCCAATCAAGTTCTACGGCTTTCACAATGCCTACCTCCAAGATGTCGCTCCTTAGCGCTGCCACTGCTCTCATTGCCGTCTTCGCTCCAGGAGCTTATGCCGTTGTTCCTTATTGTAAGTCCTGGTCTTTACCACAGCTGATAAAACTTTAAATCATTGCTGACAGTTCTCAGCGGATAGCAAGTACACCAGCACCGCTGATCCTCAGGAGATTGGATCCGTCACCTCAAAGGGTAGGTCAACCCTCCTGCCCTGTCAATGATCGTGATCCATCATCTCACAAATTCTTAGGCATGCTTGTTTACTCGATGAACTATTGCACCATCTTCCACAACACCGAGTGCCAGGTTTCCATGTTCACCGGCGGCCGAGCTCCCTCGTCGGAATCGACCATCGCTACAACCGCCACCGACGAAACCAAGATCTACACCCCGGTCCCTACTGTGACCACTAATATTTTCATTTCGAGCAACACTGCTACTGAGAACGCTTCTGGATCGTCTCAGTCTACCCAGGCTGGAGTTCCCGTTTCTGAAGGCCAGCCAACCGTCACTGTCATCTCGACTCATGACGAATCCAGTTATCCTACCTTCATGACAAGCAGTATTCTCGCCATCACCGGCACTATCGTGAGCACCGGCACGGTCTTGTCCTCTGCTGGTACCACCACCACGTATGAAGATGTGGGTTCCACTGCAACCGAAAAGAGCGATGCCACTGGCACCTCTGCTGCTCCCCTTGAATCTAGCTCGACTGGTGGAAGCTCCAACATCAAGGTGCTTCCCGCCGTCATGCTTGGAGCCGCTGGCTTCGTTGTCGGTGCTGGACTTCTTTAAAGCCACAAATGAGTGACACAGGGAAACCAGAGTGGGATATGTAACATCAACCACTCAAAACGAAACAGCCTGCATGCTGCTTTTTTGTGATACCAGGTGGAAAGTGTTCTGCATCTACATCTGGAATACCGGACATACAGGATTGCATTTTGAACAGAGACCTTGGAGATATGAACCCCCGTTAAGAAAAAAGAAGGGGGGCGGGGGTAACCACTAGTTTGTGTATCTAGGTTCATTGTGTAGCCGAAATACTGAATGTGATTTGCTCGTAGCTTTCAGCTACCAACTCGTCTCCTATTCTTGGTGAACCTCTAACTATGCTGACTGAATTCGAGCCTTGATTTGGTATCATCTTGTCCACGACTTTGACGCCTGCCCGATTATATGTATAACTTTCATCTCTCTCTCCCAACTGAGTGGCACAAGGGGCACCCCCCTCTCACCTTATCCCTTAGTAGCCTGGCCTTCATGACTTTCATTCCGACCAAATATCTACCCCCTTCTGCCGTCTCTCTCCCTAGGTCGATATCGATCTTCTTGTCGCCATGAAGTATCTCAAGCAAGTGACTCACATGAAACACATGGCCGCAAGCAAATCCCAGCAGTGTTTCCATCTCGTATTCTGTGAAAACCTCGTGGCACCTTGCGCATTGACCTGGCTGTGGTGTCGGACAGCGTTGCTCAGTCCCCTCATCAGACACATCGTTCCCGTTATCCTTGGTTGAAGCCAACGCATCTTTTTCCTTGCCATCCATTTGCTTGATTGGACTTGCAACCACTTCGAACTTCACTCCCTTGCGCTGGCCAGTACGGAGTTCATTCTGAGCCGCACCAACTTCGCTGCGCAAGACAGTCGCAACACCTGAACTGATGCTGTGCTGAAGCTCGTGCTCCTTCATCATATGGACAAGGCCCTCTCTGAGGCCTTGAATCTCGAGGCCTTCGGGTATTCGTCGTACCAATGTTATTGGATTTATGGCTGTGCCGACCTGCTCGAGAAGCGCTCGGATAAAACTTGGTTTGTCCATGCTATAGTTAAGCACATCTTCCCAGAGGTCAGGATCATCTTGCTCTTTCGCAAATTCGATTGCTTTGTTGACATCATTTAGACGGTCAATGATTAGGTATAAGGCTCGTTTCATCTGTCCTGTTTTCGAATAAAGATACACGAGCTCATCGTAATATGAAAAGAGTTCACATTCTTGGACCGCCTAGATAGTTGTTAGCCAACCCACAAAAAGAAAAAATCAAGCAAGTCGGGGAATGTCCACAAGTTGAGTCTACACACCTTTTCGAAAGTATAAGAGGTTGAAGTCTTCAGAAACTCCATCAATAGTCCTCGGCCGTAGACTGCAAAAAGATGAACTGCGAGGTCCGCGAAATTATCGACCAAAGACTGGCTATCCATGACTAGACGCTCGATATTTTCCCCGGAATGTTCCAAGATGCCCTGACCCTTCCACAGGCCTTTGAGATAGAAAAATAAGTATAAATCTAACCCCTGTGCTTGAAGCTGTTCGACGACAACTTCCGGACGAACAAGTCCATGCTGAGCTTCATCTACCAGAAGCGTGATTGCCTCTGATGTAGCCTCAACGAGGTCTTCTTCTGTCATTTGGTTGATCCGCTCAGACGAAACCCTCAGCCCGATAAATCCAGGAATGTCGTCTGCTACAGCTTCGACGAGGTGGCTGTCTCCAATCAGACGGAAAACAGAATCTGCATCCTGTAGTTTGATGAAACATTTGAGCGCCTCCCGGTGCCTCCCACCAGCTTCATGAAGTTTAGCTAGACTCTCCATGACAATACGCCAGTCTCGGCCCTTTTCACCATCCTCAACGCTGTTTTCACGGACATCGCGATATTTGAGCTGATTGTTAAGAGCTGTGGTGATGGCTTGTATGTCGAAAAGGTCTGTAGACCATCGCTCTAATAGCTCCCGAAACCGAGGTTTGTCTGTCTGGATGTAGTGGCCAAGAACTACCTCGTAGATTGTCGTAGGTAAGGGAGGTTGCATTGTTTTCGACGGAATGTAATTTGTAATCTCATCAAACCTCTTGGAGCTTGCAAATGTCCAAACCCATTTCTCCCATCTGTCAGGGGTTGTGAGTACCTTGGCACAAACCCTGCCAGCTGATGCCCAGTCCCCTTCATCAATGAGTTCTCGAATCCATAGCTCGCCAATGCGCCTCTTCTCTTTTTCAGCAGAGGAATAAATATTACGCACGGCAGGGTCTACTACAGACTCGTCATCGTAGAAGTCATCAGCTCCTACCTGCTGTCTAGATGGAGTGGAAGGGGTCGGATCAGCGAGGCGCTCTATGGTGGTAGTCAATATGTCGGGATTATCGTCCAGAAGCTCCCAGGCTCGCTCGTATTGCTCATGCTCGAGTAGCCATCCAAGGTGATCGGATAGATCACGCTTTGTGGCGACGATACAATCATAGGGGCTATGGACGAAGATCTTGGAGCCTAATTTCGCAAGGCTAGGATGAACAGTCGGTTGCCCAAGCTTGGTTGGCCCGCCGCGGATAGTTCCACCAGTGCTGACAGATTTGGAACCGGAGCCTCCATCTTCTCCGCTTTCCTTGCTCATGATGCTCGCACCCGAGCTGAACAAAGATTTTGGATTAATTGCAGCATTCCACATATCTGTTCCAATTCCAGCAAGTGCCTCCAAAGCACCCCTTGAAGATGCTACGACAGATGCGGCATTCTGGGCCGGTAGCAGACTCAAATGATAATCTGCTGACGATAGCCTTTCAAAGCGAGTGACGCATAGACTATGTTTGTCTGCTTCTACCTGCGATTTGAGATCGATAAGTCGCAATTCGGGCGGTTCGTTGTTCTGACGTCGGTGGGCTGGAGAGGTTGACTCGCTCTCTGACGAGATCGTCGATAATTTAGACTTGAGTTTCTTTGGCGTGCCTCTTGTCCTTGATGATTGGTGTAACTCATCATCGACCTCATCGGTTTCGTCTGCATCATCTGGAGAACAGAATGCAAGAACTAGCAGCAGATTTTGAGTGTATAGAGAAATACCAGATATGATGCAATCGGTGTGTAGACTAGACGTGATTAGTATGGTGATGGTCAAAGAGACAAGACCTTATGAATGCAACTTACAGCTTGACAATTTCAGCACGTCCAATGGTTTTCTCGCCAACATTCTTGCCCACACCTACGCCCCCAGGGTGAATATGAATGATCCATATGGTGCCTCCCCAACCAACAAGAAGTCTTTCTATGTTCTTATTGCTGAGTGCTGCTTGTTCTTTCAACCGCTCTGTGGCCATAGAAGGGGTGTATTCGTGGAGACCCCGTTCCGATTCATCGGCTTCTACCGTCTTCTCATCAATCCATTCAACACGTCCCTTCCAGACGCTAGCCATGGTCTCCCATTCACTTGTCTGAGGTCTGTCGATGTGGCCAATCCGCTTCCATGCGTCCTCGGAATCTGTGGTCTCAAGATGGAGCTTTGATCGCATTATTTTGATGCCATGCTCGTTTAGCCACACCACATACTTTCCCGATAACGACCATTTGATGGTATTGATTGTGCCCTCGCCTGAATGGAGTACGGTATCTCTACCGGTACTATTCCCAGCTAGACCGATGTTCGCCAACCAACCGGAGGCTGTCGCAGCCGCAGTTCCAATAGTGGTAGATGTGCTTCGGCCAGGGCCACCACCCACAGTTAGAATAAGCTGCCCAGCCAGTCCTCCAGACAGATACGTCTTATCAGTTTTGTACTCTGGTGATAGGGCTACGGCTTGTACTGGGCGGGCAAAATTGCGGAGTTGAACATCTTTCATATCCACCAAAGATTGAATACACACATTGCCGTCCATTGAAGCAGTCGCGATATAGATATCGTTGGATGGCACCTTTGGGAGCTGAGGTGGTTCTCTAGACCGCCTCGATGCAGCGGCGGGGGATGCTTCCGATTGTCTGGAGACAGGTCGAGCTTGTGATGTCTGTATCCGTTGAAGGGCTTCTGGCTTCTCATTTGGCAAAGGCGGTGGGTATGGGGATATGGAAATTCCAGTAACTGAAGCAGAGTGAGCATGATACACTCGTATTGTATGGAATGTAGGCAGTTGAATGACATGCTAGGGTTGTGTTAACAATCATCGCAAACGGTCTGGTTCGTGACGACTTACAATGTTGCCGTTGTGAGTGGCGACGATCTATGGAATAGTTAGTTGTGAACAATTCTTTGGGGAGGGTTGATTGCGCACCATTTTGTCTCCTGCAACGAAAGAGGCACTTGTTGCATCGCCATTGCGGTACACTGCACCAAGATACTGGGTCAACCGCGATGACTTGAAGCGCGGCTCCTCGTCCTCTTCATCATCACTATCGGCCTCTTCCTCATCATCTCCGTCCTTCTCGTCCTCCTCCTCACTGTCTTCTTCTGCATCATCATCATCGTCGTCGTCTTCGTCTTCCTCCTCTTCCTCCCCATCTCCATCCGCCCCGTCATCGTCATGCTCGTCCTCGCTTATTGCCCCATCGCCTAGATTGTCTGCGTCAATCGGTTTAGTGCCATTATCACTGCCTTCAACCACGCCCTCGGGGGTGCTCGATGCTGGAACCTGTTCTCTGGGCGGCGTGTTTGGCTCACCAGGGGCGTCGTTGCTAGGCGAGTCACTTGTCGGGGCGACAGGAGGCTCCGATCGGCGGTCTTGCTCATCGGCCAGCTGCGGCGGCCGTTCCGTCATTTCCACAGCTGGACATGGAGCATTCTGGGTGTGGCTGATGGCCTGAGAGTGAAAGGAGTGAGCTTGAATCTGTGGTAGAGGAAGCTTGGTGTTGCGCTTGTGATGGCAGAATGCAGCAAGCTTCAACCTTGTGCTGGCGAGCGCATCTGGTACCTCGGAGCTACGTCACGCGGCGTCGCGATACTCACTGGCCCGTCAACGGCACTCCGTTAGGCGCTAATTGGGGGGATCTCCAGTGATGACTGTGCTGCACGGTACTTGTGGTCGCTGGAAGGGGGCTACCTAAACCCCACTAGCAATTTTGGTGCAGTCTGGTCGGGCCTGAGCCTCACTACTCTACAAGTTACAGTGGGGCATGGCGCCTGTAGGCTAGCGCTGTCTGTTCCAGCTGTGCATGCCAGGCACTGCACTGGAATTAGACTGTCACTCGGGCTGCCTGATACCCACCAAACCCTCCACCATACCAACAGCCCACCTTTCGCGATAACCAGCAGAGCTAACCACGAAACGCGATGATGCTCCAACGTCCCCATATCGGCTTTTAAGGACAGCAAGAAACGATGAACAGTACACCTTGAGCGAGACGCGTGCTTGCTGCTGCAAGGTACTGCCCTAGGACCCTCTATTTCGAATGCCTACCGGGAAAAGCGATTGTCCAAACGCATTTCTGTTGACACAACTCCTTCGAGGAGCTTATGGAGCTTCCCCAAGATGGCTTCCGTCAAGTCGCTGGGGCTACACCAGCCGTCGGGGCTTCGGCATGCTATTGAGGAACAGTTGCTACCCGCAAATTCGCCTTCTTCTTCCTATACTTGGGATGTTTTGACGGACGACAGGGGCCATGAGCAGGTCGAGGACGAGCTGTTGACCACCGAGACCTCTGTCGTGTGGTGCCGTGGGCGCATCTTTCGCAAGACATTCAAATTCAACCTCGAAAAGGAGCCAATTACTCAAGCTCTTCTCGCATACTTCCCTGCGTCCCAAGATGAAAAGATCGAAACCAATAACGCTGCTGCCACCGCGGCTCCATCCCTCGAGAAAGCTCTGGTTGTTTTCCTCAAGACACAGGCCCACGTATATCTACTGTCGGGCACCAGCCACATAATCCACATGCCCTTCGAAGTCGAGTCTGCTTGCGCTGGTCCTATCGGTGTTATTATACAGAGGAAGCAGAAGGCTGAAAATCTAGCACCAATTGCCCTCAAGTTTCCTAGGGTTCCGCCCAACTCGTTTGTGTCCTCGCAACCCGCGGCATTCAACAGCTCACACCAGACTACGTTCTCTGTCGAAGGCCTTGGACGGCCCAAATCACTACATCTTGGGCTAAGCTCGACATTGGAACATATGTGGGAGATGCCTTTGGCGCAGCCCGAGTCACGCTGGCCCCGGCTTTTGTCCTTGACAGACCCTCTACTTGACCTTGGGCTTGTGGTCACAAACTCTGAGTCGCACAACACGAAACTCGCCAAGAAGAATCTATCCAAACGACCCAATTTCCTTGATGCTGCAGAGGAGATATTACACATAGAGCAAATCGAGCTGCCGGGCATATCTGCTCATCATCCCCATGAGCCCCTGATCATTGCCATTACCATTAACCGGGAGGCAAACTCGTACACTGTTTGGCGGTTATCTTACCTCAAACATGATGACCCATTTATCAAGAAGAAAAAGAGGTCCAAAACGACATTATCTCGGCGTCGAAGTTCTATGCAGCCAGGTTTCACAAGCGGCACTTCCACACCTGTGCAACCAAATATGCGAGATAGCTTTGGCGCGCCCCTTCCTGGGAAAAGACCGCGCAAAAGTGAGAAGGTAGAGAAACCAATGGACTTGGTATCTTCTCTTGAGAAACAAGACAAGGAAGATACTGGTGTAACTCGGAGGAGCTCTCGTAGACTGAGCTCCATGCTAGCTCGAGCTGACTTATCTGCTTCCTACGAAAGATCTGCATTCCCTGACCAGCCTCTGGCCACTGGAAGCGGTCCTTCGAAAAGGAATGAATCGTTTGGCGGGCTTAATCCCCGCGCAAGCTCCGTCTACAACCATCAGATCCACCCCAGCCTTGGTAGTCTTCTTGAGGCCCCCTTGGATTTTACACTTGACGAGGGTTTCAACAGCATGGGCTTAGATGACCACGAGTTCGACGGTTTACAACATGAAATCCTCTTTGCCAAGGTTCACACCATTACAATTGACAGCTCAAACGTTCGCTATTCCTCATCAAGTCAACCAGCCCGCCAAGAATCAAAAGTCTTTGTACTCACAGCGCCGACCTTTGCTACCGGCGACCAATTGAGTGGGCAATTACTTATTGGAATTCAGGAGTCTGTCGAGAAGCGTCTTCAATTAATTAACATATATCTCAGAGTTCAACAAAAGTTTGATCTTGTCGCCAAAGCTGGAAGGAAAAATCCGACGGGCATTGCCACAGTCACCCTTGTTCCTGGAGAGTTACGGAGAGCGCAGAACGTAGTCGATTCTTGTAAGCTAGTGGACGGGGACCAATCGGTCATTCTTGTTCTTTCCGAAGCTATGGATGGTCGTCATGAATTAAGCACACAGGCCCCATGGAGTGAACTCACAAAGTTATCTCTTTCTCTTCTATTTGTTGACGATACACGCAGCTTGCAGTATTGTGGTCGGGAAGTTGACCGAGATGTTCAGCAGAGAAAAAGTGAGGTTATGGACCTTAGTAATGGCAGCATCATTGGTGTTCGCTACCCCCGACATCGTGGAGTGGTTGATGTAGTGGACACACAGGGTCGGCTGCATCAGCTGAGAATTCAGCTACAACCGACTTGTCCTCAAGTGTGCAAGATTCTTGATGTCTGCAGAAGTATTCTGCCAGAATGCCTCGGAGAACGAATCCACGCTGGATGGCTCCATATTATGCAGTGGCTTCATAGTATTGATGAGAATATTGCCAACATAGAGTGGTCCGCGCTGACAATTCTACTTCTTACAATGTTTTTGAATCTTGAACAGGCAGATGTTAAGCCACCTTCGACAGAGAAGCTTCCTCTTCGTAAAAAGAGGCCGGCTTCTGGCTCGTTCACTTCAATACGAGACTCTGATGACTGGAAATCTATGATGAAGCACGAGACCGCAAATTCTATCGGTTGCCCTACGTGGATGATGAATCGAGGATGGCAGTGGACGTTGGACGAGGACATAGAAGATGTGCTTCCCTTTCATGCCAACCGGGCCTTGGGCACAAGCTTCATTTCCAGACATATTGTGCTCGGACGAGAGTATGTGGCATCGCCCCTTGGTGTAGCTGCGTTTGGCCCTTCGGGATATATGCCTACGTCCAGCAATAAGAGCTCCGATAGCCGACGGAAAGCTGCTGTGGATGTCTTCATGGCGTTGCATCTTCTTCAAGAAGAACAAAAGCTCAACATTATGTCGCCTGAATACAGTCCAGCTGGAAGAGCCGATTTTCGTGTTGTTTTGTGCCAGATTGCAAGGTGGTTGAGATGGCATAATTTTTCGTCAGTCTATGAACTTGGAATCCAAGAAGACATTGATCCTCGTCATGATTCAGGTCAGTAATAACTACTGATTAATTTGGCCCTTTCATTTCCACTAATATTACTTTAGATCTTAATCTCAAACTGCCGATTCCCCAGCCCCCACTTAGACCGGACATACTCCAATGGATACAGTCTCGATTCATTGGGCTTCGTGGGAAACACTACCTCACTCCCGCAGATATATACTACGCCACCTCTCGCTTGTCTGAGACGGAGAAGTCATTAGATAGCCGCTGGGATACTATTCTTCCACGAACTCTCATCTTCAAGAAGTTCTTCAAAGTCTTCAGCCCCAACTCAACAGCGGTTCAGATAGTTGAAGCAATGAGAGATTGTGGCATCACTAACCATGTGCTTGAGACACTGCCCGAGGCAGTTTTGGTTCCGCTGCAAGATGCTATATCGCTGTGCCAGCCGCATCCACCAGCAACATGGACCGATGAGCTACTTAGTTTAGTCAAACGTACCGACATTAGCCTTGTGCTCAGCCCTGAAAAGTGTCGCCGCCCTGCTGCGTCCAAGATCTTGGTAAGCATTCAAATTCCTATCTAAGCACTTTTTCCGAAACACGACTAATCTCAGCATAGGCACCTACCCATACTGCGAGCTGGGACTACCAGTTGCTATGTGAGAGTGTAGACCAGACGAATAATCAAGGGTACGACGAAGGGGAAGGGACAGAGCGCCAGACTGTGATCCGTGCTTTATTTAAAGATGATCGCCGTTTGAATGAGGCCCAGGACTTGCTCTCAACTCATAAATCAAGGATTATCCGCTTGAACCACGAGTCTGGGGTGCCCGAAAGCGAATACTTGGAGAAACAAAAGGTTTTAGTTTCAAGGATTGCTACGGGTACACTTGCTATTCCAGCTGGGCGAGGTCTTTTGTACTACGGCCTGCGCTTCCCGATGATAACTCAAAAATTTCACATTGGTGGTTTCAACCTGAACTGCATTGTTCGGCCGACCAATGTCACCGTTGGTGTTGACAAATCGCTCTTCACGGAGGAAAAGGTCTGTTGGGGGTTCTTTCACCAAGGAGTTGCCGCTGGGCTGGCCATATCATCTCAGGCCAAGGGCATCGACACATCGTGGATATTGTACAACAAACCTGGGCAAGATCTCAGCAACCGACATGCCGGGTTTCTGCTTGCCCTTGGACTCAATGGCCATCTGAAAGGTGTGGCGAAATGGGTCGCATTCAAATATCTCACACCTAAACATACCATGACATCCATCGGTCTACTTCTCGGTCTGGCAGCATCTTACTTGGGTACCATGGACTCTCTCATCACACGCCTTCTCTCCGTGCACGCTACACGCATGCTGCCTCGTGGCGCTGCTGAGTTAAATCTCTCGCCTCTCACACAGACTTCGGGAATCATGGGCATTGGTCTGCTATACTGCAATAGCCAGCATCGACGAATGATTGAGATCATGTTGTCAGAAATTGAACACATTGACGAGGAAGATGAGGAAGAGCCTCTGCGTAGCGAATGTTATCGTCTAGCAGCAGGCTTTGCTTTAGGACTTATCAATTTGGCTAAAGGGAATGATTTGAAAGGCTTACATGATATGAGACTTACCGAAAAGCTCATTACCAGTGCCACTGCGACAAAGAATGTCGAAATAGTTCATGTGCTTGATCGGGCCTCAGCTGGTGCAGTGATGGCTATTGCCCTCATTTTCATGAAGTCTGGAGATCAGATCGTGGCACGTAAAATTGATGTGCCTGATTCCGTCATGCAATTCGATTATGTCCGGCCTGACATCCTTCTCCTCCGAACGGTTGCAAAAAATCTTATTATGTGGTCGAAAGTTGAGTCAACTTTTGCATGGATACAGAAGAGTCTTCCGGTTCCATATCGTCCCCGCTATAAGCTCAGTAGCACAACCAAATTGCGATCAGTTGACCTTCCATTCTTTAGCATTCTTGCTGGAGTGTGCTTTTCTATCGCGCTACGATATTCGGGTAGCGCATCGCCCAAAGTTCGTGACCTTCTCTTGCATTACTTGGACCACTTCATGCGTATTTCGAGCATTCCGTCAACACCGCGATCTCAACCTGACGCCGCCCCTCCATACGATGAAGAACTTGCGAGAACAAACGCACGGATGTGCCAAGACGTTCTCGCTATATCATGCTCCATAGTTATGGCTGGTACTGGCGATATTCCCGTCCTCCGCCGTCTGCGTGCTCTTCATGGCAGAGATGATCCGGACACACCTTACGGGTCCCACCTCGCGGCTCATCTGGCAATTGGGTCTTTGTTTCTTGGGTGCGGGACTGTTACATTCGGCTCAAGCAATATGGCCATCGCAGCACTACTTATGGCATTTTATCCCATATTCCCGACAAACGTAATGGACAACCGATCACATCTTCAGGCATTCCGACACTTCTGGGTCCTGGCTACGGAGCAGAGATGTCTTGTAGCCAAGGATGTACTAACGGGGCAGCCTGTTTCGGTACCGGTACACATCACAATGAAGCAGAACTCATCCAGTGAACCTATACTCTACCGGAATACTCCATGCCTACTCCCACCACTCGACCAAATATCCAGTGTCGCGACTGCTAGCGGGCCTCAATTCTGGGACGTGGAGCTAGACTTCTCTAACGAAGAGATACGGGATGCGTTTGCTGAAACACAGAGCTTATTTCTGCGACGGCGGCCACCTCGCGAGGGAGCATTCACATCAACGCTTAGAGCGCTTGGTGATGATGGCAAGGGGCAAAATCCGCTGGAGTGGGTACTTGGTCTAGAGGGTCTACAAGGCCTAAGCTATGCGGAGAGAGCAGCTGTGCTGGATAACGCCGAGGAAGATCAGAGCGTGGGCAGCGCCCTGGATGCCAGGTTGGAAATGGAACGAGGTATCGCTGATGGCGGCGATAGGGAGCGCCTTGAAGGCGCCCGATTATTATTCGAATGGGGCGACGTGCGAGACAGACTTATACAGGACCCTCAAGCTACCTCGACTGCTCCCGATAGTCAAGCGACTATCAAGATGGAGACATCGGGATTAGATGAAGATGAGGATGTTGATGGTGTTTGGTGGATGAGAGGTAGTGCCATTGAGGCGCTCAAGGGCCAAGTGTGGCTGGCAGCACGAGAAAACGAGAGATAGTTATAGGGGGGGCAGTCCATGTTAGAGCCAGGTAAAACATGGCTATGTCAAAAGGGGAACTCCAGGGGAAACGGTGTTCAGAATGGGGAGAATTGAAAAAAAAGAAATTCAGATAATGAATTATGATAAAGCAGCGATATATAGGACAGATTCGGTGGTCGCTCTTCTTGGACCCTAAAAAAAAAACATGGACTCAATGTGAGATACGGGATTCAACTACTATTTTTCGCTTTCACACCCACAAGGCCCATTTAATGGAACTGACACATATCAGCTGAATAGATTCATATATTTTTACCATCATTGCACAAGAAAGTCATTATCCCCTCGAAATTGCCCTCCCCTGTTTTGTCCGAATAAACGCCATGCAATGCAAACCGCATCACCAGGGATATGATATAAACAAGGCCTGTCTAGCTTCGTTCCCCGCCCCCGCCGGTCCTGGTTTCGAGTTCGGGTCATCTGAATCGTGCCTACATGAAACCAATCCGCTCTGTATTGATGAGGCCAGCATTCACTCCACCCTTTTATCTCTCAAAAAATAACCATCATAACATCGAATATCGAAAATTCGAAAATCTGTGATTGCGGTGTCATCTTTACCCCTCATCTACTTTCGTCTCCAAATCTCCAATGATTTATTTAGAGACTGCGGCATTCAGAACCTGCGTCCTGAAGAAGCCACCCTTGGTCTTCTCAATGACCTGCTGGTAGACATTGTTTGGTGGGTGGTTCATGATGACAGTGCCGTTCTGGCTGTCAATCTTGGCATCCAGTCGCGTCTCCCGAATCAAGTTGACGATCCACTTCTCGCCCTCATCGGGGTTCAGGCCGAGCTTGGTACTCAGGTCATGGATGTTCATCCGGCTGAAGATCTTGCAGTAGCTCTCACAGATAAGATGGCGGGCGGCGCCAACAAAGGCATCTGCAGAAGAAGCCAGGAAGAAATCGCTGCGGCACACCTCCTCCGCCAAAAGGAGAGCCTCACGAGCAGCGTTGAAGTCGTGGGCGATGTAGAGGGCGTTGACGAACTGGGTAATAGGGTCGGCATACTCGTAGGCCTCCTGGCGAACATATCGAACGATATCCTTGAGCTGCTTCTGCTGGATGGAGCTGTTGCGGGCGCGTGTGCGACCGGTGATAACGGCGGCGATCAGGTACCGCAGAGCCCACGGGCAGGATGTCTGGATCGTGTTGATATAGGGGGCGGAGAAGAACATCTCCAGGATGGGCTCGCGAGCTCCCTCCGAGTTGAAGAGAGGGAACAATGACCAGTGGATGAGCATGGTTCTGTGGTCGAGCTGGGCGCGAGGGTTGTTGAAAAGTCTATTATCGATGCCCTCTCTGACGTTCTTCAACTCCTCCACAGCAGACTCCCAGTTTGTGGAGAGAATCTCGGATGCCAATTTGCCCCATGTTGACGCCGCAACCTTATCATTGTCTGTAGAAAGAACACGGAACTGGTACAACATGTCGGCGGCAGGGCCGTATTGGCCACATCGAAACTGGAACTGACCAAAGTCATACAGAGCATTCACCATCTCCACTGTGACCTACAATCCATGTCAGTACCATGCCGTCACCTGTTAGATTGGGGGGGGAAGCGAGGCTAAGGGAGGGGATAATGATCGTCAATGAACATCAAGATCTCCACTTACTCCGTGCTGGTTCTTCAAGAACTCCAAGTTGGCAACCTTGTCGCTCCTGAGCCCATTGACAACCTCATCTTGTGTCAAAAGGTTCGCAATCTTCTCTGTGTCCTTCTCGTACTTGTCCAACTGCGCCAAGACATCCTGTCGCTTCTTGGTGTACTCAGCCGGAGGTTCAGACACGCCGTGCAGCTCGCAATACAGGGTGGCAACATAATCCGTCATGTTTGTGTCCTCTAGCAGCTGAATCTTTCCCGACAAAATCGTCTTGGCGAGCTCCTCGTCGCCCTTCTCCTCTGCCTGGTCGCCCTCGAACTGGATGAGCGGGAAGAGCAGATGTCGGCTCAGATGCGGTGCCAGCTGGGGCATGATCGATGAGCCGTTGGCCGACACGGCCTTGATGATGTCCTCCATGATTTCTGAGCTGTGTTCGAGGATAGTGAAGAAAAAAAATCTTTTCTTTTTTGGGGACAGCGGATATGGAGCGGTTCTCGATGTTTTCGTCGCTGGTTGCCGTCGCGAGAAAAGGCTCGGTCCTTGATTCTTCTGAAAATGGAGCCGTGAAATGGAGGGGCATATTTTTGGTGAATTTCGCTAATACACAAAGTGCTGTGGGGGGTTTGGCGGTTGATCCGGAGTTTTGCCGCACTCTGCAGCATCAAAGTCTAGTTGCATCATGTGACCTGGAGATCTTGGGGAGGTCGATATGCCAGAGCAAAGCTGCAAAGGCGCGCGAAGCAGATTATAGGCGACTTAAGCAAGACCCATCCTAGGTCAACCAATTCACTTCAAAGGTTTGCAGTTTCACATCCAGCTGCATCAACAACCTCACACTCCTTTTGCAGAAGAAGAAGGAGAAGAAGAAGAAGGGAAAACATACTTCAACCATGAGCTGCCTACTACCCCGAGTACTGGGGCGGACCTTTGTTCGAAGCACATTGCAGCAGTCAATAGCTCCTCGCATCGCTATTTCTACTACTCCAACGACCATACATGCCGCCTTTTTGTCTGCAAAGGCAGCGCCATCTTCGCCCCGCCCCAACAATCCCAATCTGAAGCAGAAGATCTCTCCAAACAAACGCCCCCTGGCCCGACCTATTGCGCCTCCGCCAACAAAGACGGAAGCAGAGCTTGCTCAGTTGCCATATATCGTTCGCCGCACGCCATCTGCTCAGCTTCCTGTATATCGTAGATGGATGTCTGGAGGTAATCGTCAGGTTGTTCTAGTCAAGAAAGTTGACGGCGACCGGAAACAACTGTTGGACGACCTCGTGGAAGCCTTGGGGGTTCCCCGAGATAATATTAGAATCAACCCCACAACGCAACACATAGAATTCAAGGTATATTACCGCCATCTTAATTCTTCATCTACCATTTGGAATGTGGAAGCTGATCAATTGTTCGTTTATCTTAGGGCGACTACTTCGATAAAACCAGGGATTGGCTGCTTGAACGTGGTTATTAGGGCATTGGATACTGGCAGGCGCTGTATGTAATATATATCAATGGGATGCGGCATAATGATTAGAGGATCCATGAGGTGCTTTACCTCTTCCATGTACAATCACGTCTTTGGTTTTATGTCTTGGGCATGTATGATACACGACAATACAAAGAGAACAAGCCAACCCAATAATTGAGGTATCAGTATATATCGAATGATGATCCTTATTTACACCGACGCCGCGACAAGTCCACGAAAGTTCGCCTTTCCAAACTCGCCTATATCTTAATATGGGCCCCCCAACAATGCGCCAACACAGATGTAAGTTAATAAATCAAAGCGTCTGCCCCAGACGTAATATTCACACATTCATCATTTTTCTTTTGCCATCACCCCCATATCCTGTATGTAGATGCCAATCGGTAACATAATCTGCCGACCTTGTCCAAGGTGATGCATCTCAGAACTTGTCGGAGGACATGTTACCCAATGCCTCGTCTATCCCGCTAGACTAACAATCGTTGACAATTGCTGCAGTAAATTATCCTTTGTCCATTCGGGAGAATGCATGGACAAGGCGTTTATGAGCGCATCAGAGCTTGGTAGGAACTGTCCAGCTTTGGAGGACGTCCCGTTACCTGAATCCTTTGCCTTCTCTACCAGTCTTCTTAACAGTGTGACGGCAACAGTAACAATGTAAACTAGTTCGAGATCCTTGCGAGGCTGCGCACGACTTGCACCGCGATTGGCCCCCTGCGGTTGCTCATACAAGTGACTTAACTCCTGAACAAGTCTAAAGAGGTTTTGCGCAAGATCGTTGCCTGCCGCCAGCCAGGTTTTGACTAATGGCGATTCTGAGCCAGGCGCAAGAGATGTTATAATCTCAGCAGACAAAAGTCCTTGCATAAGGAAAGGTTTCCGGACTTCGACAAGCGATGGGAAGCTGGTGGGCCGCCCTCGCTCTTGAACCTTGTCTGGAATAGGGGATATGGCAAGAGCAAAAGCACGGGTGAGAAGTTCGTGTGGGGGGTTATTAGACGCATCGGTGGCAAACAATGACTTATAGTGGCCTCTATTCGGTTCGTCCCGAGCGAAGAGCTTCGCCAAAGCATCTACTGCATGAGGAAGGTATGAGTGGAGACTGGGGTTGTAGGGCGGGAAGAAAGCCACAGCGTCAGTCATGTTTGGACCGGGGGCTGGGGCAAATGCCAAGAGGAACTGCAAAAGACCAAGCGCTTGTTCTCGACCGGGTATTTCCACCGATCCTGAAATGTTTGAGAGGAGAATGACGATGTCCTTCATGAAGTCAAGTGTGTTATTATTCGTTCGTAAAAGCATCGTTCGTGTGCCGAGATATCGAATGGCTGTACATAGGAATTTGATAACAAGTTCGTCAGCAAGTATTATGTGGTTGTCGTTTTGCTCTCCTGGGAAGGAAAAGTTGCGCAAGATAGTCGTGATGCAGACCAATCGATCCACTGCCCGATCAAGTTGATAGTCATCAGAACCAACCACGGGAACATCCCGGACTGCCCATCTCTCAACACGACAAGCCCTAACCACGTCTTCGTAAGAGGTGAGCTGAATATCGTCAGATACTTCTACTGTGTGTTCGGTTAACAATTCCAACTGCTCCTCGGCACATTCAACTAGTGCCTCTACCAAATCATCACAGTATCTCAATTGAATGAAATGTGCTTGGTTTGGCGAGTGTGAGACTGTAGCCAACGTGTCTAAAGCAAGGCGAACCTCCCCATGAATCCCACTCTGTAAGCTTTTTGTCAGGGCATGAATGTCGATGTTGCCGAGATCGTTGACCGGTGGAACAGTTGGTTTCCATCGCTCCAACTCACCACCTAGCATGTTGGCGGCAAACAAATCGACGCCACCATAGGTGGATAACTCCCGTGCGCAGGGACTGTAATCTTCCGGCTTTTCAGCCAGTCGCGGCATCCGCTGTTCGGCTCCAGTTGCTATTGACTGACGACCTTCACCTTGACTAATGGGTATGCTACCAGCTCTTGGATGGGCAGGTGAGGGTATCGAGAAATCAGCCGTCGCAACAGGCTCTATGCCACGCGAAAGACTGTTGCGGTTATGACTAGGGGTGGTATTTGCTTGTTGTAGTTGTTGCTGTTGAGGTTGAGCTTGTGGCGTCGGAAAGCCATTAATGGGGGCTTGTCCGGGCTTCACGGGCGTTTGTTGTTGCACCTGAGGTTGAGGCCCAGTTTGTATTTGTCCTTGGCCAGTCTGTTGCCCTGGGGGCATCTGCTTTTGGGGGGTTCCCTGGTTGGCCATAGTAGCATGCTGTTGCATCATTCGCTGCTTCTGCTGAGCAATCCACACTTCCTCGAATTTGTGCAGGTTGCGCTCGTAAATCTGCTTCAAAGCTGGAGCTACAGTCGGAATATGTGCTGGAAGTCCAAGCGATTGGGCCACATGGCCCCATCCATTTCCTACTGTGACTGGTTTGTATCCTCCTTTTGTTTGAACTGCCTGAAAGAGTATCATCAGGTTGACAGGGCGATCACCAAGCATTGGATTTGGGTCTAGGGGTAGTCCCTTGGCGCTCATAAGACCGGCAAGATTTTTCATGAACTGCTCTGGGTTTATGCTGCCCGTGGGTCGATGTTGTGGTCTCATCGCCCCCTGTGGGATCTGGCCATTAGGCATGCCGGGCATTTGCTGTTTCGGCATCATTCCACGTCCCATATTTTGAGCTTGCAATTGTGCTTGCATCTGCATGTTGCCTTGAAGTTGTTGCTGAAGACGCATTTGATAAGCCGCCATCTTTTGCTGATCCGCTATGGATGGAGGCCGCTGCTGTTGTTGTTGCTGCTGAGACTGTGGTGGCTGTTGTTGTGGTGGCGGATGTTGAGACTGTTGCTGTTGAGATTGTTGTTGCTGCTGCTGCTGCTGAGCCTGTTGGTGTTGGGCCTGTTGTTGCTGCTGATGCTGTTGTTGCTGCTGATGCTGCTGCTGTTGCATCTGTTGATACATATTACCGGACATTTGGCCCATGTGCTGCGGCATCTGGCCCATCTGTTGTGCCATTATAGGACCTCCAGCCATTGCGTTCGGATTCGGTGAGGGACGCGGGTTTGATGGAGACTGTGCGAAGCCAGGATTATAGCCCTGGGGCATATTTTGCATGTACGGGTTGGGCTGAGGTGTACCATGCTCGGAGGGAATTGGCGAGGCTTGAGATCCAAACTGCTGAGCGGTCGGGGAGAAAGGGTGCGGTGATGCAGTCGCCACTCTCTGGGGAACACTGCCTGGTCGCATCTGGTTTCCCATAATGGGCGAGGGGCTCGCATTGGCAGAACCATTGGCCTGGAGATGAGAAAACTGGTTAGGGTTCTGCTGCGACATGGCGCCTCCTGGCTGGAAACCTGAAAAGTTTTGTTGTTGCGGTGTTTCAGAGCGCGACGTCGGCGCCATGCCTGAATTTTGCCTCGGAGAACCGGTAACGCTGTCTTCGCGCGGTCGAGGACGTTTTGATGGGATGACAGAATTTGTCTGATAGACTGGTGGAGTCTGGTAATGGGCTGGCGAAGCGTGTCGCATTGGACCGTTTTGCATCCCTGGCATCTGCTGTTGATTAGGGAACTGAGCTGAGTTGAACTGAGCCGGGTTGGCCATGAAAGTTGATGGATCCATCATGGCACTGGCAGTATTAGAGTCGTTTAAGTGTGGAAAGCCGTTGCCATTGTGGTTGGGAACAGCGTCGTTCATCCAGGCGCTCATGGCGAAAGGCCCAGCAGGCTGTGCGCGGCGATGTCAGCAATCAGCAGGCACGTCGACCAAGAGGGCCCATTGATGGGCGCAAGGATGAATGGAGATGGGGCCGTGACACGGCACGGTGGGTGGTTGATAGACGACAACGTCGAGTCGCGTCGCGGGTTGGTGGATGGAGTGTGTGTGTGGTGTCGGGTGGGAAATGGCAGACAAAGAACGGGCCACGCCAGGCGAGGAGCGCTGCCTGGGGGTCGGGTGAGTGCTGGGCAGGAGGCAAAGGGCAGTCAGGATGGGGGGAGGCAGAGGGTAGAGGTAGGCAGGCAGCCCCGTGGTTGGCAGCCCTTTTGGGCTACTGGATTAATACCAGCACGCGCACTGCACACTGGAGTGCCAGAGCCACGGGGAGTCCAGTCGCCGAAACCAGTCGGAGAAGGAACCTTGTAGGTACCTTGCCTGGGAGGAGAAATCATAACAAAGGCGGGACATACCTCGACAAAGGACTTGTCACTAAAATGTACCTGCAGTTGAGGTCTCTCGTATCAAGTGCCCGGTCCTCGTACGCCGGGGCCGTCAGGGAGGACGTTGCGGCCCCCCAGTGCCGCAAAAATTGAGCGTTCAGTGGCAGGATCGCAGCGTAGCGCAGCGAGTCGCGTAGGTACCTCAGTGAGCTCAGAGCCTGGAGGTAGAAATTTTCGTGCTGGGCTCCAGGGAAAGCCTCCCTAACTTTGAGATGATCACCCTTCACGGGGGCACATCAACACTCGCGCAACGGCGAAAACGGACCAAAGCCAGGAAGCGCTGTTTCTCTCTACCGTCGCCAGACAACACAGAAACAACTGCGGCCGGGGGCTGCGAATAACGTGCGGCGGTGCAGGCGAGGTGAGGTGAGGTGAATGGCGAGCCAGGTCTTACCTAAGGCGCGTTTGTGGTGGATGACAGCGAGTCCTGATGGCCAGCTGGATTGGCAGATTGGTTTCAGGCGGAGGTGAAATGCCTCTTCCATAAACACTAGACTGTGACGGGATGGCGTCAAATTGAACTCCGCCACTGTGGTGGGTCCTCCACCAATCACATGGCCACGTTATTGATTTGATAGTTCTTTGTACCAAACCCATTAGCAGCATGTATGTAACTTAAGCCAGGAACCCTAACATTTCTTGTCGGTACCGCTATTGTGGCCCTATGTCTTTGGGTTGGTATGGTGCCCCTTGCCGCTTTTGTGTAGCGGCTCAACCCGAAAGTGTGTCTACCTTCCCGAGATGCACTGCATAATAAGATCAACCAGGGCCTTTTCTTTTTCTTTTTGGAATGAAGACGACTTCTCAGTCTTGGAAAGTTAAAAATCCAGTATGATGACGTGCATCCTCGCCCACTCGGTTGCAGAGAAAAGGCGGGGATCTGCAATGGTTGTTGGTGTCCGGTTGACTGGGCGTGTTTACCCTTGGACAGCATTGCAATGAAAACACGGCATAGCCTGAGGTGCAATTATTATTAGCGGATAGCCTGCTGTTCCAACCTAGTAGAGGGAATGAAGAAGAGCCTTGGAGAGAAAAGCCCATGACCATCAGATGTTCGAGAAAATCAAGGGTGCACACTGAGTATGTTGTCAGCTGGTGTATCTGTCACGCCACGAAAGCCAATGTTCTTGACCTCTGGTGTAGTGCAAACGCAATATCCACCTAGCAAAACCCTCATGACAACTTCTCACATCTGCCTTGTAGAGGATGGGTGCACAATTGCAGAATCATACCCGGCCATCCCAATTTCCAGCAGTATAGACGAAGCGATAGTGGCGCTAGGGCCTCTCTGCTCAGCCAGTCTCTTGGGCATACGGAAACACACAAAGTGTTCCATGATCGCGGGTCGCAGAACGCCACGACTTGGACCGTTGGCCAGCTCGTCCCCCATCATACCGTCTTGAACAGCATCAACTTCAATGCAACCAGTTGAGAGCAAGATGTGGACGTTTTGTTTTGCATTCGAGTTCGAATTTGATGTCCAGTGCCTGTATCAGTAAGTGCCCTCAGCACCATCAGTGCCTGGATGGCCACCACTGGTTGGTGCCTGCCCACCCACCCGCCCGGGATCCAGATGGGGAACCAGCAAGGCCCCACTTCAGCCACGGTCTGGCCTACTAGACAAATAAGCCTGCTGCACATCGTGGGAAGTTGCATTTGTGATGCTCTGACAGAGGCCACCATCCACTACCCAGTGCCAACCGCCGCAGCGATTGATCAGTGAACTGGACATGTCTCAGAAACACCCGCTTTCTGGAGTTTGCCACTGGAGCATGGACAAGTCGAATCCAGGCGAATCTTGTTTGGCGTTGAGATAATAATAATATCCTTTTCCGGCCGCCTTCTGGCGCCGCCTTGCCCTGTGACACCGTTGGATGGCGCTGTGCTGTCTCCACGTCCCCACAGGGTCACGCCGGATGGACACCACCCCTGCCATGCACACTCTCAAGGGAAGGGAAGAGGACCGACATAGGTAGGCAGAGCACCGCTGGTTGATGGATGGTCAGGCCTCTTGACTGCTCCTCTGGCCGTGGCCATTCCACCGATGTGACGATTTCGTTTTTGTGCCTCGCCCGCATCAGCCTCTGAATTCTGCGTCGTCCATGGCCATGGCAGTAATGGCAGTCTGTGTGGTCGTCGTGGTTCACTGTACTGGCGCTCAACCACTAACAACAGGGCGGGAGGGGCCGCTGGCACTTCGCCTGAGGTAATCAACAGCCAGCCATATAAGTGAACCATCCGCGTGCTGTCAGGCCGCGCACAGCAACGCACACCCGCCGGTCGGGAATGGATCTTGCAAATCGGCCATGGAGAGAGGGGAAGAGAGTGTTTGAAAGGATGAAATTGGGAGGGACTCGACAGACGAGGAGGAACGGGGGAAGGGGGGGTTATGGGCGAGAGAGCGGCTTCATGGCCAGCCAAACCAGCCTACCGTATGGCTGCTGGACGGCCTGCTGTACCGAGTACCTGGCTGGGGCCGCCTAGGCTGGCGCAGGCCAATGCCTTCAGGCACTTCAGGCTTCAGGCCACACGCACAGCAAACAGTGCTTGGATTCGGAGGGCAACGATCAATAACGGGCCTAGGGAAAAATTCTCCGCTGCCACTGAATAATAGCAATCTAGGTCCTGAATGGGCAACACCCGCCACCTGTGCCTGCCTCTTGTGTGAATTTCCCCTACCTACCTACCTGTTGATGATTTGGTACCTGCCCACGTACATTACATTACATCACATCCATTGCCAACAAAACAAAACAAAACAAAAACACCACCAAACAGACTACGATGTAATACCAGCATTCACGTCTTCCTTTTTGGCCCTCCGCCTGGCTGTGTGCCAGAATGCAGAAATGTCGCTCTTCGCATCGCCCTAGAGCCACCACCCCACGAATCGCCCACAACGGCATCCCCACCACCCGTCACGCAACCCATTAATAACCTAGCCAGCCCTCTGTGCCAGATTGTGTGCCAGAATGTGCCACATTACCAGCCGTTACCAGTCCTTGGTTGGCGTTGGCTAATTAATAACTAATACAGGTCTTGTCTCCTCGGACAGTACCCCCATTCCTATTTCTACCTACAAGCTACCAAGATAAGCAAGTTTGCGTGTTTTTGCTGGAGCCCAGAAAGGGGGCCTTGTTATGCACACACCTACTGCGTATTATGTGGTATTCACGGCCACGAGCCAGGGCTTGCTCCCCTACATTGACTCACCATCCATCCATCCTATGTTCATGCCCCCCATACAAGGAAGCACTGATAGGCCAATGTGAACCTTGAAAGACCAAGCCAAGCTGTTTCGCCGTCCGCGATCTCGCATAATGCGCAAAACAATTCATCTGTCTGATCTGCCCTCATCCCAAACTAAACTCGGCTTTTGCGTCACGGCTGCCTTTTGGGGGCTGGCTGACCGGCTGACCGGCTGGCACAATCGCTAGTCATACATACGTGTGTGATGTGAGTGGCCTATTCTGGGCTTGCCAGGCTAGACCAGCAGTCTCATGCTTCCTTTGCCACCCCACGATCATGCAGGTGGTTTGGGTGCGCCGCGAATGTTGGAGCAAGTTCGTGTTTGCCTTCCCTACTGGCTAAGATGTTCCATCCACTGGGTATTTATATTCGTGCATACAACAATCACAATTTGGCATCTACAGTGTTACCGTTCAAACAGTTCACCAATGGATCAAAGGTATTACGGTGTCAATTTGATATCTATTATCTGGCAGTCGCCTTGGTAAGACATGACACTTGTAATACATAACATGTTTCAAAGTGGAAATGGTTGGAAGAATGTAAGTAAAGCTAGGTGAGCAGCTTTCGGTCAAAGTGATGAAAAGAATATGGCCAGGCACGGCGACGGCGATCCCTGTTGTGATAAGACTGGGGCATGCCTCGTATACTACAGGCTCCATGAAAAGGAATGACGAAAATCAACTAGACTTTGGGTAGGCGAACGAAAGTGGCGTCATTGAGCATCTTCATTCTCCTTCAAAACACTCGGATAATTTCGCAGTAGGATGTAACCAGTTCCTACATCTTGGACCATCGAAGAAGTACAGCGGCTGCGATGACTGGCAGCACACTGACTAGTTCACCCAGGCCTGCATATTCTGGAGGAATTCGCGCGTTCACAAACGCGCCTGCGGCGAGGAGCACAGCAACGGTATTGTAAACAAAGCTCCATGCGAAGTTGAATTTGATTCGGTTGACTGAAAGTCTACTGGCATTCATCATGGTGAGCAGTCCTGACAGATTTGGTCTCATCAACACCACATCCGCCGCAGACTTAGCAACGTCGGTTCCTTCATTCATATGGACGCCAATCGTTGCCTGAGCGAGAGCCACTGCATCATTGGTACCATCGCCACAGAAGATGATGACTGGTTTCTTATTGTCCGGAGCACCGCCGAGTAGATCCTGGATGTATCTTTGCTTTTGGGCAGGAGAGCTGCGGGCGCAAACATTGGCCTCGTCAATTCCCAATTTTGATGCCACATTCAGAACTGCGCCCTCATCGTCGCCAGAAACCATATGGATAGAAACTCCTCTGCTCTTCAGCTCGCTAACAGTTTCTACTGCGTCATTTCGAAGCGAGTCTTCAAGCCCATAAATGGCAGCAAGCGTACCGTTAACCGTGAAACAGAACACTGTGTAACCATTCGCCAATACTGGTTTGACGAGGGCATGGGATGACAAGCCAAGCCAGCTCGAGTTCCCAGCTCGTAACACCTGTCCTTCCGTTGTGGCTTCCATTCCTTTTCCAACAAGACTTTTGGCGTTAGACACCGTTGATGCTTCAATACCCTTGGCTTTCAACTGCTGGGTAACTGCAATAGAGACTGGGTGTCGACTATCAACAACCAACCCAAGGAGGAGAGACAGAGAAGTCTTGTCGGCCAACAGCTCATGTTCAACGGCTACACTCAGCTTTCCCTTGGTCAAAGTTCCAGTCTTGTCGAAAACGACATGCGATGTCTTGTACGCAACCTCAATGGCGTCCGCGGATTTGAAAACAACACCTCGCTCCGCAGCCGCGCCGCTGGCGATGACGATGACCATGGGTACGGCAAGCCCAATGGCGCATGGGCAGGATACTATGAGAACTGTTATGGCATAAGTAATGGCCTCGACAGTCGCCTCAGAGCCCGATTGTTTTCGGACCGCAATACCGATAGCAACCCATACAACAAAGGTAATTATAGTCAAAGCTACCACAACCGGGACAAAGTAGGATGCAACTTTGTCTGCAAGATCTTGTATCTTTGGTTTGGATAATTTAGCTTCGTCGACCATGGATGCAATAGTGCTGATGGTATTGTCTCCAGGGAGACGGGTAAGACGAACAATCAAAGGACCTGGACCATTGATAGATCCTGCAATGACAATCGATTTAGGATGTTTCTCAACAGGTCTCGACTCTCCGGTGATCATGGACTCATCAACCTCTGATGAGCCCGTAAGAACTATTCCGTCTGTAGGAACACTGCTCTCTGGCAAAACCTTGAAAACATCGCCGAATTGAAGAAGACGTGCATCAATTTCCCGTTCCGATAAGGTTATCCCATCTACGAGGATGGCAGTCGGGGTTTGCAGTGACCTTATGGAGATGGATTCGACAGCTTTCTGCCGGGCAAGAGCTGCAACGTACCGTCCAACCATGATTAAAGTGACAAGAAGCGTGCTTGTTTCGAAGAACTGTCCGGTGGAGAGGGGCTTGTCCGCGATGAGATACGCAAATGACACCACAGAGAAAAGGTAGACTGTGCTAGTGCTCAGCACAATCAGTAGGTCCATCTCAATCACTTGCGAGAAGATGAGCGCCTTAAGTGCCATGGGGTAAAAGGGACCTGCAATCACAACCTGAACGAGCGTGGCCAGGGCTAGGGACGCAGAGCTGTAAGCAATCTCGTTCTCGGGAAGCGGAGCCCATGCCATGACCAAAACTGGAATTGTCAAAATTGCCGACAGAATGGTCATGTACCCGACTTGACGGACATGCTTGCTCCCAGATTCCAGTGCTGGGTCACCGCGAGGCGGGGCCAGTTTGACCGGTTGGTTTAATCCCTTTTCCAGGAGATCCCGCGCGCCGATGATATTGGAGTCAAAAGCTACTCGGACAACATCTTTACCGACTACGGACATGTCCGTAATGCCTTCCTTCCAGACTTGACTAATAAATGCAGAAGGCTCTCCAGTAACTAGAACGTCAAGACTCGATCCCTGGTTACTAATTTTCTCGCATTTAAACTCGGTTGTTCGCTCCAGATGTTTCATAACATCTTCAACAGAGACAAGACGATGATCAATGTCAAACTCAGCACGCGAAAGCACAAGACTGGTCTTCAAGTTACGAACAGCGGGCATCGTAGCTAGTGTCCGGTTCAGCTTCGTCTCACAGCCAGTGCAAGTCATGCCGGATATGCCAAGAACAACGTGCTCAACACCCCCCGCCTGCTTCTCTGGATCGCTCACTTGTATATAGGGGGCATTTTGGTCGACCAAGCTAGCTGACGGATTGTCGACATCACAACATGCATCTTTACATGCATCTTTTTCGTTCTTCGCGTCGTCTTTGGACTTACAACAGGCATCCTTGCACATTTCTTTGATCGCAATGTCAATTTTGGATTCGCAACAGGAACTTTGGCACGCAGTTTTTGGTGCAGCATTAGCCTTGGTTCCGCAACAAGCATCCTTGTAGGTTTCTTTAGCAACAGGCTCTTTCTTGGGCTCGCAACAGGCAATTTTCCGGGGCGACAGTTCTGCAACTCCGGTTTTCGTTCCACAACATGCATCCTTGCACGACGGCTTCTCCATTGCAGTCTCAAGCTTTGGACCACAGCAGGTACTTTGGCATGTTGCCTTGGTTGCAGTATCGGCCTTGGGTTTGCAGCAAGCATCTTGAACCAACGCGTTGGGTGAGACAATGGTATCAGTACCATAACAAGAGTTGGAGATCATCGGGTCAGGGGCTTTTTTGTTTGCTCCGCGGCTGTGTTTGCCTCTTCGTTGCGCTCTATTTCCAATGGAAGATACACTCTTCAAAGAACCAGTGCTAGAGCAAGAATCCATTGATTTGCGCTTCATGGACGCAATGGATGACTTCTTGGAGCATCTCCTTCTCTCAACAGAAGAGCGTTCCCGAGTTTCGCAGCAGGACTCAAGTCCCAGAGCCAGCAAAGCACGGCAGATGCATCCGAGGGCATCAAGAGTCCCAGCGTAGCGTTCACGGGCAGAACGATGGTGCTTTCCACAAGCCTTACCGTTAGCAACTCCATCACAGGTAGAACCGGACTCGGGGCAGCCAGCTTTCACTAAATCATATTGTTAGCTATTCAGTAGGTGATTTAGACTAGGATTATTATTATTCGTTTGACCATACCTCGGCTTCCTTTACATTTGACTTCACACTCACGGAGAGCTATGCGGTCGAGGCATGAGGTATCGCAGCAGGGAGATGTTTTGCCTTGGCAGCAATCTGGCGTGTTCGTGTCATTTCCAGTGCTTGCTCTGTCCTCGGATGATTTGTTCGTGTCGCAACAGTCATCCAGACATTGAGCTGGCTCTACATTCAAGTTGATAGTGTTCCCATTGTCGCCACAGCAGGCATCACCGCAAGCTTCAGCGGAAGGAATTGGCTTCTTTGCATCGCAGCAATCACTGTCCTTGCATGTGCTGCTGTTCATGTCCAATTTGGCCGGAGGCACTGTGCAGGTTTCAGTCTTCGTTGAGGGGGTGCAGCATCCATCTTTGCAGTTATCCGTAGCAATAGCGACACCATGTTTTTCTCCATTGTCACCGGGAAAGCTGCTAGCATCTGCTAATGGGCCATCGCAACATTCATCCTGGCAAGTATCAGTTTGGTTGGCAGCAGTGTTTCCTGCAGTAATTTGTTCTTCACCACAGCAATCATCTTTGCCGCAGCTGGAAACGGCGTCAACTTGTTCATTGCTCTTGCGAGGAGTGTTTTCTTTCAGTTGGGTTGTGTCGACATGAGGAGACTCGCTTGAACAGCAGCTTGCTGCATCACCAGGCTGGGGTGCCGGAGCTAGCGGTGTAGGTGGCCCACAACAACCACACGCCATTGTTTATACTTTCTGGAATTGTCTCTTCTTTTGTTATCTGATGTTTCAAGGTAATTGGCGACAATGTGAGGTCTACGTTTTTGGTGCGGGGTCCATGGTAATAATGGTATCCCTGCGAACGGGCTGTCTTGTGAAGTGCACAGATAGCAATTCTTAATCAGATGGCGCCTCATTTGGGAACTGCTAAGGCTGAGGGCCGAGAGATTAGACAACTACAAAAACTCGAATTTTGTTTAAATCTAGAGAAATAATGAGATGACCCAATCTGGAAAGGTCTGGTAGATTTTTTTAGCATCAAAATTATCAATAGCTATGGTGACGGAACAGATGTTGGCGCTTGACTGTAGAAAATCGTTTCTGAAACAATTGTTGATAGGGTAGGCTGTGTCTCAAACCTTGACTTTCACCAATGCAACCTCATTTTCATAGGGCCTATTGTGAAAAAGAAAGAAACAATTCGATTTATGATGCAATTATTTCTTCACAGGAAGGTTTACATGTCTTGTCATTAAATCCAATGAGAAGTAAATCTTATCGTTGATACGTCTAGACACCGAAATAAATCGACAATTGGCTAATGCTATTCTAAAAAAAATCATTCTAATGGGCTCACAGTCGACAACGTCGTCCTGATGTGCTTCAATACCTTTTCAATGGCGACATCTAGGCCCTCTAGGCTGAGATAGTCATCAATCCATGCTGCAGTTTTCTTCTCGAGCCCTTCTTTATCCGTCGTGGCCTCCAGAGAAGACCTGAGGCGCGACAGGACCTGCATGAGATTCTGGGGGAATTCGGCTGTGAATGGAGACACTCCCACAATAGGTTGTCGGATGTGGCAGTTGTAAGTAGATGGGTGATTGGGGTAATGCTGGTTCAGTGTGTCCAGAACATGCTGGGATATCCGGGATTGAACGCTTACATCCTTGAAGGATGCAAACATATCGAAAAATTGCTCCCCAACCTCGGGTTTGAAGAATGCTTGTTTTTGCGATATGTCGAAGATGGCCATGGGAATGGCTCCATCCATGGCAGGGTTGGATTCAAGCTGTTTCGCTGCGCTCTTGTCAATCACTCGAGCTTCCGCCTTTGTGGGTTCGGGGAGCACGAGGCCATCGTTGTCTTCGTCCTCTTCGTCGCTGTCAAGGCGAAGCTCATCATCATCGTTGGCCGGCAAAGGCGCAGTTGCGTTCTTGCCCAGTCTGTTCTTCTTCGCTTCTATCTTCTCCAGCCACTCCATTTCTGATCTAGCATATTCGAGCCACAGGGTGCAGTCCTTTGTACAGAACCGACAGCCTCGCATGAAGAAACCTCGGGCGGCTGCCATATCACCGTTACGGGAAGATCGTTTGCCGGCCATGATCCACATCTCTGGGTCCTTGGGCATCATGCGGAGAGCGTTGGTCATGGTTCTCCGCCATCGCTTTGCTGCCTTGATATTCGCAATGTAGGACAGATACTCGCGCCACAGCCCACTGCTGCCAGGATGCCGATTGACTCCCCTTTCGTATATTGACAGCACACGACCCTGCCCAGCATGCGCAGAATTGAGGTGTCGGATCTTGAGCCGCTGGCAACGTTTTGAGCGTAACGTCTCGACAGATTGCTCCCATTGGGAGTAGGAAGACCATTCGAACGCTGTGTTTCCGGGAGAAAGAACCTTGTGTTCGAAGTCATTTCGCTTTTGTACAATGGCACGGATTTCTTCCTGAACGTAGAAATGTTAGCTTCTGCAAGACCGGCCATGAAATAGACAGAGGCTTATTATAGGCTTTTAGTTTGACTGAATTACCTTGGTGAATATTTCTTTCTCTTCCCATTCTCGCAGCTGTGGCACCGACCGTTCCAGGTAGAACCGGGCCTTTTCAGCAACACCGGCCATTGTGATCGACTATTCCCAATCCGATTGGTTCAGAGACTGTTTCTTGGTTTATCGTTGCGTCTGGGAATCGCAGAGAGCTGGAGGATTGTGTAGATTTGGCATTGGTGAAAAGATCGTCAAGTTTTCACAAAGGCTGTCAGGAAATCTTAGCGGGGCCCGGTGTGTTGTGGCGTGTAGTGGCGTGTAGTGGGACTGGTCGCGTTTATCGTGGCGGATGGACCACTTACGCTGATGTAACTGCTTTACTGCCCCCCCGGGTCTCGTGGGCACCTCAGGCAATACCTGTAGGGCAAGTTCCGGGACCTGCGGAAGCACACGTAATAGTAACATGGAATCTTTGGAGCGTTTGATTACAGCGCTGAATATAGCACCAGGGCCTCCATGATGATTACAGCTAGTACAGCCCTGTACCAACACAGCACTACGCCTGGAGAGGCAATGACCCGCATTGCTCATCATAAGGTGGCTCTGACTAGCCTATAGGTAAGCTTCCAAGGCTCCCTCCCACCTCCCCCCCTGTGAGTCTCCACACTCGGAAGCCATTCGCAGGGGAGGGCATCTCCCTCTGTTGTATCTGCCACGATCGCGAAAAGCCCGAGGATTTAAGTCCTGCTCGCCGCGCAACTTCCCCTCGTTTTCTTCCCCAGCCGTGCTTCCCGGATGCTCCGCAAGGCTGCCTGACCCGGAGTTTGCTTTTCCTGCGCGCCCTTTCCTTTGTCGTTATGGCGTCCAAATACAAGGATAAGGATGGCGATGTCATCTTCAGCTTCAACGGCCGGTGGGTCAGTTGGGCGCACACTGGCGTCGCGTATAGTGAGTGCACCGAGGCCATCCATTATCTCGCCTCGCACAAGAGTGTCCAGCGCGGAAATCTCTGTATACATGGACTGACGGCGGCGTGCAGCGGCGTTTCTCAGCGCATTGGTAGTGGGATTGGCCCTTCACTACCACAAGATTGTACAGAATGAATTCTATGGATATCCCGACGAATGGTTCCCGTCCGTTTCTGCGACTATCGGCGACCGATACCCCGAGCGATCCGTGTTTATGATTTTCATTGCCATTACATCAGGTATGGGTTTCCCACGGGAGTTGCGGTCTCAAGGTGGAAACGCGTTCCTCTAACCCATCGCAGGGCCTCGGTTTGCGCTCGTTGCTTTGTGGTATATTCTTACGCGAAAGCCCGGCCACACGCTGCCCAGTTTCGTGGCGGTCATGGGTCTTCTGCGTACCCTCACATGCGGTGGTTGGACATACATCACCTCTACGGACGACCATGATTGGCATGACATCTTGATGATTTCCTACATTGTCGCGACCTTACCGTGGACTCTGGGATGCATTGCGTTGAGTCCACCAAATCCAAAAGCTATCAAGTATCGCAAGCGTCTGGCTGGACTCTTTTTCGGAACGCTAGTGCCATTGATTTACTTCTACATTCAGCACAAGGTCCATCGAGTGGCCGGAGGTTGGTTTGACCCCTTCAATGCATCCAAACATGCTTTACCTAACCCAACGTGCTTCTTTAGCATATACAAAGTATGCCTTCTTTGAATGGTCGCTGATACTCTTCGATGTGGCTTTCGACGCCGTGACTGCTATGGATTTCGACGCTTTCGAGGTGAATATCAAGGATGTTAAGGGGACAAGCAAGGGGTACGTTCAATGGCTCCCAAGATAGTTTGGACTCCTTGTACATTCGTGTCCAATAAAATGCAGTTCTATGTGGCAATATCTAAATAATTCTTGCAGTGAAAACCCTCCATCAGCCCCGATCGCAGTATTGGAGAAAGGGTAAGTGTGCCGAGTTCCTCGAGCATTGTGAGAGTTTGATGCTTATGGCAAAATTTAGAAACGGAGAGGCCACTGCTACTGCTGCCCCTGGTTTATTTGCTATTCGATTTACTTGGGCAGAGGCGTTAGATACTGCTGCAGATGTATATCATGGAGTAAGTCGATGCATATGGGACAATGAAAGTTCTGACATCCTGACATCTACTCTCTAGTTTGTGTTTTGGTCAATGTTGACCAGTCTTGGCGTTGTTGTGTGGTGTAAGAGCACCCCCACCCTTGAAATGTGACTTGTCAAATGTTCTAATATGATCCTAGATTTCCCTCTCTGGCATATGGGCATTTCTGGGTTTGAGGCCTTCGTTATGGTCACAGTATCTCCGGCATTGCTTGGGTTTACTTCCGTGCGCTCCCTAGTCATCAGCAATCTCAGAGCGATCCATCTACTGTCGCTCTCTGGTGTTGCGGCGTATCTCGTTACCGACCCGGTAAATCGCTTGGTTGTTGTTGGCTTCGGTATCGCCTTGTCTTGTCTTGGCTGGGTGGGAACACTCTATTCCGAATCTGTTCATGATGTTCGTTTTGAGTCCAAGTTATTAGGCCTAATGGTCGGCTTGATCATGTCAGCCACGCTCAAGTTTGCATGGCAAACAAATAACCCTATTTGGCCGATTATGCATGCTGCCAATGGAGGATGGAACGGCACCGGTTTATTTCTTGGTATCCTAGCTGCTCTCAGATTTACACGCAGGAGCCCCCTGATGAGTGGGACGTTGCCTTCCAGCGAAAAGCTGGAAGGTTCCGTTGCTCTCACTGCATGCGGTATTGGAGGTCTTTTCTTCGGCCTCCACTCCCTTCTCTCTGACACAAGCACCATGATACTATGGGTTTGGGAGGGGTTCCCAATTCGAGGTCCATACTTCTCAACACATGGCTGGTTTACTGTTGCTGCCATGTCAATAGGAATCTTCATTGGCGTGTTTTCACCACGGTTGTCAGGAGGCTGGGCAGCATATGCTGTGGGAACTGCTAGCGCCATGACCCTGACTTATAATAGCCACTGGATCGGCTTTTATGGTGGATTGGGTTTGGCCGTATACCTTATGGCGGTCTCTGTACCTCTGGTTACAACTGCTGCTAAGCAGCGGCCTGCGATGACTTTTGGTCTAGGGTTTCTGATCTACAACTTTGTGGTCTTGTTCCACGTGTGGGTCGTTGCCTATGCTTTCGTTCCTGGTGGACCCCTTGTTCGAGAGCGCACGGATTGGGTCATGATGACTATGATGGCGCTCCTTGGAGCTGGTGTGTTTGCCTCGAATCAATCACAGTCGCGACGGCAGCCAACCCGAAGGTCTTCGTCCTCTCAGCATAAGAAGTATTTTGGTATGTCCACCATCATCATCAACGTCTTCTTTATGTGTGCGGCGTTTATGCGCTTCCCTTCCAACGACTATAAACCATACCACCCTGAAGATAGACTTCTTACTGCTGGCATTTGGACAATTCACTTTTCTCTCGACAACGACATGTGGTCTTCTGAGTACAGAATGCGGGACCTCATCAAAGAGATGGAGATTGATGTCATCGGTCTGCTAGAGTCAGATTTACAGCGCATTATTATGGGCAACCGGGACACTACCCAGTTTCTCGCCGAGGAGCTGGGCATGTATGTCGACTACGGGCCTGGACCGAACAAGCACACTTGGGGTGCTGCTTTGTTGTCCAAGTTCCCCATTGTTGAGTCGAAGCACCACCTTTTGCCGAGTCCCGTCGGTGAGCTGGCACCAGCCATTCACGCCACGCTGGATGTATATGGTCAATTGGTAGACGTGTTCGTTTTCCATTCTGGACAGGAAGAAGATCCAGAAGACCGGCGCCTACAATCTGAATACCTAGCGGAGCTCATGGGTTCGACAGACCGGCCTGCATTTTTGCTCAGCTATCTGGTCACCGACCCCCTCGAAGGCAACTACAACACGTATGTGAGCAACCAGTCCGGTATGCACGATGTCGACCCATCAGACTGGGACCGATGGTGTGAGTACATACTATTCAAGAACCTCAAGCGTGTAGGCTACGCTCGTGTTAGCAGAAGCACCATTACAGATACGGAGCTACAAACCGCGAAGTTTGTGATTCCCAAGTCAGCGGGCGAGATAACAGAACTGGAGGCTCGTCCGGCGGATGAGCGCAACAGGCGGGCTCAAGAGAAGGACGTGCCAGAAGGCTGGCGATACCCAGCCATGTTCAGAGGCAAGGGGGTGAGAAACCACAGATACCACGTGTTTAACGAGCCACGATACTACAACTAAGGTGCACCCGACCTAAAAAAAAAATACATATTCATATATAAAAGAGTGGGAAGGCTGGGTCGAGAATTGTGGCGATGTGGGAAAATGGCTGTATTGACTAACGAACTTTTTGGAGCAAGATCCTAATACACTCGAAATAATGAACTTGGTATAATATCTAACTACTCGTAGTAGTGCATGCATAAGGACCAACTTGGTCGGGAAAATGTGCAGACCTCGACGCCATAATCATGGAAAGGGTTAAAAGACTGACCATCCGCCCAATGAATTAAGAGGGATGGATAGTTGCTGAGGTTCCGACTTTGCAACGATGCAAATTGTGGAAAATCCCACCCTGGGAAGCACGTATTCGTCTAGGTAGAAAAAGTGATTGATTACTATGCCTGCTATACGGGCCTCGGTTCCCCGCTAGGCTATTCATTTACCCTCTTTTAACTTACCAATCATGCAAGCCTCAAGCGCTGTCAGCGTCAGCTTGCCTAAACGGCTGATAGACTGGGCAGCGCGCCAATGGTGGTAGCATCGAAGCTGTGGAAGGGGGACCCACGCCGGGCCGATAAAAGTGGGTTTTTGCTGGAGACGGGCGGCAGTCCTCGGCACGGACTTGGTAGAAACGGTACAACGATTTGAGCGACCTCCCTCTGGTCAGGCAAGCTGCGTTCCCCCCCTCAGCGGAACAAGGCGGAATTGGTTCCCACGACGGCTTAAATCGCTGCCCGCGTCTCACCGTGTCCGAAAAATTCACCCAGTGGCGAGCAAGGGGAACGGGATGACGAGTTTTTTTTCCCCCTTTGCGCTGACGATAAGTGTGTTGTGTCGTGGTGTGTGCGGATATCCGTTTTCAGTAGGCGCCCGCACACTTTCCCATGTTCTTTTTTTCCCTTCACGCCGTCCGCATACGAGACATGGATGTTGTAAGAGGATCAAGGGTGAGATAATCAGCTTTTTTAGAAAGGAATTCTGCTGTCTTGGTTTCTGTGAAATATGAACAAACTCAAAGAAACAAAAAAGTGTCTGTGGAGCAAAAGCTAGGCGTCGTGGGGCTGAGAAATGCAGATGCGCTCATTGATTGATCATTCGGGCGTCCCCATCGAGAAAGGCTATCAGGTAATGGAAATGTAGGTTACAGTGGATGTTGCTTCACCCAACATACTGCATGATGGGCATTTTTGCTGGCGTAGTCGCGTGCCCACAGTGTTGGTAGCCTGAGTCTTTGTTTGGTGCTCCAATGCGCTGTTGTTTCGTGGGTACGAGCACAGTGACAGCTCCACACCCCCGAGACTCCCGGCGCCGTGGATGCATTACAGCTCTAGACGTAATTGGCCAGCCACGCCATTGGCACAATCGATAAGTCTCAGGGCTAGCTTATGTGCCGTGGAAAGCCGACAGGGCGGGCTGCATCGTTCGATTCAGTTTCTTGCGAGTGTGAGAGGCAGGTGCTACTGCCAGAAAAAGTTTATGAAGCTCGTATTCTGGCCGTGACTTTTCCTCCTGCCCACCTTTGACTCAAGCCTCTTCTTCTTCTTCGTTTTCATCCCCAAGAACGACGAAGAGGAAACAAAACTCATCATGGCGATCGATTTACAACATGTGTGGATGTGGCTGGGTGTTTTGGTGGGCGGAGGAGCAGTCTATGTAAGTTCTTCAATTCATGCGCCATCCAGCTCGCTTGCTTCGCTGCTCTTTCCTCCCTCTGCTTTCTCTTTTGCGAAGCTTGAGGGGGGAAATCTCGAGCTGAGCAGTGGGAAGTCTCGCTGTTCATTGCTAATATGAGCACGCCAGACCCTCGGACTCGTCGTCTACAGACTCTTTTTCCACCCCCTCGCCAAATACCCGGGCCCGCTGCTCGCCAAACTCACGGACGCTTATCAGCTCTACCATGCCTACAAGGGTGACCGCCACCTGGAGTTTTGGCGCATGCACCAGAAATATGGTACGTATGAGCTTATGTGCATGACAATAAACACCCCCCCTCGTTTGTGTACATATGTGCGTGCTCTTATATGGCGACGACTGACCTGAGATTGATTTTTCTAGGCAAATTCGTTCGTTTCGGGCCCAACTCGCTCTCAATCAACTCCAACACGGCTCTGAAGGAGATTTACGGCTTCCGGTCCAATGTTCGCAAGGCTGAATTTTACGACGCCTTTGTTCACCCTGCCGCGAACACTCACAACACCCGCGACAAGGATGTTCACGCCCGCAAGCGCCGCGTTTTGTCCCACGCCTTTTCTGAGAGCGCCATGAAGGAGATGCAGCGATACATTCTTGGAAATGTGCGCACCTTTTGTGAACAAATCGGATTTAGCGATGGCGGAGAGGACTCCAAAGGCTGGTCGAAGCCGAGGAACATGGCTGACTGGTGCAACTACCTTGCCATGGATATTCTGGGTGATTTGAGCTTTGGCAAGGCATTCCATATGCTGGAGCGTCCCGACAACCGTTTCGCTCTCGAGTTGGTTGAGGCTGCTACTACTCGCCACCTGATTGTGAGACTTGATACAAATTCTTCATCTTACGCTGGACTTTGATGCTAATATATGCGCTTGCTAGTGTGGAACGATGCCCATTGTCGACAAGCTCAAGATTGACAAGTTTTTGTTCCCAAAACTGGCTGCTGGCCGTTCCAGATACATGGCTTACAGCAAGAGCCAGTTGACCGAGCGAACTAAGCTTGGAGAGGAGACTGACCGCCGCGATTTCTTCTACTACTTGCTCAAGGCCCGTGATCCTGAAACCGGCCAGGGATTCACTCTCCCCGAACTTTGGGGTGAATCTAATCTGCTGTAAGTGTATTTTCTGAAATCTGCAAGAGAGACGAACTTTGCCGCTCACATACTCACTTTTAGCATCATCGCCGGTTCTGACACTACTTCCACTGCCATGGCCGCAACCCTTTTCTACTTGGTTCGCAACCCGCACGCTCTAGCCAAGGTTCAGGAGGAGATCCGTGCCAAGTTTAACGATGTTGAGGATATTATTCATGGTCCCACCCTTAACACATGCACCTATCTCCGTGCTTGTATTGACGAAGCCATGCGTTTATCTCCTTCTGTTGGTGGCATTCTGCCTCGTGAAATCCTCCCCGGCGGAATGACAATTGATGGCGAGACCCTTCCTGCTGGTACTGTTGTTGGAACTCCCCACTACACCGTGCAACACAACGAAGCCTATCACCCAATGCCTTACAACTACGTTCCTGAGCGCTGGATCAGCGGCTCTGTGCGGCCATCGGATGGAACCACCATTACAGAGGATGACGTTGCCAAAGCCGCAAGCGCTTTCTGCCCTTTCAGCATCGGACCCCGCGGCTGCATCGGCAAGGCTTTGGCTTACGTCGAGATGATGACGACCCTGGCGCGTACTATTTACCTTTATGATATGCGAAAGGCTGTTGGCGTCGAAGATCCCTCCGAGGGCCGTCCTGATCTGGAATGGGGCCGACAGCGCAACACGGAGTTCCAGCTGATAGACACTTTTACCAGTGCCAAGTCTGGGCCTATCGTCGAGTTCAGGAAGGTTACCAAGGCCTAGACTCATACTGCGCATTTATTTTGATTGATTTTAAGAGACTGCCAATGCCAGACCTTTCTGGACGTATGGTGGGAAAGTGTTGCTTCTCAATGACCATAATGACATAATGGAGTTAGAGGATAGGATCTACCTACTTAGTAGTTAAGGGTAAAAAAGATAGCGAAATTTAATTTAAAAAAGTTTAAAATTGAAGATCATTGTGCCATGAGTATTTTTGAAGTAGCGTCATCTATGCTTTACATAACAAGGCTGGCTGTGTTCGTTGTAATAATGGCCGATTCTACCTCAGGATGCTACAGTACGTTAGCAATGATGTTTGCGCCAGTCTGCTTTTTCCGAGGAGGTTGGGGGTGAAACAAGGGAGCTGGCCCTTGACGCATCAACGGGTATTATTGGTCACCAACCTACTGATTGGAGGGGCGCTAAGCACCGCTAAAGTCGACCCGCCGAGGCTGGCGAGGCTGATCGCGTTTATGGGGTCATTTTTCAATTTGCGATCGAGACCCGCTTCATTCACGGTATCAGCAACATCTATAGCAACGAAAGCTTCGAAGCGGCGATATTACGACTATACCCCACAAGTGCTGAGCCTCACGAAATGGCCTAGCCCGTTATAAGGCAACAACAATTCGCGTTCGAGCCGACCATCGACCATGGCTCTCTGCAGATTCTACCAGCAAGGCTATTGCAAGTTTGGCAGTTCGTAACCCCCCCAAAAGATGCCAGAGTCGTCACAGGCCGCTTTGTCTCATTTGCAGCTTCTGGGATATAAAGTGGCAGGTGAATATTGCTAGGAAATGAAGCTGATCTTAATGCTTGCCGTGTAGGTAATTGCCGATTTGAACATCCCTCCAACGGTGGTGGTGGTGGGAACAACAATCGCGACCAGACGACGAATAATCGCTTTGGAGCACTGGGAGGCACTGCCAACGGAGGAGGCCAAAATGCGCATCGTATGACCTGCCGATTCTGATTCGAGCAAGAAACCAAGGGCGAGACATTGACTTCAACGCAGAAAACAAGTACAACATATCGGGAGAGACTATTGAGAAGGACCTCACGACTGAGTTGCCTTCTTGGATACTGTCAGCCTACGCTCCAGGCAGGGATGCCCCAGATCAGCTGTTTGGGGGTTATCCACGTGAGCAGAGCTTCGAAGAGCTTCGTCTTCACTATATGACAGGGAAGGCGTCCGGGAATGAGCAACAGGCAGTAAGTATGCAGCTACGTCGTTGAGGCAAAGGCTACAAGAATTGGTGTGCTAACCCGAGAAGTTGAATGAAGCACAGGAACTCTACCAGAATGCGAAGCAACAGATGGAAAGTGCAGTCCGAAACGTGAGTGATGCAGTCCGGTTCATCGTCGAGGGAGAAAACAGGCACCCAAATCGTAACGACATCTGCCGAGAGGGGACACAGGGTGCCCCCTTTGGAGAATTCTTGGTAGGGAAGCGGCAGATAGGAGGAAGCTCTGGGGCGATGTCATCGGACAGACCAGGCTTAAGCTCACCATCACCATTCGGCGCGAATGCGGCGACTTCAAATAGTAACGCCTTCGGACAGCCTTCGACTCTTGGACAACGACCGAATCCCTTTGGCCAACCTTCGCAGCCTTCACAGCCGGCTTCAGCCTTTGGCCAGCCAGCCCAGCCTGGATCTGCTTTTGGGCAAAGCAATCAACAATCTGCGCCCTTTGGACAATCTGCTCAACCCATATCTGCCTTTGGCCAACCGTCGCAGCCGACTGCGTCTGCTTTCGGGCAGCCATCTACTCTTGGAGCCAAAGCCAGTCCCTTTGGAGCTCCAGCTTTTGGACAACCATCGCAGCCAGGCACACAGGCCAATGTCTTTGGTCAACCTCAGCAGCAGCAGCAGCAGCAGCAGACACAATCCAATGCCTTTGGCCAACCAAGCCAACTCGGACAGAAACCAAACCCCTTTGCGTCTAATGCAAATTCTGGCGCGAGCCCGTTTGCCGCAGCGAGTAACAATACCAACAATACAGCTGTGCCAAATCCATTTGGAGCGCCCAGCTCGAATCAGCAAAACGCAGCAGCAAATCCATTTGCGTCTACCACGGCCAACCAAAGTAACAATGTGCCGAATCCATTTGGGCAGGCAGCACCACAGCAGCAAGGGTCGAGCCCTTTTGGTCAGCCCTCAGCACCAACTGCCAATCCATTCGCATCTACAAATGGAGCACCGGCACCGAATGCTAGCAATCCATTTGCTCAACAGCAGCAGCCGCAGCAGCAGCAGCAGCAATCCGGCTTTGCGACCCAAAGCAACCCATTTGGACAACAAACATCGAATGCTAACACAGCATCCGCTTCCCCTTTTGCAGCAGCACAATCTCAGCAGCAGGCCCAGGCCCCTAATAGCAATAACACGGGGGCTTCTTCAACCAGCCCATACCCCCCTGGAAGTACGAAACAACATCCTCCGGTCACGAGTTACAGCTCTAAGGGCATGGACGGCCGGTTGAATATGTTCCAGGGCAAGCCTGTGGCCTATAAAGACGACATTCCCGGCATCCGTGCCTTCGATGGGACATGGTCGCGTATTTGGTTTCCAGATGGGCCACCAGCCTATTATAAGGACACGGAGTTGCCGCGAAACCAGTACGACGAGAAGTCCATAGTACAGTGGACTGCATTTGCTCAGACAGGGGCGTTCGCGGATGGCATGATGCCGGACCTGCCACCGCCACGAGAGTGTACGCAATGGAATTTCTGAACAACGGGAGCAATGGGAACAAGTAGGTAGTCAAGATAGGGGACGTGGTGGGCCGATGGCGTTTATTCATAGTCTTTTTCGGATATAAAGCATTCTGGGGCGTTGCGGTTTGGAAGCAATGACACTTGTTATAATAAATACATTGATAGTGTTCTTCCGGTCTTATGATGGGATGACTTGGGAATCGTATGTTGCCGAAAGATGAGCACATTGCACGATGTGTTATTCATGAATGACGTGCTAAAGCAGTTGAGAACCTGACATGATTCATATACGGTAGGTGTAGGACCATCACGGAAGCGCAAATGTCTGCAAGTATTGCACCCTTTTTTATATTTTGTCTACCTGAGCTGAACACCCAATCCATTCCTCTCCACGTTGAATCGCTGTACGTTGAAACGATCCATCGGAATTTAAGGAAGCATTTAAGCAGCGATGGTGACCTCGACCTCAACACCGGCGTCGATGTTGACGATGATCTGCTTGACAACCTCGGTGGGGGCGTTGAGGCTGTTGTTGTTAGGTTAGCGATTGTGCGATTAAGCCTTGAATATATCAGAGAGAGATGAAAACGTACTCAATGAGACGCTTGTGAATGCGCATCTCGAAGCAATCCCAGGTCTTGGAACCCTCACCGCAAGGGGTCTTACGGGGAGTGACGGTCAAACGCTTGGTGGGCAGACGGACGGGACCCTTGGCGCGAAGGTCCTTGTTCTTGGCTCGGTCGATGATCTCAGTGCAGACCTTCTCGAGAACCTGGACCTTGCGGGAGGACAAGGTGATACGGATCTTGTGGCTCTTCTGCAAAGTGAGTGTCAGTCAATCAGTCAAGTCAAGTCAAGTCAAGTCAAGTCTTCTTGTATTTCCCATTGCTGCGAAAGGGAGAGCGCAAGTCGAGTAAGGGTCGGCATAAGAAAATATAACATACAGGAGCGTCAGAGTGGTCCTTCTCGGGCTTTTGGTAAGACATTTTGGGCGGCTTCACGACTCGAACGTACGTTGCGGCAAAGTGATGAAGGGTTTAGGAGATTTTGGGGGGGGGGGGGGTGTTTTATGGTTGGATGCGTTGAGTAGAAAGCTCTGAAGCCAATTCCCCAAGTCGCGAACTTTTTGGTGGGGTGGGTTGAATATCGGCAAACACTCTAGGGCTACGGTTGTGCGAGGCGCTAATCCATAAACAGAGTAGAAGCGTTTGGTTGCTGGAGTACGTACCTGCCTGGCGGGGAGGCCCTGTTCACACCAAACCTGATCCACATCCAGGCAGGGAAGTCGCAGCTGCAGTGAATCATCCGGCGATGGGACTCATACTGTAGTTAGAAGCAAGGCAGCTGCTAATGAGCTACTCATTGCCTTAAGCCTCGTTCCGAAGCCAAACGCAGGGCTGAACACAAGACAAAAACCCTCGTTTCCTTTTCTCTCACCATTCGCCCTCCCAGCTGCATTCGTTTTCCATCTCCTTTTTGTTTGTTTGACATCAGGACATTGAAGCCCGCATCCGTCTACAGTACACACGACGAACTCTGGAGTAATTGCCCAACTACGTACCCAGTCTTGGTAGCTTCAGGACCCTCAAATGACCAGCTCGCTTCCGCCATTTGCGCCGTTCCCCAAGGCAGAATGGCAGCAGCACTTGAGTCCGGCGGATTGGGAGTCCCTAGTGGACGCCTGGTGTACTCTCTTGTATGCTAGTTTGAGCTTGGATGATGCTAAATTCCAACGGCTGATTCAAAACGATGAGTCTGTCGTGACGTTTGCGACAACCTTTGTTGAGGAGGCCGCTGCCGAGTCGAACTCATTAACAATTGTTTCAAAACGACTACTGAGACCTGTCTTTCAGCTTATATCACGACTATTCACGCTGAAATCCGTTCGCGAGTTTCTAGACTTTAGCTTTCTCGCTGGGATTGCGAGGATATACCCAAAGAAACACTCAGCCCCGCTCCTATCACGCCTGTTCATCGACCATGCCTCTTCCATGGAAGCTGTCTTGACGTCTTTCAAAAAACTTCTCATTCCACACCTTGAATCTGGTATCAAGGGCAATCTCAAACTTGTGGAATCAAGTCTCAACAGCCTCAACCCTCTTCTTCATGTGTCCCCCGAAACATGTATGCTGCTCCTCGCTGGATCTGACTTCTTTGACGGTCTTGTTGTATGCTTTCGGGTGATGAATCCGCCTCTGCGCCAGGCTATCATCACTACGGTCTACCTCTCTCTAGTTGGCTTGACGGACGCAACTCCCCAAAAATGGTCTATGCTCAGTGACCAGCTGTTCGCAATGCAAACCGCAGCCGAGGCTCATAAAGCAGGTCCCATAAATGCCAATGACTCGCTTGTTGCTGACCTTATCACGAATACGCCAATTCTTCGGCTTCTATTACGAAGAGCGGAAGCAGCGGGGGCTGCGACACCAAAGGTCAAATCTAGGATTACTGCACTAGGGGCATTCAAGAAGGGGGTCATGGTCCGACATAGACCGGCTACGAAGAAGAAAACTATCAAAGGAAAAGCAAAACAAAATAATGAGGACATACAGGCAGAGATGCATATTCATAAGTTAGGCTTGATCACACAGATTCAGGATCTATTCCCTGATTTGGGAGCAGGATTTATATCCAAGTGCTTGGATGAATACGGGGAAGATGTTGAACAAGTGGTAGCAAACCTCCTTGGAGAATCATTAGCCCCTCATCTGGCAGCGGCAGACAGGAGCGAACAACTGTGCGTCTTCCCGAGATTAATTTCACTGAAATTTATTTGTATGGGCATATGCGTATGAAGACACAACTGACATGTTGACAGACTCTCTCATCACGATATCAAACCACCTGTCGACATAGCGCCACAGTCGACGCCCCCACAACTTCCCACAAGACACAACATTTATGATGATGATGAATTTGATCGTCTAGCCGTCGATGTGGCCAAAGTTTCATTCGGCAAGAGGCCTGGAAAGACTGCCGATGACATCCTCAAGGACAGGTCTACAGCTCCAAACAAGGCCGCTATCCTTTCAGCCCTGGCGGCATTCGACTCCGATGACGACGAGCGTGATGATACTTACGATGCGGCGGATGTTGGCGGCACAGTGGACTCGACTAATCAAGAGGCAGATGGTGCCAATGATGGCAATGAAGAAATCCTCTTCCGCGCGTTTCACACAGAACCGAAAGTTTTTGATAGAGATGCGGCTACAAGAAGAAGTGTTGCACGTGGAAGGCTGAGAGATGCGACAGGAATGGCAGATGAAGCCATCGAGGGGTGGGCAGTGATGATGGCGAGAAATCCACAGCAAAAGCGTAGACTTGAGGCCAAGTTCGCCTGGAGTGGCCAACAGGCCCAGCTCGAACCGACATCCTGGAAAGCAAGCCCGGCTGGTTCAGGGGCCGAGGAAGTAGATTCAGACGGGGTTGGCCCATCTAGAGGGGGCCGCGGCGGTCGAGGTGGCCGAGGGGGAGGACGGGGCCGTGGACGGGGAAGAGGAGGAAGTGTCACTGGTCCTACTGGTGAAAAGGGCACGGAAACGGCCCGTAAGAGCAAGGAAGCCAACAAGGGCTCTCGGGCAAACCATAGTAGGAGGGATGCTCGTGCTAAGAAGATGGCTCGTGGTGGGTTTGCAGGCTGAGGATGAGATACTTTCTTAAAAAGGCACATGACATCCTTCACAGTTCGTCATCAATATGTCCGGGTTCGCTTCCCCGAATCAGTAGTGCGCGACCCAACTGCGAGCCCTGCCGTTCTCTTCCGAGAACTCTCAGCAACAGACGGCTTTGCTGGCTGCACATCATACAGGTCTTCAGCGTCTATCACAGGTGCATATGATGGCGTGGCCATGTCAGATATGAAAGGCGTGTTGACATAAAATGCTGCCAAGTGCGATGGACCAATGCCATCCTGAGCCGGCGAGGCAGTCTCCTCAGCCCCTTGCAGACGTTGGCCGTCTCGCGGTGTATTGAGTTCCGAGACGCCCTCATTAGACGTTAGATCCTGGTCACCATCTCCCCCTCTCCACATGATCATGCTCTGCAGTGACATGCGAGAACTCCGCCGGCTGTCAAGATAGACACGGAGGTCATAACAGATGCGACATGTTGGATAGGTGGGATAGCGAGCTGCAGAATCCTGGGGCTCGTGAGGAAGTCGCGGACGAAACTGCTGCCCACACTTCTCTTGTATATCATCAAAGATATCCGCAATGGGTGTGAAGAAGGTCTGGCGAGGGCCGGGGCCCCAGTACCTATTCCGTCCCCAAAGTTGACCAACAAGCTCTCCACTCTCAGCGTCAACAATTGCAGCACCACTGTCACCTTCAACGCCGATGCCTCCACGAATCCACGCCTCCTCATCATTGCCCTGAAGTTCTTCAACAAACCACTCCCTGGTAGCCTTTTGTGTGCCATTGTCATCGCCACTGACGTAGGCTGGGATTTCGCACACCTGTGCGCTCTGGTATCCAGATGTGCGACCGCTGGAGACTACAATAGAGCTGGGTACAACGCCAGTGCTAACTGACTTGATAATTGGCACTTCGATAGGATGGAGTCTGGCCTCAGAGGGGGGGAAATGTCGGAGTATGTTGGCTTGTACTGGATGACGAGTGGTTATCAATGCCCAATCGGTGACGATGAGAGGAGGCTCCTTTGCACAGTCCTCCCAGTATTGGTCATGGGATATGCGTGTTGTCTTCAGGTTCAAGCCTGACGCAACCTCGAGCCTACCGAGCTTGAAATCATCCTCTTGGACTGTGGACATGGCATCATGGCCCTCCTCTAGGCAGTGAGTGCGATCTTGATGAGAGGGATGCTCCACTTCAACGGACTCACTGCACTGGTAAGCCTCGACAAAGGGGTGAAAGTTTCCCAGCCAATAGCTGCCACCTCCAATACTCAGGCAAGGACCCAAAGTGGCGGTACTATCCTCATAAACTCCATTGCCTCGAATCCCAATACTATCTCCCATGACGGGGTCGCTATGGTAGTAGGGATTGCGTGGTGCACAAATGTCATCGGGTTGGCCTCTGCTCAAGCCCCGTGCCCAAGTGATGCGTTCGACTTGGCCTATGGAGAAGACGAAGGAAACTGCACGGCGGTGGTTATCAGTCAAGAGATCCATAACGTGACCTGCGATTATGATTTTTCGTGCCCGGGATATCTTTGTTCGCGTCATGATGCATATACGACGCGATTGTGGTGTGCGGCCTCTTGTCACGCTGATAACGTGGTGAGGGCCGGACCATTTTGGCATAAATTCTGCGAGAAATGGAAGTACGGCATGTTCAAACACCAGGGGGAAGCTGGCCACTTCAAAAGCCCTCGAAGCACGACTGCGGACCAAGTCGGTCGGGCTTTCTGCCGACTTTGGTGTGCCTTATGAGGGTGGGAATGTCAGCATGTTGAACCGATCGATGTGCGAAGGAAAGGGAGTGGAAACTAAACATACTGCCGCAAGCTTTCCTAGCTTTTTTCTCAACAACATTCCATAGCTGTTGCCGGCATTTTCTTTTCGCAGCATTAACCAGCAGACTGTCCTTATCTTTGGAAGTTTCATTATCGCCAGTATGTGATGTTTCTTTGGTTATGGTTACTGTAGCATGACCACCCAACTCTGGCTGTGGGAGGGGCGAATGGGGCTGCTTAAGCTTCCAGTCCTTGACGCTGCTGTCGTCAAAGCCAACTTCGCGATGAGCAACCACTAGGTGATGCTTAACCATCCTGCTGCCTTGGAATGCTGTCTCGGTACAGCCTGGCACCGGGCACACGAGCAGATGCTCGGCCTTGACGTGCCAGACGAGCCTGTCGTGGGCTGAGAAGCTCGGGTGATGGCAACCGGCCCAATTGCATGTATGCGTATGCTCCGCCTTCATATGAGCCTCAAGATCGGCGTGGGAGTGGAACGAACGCTGGCACTGTTTCCCAAGACATAGAAAGGGAATGGTACGGTTGACAACTAGAGTACAATCAGCTCCCCGAGCATCCTTTGTCTCTTCATGGTTTCTGATGTCGTCTAGTCGAGCACCAGCAGGACTGACGTCTGGAATGATCAAGGGGCTGGGACACCTTGAGCCTTTGCCAAAAGGAGGCCTTGGATCGCTCCATGTAAGCTCCGTCTGAACGGGCGAAAGGGTTGAGCCTGCAGATGAAGACGTCTGCGTGGCGAAGCTGCGAATGCTCGAGGATCGCGTCGGTGCCTTCTTCACCATTTCGTCGCCAAGAAAATGGTATGATAAAGGCCCTTCGTTTTTTATATGCTCTGCTTCGAGTGCAGCTCCTGCGTATTCATAATGGTCGAAGCTGTTATCGTTCAGGCCATGCTCATCATCGTCCTCCAGAACTTGAGGGTCGAGGTAGCCTGGTGTAAAGCCACTCGACGTCTCAAATGGACGACTGATTCTCAAATCATTCTTATCGGGGTTGTGAATGGCCCGCGACCATACAGGTTTCAACTGCTCTTCTGGCCGTGGCGAGATATGAAGAGGGGGCACATCGCACAATGGGCTTTGCCGCTGAGCACATCCATGACAATCTGCTCTGCAACACGTGTAGCCCGGTGGGTGATGCTGGTGATGCTGGTGATACTGATGTTGATGCTGGTGCTGATGTAGGGGATGATGGAGATGATGGAGATGAAGCTGATGGTGCTGCTGATGATGAGGGCCCAGTTGGCCTGGAGGCGGCGCCTGTGTCAGTGGTAGTGGCACTATGGAGAGTCTCACTGGTGACGATGCAGTTGCTTCAAGCGAGCTGGAGCCCCAAGCTGCGTGAGACTCGGGTGGCTGCAGCAGGTTGTCGCCTGTGCTGAGGCCGGCGCCAGTGGCAACGGCTGCGCTACGGCAGTGGCCGCTCATGGTGAACCACTAGAGGGGCCGCTGGGACGGCACTCCAAACCTTTCTATGGGTAACAGCAACAGCGTGCACCGTCCAGTGGGCGGAGCGACGAAGAAGGTGGATGGATCATGGATGTTGATGCCAAAGCTAAGTTGGTTTGATCGCAAACAACAAATGGACAAGAGTGGCCTGGCAGACAATGCAGGACAAAGTAGGACACAGCCAGCGAGAGCCCAATCGCATCTCGCAACGCCGCGAGGCGGAATCCTGTCGCTTGCTCGACTGACTGCGTCGGACACTGAAATACATGTAGCCCTGCAAGCCTTGTTATGGAGGGGAAGGGGGGGTGAGGTGACCTGGTCTGGCCGCCTTGCAAGGCGTTTCTCTGGTGTGCGAACCACCCTTCTCTCTATCAGCCATTTGTTGCCCTACCTGTGGCCCCCAAACCAAATGGCACCACTTACAGTTAGGTATTGTGTGCGCCAGGACTCGTATATGAGATGCATTGAGCTATTTATACATGTATGGTGATATAAAAGTAAGCGGGCTGGGCCGCTATCTGGTCGTCAAGATCCAGCAAACGCCCAGTTTCCATCAACACGTACACATATCTGTATACAAAGTAATACTAACTAAATAGGTAGGTAGGTAATAGTCATCATGCCCAAATCATTCCAACGCCTGGCGTAAATAAGTATTATCTATAGGTGAGATGGGTAGTAGAAGCGAAAGAAATGAAAAGCATTGCTCTCGCCTGTATCACAGGTTTTCATACAGCCCATTCACAACGTCGCTAAGCATCCTCAATCCGTAGAACTTGGCCACTCGTCTCATGACACTGAGCTTTCGCACAACCTCCTCCCGTGAGACGACCTCCTTCCACGCTCCACTGCATGTGCAATGCTCCATGAACTCGTTTAGTCTCAGGGCGCTGCACCGCTCACACTTAAGATCCTGCGTCGCCCACTCCGTCGTGAAGCCCTCCACCATGGCGAGCAGCCGCTCTTCAATAGCCACCCGGTCAAACTCGGTGTTGCAGAAGCTACACGCCCAGCCCTGCCCGCCGTTCTCGCCGCTAAAGAGGTCTTCGTCACGGCAGAGATCTAGGTCGCGCGTCATGGTGCAGCTGTCGCACGAGAACTGCATGAGCTTCAAGCTTTCCGAAGGGTTTGAAAACGTGCCGTCCTTGGAGAACTCGCGGATTTCAAATAGAGCAAGGAGCTCCTTGCGCATCAGTCGTGCCTCGAGTGTAATGTTCTTATCTAGCGAGAGCACTTGCATTATTGATTTGACGAGCTCCAGAATCGGGTCACTGAGCTTGAGATGCGAGCCGGGTAGGGCGGGAAACGTGTAGTCTTCCGCCAATTCGGGGTGGAGGAGCTCACGCTTTCGTTGGTTGATGAGACCTATCACGGCTTTACGTAGTGGCTTCTCAAACGCCTTTCCAAGGATGATTTGGGTACCATCCTCATTATCCGTCCCGCGCGGGGGCAGCTGGGTGAGGCGTGGCGTGGAATCAGCATCATTCAAACCGGGTCGTTTGAGTGAGTGCATCAACTGGATGAACTCAATAACCCAATCCTGGAAAGCAGATTGCAGTCGAACAGGCAGAAATGTCGCCATCTGCCAATGCATAATGGTTTCGAGGTTCTGCTCCTCAGCCTCAATGACCTCCTGGCACGCTCGTCCACCGTAGTTGAACTCATCATACCACACCATGTAGTCCCAGTACTCCTTGATTTCTAGATCAATAAAGTGGAAAAGCGGCTTGCTCTTGATAGACTTGATGATGTATTGGCTGTACGCAAACGCATTGCCCACCTCCGCTTTGGTCGTCTGTAGGATGAGGCGGTTGGCATTGGCAAAGACAACCTGCGAGCCAACGCGTCGGAAGTCTGCCATTAGCTGTTGAAACGCCTTGCGAGACATCATTTGAACGTAGTAGTGTAGCGCCCGATCGTACATAAAGGAGTCCGGATTCTCGACCCAGCGGACGAGATGCTGCACCAGCACATCTGCCATGGTGCTGCCTCGACATGCTTCTGCCCACCATGCTTTAACCATCTCGCGGAGGACAAGTACTCCAGCGTTGGCAAAGCCATTGTCGGAGGCCAGGACTTCAGTTCCATCTGCTGTGGGATTAAAGGATATTGAGTCCGCACCCTCAAGATCGTTGATCAACGAGGATGTCAAAATGGTATTGATTGCCAGATTGCGCACATCCAGGTCGATGCATACAGACGAGAATGTTCCCGGATTATTCACACTTGGCATCTTAACCGAGTCTAAATTTCCAATAATATCATCCTTTTCATATCCGGCGTGGTCCGGCCTGGGACCTGGTGACCACCAAAGTATAACTCCGTTGGCTTGCAGGCGTCGGGCGTAGGCTACATCAATCAAGAAGCGAGGATCGTCACGTTCAAGATTGCAAAGAGGAACATCTCCGTATCGCGCCAGAGCCGTCAGGTGCAGAATCCACGAACCAAGACCCAAGTAATGCCCGACTAGGCGCCGCGCTATGACCGATTGCCAGCCCAGCGGTGGTAACGAGCTATCTGAAGCATCGTATTTCAGTGGAATAACTGGAAACTCGCCAAGGATAGGGATATCATGAACAAGGAGGTTGCGTTGTGATGACTGTATCACCATCATCTGTGGCCGGGTCTCGTCTTTGCGCATTTTCCGGACAACATCGCCAATCTCTAGATGGGCCTTGCGCCGTGTCATGACTTGAGTAACCTTGAAGTTTACTTTTTCTTTGTACTGGAAACAGTCTTGCCAATTTGTCCCCGCTGCTTCTTCGGCTCGTTTTGCCAACATTTCCGAGTACATCCTCGTAATATTAGGGAGATCTTGGCCGGAGTCCCTGCCTTTCTGCAGGATGACCACCTGGGCCTGGTCACTTGTAGAAGAGAAGATGCCAAAAATCTGACGGTCGCCTGCCGTGATGTGAGAAATGTAGATATAGGCGAGGGGCGTAGACTCCAGATATGTCTTAGGATTCAGGGGTCGCTTGAGACCTGTCAAGTCAAACCCCTGCTCCAAGCCCTTTCCAAGAACAGCGTGTTGCTGCTCATCAATTGTACACATGTTGCCTAGTCGGAGCACAGCTCTAATGTTCAAAGGTACCTGCTTCTCATATACGCCTTCCACACTGGGATGATTAAATAAAACCGAGAACTTTTCTGCCTCGTTGAAGTAGATATCTTCAGGCACCGTGAGCTTGAAAAGATGACTTGAAGGATGCCCGTTGGGAAGAGTGTAGTTGACTTGCTCCACCTCACAACCTTCAACCTCAACATCAGGAAGATCCTCGCTCTTTAGATTGAGAAAGACCTGTCGGGGCACATTGATCTTCATAGTATGTATCTTGGCATCTATTAACACAAACGCCATCACAACACCTGGGCTATCGGTTGCTTTGAGATGCAGCAACTGCCAAGTATTCATAAAAGTCATATGAGCCTGTTTCATCAAAGTTTGTTGAATGTTGTTCCCTGCTGGCCCCCTCCTATCACCAAACAGCTGTCGTCTACGAGCACGTGCCTGTTTCTGTAACTTCCATTTCTTCTTCTGGTAGTTGAGAAACGCAGGGTAATTGTCTGATGGGCTAGGCATAATTTTTGGTAAAGCAGCCATGGGATCGGCATTCTCAACTGGTTCTGGTGACTTGCGTTTCTGTGATGTTTGTGCTGGCTGGGACGATGCCACTGCGGCACTGAGCTGTTTTGGCTTCAATAACTGGTTTCCGAAATCTTCGAGGTCATCTACACGAGTACCATTGATGTTTGTAATGTCGCCAAGAGGCTCTTTGCTGAAAAGATCAGTGAGCTTCTTTTGTTTCATCTTGTCTTCTTTGATGTTGATTCGTCTTTGCAGCCAGTCAGGATGAGCAACACGTGGCACTGGGTTGCGGACCTTCTGCAGCGCAGCAGGGATGGTAATGAGTTTCTGAATCACAGAGCCCAATCTTTCTATGTAGTAATTCCAATCTAGAAGCGCCCGAGGATCCGTGTCGGCAGGCTCTTCCTTAAGCCACTTTTTGAGATACGCTCTTTTCACTGACTCTTCGGCTGAGAAAATGGCAACGGGTATAGCTCGTTCTGTCACAGGGGCGTTACGTGGTTTGGCGCAGATAATGAACTTGCAGTTCAATCCTTTGTCTTTGACCATTTGCTCACCTAAGAAATCTGCTAAACGACGCGCTGTTGTGATACTGGTTGACTTTTGGCTGCCGTACTCCTCTAGTGTTTTTGACATGCTTCGATTCTCCGAAATGAGTTCCATTAATTCTTGATCGGCAAGTGTGGACCCCTTGCTGTGCAAAACATCTAACCACTGATTTGCAACTTTGGCGACTGCCGTGTAACACTCAGTAAGGTCTTCCCCCTCGAGGAAGAATTTGAAGATTTGCTGCTGGAAAATTTTAATGAGCTTAAGCTCACCACGGCGTTTTACTTCAAAGCCCTTCAGCTCAGCCAGACTGCCATCATCATTGAACACGGCGTATCTTTTTTTCAGGTTCTTGTCCTCTTCCTTGGAAGTGGGTAGAATCATGGCTCTGTAAGGTCCGTCGACTTCAAAAAAGATGGAGTTATCGCTGTGGGTGGCATATTTGAAAGTCTTTTGGTCCACAAGTGTCTGGTACTGATGGTTTGTGAACTTGTCATGAACCAAATGGTTAAGCATAACACAAGGATATGAGATATTCAGCTTTTTCCCGTTTTTCATCTTGAACGCATAGTTTTCCGGAAACGTTGCTGGCAGCATGCACCAAATTCCGTCAGTGTCTAGTTCCAAGGGCCGTCCAAGGCGCTCGACAAGCTGTCGAGCTAACTGAATGATGGTAGCTCCTGTCAAGCAGGTCACACCAGCCATCTCCATAGAATACCATCTCGATCCTTTTCTCATGACATATCCATAGAAGGAGTTGAGAATGACCTTGTGTGCAAGCTGCAGGGAGTCATATAAAACGATCATCTTTTTGGCAGAGTCCACCTCGTTCGGAGCGGCGCCAGAGGCCTTCAATGCATCCGTCTTTCCCTTCCAAACCTTGGCTTTACCTTTGTAGTCATATCGCCGATCACGGAAATCCTTGACCGTGTCGATGTAAAAAGGGTTTTCTCGCTGGCAGATGATCGCTTCGCGGACAATAGTTGTTGAGTCGTGGATTTTGTGGTACACCTTCTGTGAGTACAGTTGAAGACGTTTTCGAACGAGAGTGGCCCGTTCATCAGCACTAAGCTCCTGAAAGCTTCGCAGTGGTGTGTTTGGTCCTTTACCAGGGAACTTCTCATTCTCAAGAGTATTTCGAATCATGTTGTACTCATCCCTTTTTGCAGGCAGATATTCTCCTCTCCAAGCCCATGGCATCCGTCTGTCACAGGTTTTGCCAGGTCGGTTGAAGTCGCAGGCAGCGCAGTCTTCCTCAGATATCATGGAGTCAGGTTGTAATCGGTTCGTTGTCATGATGTTTGGATACATAGAGGCAACATCCAAATGGTATATAAGCGGTCTCTCACTCCGATTCGGTTGCTCTTTCAGCTTTGCGAGCTGGATCGCAATCTGTTCTTTGACTTCGTCATAGTTCTCTATGTCATCCAAATTTTTCTTTTCTTCGACAGTGATAACAAATTTCAAGGCGGAATCAAGATCTCTCAATAATTCATCAACGGCTCCGGTGTCCACTGAGAAATTGACGGGGATATCGGCACGGAACACACCAGCTTCAATACTTTCGACATGGCCACCAACATAGGTTTCCGAGTCAAGCAGATGGCCATCCCAAAAAGCTTCCTTGGGGGTAACATGCTTGTTTGGTAAAACGATTTCTTTCACATATGCCTCTACCATGAGAAGCATCTCACAAAGGGTTCCCGTTCCTTTTCTCAGCACATCGTCGCCTCCAAGGGGCAAAATTGTGCATAGTGAGAAGATGAAGGGGTGGACATACTTCATATAGAGGTAATATGTCGCAACAGCATCGGAAACCGAGTACTCTGCCAGCGTCTGCGGACGCTCAGCCGCGTAAGGTGTCATTAGCTCTGGATCGAGTTCGTCGGGATCGTACCCAAGTTTAGCAACAGTAACAGCTTTCAGGCCTCGAGACCCCTGTGGCAGGTAAGAATCTCGATTGACCCAATGAAAACAATCCATATGAACACTGTAGTTACACTTGAACTGATCTTCACTGTCTCTCTTCCAGCCGATTTCTTGGTACATGTCGATGCCATTAATGCTAGCCCTGGTTTCGACGAAGGGCCAATCGAAAAAGTCACCGTTGTAGGTGGCAATAACTGTTGGACGAGCCTCTTTGATGTGGAGGAAAAATCGCTCGATTAGAGTCTTTTCGTCTGGCTCATTGAAAATCATAAAGGGGCCGGGGTATTCTGGCTTTGGTGTATAATCAAAATCACCAATATCTTCCGAAATGATCTCGCGATTGGTAATAAGAAATCCCTGACCATCAATCATGTAAGATATCATCATAATCTGATCCATAGCGGCATCAGGGAACTTGAGCGGTTGTTTCGACGTCTCAATATCGTAGGCCATCACAACTGGCTCTGCGGGCAGTGACCTGCCCTCATTTTGGGATATTTTGGTAACGCCATGTTTGGCTTCAACAAAATACCATTTTCCAACTCGTATTTCTAGAGAGGTCAAACTGTTAGCTTTACTTTTGCTTCCAAGGGGCGAGCATGATTGTCACCTACCTAAATCTATCATTACTCTAACATGGTAAGGAACATCGTACTCGCGAATGTCAACAATAAAGTCACTCGCTTCAGAAATTGAGGTATTTGTGTTTCGTTCATCATCTCGTAAATCGTCAAAGAGATCGAAGTTGCCGTTGGCCCTATTATTCTTGTTAGAAACTGCCGTCCTCAACTATGCCATTGAGGAGTAATTGAGCTTACGTGGCAACTTCGGCATACGCATCCATAGCATTCATGTTCTTCTTATTCTTTTCGGCAATAGGCATGATTTCCTTCCTCGCGGCCATTAAATCGCCAACGTTGGCGAACTTGAGCTCCACAAAGGTTCGTCGATATCCCAGGAGATGGTTAGGCATGCTAAGATCATCCTTTTCGATTCTTCGCACCGTTTTCACAACGCCGCCACCAGGGACTCTTTTAACCCACTCTTCCACCTCAGACTCATGACCCTTTTTCACCGCGATTAAGAAGTATGGCTCATACTCCACAGTGGCTTTGAAAGTAGATCCGTCGAGTTCGATGAAGTAGCAATCCAGGGCAGCTCGTCCTCCTGGATTCTTTTCATCCTCAATGGAAGTCGGCTGTACGTTGACTAGCCAACCCTCCTTCTTCTTGCCACTTTCGTAGCGAGCAAACCCCATCTTGTCATCAATGCCCTGTGCCTGACGAGTGCGTTCCCATTTTTCATCTGCTGAAGTGCCCTCCGCCCTGGAGGACGCAGCAAATGTTCGTGTTGATCGTGGGCCATGATATGCAGATTTACCTCCACGGCGGAAGCCCTTCTGTGGGCGGCGGAGAGAGGTGTTGGGCATCGTGATGAGACCCCTCGAGGGGAAGGTTGTCAAAGCTCGAGTTAGGGGCGAGGAAATGCTCCAACTTGGATGTTATGTACTGTCGACATGGGATTCTGTACGTTGCAGTACTGCTGCTTGCCGAAATCAAAATTAAGCTCCTAAGTAGGTCGATTGTGTCGTATTCAAGCACGCAGCTCAGAGTGGGAAACGAGGCACCGAGCCGACAAGCAATGTCTAATTATCCGCCCAGTCAAACTTCGCGAGACACCGATTGAGTGGGCTGTTACAATCAGGGAAACGCGACCTAGCGCGCTCGCAAGCGCGACGCGGCCACCGTCCCACACCGCCACAGGTTTAATTGATTTCAGCCACAGTGCGGGAGCTTGCTTGCTTGCTTGCACGTTCTACACATATCAGCCACGGCTTCAACTTTTCTGGCGTCATCTATCAATGCCCTCTCAGCTTGACAGCCCAAGAGCCCTTGGTCTTGCAATTTCGAGAAGCCCTAAGCTCCGGCTGACGTCGGCGCTTTCTATGCGACTCGCAGTGCCATATAGGTAGCCAGAAATGGCACCGAACAGTGACAACAGCGACAATGGGCAACCTGGCCCAAACCAAAAGACCCTCCACGTCTGGTCAAAACCGATTGAGCAAAATGATCAAGTTCCAGGTTCACCCGATGTCGGTTCGAGGCCCAATGGATCAAAAACAGACACGAAATCCCCAATCTCGCAGGCAATTTCAATGATCAAGGCAGAAGACTTCACAAATGTGGCGGGTACACCTTGTGCGCGACAGGGCTTTATAACGGGCATTGCCTCTGGTGCTGGAATCGGCGGTTTGAAGTTTGTCCTTCGAGGTTAGCCTTTCACCTATTCTACTCCTAGAAATGGCGTGAAGCATATATATGCTAACATGTAATGTTGGAAGGAAATGCTACAAAAGCCGCCAATTGGGCAGTTGGGACATTCATGCTGGGCAGCATACTTTCCTACGAGTACTGTCAATATCAACGGCGTGCCGAGAAGATGCAAATGAAACGACACATTGAAATTGTCTCGGAGACTAGAAAAGACCAAGCCAAAAAGCTGGCCGAAGCGAAGCTCGAGCACGAACGAATTCAAATAGAAAAGAAAGCGGCAGAGCGACGCTGGTACAAGTTCTGGTAAGCTTGGAGATGGAAGCTGTTACTCATGTACAATTCCATTTCATGTACAAATAGCATGGACTATTGGGGACTTTGTTCCTTGCCAGAACATGGTCATATAAAAACGAAATGCTATCACTTGGGGGCAAAAATAATATCTATTGCTCTTATGTTGGATATCAGTCTTGAAAACAAATCAAATAAAAAAAAATCAATTAAGCTGAGATAACTCCCAACGCCTGCCTTCAAAGCCCCGAAAGCTAGGCGATCCTGAAAACAAGAACTTGCGAACCGTGTCCCAATAAGTTCATCATTCATTATATCCATAAAAACCATTGTTGATGGGTCAAAACAAGAATGTCAAACGCCACCGTGAGCTAATCGAGAAGATTGACCTCGAATGAACACTTGTTCCATATCCCCATCCCAAACACCTTACAGGACGATATTCCAGTAACCAACCTCAAGACCAGCACGAAAAAAAAGCTGCTATCAGCCAGTCGTGACAGCGACATTGCGGTGCTCAGCAGCATCTATGAACCTTACTCTGCGTGAGGGCAGTGGTTTATCCTCCTTCCCGACTCCGTTGATGGCATCTCCTCGTCGTTTCTGGCTTCGCTTACCCCTAGCATCACTCTCTTCTCGTCTTCGATAATCTGCCATTTGCTGTCTTCGCTTCATTATTCTCGCGTGCGCCAGAGCCGGAGTGGGTCTGAATCCGATGCCGTTTATGCCAGTTCCGTCATCATCTTTATCATTTGGATCGTACATGGTGATCTCATCCTCGTGCCAAGTCAGGGCAGCTCTCACAGGATCAAAGATTTGTACAGAAGTGCCGTTAATATCTTGAGACGAGCTCGTTCCCAAACACGGGGGTGGTGTGCCAGCCCTTGCCTTGGTATTGAGCTCAAGATTTGAAGCAATATCAGGAGACGAGGATAGAGGCCGTGGCAAAGCCTCAGCAGCAGGGTATGGAACCGTGTTGCCCTTTGCATCAGTAATTCCAACAGGCTCGGGTATTGCTATAGATAGCGACACCTCTCCATCCTCCGCATCTTGTCCCAATGCATCGCCCATCAGCTCATCCTGTCTTTGGCGCTTTGGTGTTGTTTCGACAGCTTCAAGGTTCGTATCATCCGCTGCGACCCCGCCCCCACTTCCGAGAGCAAGACCTTGAAACCTCAGCGCAACCTTGGAGCGCGGGCTATTGCTGCCGTCTTTGGGGAGCTCGGCTGGGTACAAGTCGAAGGAAAATGCGATGGGAGGCAGAGCTGAAGCTTCACCACGCTTGCGTTTAGGTGTGCTCTTCGGCGTGCTCCTGGGCGAGAAATCAGCCATGGCGGGCAGATGTGTTTTGTTGAGAAAGCTATATAAAGGATTCAAGTTGGTTGTACTGTTGGAAGCGGGAGCGAAAGCCCGTTCTCAAGGGTGTTTATGAGAAGGACGGCAATGAAAAAGCAGACGGCGGTTGCGCAGAGCTTGCTTGCTGGATCTTGATGGTGGTTCAATGCGCCATGGTCTCAGTGAACCAGAAAACAAAGCGATGTGAGGGAAGCGGATGATGCAGGGACACAGACGAAAGCAACCACACAATCAGTGTCTCTGCGACTGCGCTGATCAAGAGATGGATGACAATTTCTAGATGCCTATGTTTGGAAGAGTCAGTGATGGAACGCTGGCTAGCAATGCCCAAGGATTCAAACCCAAGCCACCAAACTTGATGGGTTGACGCTGCACATTCCACGTGGTACAGGTTGAGAAGCCTTGATGGGTAGATGGAGAAGCCATCAGCTGCAGGCTGAGGGTTCCATCTTTACCTCCGGCTCTTCAGGTACTGGCGATTGGCACCTAGATTCGCTGTACAGGGGGTGTACCTGCGCTACGGGTACGATGTAACTTGGTGCCCTGTAGGCGGTGCCTTTTTAGGGGGGGCTCGTGACAGCATCGTTGCGCACTGTAGCAGCTCCAGATGCTCCGACTTGCACACATTGCACCTCCAGCCACCACTTTCAGTGCACGTTCAATAACAATGATACGCTGCGATGGAAGCCTCATTACGTAGAGGGTGAGACGGGAAACATGTTAGGCCCAAGATAACATGAGGCCGGTGTAGATTGCTTGTACCTACATACGCTACACCGGTCCGGTTGCGCCAGATGAGAGCACTTGGAGAACAACCCATTGGCTCTGCATATACCCGAGACGTTCAGTCCAGGGCTTGCCAGGAATGTCCGTTCATGGCAAATGTACACCCCATCACAGTGATGACATGGTACTGTCGCAACAGCGTACGCGGACTGTTGCCGCCTCATCTCTCAGCGCTTTGAAATACACAATTTCTCTGTTACGGCTTCACTCTGTTAAGGTGTGGCGTGCGTTCTGACAAGGTGCCTACAGCGATACTACACTCTAGATACCGAGTATCTTCTTTTCTTGAACCTCCTCGTAATTGATGCCGTAGATACCTAATTGTAGAATTAAATTGCAAACACCCTGACGAAAAGGGTCATGTTATTGGGGATTCTTTGCGGTTCTGTCGACGAGTTGCACATGAGCAGTTACCCCACCATGCCCCTCTATCCATGACATCGTCGAACCAGTTTCGTGTCTGGCCGCTGGTGAGTGACGCGGCAGTCTTGCAGCCACCTTGAAATATCAGCATATGTTCTTCGTATTATAATTCGCAGCCTAGATTCGGGCTTTTCTGTAATCTTGGGTATTATTAACAATTTTATTTTGCACTCCTAACTCTAACCGAAGCCAGCTCCATATACTACAGAGACAACACAGAATACACATCCAAGAAGAGATCTATCCATCATATCATCAACATGACAGACGCCTCCTTTACCTTTCTCCCTTTGGGAGCCATTATCCAATCATTCAAAGTTAATGGCACAGATATCGTGCTTGGCTTCCCCACTCAAGACCAATACGTCAAGCACAACACTGCTTACTTTGGAGAGACCATCGGTCGCATTGCCAATCGGGTACAAAACGCCAAGCTGAATGACCTGAACGGCGGCAAGCAATACTCCCTGGCGGTCATCGATGGCCCAAACAGCCTGCACGGTGGCAAGGAGGGCTGGGGGAAGTGCCTCTGGAATGGACCAAAAGCCGTAGGCATCAGAGAGATCCCGGGCGTCGAGGGGCTAAAGGGTGGAGAGAGCGTCGAGTTTACGCTCACGAGCAAGGATGGGGATGAGGGTTACCCGGGCACGGTGGACGCCAAGGTGACGTACACGGCTGGGAAACAACAGATTGATGGCAAGGAGGCCATAGTCCTGGGTATCGAGTATGAGGCAAAGCTCGTTGAGGGTGCCGAAGAGACAGCCATCAACATGACAAACCATTCATATTTCAACCTCACTGGCGATGCCACTATAGACGGCACTCAGGTCACTCTCTCGACAAACAATCACCTACCCCTCGACAGCAACTCCATCCCAACCGGCAATCCTGTTCCCTACCCTGGGTTGGACACCACAAAGACCTTCACCCTCGGCATCCAGAAGCCCGAGATCGACCACTGTTTCACAACCACAGTCGACCCAGCATCTGTCCCCATCGACACTCGTTCGCAGCCGCTAAACAGCAACGTCGACTCATTCCACCCCAAGACCGGCATCCACCTACAGGTGCTCAGCACCGAGCCGTCGTTTCAATTTTATACTGGCCACTGCACTGATGTACCTGCTGTTGACGGTGCCTCTGCCCGAGGCTCACGCAGCGGCTTCTGCTGCGAGCCTGGAAGGTGGATCAATGCGTGCAATGTGCCTCAGTGGAAAGGAATGACGGTCCTCAAAAGGGGTGAAACGTATGGAAGCAGGATTGTTTTCAAGGCATGGACGGAATAATATCGATTACTTGGATGTTTGTTCCAGCTTTGGTCGGTGAATTGAATAGGTATATAGGCAGGTCCCGGCTTCCGCATCGAGGTTGGACTTCCTTCTTGAGATATGTAACAAGATATAACAACGACATCTTGGTTCATGAGAATGCCGACATACGGCCGTCCCTTGCTGCCGTTCTTTTCCCCTATCTTGGCACGCCACACTCGAAAACACCTACCACGATAATTGTAGCAAAAGTAGGCAGCTTATACCAATAAGCTAATCGGAGTCGCTGTCATCCCCTAAAAATGCCAATTCCGCATGTGCTCTTCTCCTCCTGGCTGCGAAGGAGTTTTGCTCCTCTGTTCCCTCCTCCTCCCCCTCCTCGTTCTCATTGTCATCCTCAGAGCCGCTGTCTTCCTTGAGCTGCGATTTAGCTTCGCTTGCCTTACTGCGACTTGACCGTTTGCCAGAATTCATGCCCCACAAAGCATTCATTTTTTGTGCATCCTCAGCATCTGCCGCCAACTCTCGCATCTCCTTAATCTCACGGGCTCTGGCTTCGGAGAATCGGCCGGTCATGCCAATTTCTGCTAGCATTTGCTTGAGATGACGAATCTTGGCCTTGGGATCGTCACCACAGTGTTTGAGCTCATTATGCCAAAGCTTGCGAACTCCACACTTGGTCAGCTGTGATTGTAGCTTCTTGATTTCAATATCATTCGGGTCATCCACAGCTGCCGCTTTTTTTGAGGAGGACTTTGGGACTTTGGACGAGGGTTCTTTTTTCTCTTTGGCTTCTTTCTTTTTGCGCTTGGTTGGGGCAGGTTCGTCGATTACATCAGAGTATTCGTCCTCCTCAATAATCTCTGGAGCTGGCTCGTCAACCGTTGGTGATGGTATTGTATCAACCTCCTTTTCATTTTCCTCATTCTCATCGTCTTTAACTTTGTTCAATTCATTGTCCAAACCATCCAATGCATCGGCATCCGCCATAGCAACGTCTGGCTTCTCTGCGGTCTCGCTATCGCTCTGATCGGTCGGTTGTGGTACATCTTCAGATTCTTCTTCTACCTTGCTTCCCTTTTTCTTCTGTGGCTCCTGCGATTTTTTCGCCTTGGATTTCTTTGCAGTCTCACTGGCCTTCTTTGGTTTCTTTTTCGTCTCCCTCTCAGCATCTGAATCTGCGCTCGTTTTCTCTGTAGCACCAACAGCCGAAGCTCGTTTCTGTCTTTTCGAGATTCGAGATTCGGCGTCAGATGATTGTCGCTTAACGCCATTTTTTGATTCGGTTTCTGCTTCATCCAGTAGCTTTTCCTGTAATAGGCCATTAGCATGATGATGGAATGCAAGATTGCATGGGTAAGGCACATACAACTTGTTCCTTGATCAGGTCTTTGCTCCTCTTCTTCCATTTATCCGAATTAAAGAATCCATCATCCAATCCAAGCTCTTCCTCCACATGCTTTCGGATTCTGTTGACTGATGTTGCATCGGGGTCGGTATTGTACACCTGACATGTTCCATTAATGAGAGCTTCCTCTAGCTTCTTGGTTGATGGCGCCATCGGCTAGATTTATTTTAAGTGAACTTTGCAGGTATCCTACACAGCCGGAGAATTGTCGACTCTGCAATGATGGTGATGTTGGAATTGTTATGTTTCGGTACTCGTCGCAAACTGGGGGCGACGGGCGCGTCTTGACGCGACAAGCACATGTACGATGAAGGCGCTGAAGGAGAACCAATTCTCCGAAGGTGGTGGGAAAAGTTCAGCAAGGGAAAGGTTGAGGTGTTCACTGATGGGAACTCGCGTGGTGGCAACTAGGATGTCAATCTTGCGACATGTAAAAGCGAGTTGTGAGATAATCAGCTCTCGCAGGTGCAAAGTTGGAATATGGTTGATAAAGGTGCTGTTTGTATTGGAGGAGTGGGTAAGAAAGTGCTTTCCTATCGTGGTACACCCACTGTAGCTTAGTCCTGGCACAGCAGGTAAATAATAGTGCCTCCTGGGCAGGTGGTGTGCTAAACACTACAACTGATCAATGCCTTGATACTGGGTGCGGGACGCCTAGAACCATCCAATGCCGAAATGGATGCCTTTTCTAGTGCCTGGCGCCTCAGGGAGGTACTGTGTGGGTCGCCTAGGTACGGGCCGAGTACTGCAGTTTGCCCAGGCATGCTTACAACACAACCAAGATTCTGCTCACTTCAATGTCCAACGACTAAGCTAGACAGCAATATCAGAATCCTCAACATGTCTGCATCTCTGGCACCAGAATGCAATGAAATCAAGGAGTGAGCCTATGCACACACGTGATATTTGTTCATAATTCTTACACGATTACCAGACGATATGACACGTGTTTCTTGAAGTGGTATAGCGAGAGTAAGAAACCATTATGTGCCTTGTGTCTACATATCGACGTCTCCGACTTACACGTGTGTCCAGAGTATCTTAGGGGAATTGAAAAGGACAATAAAGAATGTGCTGGGCTGTTTGGTGAATACCAGAAATGCCTCAATGTAAGAACGTTTGTCTAAGTCTCGGAAGGAGAGTTGGCTGAAAATTCACAGGTCGCGCTCAAATCTAGAGGCATAGATAAGCTTCTAGACGACGCTCGAGAAGACAACAAGGAGAATGACTTGAGGCTGACAGGACCCAAAAGTGAGTTATACAAGAGCATCTGAAATTGCCTGGGTCATGAAATGAATACTAACATCAATCCAAGAGTAGCGGTGGCGATGTGTGAATGTTATGAGCATTTGGCGGATAAGGCAACTTCTCAGCCTCACCCACCTGTATATGGATTCGCATATCCAAGAATAGAATGCAATGGCCGGAGCGTGACTTCGCAGTCTTGTTCCTTATAAACGAGTGGCTGGTTGACCCACTATCTCGACAGCAGTTGCGTCTCATAGACACTCCTCTCCCTATCTATCGCAAATTCCATTACTATTGACTCTTCGTCATCAATGCCTCTGTACGTTGGCAGCGTAATAATTAGCATTGCGACTCCACGGTGCCGAAGTGGTGACCAAGTGGTGCCAAAACCACCTGTCGCAATGGACCACGTGATTGTATGTGCCGCTGCAACGTGAGTGCCGAAGAGGGCGCTGGAAACCCCCACTTTTAGCGGGAGGTTGCGTGTTCTTTGGCGAAGGAAGCGGAAAGAAAGAGCGGACAACCCCCGAAACGGAGCAACAGCTCCCCCCCACTAGAGTGCAACTCCAACCAGCTTGACTGTTTGTGCCACCACAGGCATAGGGGTGAAAAACATCGTCAACCTCATCTCCGCCTCCGCCAGACATTGAGTTTCCTCCACTCCGACCGCCGTCGCCGTCTACTTAATCGACAAGCCGCAGAAGTATCTAAACCGCACCAACCCGTCCATTGCACAAATCATTTGATCGCATCTGTAGCCGAGACACAGCCGTGTGCCACTTTAGCTACTGCCGCCAGCCCACTTCGTGCCAAACCTAGCAATCCCACGCCTGTGTTCATGGCCAACGGCACGCAACTCCAGCAGCAATAGCGCTCTATGCACCCATTCTCTGTCCTCACCCTCGGCATCTTCGTAGCTGGCTACATCACTGCGCGTTGGGATCTTGTGACTCGCCTCTATGAGCTTGCCATCTTTGCATCGGAATACGGTGTCGTTGTGAGTAGGCCAATCTGCCTGCTATATGCTGCCTATAGCTCCAGTGAGCGCTGCTAATACATACAACCTCTTCGCTAAAGTTGCGCGCTGCTCGAGGTGTTGTCATACTCACCGTTCTGTTCAGTTTCGTCTTCGTGCCGGTTGCCCTCTTAGTGAGCAAAGAAACACACATCGTGCGTCGCAAACGAATTACAAGTGGGGGACGCAGTAATGTGCTAATGAACAACAGCATCCGCGAGCACCGGGAACGGGAATATCAGCTCGAGAACAGCTTAGAAGACGAGGCTCCTTTTAAGAACACAGCCTCTCTTCATCACCCCCGATATTGGTCATGATAGAGCATGATGGGCTCATGAGAGTGTTTTGGCCGACAGACATTCGAAGATCTGATCGCCCTGGAGTTGTGGTGGGATGGAGGAACTCGACACTCGATGTCTTCGTTGTAGCGATTCTGGATGATGTTGATGTTGGTTATCCAGCTTGATTGCTTTCAAGAAACAGCCCACTAAATTGAGTGAATAGGCCCGCAATGTCGAGTATCACCTCAGATCCGGTACTTTTTTTCGGAGTGGCCCACACACCCCAAACCGGATATACGAACTGTGCGGCCACTCATCTATGCATGTGCTGGGAATCTCCAATTTTAGTCCTGACACGGCAGATCCATCATGGGTTTGTGCAACGACAGGCCCGACCACCCGTGTTCCGAGAATCACCTGCGCCAAAGCATCCAGCGTTCAGCTTATCCTTTATGACCGACCACGCCCCAAGGGGATGCAATACATATCCCTCAACCCGATAGCCCTAGCTCTTGGGGACAAAGGCTCTACGTCTGAGGAGGATGGTGCACCCAATGAGGATGAGAGTGTCGAAGCTCAACATGAACGAAAAACCAAGGAAATTCGGCGTAAACTGGTAGAGAAACTCAAACAACACACAATCATCAAGCGCATACCATCAGCCAGGGATAAGGCATTGTCCAAGATTGTCAATCAAGTTAATTGGTCTTGGGAGTTGGAACAAGCTCTACAGCAGAATGTTGGACGACTCGGCCCAAGGCCGAAGCGGGGTCTCAGCGTTTCTGAGCGCGTAGTTGAGTCCGCGACAACTATGAGAAACTTTGTCATAGTGCAATTATGGACATTGTTTTCCACATATGTATTTCCAATCATCCGCAAAGCCTTTGTTTTGGTTCTACTCGTGCATCGAATGATGGCCGAGATGCTACTTACTCTCTTGGAGTTTCGTGCAAAGCCGGGCTATGCTGCGTTGAAGGACATCTCAGCTACTGCCCAGCAAATTGATATCCGCCTTCAGCAATTCTGCTACTGGCCAATGCAGTATGTCACCTTGCGGCAGCGCAAAACGAACTGGGCTAGCGTCACCAATAGCCATCCGGACTATATTCGCTTCTACAACAGCTTATGGCTCGTTGCTAACGATGTTATTATCGGAATCGCTGTGGGCTCTTACATTATCGAACATGCGGATTGGGTGGCGGCGCAAATTGGCGATTTGCTTCGCACATATACCGTGGAAGCCCTTCAAACAAGTATTTCATGGTTGATGGGATGGCCAGCTGGACTGAAACTAAACACCGAATTGGCAGCTTTTTTGGGTGATCTGTTCCTCTGGGTGATTGATTACTGGTCAAGTGAGTATTCATCACTCTATTTGAAGGTTATTTTGAGCGGCACGTGGGCTAACTTTCTGATGTTTTCCAGGCTGCATTGAGACGATTAATCCTGCACTACCACAAATAATCTGGTTCATCGGTTTTTCGTCATTTGCCGGCGCTAGTATGCCCATTGCTGTGTTTTCTGATCTTCTCTCTGCTCTTACCATTCATATCTACTCCTTCTACCTCGCCTCTGCCCGCATATACCATTGGCAACTAACCATTCTTCAATCTCTCTTTCATCTTTTCCGTGGCAAGAAACACAATGTTCTTCGCAATCGTATCGACTCTTGCGACTACGACCTCGATCAGCTCCTAGTAGGAACCATTCTATTTACGCTTCTATTCTTTCTCCTGCCGACAGTGGTTGTCTTTTATTTGAACTTTGCCATTGCGAGAATGATCATCATTTCTATGAAGGCAGGGTTCGATACCATGCTTTCTTGTTTAAACCATTTCCCCCTTTTTGCGTTGATGCTGAGGATCAAAGATCCGAGAAGACTACCTGGTGCGCGACAATATATTCCCTGAACGTAATTCACCCTACTAACGTGGCACAGGTGGTATTCGCTTTGAACTTCGAGATACCCAAGACCATAGAACTAATACCTCCAACACCTTTAATGAGCCTCCGACCTCAGTCATATATCTCAAGGTAAGCTGGCATGGAGTTTTGACTCACCCCCGATTACTAATATTGTGGCTGACTCTTTACTTCTTACTGCTCATAGTCTATTCCGTTGACATTTCGGGCCATGTTTGACCAGTACTTTCAAATGGCCCAACGCATACGAAAACACTATCTATCGCCCAGTGTTCTACTATGCTTGCTCACTGGACAGTTCGTACCTCCTATTAACAGGAAGAACCTATACAGTCTGCAGTATAGCATGTTACCGGCGAGGAGGGCGACAGTATGGGAAATGTGGCGGGCCGTGAATACGGAAATTGAAACCCCCCAGAGGAAGGCTTTCCAGCTTCCACACATCCCACCATTGCCTAGTGGTGGCAGAAGGCCGGTTGGGAGTGGGAGGCAGAGGTCATATCATTAGACTTTCTCAAGTAAATATAAGATTCACTGTACAGTCCTTAAATTCCGCACGATTGGGATTATGCCATCTACCTATCGGTGAGCTTTTCTTGCATGTGGTAACCAGGTGTTTCTGGCAGCAAGCCTTGTTTCAACTGGCCCACAAGGCATCTTTTTGGGGTATGCCAACCACGACTTTCATGCAAAAGAGAGCAAACGATGTCATGTGCAGGTTGTTTTTCTCTCGAGCAAGATCCCAACGTCATCGCTAGAGGTGAGAAATACAACAGTCAATCAGGAAGCCCAAGTCACTAGCCGCTAGATACAATCATGACAACTGCAAACGACAATAGTCAATTTGATTTTGTGGGCAGGGATGTTCACAATGTGAGAGAAAAGTGAAGCAGACGTCGGATTATTCACCATTTTGCCAGGTGTAAATTCCATTGGGAAGGTAAGGTTTAGCCTCCCGCCTCGCTCGCTTGCCTACTGTCCCCTATGTCTCTCCGTCTGTCGCGCACAGGAATTGTGAGTGCATCAGTATTCCACCAAACCTTATTCATGTCAGCTCCACCATCGTCTCCAAGCCAAAGATCCGGTTCTCTTTTGTTTATACCAGAAAAAGCCTCAGGAGGAGACCTGCCATGTCGGCGATGGGGTCTTCGCCCGATGGGCCGAAGATGTCAAACGTCCTGTTGATTGCTGCCTCGTCGCCACAGGCCAAGCTTCGTGATAGCTTCAGAAGAATTAACCGCATAACGAGACGCACTAGTACGAATACCCGACGAGCTCTTGCCGTGCCCGTCAAGGCTGTGCGAGCACTATCGAAAAGCAGCCATGCTGCGATGCATCACATCATCGCCAGAATCCTGGCTCCGAGTCCACAACGCGAGCTTACGGCAAACACACTCTCAGTGATAAGGAATTCTTTGAGGCGGTCCTATGGGGAGCCGCTACCGCAAATCCTTGTTACCACCCCGGGAGGTTGGGAAATGCCAGGACAGAACATGCTGCCAACCTGGAAGAGAATCAAGGGGTTTGAAAGGCTTATACGCAGGCGTAGGACATGGATCAACAGTGGCCTCCTTTGCCCTCCCTACTTGGAATGCGAGCCCATCAGCGTTTACATGCTCAGAAAGGTCCTGGTCGGAAAGGGAAAGACTAGGTGTCCGCCCAGCAACGCTCCGGAAACCCTTGGAAAGCACACAACACCACCACCAAGAATCATACTCACGACACCAGACGAGGAAGAGATTCACATCGAGAGTGCACCTTCCTGGAAAAAGATTGCGAAAACCGATAGCTCTCGGAAACTGAGGGCAAAGTGGTTGAAGCGACGCCAGTTGAGCCCTCTCTTTGTGTCGAAGCAGGAGCTGTTGTGGAACAGGGACTATGTGGCCACACTCCGAAGAAAGAAGAGGAAATTGTGATCAAATACGAGCATTGGGTTATTGTGGAAAGAATCAAGGATATGCTATCCATGAGTGGCTTTTTTTGTCTGGTTTTTGAGACCTTCTTTGTTTCGCTCTTTTCCTTCTTTTCGTTTTTGACTTATATCATGTAATCGATCTACTAAGGCTAGCTTTGAACACCATGCATCATATGTACGACACACTTCATGTGAGAACATGTCACGATTGGCTAATTACTGTTTAGCCACCGAAATTATAATTGCTAGCGCCGTGATTATGACAGGTGTGTGTGTGTTTTAAGAAACCGATGATGTTTGATGTTGGTAACCATTTTAGCAATGTGCAAGTTTGTAACTCTAGCTCTATTGGTGTCGTTTTACGAGGCTATGCGTGATGATGATGATGATGACATTTTCAGAAATGAAACAACTGGCGTTACTTGAATAGTGCCAGGCTTTCATATTTCCTCAAGTCTCTCGAAATGGGTTGGATAAGGTATGGAAATAGCTGAATGTTTGCCTTGGCATCCAGATGCCTGCATTTCCTTACAGGGTAGTTAAAGTTGCCAATTCATGAGCAGTCGGTGATTCAAGTTGGATTCACACATCTAGTTTGAGGGGATGACTGCAGCGTAGAGCGTGAATAGATTAATTAGATGCAGAAGTAGAAGGTATCCTTTGCCTCTATGAGCGACGAAACTTGCTTGTCATGGGCGAAAGTGACAACCAAGGACCAGGTGCGGGGGTGATTGACAATTTGTGACGATGGTGATGTTGTGTGTTCAGTGGTGTGGGGTAACAACGTCTAGTCCACTGTAACAAACCTCAAGACTTTATCAGCCTCATGACGCCTCTTGTCCTCTGCAGCCCTGCAGGTGCTCTAAAAACGGACAGACAGTGGGCTGCTCTCGACTTGAAAGCATTGTTCTCGATTATTCTACCGTCTCCGTAACCCTGTATCTTGCATTACTTGCTGAGACACGGCGCATACTGTTGACGAGGAAGCTTCAGCAACAGTGGTTGTACGTCTGTCCCCTTCAAGCTGATTAATTCCACAATCGGACAAGCTTCTGCTGCTGCCTTCGAATCTTTTATTCTGCTCCCCTGCAGATCATATCATCCACCAACAAGAATTGAGACTCCGGCCCTTTGTTGATTGGGATTTCTAGGTTATACAGCAATCATCGCGCCTTTTTCTCCAGAGGACTCAGGTTTGGGTGGAATCATAACAAAAATGGACCCTAGAGAACGTTTCCATCGCCACTTTCGTGAAGGCATTGAAGGTGAGCCCCCAACTGCATAAGAACAGCACTGATTATGATTTGACTGATGCCAAGAGGTGAATGGTAGTGCTTCAGGACCAGATTGGTCAATTGGAATCTCTCTCCACAGTCGGTGGCGAGCGTCAAGAGGCCACTGACCACATCCTCGCTGGCATTAGCAAGCTCCAGCATGAAGTTGCAGATGCCGCCGAGTTCACTCCTGCTTATGACCGGAGGCAATACTCAGAGGTGAGACCAAATCACTTCAATTTCCACACACTAACTATCTTGTGTGTTACTCTAACTCTTTCCCCAACTCCCCCAAGGCTATCAAAGGTCTCCAAGACAAGCTCAACGAAACCATCGCCAGAGTGGCGCCCAAGTCACGATTCCAATTCAAACGCTCCACTAATACCACCCACGTTGACATGGGAGCACCGGAGAACGACCCGAGACTGAATCCTGGCAGCATGTCCCGGCGCCCACATACCGATAAGGACGATGCATTGCCCGAATCGGAACTTGATGATTCCCTGGGTGAACTGCGTCCCTCAACTGACAAAGATTATAATGAAGAGCTATCCCAACCCAGCACTTCATCAGTCCGCAAGCCCAGCTTTTCAGCAGCTCGAAGCATTGGCATATCCAACCAGTCCAACCTTCACATTATTCTGCCATCCTCGGCAGCTCGGGCAACGTCAGCAGGCTGGTTACGAGACTTGAGCGGCTGCATTGTGGACATGTCCCTTCCGACTACTAATGGAGCACCATTTCCCAGCTTTGTCCTCAAGGATATCAAAAAGAGTCTTATTGTCGCCGGCCGTGTCAATGGCCCCATCCATATCAACGGCATATCCGAAAGTATTCTTGTTGTACTGGCACGTCAGGTTCGAATCCACGATTGCAGAGATGTAGTTATCTACCTGCACTGCTCTAGCCACCCCATAATTGAGGACTGTACAGGCATGCGCTTTGCCCCTCTACCAGAATGTTATGTGCGTATTTTGCCACTCGTCATGACCTATTCTCCCTGCTCAAGTTGAATTTCCTTTGCAATAACATTTAATAACACCGAGAAGATGACGGAAGCCGACCGCTCAGTAGATAATCAGTGGGATCAGGTCGATGATTTCAAATGGCTAAAAACTGGAGCAAGTCCCAACTGGAAAATTTTGCCTGAAACAGAGAGACTTGATAATGACGCCTGGACCAAAGTCGTACCAGGACAACCAGGTGCGAGCGTAGATGAGACATTGGAAAAAATTGGGATCCGTCAACGATAATGGGACTTCATGCGGCTTGCAAAAAGCCAGGCATTCCTTGCTTCGAAGAAAAGTATGTAAATCTTCTCGTGGATTAAGCAAATGTTCATCTTGAGTAGTGCAGAATTGAGACTGTAGGTTCATGTGCAAATAAGCGTTATTAGACGACTCATGTTTGCCCGTTCCTTGCGGGAATGTTGAAGTTGGATGGAAAGAATCTAGTGACAGTGTCGTCACATCTCCATCTTGTCTCCACTTGCACTGGCGTCTTTGCTGAACCGGAGGCCACCCTCACGCAATCGTTCAAGAAGTGCACGTTGCATCTCGATACGAGTCTCTAGCTCTTTTATTTCGATCCTTTGCTCAGCAACAGTACGATCCATGTCTGGCAATGCACGGACTTGCGCTCTCGCATGCTGAATCTTGTGCTTGAGCCCATCCGTGGCGCCTGGGACGTCTTTGAAAGAGAGCTGCTCGCCATTGCTGCTCGGCCCACCAGGCGTGGCACCGGTGGTGAGACCGGTGGAGGACTGGATGCCGGCACGAACTTTGGCGAGAACAATAGAGAGCTCAGAAAGGGCATCGAGATCATCCGGTGATAAGGTGGACGGCAGCGCGAGGGCAGGTGGTCCTGAGGCCATCTTGGAAGAGAGTGATGTAGGTAGGTGACGGTATCAAAAAGATAATCAAAATTTGGCCAAGTTCTAGAATAGATTTGAATATCTGGCTTGCTCGATTTAGAAGCCAGCTAGAACGGCGCAGGCTATGCTGTTGAGGTGAGTTTCCAGTTGTGTCATTGGTGGTTGGTTGATTGGAGACTGCTGGTGGTGAGTCTGGAGGGCAGATTGCCAAGGAAGAAAGCGAAGCAGATTGTTGCTGGGTGAACGGATCTGGCTATCTACCGCCAAGGTACTTCTTATGGAGCAAAATGCGCCCGTGCACGCACTGGACAGTGTGCTACTCTGCGTAGCATCAAGTACTGCCACACAGTTCACACCCACTGTAAAATGATATCTTGTAGCGATGAATAACTTATCGGCCACCGATGACATCGACCAATCGTCTACCCCACCATCCCATCCAATTTCCTAGAACAAGACCCCAACTTCCCAACCAGACGAAAAAAGCCAACGGTTCCTCAAATCATACACCTGCACCTCCGTTGCCCTCCCTTTTTGTCTGAAAAACGCCTCGATATCATCGCACAACTACCCGCTTTCCTCAATATCCCCATTGCAGCCTCTACAATGTCCAAAACCGAGCAGAAGGCCTGCCTCAGTACGTCCTCCTCTCCCCCACCAGTGCCCCGCCATCGTCATGGTTCAAACGACCCTCATGCGTCCCGACCCGCCTCGCCTCTGTTAGAGACGGTGCAATTCAAGGACCAAAACCAGGACCAGGATCGGGACCGAGGCCGGGATCTGAAAATCCCGACGTTGAAGCCCCTTGACTATGTCCTCGTCTGCTGCATCATCCTCGTTTATCTTGAGCTTGGCTGGCTAATTCTTCTGCTGTTGCGCTCAAACAGTCGTCATTGATGGATGGGGCATCCCGTCCGATCAGAGTCCCAAGGATGGCGACGCCATTGCGGCAGCTCAGACGCCAGTCATGGATAAGCTTTCCCAGGACGTTAACGGATTCACCGAACTTGAGGCCTCATCGCTGGCTGTCGGATTACCTGAGGGTTTGATGGGCAACTCAGAGGTTGGCCACCTGAATATTGGCGCCGGTCGTGTTGTCTGGCAAGACGTCGTTCGCATTGATCAGACGATCAAGAAGGAGGAATTTAGCCAGAATGAGACAATCAAAAAGACTTTCCAGGGTGCTGCAAGCGGTAACGGTCGACTGCATCTGTGCGGTTTGGTCTCTCATGGTGGAGTGGTAAGTGGCCCGCCTCCATTTCTTGAAGCTCGGCCGTCATGCTAATCTAATCATAGCACTCTAAGCAAACTCATCTCTATGCCCTGCTTAAAGCAGCCAAAGAGTATGGAGTGCCCAACGTTTTTATCCACTTCTTTGGCGACGGTCGTGATACCGACCCCAAGTCTGGAGCCGGCTACATGCAGGAGTTGGTTGACTTTATTAGAGAGCTTGGCCTTGGGCAGATTGCTACTGTTGTTGGCCGATACTATGCCATGGATCGTGATAAGCGGTGGGAGCGTGTTGAAATCGCTCTGAAGGGTCTTGTTCTTGGCGAGGGAGAGGCTACCGAGGACCCCGTCGCAGCCGTTAAGGCCCGGTATGAGCGTGGTGGTTCCAAGGACAAGGATGAGTTCTTAACCCCAATCATTGTTGGCGGTGATGAGAGCCGTATCAAGGACGACGATACCGTATTCTTCTTCAATTATCGATCTGACCGCGCTCGTCAAATCACTCAGGTACTGGGAGATGTCGACCGATCGGTATTGCCCGACTTCCCCTACCCTAAGATTAACAAGCTGGTTACGATGACCACCTACAAAACAGATTACCCTTTCGAGGTTGCTTTCGAACCCCAGCGCATGGACGATGTCCTTGCTGAGTGGCTTGGAAAGCAGGGTGTTGAGCAGGTCCATATCGCTGAGACAGAAAAGTATGCTCACGTCACCTTCTTCTTCAATGGTGGTGTTGAAAAGGCATTCCCTCTCGAAATTCGTGACCAGGACCAGGACCTTGTGCCTTCTAATAAGTCTGTTGCTACCTACGACCTGGCCCCAGAAATGTCTGCCGATGGTGTGGCCGACCAGGTGTGCAAGCGACTCACCGAACAGCGGTTCCCATTCGTGATGAATAACTTCGCACCTCCCGACATGGTTGGCCACACCGGTGATTACGATGCTGCAATTCTCGGCTGTGAGGCTACCGATAAGGCCATTGGCAAGATCCTAGAGGGCTGCAAGAAGGAGGGCTATATCCTCTTTATTACTTCTGACCATGGCAACGCTGAGGAAATGAAGTTTGCAGATGGCAATCCAAAGACCAGCCACACTACGAACAAGGTTCCATTCATCATGGCCAATGCACCGGAGGGATGGAGCCTCAAACAGCAGGACGGTGTCTTGGGAGATGTGGCTCCGACTATCCTGGCAGCCATGGGTCTACCACAGCCCGATTCTATGACCGGCTCTTCACTGTTGGCTAAGGATCTTAAGAGGGGTCCTGAGTAATTATTGTTGTTTCGGTTTTGAACCTCTGAAAGAGTGGAGAATTACAAAAGGAGTGCATGGCCGGCGCAGACAAACACGTATTGGGTATACTGAGAAGAGCACGAACTCATGATTAGAGATTATGCATACAGAAGTAGAAATGATGAATGATGAATTGGAAATATGGATGATCCTTGTTCGTAATAATAAAAGGGGCCACTCTGCTGCTGTCCGCTGGAGAATGTTGATAAATGAATTTTCCAACTTCGATAGGTCGAGCGGTGTTTTGGATAGCATATGTCACATTGGACAGACCATATTACAATTGAAACAGTATTTACAAATACGTTACGTGACAAACACCACATTTATTACCCTATCATATGTGGAACTGAAAATATCAACAACTGATTACAAGAGGGAGAAGCTAGAAGCACCATCTCTGCTAGTGAAGTCTAGCTGCATGCGTGGTGAGCAATACAATTTGGTAGACTTGGCCTGAAACTCCTCCCCAATTTCGCCACTCTTTCGGTAACCTTTACCAACTAGTTTGACTGCTGAATGTGAGCGGGCGTAAGCTAAGACGGGCCGGCCATGGCTATACTAAGTGGGCTTGTTCGGCACAATGGTCACAGGGTAACCAAAAGTTCAATGGAATGGCGGCAGATGCTGATATCCTACCCATGCTTCCTGGATCCCGTTTCCATTCAGCGGGGCAAATAGAGGCGAAACATTGACCGTGAACGGCAAAGACAGGTCGTTCTGGGGTTGGGGACCCTTGCTCACGAAGAGATCTTCAGGGTCTAGATTTTGTTGGGAGTTGACATGTGTTTGGTAAAGTAGTGAGATGCGTTTCTATCATTTTGCCACATGGCCTCCCGTAGAATAGTATCTTGGAAAAAAATAAAACATGGTTGGAGTGAATGGGGTAAAGTTAGAGTTGGTTTGTCCTGTGAGTCAACCTCCAACCTGAGCAAGGATCACCCCCCAAAGCAATATTTGAGAGGGTGGGTGTAGGTCTAATGAGGCTCTGAAGGCAAAATGCTGATCATATCTGGCCAGTCACAGCGATGGGAGGTGTTCGTCCGGGTCGAGATCGCAAGCCGAGATCTCTGCGATCCAGACCACAGATGCAGGTTGTACAGATCGAGGCAAAGCCAATCGGAGCTGCGCCTGCCGGCCAAGATGGACAGAAAAGACACAACATGCCATGCACTGCCGCCCTTCACCTACCTATGTAAAGTATAATTCACCTAACCCAAAAAATGCAAAACGTGCTTTTCAGACAAAAAGAACCTCGGAGCACGGGCTTCCCGGACGAGGCAAGAGAATTTGGGAACACATAATAGGACTTCGCCGGAGCCGAAGAGTTGACACGCGGAATCGAGTTGATCGGGGTTTTGATCACACTGTATCTCCACCATGCTCGGGGTGGGGCCGGATACGTGCGGGCGGTGTTGGCACGTGACAGCGGAGCAGAGTATTGCCAAACCAAGGGAAAAGAACATAACCAGTAGAAAACCTACCAAGCTCTAAGCCATATTCTATTATTGGTATAAGTATACTCTTGTTGAAGAGCAGATATAGCAAGTTAAATCAAAAAGAGCATATGCCACTCAACTTTTAAATATCCATGTGGCATCTTGAAGAAATATTTTTCGCCCAAACGACGACACTGTCCTGAATTATGAGTTGGGTACTAGCATCGATTGTCACTCACATGGTAGGCTCACTACACCCTTCTCTTCCCCCCCTTTAATTGGCTCCAACGCCGCTAAGCCTTTCGGCAGGAGGTCCCTGCATGGGCTATCAATCATTTCGCCCGGATCCTTGGGGCAAACCTGTCAGTCCCTCAAACCCCGAACCAATAGGCCCGTCACATCTTGTACTCGTGCCAAGGCAAAGACGTCATCTGAAGAAGGGAGAGAAGAGGGGTCTATCGGTAGGGCAGAGGCACAAAACCCTCTCTGCACCAAAAGAATGCGTCAGGGTATGTCGTTTTCAGGCAATGATCACCGCGAATGAAAAGTGGGATGTGTATAACACGGCTGGGGCCGTTTCCCAGTTTTCATTTAGGAAGGTAATGAGAATTTGTTACAACCCTTTTATGCTTGTGATTACTGGTATGCTTTCACTCTTCCTCGGATATGGCTGGCATATGATTACCACAAATGGAAGTAAGATATTAATGCCTTTGAGATGTGAGAAGGTCAGATAGAGCAGTTAAGCACTAGTAGTGACGGGTACATAGATAAGTCAGTGTACCTATACCGGATACTGGAATTGCAAGTCCCTTCCCCCGCACCAACAAAAGGCTCGTGGAACGAAGATTCTACGGATACTACCCGTGTCTTTCATTGCTGTATCGCTGTAACAGTATGAGATGCAGAGGATGAGAGGGGACAGGAATTCCACGATGGCTTGGATAGCATGACCTTTTTGCTATTTTGGACCGAACTTGACTGGAGATGATTGCCAACTTGGCAGCATGCTATCGTGCCCTGCACTTGTGTGAACCGATAAAAGTCGTTCCCTTGTTTGTGGATGCGGTCTAGAGCGGCCGAGAATTCTACAGGAGCAAACAGTTTATCTGTCCTCTGACCTTACAGGGTGGGGTGATAAATGCACAACCCCCCCCCTTTTGCTGCAGCCAGCACATAAAAAGTCAATACAAGCTAGGCGAGACGACATGAGAAAAGACCCTGCCTTACAGCCTCACAGCCAGCACACCCCTGCTCGGACTTCGTTTCGGTGCAGAGGACCAGGTGCTGGTGGGGTCTAGACTGCAGTGCGACGTCATATGAATAGGTAAAGCCAAGAATCGTACCACCACCTCCAAGTCGATGGCGTTGGGGCATTTGACTCGTTGTTTCCTCACCCTGCTTTTTAGTGTTAATTGACTGATTTATTACGGAATCCACCAGCCGATAGTGCCAACTGGAATTCCTTGTTCACGTTTTCGAGGGGCCAAGGGTCCAGTGGCTGGAGTTTTTTCGTCCGCATACCACGTAGGGTCCCCCCTCTTATGAATGTACCTGCATGGCTATCGGATGCTGTAGCTTCCGGGTGTTCGGGAAAAGAGGAAAATCCGGCCCTTGATTGTCAGGGTCTTGGCTGGGGTCTTTGGGGCAACAGTGGTCGAGAGTAGTCGATGACAGCCCAAAAGCGAGATCCCAGGCTTGCACATGGATAGGCGGATTTTGCGTGGCCCAAGGATGAGCCGAGAGAATATCTGACAGGCCCAACAAGATGGCGTGTGGCTGGCAGAGGTGGTATTGGCCACGTCGGCGCGCTCAGTCAGTTCAGTCAGTCAGGTCAGTGCAGCCAGCCAGAAGGCTGAAGCACGGCGGTTCACTAACCCGACATCCAGAGAGGGGTATGTCTCTCTTTTATTCTCACGAGAGCGGATATGTAGGTGCTAAGCCTTGGGAGGGACCTTCTTGAACAGGTAGAGGAACAAGGGGGAAGAAGAAAGATACGGATGTTGCAAACTCGTAGCATCAACGCGTCAAAGACAAAAAACCCAGCTTTACTACCCGTACTTGCGCACCAATATAATTGAGAAATCTAGGTGTTCATTACATAAAGGCTTTACGAGAAAATAACACGCGTAAGAGCGGCAGCGGACTGGTGCAATTGAGATAACGAGCGGTACAGTGACGATGTTCTGGCGAGGACGTTTTGTGGTGTTTTGATGCACGCTCCTGAGACCCTCCTCTCTGACCCGTCTGTCACAAGACTCAAGGCCAGTGGGGAGGGCAGAGAGATTAGGCGTCGGATGCGGAGAACTGCCTATTATTACAGAGCCACTTCTTCTGCAGGTTAGGCCACTGCACTGCTGCTCCAGCTGCTGTAGCACATGCTGCATCAGCTGTCAGTACAGCCTGATTGGTGCAATACTTCGTACAGCATAACCCAGCCGGCTATGTTTGCGGGGGGGAATCCACTAGAAACAACCAGCGCCCAGTCAGCGTCGCAGGCCAGTCAGTCCCCTGTGCTCTATTGGCTCCAGTGACTGCAGCGACTCTAGTGGTTTTGATTGGCTACACCAGCAATTACGCACACTCCCTGGCGTGACCTGTGGCAGAGCTACCTGCTTTGGGGAGACCCTGATTTGCAAGATGTCTCCTAATAGCTCCGATCACTCCTTTGTGGTCGGGCTGTTGCCATCGGCTCACAGGGGGGATCGTAGCATGGCAGCATCGCAGGCTTGCTTGAGCGGAGGCATGCTGGACTGCCCTGCGACGCCTCCGCCAACTGTTGCCTTGCCTGCTTTCGTCTGCCCTGTTGTTGTTATGGCTGTTTGTCTTTCCATGCTGCCGGCCTTCATCCATTTTATTTTTTGCCTCCTGGAAATCAATCCTCAGCAGCGCATGATCGGCATCAAGATGGCTAATTTTTAAGCCTCCTACAGTGGTGTAGCATAGCCGCCGCAAAAAGCTGATCGCCGTTGGTCGAGAACCATCTAGACAGGCACCACGCCGCACCCCCCATCGCGAGGCATCGCAGAGCATCACCGGGCATCGTGCCTGACCTGATCCTCACCATTATTTACGGCCTCCCCACCCACGCACACCCCCCTCCCCCAATTGCACTCATCCGAATCTTCCAAGGCCAACCTACATCCCTGTTTGCCCACCAGTCTTGAAAGCGACCACTTCACTATTTATCAAATCCCTAACTGGCTCAGTGCCTTTGCGGCCCATTCACCAGCTTTCGTCATCCAGACCCTGACATTTTCCGACTTTGCCTTCCAATTCATCCTTCAGGATTACGACAAAAAGTGAGAGTCCCAAGCTCTGCTCCGCGCCGCCACGCAACAAATAGCCTCACGAAACACGTTTACTCATTGTGCTCGGACTGGACCGATCCCCTCTGTTGCTCTCTCATCACCCGACTGACGCCGGGCCCTACGATTTCGCAACTGTATTTGGTTCACTTTATTTTGCGACACGCAACGATAACACCAACCTCAAGGTGCGCTGACGTGCTTCCAAAGTTGGAACGAATCGATCCTCTGCCATTAAACGATTGCCAGCATTTTGCCCAGGGCTGCGGGACGAACGGAACGAAAGGGAGTGCAACGAAAAGGATCTGGAAGAATTTCACCTCTGGCCGACACCGACACTCAACCACGCCCACGACAAGCTCGCGATCGACAGTAAACGGCCCATCGGCTCATATCGCAAGCCTTTCAGCTGCTCATCCACCCCTCTGAGCAACGCCGAGCGGCGGTTTGTTGCAGAAGCGCAGGAATCGACGAGAATTGAGCATCAGTCCGACACACATTTTCGTTATTGAGAATATCACAACCACGAAGCCAAACAACTTAGTTCAGCCAAATTCTCTAGGTCAGTCAATTGTGCGATTCTCATACTCTCCTGCGATTGTGGCGGCCATCGATCGATCCCCTGTCCTGAATTAGACCAATCAAACTGCACCGTTCCACCCCGGTACAACCATGGCACCTCATTTGCTGTAGCCGAAACATCGCTAAAATGCACCGCTGTCCACTCCGCTGACCACATTTATGCTCGTAGGGGATATAAGCACTTGCCGGGGAGTACGCCATCGCTACGTCACACTACAGAACCCAGTATCAACACCGAGCATTGACGCACACAAGTGCTAGAGCTTGGCGTTAAAGAACCAGCTGTGCTCCAGCACACGGCTCCAGAGCCTCCATGAAGCTGTTTTCAGTCCTTCAACTCACATGAATCCATAATGCCCCCGACAGAATCAAAATTGCCTGGGCTACAACCGCCACCACCGCCGCCGCCTACCGGGCACACGCTTCCACGACGCACGTCGCCCGAAAAGTCTGTCACGCTTCGACACCATCGAATCGCCCGCGAAGCGTCGTTGCGAGCAAGCCGCGGCTCCGCCCCTCCTAATCAAAGTAATGCCACTTCGTCCCCTAGCCGAAACTCCTCTCGTGAGAGTCATGAAACCGGTCAGAGCGATGCTCGGGTGTGGTTCGACCAGTCGAACGAGAACCCCACAGCAAATATTGACAGCAATGTCATGGATAGTGAGTGACTGGCTCATCATGAATACCATACAAGTGTCGCCAACTAAACTGCTAACTCTCGAACAGTTGACCCTCCATTTTTTCAAAAGGAATCTGACTCCTCAAACGAAGATAAACCGTACACGCACCAACATCACTTAGCCCCGCCAAAGCTCACGCACGGTCAGAGCAGCAGTGGTGACGACTATCGGAGTGTCATCGACGATTTGACAGTTGAGATTCAAAAATTAAAAGAAGAGCTCAAGCGATATAAACAGCATGGCCCGGATATGTTGCGGAAAGAAAAGCTTTTTGAGATCAAGATTCACGGCCTTCCCAAAAGAAAAAGGCGAGAACTGGAGACAACACTGAGAGATTTTGCCGCAGGGCTAGGGGACTCTCCAGCTGCATCTTCTTCGCAACGGAAAAAGTCCTCAAGACACACGAATCGCAACCGCATGTACTCCGGATCCGGCTCCATGTCCATGTCAAAACATGCCTCATCATCATCCGGCTCCAATATGAGGCCCGTTGACTCCGCCTACGCCTCCATGTCTACGGGTGCTACCTCCTCTAGCACACCACTTAACCGACCAACAATTGGGTTGCGAGCGAAATCTTCAGAGCAGAAAGTGGAAAGTTATCTGCGCGATATTCCCGAGGGACTTTATCCAAGGCCAATGGCTTTGACAGATAGGGAGAAAAAGAAACTGGTGGTTCGCCGGCTGGAACAAATCTTCACCGGCAAAATAGCAGGTCGCCACGCACGTCGCATCCAAGCTCATCGCCCGCAGGGGCCAAGCAATGTCACGCTTGCTCCAACTGTACCTGAAAATCTGTCACCGAGACGTTTGGTGACTCAAAAAACAGTCAATTTACCTGCTGAAGCTGTGCGGGAAGCAATGATTGTGCCTCACGAGCAATCATCTGGGGAGCAGCAGGGTAAAAAGAGCAAATCGCAAGACATGGGGTCGGCATCCAATTCCTACGCAGACCAGACCGAGTCCGCAGGGAACACCAACGCCAACGCCAACGCCAACGGTAGCAGCGGCTTGGGCACGAATCCTTCACCTCCGATGCCACCACCCCCTGAACAGCGGCCAACTCGTCCCAAAGATCTTGATCCAGACCGTGTGCAAATTCCATCAGAAAACATGGAATATATCAGGCATCTTGGACTTGTTCCACCAGAACTATTATCAAAATCAGTCTGCTCCATGTATGATGTTCATCCTGATGCTGACGGATGGGTATACCTGAATCTGCTTTGTAATATGGCTCAGTTGCACATCATGAACGTGACACCGGATTTTGTGCGCACTGCCGTTGCAGACATGAGCGCCAAGTTTCAGTTGTCGCCAGACGGGCGAAAAATCCGATGGCGTGGAGGGACGGAGGGAACCAGGTTTAGTAGTGATGGATCTGGAGATAATTCTCAGAGAAGTCCCGAAACCGACGACACCGAAAATTCAACCAAGGATGATCAGCGTAAGCGACAGAAGACTGGCCGCTCGACAGGCTCAGGAAGCTCTGGTAACAACGCTTCCAAGTTCGGGCCGCAGGTGTCGGTATCATCTGAGAGCTTTCATTATAAGCCTCTGTTTATTCGCCAGAGCCCGTCACATGACCAAACTTCGTTAGAGGAGGATACGCTGTCATCATTTGGGCCAGTTGAGGAAAGCAACGGTGACTCGCGCTGGGATCAAAGCGGTTCTGGCGCCTCCAATCGACGGAAGCGCCGTTACGATGGAGCTATTATATACTACAGTGGAGCACCTTTCTGTACTGACCTTTCAGGCGATACTGGGGACACTTCCCCTGCCACATACATGCTCTCCAGCGGACAAGAACGCGAGAATTCGGAATCACAGTTTAGCCGTCCGTTGACCTTGCGTTCATCATCTAGTTCCTCAATAAGCCACCGACCTCTCAGTGACAACAATCTAGATCTCGGGACCAGTTCTAAAATGGGTATTGACGATTCCGTCGACGTACCTCCAGTGCCAGTAATGGAGGAGCTGCATGAGACAGACTCAAACGAAGATTTTCCCTGGTTCAATTCTCAACAGTTTATTGAAGTTCAACCATTAGAACCCTGTGGATTGGGTGGCGTGCTTCCAGAAGATCATTTCATGGTTGTTGTCACGACTAAACGTTCCAAGGAGGAGAGTGACGGTGGCATTCAGCCGTCAATGAATCGCCTACGATCAGAGGAGACGACCGATAGTATCATCAATCGCCTTGCACTCATGTCCACCTCTTCACCACGTCCGGTGGCGTCGTTGCTTTCTCCACGACACTGTCCGTCAAATTTAGAGATTGAATATGTATCAGGTCGCATTAAACGACTAGCCCCTGTGCCACTCCCGCCGCCAGCTATCTTCTTTCCTCCTTTCAGTCCCGACTCGTGGTCTGACAGCGAATCCAGCTCCGAGGCTGAGGGCGAGATGGATTCCTCAGAGGAATCAATGAGTCGTCAAGCGAATCCCCATCAATCTGATGGCTATCCAGATGGTGTGGATCTGACGAGCGGAGACGAAGACGGAGAAGAGTCCGACGACATTGAAGATGAGTGGGTGTCTGCTCCAGCATTGTTCTGGGAGAAACGGGATGGTGTGAATGTCGACTCTCGGCAGTTAGGCGAATACGGTGGCACTACTTCTTTTGTCGAAGGAAACAAGACCGTTGACAACGATGAAGCTAGCGGCGGGATGATGGCACGGACTAGTGCAAGCTCTGTCGCAACCGCCGGTGGACCTGGCAGTAACAGCGACAGCAGCGGAGAGGATGATGACGGCAGCAGCAACTGAATACCTGGTTTGAGTGCTGTTTTAAAATTTTATGCCAATTGAGGAATCTCGACGATTCGGGGTGCATCTTAATCTTCAATGCCATATTGGCGGATTCAACAGCACGACAAGGCGTTTGCGAAAAAAAAAAAATGAATGATGACTTGAATTGGTTTCTCCGTTTCGTTCTCTTTTCGGGGCCTAGGAGGGGAGTTGGAAAAAGGGTAGCGTTTTGTTTGGTTGAGCTAGAACTCAATCGGGAATATGGTCGGTGAACCATTCTATAATTCCTATTTGCATTGCGTTTGGCGTTTGAGGTTGCTCCAAAACGCACAAAGGCTTTTATGTGGACCAGCTGTGTTGAATTGTTTCGGGTATCTCATTTCTGAACTTGTTTTTCTCTTCACATGATTCCCCCATTTCCTGTCTTTTTGACGCGAGAACATTGACTTGCACTAAGGGTGTACGCTGTTGTACGTATAAAGTGGCTAGCCTTTTGTAACTAATTGTTAGCAAAAACAACGCATTATTATCTGAGAATTTTTCTCTCTTTTATCCCCAAGGGGTTGATTAAATCTGTGCTGTCTTTGAGTTGAGACTATTTACTCATCCCTGATAATAATGTTTTGGCTTGGACTCAGGCCGGCCATGTTGAATGACAACATTTAGCATAAGACCAGATCGAAATGAGTCTGTTTATTAGACCTATGTATAATACAATTTAAGAATTAGTAGGTTACTATTTTCCCGCCATCCTGACGTCAACACATTGTAGCATTCAACTCTAATTGCCATCAATTAGAGGCTACGGTATTGTAATTTGATGCGAATCCACCACATCCAAAAACTCTAAAAGAACTGCCCAACTTAATCGAGTGTGTATAAATAAAGCTGTACTCTGCCTGGCGAACGATAAGCCTACGAAAGTTGGTTGTCAGTACCCACGTGATTTTGTCTGACATTCATGTCTACCCCCCCAATTCGCATGATTACGTTGGATACTTGGCAAGCAGAGGTGTTGTCCGCACTGGGAAAAACACTTGATCATCTATTAATCACCCCAGTTGCTTTCTTGTATAGAGCAGAAAGAGGCTCCAAATACTTAGGGTCTTTGTTGGCTTATTACTTTTTAACTGAACCATCATCGTCGCGGAGATGCTGGTTCGCTGGAGCTTGGCGTCGGCCGCCTGCCTTGGTGCTCTCGGGCAAGTCGCGTCACGACAAGTTGAAGGAGACAATGTGCAGGTCAGGAACGTGGCCATTATAGGTAAAGAAAAGAAAAATATCCCATGTAGTCTTTCAGTCTGGCGATGGATCTCATCGCTGAATGGGATGTGGTTGTGGTGGGTTTGGCTAATCTCAATCTAAAGGAGCTGGAGCGGCTGGCTCGTCGGCAGCATATCATCTTCAGCAATATGCAAAGGAGGAGAATCTAGCTATTAATGTCACGATATTTGAAAAGACAAATCACGTCGGAGGCCGAACCCTTACGGTCAACGCATTTGACAACCCGCTGGAGCCGATTGAACTAGGCGCCTCCATCTTCGTCACCATTAATCACATCATGTACAATGCCAGTCGGGAGTTCGGCCTGGACTTGGGCGAGAAAATGACATCGTCTAGCAATGACGCCATCACGGCAATCTGGGACGGGGAGAGCTTCGTGTTCGAGTCGTCGGAGGGGACGTCTTGGTGGTGGGATGCCGGCAAGATGTGGTGGCGGTACGGCTTGTCGCCTTACTACGCGGTCAAGCTGGTCAAGGATGTTGTCTCCAAGTTTTTGCAACTGTATGAGGAGCCGTATTTCCCGTTTGAGTCTCTGACGCAGCGAGTGTATGACCTGGGTCTGGCAGATATCACGGCCATTACAGGCGAGCAACTGCTTGCGCAGAATAAGGTAAGACAAATCATGGGTCGTTCATATAACATTGGTATATGTAACAGATGGGTTGTCCAATTGTATCATGAATTTGGCAACTGTTACTGACTGTGAAGGATTAGATCAACCCTGCTTTTAGCCGTCATATAATTCAAGCCGCAACTAGGGTCAACTATGCCTCGAATTTGGCTTACATCCACGGACTTGAGGCCATGGTAAGTCTTACTATGTTATTTTCTTTCTTCCTACACTTGCCGTTTGATGCTACATTTACTCACTAGAGATATAAATAGGTCTCGTTCGCTACAGATGGTGCCGTTTCCGTAAACGGCGGCAACTGGCAAATCTTTGATAGGATGGTGCAGAAGAGCAGAGCTGTGCTTCTGAGGAACACGACTGTGTCTTCCATCTCGTTCGCCAAGCAAGGTGAGGACAAGTCAGGCCTCTCTTCCAAATACCGCATTTCAACACAAAGCTCTCATGATAAGAAATCTGCCTCACCAGCAGCAGACGAAGAGTTCCCTACTGTATTTGACGACGTTATCATCGCGTCTCCATGGCAGTTCAGCCACATCACAGCCGGGGAGGGCATCATGGAACCCCAAGAGATTGAGGAGATCCCATACACGAAGCTACACGTGACGCTGTTCGCATCACCGTATGCGCTGCGGCCCGAGTTCTTTAAGCTGAAACCCGGCAGCAAGGCGCCGAGCAACGTGTACACCACGCTTGGGGAGGGGGAGAAGGCGGGGATGGGGGCCAAGGGTGTCGGCCGCACGGGGTTTTACTCCATCAGCACACTACGAACGGTGCTGAATCCCAAGACACAGGCGCAGGAGTACGTGTACAAGATCTTCTCCCCGGATGCTGTGACACCGGGGTTTTTATCTGAGATTCTGGGTGTTGATGTGCCTTCTACCTTTGTGCCATCCAAGAAGAAAGGGGAGGAGGAAACTGATGATGATGGTGGCGATGAGAACAAGGACAGCAGCTCGTCCCGCAGTGTGGATGCCATTTCTTGGTATTATCCACACTGGTTCCACTCGTACCCCGTCGAACTCCCACGAGTTACTTTCCAGGACCCTGTGCTGGGCAAGGGCCTGTACTACACTTCGGGCATCGAGAGCTTCATCTCTACCATGGAAACGAGCGCGCTGATGGGTAAGAACGTAGCGCGGCTTGTTGCCGACGCTGCGGCAGGTATCGAGAGAAACATGACTGGGTTGAAGGACGCTCTGGGCGGGGAGCAGGTGGTGATGGGAGAACTGTAGTTGACTTTGATTTTGTGGGCTTACGTATTCTTTCTTTCTTCCTTTGGAGAGACAGAAAAGAGGGTGGTGGACTAGCAGTGATGTGATGCTCCGATTGGATATCCTTTTTTCTGGATTAGTGATGTACTTTACAGTGAGTTTATCTTGGTTGAACTCTTATTTCGTTCCACGAGATGTGAAAGAGGCAAGAATTGGCGAATTTCATATGGAAATTGGGTTCTGAACAGGGTCGAATCTGGAATGTGTTGAGATGCCAAATGAATTTTTTTTTTTTCAGAAATTGATCAATCTGTGAAATATCAAAGTACACGCTATGATTGAACGATCGTGAACATTCTTTTTTTTTGTCAGATGAGATTTCTGACAATCTTTACCCTTTTTTAGCGCAATTGGGGTCCGAAATGGCGGATGGAGATGGGTCCTGCCTGTTCTAGACTTTTTGAATGTCTAGATTTACACCAGGCATTAATCACTTTCCTTTTTTTTAGAGCACAAAAGTGCGGTTTTAGTCAAGTCATGTCAAGTCATGTCATGTCATGGGGCGGCAAAAAAGACGGGCTGTAATGGTACATACATACCCTTGGACCCCTTTTTTAAGGGGCGTGATTTGCTGGGTTTAGATATTATTAGTGGTTGGCCTGGCTGGGATTCTAGAAGCTCATGACAATACAACCCTGTGTTGACCCTAGCGCTGCTGTCGATCACGCTTAATTGTGTATGTTTTGCTGAGATTCGTCTTTTCAACATTTTGATCTGAGAACTCTTCCTCCTGCGGTTTAGGCAAAAAGCCGGGCCGACATCGCACAAAGCTGGGCGGTTTTCTCGAGACACTGCCCGTTTCTAGCTGCTAGGTGTAGATTGTAATAATACGCATTCCATGGGGGGCGGGCGGGATGAGATGGAATGCACGATTTGCCGGAATGGTTGTTTCATTACGATGGATGATCATGGATGGATGGTTGTAGCTGCATGATTCTCCATTCATGATTCCCTACCTTTGCTATCCGTTGGTGTAATCGACAAAAATGTAAGACCAAGGCCAGCCATTAGCATGTCTTTACATTTCCCCCCCACGGGGTTCCGTCGTCGGAGCTGTCAGTCACCGCTGCTGCTGTTGTTACTGTTGGTGATATGATGGAACGATGTTTTGTTGCTTTTTCCTCGTCAGCTAGCTAATAATTAGCGTCCAAAGGCGGTTGGATCTTGTGATCAGATTTAGACAAGCCTCCTTGCCCCATGTGTCTCCTCTCCGTCTTTCTCAACACGTTGGGCAGCACAGATGATGCCGTCCCTGCGTCAGTGCGTTCGGTCCCGTTGTTGAACTCGTAATACCACATATGTATGTGGGTAGTAAGGTAGGTTAGGCACTGTACAGTAATTGATGACATGGAGATGGCTTATAAATTTACTATAGACGCTAATAATAACATCCTGTGGCAAGTTCGCAACATACCAACGACAAGTCTCGGGTATATGGTTGCTGGGGAATGCTGCATCACAAGGTGACGCGGATAGATGCAGTTTTTTTTGTTGCGAGGTTTTGTTGGGGAGAGGTATTGCGATTGTGATTGGGATTCGAATCGAGGACCTCACCCCCCCGCAAAAGGCAATTAATAGTAGCTGATACATATAGCCTATTAGGTAGGTAGGCTGCAGGCAGGCAGGACAACAACTGCGCAAGGTCCGTCCCTGTGTCTCTCCTTTATGGTTTTGTGTTTTTGCTCTGTCAGTCGTCCGTGTCTCCCCCCGTCTTTGCCCCTGTTTCCGCCGCCACTGTTTGATTCACTTCTGGAACACGGACTCGTATGGGCTTGGTATCAATTACTCTTTTTTTTTAGTATAATCACTTCCAAGCCTTCACATTTCACAGTGTAATCAGCAGATGGTGTTGGTGGTGGCGATAATTGCTGTATTACCACATTTCGCCTTACGTACTTGATATGTATGACCAGACCATCATCGGGACAGTCTTCCCACTGTTTGATTGAATCATACATTTCATTTGGGCATCGTCTGCAGAGCAAGCGGCGCAACCCTTGCAGTCTTTGCAGAGCTCAGCAGAGCTAAGGGCTTATTCTTATTACGTACGGCGAGGCCTGTAGCGGACCTCTTAGCGGTGCCTCTAGCCATGTTTTCAGCAGGAGGCTCGGGTTTGCGGCGTCCCTGCAGGCGGTAAACGGACTGGCGCCTCCGAGGTCGGGGGCACTGTGGGCCTGGTGGAACTTGTCGTGGCCCGGCATCTGTCGGCATCTGCCGGGTCACACGGATTGTCACGGACGCTCACCGGCGGCCACGGAGCGACAGGGCAGCAGAAAGGCAGGAGCCATGCAGCTTTTTTGTTGATTCCCATCCGTGGCCCAATTGGGATCTGGAACGCGGCTCCCCGTCTTTGCTGTGTCTCTCTCTGCACCTTCCCTCGTCTCATCAACAGACCTACAGTACCTACCTGCGATAATCGTACATAATCTTAATCATCCCCGCATCAACAAACTTTGGGGCCCATCCATCGTCGGCCGAGAAAGAAAGAAACAAAAATAAAAAAAACTCTTTAATTTGAAGTGGGCTGCCTGCCCCCCCCCTCAGACCCATTCTTAAGACTCCATTGCTGCTCCAAAGACGTCAGCCAGCCCTACCTGAGCCCGTGTCGCCCAATCATATATCCATCCAAATTTCAATCCATCTATCCACCCATCCAGTCGACATCGTCGACAATCTGCCGCTACTTGATTCAATTTGCTCCCTTGTTTCTGGGCTCTCCCTACAAGTTACAAGACTCTCGACTTAGTTACTTCAATCTCTACCAAAACAAACAAACACTCGCCTATCGTCCACAATGCCCGACGCCAATCTCCTCGCCGCCGCGGTCAAGCCCAAGTATAGCTTTTTAGACGACTATAGCGAGGGTGCCCATCCCCAAGTCCTCAACGCTCTCTTCGCCAGCAACGCCACCCAGGAGGTTGGCTATGGCCACGACTCCTACAGTGAAGAGGCTCGCCGTCTGATTCGCAGCCACCTCGGTCGCGACGATGTCGGCATCTTCTTCGTCCCCAGTGGCACCTCAGCCAATGCCATCTCCATTGCAGCTTGTCTTCGCCCTCACGAGGCTGTCATTGCCGCGAGCTCTGGCCACATTGTCACCCGAGAGACTGGTGCCGTTGAGGCCAGCGGCCATAAGATCATCAACGTAGCGCCCAAAAACGGCAAGCTGACCCCTGAGAGCATCTCCAAAGCCCTCGATGACAACTGGCACTTCCCCCACATGGCCAAGCCCAGACTCGTATACATCTCCAACGCCACCGAGATTGGCACAATTTACACAAAGGCAGAGATGGCCGCTATCAAGCTGCTATGCGAAGACAAGGGGCTGCTACTCTTCGTCGATGGTGCTCGCATTGGCGCGGCACTGACTTCCCGCATGAACGACATGACCCTGAGCGATATGCTGGAACTGACAGATATCTTCTGGATCGGCGGCACTAAGAACGGCGCTCTGCTAGGCGAGGCTGTTGTCGTAAAGGACCCGAAATTGGCTCAAGATTTCGAGTTCTTTGTCAAGCAGCACGGCTCACTGCTGGCCAAGGGACGCATCATGGGCGTGCAGTTCGCCGAGCTCTTTCGAGACAATCTCTACTTCGACCTTGCTCGCCGGGCTAACGTCGCCGCTGAGAAGCTGTCTCGCTCCATCATAGGGGCCGGCTACACTGTCCACGCTGAGACAGAGACGAACCAGGTCTTTGCCGTTTTACCCCATGATCTAGTCCAGAGATTACAGCAGGATTTTTCCTTTTACGTTTGGGAAAAGTTTGGCGACCGGTGGGCGGTTGTGCGTCTGCTCACAACTTGGGCCACTGATATCTCCCAGCTTGAAAAGTTCAACCAGATCGTTCTCAGCTGGATTCCCACAGTTGAGGTATGAGAAGAAGAAATAAAAAGACAAAATCACTGAAACAATGAGGGTTAGCAAATATGTAACTCTTTCTACTCTTTCTTTTGTTCGGGCTATTCTCTTAATGCTTTATAAGGCGGTTGTCGACCTTGCCGCTGTGCTAGGCAAGTGCAGGGATAGGAGTTTTTTTTTTTTTTGGTTTCAACCCAACTGAAAAGGGGAATATTCTCAGTTGTTGTGTTTGTGGCATAGACAGATGTTTTCACGATTCATGTTGAGCGGACTTTTGGAAAGTCAAGGAGATGGAATGCATTGGCTATGGCGTCTTTGCTGCTGTTGTTTTAGTTTCTTTCCATGTTTTTTTTTTTGTTTATTCTATTCGAGTTGAGAACTCCGTTTGGAACATACAACTCCTAATCAATAACGGATTTTTATTCAATAATCTATGCTTTTATGAAAACCTCTCCCACTTATAAAACATGTTGACTTTCACCTTCCTTGTGAAGATATGACTTGTAAACGACACAGTCTCAGCAATAGATTGCCAAATCTAGAATGAACACAACTTGCCGTATGCAAGTCATAATACTTGATCATGTCACATTACTATGTACATATTCCCCCCTTCCGTATACAGTGTCACAGAGAAAAGCAATGACCATAGCATTCCATTCGCTCAGCGAAACACACCAACCAAAGTGGAGTGAAATGGCTTGCTTAGGAAAAGCCCTGGTCAGCCTCTGCCGGCAACCGAATCCGCAAACCCACTCTTCCCGCAAGCTGCCACGGGTGGACAAAGACGACGTCATTCATTTGGGTCCACTGTGAGGCATATGGAACATGTTACCGTTGCTATATCACTGGGTACATCTTTTGTTTCAAAAGGGCCCGCGATTCTATTCCCAGGGCGGGGTGTCGAGGTTCTCCCGCCAAGTTGTGAAACCAAGTAACTTTCATAAGATATGATTGAAATCGCTGAAGCTATTAACAAAACAGTAAAAAAATCCATAGTTCGGGCTGTTGAATACCGTTCCAACTCCCATTTTCCCTCCCCAAACCCATCCTTTTAAATTCCAGCCATGTGACCCCTAAAATATATGATACCGTCTTAATCTGCGTCCATATCGTCAAGGTGCCTCTCTTCCTCCTGTGTCAAGCGAGCCCATTCGCGACATATTTTATAGGTAAAATATTCATACCGTAATCCCAGTCCTATAACCAACGCCCTTTTTATATTCCCGTCATGATAAATTACAATTCGTGTCATCACTTTTTAGTCGCTAGACTTGTGCATAGAGCCCGTGACATAGTTTTCAGAGCCAAGGGCGTTTATGGCATCAAGGTCGACTTGAGCAAGCTCGAAATCAAAGCTTGCTAGATTGCTCTGAATGCGGGAGGCAGTCAAGCTCTTGGGGAGGACAACATTGCCGCGGGAGGCGTTCCAGTTCAGAAGTATCTGAGCCGGAGTCCTGTTGTATTTTGCGGCAATAGCATTGATTGTAGGGTCTGTTAACTTGTTGCCCCGGGCGAGCGGGGAGTAGGCCTCTATTTTGATTCCGTGCTTCTGGCAAAGCTTGACCAGATGCTGCCGTTGACAGAAAGGATGCACCTCGACTTGATTGACTGCAGGCACGACTCGAGCCTTTTCAAGCAGGCTTTTTATGTGAGCCGCGCCAAAGTTGGACACGCCAATCGACTTGACCTTGCCAAGCCTCTGCGCGGTTTCCAGTGCGCGCCAGCTCTCCAGTCGCTTATGCTCACAATCGGCAGGAGAGTGGATCAGATATAGATCGAGATATTCCAAGTCGAACTTCTCAAGAGATGAGCATAGAGCATTGAAGGTAGCCTCGTACCCGTGGTCGGCATCCCACAACTTGGAGCAGATGAAAACCTCTTTGCGTGGGGTGCCGGTCTTCTCCAGCCATCGGCGAACAGCACGGCCACATGCTTCTTCATTTGCATATCGCGCGGCGGAGTCAATGTGGCGATAGCCAGCTTCAAGAGCCGCCGTAACAGCATCCTCAGTCGCCTTGCCATTAGGGGCCTTGTAGACACCAAGAGCGACTTGAGGAATGCGATTGCCGTCATTGAGCTGGATTGAGGCAACTGAAGAGACCGAGATGCTGTGAGCCCGGTTTCCAGAGACAAACTTTCTGGCATAGGTCCGGCGTTCCGGAGAAGCCAAAGGGGAGATTGCGCAGGGAGCCATGAGGGATTGCGTAGATGAGTCGATTTGGGATAGGTGCTGAAGAATGAATTATAAATGACAAGGTTACAGTTTTGAAAGTGAGGAAACGGCTCTTAATATAAACTAAATGCAGGATATGGCTGTTGAGTTAAGGCGTGTCAGATCCTGTCAGAGTAGATGCGCCCGCTGAGATGTTAAGTAAGGTAGAGCAGACGGTCTGTGTGTATTGTCACCGTCTCATGCTCTGCCGTTATTGATGTTGCGTCCATGTAACACTGCCGCCATCCAGTCTCCTGGCTCACTTTTCGCACACGCCGATACTGTGTGTGCGTTTTTGTGTGACCTATCGAGGGCATTCCTGCCAATAGTATCCCAAACGGCCGTCATCTCACTGCGTATCAGGGCCGGTCATTCCCGCATCCACCAACACCGCCTCCGTCATTCCATTTCCAATGTGGAGCTCAAGATGGCTTTCTTCCCCTGGATGGCTGACCGCTGAACGAGGCCGAGGCCTGTGCGAAAGGCGGGAAGCGGGAAAGGCTGCTGCACCTCTGGTCTGGAGCAGAGTGGAAATAAAGTAGCGGAGGCCCTGGAGGGGACCCCCGAAGCGGTTGAAAACGCGATTGCGTGCGTTATTTTACCTGTGTGTGCGTCCCCTTGCTGTGTGCGTGTGCGTGTGTGTGTGTGTGTAATTTTTTATTTTTTTTCTTTGGCCAACTTCGTTGCCGCCAAGTTGCAGGACTACGGCTCGGCAAGACTACCATGGCCCCTGTGCTATGGACCTGCATTCAGGCAGGATGACGGAGGTGGTGGAGACGGAGGTGGTGGGGACGGAGAGTGGTTGCTCACGGCCACGTTGCTCACGAGCGGTAAAGAACGTCGTCGTCCTTCGAAATGCCCTAATGGAGGTTGGTGACTCTCAGATGCGTGTGCGGTTCTAGCGTTTCCACTTTCTAATTTGGATCCTCCCATGTCGTAGGCAAGGCATGTTTGCCAGGAACAGTTTCGTCCAAGCCAAGGGGTGCACAACAGACGAGCGAGCATTGCTTCGGGGGTTTCATTCTGTGTGTCTCTGAATGACCCGTCCGCCCGTCCGCCCGCGAACGCATCGGCATTCAAACGCATGGTTACCCTACGGGCATTTGTGGGATTCTGGTTCTCCTTTGTTCTCAGAAACGCCGGCCGGAGCACGTCAACGAAATGCTGCTGCGGAGCTGGGCTCAACAATGTGGTGGTAATTTTTTGTTGGTTTGTGTTCTAGGGAGAAGAAGCAAAAGCCCGTTTTTGGAGTGCAAGACGCTGAGAGACATTGGGTAAGAAAAGCAATAGGTAGAGTTGGTAGTCAGGTACGACCAAAGACCTGCAGCAGTACCTGCCTCTTTGGCGACTCCTGCCTGCCATCTGAAGTGAAGCGATAGCCAGAGACCTGGGACTGGTCGCAACTGCCGGCACAGGCACAGAATGCACAGTGCAGTGCGGTCCGTGCCGGCTATCGTGCCGGCGCCCAACACACTGTGCATTGCCCCACTCCAATGGCCACATGGCACAGTATGAACTTGTTCTCCTCTCCACAACAACAAACATTCTCGAACAAGTGAGCTTACTGTATCGTCATTTCGCACACCAATAAGCAAAAATAGAAACCGGCAGTAGTTCTGGCAGCCGTTTGTCAGACCCAGTGCGGAACCATTGCAGAATTCTATTTCATTGTTATCCTAGTTCAGCAACGGGTTGATACCAGCACCATTGAGACGGGCCCTCTTGGTGGCCGTTGCGTCTTTGTTGCAGCAGCCAAGGCCCTCAAGCAAACACTAGCCCACCCAAGATAAAAGTACAGTGGTTTAATATTGGCTTTTCGATCCACATGGCAAGTTTTCTGCCTTCACCGCCACCGAGGCTCAATCTAAGGTGCAGGCTGAATGAATCAGACGTTAATTCATGAGAACAGGGCATATCCTGGCCACTGGCATCCCGTAGGTCTGAGCTGAACAGCAATTGTTTGGGTAAATATCACGGACTCCCATAATCACATTTATTTACTCCTGCCGCCTTTCCGCGCCATTGATGGCCATTTATTATTGTGTTATAGACCTGGTCGACCCATGCGCTTTACAAATACTCAATCACAATGCGTCACTCACACGTCTCCATCTATTTAGCCTCTTTCGTTTAATGAACCATTGACAGCAAACTAACGTTGTGGAGCTTCAGATGACGTATCAAGGCTTGTAGGTTACGAGCACCTGGGAACGCACAATGCTTTAACAATTAGAGTTACTTCAAATCCGGGCTGTGAAGTTCGAATAACCTGCTTACAACTGCTGGTTTGAGCAACGCCTGGCAACAAAATTGAGTGGCTAGCCCGACACACGCAAGTACACCAGCCACCAGCATGGGGTAGAAAGGTTTTCAAATTAGCGGAAGAGGATTTGGCCATAGCTCCCATTTGCCACATATCCGTGCCATGCCTGCTATTTGTCGCCCATCCCAGATACTGCCAATGCTGAGATGTTGAAACCGCGTACCGAAATGGGCCAGCGAAACTAGCAAGTGGTCCATATGTTCATATATTACCGCCGAGGTATGTTCATGGGGGATTGGAGCCGTCATCGCGCCATGAATGGCACATGTCTCCTCTTTGCTTGTTCTATCTGGCTGTATCCTAACGGGGGGTTTTTTTTTTTTTTTTATTACTAAAACAAAAACTTTCGTAAACAAACTTAGCTTATAGCTACCACATATATGTGCTCAGCATGCATCTTGGAAATCTTGGACTGTACTCATGTTAAATGTTTTGCGCTGTGATGGTCTTAAAATTGGGATGTGCTTCTTATACCTTCATTAGCGATTCCGAAAGCTATGGTCCATCCCCCCCCCTGTTCAGTTTCCTGAACTCACGAGTACATGTACTCATGCATCATGATCATCTGACAGAGTTACAAAGGATGCAGGACAGTGCGCCTGGAATGAGAGGTTGGTAGGCAGACTCGAAAGATCCCAAGGCAATAATTGTTGCTGCAGGGTAGGTATGGACATTGATGTGCCAACCAACCAGATGCCCAGGTCTCGGGAATCCATGACAAGCTGTTGCCTACTTTATACGAGAAAATCTAGTGAAACTCAATAGTAGCCTTCTGTTAAGCATCCTTCTTTAGGTGGAGCGTGTATTTCCTTGTGTCAAGGTGTTCAACCCTGTTTCGCGTCTTCTTCTCTATTCTCCCGCGGGTGGTGGTTGGTGACTCACAAATAAACATGGAAAAGCGATACCAAAAATTCCTCTGGTAATTCTAGATAGAGTGGCAATGTGAGCCAACCTTCTTTGTCTCCAGCAATGGAAAACCCTGTTGGATCACATCCAGTTGCAACCAGCCCCTGGCAATATCTACATCCTATAACTGAGTCGTCTGGTTGGTCCATTGGCTCTCGGATGCACACCCGACCGCACACCAACACGCAGGCACACTTGTTGCCTCCGCCCTCCAATGAGACCGTGATCTCAACAAAAAGGCTTCACATTCTGCATGTGATCTTTTAGATATGCATCGGTTGTGGCTGTGGCGTCCACGAGGCATCCTGCACCCCTGATCTGGGGGTGGCAACCATGACGAGTTGTGGGTGTGGAGCAGGCACACGCTGCAACTTCGGCCATAACAGGAATATCGGCCGAAGTGTTTGTTGTTTGGGAGACTCATAGCCAAAATGTGATTCTATTTCCACCATGTTTGTAGCCTCAGTGCTGGTCTGGTGAATGTTTGGGCGGGCAGGCGTAAAGGCACCAATGGCTCTTTAAAAAAACCACGTTACAGATGGCAAGACTATTTGTGAGAGATGGCGAAATTGAATAGTGGACAGTTGATTTGAGGTAGATTTAATTGGTATATTTTGTCAAAATCAACTGAGAGACTTTTTTGCTATTAATTCCAGATATCCATCCGAGCCGGGAGGCTGTGTTATTTAATAATAAGTGAAAACAAAACTTGAAGAAAAACAAACAAGAAAAGAGCCATAGTTGAATTTTCCCATGCCACACCCGTAAAACGCCCAGAACACCATGAATACCCCAAAATAGATAAAAGAGAGAATGGTGATAACTCCTGTGTGATGCTAATTACCAGTCCGACCCAAACACCGCCCATTGTGTAGCCTATATATCGGCTCGCCATTCCCTCGCGACATATCTTCATATACAAGAATAGCCGCTGCACCTCCGTGAGTCGCCGCTGCAATGAGAGACTGCGGAACTACAGAATAAATGGGCGTGTCGTTCTCGCTCCGACTGATGGGGGTGAGAGAACGCGATTGAGAGTCCCGTTGTGTTTGCTGTTGCTGCTGTTGATGTGGCTGCTGCTGCTGGCACAGCGGCGGTATCATGTCCATGGCGAAGCCACGAGTCGAGCATGGCAAGCTGGTTGAAAACGGCGGGGATGGAGGCATCTTTTGATAAGTCAAAGTCAGACGACGAAAACCCCGGCGATGGCGAGCGAGAAGGAAAAGCAGAACAAGTTGAAGCAGAAGAGGTAGAAAGAGAAGCAGAAGAAGCAGCACCCGCCATGAGAAGCTGACTCACATACGGCGACATCCTCTCGTGGATCTCATTCCGCATCCTGGTGGCCATTTCCTGCTCCTCCACCTCCCAGCGCATGCTGACAAAGGCCGGCGCCTCGAGAACCCATTGTCGGATGTCGGTCGAGACGGCACGGAAGCCGGGAGCACTGGAGCTCTCAAACTTGCACATTTGCGAGTGGGTGGCTTCAACGCCGTAGTATGTTACACCGGGTAGCTGGGGGCTCGCAGAGTTTGGATCAACAATCAGAATCCTGAGAGGTGAGAAAAATAACCGTTAGCCTGCTGGGTGTGACAATTGTTATGAGGGTCATGGAGAAAAGATACATACTTGGTGCCCTTGATATCTGTCTTGTGGTTTTCGTGTACCATGTGGATTCGGAAGCGCTGGTAGATATCTAGAAAGTGGCTGTTGATGTTGGCGAGCGTCTCGTTGTCCTTTTTGAGTGTCTTGAGCAAGATTGACTCAGACTCAAAGAACTTCTTGGGGATGATGGCATCAGACATGCCCTGTAGAACCAACCCCCACGTCGCCGCATCCGAGCCGGTGTGTGGAGTTCCGAGGAAGATGAGGCCAAACGTCGAGACATAGATGGATCGGTAGTGTTCGTGGTGCGATGCCCTCAGGTCGTTCGAGTAGAGAAGCGCCCGTTTAATCAAGATACCCCCCAGGCTGTGGCCGACCCAGATGATGGGGTTCTTAAAGGTTCCCTCGCTCCTCCGGTACAGAGTTAGGCTTGTCACCAGTGTCTGGGCATGCTGATGGATAAAGTTGTCGCTGGCGCTGCGGTCGTTCCGCTTGGAGTACACGTCTGCGTTGTAGCCATACACTAGGATGTTTGCCTGTACGCCCTTGAGCGACGCCGGCAAGAGGTCGACGGGCCAAAAAGTGCCGTTGCTAGCAGTCCATGTCTTGTCGGGGCAGCCGTTCAGTCCGTGTACGAGAACGATGTCGACCTTGGCTTCGGGATGGGTGTAGACGGCCGTGGTCTCGTAGCGTGCTACTGAGCGGTTCACAGAGCCCTATAGCGACGGTGTGTTAATAAGTATGCCCTTTTTTATTTATTTATGTGGAATGCATCAAGGCTTGGTTGGGTAAGACGGAATTGTCCGTCCACCATCCATGGTTGATGAAGCTGGTATGTAGATGGGATGGCTGCCTTACCATAGTGTCCGATGAATGTCGGGGAATATTTTGTAATTTGTCAAAGAGAAGAAGGTTTGTGAGGTCTACTTGGCAACAAGCGACGGGATGATTAATGAAAATCGACAGTCAATATATTTAACTGTCTTATAGCTTGTGTTGGCGTGATGATGGTTTGAATTGTGATGATGTGTATTAAAAAATCAAGAGCGACGGAGTTTGCTTTATACAAGACGAGCTTCCATGCCTCCTCTCCCATCCTCCCTCCCTCGCTCCACTCAGCACATACTTACCGAAGCCATCCAGGGGTTCGGGATGCATTGCTCCATCTGCTCACGTCCCAGTGAGCCAAGGTGGTGCGTTGAACGGATTTAGAAACCATAGCCTCGCGTTGACATGACCAGAAAAGGTAAAGACTTGAATGGCCATCATGTGAAAAACCAAACAGCCTTTTGCTCGGTAGGTACCGACTCACCACCCACTGCAGACCCGTCTTCACACCCACAGCTGGAAGACAACCAGGGGGAGATGCACAGCTACCGCTGATAGACACGGAAGACTACCAATGGTGGTCGTTCGTAGAGGGTTGGATGCTCGGCCGTTTAGCTTCCCCTGCACGAGCCGATAATTTTTTAAACCTTCCGAGGTTTGCTCTTCTGACAGAAGCGAGCGGGATTACTCGCCATACACGCCTCAAAGCGCCGTGTCTGAGTAGTGACAGTCACTCGATTGGGAATGGAGCCTGAATTCACGCGTATTCTGATGGCGGTGGGTGGCGTTGTTTCGACGGAGAGATCCAGTCCATGCGGGGGAAACGAACCGGACTGTACGTCACGTAGCATTGATCTAACGCTGTGTGGGTGCATACGTGTGTCATATCAAGCAATCCGGCAGAAGCTGCTGTTCTGACATCCCATCAATGTGGACCCCGGCCCCATTTGTCGTTATCACAATGACAGAAACTCAAGGAAAACAGGAGGACAGTCAAAGCCAAGGTCGTATTGTGAGTTGAGCACAGAGAGTGGGTGACTGAAGTGATCAGATGTGAATGGGAGGCGATATAACTGATTGGACGAGCAAGAAGCCACCCCTCGGGAAGTTGCCTGCGATAGCTCAAAGTTTAATTTACCTTGGAGCAACATTGCAAAACCTTCATGGCAACCTGATCGCAACCCAGACCCCGGTCAGCGCAGTGAACGCCTTGCACAACACAGAACCACTAAGCTGTCGTGGTTCGACAACCAGTGTGATTTTCAAGCACCATTATGGCAGCCGTTGCGACCTTTGACAGGCATATAGGTGACATTTGGGGCACACAAGGCGGGCTGAGATGGTGCGCGGCCTATTTGGTTCTTTTCACCACGCAAAAGGACAGAGAACAAGACTCACTTGGTTTCCTCAAGATGCCCCGTGCTTTGCCACAAGAAGGATGGAGCGGCATCGTTTCGGTAGGGTGGAACATGAATTTTCTGTGACTATGACAGCGCTTATACACGGTAAAATGGGTTTCTTTTTTTTCCCTCGCAAGCTTGACAGAAATACCACCGGTCTTGTCACAGGTGGACGGATACCTCTTTCTTTTTTTTCTTGACAAAGCGATGCACCAACCCGTGTGTTACACAGAATAAGGCGCTACTCCCTCGGAGCGAGCATAATGACATACTCCCGGGTGCTGTGGCCAAACTGCAACATATCCTTGTCCCGTAGCTCTAGATAGCGGCTGTCTGGGACCTTGTCATCGTTTAGCACTGTGCCGTTGGCGCTTTCGAGGTCGATCAGGTACGGCTTGACTTTGCCAATCTTGTCGCCAAACTCATTTCTCTTCTCAACGTGGCGGAACTGAATAACGGCATGCTGTTTGCTGATGCTGGGGTGCTCAGCTGGGAGGTCAACAACTGCCATTTCCCTACCCACGAGCCAGCAGCTCCTCCCGCTGAGATCAATCGTGTCTACGACATCTTTGCCCTTGAAGATGAAGAGCTTCCATTGGTCCCTTGGTGGAGGTTTCCGTGCCTCGGGCGGCTCATGGTACTTGAGAGTAATGGTAGTGCCATCGGCCTGGGCTACCGCATTAGATAATGCAGCAAGCCTCCCCGAATTGCCAAGATTAGGCTTTTCCTTGGGCTGCTTCTCCTCCTCCTCCCCTGGCTGCGTAATGGCAAACGAGTCTTGCTGTGACGGCAGTGGACCAGATTGTTTTACAGAGCTGGTTTTCGCCAGCGCTCGGCTGTTATCGTGTTCTGAGTCATCGTCGTGAGAACGATGTCGCCTGCTGCGTCTGGAATCTTTGGTGTCACGGGAACGTCGTCGTCTTCCATCTCGATCACTTCCTTTGTCGCGTCCGCTATCTCGATGTCTCTCGCGGCTGCGGCTGCGATGTCGTCTAGAGGAGGAATCCGGGGTTCGGGAACGTCGCCTATCGCGAGAGCGGCGTCTGTCGCGTGAGCGGTCGCGAGTTCGATGGGATGATTTGGCTTCTCGGTCAGTTTCCTCCCGGCGCCGGGGCTCGTCTCGTCTCTGACGGCGGGCCTGGGCCTCGTGCTCGTCTCTTGAAGCCATGAATGCCTGTGTGCTCGCTTCTGTCCTCCACTACCCTGGGCCGCGCAAGTGTGGCAGAGTATTAGCCTTTCGACGTGGCAGCACCAAGGCCTAATCGAATTGAACTAGGAAGAGCTTTACCCCGAGGCTAGGGGGGATCTTTGCCGAGCTTTTGTTGGAGGCCGTTGCAAGAGTTAAGTTGATAAATTGTTTGGCAGGGCCAGAAACGTGGAACCACTAATAATTAGCTGGCACTATTTTACCGTCATGGAACCTGTCCGGCACTATAGTGCATTACTAGTGGACGTCAGACCCTGTAATAAGGGCGCCACAGCGCGTTATGCGGCTGAAAGCTTCACGCTCTGGAACGCCAGGGCTGGCACAATATAGTGGGGTTTCGGGAACTGGAGGTGCCAATCCGTTGAGCCTCAAGCGTCGACTTCTTGAGAAGATCTACAGATAACTTAACTTACACCTGCAAAGTTCAAACATCTGATCACATGCTTGTAGTCTAGCAACTCAATCTGTTACCGATAGTATGGATTGATAGTCTTGTTATACTCCAGCAAAGACGAGACGTAACGTAACAATCAATATGATGGAACCATGCCCCCCATCTCAGACGAAATACTTCTGGCATGCTAAAGGCAAAATTTGAACACAAAAGAGACATTGATCATATCACATGGATCTGACAGACAAGCAAGATCTGACAAAAGTCTAAAACGGCAAAAATGTCTGTTCCCGCGGGGGGTCGAACCCCGGACCTTGACATTACTGACCATAGAACCAAAGATAATCCTTAGCTTATAAGAGTCACGCGGTAACCACTCCGCTACGGGAACTGCGCTAAAATTTCATAAGCCTTCATTAAGAAGGGTAAGCCCAGATGAAACACTGATTTGCTGTGTAATACAGATGACATTGTCCACATCGACATCCTTGCGGTGTTGCCATTGAACTGCGATTGAAGCATGTGCTTTGTATAGATTTACTACCTAGTTGTTAAAACCCAAGTTGATTACTTTTTTGTGTAGTTTTGAAAGTCAATTACTCATCATCGTTACAAGTTGTTGATTCATATAGGTCCAATGTCTCAACTATTACATGTGCGTTGATTCCAGGCAAGTCAACATCTCAGCCAAGGCTGCTTACTTACATGCCGCAGTTATCACGCGACATATGTCCTTCGTCGACAAAGAGATTAATTATCATATGTTCTTCTTTCAAGGCTAGGAGTTTACAGCTGTGTTGATGCCGTTTGATTCCCCCCATTCAGTTCCTCTATCTTTAGAATCGCTTCATCAACCCCTCTAACAACCGCTTTGGGTCCCATTCCCAGCCCGCTTCCCAGCCCATCTACCCATCCCATCCCGTCTCGGTCCACCCATACACTGTTCAGGCCAGCCGCAGCCGCGCCAGCAACGTCAAACGGATTCGAGCTTACCAGCCAAACCTTTTCTGGGTGTGAGTCCATTCCAACACTGCTTACCAAGTAGTCATACGTCCGCCGTGCTGGCTTGAAAAATTGGAGCGACTCGACGCTGATGGCTTTGGCAATGGGTATAACGGAACTAGCCTGAGAAAGCGAGGGGGATGTGCGCATTGAGGACTTGACCATGGCTTCGGTGCCGTTGGAGAAGACATATGCATCCAGAGAGGGGTTGCGGGAGAGCATAGTCAGCGCCTCATCTACGTCTGTGAACGTATCGAGTCCGTCATAAGCATGCATGATGTGCTCTTCATCGTCATCTGACATCTTCTCTCCAGCCTCAGTCACAGCGTGCCGGAATGACCATCTCGTGAGGTCGCTGAAGGAACGGTACAGGCCTTTATGTTGTTCGAGGTTGACAGATTGAAATCAGCGTCATGTCCTGAGTGTTGCCCTGTAAAATACACTGCAGAAAACTGCAAGTCGGCAACTCACCCATGCTATTGAGCCTCCACGTATACTCTAGCTGATACCTCCTCGCCTGGGCCGCAATCTTCTTGGCCTTTTCATCTCCGTATAGCTTCGACAGCTCCTGTGCAATGGAGCCCGTGGAGAGAAGCGTTCCGTAGAGGTCGAAGGCGACGATGGTTCGTGGCATGATGGGCCAGGCGATTTAGCGTCTGGTGGCTACTGTACAGCGCTTTGCTTAGTAGGGTTCAGCAACTGTGGTGGTGTGAATATAGCGGAGCTGGTGCACTGGTGTCCCATGGAAGCTGTCAGCGACAATGACAGGTCAAGTCGTACACAGAAAGGCAAACACAATGTAGGTAAACACCAACCAAGAGTCGATGAAATCCCGTCAAGTGTGACAAAACCTGGGTTTTGGGATCCAGGTCTTTTAATAGTCTGAACTCTGGATAGACAACCCCTCGCTTCCAGCTACCGAGGAATCATACCTCATGCACCCCGCCAACTTCCTAATCCATCTTGTACTACTCGCACCCAATCCATCACGTCATCTGTTTGTCACCAAGCGCTGCGTGTTGTCGGCAAGACTTTCAAAATTTCCATTGGCTGTGTGAAATCTGCAGAACATGATGCACCTACACATGGATCACCTAAGTTGTAATATGATGGGCACTGTTGCGATTGCATGATGCTTCGAGGGTGCTGTCACACATTCCCATTTAGTTGTGTATAGGTAGGTAGTGTACTACTCACGACATCTTGGTCCTTTACTAGAAGAGACGACGTTTTTGTCTTGAACACATAAGGAAACTACTTGGAACTTCCATGTTGAATGAGTCAATCTTGCCTTGTGATGACTTCAGGATAGTGACAGACGACAATGTCAACACTTGGATATTTTATGAGACTTGGAACACTAAACCGCTAGCTAGGAAGATTTGACAGTTGAAGATATACGAGATATAGTTAATCAATGGAGTTTATCGACTAGCATTGTTGTACTCTTGTTGTACTAGTCCAATGAATACGATTTCTGGAAACAACACTTAGCAAAAAGTCTCCCCAACTCATGGGCTCTCCATATCGTCTTCATAGAGTATAACACAAAGTAGGTTAATATACACAGAATCTCTATTTATCTATATACTAGGTAGATTGAATATCCTTCAACAACTCCATACTTCAATTAGCTCCCCAATCAACAGATACAGTTGCCATCGCAACATGGTCTGCTGACAGCATTGACAGTAAGTTGGCCCTTGCTAACATCATTCCCCGGTTTAGTAGGAATACTACCACATCCCCTGCAATTATGATTCAGCAATCCCTCCAGCTGCCTGTAAACATCGCGGGCTGTTCCAGAAGCACCGTTTTGATAAAAAGCACAGATGCTTGAGAATTTACCCTGGGAGCATGCCACTTGCTCTGTATATTGTATTATATAATTAGTCTGGCTGAGCATAGAACCTTTGCGTTGGGAGGAAAGGGTGGAAAAGGGAGTTAATGCAGCCTGCACTAAAGATATGCCAGAATAAATGAATGAAATTACTTACGGCCAGAGGCATATCTTCTACCGCCACCGCCCTGTGCGATGAGGACTCCAACTTGCTCCCTGACAGCATTCAGTGAGGCACCTGCATTTCCCACAAAGCACCAGCCGCTGCCACGGCAATTGATTCCCAGTGCTGTAGCGCCAGAAATGAAGAGTAGAGTAGAGAGATGCATGATTGTTATGTGGTAATGGTTGAATGTGTGCGAGCGAAAGGTTTGCTGGATGTGATGATGTAGTTGTTGTTGTTCTGGATGAATATTCCAACTAATGGGTACGTTCGAGCCCTTAAATGCTTTCCAGAGATGTCTTGATGTGCTTTAATTACCATCACTGCTTTCAGGAAAATGTCTTGTCCAGCATGATTCGACTCATCATGCGTCTTCAAGTTGAGTAAGCCTTTGCCCTGTGGCAAGCGGAGTCGTCGTAGTTGGCATTATGGCTTTAAAACGAGTCCAACGGAGCCACACAGAAGATTGCCTTCCATATTGGATCAAGATTGGCTATGTCTGACGTGTTGCAAGTGATTTGAACAACTAGTGAGAGTCTGTTCGGTATCTAGAAGCTGCCTCTCCACATGGATCAGTGCTTTATGACGTTGTATTGGCGTTGTGTTCCCATCATCCGCGACTCCATAGACGGACACGCAGCTGCAGCTCACCAAACACCTTCTACAATGGGGCATATTCTTGGGTTCTTGGCCTGAGCTTCTTGTCGTTGGTTTTAGACTCTTAATGATATATTGATCTCAATCAGGCATAGCCCTCCTGCATCCCAGTCCCCCCTCGTGATATCACGGCGGCTCCAGCCGCTAAGGCTAAAGGAATGCAGCAACTCAGTCCATTCTTTGTGGATTCGGTGTTTCGGTATATTGATGTGGCGCTGAGACATAGTAAGGCGAGCTGGTCAGTGCTACACTTCGATTTCATGTGGCGTTCGACAGCGTTGACTGGGAACTTCTTAGCGTCCGATCTGAGTTGCTTGAAGGATTTCGTCCGGCCAGGGTCTGTGGGGTGATGTTGCAAGAGGAGGGAAGCGTTAGGCTGGATATGTTGCTGGGAGAGGCTGATGCGACGGAGGCGATGTACGCCAAACTCGTGGCATTCTGCACTACTACCATGCAAAACTACGGAGATTAACTCATCAAGAGGTATACTATGGACACTACTCCGGCCAATATAACAACGATTGGTGGCAACACTTACTTCTCCACAGCCGGAGGCCCCTGGTTTACCCCAGAGTCTAGATGGTCGACATGCACTCACTCATCGAGCCCATGAGGCGCCTGCAAGTACTGCTATGCAAGGACTGAAACAAATCCCGATTGATTTACGCGAGTTACACTATGTAATATCTGCTGTTTGTATGTACTTTCTCTCCACAACACTGTATTTACATGCCAAGAATACGTATACAGAAGCCAAGCCTATCTCACCCCCCTCTCCCCTCCTCCTATGCCGACACCTAACAAGCTCCCTGACACTTGGGATTGCGCACGACATTGACCGTGAGCTGTCCATCGTTTACATTGTTCCCCGGCTTCGTAGGGCACGAGCCACACTTCCTGCATCCATGGCTGCGCAGCGCCCCTATGAGACGTGACGCATCGGCAGCCGTGCCTGTCGCTCCGCTTTGGAAGTAGGCGCAGACTTGGCCGGTGCAAGCAATCTGCTGGCCAGTTGCGTAGCGGCGATTGCGGGGCCTGATGTTATCGACAATTACTTGGAGGTTGAGGATGTTGCCGGGAACTCCAGAAGATGGACACAGGCCAGAGCCTCTGCAGTTGATTCCAAGTGCGTTGGTGGAGGCCACGAGGACAAAGGCTGAGGCGGCAATGGCAGAGGTCTTCATGGTGATTTGGTATTGGAATTGGTGGGAGTTTTGTTCAAGATTGTAGTGATTGAATGGATAGAATGGGACTTTGTCTTAAAGTAAGTAGTGGCAAAAGTGGTGTGGAGGTTGTTGAAAGACTTCAAATATATAAAATTGAACTGAAAGAAATTGAACGAGAGAGGTTCGCTCTAGATATATCGTCCATCACCTGTCTTTCCCAAAACACCTCCACATTCTTCATCCTCATCAAATCAGGCAAGAAACCAAGTCCACTCTCGCTCATCCCAAAACTACAACAGCTGTGAATGACGTTATCTTCATCGTGTCGTGCCCGTAAAAGGTGGCATCCACCATGAAACCGAAGTTCCTTCCCACATAGGAAGGATAAAGAAAACAAAGCAGGTTGGCACCGTTGATCCATCTAGTCAGACTAAGACACCATTGTTCCTCTGTATGTAGATGAATCATCTGAGCCTACCCCAGACGAAACGTGAAAAGAATGGCATCACCACCGGGTGAATGACTCGCGTTGTGTCTGCATTTGGATACTCTAGACGGAAGCAGATAGCCCGAGCCTTGATGTGCTTGGGATTTGATCTGCATCTAAACAAACCTTATTGACGTGGGGAAGCTGTTGTCCCCACGTGTAGGTGCAACATACTCTAGGTTGGATGGGACGGATAAGCCCGTCGAGGATCCCAATATTGCGCCCACCTTCGGCCGGCTTGCCGGCCAGCCGGGGATTTGCAAAGCCGGATCGATCAAACCTTGGACCCTTGTTCCCCAAAATCCTTCCCCCAACTCGACGAGTTTCTACTCTCCCAAAAAGACTAGCCCAGCCAAGCCAGCCTGCCATCCTCAAGCTGCACAGACCAGCGCCCTTTTCCCAACACCACGGCACCAAGCCTACCCACGGTTGCCCATGTGGTGAGGATTACGGCAGGGCCAAGCTAGCTAGTTACGTCGATATGCATCATTTTTGGGGGAAACCCCGGCAGGCATTTGCCTATAATATCTTGTCGGCATAATGCTTTCATCTTCAGGTGGCGCCCAAAAGTATGAGACATAGTGATTCCAACACACTATTGCCTTGGACAACCGGACTTACCGAATGGAGATGCAAGTCTTTGTACTTGGCATTTCCCGGACTTGGCATCATCAATTCCTGGAGTAATACCACTAATATCCAGATCAATCACAAAATTGATCTGACCTCATTCTTGTGGGGGACATGATTGCTCCATAGCACTTGTGGTTCAAATGGGACTTTCCTCATTGAGTCCAGTTCTGACTGATGGTCTTTGATCGCAGCACCCACGTCTCAAGATGTCAAGTTCCAGTCATGATAGCATAGCTTGTTTTTGTTTTTGTTGTTGTTGTTGTTGTTGTTGTTGTTGTTGTTGTTGTTGTAGTTTGCCAAGTTGCGCTGATATTGACATGTTACCTTGGGAGAATGATAAATAGTTGCACGCTCCCAAACACATGAGTCTTCATTAATACTGCACACCATCGACAAGTCTCTTCATTTACCTAGTATCTACTCATCTCTCATCTCATTACAACCTATATTCCCTTTTTTATTTAAAAAAAAATCACAACTCTCACAATCCACTCAAACCCACCGCCAAAATGCTTGCCCTTGCACCCATTGCTCTTCTCATCAGCAGCGCAACTGCTCTTGGTATCAACTGCCGAGGTTCCGGTTTTTGCTTCTGGAACAATGCAAAGATGAGCGACCTGCTTGTCCAAATTCAGCAGATCCAAGCCCAAGGCCACGGCGGACGAGTATACAGGTCTGGAGGTGAGTTCGGCCCTTGCCTCATTCTGCGGGAATCTAAGTTTTCCATTTCAAGAAATAAGAGAGTCATCACCGCTAACCCCAATGTGAAATTAAAGTTCAAATTGCCTGCGCAAGTGGTAGCCATGGGCAGATCTGCGCATTCTTCCAAAATGGTGCCAGCGGTACGGCCAATCGTGCGGCTGACCTGATAAGAGGACTTCTCAACCATGGCTGCAAGCAATGCGGCAGCAACCCAACGAAGCCGGGAAACAACGTGGCCAATGGGCAACTTACGGTCAACGTTGTAGCTTCGCCCTGCTGCAGTGGAACATGTGTGTGTCCTATGTGAAAGCGCAATAGTCTTGGGTTGATGGTGTAGAAGAGGGACTGTACATATGGTTGTAAGAAATGGGAGGATTGTGCTCTGGCAGAAACTGTCATATAGCCTACAGCTGCCTGTTATGATGAGACGAGCCGAATGGGACTGTATTTCCTTATTGCACAAAGCTTTTTTGAAGCATGTATCTAGCAGCAACAACATTAACAGCAACAACATATTCGACCTTGTGTAAGAAAGAGAGTGACGGCTCGCCAACAGTAGCCTAGTTATCTATGTGTATATTGCGTCCTCGCCCTTACTGATATGCAAAACTAATTGTGTGAAATAGTCGTTATTGGAAGAAGTAGCCTCTATTTCCGGAAGATGCGATGCCGCTTTTAAAGGATATTTTACCAAGCGCCGGAGGCCCGAGTGGGGCTGTGTCCCCGCTCCGATACCACACACCCCCGGTCCCCCGGCTAGTCCCAGCAGCACCTGTCAGGCTGAGCAGTCTAACCACATATATCCCAGGTAGAAAGTGAAGGCATCGAGATAAAGATACCAGGCCAAGATGAAATTTGTGATATGAATGTCTGAAGTAAAAGCAAAATCTATTGGCTAAGGGAACAGGATCTCCGGCCAAGCAAGGCATCAACCACCTTATCACGAGGCTCTAATTTATCTGGAAAAATGCTCTTTAATGCAAAGTAAACTCTGCCATTTATTCAGTCTACCTAACTAAAGTTTCCGCGATGCTTGATAATTTGAGCTCACAGTCGGTCAAGCCAAATAAGCCACACTTTGGATGCCGTATAGACACATACTATTCTAAAAGAGTCCAGATGATGATGAAGCTTCCAGGACTAAATACAGTACTATCCGCTTTTAGAAGCAGATTCCACCGACGTTAGCTACGAAGAATAGGCAGCCAGAACAGCCAGCCTGCCTATGACAAAATTCATTCGTAGTGCAAGGGATAGCAGATCGAAAGCATTCTGTCACCCTGGTGGCGAAGACCTTATCCCGACGTTGAGACTGGCCATTGGCGCCCATGGACTTCTCGATTTCGCCGATTGTAATATCATTCTGAACAATTGGAAATAAAGTTAGTAACGTTGATGCAGAGATGGGATTATTGATGATGAACATGTTATTTACCTGAGGAGTCTCGATTGAGGTGGGCATGGCAAGCGCTCCGTTGAAGGCAAGAGCTGCAATGAAGGTGGTCACAGAGAACTTCATTTTGACTGTTGGTTGTAGCTGTTGGGTTGGCGAGATTTGGAAGGGTTGTAACGGTTCAATAAGCTTGAACAAGTAGATGAGAGAATGATTGAGGTGATGTTGTTGTGGTTGGACTGGTAGAGAGAGAACGAACCAAACTTGCAGGATGTTGCGACTTATATAGATGATAGAATAGCTTGTGTTGGCTTCTTGTATCTGGTAGTGGTCCTTTCGACTCTCTCTCTCTCTCTCTCTCTCTCTCTCTCTCTCTCTCTCTCTCTCTCTCTCTCTCTCTCTCTCATTGCAGCCATACAACTACATGTCGTTCGGTGTTTTGGCTAGTGTTAATCTTGACATTCAGGGGAGAGACATGGGGGCGGCTTCCCGGAGAACATGCCATATACGGCTAGGTGCGATGTGGAATAGACGCACAGCATGGAGTGGAGGAGGTTTAGATTCTTTGAGCTGAGCCCCCTTGGTTCCTGTTTCTACCAGGGATTTTCTTGGGTTTAGATAATCCCTGCCTCTGTTCCCGGTTATTCCCCCCCCTATGTGCTGTCATCGAGACTCGAGTCAGTAATGTTTTAGCTTAGACGGCGATCCTTTTTTTAGGCGCCCGGGCCGCGCCTTTGATTCTGCTTCTACCAGAGCTTGTTGTTACTCCCTGCCTTGGTTACTGCCCTGATTTTCATATTATGTTGAAGCTGAACCGGTGATCTTGTTAGTTTTTGGAAGGCTGGCGGTGAATTCAAGTTAAATTCAACTCAAATGCAAGATGCTTCAACAGAGGCTAAGGCGCCATCTCAAAGCCCTGAGAGAGCACAGAGCTTATTAAGTTTATAATAGAAAATGCCAAGAGCATAGCACTATGCTAGACTACCTATTCTATTTATCCAACAAGACGTTCAAAGAGTTTTTGCTTTGTAGGGTACTTCCTCACTTATGCTAGACTTGTAACTAATAGCACCTGCTTGTTTATTTGTTACCTCTGGCACCCATGCCGGCACAATGCAAGCCACCCAAGCAAATGTCTACTCCGGCACAAAGGAGGCCATTAGCGCCAAGTCTGTGCGCTGTCAAAATAAGCGGTTGGCGGGGCCGCGTCCAAAACGGGCCAAGACCTCTGGGCCGGCTCCTGGTTCCGCCTCTGCTGGGGCTCCTTGCTCGTCCCTGTCTCTGTCTGGTATCGGCCTGATGTTCAATGATCCCTCCTATATTATACTGCAGAATTAATAGTAAATATGTCATGCGAGTCGGCGGTCTCTGGGGCGAGTCAGTATTGTACTAGGGGAATAGGAGCAGCAGCAGGGGACTTTCTTCTATCAATGACAACTTTGGCTGAGGTTGAGAGATTTTGGTCAATAATCATGGTTTCTGTTGAAAGGGTTCTTATTTGTACAAATTAGACTGTGCTTTAACACAAATTTGAGTAGCAACATTGGTTTAATATCTGTACTGTATAAAATACTCTACAATGGCTATACAAAGAACCTCGCTATGGTGAAAAAGTCAATGAAAGTAACAGAGGGAATTGTAAGCAGTGGAACTAGCATTTGTCAACAACTGTCAACTGTCAACTGATTCAGCTATGACATTGTGGCTTTTCTCCCCACATAGCGTGCAAGACTCGTATGAATAGCTGCATCCAGCTGAAAACCGCAACTACAGGGTTGCGGTGCGAGGGTGTCTTGGTGGAAATTGTTGAGCAGGTATGGTATATCATCCCTCTGACAAATCAAACATATAAATCCTAGATATAAATATGCCATACACCTCCCCTCGAACTCCTGACAAACAAAACATCCTCATCCCTCTTCCTCAAACAACCTCTTAACCAATCCTCCAATCCAACATTTCGAATACAAGTATTCGACTCAGCATCCCATCCCATCACTTAAACAACTATTACCAGTCACCTAGCTCTTCAAAATGCAGCTCCCCAACGTCCTCGCCTTCTTCGCCCTCACAGGCTTTGCTGCCGCTGAATGCTACAATTCTGGTGAATTCTGGGATAACAAGAATTTGGCGGATACCATGGCTCGTGCTGCATGCCAAAAACAGCTATCTGGATACTATGGCAACGAGGGTGATTGGAACTCGCAGAAGTCTGCATGTGCCGATACATCCCGTGGAAAAGTAGACCTGATTATCAAACACCTCAAGGAGAACAACGGATTTCTCTCTGAGGCTGAGTGCTATCGCGGCCTCTCGAGGGAGATCACTGGCTGTCCTAGGGGCGGCGCGAGAAGTGAAGGAGACTGGTGGTTCAAGTAATTCCCCTGCCAGATTTTCCCTTGGCACAAATTCACATCCCATTCATATTCTCCTGGTTAGTTACTAATACGTTATCTCACTAGGGTCGATCCCAACTCAGGCTCTTGCTTCTAGAGCGAGCTGCTCGGTGGAGCGCTAACCCCCACCGCTGCCTAACAAACCCCTTTCCTTTGGTTGTGATTTTTGCATCGAATTATGCCGGAGTCATCCTTTTCGATTCTCTTAGCTTTGCAGGACGTGAAAGACTTTTCGATGACAGACCGAGGGTACGTGGAAGTAGTAGAGCGGTTGGCCAAGTGATGAGAAGAGGGCGATGAGCTTGTATTTGCCAATCGGGCATAGTATATGGATTAGATGGGAGTTATATAGTGCGAATCTTAACATCATTTGCTATACGCCAGCTGTATAAACGTGCTGGATGAAATAATTATTATGCATTGAAAAGCAGGACACACGTAATGAAACCGAAAGGATCAGTGTCGTTAACGTTGTGAATTCTTCAAAACCCACCCCCAACGCAGACGGGGCCGTCAATTTAGGTAAAAGCCAGAGTTGTAGATACAAGAATCGGGTATATCAACAATTATGGGTATTTGATAATTCTTTTCTAACCTCTGTATTAAGCATCTTCCCCCTCGACCTTCAATTGGATTATTGGTCTAGGTCCCAGTTTAGAAGTCACTGGTAACATACAGCCAGCGCTCAGGACAACTGGCTTGCAAGCCAACCAGGCGCCCAGAATGACCGTTGAACCTTTGCTATTTTCCCTCAGTTTATAACTCAGTTATATAACTTTAACTTTTTTTTAGCTGGCTGCTCAATAGAAAAACACAACAACAACGCGAGGGTATATTTGACTGTTTTAAGTCTGTTAATAACATTATGGTTACGTTTAGTAGCGATATCATGCGCTTGATTTAGTAATCAATCTCATGTGGATCAAAATCATTCTTAAACCATCTCCGTGTGGGTTTTCTCTGCTTCGGTCTCGTTCTAAAACCGACCTTCGGCTCGCCTCTTCGCAATGCCGAATCTCAACCCTCAATCTTGCATTGACGAATTTTCGGAGACATTAATAATCACGACTCTTCTGCGATTGTATTCGGCATGTCGCATATTATAGGTGTGCTTGATGATATCATGGTGATTTTAACCATAATGATGAAAGACCATAATAACGTAATGGTTGCAGTTATGTTGGCCTGAAATAAACCCCAGCAACCCAGAAGGGTCTTATTGAGATGAAGGCTATATTTATGGCAATTCTGCAAGTACTGTAACCTTCTTCTTTTCTTTTTCCGTCGTTCCTTGCATGAATCGAAAGGCGATGTACCCACGCATTAGGCTAAATGACAAAACGTTGAATATGCCACTGGTGTCTTGACACACTACCCTAGGCAGTCAGACAGTCTGGATCAGCCCCCCCCCCCCCCCCCCCCTGTCCGATGTTGAAGGATCGCTGATCAGCAATGGCTCCAGTACCCTTTGAGATTAGAAGAACACCTAAATTTTGCAAGCTACTTTGGGCGATTACCGGTGCCCCTAACAATTCAATGTCGCTGAAAGCTGGCAAAAAGGGTGCCGTACCCGTTGTTCGCCGAGACGGGCTGAAGGATTTCACAAGTGCGTGTGTAAGAATATGCGTGGGATGTTGGGTTGCAAACTCCATTCCAGATGCCTATGTAGCTAGCGGAATGGGCATTTGTGTTTATTAAAATTTGTGAAAGACCACCAAGCGCATGACAAGTATAGGTAGTATTTCTTTTGTTGCCCTTGCCGCATGTCGCATGCGTTGCATTTCCGCCCACCTGTGTCTGGCTGCAGCTGCAATTAAGTAACCTAAAACCTAATCTGATCCGGATCTATGCGGCAAAACAGGGTTTTATTACTTGAAGGAGAAGGTCGATAATAATATGCTGCATCGGACTTTTACACCTTTAACAAATGGCCTCGAATATTATACCCTCTCCGTCGTGTCTCCCGCCCTCGAATGGCGTCACATGGGATCTGGAAGACCTAGCGCCGGAAATTGAAGGAAGGATCTGATTACCAGGTCGTCCGTGGTCTGACGTTTGAGGATCTGCTATTACTCATGTTCTCAAATTCCACGCCCTAGAAACATCCTGCTCGGTGGAACCTTGCTTGGCTTGCGCGGAAATGCGCCTAGATGTCATCTCTATTTATATACATTACATGCCAGAACGACAAACTTCAAGATGGAGTTCCCACGGAAGCCTCACATTCCCTTGATTAGATTTCGGACCCCCATCCTCTCCTCCGCCGGTTCTCAGACGTCGCGATCATGGGACGTAGATCTCTTCTAAGCGCAACGTTAGGTGCGGTGCTGGCGGGTGTCTCTGTATTAGCTGGCTCTTTGCCGATTGAGCTCGAACTACGGCGGGATTTGAACTCTCATCTAGCGAATATCCACATCATAAATAAGGGGCACGTAGGAGGAACCTTGAACTTTACGTACGGCTCATGCACCGCAAGTTCGGAACAGGACATTCATCATACCATCTCGAAATCGCAGGCTATCAGTGACGAGTCGAGGCTGGTATGGATCATCCCTGAGGGCACCGAGACAGACGGTTGTATTTCAGCATGGAGCGCCGACGGCGCGTTGGTAGGGAGGAGCAAACCTCAAAGGCTTCATAAAGTGAAGCGAAAGGCACCACAGAAGCGAGCGGGTGAGAAAGGCATTGTTCTCTTGTTAAACTAAAACATTACTGACTCTTTCTCTAGATGGCATTCCCATGACCGACGCCAATGGATTTGATGTTTTGGGCCCGTGGTTCGAAGGAGTAGAGTTTCTCAAGGACAAGCAACCCGGCGCAGTCGACGTCAAGGCCGCCAAGAACAAACAAATCGCCATTGTAGGAGCCGGCATGTCTGGTCTGATGACGTATCTTGTCTTATCCCAAGCTGGCTTGACAAACATCAGCATTCTCGAGGCGAGCGAGCGAATTGGCGGCCGAGTCCACACGACATACCTCTCAGGCGGCCCCTTTGACTATTCGTACCAGGAGATGGGGCCCATGCGATTCCCTCATTCGTACATTGACAGGAACAGCAACAAGACGTACAATATTTCCGACTTTCAGCTGGTCTTTTCGCTCGCAGAAGAGATGAATAAGATCAACAAACACGACAAAAACCTCAGTATCGACTTCATCCGATGGTTCGAAACCAGTGAGAACGGCCTCCATTACAACAACGGCTTCAAACTCCCCAGTGGCCTCCCCCCAACTCTTAAACAAATCTCACAAAACGCATCCTTGGGCGGCGCCGCACTCCAAATGGACGCCGACACCAAAGCCCTCAACGAGAAACTCGCTAAATACATGCCCGGCAACGAATTCAACATCAAAGTCGCTCAAAACATGCACAAAGCACACAGCGAATGGATCAAATCCGGTCTCGGCGGACTCCCCGGCGAGCGCTGGTCCGAGTTCTCTTTCCTCGTCCAATTCCTCAAGGGCAGCCTCAATGCCACGGACTTTATCGCACCGTACCAGAGCCATAGTCTCTGGGAGATCTACTACGAGGAGGTCTACCAACTAGCGTCCGAGTGGAAGACGATAGACGGTGGGCTTAATAGACTCCCGCAGTCGTTTCGTCCCTTGGTTGACGACATTACACGCATGAAGACGAGCGTAGAGCGCGTCAAGTATGAGAATGACAAGGTGACACTAGAATGGCGCGACAGCTTCAGAGATAAGAAGTTTCAGAGCTCAACACACGACTATGCAATTATTGCTGTGCCCTTTACCGTTGTCCGCCAGTGGCGTCTTCCCAAAATCGGGCACACTATGAGCAACGCCATCAAGAAACTCGCCTACGCATCCGCCTGCAAAGTCGCCCTCGAGTACTCGGACCGTTTCTGGGAAAAATTCGAAAACCCCATCTTCGGCGGCTGCAGCACCAAAACGGACGTTCCGGGAATCGGAAGTATCTGCTACCCTTCATACAATCTAAACTCGTCTGGCCCGGCGTCCATCTTGAGCTACATGCAGGGACCGATCGCGCCGGAAATCCTCAGGGTCAACTTAATGTCGGATGAGGAGCACGTACAGCACGTGCTTGATATCGTTACGGAAATCCACGGCGAGGAGACTCGGAAGCTGTATACAGGGAAGTGGGATCGCAAGTGTTGGGCGGTGGATCCTTTGGCTATAGGAAGCTGGGCTGCTCCTGATGTTGGACAGCATGAAATATACATCCCTGAGTTCTTCAAGGTTCATAGCAATGTGAGTGCAAACATGGATGAATTCCAACAAATTACACCTTGCATCCTACCCCCTTATCTAATGTCTGACACATCGTCTAACTGAATCGTATAGATGATCTTTGTTGGGGAGCATACTTCATATACTCATGGCTGGGTGCCTTCGGCATTGGAGTCTGGCATTCGAGGAGGAGTTCAAATGCTTCTTGGTAAGCACATTACTTCCTTTAAAAACTGTGATGTCCAATTGCTAACTGATGTATACAGAACTCGGTCTAGTTGACGAAGCCAAAGCCACAGTGGAAAAGTGGATGGCAAGGTGGATGGAGATCTAACACAGCATGCAACGATTTGTTTCTGATAAAACTATTTATTTTTATATGTACATACTTCTTCTGATACTTGTTCAATGTTATTTTCGGGAGGTTAATTTTAACTCGCCAGTATCTTCAGCCTCTTGGGGAAAACCTCCGTGCTTGTGGTTGCGCACATTGATTAAGTAGTAGACTATCGTTCACGTTAATTGCGTGGCGCAAGGTAATAGCGCCATCATTATGACGTCTTGACATGTTTATTATTCGTACTTCGTAAACTTGGTATTCTCTTTCCAAAAGACCACGGGTATTCAAAACTCCAACGCTCAAAAAAAAAAAATGGTACAATGCTCGCTAGGTCATCAATGCTTCAATATCTCTCTTCGACTCGAGTGTCTGGAGGCAGTCTCCGGATCTTCGGGCAGCTGCACATAATCTCTGCTTAGCCGCCTGTCTATATCCCTCAGTTCCGACACCATGGCCTCCTTGGCCTGCGAGAGCCCACCGGTGGGTTTGCGTTTGGGACTCATTAGATAGGACTCGTTGCTGCCCCCAATCGTTTCGTTGTAGGCGTCAGGGCCACTACTCCCCTGGTTAGGGTAGCCCTTCCCCTTTGAAGAAGCCGCAGATCTATCCTTTCTCCGCTTGTTCCATAGGCCGTATAGAGTCGGTGCGTTGACGACCAACGCGGACGTCAGCAGTTCGGTGCTGGCCCAGGTGGTACGGTTAATTTGGCTGTCCTTGTGCTTGGAATTGATCGGTAGCCGAATAATGGTGATCGCAATGATGAAGAGGCCGAGGGTGAATAGAGTATATAATTGTGCCTTGCGACGCCAGGGAGCTTTCATGGACGCGACGACGGGGATAGGAAGAATGAGAAGCATGAAGTCGGTTACGATGTTGAGGATGCCCACCGTGATGAGTTGAACCTGAGCTTTGGCACAAAGACCTAAGCGCAGAGGAATCAGTACTGTGTATTAAAGAGATATAGGGTTTGAGACCATGTTTTGCGAGGCACGACATACCTGGATCTGGTAGAACCTGCCAATAGAGGTGAAATGGCCTGCATTCGCTGAATGTGACGACTTGAATGGCAATATACGATCCGAAGAAGACGAACAAGAATGATCGTATGATGAGCTTCTCGTAAGGTAAGTCGAGGAGGAGCCTTCGGTATACGTCTAAAAGGACGAGCTTTTGCAACCACAGGCTTAACGAACGGGGATCAACAGTTAGCACAAACATGCAAGAAAAACCAGCCAGAACGCATTAATCAAACTTTTCCAGGTAAAGGAACACCCACTATGAGTTGTAAAAGAAGCGATTCGCAATGGAAAGCTGACTTCCAATCTCTCGCCGGTATATTTCCTGGTCGGTAAACTTGTGCTTGGCGCGGAATCGCCTCGGCATGTTGGTCGTTCCCCAGGTCAACACGACGTGTATAAGTCCCAGTCTAGTCAGGGCGCAGACAATAGCAGCCATTGTGAGGTAGTCGCCCATATTGAACGACTGGCGGGTCGCTCTCTTCCATACCAGCCTGACCAACATGACGAGAATAGCCAGGCAGCTGAAGACCCAGTGAATAACGAGCGTCGTCTCGTCCTTGTACATGGCTACTACGGTGCTGGCTCTGCCAGAGCCATAATCCGAGGCACCAGTATTCCTTTGGTCTTGGTATTGATCCGTGATACCAAGCTGATGGGTGATGCTGATGGTGGCGTCAGTCGTAAGTGATGATGAGAGTCACTCACATCCAATGGTCCGGTCCGGCCTGTACTAGGCGGCTGAAGAAATGGTGGTTGACGAAACGGAGTGGACCTGTGTCGTGGATGGATAAGACGAGGATATAAAGTTGGTGGACAGTCAAAACATTATCTCTTGTTTGCACTCTGGATGTTGTATGAAGGAGTGATTGAAGGAGTGAGACCCGATCGGACGGGAGGGCAGCGGGGCCGTAATCAGTTGGAACGGGCGGGTCTCAAAGAGCGGGAGCGACGAGCGAACGGGATGGCATCCTTGAAATAGAGAAAAGGGAGAAAGATGTGCTGAACTGAGCTGGATGAGGTATGATTGATGGGATGAAGGATTGGAGGAGGGAGGGTAGGAAGGGTTAAGGATGAAGAAGGGAGAGGGAGGGGGGTGTAAGAAGGCGTGTAAGAGGACTGGGCAGCGGCAGTTGAGCCTCGGCGATCTCACATCGCGAGGCTTCGCCGACTGAGGAGTTGAGACACACACCCTTCTATTCTTGGGGTCCATCCACTAGTAGCCGAAGAAGAGATCCAACTGGGAAGAATTGTAGGAAAAATCTCAGCCATCCCACCCACACAGAGCCCGCCGTGGGGCTGCCCTTGGCCTGGCTAACATGCAATTGCTGTGTTGGGTAATTAGAGTGGAAAACCCGTCAGCAGGCTAACAACGCGATGTGCAGGGAGCAGCAAGGGTCTCAATCCCACCCCATGCAGGTTATGCCGTGGAGCACACCACCTTTTACCAAAGAGACGGTCGGCTACCGCTGATCCGCTAAGATAGTCTACTATGTATCTCCTCCTCCTCTCTCACTCTATCCGCGGAATGCTGGGAGTGAGTGGGCGTGCTTTGGATGCGACGAGGGTGATGCTTGGTGGTAAGGATTTGAGTTTGATGAGGAGGGATTGGGGGGGAGGGGGATGACGAGTTGGCCCACCAGCTCAGGGCTCCCATGCTGAGCGACAGCCGGGGAAAGGAACGAGAAGGTAGAGAGAATCAAGGAGCTGAAGCTGAGCTGACTGGATGAATGAATGAAGGATGGACATGCCACCTATCACAGTGTGTGCAAGATGTGTAATCATCCATCTCGGCGGTGCGCGGGCCAGATCCAAGACCGAGATTCTTCAGCACACTTGTTTCGTCTCTCTCTCCATCTAGCCTCTTTTAGGTTAATACATCATCTTAGTTGTCCGTCCTATACATAAGAGCCACCTCTTGTTATGGCTGCTCCAGGCAGCGCACACGAGAAACCCCACGAGGCGCTTCAGCTAGGGAGGCTCGAGGACGTTGGGGCTCAGACATCAATGCTTTTCATATGTTTGATGTGATATTGATTGTTGGCGTGTTTTCCTTCTGCGGCGCATCCGAACAGACCGGCGGTTCCTTAAAATGAAACGGTTTTAGGGCGCGCGCGCGCGTTGTAAGACGACCAAGATAACCATTCTTGGAAAGGAACTTTGTTGAATGTGAAGCCCTCGAATGCTGTGGCCAATCCCCACACAGTGCTGCACTCTGTTACCGAGATGTGTCCAAACATGCGAACAAGAACATACCGCAAGTACTTCTTCATTTGCTTTTGTTGTTCCTGGGATGCGAAAACAGACAGAGGCAACAGAGCGAGAAACTAACCCCCCACGGGACCTGTCAGCCACGCATCTCTTTTTGAATTGATGGAATCATGCATAAACCAGGGACCAAACACTGACTGACGCCTTCTGCTCTCCCCATTTCTCCAGCCCCGGGAACAACACCTACAGGATTGCAAAAGAAAGACATCCACACAAAAGGGGGGATGGGTCCCCATGCGATCAAAGTGCCTGCGTGGTCTTTGCGCACCCTGTCGACGCCAAGCTAACCCATGACGAGCGCTGCAGGCGAATGCCGCACACACTTCTTATTGCTTGGATGCCAGCCTATCCCTCAAGAGGTAGTTGGGCCCAGTTTCAGTGGGTTGAGTGGAGGAAGAAGAAGAAGAAGAAGAAGAAGAAGATGAAGAAGAGGCAGCTGTTGGTAAAGGCGCTCAACCCTACCTAGACTGCAGCTAACAACTCAGCTGTCGGGTAGGTACGATACAGGCAAAAGATCGCTCGCCTATTCGTGCCCTGGTTACATGAATGGCTCGACTTCATTAGTTAATTAGTGCCATTCCCTCGGCAACTTCAACCAATCCATCTCTCACGCCCTCAGGTTAACGCTTGCATTGCAGACAGCACTGAGAATAATGGCGCCGCTTGTGGCTTTGGGCGCTTTCAAAAGAGATATTGTCCCCCACAAGCTAGGAACAGTCATTGTTAACTTTGAGATGAGAACAGATTGATCAGTAACAATGTAATCCATTTTCTACAATCTATATTAAAATTGGGTTTACTCAATTGAGATGGATCTGCTGCGTGTGGTTGCTCTCAGAAACACAACCACCACAGAGGAAAAAGGGAGCAATGCTGTCATGCAACAGCAACCACCCCCTGCAGATTAAATGACATGAACTGAACTGACAACCTGCACTCCAAATGATTGATAGCCCAGCTGCCTGGTTGGTGGAACGTTTATTTGGCACCCTGTTTGCAGCTGGAGTTGATTGCATCCAACCCCAGCCTGCATCACCTCACCAGCACGGTGGACAGTTTCCCCTGGCCATGCATCATCCAACGGCGCTGCTCTTACCCACACTTGCATTTAATAGTGCTGGCAAGGTTATTACAAATAAGGATTTAAACATGTACAACTACCGGTAAAGGCAAGTGATGTGTTAATTGGAGTTTTGCGTCCGGTGCCTGCGTATTGTACATAGCATGCCAATATCGAGAAAGAAGAAACCTCAAAGAAGGACACAGCCAGAACCATATCATCGCCAATTCCACGTGTCAGACACTTTACCCATCAAATCGCACAGACACACCCACCCATCCACACACACACACCGGGGGCTCTGCTCACGGATACCCGTCGCTCCTAGTCCAGTAAATCGAATCGGCGTAATAGCGTGTGTTAAAGTGGCTTTGCTGGGTTCAAAACTGGTCCTCGTTGGGTCTACGAGTAGCTTCTTTCAGACCAGCCACGCACAAATCATCTACAGTACGGAATACGGAATCAGCAATGACATCCATCCTACTGCCGAACGGAACGGCTGATGGAGATGCCGTTCCTGAGCCCTAGTGGAGAAAATTTACCAAAGTTGAATTGATTACCCTCCCTGGCCGGAGAACCCCGAACAACTGAGTGGGTGGCTCTGTCAAGGCAACCCTTTTTTTTCGCGATCAGATGCATGTACGAGGAGGTTAGCACCAGTCACAACTGACCGAGATTCTCCCATAATCCCCGTTCCAACGACAGACAAATCAAATTATTCCACCATCAACCTCATTACCTGTCCCGTTTATAAAAGTAAAAATAAAAATAGAAAAGTTTTTTGTTCAAAGACCTAGAACCTGCCGTCTTATGCAAAATGCATGTCTCGCTACTCTCATCCAAATCTTATCTTACATTTGTCTCGCTCTGCCCGCTGCTGACAGACATGCAAATGCCCCCCCCCCCGACTGTCACAATCGCACAACATTCATCGATCAATAGTCACGTCTGCTCTTTCTACTGACTGTCTCCTTTTTCTCACAAGGAAATAAAATAAGTAAAAAAAAAACAGTTCTCAGTAAGGTGCGGCGCTTTCCAGAAACGGTCGGGCAGCGATCGCCCACCCCTGGTTGGCCCATTGCAAGATCCTAATCCGGTTCGCTGACATTTGCTTTCTTTTTTTCTATTTCGTTCTTCTTTTCACCTCCCATTTTCAATGACATGTCGGGTCCATTGCTTCAATCCTCGTCAAGGGTTTTTTCAAACGCCCACCGGGGCGCTTATCTCAGGGTCCCCTGATCATGCATGAAATAAACTTGCCGAACTGTTGAACAACGCTTACCAGCCCACTCCCAAAGCTTTGACGGGTGATCCTCGACACTCTGTATCAGCTTATTTTCCTCAGAGAACGCTAGCTCGGAAGAGCTTGGGTTGTAACTAAGGCACCTCTGAGCTATGTCGTATATAGATGTGAAGCTGTGCATATCGGAATTCCACTCCATGCTCACCAATTGCGATTACACTCGTGATACTTTGGATTCGTAAGCTTATATACGCGATTGTCGTCCAGCATCCCTTACAGGCTAGGTGCTATAACGAAACATTTCAGATCGCCTTACGCAATGTAATATGAGAAGACGTTGAAGATACACATTCAACAGGATTGCCATTCTGTTCGTTTCATGTCAAGAACTACATTATCTCACATTCTCAGGCACATAATCTTTCTTGCGCAGACATCGCCTGCAATGGTGTTGTCAAGACAAGATCTCTGGGCTACCACATTCAGTCATCAGTGATTTGAAAGTTCCCCCTCACTCAACCAGTTCCACAGTCTAAAAAGACTCACTCGGCAAATATATCAACTCCAAACCGTGTATGCGTGCCTCCCATTTGTGACTCTTGCCCTCCTCCATCGTGTGCCAGGGTGTAGATTCAACATCATTATTGCGCATAATCCACCTTCCCGCGCACTCCACCCCCTGAGTTAACACGACATCTCCCAATACCTAATTCGCCCAGATTCTCAACGACATGTCAACGCTACCGGTCGCGATGACGCAGCGAATTTGTTTGTCCAAGGATTCCGCTCCTTTCTTCGTTGTCAACCCCTCGGATTCGTGATTCTGCCCTGTTGTGCCGTTTCCAACAGGACCATCTTTGGAGATCACGGGAGCCCATCGCAGACAGCTGATAAAGTGCCCGTGAGCCTCGCCTAGTACGCGGACACACTTGCCATCCTGGCTAAGATCCCAGCATCGCAATGACTTGTCGTCTGCCACAGAGAGCAGATACTTGCCACCGGGGTGGAAAACAACAGCGGTGATCCAGTTATCATGGCCAATTAGTGTTTTGATGCATGTGCCCCTCGCATCCCATAACCTGATCGTTTTGTCTCGAGATCCTGTCGCCATGAACTCTGCACTGCTGGTTGCTGGTGGCGGTTTCTTTAATCCAGCTAAAGTAGCTAGATGCTGATACGCGGTTGGTGGTGCAAACGCACAGCATTGAACCACGTTCTCGTGGCCAAGCATCAAGACCTTGCTTTCTGGGTTTGGCATGGACAGCTCCCACAGCCGAGCGGATTGGTCGTTGCCAGCCGACAGAAGGAAATTTCCGTCCATTGACGGACATACGTCTCGAACCCATCCTGCATGACCATTCAATGTCTTGACGCAATAGCCCGTTGTAGTGTCCCAAATCTTTAGCGTCTTGTCGCCGCTTGCACTGACAAGCATGTTTCCGGATGAGAAAGCTCCACTAGCACCAGAAGGAATAAATCGAACAGCATCAACGCTGTGGTCGTGACCTGATAACGTTCGAATGTTCTTATATGCGTCTGTTGGATCCCAGAGCTTGATCGTAAGATCCGAGCTGCAAGACGCTAGCAGAACAGCATTCTTTGAGCCACCATAGTCGACATCCCGCACAGCTCTAGTGTGACCCTTGATAGTCTGTTCCAGATCCCCTAGTTCCCAATCCCATATCTTAATCGTGCAATCATCGGATCCGGATGCTACAGAGGAGAACCTCGGATGGAAGGCGACGCAATTGATAGACTCTCGATGAGATTCCAGGGTGTGTCTGGAAGGGAATTTCGGTAGCCAGGAAGCAGGATCCTTGTTTCGGTTGGACAGTGAAGTCGGTGTTGCGTTGTCTAGTTCACTTTGTAGTGCGGAATTCCGTGAATCAAGATCCATGATCTGAGATCGCAACGCTTTGTTAGATTGTTGCCCAAAAAAGCTGCGGACTCTGTCAAGGTAAACGGACATGCCTTTTTCTGTAAGCGGACGATACTCGTCCATTTCTTCTCCAGAAGCGTCTCATACTTCTTCATGGTTGCTACGTCGAACACATCCTCGCTTAGGCTCAACTCCTCCCTGAGCGCGGCGGCGGTGTTGGGGAGGTTGTTCGCTGCAAGGTAGGCTATTATAGACTTGTGCCTTGAGATCCGAGGTCAGCGGCTTAGGTTCGATGATGGAGCTGGATGGCCATTCCATCTCTTCCAAATCGGTAGAGCGATAAAGGGGGGGGGGCTAGCACTCACAGTTCTTCGGCCTGCCGAGCAGGCAAAGTACGGCTCATCCTAACGGTTTCGGGGTTGCGCCTCTGGCCATTTGTCAGCCCTGCGCAGCTCCAGACGAAGGACTAGAAGCCGCACTTGACGCTGGACATGAATTGGTCGTGCCTTTCTCGCGGCAGTAAAGGGGGGGCGGTCTGGGCCAAGGTGGGATGTTGAGACTGGCGTCGAGGTTAAAGGTCTGGGCGGTGGCGGGCCCGGTTTGAAATAATTTATGGTTGGGCTGCGCTGCAGGGGCGGCTCAAGCAGCAAAGATTGGGTGGTTTTCTGGAGAGTTTGTAGACCAATGCTTTGGGTAGACGTATAATAGTGATTGTCGTGAGCATAGACAGCAATCATGAGCTTTCGTTTCCATACGCTTTGGCAATCATCTTGTCGCCAGCTCCCCAAACAAGTGGTGCGTCAGTGAGTAGCACGTGACCTGGCTTCCGGCCCAATGTCCCACTAAAGATGCCGTCACGGTTTGTGTCCTCTCGCCATCAATTCACTGAACAGAAAAACACACAATTATGGAGTTTAGAGTTTGCCTATTTTGTGACAGTTTCAATATTTCTGGCTCTGCTATTCGCCAAACTATGATATCATAAAAACATTATACGCCGCCGGCCGTCCTGAACGCCATTTTTTCCCACCCATGTCTTCATTCCGTGGGTATTTTTTTCAGATTACCCAAACAACAAGATAGTGAATATCCATTCATCATGACAAATCGTTATTAAGGGAGTCATTCTCGCTGCCATCTGGGCTCTGCTACGTCAACTTCCTGTGGTACAGCTGGGCCGCGGTGTTGTTCGTAATCGTCTCCGATGCTGACCCTGCGATTCTGCCCGAGCAAAGCGTCCTGGTCCGTTGGGCGGCGGTTCGCCCCATCTGCAACGTCGCCCTCCTCTTCCGGGACGGCCACGAGCACATGGTCGGCGGACCAGCTGACACCCCTGGAGAAACTCGGTCCCCGGGTGCGAGAATTGGCTAGATCCCCTAGAGCTTCACCTGGAGGGCTTGTACGACCAATGCCTCTTTCTGCATCCCCCTTCATGTTGGTGGACCCGCGGCGATTGAGATATTCATCAAATTGTGTATCCCGCTCATGACTATATCGCCTTGATTGCTCCAAAGAATTCATCGGCACTGGATCGTTGATTGACCCGATACTGAGGCGGGCCGATCCAAAAGATCCCCTCTTATTTATCGATATTTGTCCGCTAAGCTTGCTGGAGTACGAGTTGTCGCGCTGCAATCCGTCGTTGAAACCATACGGTTTGACGTTGACAGGATGTTGATAATCGTCGTACGTGGACAAGCGACGGTAAGCACGAATGGTATAGATGGCGAGCGCGATGGCAGTAGCCCTATATCGACGATTAGAACAGAGTCTTTTTGGCTATCAGATGCAGCATGGAATGAATAGGTACTCACATAAGGGCACAGTCTAGGCCAAGGGCAACCAGGGAATAGTGGGCATCCCTTCGCTGCACGTATATTACCACGTCCAAGGCTAGAATAGCCGAAGCGCATGTCAACTTGATGACATGGGTGAACAGCATCGTCCATGGCGTCAAAGCCTCGGCGACATATCTTCCAATCTCGAAAAATGTGCAGAGTGCAATTATGAAGGAGAGCCCAATGTTGGTGGTTTCCCATCTACACACAAAAAGTCAATGTCTCTGCTCTGCGTAGGTCGAAATTGGGGCTTCTATATGAGGGACGTCTTGCTTACACGAACTCAATAACGGGCTTTTTCCCAGCACCTTTTCTATCCTTGTAATGAGAGAGTGTGTCTCCGAGTCTCCAGGCAAAAAGTCCCATCAAGGCCATGGACAGGCTGAGCTGTAGTCCCCAAAGAGGACCCAGCAATCTGAGCCTCCATTTCGCGCGTTGGAATTGCGCCTGCGCTCTGTGGTTGGCCATCTTTGGCGTCGTTCAGTTGAGTTGTGCTTGCTTAAAAAGTTGGCTTTGATATCAGGGCTAGTGTTAAGCCGTATCCCATATCCCGTAAACCTCGAGCGAGTATGTGTAGTTGCTGTGCACCAAGCGGTCCGTATTGGAAATGTGTAATCGGTCTTAAATTCGTCTCGTTTCGTTGCTCACACCACTTTTGACCTTTACTCAAGCTTGGAAAACCGATCTAACAAAATCATTCACCCGTCCTTTTGGTGTGGGCTGGTGGCCATTTATATGAATCTCACATCAGTCCAGGTCGCCCAACCCCCATGCTTCTCTCCCTTCTCCAGCACGCTGCAGGAACGCCATATTGGATCTGCCAGACATCACTGGCCCGGTCATGGGCATCAGTGCCTACAACCTAGTGAGCATTACCTTAATCTTAGCTGCTCCATCGCGTGGCTTCCGCTTCATGGGCAGTAGACCGGGGCGCTACTCATTACACTCATCCATTACAGCACAAGCTTGACGCGGGGTTTTGGGTCATTTGCGGCTGAAGGCAAGCTGAGCTGGTGTTGGGAGCCGTAGTGTGCCTGCAAAGCCCTGTAAATGGCTTCAACCGTGGCTGACCAGGCGCATTTTCCAGCGATCTGCAGTTAACCTGCTTCACCTCTCCGCTGCCCCAACCCTGCCCATTGGCCCGTCACAGCTATTGATTGTCTTGTGGGCTTGCATCCATCGCATATAGTTTGCAGGGTGCAGGAAGCCTCTGCCAGGCGGTAGTCCCGCCAGCACTTCTCCCATGTGCACCTATCTTACATCATAGTACCACTATCTGAAGGACGCCGTCAAGCTTCGAGGCTCAAGAATGGCAGAATAACCAGCCTGGTCAGTGATTGTTTATGACGCCAGTTACCCTCTCATTTGCTCATCCTCTGATGTATGTCAGACAGACATTCTAACAAAGTCAGAATGAATGGTGCGTTTCCCTGTGAGATCGCTGACGGCACCAGGACGCCCTGTCTGGCAAGGCTAAATTCGGGCACACCCGACAGGAGATTGGTGAAGTATTGCTCCGCTACTCAGCCTTGGGCTAATAACAGTTCGCACCACAACTTACAAGGACCACCCCAAGCGAGCCTGACCGCTTCCATTTGCAGCATTAGACGGATCCTGTGGGATGCTCGTGAGGCAGTGCGAAGATCTTTTTGCGCGCGGATGTGAAGCTTCTCCGCGCGGCTACTCATTGATTGCTATGTAGCGTCTATGGCGGTTCCTAATTCGCATTCATCGATCCCACTTCTCGTCTAAGTGACTGGAAATGCTTTTCACCTACATCATGCGAGTCAGCCAGTTCTTCGGACTTCCACATTCTACATATAAATCCGAACAAGAGATATTAATAATTTAATAATGGGCACATCAAAAAAAGACACTTCTCGGGTGTTTGGGGCCCGAAAACCTAAGCTCTCTCTGACGTGAGCGCCTGGAATTTTCGAAACATTTGCTTATGGTACACGTAGATAACAAGCAACTTTGTTGGAGCAAACGACTCAGCGCGCCTTTTTCTAGGCAATAGACTGCTATCTTTATTGGATGAAAGTATTCGTCTATTTCTACTAAAGCTATTTCCAAGTAACCCTTTAGCAAACACTGCAAATCCAGAGTCCTCATGTTTTCAGAGAACCGCAGCAAACAATAATCGCCATCACTTTCAAAGCCAGAAGGAGCCAATTTCTCCCGTCATGTCTTGGAATTTTAAAAGAAAACGTGCCCTTAAAATAGATTTTCGCTATACCGTCGTGTGTTTAGATTATATCGTAGGTTGTGGTCGGCCAAAGCCTTCCTACTTGCGACCTGGGTTGCCAGGCTGGTGCACATTGGCGGTATTGAAAGGGACGACATTGCCGCTGGCATCCGACATGGCAGCAGCGTTGACATCAACAGTTTGACGTCTGACGTTGCTCACGCGGGCTATTGTTTGCATCAGTCAGACAGGTCTGTCGGGAATGGAGGCCCCCAAGTAGATGCATGCTTGTCAGACTTACCGTGGGGCATCGCCATGGCAGCGGCGGCAACAGACAAAATGGCGAGGATGGAGAACTGCATATTTGCGGCGGTTATATTTAGAACTTGGAGTTTCTTGAAACAGTATCGTAATAGAGCGAATGTGATAAAGTCGGCCGGCGACAAGGTAGAGACAGAAGGAAAGTAGTGACTGATTGTTGGTGGCACAGAAAGGCAAGTGAGAGAATGTCTGGATCAAGCAAGCGAGTGGGAGAGGGGCTCGATGACAGTATATATGGGAGGATCCCACCCTCTGTAGCACTATTGTCATCTCATTCGAACCATCCGGTGTCCGGACTTCGGGATCGATCCCGATATAGCCACAAGAGTTGAGACTGGGCTGCAGAGTCCCAAACAACAGACGTGTCGCCCAGGAACCATCGTGGCTGATTTGGGTTCTGAGGGGCCGGCGTTTATCATGCAAGGTGCAACGCCTTGGCAAAGGGCGCCTCTCACAGGCACGAAGCACCCTCTGTTTGTTGCTTGTAAGCAATGAAGCAGTCCTGCGCCCAGATTAGGTCCCAAGATGCGGATTGCCCCTGGCGCTGGCAGGCTGTTGCAGGTTCTGGGTTCGGGAGGCGTCTGAAACGCAGGCGTGCTTCAAGATGCCGGACCCGCTATCGATGTTGGATTTGGGGTTACAGGTTGACAGGATGTGGAAAGGAGGGAGGAGGCGCACGCCACCGGGACGTTGCATCGTCGCATGTTCCTGTATCTCATGTATTTGCGGAAGCGCGGATGACAGACCAAGGTAGCAGGTTATTTTCATTTTCAGACGAAACTGCAGATACGAAGTGCCGTCGCAATGTGTACTGATGTTACAGTTGGTGTTTATGCTCACCTCACTGTAACCCGATTGCATAGGAGGTTTACCGCTTGCGCACCACTGTAACGCCTTGAAACCCCACCAAAGGCTACCTACGCTGGGCATTGCTTCCGTCAGGACTGGAAACATTCCTCCTCCTTTCTCCCCCAGCATTAGAACTTTGGAAGATTCCATCTACAAAGTTTCAAGGCTACTGTACATCCTACCAAGCGCTCTATTGACTGCCTACCTACTTCATACACACCTTGTTTATTACTATGCCACCTCCGTCTCTGGAACTGGTTCCTCTTCCACACGACACGTCAGCAGAGCTGCCACCAGGCTGGAAAACGCTCCAATCCGCAACACCCATCCGATATTCTGGCCACAGCAACCCATATTACCAGCATCCAACAATCGGAAGATCAGGCTGGTGCCTATAGCTGCCACAATCTGCGGGCTTGCGATGGCCACATTGTGTAGACCCATCACCACGCCCGGCCTTGTCTCATACTTCTCCGACCCGAACGAATCGCTGGCCACGGTTCTACCGATTATTGCAAACGGAGCCCAGATGGTCAAGGACCAGCTAATTCCACAGATGCCAATGAGGAAATATGTGCCCCAAAGAGAGGAGATGCAAGTTGTTACGAGTATTGCAACTGCGAATGCAATGTGGGACATCATCCACAAATGCTTGATATCGAGTGCCCAATTTCCAATGGATCGGGTGTTGGCTCTGATCGGCATCGAACCCAGCCGCTGCCATGTTGAATTTGAAGCCTGAGCCTTAACAATCATGGGAAGGAAGATTCCAGAAGCCAAAGACACCATTGAGAAGAGGACCAACCCAAGAGATCCGATCCTGGATTTCTGCTCCCATTGAGGCGACTGCCCTCCAAAGAGTGCCTTGCCAGTCATTTGTGCTACCTCACTTGAGTCTATGCTCCATTAGCCCGGGTATCGCAAGGTAATCAAAGTAGCTGGGTTGGGCAACTCACATCTATCACTAACATATCTATTCATAACCTGTTAGCAAAGAGCAGTGGGAAAGGGTATGTTCCGCGACTTACGTTGTGATGTAAAATAAAAAAGGAAACCAGCCAATCCAAGCAAAAAACTGCACTCGAAACACCTGCTGCACCCGAGGAGGCAATCTATGAAAGCTGGTCAAGAGGCACCTCAGTTTGACCCAGGCTGTATCCTGGTTCTCTGAATAATTTGTTTCCAGAATAGGATCTTTCTCGCGAACTGTCCAACAAGTTAAGGATACGGTAATAAACAACACCGTGGATATGATCAGGCATAGTGCTCGGAACTGAGAGCTACCCAGAATCGGGAATAAGTGAGGTAGGTCAGCAAAACTAGCAAGATAGCCCAAAACATTCGCCATGCTCGTGATTCTTCCCGCCCATGCGCTAGCGGCTTGCTGCTGCTCCTGGGGGCAGACATCAACAATCAAAGTACGGAGACCGCTTTGCAAGGGCTGGATGGAGGCATTGAGGGCAAAGACAAAGAAAACGGCTATGATTGCAGTAGCCGTCTGCAGTGAAGCTTCGTCTGTCCGAAGACCACAGACATTGCCAACTAACTGAGCTAGACTGCTAGCCCAAGCAAAGCCGAGCAATGACACAACGGTAGCGAGTGCACCAAAAATGATAAATGGTCGCCGCTTCCCGATTCGCGAACGACACTGGTCACTGCAGATCCCAAAATATGGTTGAAGAACTGCCCCGGACAAAGGCCCAGAAAGCCAGACTAGAGACATGACTGTCCTGCTAAGTCCAAGGCTTTGAAGATATGACTATGTTTTTTGGGGAAACCAATCAGCATATGATATATCCTGTAGGTCGGGTTTCAAGCCACACATACCGATCCATTGGAAAATACTGTAGCAAACACGCCTTGCAATCTTATCGACAAATCAGAATATGTTCAATGATCAGAGAGAAGAAAAATACTTACCCTCCAACTCCAGTTGTTAAAAGAAAAAGAGACTGAGTGCTCATGAGAGAAGTGAATGACGTTTTGTCCATGAATCCATCCATTTTGTAGTGTTTGTTTGAAGCGAAGAGCTTGATACGTATGACTCAAGATGGCCAGATTAGGAATGTGTGCACCGAGATGGACTGTCCAACTCAGTTTGAACGATAACAAGTAAGCAGAGGTGTCACTGTGGTATTGTGCTGAAGAGACTTACATTGAATTGAATCGACCAACTACATGTGTATGTATGCTCTTATGTACTGAAAAGAAAGTTTATAGTAAGATCGTATGCATCTTGCATAACGAGACATATAATGACAGGACGCAATAATGCAGATATCACAATACAATATCACGCATTTGCCATATTGGAGCCGAATGAAGAGGAACGGGCGTTTCACATAACAAAATCAAGGGCACGATGTAGAAATAGCGACACCCGGATCTGCTCCAACGGATGCAGAAGCTGCGCACTACTTATAGCAAGCAGATCAACCTCTGCCCGTCAAAAATATATCCAAGACAAGACACTTCTAGACCAGTGCCACTTTACAAAATCTAGCCATACAGATGTTCACATTTCAGGAGAGAGCCAGAACTGTCGCGTGGCAGACACCGGGTGAGTGAGACAGGATTGAAATTATGCCACCCTGAGCCGTGACTTGGGGATTGCCCCCTTTGGAGTGCAGCTCTCCCTCGACCTTTACCCTGACCTAAATTTTAGCAATTCAATATAAATACTTGGTCATTTATTTATTCAGTTTGTTGCGCACATGTACGAGGTAGACACAAGCAAACCATGATGGTTATACCAATTCGATGCGTGCATACACTTACTGATTGGGGTATTTATGCATGGTGTTGTACTTTGTTGTACTTTGCCAACATAAAAAAAAAGCAAAGGAAAAAAGTACAAAGTCTAAGCTTTATCCAGATCAGGGCAAATGATTCAGGGGATTTGGAAAAAAGGAGGGGAAAATATTAACTTGCCCTTTTTCTTGATCTTCGTCTCCGCGTTAGGGGCCATCATCGGGTCATGGCAAGTCGGCAAGTCCAGACTTTGTCTGGCCGGGTTCAACTTGGGGCCGGATAACCCACAGCCGGGCCGACCTAGGATAGCTCCGTTGTATTACACGGCCCGTCTTAAACTAGTTGGGTTGAAGTCGGGATACCAACAGACTAAAATCTCCAGCCAGTTCTCCCTTGCGGATAAACATAGCAAGATGGGCACAACAATTTCGATTATATAGTGTGGTTCAGGCTGGCTAGCGGTATAAACGGGAGAGGCCGTCCTGCCAATGCCATCAAGCTATGGACGTTTCACTCTCTTGGTTAACTATAAATGGCTACCCTGCATCAACACTCCATATCAAGGAGGCCAAAAGTTACGGATATCAGAGCTTTGGTGTATTTTATTTTATTTTATTTTTAAAGCAAGCATGTTGATCTCGCTTATCAGACTTCTCACAATAACTTGGACGAGCTGGTCCAGTGATAAGTAAAAATTTAGGTTAGGTGCTACGTAGAGGAGTTGATAAGACCCCTAACCCATTTATGTTCACCTACGATAAATTGCGAACAGAGGTGGTGTTGCCTTCGAATCACAATACTGCGTGGCTTTCGTTTTGGCGTGGCTATAACAAGATTGTATCCTGAAAAAGACACATACCAAAAGCTGATGATGAGAGGCGTCATCATGCTTCTTCGTTTTCGCGTGCCACCGATGCCGCCGATAGTGGTGACACTGGTGGGAGTTCCATGATAAACGAGTTGGTAATCTACACCCCCGCTGCCAATAGCTATCGACTCCCAGTGATGACTAACTCGTGCTGAGATGCCACCCTTTTCTTTGTAATAAATAGTAAATTAACAAGCATTTCTTCTCTGTATCTCAATTCTATAGCTTTCTACGGCACTTGCCGTCCGCCGAGGTCAATGGTCTAGTGTTGTCATTCCATGGGTTTTATGGATGGGGCACTTCAGCACTGTACTGTGCTCGTAGTGCCTTGTAATTAATGCTTGCATGTCAGTGTCCCACTGTACGCTCACTGTACGCCTCTGTACGACCTGCAGGAGCCCTGAAGCTGGTCCTCCCATGGCGGGGTATTTCGGGTCCCCACTTGGGCGTTGTCAACCGAAAGTGGGGGTGGGCACTTGGACTGATCATCCATCATCCTCGGTGACACGATAGGCCTACCAGTTGCCTGTGGTATGTAAGAAGGACCCAGGTGACGTGACTATTCCCTCTCCTCTCCTCTGCTCGCTTCTCCCCCGTTCTCGTCCAACCTTTTAGCTGCTGATGCTCTAGCCAAGTCGGAATTGTCTGTAGTGCGTTGCTTCTTTGGCCGGGGAACGAGATCTGCCCAATCGTTCGTTCTCTCGGCCCCTTCTTCGTTCCCATCCTCCTCCTTTCGTCTCTCTGACGGCCATCTCCAATCTGCGGATTTCTACTGCTTCTAAATCTCATAGAAATCCCATAGATCTCCTCACCCTCTGCTTCCCCACAGGGTCCAGCCTCAAACCATAGACCTCTCGTTTGCTGGCTCTCGTTGACAGCTCCTTGTCTGCCGTCAGACCCATCTCGCCATGGCTTCTGCCGAGCACTGTCTGGTCTGCTTTGAAGCTCTCGATGCCGAGCTCAACAAGCGCCAGCCTCTCTCCCTCGACGAGGTGCAATCACTCTGGGCTGCGTACAAAGCAAGCGAGAGCTCTACAATCACCTCTGCTCGGAAGGACACGCTCAAGGATGCTCTTCACAACACTCTCAAAGATCCAGCCCTCCGCCGCGTCGCTGATGCCAGTCTGTCTTCCTCGTCATCCTCGTCGTCAACTTCGCTCGCTGCGTCCACCCCTGCGACGTCGACATCATCTTTGCCCTTGGAGCCCACCTCCACCCCCCTTTTTGTCACTTGGAATACCGTTTCCTCTGGCGATGACGACGACGATGCATCTCTGCGCGGCTGCATAGGCACCTTTGAGGCCCAACCACTTGCAGAGGGCCTGCCCGACTATGCCATCATCTCCGCCTTGCAAGACACGCGTTTCCCTCCCATCAGCAAGCGCGAGCTGCCCTCTCTGCAGGTCGCTGTCACCCTGCTTACCGATTTTGAAGAGGTTGACGACCCGTATGACTGGGAGGTGGGCAAACACGGTGTCCGCCTATCCTTTACCGATCGCAGCCGCCGGTATGGCTCCACCTATCTACCAGACGTGGCCGCTGAGCAGGGATGGACGAAGGAGGAGGCCCTCTTCAGTCTCGTCCGTAAAGCCGGCTGGATGGGTAGCAGGTCGCGCTGGAGGGAGCTGGATCTCAAGGTGACGCGTTATCAGGGCAAAAAGACGAGTGTCAACTATCCAGAGTTTCGCAAATGGCGGGATTGGGTCACGAGCCAGCAGTAACTGTTTTTATTTTATTTGATGATGATCATTTCCCTTTCCCATTCCCATTCCCCAGCTATTGGTGTTCTTGTTTTATTTCCTTGGCTCTATTCTCACTTCTTCTTTTCAATCTTATGAACCTCGCCGACTTGCACACATTGATTCATGCTCTTTGGACCTATAACAATAATGAGGCGGCCAGCCTCTAGCAGCGATTCTACTAAGCTTATAGACTTGTAGAGGGGGAGTAGCCGAGTATATATATATACCTCTGTTCGGCTCTGTCGATTTGCAAGTTAAATGCACCGTCAAACCCGTTGTCACTGTCATCACTGCCTCCCAAGGACACCAACTTTTGCAGAGCATACATAGGTGTAGGGCTGAGGATTCCCTCGTTGCTTCTCTAGCAAGCAAAGACGAACCTAATTCCGGATGCTACGTAGTGTGTGCAGACAACTGAGGTGGCTATCTTCAAAGGAAGGTTTGTAGAATGGGCCGTCCCGCCACCCCACTTTGAACCGTCCTGCAGGACTCATTATAGAGTTACATTCAACGTTATTTGCTGGGCCTGGGACTTCGTACTTGGTCAACGCCGTATGTGCTTTTAGCCATATGCCCATTTATATACGAACTGCCGAGATCACATCCCAGCGTCAGAAATAATCGCTATACACACTAGATACAATCCTCGTCCCAAGGCAGACAAAAAAACATGTGCGAATGGGCGACCCAAAACCATATACCCCAACCCTCGACTCCGGGAAATATCCATGGTATCGCCAGTTGTAAATCATAGACCGAAATAACCTGAACCCCAAAAAGAACCAAAGACCTTTCCAGAAACGCTAAATCAAAGAGGATGCCAGGTTCCGAAACTTGGAGCTCCTCGTCGACGATGTATCTTTTAGCCATATCACGTCGTCAAAAAACGTACCTGCCGCCTTTCTTTTCTATATCTAAGCCCCCCACTGCAGTCTCACTACCAACATCTCAACCTCTTCCAGAATCCACCCTGCCCGCGTCCCAGTTTTTCTCCGTTTATATCGGGGCCTCGCAAACCCGGTGATCGCTTTTCGTCATCCTCTCCCACCGGTAAAGGCGTGAGTGGTTTTGTCATGCCCCGGGCATTCATCTCCATGTTGTCAAGCACACCAAGCTCGGCCAGGCGCCGCCTCTCAACAACACGCCGGACGATGAGGGCGAATGTCTCTTCGATATTGACCTCAAGGCGCGCACTTGTTTCCATGAAGCCACAGCCGCGTTTGCGAGCCCACTCGAGACCCACAGCAGCAGAGACTTGTCTGCTTTCCTGCAGGTCGCATTTATTGCCCGCAATAATCTTAATGGGTGGAATTGTCCTAGAGCCAGCACCACCACCGGCCAAGACGGGGTTCAGACCGGCTCGGCGTGCGCGCTCTGCGTTGTCGAGACGTGTTTCTGCCTCCATATCGATGAGGTCATCAAAGTACTGCAAGGCATCGAGCGAGTCTCGAGAGGTTATGTCGTATACAAGCAAGAATGCATCAGCGCCAAGGTTTGACGATGCCCACATGCCACGATACTCCTCCTGACCAGCAGTGTCGGTAAGGCAGAGGTGGTAAGTGGTGCCATCGATGCGTCGAGTTACACTATAGTTATCTTCAATTGTCGGGTCATACTCTGATGTCCACTGGGATCGGACGAGGCGCAGAGTAATGGATGATTTACCGCAGCCGCCATCGCCGCAGATGGTAATCGTAATGGGGACCGGGGGCCTTGCCTGTGTAGCCATGTCGAGCAATTCGGGGCTGCGCGATCTCGGCGCAGAGAAACGTCGAGACACGGAAGAGATCGGGAGAATGTGTAGCCAGGAATCGAAGGAGCCAAGGTTATTTCCTCTTAGGGAACTCCAAGGTATGCAGTGTCCTCAAAGCTGTCGTCGTGTCGAGAGTATTTTGATGATGATGATTCCTGGTTCCCCTTATCCAAGACGTGGTGAAAATAGAAACCCGAGCGCGTCGTATTGTATTTGGAGGGCGTCGTGTATATAGGCGGGTAGGCAAGTCTTATGCTGGTAGGCAGAGTCCCAAACTTGGCGTTTTCCTAGCTTGGGCTGGTATGGAGGGGTTGGCTGCTTCAAGTTCAGGGGGTGACGTTGATCAGCCGAGGGCTCGACCGCTTTGCTGGCGCCGTGTGTGGGAATTCTGTGGTTTGACGTGAGGCGAGGTATACTGTAAGTCTGCTGTAAGGCGTACTGTAGGAGGAAGCACGAATCCGCCGTCGAGAAAGGTGGAAATAGGCACAGAGTAGAAATAGGAGAGCAAGCTGGATGACAGGGAATAAGAGGGTATGAGTTTTGCCAACACGAAAGAGACAAAAGAGGCGTGGAAGTGGAGGAGGTGCAGGAGCAAGAGGAGCAGGGCCGTGATTTCCTGGGCAATTGCTAGGGGTCCTGGTTGTGAGGTCTGATCTTGGGGTTAGGTGGGCGGTACTTGACCCTATAAGGACGGATGTGCAGTACAAGGACCACCTCGACCTGCAAGTGGTACCGGCGCCAGTTAAGCACTGTAGCGTGTTGGGGCCACGGCGCTAGGGGGGTGGGGGAGGCTCCAGGGGTGCTTTGGGGGGCATCATGGAGTGGGCTCATAGGCTGCCCGGGCTTGGAGGGCTCATATAGGGAGGGAGTTGGAGTCTTACTAGTCGCGTGGTGGAGGGGTGGAAGGGTGGGTAGTGGAGTGATGTCAACCTCAATGTGTTACTGGTACTCATAGCAAATACGTTATTGGTAGTAGGTGTAATTAATACAGGCACTCAATTGGTGGGTGAGGGCTGGGGGAAGACGCTGTTGTGCGGCGGCGGAATCGTAGCGGTACCGAAAAAGGCCAAGAGACTCCGCTGGCGGAAGGGCAGCCGGATGGACTGATGGCGTTTTAGGGCGCCGCTGTGGTGGTTGTGGTGATGCTGTTAGTGGATTGTTCGCCCGTTGTTAGCGGGCTCTACTACACCTAGGTACGTAGTAGGTCCTTGGCGAGGTGGGTACACGGATACCATGCACCTGTGGTATATGTGTGCTTGGGTAGATAGGTCAGTACTTATGTAGGTGATTACCTGTCAACAATTCCGCCGAGGGTGTGGATGAAACTAGGAAACTTGTGGAAAAAGAGGTGGTGTGGGATCAATTGAATTGAATTCTGGTCAACTTTGCATGGTTCTCTGTATAACAGAATCAAAGCCCCCTTCTGAGACTCAGGGGGCTAGTTAGAGAAGGCGGTGTTGGCTGCAACAGCGCACAAGAAGGGCTCAGATGCGTTGCTTGCCCGTCCTATACTAATTAGACGACCTCCAAAGACAGAGCCTCCTTCAGCCGAAAAAAGCCAACTGCCTGGCAGGGTTCGGGTCCCGACATGTACAGCACAGGCGTTTGGAGGTGTGTGGGCGCTGCCGTGCTGCTGTGGATCAGAGGCTCCATCTCAACGGGCCCTGTCAACGGGCCTTGTCAACGGCCCATGTCCATACTACGGTTAACAGAGGTTGGCGGCGAGGCCGGGATTGCGATGGAGTCGACGGAGACGCAAGAGAGACGACGGAGCCAGCAGAAAGGAAACCAAAGGGGTGGTGGGGGCTTGTTGGTCTGGTCTTGCCCTTGTTCTTGATTTTGTCTGCCAGTCTGTCAATGCCAGTGGAGATGTGAAGGGTTTTAGTGGATGGCCACGCCGCTGCGTCTCTCTCTATCATGTTAGCGTAACGGCATCAAGGCGTATGGGTGCTATATTCGTGACTCTTTCTGTTGGCTGCACTTCTACTCCGCATTCTTACATTGTACATCAAGTAATATCAGGTCTCCCAGAAAACGAAAACAGACGTGCCAGGTAATTATTACAAGACGTTAGGTCATTTTGCAAAGGGTGGTTGGGTCATCAACTGACAAGGGCATGTGCAACGCGCACACACACTCTAGTTCACAACGATATTGGATGCTGGGATTGTTTGGTTGTGGCCAGAATAGGAGGAAGGGGGACAGAAAAAAAAAAGAAAAAAAAAGACAGAGAGAGAGAGGGTCAGATCCCCAGCATGTCTTATTCTCGCTAGGCGCCTCTCGCTTCCCAAGTTTCCGCTGTGGCATTTTTGTTTTCTTTTGTTGTTGTCACTTCCACTCCCTGTACAGGCCACGCGATGAGTCAGCACACATTTGTATGTAGGTTTGGCCTGCCCTGACTGGATATCTTCTCAACAGAAAACAAGGATCGCTAGTTGTCAACTTTTTCACCTACAAAGGTAGACGGACCAAATATGGCATCCCATAATTCCGACTGGGAAAGTAACAATCAATCACACCCAATGACGACACCCCCCAAAACTCGAGTTTCCAGCCTCCCAAAAGGGCTCAGTTCACTCAGGTCTTGCAGCCAGTTGTGTTTGACCATCCGCTTTGTCCCGTAGTCTGACGCAGGGCGTCGGAGCCGTTGCCAGGATACGCTCCCAGACTGGTGGATTTGCTCAATCCCAGTTGCCAGGCTCTGGGACCCTTTTGCGTCCCGGTTTTTCCTTACTTCTCACGCGGGGCCACACACACTCACACGCTTGCATCTTTTCAGTCAATGCTTGTGCCTGGGGCAGGGTATAATAATAGCAAGGCTGCTTCTAAGATGCTTGGATGAACTGGAGTCTGTTGGGTCTGGGGGCTTTTGGGGCTTGGGGCTTGGACAACGGCCGGACAAGCCTCCCATGTGTCAACCCGCCAAAACGGCGTTGAAACGGCCGGGACGTGCGTGGCCGGAGGAGAATGAGGGTTTGACGAAGCAAGAATAAATTGGGCATCTCCAGTGGCCATTTCCCATATCGCCGTACTACAGTCACCTGCTTGGTGTCCCTTAACAGAGCAAAACGGAAGGCCGGTGGGCGAGGCATCGTGGTTCGTGGCGAGCTGATTCAACACGGTAACTACACAAACCATTGTTGCATCCCATGTCAACCCGCACCGAAACACAGTGGCGGCTTGCTGCGCAAATGCCGGGATGCTTATACAGTAGCAGTCAAGAGTTCGCGATGCTGCACGTGCTTCCCGTCGTAACACTGCAGCGACGTGCTCTAGATCAACCGCAAGGCACCCCCGAGATGAATACGAACGCTCGCCGTGTCCCTTCATCCTTCGCCTATCGCTGAGCCATATAACTACACCGGTCCAGTACTGTGGCAAGCGTTGACAGATGGTCCGGCTCGGGGAGCGACGACGCATGTTCCGCTGGTGGCTGAAGTCTCGGAGGCGCGAGAAAGAGATGCAGAGTAATCGCAGCGCATAATCATCACAGTACCTGCACCATGCTTCTCAGTACGGAGTATGTACGTGACCAATTGAAAATAAGGACCAAGGAGACGAACAGGTTTCTGTCCGAACTCTGTCCGAACACAGTACCTGTGCGTGCATGTGTGATAATGTCATTTCTGAATATTCCGCGGTTGGTGGTGTCACTGGTGTGCGTGGCGGTTCGCGATGGCAGCGCACAGATGGGTGAGATTCGGAGACATGGAGGGAGAAGAGGCTTGAAAAGTTAAGTTAAGCACACACGATTCAAGCAACGAATCAATCACTACCAGATGTTGAAACGATTCGAGTCCGTGTGTCGCCACTATGGAGTAGATGGCATGCGAATCATACTACGTACGGCTTTCCCTTTTATGGCGCGCGCCAATACCAACCCGGGCATTTATTAGGCGCCGTTCCATTGCTCATGAAAAGGTTTTTTTTCTGTCAGCAATCGCAATGAGGTGTGCGACGACGTTTGTGTGTGTTTTCTCCGGCATGTACGGTACTCGGAAGAAGCGACTGCTATTACATCGTCATGGAACTAACGAAACGACTCGGCATAGCCCTCTCTACCCCCTTGTTCTCGGAAGTTGGTTACAAATGCCGTGTAACCTGACGGCACGGAGGGAGGCCCCAAAGTCGTACGAGATTCGGTCCGGGGGAAGAGCAAAAATAGGCATGATGAGGGTATTGTATATGCATGTGATGTGTTGCCTCTTGCTCTTCCACATACACTCATGAAGCAGTTTTTTCTTACTGAACAAAAAAGGTGCGCACCAAGTTCCCAAATTTGAAGGTGGCTCTCTCTCCTTCTTGGTTTGGCCAATGGACAAAGACATGGCAAAGCTGGAGAAGAAGACACTGAAAAAGAACATCAGCCACAAAATTCACTCCTTCAAGCCGAGTCTTCTTAGATTGAGCCCCCCCCCCCTTCTAGTGTTGACCAAATGCTCTACACATGCAAAGTTGGGCACCTCATGAGCAATTGGCGATACCGTAGACCATCTTGATCATCTACTACTATGCAGTCAAGACAGATCACATTACAGGCATCGCTCATTGGGGGCTAGCTGCGATCTGATTCGGCCTGTACAACTACACTACTACTGTCCCTCCAATGAGAAGGGCAGACTCGATTTCATCATTGACATCCATTGTCAGGTCATACAATACGAACCAATCTCTATCTCTGGCCAGCCCACAATCTGCCGCCAGATCCGATTTATTAGTGTGATTGTTATTCACAGTCAGCTACTGCACCCAAGAACCGCTCTCTCTATCTCTCTCTCTCTCTCTCTCTTCTCTGTCACTGTGCGAATTTCTTGAGCGACATCGGCCATCACTTTAAAAAAAAAATTGTTAATAGTCCCAATTCATTTATCCAAGGTTGACCGCATCTTTCCTCTATCTCGCCGTGGAAAACGGTGAAGAGGTGTATCCCTAAAAGCCGATCGGCTCCTGACTCCTGCCACCTAGCTCCTAGCTCCTGTTCCTGCTCCTGTTCCTCTGTCTGATTCCTACGGTTCTGTTCTCTGCGGTCAAAAGTGGGTTCGGTACGAACAAGAGGAACATCAATCCTTCGCTACCGAGGCGAGGGGGATTTGGCAGCGGTAGGATCGACTGTGTCTGTACCAACTTGGCGAATCTCTTACGGGATCGACGGCGCATCTCCTTGGACCCTGTACTAACACGCTGGAGACCCCGTTTCGGTTCTCACAACCGCCCTTTTAGCTTCATTTGTTCAGAATCCTCTTTCTCTCTTTTTTCCCCCATCCATCTACGTGGAACTCATCCTACAACCACTGCACATGTAAGCTAGCATTACCACCCTGATGACTGAGTAGCTCGATCACTCCAGCATATGTGCGTCTTCATTGAATAGTAGTAATTCCTAACCCCCCCCGTAAGCAGTGGGTGTAAATTGGTTTCTTATAAGTCTGGGTCGCACCATTTTTGGACCCCCTTCTCCGCTTAGCCTTACATCACTCTCATCTCTCTAGCATCGGTTAGATTCAGCCATTTATTCTGACCATGGCAGTAATCACCAACGGCCAGGGCCATGCCAACGGTGCAAATGGAGTCAATGGGTCTAACGGCACGTTACCGATCAAGCTACACAGAGCTGAGGAATTAGACGATGTAAGCCACGCTCTTCCTCACCCAAGTACAAGTACAGCCCGTCGCCGTCCCATTGAGCCAGATATGCAATCCATTGGTGGGCTAATGAGTCTTTTATGTCGGGAAATAAATAGCTCCTAGACTCCGTGAAGCAGTTACTCATACCTTTCGTCCGTGCTGCCGACGATGCCGCATTGGACAAACCCACAGGGAACATTGGCTCATCCGGCAACGTCCTCGCAAATACTCTCAAACCTTCTGATCTCGTCGCCAAACTGAAGTTGGTTCTTCCAGAGGAAGGCCGTGGCAAAGATGGATTACTCCAGGGCATTGAGAGCATTCTCAAATACAGTGTCAATACGTGGGACCAGGGATTCCTCGACAAGCTGTTTGCGAGCAACACGCCTGTGCGTCTTTGCTTTCCCATACCCCTTACCGTCTAACTCCTGCTTTCCAGCTTTCGCCATGATATTGCATCCATGCCTTTCCAAGTCAAGAAACGTAACCGAGATCAGAGCTAACTAAGCAGAATAGGTTGGTGTCATCTCAGATCTCGTCTTGTCCGTCTTGAACACCAATGTAAGGACAACAACAACAACAACAACACATTCCCTTCTAGCTCATTCCATGGCTAACAAGGAATAACTCAGTTGCATGTCTACAACGTTTCGCCAGCATTGACCGTCATAGAAAAGACAACCACAAGGACGCTGGCCAATCTCTTCGGATTTGATGGTCCTAGAGCCGGAGGGATTTCCTGCCAGGGCGGAAGCGCCTCCAACCTGACGTCTCTGGTAGTGGCTAGAAACACGCTCTACCCTGAGTGCAAGGCCGAGGGAAGCGGCAAACATGAATTCGTCGTCTTTACCAGCGTCCATGGTCACTACTCCGTGGAGAAGAGCGCCATGATCTGTGGAATGGGATCATCCAGTGTCTGGGCTGTTCCTGCTGACGAGGAGGGTCGCATGAGACCAGACGCCCTCCGGGAGTTGGCCCTGCGAGCCAAGTCAGAGGGCAAGACGCCGCTGTATGTCAACGCCACGGCGGGAACGACTGTCCGCGGTACCTTTGAACCTTTTGAAGATGTTTCCGCCGTCTGTAAAGAGTTTGGCATGTGGATGCACGTCGACGCAAGCTGGGGCGGACCTCTCATCTTCTCGGCGCGGCAGAAGTGGAAACTCAAAGGCACACATTTCGCCGACTCGCTTACAGTCAACCCGCACAAGATGATGAACGTTCCTTCGACCTGCTCATTCCTGCTTGGGCCGGACATGGGCATATTCAACAAGGCCAACAGTACCGAGGCTGGCTACCTCTTCCACCAGAACGGCAGCGACGAGGTGTGGGATCTCGCAGACCTGACTCTTCAGTGCGGTCGGCGCGGTGACAGCCTCAAAGTCGCCTTGGCCTGGCTGTACTACGGTGCCAGCGGCTTTGAGAAGCAGGTCGACCAGGCGAACGACATGGCTAGCTACTTTTACAGACTACTGGACAGCACGGGCGACTACACCATGGTGTCGAGTTACCCTCCCCCATGTTTGCAGGTATGTTTCTACTACTCGCCTGGCGGCCGACTGTCGGACGATGCAAACACAAACACGCGGAAAACCACGGAGATTGTCAGGAAGCTCGTCGGGAGGGGGTTCATGATTGACTACGCGCCGGGCGACAAGGGACACTTCCTGCGGGCTGTTATACACATTCAAACACTTCCTGGAACTGTAGAGGGCCTGGCAAAGGCCATTAGGAAGGTCGGTTATGAGACCGAATTGTCATAATGTCAGTAAAGCGTTTATACGTGAGATTGGTGACTCAAGCCAGGGGGTTGCAAACCTGGCCTCGCTTACGCAAACGAGAAAAACCTAGAGGCGAACGAGGATACAAAGAACCAATTGCTCACTGTAAATCCTGCACGGGGGCAAACTCAGGAAGGGATGCCGGTAACGGATGTTACCGAAAGATCGGATGCGACATGATGAATAGAATCTCGATGAGCTCTCAGTACTTTGGTTTTGGACACTTTTTATTATGAATTTCTTACAAATAGACATAGAAATGGGAATAAAAGCTACGCGTACGGCGTACGTAAACAAGAAAACCGCTAGGTAAATGTACGGGAGTACAATACCATCGCCGAGTTGATCAAAGGAGGAGGAGTTTGGTCATTTAGCGTAGGATCGTGGATCTCAATGCTGGGCGTTATACCGACTTGCCGAGTACATCCGAAGGATCATGGAATCTAGTTGCGAGTTTTGAAGAGCGATCAATGACGATGAAATAACTGTCATTATTATTACTAAGATACTGTATGGAGTAGGTATACTAAGGTGTTGATGCTTGCAGCCTCGGGGAGATGCAGCAGGACAGCCGTGCTGCATCGCGTCAATTTGCGCTTGGCGTAGCGCGCGCCATGGAAAGTTTCTTATCGGACTGCGACACATCTTATCGCAAAAAAAAAAAGTTCCCAATAGCTTCACCAACCCCACCGTAACCCATTGATTCGTTGCCACAATCAACTGCTGCTGCTGATTGTTTGGATTAGTCGAATATATTTCACAATGCCAAAGCCACGGACGAAAAGAGGCGCGGGTCGCGAGGAGCGGAAACGCAAGCACCGCGATGGGGATGAGGAAGTTAACCAGATCGACATCGAGAACAAGCGCCCACGGCGAACCGAGGACAACGACGGCGACAATGACGAACAGGAGAACGGTCAGGATCTGTTCCCGCGAGAGCAAAATGGTGCCGGCGAAAAGGAGTTCTTTGGCATGCTGGCCGATGAGGAGCAAGAATACTTTAGGCGGGCGGACGAGATGCTTGAGCTGAACCAATTCCCATCCACCGAGGAACGGGACATGTTTCTTGAAAGCGTGTACCAGGAAGCCAAGGGCAAGGAGCTGAAGCTTGCTAGCAGTCAGTCTTGCTCAAGACTTATGGAGCGCTTGATCCAGCTCTCCAACACGGCGCAGAAGAAGCGACTATTCGAGGCTTTTGCTGGCCACTTTCTGTCCCTTGTGCAGCACCGCTTCGCCAGTCACTGCTGCGAGGCGCTGTTCCTGCGCTCTGCTGGCGTTATCACACAGGAGCTTGCTGGGTTCGTCCTGGATACCACGGGCGCCGGTATCGACGACCAGCAGCCCGAAGTGTCCATGGAGAGTCTCATTCTGGCCACGTTGGATGAGCTAGAGGGGAGCCTGGGATACCTCATAACCGACCGATTCGCTTCTCATACCCTCCGTGTTCTCCTCCTTGTCCTCTCTGGCCGGCCGCTTGAAGATAATTCAGTACGAACATTAATGAAGAGCAAGAAGAAGGAAAATATTTCCGTCGCTGGGTCCGCCGCGGCTGATGCGCCAAACCAGGGCCAGAGAGCTGTCCCGGCTTCCTTCACCATGGCTGCGATCAAGATCATAAAAGATTCGACCGCGGAGATGGATGCAACAGCCTTGCGAGTTCTCGCCAAACATCCTATTGGCAACCCTACGCTCCAGTTCCTTCTTGAACTGGATCTCACCCTCAACAAAGCCGAACAGAAGTCATCAGAACAAAATTCTGGATCCGGTCAACCCACACTGCTCTTCCAGCTCTTGCCTGGCGCCCCACAGTCGTTGGCCGACGCATCTTCCGAAGCCTCTGAGTTTATCAACGGCATGGTGTACGATCAGATAGGGTCCCGGCTGATTGAGACACTCATAACCCACTGCCCCGGCAAAGTCTTCAAGACTCTCAATCATAGCATCTTCCTCCCGCGGATACAAGGCTACGTCCGCAATGATATCTCGTCATACCCCGCCATTAAGGTTCTCAACCGACTTGGCAAGGATGATCTCATTGAAGCCGTGGATAAGATTGCGCCAACTGTCCCCCATCTTGTCTCCAAGGCTAGACTTAATGTCTTGAGGACTTTGTTTGAGCGATGTGCGGCAAGAGGTGTGACAAACGAGATCAAGAAGCTCATGAAGGGCCTCAAGGAGGGATGCGGCAAGGAGCCCTCAGATCTCATTCGGACGTTATGCAGCTTGACAGACGAGGAGGAGGAAAAGAAGAAGAAGAAGGATGCGCAGCAGGCCTCGAAAAACGAGTACGCTATTCAGTCACATGGTGCCAAACTCCTTACCACTTTGCTTTCTATATCGGGCCCCTCCAAGGGCGTTCAGGAAGCCCTTCTAGCTTTACCCTCCGACCTCTTGCTTCGTCTTGCCAACACATCCATGCCTACAGTCACCATCCTCACCACCGCCATCGCGACGCCCTCCGCAAATTCCTTGTTCCAAAAGACTATGGTTAGCAAGCTGCAACCACATCTCACCGATTTGGCCACATCACAGTTTGGTCATAATTTGGTTAACGCCCTGTCCGAGATTCCCAGCAAGGGGAAAGACTACAGCGTGCCATTCCACATGAAGGAGGCTCTGATGTCAGCACTGGCCTCCCAAGAGGCGAAGCTCAGAGAGAGCTGGATGGGTAGGAGTGTGTGGCGAACCTGGAAAGGCGATCTGTGGAAGACGAGAAGGGGTGATTGGAAAGGTTGGATGAGGGAATTAGACGAGCTCCAGGCACAGGCAGCTGTGGTGACGGGTGCAAACGGACAAAAGAGCGATTCAAGAAAGGGAGATAGGAAAGACAGGAACAAAAGGAAGGCGGCGGAGCCGTCCTCGGAAGAGCAAGGAGTTGCTGATGTTGAAGCTCAGGATGAGTAGAGCGGCATCCATAGCTCATAGATGTACAGCAGGCCAGTTGGTCAATCAACTTTGTATTTCAGGTTAATACTGCATTCTGACATTCACGCAAAGCAACACTCAGACACCCCGTCATTTATTTCCCTTGTAGATGCCCCATTTCTTCCATCGTATGTCTATGCTTTCTCACCGCCGCGTAATCGAGCTATCGTAGTGGAAATGAACCATCCGCGTCATCGTAATCTTCCCTTCATTGGCCAGGGCGAAGCGAGATCCGACTCTGCCAGTCGACTGCCGGCCCTGCGAACAGCTGGCCAACGGCTTTCACAATCAGGGACCGGCTGTTGGGATAGAAGAAGATCAAGGACATAAAAGCCCAAAAGGCATGTGCCAAACGTTTATAACCTCCAAGCCGGCATTTCCCACAAGATTATTCTTATTAACATTCATTTTATGCATCGCGAACCAAAATAACACAGTCATTCGTTAAAAATCAGGGCGGAGAGAAGATCGATTTTGAGGGCACATTGAGGGAGTCAGGGTTTGCTGGTATTTAGAGCCCATTCATCTCTCAAGCAATCCTACCTACGCTATGGTGATGCCAAGAGAACGGAAATCCTCGGCGTGTTTCTATTCTAGCGTCATTGCTAACCTTTTGATAGGGTAGGGGTTTTGAGGAAGTGCAATGCCGAGAAATGGGTATGACCGTACTGGAATTGCCAAATGCGCTCCTGGGTCTGAGCCCGCATCTCGACAAATCAGGGACAGACGAGGTGGTGATGGAACCCCACGGGCCTCGACTCCTATTGACCAAGGTATCTTCAAATTCGAGGACTGTGAAGAGACACCACGAGCAAACGAAGTCCCCATGGAGTATTATTTAATGCCGACGGAGCACGAACCCGTCCAGGGTCACCAACCTGGTCCACGTCAGGGGCCTCCTCAAACGATCGAATATGACAACTCGGACTCTAAAACCATAGCATCTGGAAACTTGTCCCACGCTCACCCTAATGGCCATAATCGTTATACCAACTGGTCTAATACCGCAGCCGATTTCGAACCATCCGGAAGCGTATATCCAGATCCCGAGATGTGCTCCCCCTTTCATAATCTCAATACGACAACCAACGCATGGGGCGCCTACCAACCGAGCAGCACCCAAACGTCAACTCGACGATATTCCGAGGAATGTCATCGATCAAATGCCAAACAGTTTCCCCAAAATCCGAAAACATCCTGACCGGAAACCTTGATGCGAGGGATCATAAACTTAAAATGGGCTACACATGCCGAAGCTTTTTCAAAGCTTGTTATAGACAGAAAAAAATGGCAAGGCAAGGCAAGGCAAGTAGACTCAGTGTTGGATTAGATACGGACTATGAACTGGTGGGGAGGCTAACCGTTTGGATTCTTTTCAATAGGGACGGACTGTACCTTGTTTCCTATGAATCAGAGCGTGTATACCACATGGGATGCATTCTTCAACAACACCAAGTTAAGACACATCACAGCATGCTACAAGCAGTCAGCCTAGTTATTAGCGTTTTCACTCAGCCGCCCCAAGACAGAAAGTTAAATTATAATTGAAGGCATTACTCAAGCTATCTCCACTAGTCACATTACGACATGTTCGTAACAATACGTGCAGGAGAGCATCGACGGAGGGGGTATTGAGGGGAAACATACACTCTCAGGAGCGATGAAAGAGCTAGAAAGAAAACTGGACATACACAATATGGACTCCAAATATTGTGAGTGGAAAAAATGATTTCGTGTTTTTATTCATTGACCCTCCCAAAAAAAAACCCGACAGGGTAGTCGATTCCACCAAGCGTAATAGCTAGAGGAATAACGGCTCGTCTCAAAATCCCATGCGCCGCTTTTTTTTTCGCAATATCCGTGAACCCCCAAAAAGTGCGCAATTCTGTGACACGTTCATTCATGAAAACTCATATAACGTCAACTTCAAAGTGACATCAAAACGCTCAACACCAACAACACCTAGACGTGCATCACAGGCTTCCCCAAAGTCACCCTCCTGTCTGGATTAAGAATACCGACTTTGTCCCTTAAAAAACAATTCGTTTGAATAAACTGGGAAGGCTCCAAAACGCTCGTTTCCCCCGCAGATCCAAAGTTTGGTGCCAATTCAAACCAAACAACCTCCGAGTTTAAAAACTTATCTCCCCAGGGTATCCTAATATTATCGTGCATTAAAAAAGAAAAGAAAGAAAGAAAAATAGTAATCAATGTTTCGTCATAAGTACCGACTCCGCCAAATTAACATACACAAATTGGTGAAGTAAATTAAGAATTTTTATAGAAGACGATTCAGAAGCAAATTGACCATTTCGACAGGAATATGAGGCCTACTGGTCGCTCGCATAGGCATTATCGTTGATGAAAGTATCCCATGGCTCGTCCGGGACATTCGTGGAATCCCAGGGCATCGTGTTCGTCATTTCCTCGCTAAAGCACTCTTGCGGAATGGTGAAATGTCCATCTGCGGTCTTGTCTAATCGTGTGTATGGAAGATCGCCGTAGAATTGCGTAGCCTTTGTCCAATCTGTTGTATTAAAAGTGTCGTTATCAAAAACATCGTACATGCCAACACCACCGATCAACATATTGGCCTCCGGCGGAAGTTCCGTGGTAAAGGCGGAGATGGAATTGGGATCCATAGGTGTTGCGGGACTAACAACGCTGCCATTGTGGCTCACGTGTGTCCTTGATGTGTCTGAAATAGATCCTGGAGTGACAGCAGCGTTTGGTGACATGGCTTCGTCATAGTAAGGAAGCCCACTTGGAGAAATAGGCGACAATGCTGACATTGACGGGGTGCGTTTATGGTCATGAACTCTCGGTTGGTAGGTGACGGGTTGGAAATTAGGAGGAATCAATGGACCCTGTTGTTGCACATGGTGCAGATGCTTGGTTGACATATGCTGAGATATCCGTTGAGCTTGCTGGCCGGCGTTGGGGAACGATTGGGCAAAGAGTCGGTTGATTTCATTCTCTCTCCACTCATCATTTGTGCTTGCGAGCAAGGCAGACATAGCCACCTTATCAGCCAAGTAAGCCTCCACCTTGAGATTCATCTCCGGAGATGCTGTCTGCATATTCGGCCCAAGTAGCCTGTATGAGCGCGGAAGATCATCATCCTCCTCCTCATACATTTCCTCCTTCAATACGATCTCTTCGGTAATGCGAAATCCTTTGCCGGTTCGCTTTTTATGAATCTCACTGGCCATGCGAGCGGATTGAACACGAGCCTCAATGCTTCTGTCAGCGCGCCTTGAGGCGGCGACGTAAGCACGCTCTTGGTTTTCTTCATGTGATCTCTCCGTCTGTAGTAAATATTGCGCGTTAGCACAGACCGGGTTATGGCTCTCAATGGTGCAGGGTAGTGAAAGGTGGCGTTTGCGGAAGTTGAGTTGCGGATGTGGCTGACATCTCCAAGCGCAAACACCCGGGAGAGAGACGGAAATGCGAGGCACAAGAGAGAAAATGGGGGTTAGGGTTGAATAGAGCTTGGAAGCTGGAATGGCAACGCTGGTAAATGGCACCAAAGACCTACCTTGCGCTGTATTTTGTCTGCAGGCATTGCTGCATCAACCAGACCGATGTCGAAGGATCGCTTGGGCATAGTTTACACTAAATAGTTGACAGCGGCGCGTAATTGGTATTAATATAAGTAATGGCAGATGGAGATTGTTCGGTTTGCGGCGGCAGTCGAAAACTTAGAAATAAGATTTCGAAGACACGATGTCCAGTACGTCCGATGTTTGAGTAGACACGGGATGAAGATACAACAGGCGGGCGTGAGGCGTCTGCAGTGTGGCTGCCAGTTCGATTTTTGACACTTGGATGTGTCAGATGCTGATCCAATTCGAGGCTGCCAAATATAGTTATAGAAGTATATGTATTTGAGGAGATGTCGCGGTAGAAGAGCCCTTGTGTAGAAGGCGAGATGTGAAGACGAGGAGAACGGGAGACTTGAGGGGGGTAATGTTGGGTAGCTCAGGATGCTTGTGTTTATATGTATTCTACATCCACAAGGTGAGGATTGCCTAGGCAATTGCTAATTGGTGGCCAGGGAGCTCCGTCCGGGCGTCCGAAAGGTGTGTTTTGCTCAGGCTGGTGTGTTATTTGCCTCGATCTGGGCATGGGCTGTAGCCTGTGGCTAGGCTCGATGCCATCGGATTGTGAGCTTGACGATCCATCTCGATGGTGAATTCCGCTAGTGCCAGCCAAGACCGGAAGTACCAGGACAGCCCAGGTAGGTACGTACCGGCCCCTGGACACCATCATCACGACGTACATATTTTGTCTCCTCCCCTCGAGGCTCGAGGCTCCAACCACACACTCCCTTTGCAATCCACACCCCCAAGCCCTGCCTCAAGCTGGACATACGAATGCTGGGTTGTAACTAATGCACTGCTATAGTGCTAGGCAAGCTCTCGGAAAGAGACTTTTTATTGGGCGGCGCCTTCATTCGACGAGCAGTTTCTGTATTTGCGCGTTGGTCTCGCAGCGAGCGGAGAAGCTGCAGAGGGCCTTTCTCCCTGCCTGGTTGCATACCATTCATGCCTTGCAGGCTCGCAATGTGCTTATTTACAGCACAAGTATTGCCGAAGCGATGCGGCGCCACACCATGCAGCTGAGCACAGGGCGTGAATAACAGGAACAACCAGTTCCATTCCCTTGGAGAGTATAAATTCACCAAGAGCCAAGCGGGGGCGATGGAGTGACACACGAAGAAGAGGGGGGACAAGGCGACACAGCCCTTGCTTGCCTGTTTGATTCCTTGATCAAGGTTTGTGTGCTGCCATGCCTCATCTGCGTCTCGCCAACATTTCGTGTTTCATTGGTAGAAAGTTTGGGTTTCCAACTCCTCATACAGTACCCCTTAACTTGGCAACGTTGATTTGTGTTGGCCCAGGTTACAAATACAAAACAAAACTCGTGGAGGTTTTAAAGACAACAGCAAAAGAAGATCCGAATAGCGGCTTATCACGATACCTGAAGGAAGACTTATAACTCATCGTAGTCTTGTTGTGCGCGCCCCCTTCGATCGGAAGCGTCGCTAGGAGTTCAGTACATCGCTATCGGCACAGACAATCATGCCACGATGGTGCCGAGCACTGGAGCCAATGCAGAAGTTGTCTTTTGTGAGGGTGCGGAGTACTCTGTCCGCACTTCGCCTTTGGTCTAGCCAGCTTTGCTCCGGCGAACAAATCCTGATCAAATAGATCCATGCCTAGGTACTATTTGATTTAGTCCCAAGGAACGTGTTAGTGCCGAGCCCACTCCCATATAAGCAGGTATTGTAGCGTTACTCCGACTTGCGCAGAAGGGCCGCCAGGCAAGTAATCAAGTTAAGTTCTCTACCAAAAGAGCTGATAATACTTCAAGTAATTAGCTGGCGAACGAGAAGCACGCGGGCCCGGCGACGTTGTGGTCCTTGATATTGGGCCGCTACCCCCGCCCGATGTGTTGTTTTAGTCGTAGTCTTTCTGACATGGGACTCTGGTCTGTCTCAGCTCAGGGTCGGATGCCAACAGCTTCCCGATGGTTGGTGGGTGCCGAGGCTGCATGGTTGGCGTTGCTGGGATGGTTTGGACAGCTGTGCTTGGCTCTCCACGGTTTCTTGTTGCAGGAGGCACTGCATCGAGCCAGTAAGCAAGCGCGGCCACATCATCTACACGCGTTACTCGTTGGGAGACATCTCGGCCAAGGTTAGTATGCATGTCCCACTGTGCAGTGCTGTGCGTGAATGCAGTAGATGAATTATTTAGGTGGACAGCACGGCGGTTGTTGATTGCCTAAAGTATCTACTCAGAAGTGAGTACTAGGTAGGTAGCAAAAGATACAGTGTGTCACGGCTGTTTGTTTCTGGGTGCGTTTGATTCCCACCTTTGATTCCAGTGCCTTCTCTTTCATTCCTTTCACAGCAGGTTCGGCGGGCGCACCTGGCGGCCATTTTCTCCCTGTGCCTTGATTATGCCGTGTTAGTCGGAGCAGAACCTCCGCCCCCAGCGGTCCAGCAGCCAAACAGGCCAGCATCTCCAAGGGCCAATGCCTGAGCACCCGCTGTCTCACTGGGGGTGTTGGGGGTTGTCACTGGAATACATGAATACAGGGAGGTCATGAAGCGCCCACGTTCCCTGACGATCCACCGTTCACGGTGGGGCAATGGCCGCGTCCCCCATTGCTACCCTAGCTTGCCTAGGTACTAAGTCAACGCTAGCCCTATCAGACAAGCAAGGCGACGAAAGGGAATGTACTCATACTCTCTCCATTTCCATAACCTCAACAGCACCGCCTGGTTTACTCCGTACACCTGGGAGACAACAGTGCTGTGCGTTGCGTCAGGGATCTGGGTCTTCGGCCAGCCATCCTCCCGCCCTTCTTATCCCGGCGCTCGATTACCCCGGGCTTTCCAGAATCAATCGAAGCAATCAACTCCTGGCCTGCCAAAAAAAAAAAACGTACCCATGACGTGAGCCCTGATACATGAGTACCGACTTTATCTACCCCATCCCATCGAGCAAGACAGCTTGTTCCGGCTCGAATTTTCACCCGCGGACTTTGAGGCCCGTCTGTCCATCTCCTTTTCAATGGCAATCTACCCAGATAACACACTGTCAACGGCACAGGTCCGGGTGGCAATTCCTTCTGGCGGCCGAAGTCGTTCAAGAAACCATGGTTATCCAGACGTTCTTGCTATATTTTCCCGGTCTAAAATTATATTAAAATTCTAGTTGTAATGTTTGCACTTCAGCGATTGCTGCCTTTTTATTAGCAGAACCAGCAAAGGTAAGCAGGCCACTCTTGCGCACAAACTTTAAATCTCCTGCCCTTGAGCTGGTTTCATTTTGCGTCACCTTTATTCCGTGCGTAGCATGGACGGCCGTTATGATTAATCCCCATTGTTGCCGGTTGTGTTGTTCTTTCAACTCGGTCCGTGCGATCGAAGAAACCAAACTAAGTGATTGTCGATCGGCCCATGACATCATTTTGACCTCAACTACTGAGGCTCCAGTGGTGTGAATCCCAGAACGGCGGATACCTCCTTGCCCTGGATAGCAGTTGTAATGTAGACTACGACGCGACGGGAAAGCGGCGGCTATCCATAAACTAGGCGTGATCGAGTTCCGGCTTGGTGGGACTTTGGTCCAGCCTATCTGATTGGAACCGGAGCTGGCAACCGAGTACTCCAAGCAAGCGGTCTTTGGCTTGGGTGGCAAAGCGTGTACGAGGCAACGGGTTCGATAAACCTCGCAAACTCACAAAAAATGGCAATCTAGCCATGGGGAAAGCAGTTCTCGATTCTGGTAGAATTGCTAACTCGCACATCATTTCCATTAGCGAGATAAACCGCCACTGGTTTCCCCATGAACTGGACTTCCACATGTCAGCTCCTGATGTCTCTATTGGATGCAATAATAACTAATAGGGAAATCCAGTTGATACAATACCTGCTCTCGAGTTTCGAGTCTCGGCCACCTGGGCATTAGACAAGGAAACCATACCAGCAATCAATTCTTGACTTTGGCAATGCTTCCCCGCGGCGGGGCAAAACCTTGTTCGTCCTGAGGGAAATGCTGAGGCAAGCTTGGCAAGCAAGACAAAGCTGTTTGGCGGGGTACGTACCTGAAGACGAGGTGGGCGGCATCAGTCCAGATCCAAGTGCGGGGCAAGTTCGTGATTCCCATCCACCATTCCCGAAAGAATCAAGAGGCGCGTACCGCCAAAGTTTGGCCTTGATAAACTTCATCAATTAGGATCAAGCTCGGAGCGGTGCCATATAGTGTAAGATGGTGGTGGCCTCAGCAATGCAGAAGCCTGGATATGCGTAACTCTCCATGGCTTTTTGAAGCACAGCTGCGTGCCTAGCAGGTAGGTAGGTAAGTATAGTAGCTTGAGTATGGAGTACTAGCTGGCTGGATGGGATGTTTCATCCGCTGCTGCATCCTCAGCAGGAGAATGGTCTTGGGCAGGCTTGTCTGAACTGTTGATATCTGGAAATATTGTCTCGAGACAGTTTAAGAGCAGTGGATTTAAACCGAATCAGCAAAACCTCTGGTGGCTTTGCTAGGAGGCATCTCTGGTGCTCTGACAGCCATCTGACAGCTCTCCAGTATTTTATACTTTGTGCATGCTCGCACAGACACCCGCAGCCAGGGTCCGATATGATAACGGCTAATTAGAGGTCTGCCATAAGTTCCAGCAGACTTTAATGCACAATGAGTAATACACCTAATTCGTCTTGGATGAAGGTTACTATCTCCCCAGGCGCCTTAAGGCTCCATTCATGTACCAGCCCCACACCCCCCCTGTCCACCTAACGCGTGACTTTGAGTGACCGAGAGTATCAACAGAAACCTACACACCAAAATTTATATACAACACATTCTCATAATACTCCAATAGATTCTTAAGCCTCTTCTGCTATAATAAATATATTTAATAATAAATTGCTTATTAGACTAGACCACTATACCTATAAGCAGCCAGCTGATAATATCTATTAGCCTATATTTAAGCTAATCATTGAATTTGATATTATTTTTAAGCCTTTAGATCTTCTTAATCAAGATCCTAAAATTTAAGATCTTCTATTAAGCCCTTTATATCTTTTCTAATATTTTATATTAGAAAGTCTAATAAATAAATAAGTAATATATACTAATAAAGATCTTATTTCTGATCTAATAGGACTATTATAAGAATATTCCTAAAAGCTACTTTAGAAACCAATCTCTAGATTAAAGGTATATCTCTGGCTTGGTATTATAATTTATATAGGATTATATAAGGAAAAATAGCTTAAAGATTATTAAGTGATTTCTAATTTAGAGTCTTAGCTTTTAACTTACTCTATCCTTAAATATATACCTTTTAAATACTTCTAATAGCTTCTATAATACCTTTAAACCTTTAACCCTAAAGAAAGCTATAATAATACTATATAACCCAATCACAAGCCTCTTTCTTATACTTATTAATATATTAATAAATAGTCTTAATATATATAATAGATCTCTATAATACTCTATACTCTAGATATATCTCTTGCTATAGATAAGTATATAATTCACTTTATAGAGAGATCTTATAATACTATAACAGTCCCTTTAAAGCCTATACTAATAGGCTTTAAAGTCTAGGCTATTACCTAATATAGTTACTTTCTATAATGGATTTAGTATATATTAGAGTCCCCCTTTAGCCCTATTAGAGCAAAGATAAAGAAATAGAAGAGAATTAATAAAGATATAATTTCTCTTAACCTAATATAAAGTATAGTTATTACCCTATTAAATAAACTGCTAACTACCAGCTATTATATCTTTCTAGATAATCTCTTCTTCTTATTTAATCTCTTTCTTACTCTTTAATAAAGAGGCTATAGCACTATAGGTATTTATTATATCAACTATAGTCTTTTTAAGCCTCTTATCTTAAATAAGGCTATTAATAATAAAAGCTAGTTAAAGTAAGCTTAAGGTAAGATAAAGATAGTGCTAATATTAAATAGATTAATAGATTCTAAAATCTATTAGATAGATTTATTAATAAGCTCCTTATTAACTTATCTTTTTTAATTCTAGATTAATTAAATCATTTAGAAGAATAATACCCTTATATTACTTTTAATAATTATATATATAAACAATAAGATTAAATACTATATTAAAAAGAAACCATTAATAATAAAACCATAAATATAAACTATTAAACAAATATTTAATAATAAATATATTAAGAATATTATTATATTAATTATTATAGCTATTTATAATAATAAGATAAATAAAATAGATATTAATAATTAATTAAGAATATACTTAGGATTTAAATATATAATTTATAGGGATAATTAATAGATAATTATATAGATCTTCCTTCTTAATATTATCCTTATAAATAGCTATCTTCTTTAGCTTTATAAGCAATTTAATTAAAAGCATTATATTATATAGATCCCTTAATAGTAATAGCTTATTAATAATCTTATTAAAGCTTATATTAATAATAATAGTAATAGATAAAGGTTTTATACTAGGAATGAATTTATATCTATATTATAGTATAATTCTATCTATAGAGACAAAAAATCATACTACCTTGCTTATTAAGGCTTTAAGCTTGGCCAGATCCGCTCATAAAGTCAGCGCATACCTCTGGATTAATTAGATAGAAATACCCTTAATCAGCATAACCAGGCCACATAGACGCATTGGGGATGTGACAAATGTGATATAGCTCTTTATAACTCGGGAAATTACTGGTACTTCTATCACCATATAGATTAGGTGGAGTTCTATATACCCCTTATTGCCTGTATTCTAATTAGCTATACTGCAGTTTCGGTACATGAATGGAGCCTTAAGGCGCCTGGGGAGATAGTAGTGGTTAATATGAATCTTGTAGACTGCTACCTGGCAGATGAGGGCAGACAATGGCCTGGCTACCTTGGGATCTCGAATCTTCCCATCTCCTCTCACCAATCCAATGGTCTCTGTTCTGGACCAACCCATCTTGCGGTTCTTTACCTATCAATCTGATCCGGGAGCCGGTTTGCCTTGCAGTGCAGCCGTTCAATTGTCCAATTGTTCAACCGTTTGACTTCATCGTGAGCTCCCACGATGGAGGCGCGCATGTGGCTTGATGACCTGCACTGTGGCGGTTAGCAGTCTCATTGGACTAAAGAGCGGTGTTCGTGCCTGGAAACAGAGAACCACCTCTAAATCAGTCTAAATCCTGCCGAACGTCACACTGCCTTTTGTGCTGCCTCTAACCTATAGGTGACTGACTGACTGACTACATAATTACCTACTGACTGTACCCTGGCAGGGGTTGTGAACCAAGCCCAGCAAGCAACTTCGCTTTTCCATTCCTCAACAACTTCGCTGTTTTGCTGCTCCATCTGGTTCAAGGCCGGAACAGAAGGACCGCATAACTTGAAGAGTCATATTTTGCTTTTTTAGCTTCGCCTTGCATTGCTGGCCCTATTCTGCACCCGTTCCTGGTTTATGCGAGCAACAGCCGTTGGACGGTTCAGGGCCTCCAACAAGTGCTAATAACGAAGCGCAATCAAGTCTCACGACATTTATCTTTATCGCAACAACGAGACTACCATGTCGTCATCAACGCCACCACCGCCGGCCGTTGAGGCTCCAGACGAGCCGCAGAGCGATGGTTCAAAGCTGCGGACGTTCTTGGGTATTCTGAGGAGGTATGATCTGCTCGCATTCCCGTTTTTTTCTTGAGGGAGGGGGCGTTTCCCAACATATTTTCCTCCCACCCGCTTTTCGCACCAAACCCAGGAAGCGGTGGAGGCTTGAGCTTTGGGTGAAACCGGCGGTAAGGCTAGGGCAGTGGGGCCATACAACAGCTACAGCAACTTCTTACGAATTGGAAACGGAAGCGCTGTGAGCGCTCGCTGCACATGGGATTTGCTCTGCTATTTTACGTCAAAGTAACTTTGCTCATGCGGTTGTGGTTCTTTTTTGCTAACACCATGTGCGTCACACAGATTCATCGGCGTAACGGATCTCGCCGCAGTCAGATTCTCGCTCCCCTCACAGTTGCTCGAGCCAACGCCGAACCTTGAGTACTGGACCTATATCGATGCTCCCAATGCTTTCATTGGAATAGGCACCTCCGATGAGCCACTAGATCGCATGCTTGAAGTGGTTCGCTTTTGGTTGACCAAGGACCTCAAATATGCCAAGGGCAAGCCATGCAAGCCATACAACTCATGCCTCGGCGAGTTCTTTCGAGTAAGACCCCCGGCGGCGAGCTGGAATATAGCAACCGCTATCAAGGGGTCCAAAGGGGGGAAGATTACAGCATCGCTAACAATTATTCCAACGTGGTAGTGCAATTGGGAGACTGAGGACAATGCCCCGAGGATAAATACAAGTCAGCTCCAAACCCCCGGTTCAACTTCAGGCAAGGGGTCGGTAGCTTCAAGTCTGAAATCAGCGCTCAAAGATTCCAAAAATTCGTCTTCCATGTCCTTGACAGTCCCTAAACACGACACACCCATCGATGACAAGCCCAGGGTCCGCATTTCCTACTTGACAGAGCAGACATCACACCACCCCCCTGTCAGCGCTTTCCATGTTGCCTGCCCAGAAAAGGGCCTGACAGCCCGAGGCTTTGATCAGATCACTGCAAAATTCACGGGCACATCCGTCAAGGTCTTGCCTGGGGAGCATAATATGGGCATATTCATCACCCTAGAGAAGCGAGATGAAGAAACATACCAGTTAACACACCCGGCGGCGCACCTGGGTGGGCTACTTCGAGGAACCCTGAGCGTCTCAGTCAGTGAGATGGCTTATATCACTTGCCCGAAAACGAAAATCAAGGTCATCCTACATTACGTCGAAGAGGGGTGGCTCGGCAGGACTACCAATAAAATCGATGGCGTCGTGTTTAAATATGACCCGGAGAACGATGACAAAACTCGAGTTCAGGATGTTCCCGAAGAAGATGTCCTAGCTAGGCTGTATGGACCCTGGAGAGAAAGTGTGGTTTTTACTCTTGGATCTAGACCAGTGGTAAGTAACCACTCATGGATAATATCTTTAAGGAGGCAACTAATAGCTAAATTGCGTGGCAGAAATCCGTTCCCGTTGAGGAACAGCACACCATTATTGATATAATTCCTCTTAGCATAGCTCCCAAAGTAATACCTCCCATGGAACAGCAACTACCCAACGAGTCGCTTCGCTTGTGGTCGGGCGTCACTGATGCCATCATGGCAAAGCAATTTTCAAAAGCCACAACTGTCAAGCAAGAGCTTGAAGAGGCACAGCGGGAAAAGGCCCGAAAGCGAGAGCAAAGTGGCGAGACATGGCAACCTATCTTCTTCGAGCATGTTGTCGGGAATGGTGGCAAGCCTGATCTTACTGAGAAGGGCAAGTTAATACTTGAGAGATCACAAGACGGCAACTGGGATCTTGAAGGGGTGTTTTGAACATTGCGGGCCTATTCTCAACGTCATTTATTTATATATCATGGGAGCTGGCCTATTAAAGCTATCGAGACTGGATTGAGGAGGAGCGTCAAGCAAGTTCTGGGTTGGGGTCGACTGTGACATTTGGACGGGATCAATATTCATTACGAGCATGAATTTTTGTTGCTCTTATACAAGCTTAGCAAACTCTTGTGATCGGACTAGACAATACAAAGGCCGACAGGTGTTGCGGTAACACGCACCAACCAAGCTGTCAGCAGGCGTTCTGGGAGTTTATATAGAGGGTCTCTTTTAGTGTTTATTGAATAACGATGCACTAATAGTGATATAAATTCATTTGCCTTGACGGTGCTTTGATCTAGACGGCATGCTGAGCAGTTGAGAATATTTCTTCAAAGTCATTGTGGCCACTTCCCCGAGTGGGAGAAAAGAGGATCCGGGGAAGGACTTACTACAGGAAGACATTGGGGATAGAATATTGGCATCATCATTAACGAAATTCAATTCGCTATCTGGTCATCTTTTACATAAAGGCACTTGGCCATATATTGTACATCAAGAGTGAGGTAGAATCCTTCTTTTAAGACATTTCGTGCATCAAATCCCAAGTCGTCACTTTTTCCCTCCCAATATGCTTTTGGATACACCCAGGCCCAATTACTGACATTAGTAGTTACTGTGTACTGGTATTTGTTGTAGTCGTTTATGATTAAGACTTAGGCGTCAACAAAAGTCTTGACGTTGCTCAACCACCGCAAGTACTCCTTCTGTTCCTTGACGTCGACATAGTCAGGCACGAAGACAGCCATGGCGGAGGTGATGCCTCGCTCCTCCAGGAAGCGCTCCATCAAGACCTGGAGATCCTCATCGAGACTGCCAAAGGGAGGGCCGGGGTAGACGTCGGCACGCTTCTGGGCAGACTCGGGGCTGTCGATCTTGGCGACCTTGGCGTCCTCGTAGAAGAACATATTCTCAACGACGATGTTGCCATCCTGAGCTGTGGCATCAATGTTGAGCGCACCAGCGGTCTTGCCGGGCTTCTCAATCACGATGGAGAGGTTGATAGGCGCTGACTCTTCATCGAGATCCTCGTCCATCTCATCAACATCCTCCTCAGCTTTGCCGGACTGCTTGCCTGAGCGGTCGAGGGACTCGTCTGAGAGCTCCTCATCCTCAAGGGCGGCATCCTCGCTGTATGGGTCATAGTTGGTGATGTCGGCGATCGAGAAGCTGACAGTAATCCTAAAGGCAGTGTGGGTTAGCAAAGTGTTAAAAAATGTAAAGCAAAAGGTTTCAGAATGTTTGACATACTTCTCATCACCGTATGATCGAGTCAGCTTAACAACCTCCTGGCCAGCGGTGTCCACAAGCTCGAAGGGGCTGTTCTCCAAAAAGTCCTTGATACTAGCGGGTTGCTGCTCGCTAGCCTTCATGTCCTCCTCAATCTGAATCTCACTCTCAAGCTTAGCCGAGAGTTCCTCATCAGTTTCGGCCTCAGCAGAGGCTTTCCGAGAGACTGTGGTCGAGAAGGCAGCTGCGTGCGCCGGCCGCAACACAGCGAAAGTAGAGGTCTTGACGAAAGCGCTAGGACGAGCAACAGCAGACTGGCGGAGAGAAGAAGTAGTCATGCGGCTGACGGCCCGCGGCGCAGACCGTGCGAGATTTCGAATGGAAATCATTGTGAGATTTTGTTTAGTTGTTTGGAGAGAGGATGGATGGATAGGAATTAGCAATCGTTTAATGAATTGCGGAGGTGTCGTGGATTCTGGAGCTCTTCTTTGATTTTTTTGGGAGTGGGACGCTAGTGTTCGTGGAACAAGCGTCAGGGGTACACGGGGACACGTGATTGATGCACTGAGGCTGCTATCATGGTTCTCTCACCAACATTCGAATTAAGTTGATGTATGGATGGCCCCTAGAATTGGTGTTACAGTATCATAGGTAATTTCGAGGTTTTGTATTCTTTTGATCCTGCTCATATAATCTAAATATCATATCTCCTAACCAAGGGCTCAACTATCATCGCTTGTAGAAGATCGAACATTAAAAAAAGAGATTTTCATCTATATCCATCAAATAGCAGACTTGGGGAGAGCACGATTCTTCAATAAGCCGCGCTGTAGCCCTGCAAGACTGAAATGCGCCACCTGTATCAAATCCACATTTCTCGAAACAGACGAGCCAAAATATGTGTCTTCAATTACATGGCAGGAGGCTTTGGTTGATACCGTGATTTGGTTTGCATAGTGACGTTCTCGGCTTCATGTAGCCCGTGTCCCAAATACAACAGGGCTCTATATCAGCGCGAGATCAGTGAAGAGATTCTCATCTGAGGTGGGTTCACATCTAGAGTGCAAGCCAAGACTGATGTGCAGACTGGATGAGCCGGACGGAAATGGTAGATGTTTTCCCGTACTTTTTTGCCGGCGAAACAATCAGTCATCCAAGCTTTCATGCACCGCAGAAATTGGCCAAAAAGCCGTGTGCGGTGATTTTTGCGACTCTGACGATTTATTCCAAAGAATAGGCACTGCCGAATGATCTTCTTTTAGTTCAATCCCTTGGATGGCAACTCACTCTTCCGAATCTCGCCAGCAGCTGTGACTTTGATCCATGGAAGCGTAGTAAGATAGCTCCAAGATCCCTCCCAGCGTTCCAGGACGCCAGCGTTTTCAGCTGTGGTGATATCAGGCAGAACTGCGAAGCAATAATCAATACATGTGCACCACAGCAATGATTAGAGGGGAACATACGAAAGCCTTTGCTATATTCCTCCTCCAAGGCCGCAATCTTCAATCTGATGAGATCTTCTCTAGCACTTGGCGGGCGACCTGCACGGCGAGTCTTCTTGAGCTCGTCATACTCCTCGTCATGCTGGTGCACAAATCTGTAATGACACAGAGGGTTATCAGCATTGAATCAGCGATGATAGATGGTAAAAACCCACGAGTGAATCAGCTCCTGCACAGCAGTCAAATCAAGTGCATCACCATCTTGCTCACGTAGGCCCTGCTGAAAGTAGGCAACACGATCCGCTAGGGAAGTTGAGTTAGCATTTTTATTCAACAGAAGTAGGGGACCGTATTGGGGAGGGAGAAGGCGTTTATACCAATAGGCCGCTCTCTCTTATTTCTCGAAGAAGCGAGTTTCTCAAGTCGCACATCTCTTATGCCAGCCTTGTTTAAGCGCATGGAATTTCTGGATTTCGCGTGCAAGGAGTTGATGTCACCATTGCGCTTCTTGGAGATTTGTTTGCGGGTTTTTTCTAAAGAGTTTGGCATTTTGGATGTGTGAGAAATGAGGCTAGCTGCTTGGTGGTGTTCTGTGTTGTTAAGAGCAGCGAAAGGAATTTTGCTTGCACTTTGACTCAAGGGTTCCCATGCGTACTGAGTGTGAAGATCTTCACCGAAAATCTAGACTTTCTTTGCGACCCAGTGGTGGGGTGACAGCGGGTATTGCTCGGATAAAGACGGCAAATCACCTCCAGTAGAGAGGGAGACATCATGGCCCTCACACAGGTGCTACAACGATCTTGACATGATTTCAATTACAAGAGAGGGTAAGGGTGGATTGTAGTATATGAGTTTTATGCACGATAATTGTTGATAGTGCTCTCTGCTGGTTGAGACAAGGCTGCCTTAATTAATGAGGTCTCAGCTCCCACCTCCAACTTCAAGCTCTGAGACCATTTCACCAGTTCAAAAAGCGGAATTCATCTAAATCACGATTCCATATCAGCGTAGTATTTAGTAGTGGATAATTACACCAAGTCCCAGAGCAACATGCGATTCAAACACCAACAGGGTCGGCATCTGACAAGAAATAGTAATGGGTCTAGGCGGTTAATTAATCAATTCAATATTTCCCCTCCTGGTTGCTGGGGAATCTCGGCACCTGCATCCATTTCCAGGGAACACCCGTGGAGCCTCAGCGCGCCACCCCGCCCTGGACAACGCGCTTTATGGCAGCCACTGCGCTCTCTATTCCGTCCGTGTGGGCGTTAAGGGCCCGTGAACCACCAAAGCCAGCAAGGCGCGTCTGTCCCCACGTCAGGCTCGTTCTGTGCACGTAATTTAATGGATGCAGGTCGCACACCGAGCATCGTTGCTACTATTCCTCACTGACCTGCAGACTCCACAGCTGCTGCCTCTTGAACCTCGTCTCTACATCCCACTGCCGGGTCTGCTCTCTTGCTTCTCGCATTATCCTCAAATCGCCTTATCCACCTCGGAACGCCGCACAACATCCACCCTCAGGCAGTCGTTGTGTTTGTTTACTTTGCCGGGACACCTCAAGATCGCTGCCAGCCCTCGCTCACGGCGTGAGCCGCACTCTCACGCACTCGAAAGCCATCTGTAGCCAGAAATCCCACTTCTCAATCTTGCTTCTATTCGTCTTGGTCAACTCTGTGAGAGCATAGACTGAGCTATCCTGTGACCAGGACGTCGGCCCTCACGCACGCGTTTGCAAGGATTGGGCTGCGTAGGGTTGCAGGATGGGTATCTCTGGTATGAACCCCCCTCTAGCAAGCCAATGCATGTTCCCCTCTTTCCTCTCAACTACTAAACTCGCTCTTCAGGGCTACTGCCTCTTCTCAAGTCTATTCAGCGGCCGACAGAGCTGAAAAAATTCAATGGAGAAATACTCGGAGTTGATGCATACGGGTGGTTGCACCGTGCAGCCTATTCATGTGCGGTCGAGCTCGGTCAAGGCAAGCCTTCGAAGAAGTAAGTTGCCTAGATCATCCCACGAGTCATCTGAGCTAACGGGGCACCACGCCTATAGATGGGTAAATGCATTTCTGCATCGGGTGAGAATGCTCCGTCACTTTGGAGTTACCCCCTACATGGTGTTTGACGGTGACTACCTCCCGAGTAAGGCCGCAACAGAAGATTCGCGTGCCAAAAAAAGAGACGAAAAGAGAAAACTTGCCGCAGAACTACTCAAGGCTGGCAAGCCCGCCCAAGCCACCCAGGAATTCCAAAAATGCATAGACATCACCCCTGAAATGGCTTCCACGTTGATTGTACAATTGAAAAAAATGGATATTCCCTATGTCGTTGCCCCTTACGAAGCCGATGCCCAGCTCGTCTACCTTGAACGTCAAGGCTTTATCAGCGGAATTCTATCAGACGACTCGGATCTATTGGTGTTCGGAGCTAAACGACTTTTGACCAAGTTGGATCAGTATGGCAATTGTATCGAGATTAACCGACGTGACTTCTGTGCGTGCCGTGAGATCTCCTTGACAGGCTGGACGGATGCCGAGTTCCGGCACATGGCGATCATGAGTGGTTGCGACTATCTCGACAGTCTCCCCGGCGTAGGTTTGAAAACTGCGTACCGAATGCTTCGAAAAACGAAATCACCAGAACGTATTGTCCGGCTGCTACAGTTCGAAGGGAAGCGAGTTTCAGAGAATTACCTGACGCGATTTTACCAGGCAGAACTTACATTTCTACACCAATGGGTCTTCTGTCCTAAGAAGAAGGAGCTCGTTCATCTGACAGACTTGGATGGCTCACGAACAGCAGAGGAGATGCCCTTTATTGGTGCTCATGTTGAACCAGAGCTTGCACGGGCAGTTGCCAGTGGAGACGTCGATCCCATCAGCAAGTTGCCAATCGTCTTGGTACCCACAACCCCTTCTAAAAGGAGGCATTCCCAGACTACAACGGCCGTGTCAAGTCAGCCAGCCCTAAAACCAATCAATTCGTATTTCAAAGGACAGCATAGCCGAGTTCCGATGGGTGAAATGGATCCGAACTGCTTTTCGGTGGATCGCCAAACCCTCTCCCAAATTACTGGGGGAGGTTTGGTCCCACGGGTTTTTCCTTTGCCCAGGCCATACATTGAAGGTCAACAGCCCGCCGTGACTGGACAATCACGTCGTCACAGCTCCGCCCCAGTACATACCTCACCTCGATTACAACGGCGACGAACTGAGCCGATATCAAACCTGCTCTCCAAGATGTCAAGCAATCCCGTTGCTCCACAGCACACCGAGTCCAGTTCTACTTCAGCAAGCTCGTCAGCAGTTACTCCTCAGTCGGATCCTCCCAACCGGCCACCCAAGAAAGCTCGTCTGTGTGAAGAGTCTGAGGAAAAGAATGTATCACCAACAAATAGCAAATTTTTCCCCGTCAAGAATTCACTCAAAGCTCCGAGAAGAGCAAGAAGCGATGCATATTTGCTGTCTGATGATTCTCTTGATGAAGCGCTCTGCAGCCTACCTGATATTGGCGGTTGGGAGCAAGAAAAAAGCACCAGAAAACCCATTCGCATATTTGTTGAAGAATCAAGCCAGGGGCGAAATTTGAGTCAAGTTAGCACCCAAGAAAATACCAGCCAGGAAACACAAGCCACTTCGGCTTGTGCGAGTCAAGAGCACGATGTTAAGAATGACGCTTCTATCGCTCCCATAAAATCGTCCATGCAACCACCGAAGTTGCCCGCTCCTGTGTCAAGAACCTTGACCACACCCCTCCGATCAGATTTGAGGCATTTCTCATACTCAACCATGTGTTCCGCGACGCCAGGCTCAGCTGCGTCTTCCGTCTTTAGTACCATTCCAACACCATCCACTGCGCCATCTACAGCAAAGACCAGGATAAGTCCGCTCCAGCGTTTGGGAGCTAGGGCGGTGAGTGCACCCATTAGCCCGAAACCCAAGCCTCGACAAAGCTCTCGAAAGAATTACCTGGCTGGTCTGCCTGTCAACCCAGCCTTTGTACCCCTTCCTAAGGTGGACCTTGACGAGGTTGAGGCTTTGAACAGATCATGTGGTAGTGAAGATCAGATTATCCCTGACAGTGACGAGGAATGTGAGGAAGACGATATTCAACTCCCAACAAAGAAGTTGAACCTCTCCCGTTTTGTTTTCTCCTAGTTTCGACCCCAAACCCTTGCATCTATCGGAGTTGGATTTCATTTATTAGCGTGTGTTCTCCTGAGATAGGGTAGCAACAATCGCGTTTTGTATCAATCCGACTGTATATATTCGCTGGGGCATGTGGCTCTAGCCCTTTTCATTGTTGGTTTTTTTTTCTATAGGTCAAGAGACGCCTGTTGCGGATTGGGAAATGGACCATGCCACTGGCAGTGCAGGAGTTTAGCCAAGTATTACTTTGTGGGATAGCATCACCACCAACACTGTTTTGTAAGCAAACAATTACATACATCAAACTTCACGATCCATGCCTCTCAGTAAATCAGTTTCTGTTAAGATGTTCAGACATGCATTTAATTTCCTACAAATTTGTGGGATCAGGGTCATGTCAAACATGGTAACCAAGATACGAATCTTGAGCACTCCCGTCCAATGTACCTGTTTACGCTCAACACTTGCTACTACAGACAGTTATTTCTATGAAGCAGTTCGTAACAAGGCGAGTCTGTTTAGGAAACGAACGAGTTGGGGGGAAAAGATTGTAATTCATGGCAAAGCCCGCTGCAAAACCCAACCCTTAACAGCCGTCAACGCCTTGTAGTGTTCGTTCAATGTCATTATGGAAGAATCAGTCTATGGTGGTTTAAAATTCAAAGCCTAGTGCGCATGGATGCAATGCTGTGCGCCGATGATACCCCAACCCCCTGCCTTGGTTGATTTTCGCAAGCCTCAGCCTTGCTCGGCTAGCGCCAGAAAGTCAAAGTTGCGGAAGAAATCCCATTAACGCAAAAGCATGCACTCAAGCGAAAATGGTTTGAAGAGAACATGCGTCTTCGATTCAGGCTACCAGCAATGTGAGCCAGTTGCCAGAGTAGGCAGGTAAATTCCTTCGGTTTAGGCCCCCTTCAAGCATCTAGTTACTGTACTTGATAGTGTAGATGACATGTTGTTGGTTTGCAGAGGGCCATATACCAGCTCATATGTTGCGAACTGAGGCTTAATAGTTGCGATGCGCCTTGAACCGTGGACACGGCCACGCGAGTTGTCCCAGTAGCGCAGCATTGGGTGGAGAGATTAGCGCCGATTGTTGATAGCAAGTGAAGTAGCTGGAGCGGTTAGGTCTGCGTTGAAGGTCCATTTCGCTAAGGGGCTGATGTTAGTTTCCTGTTACTCTATCCATCAACGATTATAACAGACACACGAACCTTTGGCCAAATTCTCGGCAGTGTCCTCCAACAAGATTACTCGCCTCTTGTTGCAATACGAAGTCTTGTCCATGATGTCCACCTTGAGTTTGGGATCGGCAAGCTCTTGTATTGGCTTCTCGAACATTTCGGACAGGTTCTCAACTGCCATTTCGAGATCCTTCTGGTTGTCTTCAAATATTTCTGTCAGGTTGTTCTTGGCCAGGTAAAACGCAAAGGCGTAAGTCCACTTGAGTGTCTGTCTGCAAGTCTGGAGTGCCTGGGAGGCCGAGTTCAGATACTGAACCTCAATCCAAGACATGCCCGAGGTTGTTTGTAGCTGTACCATCTTCTTTTCAGTCTTTTGAGCAATGTCCCTATCCAACTTGGCAGACTGTTCATGATTGGCGTAGCGGTTGTAGTAGTGCAGATAGCGCTCCAAAGACGTACGCGACTTAGTTTGTGCGTCCCTAGCCTCTGCGCCACTCTTCTCCTCGTATCTATTGCAGTTGTACCAACTAGTCCCATGCTCCGACCATAAGCCCATGCACATCCAACAAAACTCATACTTGCACTTGCGGCAAGTCATGTGGTTACATCCGCCATTCTTTTCGATTGTAGAGCTACACTTGGGACATTCTTTCGTATTCGCCGAAATCCAGTTGGCCGTTTCCGAGTCATCGGCGCATTTCTTCAACCACTTCTTGACCAACTCACATGGAGCTGGTTGATGATCAGGGTTAGGGCACCCAAAGCAGAACCTGTAGCAGCAAAGACATTCAACTGTAGGTACAACCTTGTCCAGATCCTTCTTCTTGATACTGCACTCGATAGCATTGGGACAGTCGGGTGCAGGGCACCATTTGAAAATATCCTTGTCCTCGACGTATGAGCGATTAAGCAATTCATGGTAGCGGCCAGTAAGATCCGATGTGACGAGTAGGTCGAGGGACCTAGAGTCCAGAATGCGGCCACAGCCATTTGAGGGGCATTGTATTCGAGCAGCCTCCCCTTCACCCTTGATCTTCTGTGTCAGATAATGACGATAGCAGTCCACGCAATAACGATGGCCACACTTCATGGCAAACGTATCGAGACCGTCCTCATCCTCGCAGCATATGTCGCACATAAAACCCGGCACCACTTGTAGTCTGGGCAGGCTGCTCGAGGTGCTGTTTAAACCGGCAGCCTCCAAGACTTTCTCTGGGCGGTCCATGTAATCTTCTAGGAGGCGTTCTTTGTTCCATCGAAAGTGCCGTAGTAGGATAGCTGCATCCTCCTTGCTCATATCCAAAATCATGTTCACTTCATTTATCATGTCGTCTTGTTGCCGTTGTATGTCAGATGGCTCGTAGACTTTGAAAGATACGATATGAGCAGATTTTTTTCTCTTTTCAAGATCTTTGGAAGAGAGTCCGAAGTCGGGATCCGGTTCGTCAAAATCCAGATCGTCAAAGTCTGGACAAAGGGTAACGTTAGCATGGTGCAAGTGAAAGAGGGAGACGAAGGAAACAGGAAACAAGGTAATTACCATCACCATCGGTTATTTCATCACCACTATCATCCTGCATCAGCTCGTCATCTGTCGACATGGCCGACATATATTCCTCCTCGGAATCCATCCCGATGCTACCGGACGTCATTGGGGTTGGTGGAGCGGCAGCAGGGGTAGCCGCTGAGGCGACGATCTTCTTTTGGGGTGAGTCGTCTTGGTTGGCAAGTGTGATCGTCGCCTCAGCAGCTTTACGCTTCCTGGTAATGGAGGGAATCTTGACGGTTTGTCCGTTCACGGTGAGGGTGGTTGGTTGTTTAATAAAAAAAAAGGCAGGGCGTCGACAAGCAACTGAGAGCAGGCGTGGAGGATGAGGGGCTCTGTCGACGCCGTCTTGATGAGAAGAAAGGGGAATAGAAAAGCAAATGAGCCGAGAAAAACGGCAAGACAGAGTGATTCCCGAAACGAATATGAACAACGGGCAAGTCTTTCTGATGGTCGGTTGAGATAGGCGGAGAAGAGGTTTGGTTGGCAAAGAATGGGAATGGAAGAGAGAGGTTGCGGATTCAGGCCATGATGACGGCGTCTGAATTCCGCCCGTGGCAGGGTTGGGCAGTACCAGGCAGTAGTCCCATACAGGTGGTGTGAGCGCTGGCAAAGGCCGGTTACAGCGCCGGGATTTCTCCGACTCGCACTATGTGCTGACTCATACAGGCAGCTGAGCGCCACTCAGGCGGTGGGGAGGTTTGGGAGGCCATCTCCTAACAACGGTGGCATCAGGTGGCCAATCCAGGGCCCACCGCTACTGGTTGAGTCGCTCTGCTAATACCTAATACTTACATAGCTGTTACTGTGATATTTGGAATGCCTTCAAGACAGCTTACTAACAGACAGAGTGCACTCGGATTGACCATGTAATAGCATAAGTATGTTGACCTCTTGTTTACAAAGACGGGCTACATGATGGCGTCATGGGCTATGGGGTCTGTCTATGCCCTCATATAGCTTCCCACAATACATCTAGTTGCAGCACAACACTAAGCCAGAACCTTTTCCGCCATAGAGACTAAAATAATATCAGTTAGAATATAACCACGACTCGTTGGATACGCGTGCGATAAGCTTACCGTCTGCACCAGTGCCATCGGGCTCGACGTGAGTCTCGGTAATCTTGCCGTCCTCAACCTTGAGGGCATAACGCTTGCTTCGTGTGCCACCAAAGATGGCAGCTGCCTCATCAAAACCAAGGTCCAGAGCTTTGGTGAACTCGGCCGTTGGGTCGGCGATGAATCGGATCTGTGCCCATGTCAACAACCATCGAGTCTAAAGCTCTCATATGAGTGAACTCACGCCAGTCTGTCCCGCAGGATCCAGCTGTTCAGCCCAAGCTTTCATCCTGTATTATATCTGCATCAGCTGCTCCAGAACTCTCGACATTGGCCTCTCAGCTTACTCACACAAACGGGTCGTTGACCGACACGACAAACACCTGGCCCGCCTCCTTCAGGCGAGGGTGGTGGATATACGAAGGGATATGCTGGCTGGAGCATGTCCCAGTGAATGCTCCAGGAACACCCACGATGTAGCCGTTGCCGGTTTTGAATTCATCTGCCAGATTGACCTTGTTGCCAGCCGAGTTCTCGAAGAGCGAGTCAAGGCCGGGGACGACATCTCCAACCTTGACCATGGCGCGCGGTGTGGAGTGGAAGCTTCGGGCCACCGCAGGACGGGCCAGAGCGACACGGCGGAAGGATGCACGGAAGGCCATTTTGAGATGGAAGATGGTAGGGAAGGGTTGCTTAAGCTGTTGGGGCTGTTGGGGCTGTTTTGATGGGCAATTGGGTTTGTAGGTTTCAAGCTCAACGGCGTGAGGTTCAACAAGCAGTGGATACTTTGCTGTGAAAATACACTAAACGGACCGCATCGGCTCGCTCTGATACCCATGCCGCCAATGGCTGAAAGCTTGACGGCCCCGCCAAATCTTGCCCGCGATTCCGCCACCACCCACCTCGCCAGAGCCACGTCCAATTGATGCAACGCTATATCATCCACCTACCCTATAGAAGGTGTTGTGACTCAAATTTTTGAACGCCAATTGCTTGAAGATGTGATGCTGCTACTGTCTAAATATCCTTGTTCCACAGAACAATTTTCCTCAATCTCTTGGTGGGTTACTGTATGGTTTTTTCTTGACATGGGCGGATATGGTTCAACCTCAAAGGATACAGAAAACCATCATCTGACCCTATCAAAACAATCCACCACTATCCTTGTTACGATGTATCTACCTACTCCTGTTTTCCGCCATTGTTGCGATTGCCGTTCTTCCTGTAGCCAGAGTGTCTTGCAAATAGCAGAGCTCCTCACAACCTCCTACGCCAACTTCAACAAAGTATTGTTGCGAGTTACCACCTCATGATACAAAAAGGCAGCGCAATGTGCGCACCGAAGCAACCCTAGCTAACTCGCACATTTCTAGCCCCATGCTCTATGGACTGCCCAGGGGTTCAAGAACAGTGCACCAACTCACTTTCCAAGAAACTCTGTAAAGGAACCAGCTATTATCAATGGTGTGAACACACAGACTTCATCATGCACTAAGTTGTCTCAGTGCCGAAGCAGCTCGGCTTGAAAAAACCCCGGCAATGTGATGCAAGAGTCAGGAAGGTGTCACAACCCGTCCTGCACGTCAACCAGTCAAGTGGCATAAATCAGACGTGTCACCGGTTTGTAGGTCAAATATAGCGAGGGTTTGTGGTGGCTCAAGATCCCTGAATGCGGCAGAAAGCTGCAGGTTTGGCATCAGCGCACCAACGCCCACTTGCATAGGAACTCAAGGAGTGGGACAGCATGGTGAGAATAACGCTGATGAAGTGACAGAGTTTGCTTGATAACTGAGATTTCTGTATATTTACAGAGATGGCTAGATATTGGTTAAGACATCGCTCAGAAGCCTCTTGGGGTAATTAGTCCCGGCTGCGTTTTTCTTCGTCCTGTTGCGGGAGTTGGCGAGTGGAGCTGCCATTGTGTTCCGAATGAGAGCACTTTGATGGATGCATTCTTGAGAAAGAATCCCTGACAACCTTGGATTTTGATCCCAGGCGGCTAAAACAAATTTGAGGCGTTGTCGGATGGTGGCATGGACACGGTTCCTTTCTGGCCAGCAAATTTGATCTTGTGCTATTGCCTCTAACAGTCAACGAGATATATTAGGTAAAAGGCACACGCATATTCTTATTATTTTGCTAGTATCTGTCTGTGTTTTACCGGCATCCGCGAATTTCATATTGAAGAAACGATGCCTCCCCTGGCCCCCTCTCATTCAGGCTTCAGCACGGTTCAGCATGGTTCCGTTCACTCACACTCACTGACGGGAGCTTATTCATTGATTCCCGCCCCCACTTTGAGCGGCCAACGGAGCTTCTTTGGCTTCAATTGAGTGATGAATGCAAGGGCGATGCTGCTCGATGGGCAGATGGCAAAAGACGGCAGATTTATGGTAGTATGGTCGCTGTTGGGTGCAAGAGATTTGTTTCCAGTCTCGGGTCCTAAAGGTCCATACCTGGCTACATGCATACAGCATTCACGCATACACCTACAGATACGTCAACCTTGGTAATTGTCAACTGTATCGAGGCCCCCAGTAGCAGGTGGGTCGAGACCGTTGGATGATCTCCCGATGGCATCATGTCATCGCTTTTATTCCGCGGTTCGAGCTGGGTTTTTAGTTGGAGTACTAATGGCCTGATGGAGGAATAATAATTACATGACATCTGGCCGGAGGCAAGGGGCCTTTGGGGGCGTCGAGATTGCGCGTTGTCGCAGTTGGCTCGCAACAGTTGACGTTGCATCCTGAACCTTGAATGTTTTAAGCCCTCAATTCTGTCTCCCAACCCTCTCCCAAAGGGATTTCGGCTGCCTACCTACCTAAATTGCCAGCTTCAGCATCATCAAAATAGGCACTATCATCATTGGTGGGATGCCTGAAGCAAGAGTTATTCATGCCTGCAGGCGCAAAGGTCACTACCGATTTTTTTTTCTCTTCTCATTTTTGACGAAATGAGACGGAAATGGTACTATTATCGCATTGACGAATCGATCCTAACAGGGATTAAGCTACACCGTACAGGGTATCAGTAAACTTGGCGCCAGCGCCAAACGTTTCGACTCAGCACATACCTTAGCGTGCTTCTCCGGTCCTGACGTAGCGGGCTGCCATGCTGTACCTGTAACACTGTGCCGCGTCTGTACCTTGCAGAGGACGCTGGCGTGAGTGGGTGATGGCGGAAGCAGGCACTGGCGTAATCCAGGAACGAGTACGGAGGACAGTGGGCGCAGATAAAGGTAAGGTACTGGGTACGTCTCCGTACTTTGTACAGCATACCAGCCCGGATGATACCCCGCTATCCCTATGATCCGGAGGTCACCCGATACCTAACAGTGGCGGCTGCCCCCCTAAACCCTCCCCCAAACCCACCAAGCCCACATGCCCAAAGAGGCTCTCTGCACATAGAAGACCCCCATCGCCCCTCTTCCCTGCCCCGAACAGTCCGTTGCCGTCCATGTCCGTACGCTGAACTCCGTACAGTGCTCCGCATTTGATCTCGTTCCTGAATTGCACCAGTCCGTGGGATGTCACTTGTAGCCTTGTATCCGTTGGTGCACCGACAAGCAAGGTACACCTACCTACCTTACGGATACGAATACAACACCCCCCCTGGGCGACATGAGGAGCAATATTCATCTTCTCGTCCCTACCTAGTAATACTCAATATCGAAGCAGAGGTTGCCCTTGTGAGATATTATTGCACAAAAGTAATACGTCTTGCTCCTAGTGTTAGCGACTCCTTCTCCTACGCCCCAGGCAACACCCTAATTTGCCCACCCGCATGATCTGTTATGATATTTAGTTCAGACACCGATAGTGCCAACTGCTCGCTGACTGAGCCGAAGCTAGATTGAAACCATCCATGCACCCACATCCAGAGTGACACACCCCTGGCGCGAAGCACGTTCCTGGTCTCGCCTGGCAGACTGGTGAACCTGGCCTTTCCCCTCGATTAAAACGGGCGGCAGGGTACCTGTGACGAAAGCGATCATCTGCACCTATTGGGAAGTAATTAATGCGGTTGTAGATATGCTGCCTGGGCGCTGTGATGCCAACCTTTTGTGGGCGCAACACGACGTGAGGGTTGTTGATGCGATTAGGGATTGGGACCACCATGACGAGGCCGCCAGGAGGCTATGGACGCCCAGAAACAAGGCGTGTTGCTCTGGCCTTTGGCTATACTACTGCCGTGCTAGGGGGTTTGGTGCATCCCAATACGGGTAGAAAAGGTAGGTTGGTTGCGACGAGGCTCGAAAATAGGAGGCATGAACTTTAGTAGTTGGTGCCTGGATAATAGGAGGCAGGTAGGTGAGGGCTCTAAGGTACTCCGTGTGTATGCATGGTACCTGTATGTACACCACCCATCCCATTGTCCCTGGCTGGCTGGCCGGCGAACCGGTAGTGGGAGGTGCTAGCAGCAGCCTGGGGGGGCTTGGGGGGTTACAGTGGAGGCTTGTGCCTGTAGTGTGATTGCGTCGAATTGTCACAGGAGTAGGCCCGGAGTTGGGAAGGGGGATTTCTTACGGAGGCAATGTGGGCAGTTCAGTACAGGTACAGTGGGTGTATCAGTGTGCAACCACCTATGCCCACTGTACACTCTCTATACCACTGCCGTGCTTCAACACTCCAGATCCCCTCTCCCGTCCCATCGCAAAGTCCCCTTGCCCACTACTCCGTATAGGCACAGGTACCCCCCCGACGTCCTGCTAGGTAGAGTAAGGTGTACCGTATTTACCTACTATTATTGTATGCTACCCACCGTCATACCGCCGCCGCCGCCTCCACAGACCTCGCCAACAGTGTCTCGCCCTTCCATCCTCCTCCACCACCACCACCACCCACAATCGCCCACCACCGTCCACTCTCCTTTCCCCCTCATCTTGCACCATCCTTTCACGAGCTGTGATAGTGACTGAATCCGCGAGTGGAAGATCGAGTGAGCCGCAGACTGCGTCGCCATCGATATTGTGTATCGAAAAGCACCACCCCAACAGCGACGGCCCTTCATCTAGCTCACACAAGAACAACAATTCCCCCTTGGGATTTCCGCGCCTTCACCCGTGCACCACCAAGCCTACCTGTTGCAGCCTACCGCCTTGCTCATACAACAACCTACGCCGCCTTGTACGCCTGCTCTCCCGATTGAAACAAATCAAGCGACGCGACCGTATCAAGGACGATTGCCGATTCTTTTGCTCAATTTACTTGGTCTGCCAGGTAACCGTTGCGCGCAACAATATCAACGCCATCCTTTGCACCTCCACGGTCGCACCTGTGGTGGTGGATTGCCAGCGGACTCGATCCACGCCACTGCCCTGCAAATATCAGCCACCCTATCTCGCGACAGTCATCCCCCTTCGACTATTTCGTTACGGTCGTTTGTCTAGACTCGATATTTAGTGGGTTACATGGTAACCGACTTTGCCTCTTTCGATCTCTTTCCAAACATTTCATTTTGCATTGGCATCAACTGGATAGTTGAGTCGCTTGACAGAACTGGCACCTGGCCATCGTCGACATTCTGAGGTCTTGGGGCCCGAGTGCCCGATCATCCTCGTTGTCGTCAGTGCCTCTCACCGATAATGTCCGTCATGTTACAAACACCTTCAAGAGCCTCAACTGCGTCAACATCGTCTTTTCAACATCTTTCACGCCAGAACACAATGTCTTCCTACGATGGCTCGCGCTCGGCGCGCCAGTCGAAGCGGTACTCCATGTCTGCCTTGTACATGTCCATGTCCGCCAATGAAGGGGAGATGCAGATTGAAGATGATCTTGCGAAAGGTAACTACGCACCATACCCTTTGATGACTTCGGCGGTTCCTGGATGCGCTCGTTAATGACGGCTCTCGATTTTAGCACAAAAGATTCTTCGAGATCTCAAGTCCAAAATATCGTCGCAATCGAAGAAAAACTTCGTCCTTGAAAAAGATGTGCGATATCTCGACTCAAGAATTGCTCTTTTAATTCAAAACCGCATGGCTCTAGAAGAGGTGTGTTTTTCCTTTCCGCAAGAATGACAAGACTTTGACTCACCATTTGAAGCAAAATGAAGTAGCTAGCCATCTTGAAGACGCTACGGATATGCAAGAAGGTTTCTTCCCAAATGATGATAAAACGCAGAAATATGGCAACCTCATGTTTCTTCTACAATCAGAGCCAAGACACATCGCCCATTTATGCCGACTTGTCACCATGGCCGAGATCGATTCTTTGCTACAGACAGTCATGTTCACGATTTATGGTAATCAGTACGAGAGCCGAGAGGAGCATCTACTCCTGACCATGTTTCAGGTAAGGCCCCCATGCAGCGTCAATCGCACGTCGGGTAGCAGGATTTGCTGACAATAGACACCTGGTACTAGTCTGTTCTCACCTTTCAGTTTGACAACACCCCTGATTATTCCTCTCTTCTGCGTGCAAATACTCCAGTGTCGCGCATGATGACAACATACACTCGACGAGGCCCGGGACAGAGCTTTCTCAGAACAGTTCTAGCGGACAGGATCAACAGTTTGATCGAGTTGAGAGACTTGGACCTTGAAATCAACCCCCTAAAGGTGTACGAGCGTATGATCGAACAAATTGAAGAGGATACTGGTTCTTTGCCTCCATCTCTACCCAAGGGAATCACTGCCGAGCAGGCTGCCGAAAACCAGCAAGTCCAAGCCATCATCGAGCCGCGATTGACCATGCTGAACGAGATCGCAAACGGCTTTCTGGGCACCATTATGGAGGGGCTGGAGGGAGCGCCATATGGCATCCGCTGGATTTGTAAGCAAATCAGGAGCTTAACGAAGCGCAAGTATCCAGATGCGAATGATCAGGTCATTTGCACCCTGATTGGCGGTTTCTTCTTTTTGCGATTCATCAACCCAGCTATTGTGACTCCCAAGTCTTATATGCTCATTGACGGAACCCCAGCTGAAAGACCTCGGAGAACACTGACTCTGATTGCCAAGATGTTGCAAAATCTAGCAAATAAGCCTTCTTACGCCAAGGAACCATACATGGCAAAGCTCCAGCCCTTTGTACACCAAAACAAGGATAGGATCAACCGGTTCATGCTTGACCTCTGCGAAGTAGGGGATTTCTATGAGAGTTTGGAAATGGACAATTATGTCGCTCTCTCCAAGAAGGATCTGGAACTCGATATTACTCTGAACGAAATCTATGCTATGCATGCGCTCATCGACAAGCATAACCACGAGCTTTGCAAAGACGACAATTCACATTTGGCCATCATCATGTCCGAACTGGGCCCGTCTCCAGCCCAAGTACCGCGAAAGGAGAACAAGGTCATCAACTTACCCCTGTTCAGTCGGTGGGAAACCGCAATTGATGATCTTACCTCTGCCCTCGATATCACGCAGGAGGAAGTGTTCTTTATGGAAGCTAAGTCCATCTTTGTGCAGATCATGCGGTCCATTCCCCAAAGCAGTGCAGTATCAAAACGCCCTCTGAGGCTGGAAAGAGTTGCCGACGCTGCAGCCACTAGTCGCAACGACGCAGTCATGGTTCGAAAGGGCATTCGAGCGATGGAGCTTCTGTCTCAGTTACAGGAGTTGGGCGTCATTGACAAAAGCGATCAATTCGGCCTCTTGCGAGACGAGGTGGAGCAGGAGCTTCAGCACCTCGGATCATTGAAGGAGGGCGTCATTGTCGAGACCCAGAAGCTTGATGAGGTTTACAAGACGATTCGAGATCATAATACGTACCTGGTTGGGCAGTTGGAAACTTACAAGAGCTATCTTCATAACGTGCGTTCACAAAGTGAAGGTACCAAGAGGAAGCAGCAAAAGCAGCAGGTTCTGGGGCCTTATAAATTCACACATCAACAACTGGAGAAGGAGGGCGTTATACAGAAGAGCAATGTCCCGGATAACAGACGGGCCAATATCTACTTCAACTTCACGAGTCCTCTACCGGGAACCTTTGTTATATCTCTCCACTACAAAGGTAAGCTTACACTCCTATGAACTGACCCGGTGCGAATTTTTTCTAATCAAAGCAATAGGGCGTAACCGAGGGCTTTTAGAGCTGGACCTCAAGCTGGATGATTTACTCGAGATGCAGAAGGATAACCAGGACGAACTTGATTTGGAGTATGTGCAGTTTAACGTACCAAAAGTCCTTGCTCTACTCAACAAAAGATTCGCCAGGAAGAAAGGATGGTAACGCACTAAACGCTTACTACAAAGCTTTTACATCTTGGCGCATATCTATTCATGTAATACAGGCCATCTCGGGGGAAGGACTCGGGCGTTTTGGTGCACTGATATCACGGAAGCTTCGTTTCTTGTCAGGCCGCTTTCATGAACCACATGGCCTGCCACTTTCTATTTTTCCTTTTGTCTTTTGTTTTTGTTCAGGAAGGCGACGACGGATGGCTATATATATCTCGGTAATTTCTTGGAGAGGCATGGGATCTCTACTCCGGCTGGACCGTTGTGGATGCTGTTTGCGACCTTTGTGGGTGAATCGTTCTGTCCAAGTTTGTTTGTTGGTAATACGGGCACCGCCAAAGAGAGCAACCCACCTTTCTGGGCGAATAGTGATGGTACATGATGATGTGGGATTTCATAATTTTAACTTTGTTTGATGACGAATTTTTAAAACCAAGCTGAGCCGCCAGTATTGTGTTCCTAGTGTTTCTATGTCGTGCTCGATGTCCATTAACCTGCTAAGCCTCAGTTTGACAAGAGGTGTCAGGGGGGGCAGGCCTTCGCTGCTTTGTTAAACGGCATTTCAGTAGGCCAACTGGGCTAGGTAGCATATCCGATCCCAAGCAGCCCACGCGTAGGTAGGCCATGCTAGATGATGATGGAAAGATGGAAAGTCTTGATGTAAGATGGCTATCTATCAGGCACTCAGATTATAACCCTTGGCTGAGATTAAGTACGAGGGAGAATTCGATTTAAGTTGCTATTTTTTACCCTGTGCATTTGCAACTGTTGAAAGTTAAAACAAGTCAATTTTGTGTATATCGTTCATCCATGCTAAATAATCGCGTCGTGACGTCGTTACTATATGCAAAGCTTCATTCCCAATGTCTGTTCTCAAGCCCAACCAACTTCTTACACCTTTCCCAAATCAGTATCCTCTGCCCCAGGTCCCCTCCTCATCCACCAACTCCAAGCCCCTCGAATTCCAGCAGTCCTCGTGCCGCCAGCGCTGACGCCACCACCACCACCACCACCAGACATGAGTCTCCTCTTGCGTCCCTTAGGTGGTGGCTGAGGGGTGCGACAGTCCGGACTGGCGCCCTCGGGTTCCCAGCAGCCGCCGACAAGGGCGTGATGTAAAAAGGTAAGAGAGGAAGACCCCTTTTCATACAGTTTGCGGGTGATGACGGTGAAGGCGCGGGTTTGGAGGAGGTAGACCAGGATCATGAAGGGAACGCACACAAGAACCATGGTGATGGCGAAGCGCCAGTCCGTGGCGGGGATTGTAAACTCTGTGATGCCAAAGACGGACTGAAAAAAAAAGAGGAAGGAGTCAAAGTTAGTTCCGCATTTTGTAGGCAAAGAGGATCAAGGGCGGAAGAGGAAAGAAGATGGGGATATGGTGGCGGGAACTTACTGTGACAAACGTCAGGGGCAGGAAGATCATGCTAATCATGGTCAAAATGCGAATGTTATCGCCCTGGTCGATGGCTCTGCGGCTCTCCTTGATAGAGCTCCCGCTAAAGAGTTGGTCGCGGAGATTCTCAATCTCCTTTCGTGTGCGCTCATTACGCTTAAGAACTTCTCCAAGCTCACTGACGACCTTGTCGAGCTCGGTGCGAAGCAGGCCCATACGTCCACGATATTCGGCACACTCGGGGGAATCTGGGGCCGGATGCGCCCAGAGCAGTGGATGATTGCCGGCCCAGAAATCGTCATTGAAGGTGTCGACGTAGGCAGCCACCATAGCCTTGATGCCCGTGTTGATGACCGCGAGGGTGTTGTAGGCCCAAAAATATCGCCGAATATAAGTAAAGTGTTTGTCCTCGAAGAGGAGCTTGTCGCGAAGCCGGGGATCAAACATGAACTCGGTCTAGTTTGTGAAAGAGTCGACTAATTAGCCTTTTCTGATGACGAGATGTATAAAGCCTGAGTAAAATGACAATCGTCATACTCGAGGCCACAATAGGGCATGGTTGCACAACTTACAGGAGGTGTGATGAGTTTCGTGATTCGATTGTGTAGAATCTGGTTTCTCTTCCCCGCGTCACGATACTCTGCTATCAACAATTCCAGGAAGGCATACGGGCCGTTGCAAAAGTTCTTAGCTTGAAACTCTTCCCCTCGAACGGTATGCTGGTCGTCTGGGAAGCTCTGGATGCTGAGCAGGTGCCACGGCCCAAACGTGTCAAACAGGAAGCCCTCACGCGCGCGTTCCCGCCGAGGCCTCATGCGGACTGTCTTGGTCGGCTCGCCACCGAGTGAGAGAGCCAGAATTGAGCCGCACTCGGCAATGTCGATGTGGTCGCCAACCCGCTCGTCTGAAGGGCGCTTATCGTAGCGCTGCCAGGGAGCGGGATCGAGGCCATCGCCAACGGTGGTGTAATACTTGAAGACGAAGAAAAAGGACCTCTGCCGGAGATATGTGAAGGTAAGTGGAGCAACGGGTGTGGGAGAATCGGGGATGTCGAGGGGCGGTGCCGTGGGCGAGGACGGGTAGAGAGATGGAGTTGTGGCACGCTCAAAGGCTCGGTGCATGAAGGCATGTGTGCGACCACGGTTGGGAGTGGATGAGATAAGGTGATGAAGAAGCTCAGTCATGTCAAAATGAGGAGACATGGTGAGATGGAGAGCTGCCAGCATGAGTGGAGTTGGTTCTGAGACGATGCTGAAGCAGGATGATTGGTTAGTAAATAGGCACAGGTTCATTGGTAAAGATAGAATATAGGTAGTACAAACGTGATACGGCCAACCGACCTGCCGGTAGGATTGACATCTTTAATGGTCTCCCAAACTGTGGGGGCATCAATAATTCCATCCGGACTTTCCAGAGGCCCATCACCAGTGTACTTGAGCATCCCCTGAACGTCAACATCTAGACTCATCTTGACGGCTGAGGCATCCTCCGCTACCTCGTACACCTCAAACGTTGAGCTCACATAACGCTCCCTCTCAAAGGCAGCAAAGTCACGAAATGGTTGCGCAAGGTCAGTGTCCCAGCGGCGCCGCATAATATCCTCGTCGAGGAGGCCGACCGTTTCGTCAGTGAAGAAGTCAGAGTCGCGTAGGTGGCGAAGCAGCATGTCGTCGGAGAAGCCCATTGGCGTCAGGGCCTGACGGACGTGAGTGACGACACTGGCAGCATCGTTAACGACCGACGGTCGTACGGGACATGACTGGTCCAGTAGCGGAATGAAGCACAAGTCATCGTCACCTGGGATAGCAAAGTCTCCATCGTTTGGAGTCGGAGTCAGCGGTAGGGGTCGGAACAGCGGAGATGGGCAGAATGATGGACGCTCGGGGGCGTCGAGGGTGTCACGGGTGTCGCGACGCATTCGCGGAAGAAGGAACTGTTGATTGATGATGTCGCTGGCAAAGGTGAGAGAGCGGAGCGGCGGTGTCATAGCATCGTGGACGATAGGGCGACTGTCGGCCCGCTCTCTTCTGCGGATGCCAAGTGCATCGTGGAGGTTGCGCAAACCCCGTACATATTGCTCGTGTTGCTGCTCAACGTTTTTAATGAGATCTTCCAGGTGTTGCTGGTTGTTACTGTTGACGTGTTGTTGTTGCTGCTGCTGCTGCTGCTGTTGACCTATCATAGCTTGCTTGGCTCACTTGACGTAGACAGCTTCATGCAGTAGCTTGACTCTAAATGGATATATATGTGAATCGAGATGCAGGTAAATAATATATTTGTTCCTGCAAGTACATTTATGTATCAAGAAAATGAAAGAGGAGAGTGCCACCAAGGTAGGAACACGCTCTCATGATATAGAAAAAGAGATAGGCCATTGAGACTGATGATCAGCGCGCCCAAGGCGGAAGCTGTCGAGTCGTGCCTCACACATTCCTGGCATGTTGGATAGCAAAACCCTTGGGACGAACTGGGCTGTGTGAGGCTGCGTGTGGGTGGGTGGTGCGCAATGCTTTACGCTTTACGCTTCGCGCTCGACCTCTCTCCATCCCACTAGGCAGCCAGTCGGAGACCTCCGCAGACGATGCGGGCGAGTAAGAAGACATGCGGCTGAACAAGCTGCACGGTAATCCGGACCTCACGACATGGCTTGTGGGGTGTGGACGAAGGTAAAGCAGAGTGGAAGCAGATCTAGCCAGGGTGGACACAGATCACCGACACGTGCGATCTGCCCCACGATAGTCACCCAATAATCGAACCATATTGGCTGAACTTTTGGATGGCTGTTAATATGCGGTATACATCACTGAAGAGTGACAAAGGACGATGGGATCCTTGAATACCGACAACTGACGATCAATTTCGAAGTATTTCTCGCAACTAACAGCGATCTCCAAGGCGTTTAGGAAGCTCTGGCTAAGATTATGCAACTCTTGGTAACCTTTGAAGGCGTGTTGTCTATACAAACAATCTTATCAGGGGTCGTCCGTCAGAGTCTATTAGCGTGCTGACCTTGCATCTTGTTTTGCGGGGAACTCGGCGACGTCGGGAACCGACAAGCCTCATTGTGATGGGGGTCATTAAAACGATCAACAGTCAAGAAGAGTCATTTTTTCGGCTCAGAAGGTTCTTTTTCTCCCGTGGGCGTTGCCAACCAGAGTCATTGGCCAGCTATGAGTTGGCGACGTTTGTCCTGCTGCCAGCCGGGTTTCGTTTGCTCCGCCCCCGGAACTAAGTTGCTCGCGGATGCGGCAGAGGCTTCCCGTCAGAGCGTTGCAAAGAGGAGAAAGTAGAGACATAACCTATCCGTATGCCACTGTCGTCATACGAGGCGTTGTTTGAGAACACCAAATACCGAATAGTGAGGCTGACTGGCGATGTTTGGGTTTCGGTTCAGGGCGGGTAGTGGCGGGGTGAGGCGGCTGGCAGACCTTGTGGCAGAGTTCCGCTCCTCCTTCCGCGATGAGCGACTTGGCAGTGCCGAACCCGTGGACAACATGACAGCTTCACCTTTTGAGAATCAATTCATAATTCACCATCGCCTCTGTCGCTGAAATATTTCCTGTGCCAACCAATATTGACCATTAGTTTCACATATGTGCACGGATCATTAGAACAGCCTCAGAGACATAGATGTTTTGTGTTAGCCTCATCGCATCCACGTCCCTGCGTCTTCGTCTAGTTGTGCCATTGCGCCAGCTTCCCATATCTGTGATGCTATATTATATCCCACCGACAGGGACTTTTTAAAGCCAATGCGCTGGCAATAAACGTAGGTCACACCACCCAGAGGCGGATGTGATCGTTGTTGAGCGAGCGAGATGAACTGTTATTATCGGCCTTCCGATTCCCGCGGCATGCCGCCGTTCACGCCTCGCGCATATGAAAACAGCATCATTACGACACGTTGTCACCTATAACTTTGATGCCCAATTCGGCTTTACTGCCGTAGTCGCAGCTTCTGGATGGCCGAGTATGTAAGTTAGTAACCTAGGGTACTCCGGAAAGAGCTAATAGACCACCTTGAACGAAGTACTCTTTGTCTTAATTGTAATTCCTTTGAGTTTTAGAATAATTACCAAGACCTACGCCATATCCCCCTGGTGCTCCCACCGATCACACACACTCTGGATATCGTCTTGCCATATCCTCATAACTCTACCATCCAATATGAGCTTGCCAAGAAACATGATGCCGGACATGTCGGCATGGACTGCCTGAATGACCGTGTTCACCTAAGAGCGGCTACAGTTGCACTTTGTCCCCTGGAGCAAATCAGGAAGCCACGGTAACTGGCTTAGCAGTACCCGTAGGCTTGTCAGCGGCGTCGACCTCCATGGCATCATCCTCAACACCTTCGCCCTCGCCCTCACCCTCACCCTCACCTTCCTCTTCCTCCTCAAGAAGCTCCTCTTCACTCTCGCCTTCAATGTCGACACTTCCGTCTTCTGACATCTCATCTTCCTCTTGCGCAACCTCATGCTCGTTCTGATGCTCGCTTTCGACACCAGCCATTTCCGCGTCATCGCCCTGAACAGCCTCCTTATCGGCAGCTTCAGCCTCAGCTAATTCAGCAGCTTCCTCCTCGGCCTCTTCGGCTCCGTATTCTTCACCATCGGCGACGAGATCGGCTTCAGGCTGCTCAGGAGGGAACTCGGGGGGTGCAGATGCTTCGGAATCCCTGTGTCAAATAAATTAGAACATTTGCGGTCGATGTCGTTGAGAGGCTGGATAACATACCATTTGATTGCAAATCGCGTAACGCGGGGCTTTTCCGCCAGAACGTTTCGCTTCACTCGTTCGATTATGGGTTTGGTAGGAGGCTCAGCGTTGAGCTCCTCAGAATCGTACTCATTGTTCACATAATATCCGACGCGCACAAACTCGCGGCCATCATAAGCACATGTCAATAGAACCACCGTCACGCCGAGGATATCAGCATCGGGAATTCGTGTAGTGTTAGGTCCGTCGGCTTCGAAGAGAAATTTGTTGACTCCGACTGGAATGGGGCCGACAAGTAGAGAGTCGAGCTCTTGGTCGTATTGGTCACTAGTAGCTTGTTAGAAAAACAAACAGCTGCGAGTAGCGGTGGGGGAGCATCTCACGAGGTGGCAGAGCCGACATAAGTGAGTTTCCATTCAAGATCTGGTAAAAAGTTAGAGAGCGTGGCTTGCTATCTATGCAGTTGCAAATTCGGCAACACACCTTTCTCGAGTGGCTCAAGACACTCGAATGTGATCTCAAACTCGTATTTGTCGGTGAGCTTGGCCGGGTTGTTGAGGACCTTGACTCCGAGGAGTGAGACGACCGACATGATGCTGTAGTTTTCGGGTTCCAAGATGGATTAGAGCGTGTGAATCAGACACCAAAAAACCAGCCTTTCAAGCAATAATTGCGTTGCAGATAGGCAGTGAGTGAAGATGGTCAAAAGGCAAGGGAGGGGGAGGGGAAAAAGTGTTGGTGATGGACCCAGCCAGGTGGGAGGGGAGATGAGCTGTGGCTGCTGGTGGTCTGGCCGCTCTGGCTGTTCTGCAGGCAATCGCTGGGCAAGCGTGGCAGGCGTAGAGAAATTAGCAAGTGGGTATAGCTTATGGAGAGCGTTGAGCAGTACACGGGAAATAGGAAGGCTGGACAAGGTATGGCGAATGTGGGAGACGGCGCTTGGTTTCTTTTGCCAACACCATCGAAGTGGTACGCGACCTTGGGCCAGGCATCGCGTTAAGAGGTTGCCACACAATCCAACTGCCACACCAATCCCTCGCTGTAAAGACAGGCAGCCCGTTGGTGGTAGTTCCCGACTACAGGCACCCGATAAGATGGAGGTACAGCGGCTGGCCCAACGCGTGTAGCACGCATTAGGGTCATTGAGAAGTGAAGTACCTACCCTGAACGGGTGGTCGTCACAGGGGCCAACAGGGTCAAACAAAGCCAAAGAGCCAAGCAGGGCCCAGCAAGGGGCCTTAAGCCAAAAGGTAACGCCACCCAGCCAACCACTGGTCCTACCGCCCGCGCAAACGCTAAGCCTGTTTCGACCAATTATTCTGCCCCCAAGCCAATTTTGACGTGGACCATCTGTCTCCAAGATTGAAGTCTGAGAAAGCTTGATTAACCATCCAAGACGGTTGTACGGCTTCCCTTCCACTTCCCATTCCGCATACGCGCCGTCAATACCCGGACCCGTCGCCTTTACTCGGAAACCGGCCTGATATTCCAAATTGCGGTGTCTTTCGAGTCAATCACGAAAGTCGACGGTGGGTGTGCTTGCGGCGCCAAGTATCTCTTCATCTGTGGCGCAATAGGACCGCAAGTTGAATCGCGCTTTCCACCACAGCGGCTAGCATTGTGTGGGAGTGGGTAAAGCAACCTCAATCCCCGAAATAACTGCCCATATCATATCTCTGACGGCGACAGCTTAATTAGGAGCGACGCGATCTGCGCCCTGTAGCGCTTTTTCGAAGGCCGGACCTCATCGAGAGTTTGACTAATTTTGTCGAGGTTTTTTCGCATCGCCGCAGGGTGTTTCCATCAAACAACACACCGGCAACTACCTCGCCAGACAAGCTTCTAAATAATATTAAAGCATTCGATCATGGCATCCGAAGGCGCTTCATGGGGCGATGGTGGATTTGCGGCCAGAGACGGCGCTCATAATCAGCTTAGCGACGAACCAGTTGACCACTTTGCACAAGAATCTCATGTCTCGGGTGAAACGGAGGAAAATGGATCAGATGATGGCGGAGAATATGACCCTGAATATGTTCCTGTTGAAACAGTCCCTCAAGTCCCCGATAATGCCGCTCTCCCAGCACCATCTCAGCGTCTACCTTCCAAACCGAAAATGTCTGGTGGTTTCCTAGTGGAAGCTTCTGACGACGAAGAAGAAGAAGAAGAAGAAAATGACGAAAGCACTGCCCATTCAGTTGGAGTCCCAGAGCCACAGAACCAGATTCAAACTGGCCAGTCCCCTGAGGTGAAGAATGGTGTCGTTAGTGTCCCATCCACTGATGTCTCTTCCAATGTGACTTCAACAGCCATGGCTAGCCTTGATCCGGTAACTCTCTTTGAAGCACGAATCAAGCAGGATCCTCGAGGTGACATGGATGCATGGTTGAATCTCATTGCGGACCAGAAACGTCGCAGCAGATTGGATGAAGTTCGGAAAGTATACAATCGATTTCTCGAAATCTTCCCGCAAGCCGTAAGTTTTCATAAACACAACGACTGAGTGTACGCCATCTGACAGTGATACTAGGCTGATATATGGGTTGAATGGATTGAAATGGAACTTGGCATGGACAATTTTGTAGATGCCGAGCAGCTATTTGGGAGATGCCTGATGACAGTTTCTAACGTGAAGCTCTGGACTTTATATCTAAACTACATCCGCCGGCGAAACGACTTGAATAACGATCCTACTGGCCAAGCCAGGAGAACAGTTACCCAGTCATATGAGTTTGTTATTGACAATATTGGCATCGACAGAGACTCAGGGAACATTTGGCAGGACTATGTGCAGTTCATTAAGAGCAGCCCCGGACAAATAGGGGGCACCGGCTGGCAGGACCAACAGAAGATGGACCAACTTCGCAAGGCATACCATCGTGCTATTACAGTACCAATGTCGACTGTGAACAACCTCTGGAAAGAATATGATCAGTTCGAAATGGGACTTAACAAGGTTACGGTAGGTAACACTTACTCACCCTTCAAGACAGTCTAACTAAATAATCCAACAGGGACGAAAATTCATACAAGAGCGATCTCCAAGTTACATGTCAGCAAAGAGCGGAAATATTGCGCTAGACAACATGACCCGCAACTTGAAGCGGACGAATCTCCCGCGTTTGCCTCCAGCCCCTGGATTTGATGGTGACCAGGATTTCCGTAGTCAGGTTGAAATGTGGAAAAAATGGATCGAATGGGAAAAGGATGACCCTCTGGTTCTTAAAGATGATGAACCAAAGGTTTACACACAGAGAGTTCTCTACTGCTACAAGCAGGCGCTGATGGCCCTTCGCTTTTGGCCAGAGATCTGGGTGGATGCAGCGGAGTGGTGCCTCCAGAATACTGTGCGAGAAAATGATAAGGATATTGGAACGGACATGCTGCTCCAGGGTATTGCGGCCAATCCTGAAAGTGTGCTGCTTGCTTTGAAGCATGCAGACCATGTTGAGGCCAGCTTTCCTCAGAAGGAGAGCGACAAACTCGAGTATGCGAAAGCAGTCCGCAAGCCGTACGATGACGTCCTGAACACCTTATACACAATGGGCGACAGGGTCAAGGAACGAGAGAAAATGGAGGTTACAACGTTGAAACAAACGGCGGCTCACGAACCAGCCTTGCACGAGTCTATTGAGGCAAATGACAACTATGACGATGAGACGCAAAAGTCTAAATTGTCGCCGACAGAAGAGCGCATTGCTGCCATTCAAAAGGGCTATGCTGCTGAAACAGTGCTACTCTCACGCACAATCTCCTACGTTTGGATTGCGTTAGCTAGAGCTATGCGTCGCATTCAAGGCAAGGGAAATCAAACAGAGGGAGGCCTACGCAAGGTTTTTACAGATGCACGTCAAAAGGGCCGGCTCACTAGTGACGTCTATGTGGCAGTGGCATTGTTGGAGTCAATCGTTTACAAGGACCCTGTTGGTGCTAAGATCTTTGAGCGTGGCGCACGTCTCTTCCCTAACGATGAGGGGTTCATGGTGGAGTATCTCAAGTTCCTGCACTCTAGGGACGATACAACCAGTGAGTTTCAGCACTTATCCAAGAATTCTTTTATGCAAACTAACAGGAGATCAGATGCCCGTGTTGTTTTTGAGACCTGTGTGAACCGCCTGGTTGCTAACCCTGAGACACTGGATAAGGCCAGGCCACTTTACGTCTACTTCCACAAGTACGAATCCAACTATGGGGAGCTATCCCAAATTCGAAAAATTGAGGAACGAATGGCAGAGCTCTTTCCAGCAGACCCAAAGCTCAAAAGTTTTGCAGCTCGATATGCTTCAGACACGTTCAATCCTATTGCTGCTCCGATCATAATCTCCAAAGCGGTGCAGATGCGGCCTAAACATGCCATCCCAGCTATTGAGCAACCTGTCTCTGCACGAAACAGTTATCCTCCGCAACAGAAGCACGAGCAAAGCCCTCGCCCACACTATGTGCGAGCTACTGCCTCACCAAAACGTCCATTTGGGATTGATGACGAGGAATTGAACCCCCCGAAGAGAATGGCAAGAGGCGCCTCCCCTCTTAAAGGAGCAGCTGGTCGCCGTTTAGATCAGCAGCGTCGCAACCAAGCGTCGGCACTTCAGCGTGACATAACCTTCCTACTTGGAATTCTTCCACCTTCGCACACCTATGACTCTCAGCGATTGAGCCCGACGGGTCTAGTTTCTCTTCTCCGTGACACCATGCTTCCGGACTACGGGACCTGGAAAGCTCAGACGGGAGGACAGTACCGGTTTTCTGCACCAACACATGCGAGACAGCCATCGGGGGAGTACCCAAGGCCCAATAGTCCCTACGGTCGGCTGGCAGCTGGAGCTGGCGGCTATAGGAACTCGCCGCTAAGAACAGAGGCAGGAAATACATACCAGGCCGGCCCGTATGTTGCCCCTGACACAAACAGCGTACCTAACCAGTGGCCCCCACCAGCAGGCTATGGAGCTGCAGCTCCCGGCCAATTCGGTGGTTATAGATATTGAAAAGGACTACTGCAATTGGTTTGTACAAGCTTATTAACGCTGAGCATAGCTCTTCTGAGTATAACCATTCACTTATAAATATCTGAACGGAGCTAGCTGGACTGTCATGATAAGACAAGAAACTTGAACAACTCAACACATCAAACTTGGGGCTTCTTTTGAAATTTTATAGCATTTAGACGGTGTTTGGCAGGTACGGGACATGTTAATCATTGGCAACAAGTCATAATGATGTTTGGCAAGGCGGCAGGCTCTTGTCTAAATTCTCTTCTCCTCTTATTTTACCATTCCCCAAAGGCGGCAATTTGGAGCGGTGAGATTGGGTGCTTAGGAAACAAAAAAAAAATGAAATGGATGTTGATCTGCGCCTGCTCTGGCCTTTTTTTTCTAAATGACACAATGCTGGTTTGTGTTGATTCCCATTGTTTTCTACGAATTGACTGATTGACGTGGTGAAGGAGGAGAGTATGGACAACTGCAGGCCAAAGCATGCAAGGCAGTCGGGCAGGACACAGAGTGGTGCGTGCAGTTTGATACTGGTTTGTCTTGTACCAGACATCTAGCCTCTACAACTGGGCCTTGCCATTAGATGCCGTTCGCTTCCCCCTAACAAGCGTACACATGATACCGAGAGCCCGAATGGCTACGCGGTAACATGCATTAGCAACGGTAGGGAGTTGCCTGTTCTCGGATCCCAAGCGGCAGGTAAGCCATGACAGTTTGCGAACACAGGCGTTTAGGCAAGCAAGGCTTGAATGATGAGCCGCATTGTCAGGTTGTGTTGGAGGAATGCTGGCAAGGCGCCCGAGCTCAAGTGACAACCCCGACCCCGTTTGCCATTCCATTGGAGCCTTCGTCGTGTGTAGCACGGCAGTCGGGGTGCTGCACACATTGTGCTTCATGATATTACTTTTTATATAGATTCGTCGTCATTGTTCCTGGGCCCTACCGAAGTTGCTACTGCTTGTACAATATCATAGATTACGATCACCCCCAGTTTCATCCAAACCCACGTCCTCCCGCTACTTGTCCATCTGGTTTCATAACGTGAAGAAGAGCGAAGTCTAAGCTCACAGTGTATACGAGCAGCGCAAGCAGTTGATCTTTGTGTAATTGGGGTTTGCCATCAACAGCCCCCCCCCCCCCCCTTTTTTGGCCTTTTCCTTGCTATGGCAGTTGAGACGTTCGCCAGCCGCCTTGCCGCGATCTGACACTGCATTCACTCATGACTTCGTTTGCAGGCGATAAACCTCGCAGCTGGCACTTGGCATCCGATCTCCTCGCTGGCAGCGGCCTCACTCACGCATAGCACACAACATACAGCATATGCACAGCATACGCACAGCACACACGCACAGCACAGCACACACACACGCACAGAGGCAGGGCATCCGTGTTGATGATTAGCGCTGCTAGCACTCCTGCAGCTGCCGTGACAGTTGTAGGCACTCTCGGCACAGATATAATAACACAGATATAAAACCCACTCTCCTCTTCTCTCCTCCCCCCTTCTTTCCCTTTCTCTTCAACCTCTCCACTTCTTTGGGTGATCTCAACTTCTGCATTCACTCGGCCGGAGACCTGATCGTGCAGAAAAGCTGCTCCTGTTGCAGCAACAGAACCTACAAACTCTGCAGTAGCTATCTGTATGTATACTATATGACCCTAATCAGAGCCTTCCAACAGCAACTCCCTCTCCTCTGGTCCTTCCTCCCATACATTTACACATAAATTCCCTGCCTCCCCACAACATTTTAATTTTTCTCTCTGCATCACTTCTTCAACGAGAGCTCACCATCCCTTCACCTCCATCCCTCCTCCTACCAACTTTCAGCAGTGTTGAAAGGAGCGTTTCCACTTCGATATCACTTAACCAAAGCGGCTACTCTTTTGAAGATTTGTCTCGATTCTCTTCGTCTTGCCCGTCTTTCTACCCTATATGTGAACACTTCCAATCCATCGTGAAGTCCTTGCAACGACCGGCCATCTCATCCTCGCGACCCTTCTCGCTAACCACCGCCAGACATTGCAAACCACACATTCAACTCGTGATCTAGACTGCTTATTTCACAGCTTGGACTAATTTCAGGTATGGTTTGGCTCATCTTTGCAATTTTTCTCAGACACCCATCTCCGTACTGCAGTTGCAATCTGTACATGTGTTCTCATGAACTTCTGGATTGTTAAATATGCCTCCTTATACCATTGCGTACACTGGCCTTTACTCATATCAACGTGTATTCATGAAAGTATAGGTACTAACGTTTGGTAAGGCTCAGATAGTTGCCATGTCCGACAGAGGACGCTCCGGCTCCCCATCGGGGCAGTCATCCAGGGGGCCATCTCAACCACAAGGCCCTGGAAGTCGTGGCGCATCTCCCGCCCGCTCAAATGTCTCGGGCCCAGGCCCGTCCTCCTCTTGGAAAGCGGGAATGGGGTTTGACCCTGCCAAACCGCTCAAAAGGGAGGGCAATACCCGTATGGAGTTGCCTCCGGATGCCTTCGTTGCCAATACCAACAAGGATATGTTTGCGGTTCGCGGGAACAAGCTCAACACCGAAGGGCAGAATGCCATGATCGAGGTCAACCAATACAGAATGACCAAGTTCAACTTCAATAAGAAGATCTATCAGTATGATGTCAGTAGATATCCATATCCATCTTCTCTGTGTTTATGTTAACAGTCAATAGATTGCCCTGTCTCCTGATCCTGATAAGAGAGCACCAGTCTTGAGAAAGATTTGGGTTCATCCTACTTTCAAGGCCACTCTTGAAAAGTACAATTATCCCATGTGGATCTATGACGGCTCTAGACTTGCATGGTCTCCAGCATTGGTTGACCGTGGCGAACTGCGTCTCACAGTGGATTTGGATGATGGCAAACCTTCCAATGGTGCGCGAAGCAACAAGTTTCACATCACCATTCGGAAGACAACTGAGATCCAACTTGGTGTTCTACAAGGGTATCTTGAGAGAAAGATGCAATTCAATAACAGTGTGCAGGAGGCTCTCAACTTCATGGACCACCTGATTTGCCAGTGGCCATCTGAGCACATGCTGGGAATCAAACGCCAATTCTTCAAAACTGGCATTCAGGGCCGCATGCTCATGGATGGCGGTGTTGTGGAAGTCCACAAGGGAACTTATGTTTCTCTCAGACTGAGCCAGAACCTAGCTCGGGGCGGTCTTGGTTTGGCATTGAATGCGGACGTCACCAACACCTGCTTCTGGGTGGGTGGCCGCACCATGGACGAACTCATGCTCTTGTTTCTTGGAACCTGTGATAAACGGTGGAGAGGAATGAATTGTATCACCATTATAAACCATCTGAGACCCGTTCCTGGTGGGCCTGGTGAATGGAGATCATCAGATGCATTCAAGCAACTTCGGAAGCTTCGTAAACTCAAGTTTACAGTGAAGCACGCCAATCGTCGCGACAACAACGCAGTGTACACCGTGGCAGACTTCGTTTTTGACGCTCGGCATGGTAGCGAAGGTGCAAACGCGAAGAATGTCACTTTTGACTACAACGGCAGAGACATCACTGTCGCGGCATATTATCAAGAGAAGTACAAGGCATATCTGAAGTACTCTAACCTCCCCTTGATCAAAACTGCAAAGGGTGCTTTGATTCCCATGGAGTACGCTCACATTGAGCCAATGCAACGGTATGCATTCAAACTGAACCCAGACCAGACAGCTGCCATGATCAAGATTGCTGTCACTCGCCCGAATGTGCGGAAAGGTGATATTCAGAAGAACTTTGCGGATCTCAAGATACCTTCTGATCCCTACCTCAAGCATTATGGCATTGAATTCGAAACGCAGTTCTCGAAAACCGAAGCCAAAATTTTGGCACCCCCAGCAGTCAACTTCAAACAAGGGGTCGCAGATCCGAAGTTTAGCGGTCGCTGGGATCTGCGCGGCAAGAAGTTTTGGCAACAAAACATTGCGCCGCTCCAAAACTGGGGGTTCCTCGTGATGGACGATGCAGTAAACCTGCCTCAATTGCAAAACTTCTCTCGAACCTTCAAGACCACCTTCCTGGGCCATGGTGGGAAATGTACTAATGACCCTATGCTGTTGAACACGCCCGGTGAGATCAAGACCAATATTGCAAAGTCTATTGAATGGGCAATGACGCAGCTGCAAACGGGGGTACGGGGGTATCCGCAGCTACTCTTTGTTGTTGTTCAACACAAGAATAGCCCCCACTACGAGCGACTCAAAAAGTCGGCAGATTGTCGATTTGGAATTCTTAGCCAGGTAGTCAACGGGTCCCAGGTCATCAACAATAATGGTCAGTACCATTCGAATGTCTGCTTGAAGGTGAATGCCAAACTTGGTGGTGCCACTTCTCGAACTCTCCCCCCATGGAAGTTGGCCCAGACATATTTCCCCAAGGAGCGGCCTACGATGATCATCGGTGTCGACATTTCACACCCTGCTCCTGGTGGAGTCTCGTCATCTGTAGCGGCCATGACTATGTCCGTTGATCCCGATGCAACTCGCTACGCAGCACATGTTCAAAACAACGGACATCGTATCGAGATGCTTACTCAAGAAAACGTGAAAGAGATGTTTGGGTCCCTTTCAGGGATGTGGAGGACTGCCCATTCCAATGCTATCCCTAAACACATCATCTACTTCCGTGACGGAGTCGCGGAAGGGCAGTTTGCTCAAGTTGTGGAAAAGGAAATCGATGAGATCAAGGCATTTTTCAAGAACGTGCCGCCTCCAAAGTTTACGGTAATTGTCGCAACAAAACGCCATCACATCAGATTTTTTCCCCAGAAGGGTGATAAAAATGGCAACGCTTTGCCAGGAACATTGGTCGAGAAGGAAGTGACGCACCCATTTATGTGGGACTTTTATCTCTGCTCACATGTTGCGATCCAGGGAACTGCACGACCGGTGCATTACCATGTCATCTTGGATGAAATGGGAATTCCTGCCAATGAACTGCAGAAAATGATTTATCATCAATGCTACTCATACGCACGATCTACCACACCGGTCTCTCTTCACCCAGCTGTTTACTACGCACACCTTGCGGGTAGCCGGGCCCGTTGTCACGAAGACATTGCTTCGAGCGAAGGAATGAGACATGGGGCAAAAGGTCATGAAATGATCCGCGATAGGGTTGCAAAGGGGCAATCCCTTGGTCCTCAGTATAATGACAACACAAAGTTACTCCGACTCGGGGGTAACCCTGAGAAGCAGCCATCTGAGGCCGAGATTAGACAGCGTCAATTCATTCGGGGCACTATGTGGTACATTTAATGTGGGCATTGGCGAACCGGTGATGCGACTGGTGATAGTTGCAGAAGCAGAACGGTACAAGTCCGGACATTTGATCGATGGACGGGACAGAACAGGGCTGGGAAACGCACAGAGGTGGTCCAAGACAGCATGGCAGTAAAAGGAGCGATCGGTTTGGCGGGTATGGCGGCGGAGGACATTTTGCTAGTCATCATCGAGCTTAATAGGAAGTTTACAAGCAATCCAAGATCGTTTAAAAAAAAACAACACTCATGCGTAGACACTCGTAACATAGGGTAGCTAGTGGTAAAAGTGTAACAATAGGTGGCGCTTGTATTGGACCTCCGATCATAACCTCAAAACATTGGGTGCTCAGTGAAAAACAAAGAAATTAGAAACAAGCAACCAAAATCTTGCATCAAATATGGCTGGGGAAATTCTTCATCCAAAATAGAAGTAGAAAAGAATCATCTGGATATGAAGGAATGACGTCGAGTTGGCTCAGCCACAACAGCTGTGGGGTAAAGCAGCGGGTGTAACCATGTAACTAACTGTAGGGCGGCACAGTAATTCACTGTATGTACCTGGGCCAACAAACAACCCAAAACGTCTTCCGACCAGAGGAGCAAATACCCTCCCTTGCACCATCTCCAACTTTGCTTACAGACCAATATGGCCGGCTTTTTGCGAGCGAAGCAGACTGGTATTCATAATGATTTATCCGCTAGCATCCGACCCGAGCTCTTCGCGCCGGATGACCAGGCACGATATGGCATCGGCTCACAGATAAGGTAATGGAAGCTTTGAGCCCATCCTCACTCGCCTGTGCATCTCGCTGCCCGGATCCCTCGGTATTAAACACAATATCTTAACTTTGCTAACCTCGATCCTATCCTGTATGATAGTTGTATGGCATATGAACCTGTGCAGTCACTGCTAGCAATTGGAACGTCCGAGAGCAGGTTCAGCCCAGGCAAGATCTACGTGTTTGGTCAGCGCAGGGTTCAAAAGGTTCTTGAGCCCCCTCGGCATAGCTCCATCAAATGCCTGCAGTTCAGCGCAAACCGCCTCATCAGTCTTGAGTCGAACAATGAACTTCGCATCTGGGACCTCGACACAGGGGGGCATCTAGCAGCGCAGACCATCAGCGGCAGCGTGGTGTCCATGGTGACTGATCCTATGTTAGACTGGGCCTTTTTGGGGCTACAAAATGGAGATGTTATGGCGTATGATCTAGACCGGCACAGTTTAGCGCGAGCATTTCGTCTCCCTAACTACTGGAGAGAAAGAGACCAGAGTCTCCGTACGGCTACCCTCATATGCATGTCGTTGCACCCCCGAGATGTTGGCAAGCTCTTACTTGGATATACTCATGGAGTGGTTATCTACTCATTCAAACAGAACAAAGCAACCCAGTTTCTGGAATATAGTGTACCAATAGGAGCGCCTGGAGGAAACGGTGTGGGAATGGATACAAAACGCTGGCCTCGACTAACCCATGCAGCCTGGCACCCGTCTGGTACTTTCTTGATCACTTCACATGACGATGGCAGTCTCGTGTTTTGGGATCCTAAGGAAGGAAAAGTTGTCACGGCCCGGACACTTTTGGACTTTGGTATTGAGCAAGCCATACCTGGCTCGCCAACGCCAGCATTCAGCGAACCTTACATCAAGCTAGCTTGGTGCTGCAAAGACAATTGCGATGATACGGGTCTTTTAGTTGCTGGTGGGCAAAGCCCAGATGTCTCTCCAAAGAGCCTTACATTCATCGAGTTTGGCCAAACACCCATCTACGCTACTTCTACATGGCCAGTATTGGCAGAACACTTTCGGGGAAAGCGGAACATTTCGCTCACATTACCTCCTGGCTCTCAGGTGGTGGACTTTCTTCTGATTCCACGAGAATCCCCTCACTTTGGTGGGGCACAGGATCCGGTCGCCATCATCTCACTCCTTTCCTCTGGTGAGCTACTTACATCAAGCTTTCCTTCTGGGTACCCCATTAGCCCAACGAACCAGCTCCATCCATCAACATTTTTCGTACACCCTTTCATCAGCAAGATCAATGTTTCAAGCCTTGAGCGGCCAAGATGGCTTTCCATGCTGGAGAAGAGAGATCAAGGTGAACCTCTTTTAAAAGGTGGAGCAGAAGGACCTCGGCCACGAAAGCGATTTGAAGAGCGAACAATCATCCAAGCCGCACATGCGGATAGCATCATTAGAATATGGGACTCAGGACACGCGGATGATATTGAGAACGGGAACCAACTGCAAGTTGACATGGCGCGGGCGCTTGATCGATACGATGATGTCGATATATCGGCAATGAGCATGGCTAGTTGCACCGGGGAGTTTGCTGCTGGTACGCGCACTGGGGAGGCCGTTATCTTTCGATGGGGCCCAAACCGCTTTTACGGCACCGACCAGTCAAAGAAGTTGGACCCCAACCCTATGGGCCTTACAGATATAAGCTCGAGAGCAGAACCAAATTTAAAAGAAGGACTGCAGCCTTTCGTGCTCTACGAAATGATGCAGGGTCCAATTACGGCCATCAAGCTTTCTGATGTAGGCTTTGTGGCTATTGGCTCTGAGCTAGGCTTCTATACCATCATCGACCTGCGAGGCCCTAGCATCATCTATCAGGCACCCACGACCGATTTTGCAAAACAGGAAAATCGTAAATCTTTCCTCAAAGGTCATTCTCGTTCCGGGTCCTCTCCAATGAAAGAGTGGCCAGTGGTGATGGAATTTGGCGTGATGACGCTAGATGAGGACAAGTACTCAAGCATTATATGCCTAGTGGGAACAAACCTTGGAAAAGTGATTACGTTCAAGCTCTTGCCAAGTGCAGATGGCAAATATTCTGCTCAGGTAGCCGGTGTTGTTTCCTTTGAGGGAAAAATCATTTCTCTCAACGCAATAGAGGCCAACACTGGTAAACCAGCAGCAGCAACCGGTGCTGTTGTGGCCGGGCTGAGGGAAGGGCGTCAAGTCAATGGCGCCGTTGTTGCTGGTATGGCTTCCTGAAATCTCAAACCGAGTTTGCATCTACGGGAAAGCATGAATAAACCTTGCTAACAATTGCTAGTTACACAAAAGGAGATAAGAATATTCAAGCCAGCAGGCTCCAAAGGAGCATCGAAAGAATTTGATGATGTCCTGTGTGAAGCCGCAAGCGTCGCCGAGCTCGAGCTGCAGGGGGTTGCTATTGTGACCTTTATGGGAGATGGCACAGCTAGAGCGTTCTCGATTCCCGGCCTCAAGGACCTTGGCAAATCAAATTTGCCTTTGCTTGACAGTAGTCGAAGGTCACAAACAATAGTAACACAAACAGGGGATATTTTTGGATTTACTGGTCCCAGTGAAATGGCAGTAGTGCATGTATGGGGCACAGGAAAGAGCATCCAACAATCACCAGATACTCTGATCAACCCAGCGCTGGAGTGTCCCCCTCGTCCTACAATTTCTAATCTCCAGTGGATTTCAGGCACGCAGCATGTCTCGCCTTTAGATCTCGACCTCCTCGTTGGTGGGGCAGATCGGCCCCCGAGCAAGCGTATGTTGGAGGCGGCGGCAGCAGAGCAAAGGGCGACTCGAGCAGGTGACTCTTCTTCAGCGGCAGGATCATCCCAACAGGAGGGCTGGGGAGATTATCTGACGAGGCAACTCAACGAGCGCACAGAACGTTTAAATATGATGGGGGATGGTATGAATACACTACAAGAACAGAGTGCAGGATGGGCAGAAGACGTGAACAAATTTATGGGCAAGCAGAAGCGAAACATGGTGTTGGGTGGATTGAAGAGTAAATTCTTTTAATAGCTAAATCTAGTTGCCTTTCATTTCTTTTTTTGTGGAAGAGAAGAGTCCCAGACGATGACAGAGATTCAGAATTTTCACTGCTACCAACATAGGATGGATTAGGCGCAGTGTAAAAGGGGCTGACAAAACGGCGTCATCAGAGCATGGCTAGAAACAGAGTAGTTTGAAACAGCGTACCACCTATTCTTGTGATCGGAGTTTGTTGTGGCTAAGACGACATGGTTCAGTCTAGACTGGCAACAGGGTGCAAAACAATCATCGCCGATACAACAGTGTCTGAATATCCAAGATACCTGGTCCTAGGTAGGTAATTATTTACTTTACTGAGATTGCTATATATTTATAGATATTGCTAGAGATTCAGGGTATTGCTAGCGATTTCTAGCGATTTCTGGATATTGCCAGAGATCTCTAGAAATTTACAGAGATTTCTATATATCAGTAAATTTATCAGTTGACGTCCCTTAGGGTGGTACCAGCTATGTTTTTTTGCACCCTGTTGACTAGCTGTCTATGGCAATGGTATCAAAGCTTATTTGTTGAATAGCAATCTGCGAGCTCTATACTGTGACTACGTCCCAAACAACACACGGTGGAGTGTATTTACCATCGAGGAGTTAAGAGCAGCTTTCCTGCTTGAGATTTGGTTTCCCGTGGCTCAAAACTCCACGCTTTTCTTTGGCCTGCTGCCTATTAGACAATTTCGTAATGGCCCATGCAGTATGTTTTTCGTAATCACGAGGAGACATTACATCTAGATTGCCGTTGGTAATGCAGTGGCGATCTTCGAGGCAGAGTGAAGAGACTGTGTGAGTGGGACCTGTTGGTGTCAAACAATAAAGTGGATAAACTCTACAGACCAACAGACAGGTTGACGGAGCTAATATCAAAAGACGAGACATGAAAGATCAGGCAGACATGATCCGGGATTCCGGGGAACCGCCCACCTCCTTCTAGCGCCGAGAAAACTCACCGAACGAAATAATCCAATGTCAAGGGAGAAGATCTGATCCAATGGTTTCACCCGCTAGCAGAGCCAAGGCCCGCATACAAACCCCGAGGATGAGCAAACACAGCAAAGCAATGGAAAAATTCAAAGAGAAAATGTGGCTAGGCGGAATGAAGGTTTGGCTGCTGGCAAAAGCGTTGGTTGGCCCGAAATCGAGGCCGCGGCAAAACTCTCGATGGTTCTCCGTGAGGCTGAGAAGGGTCACATGGGGGGAGAATGGCGGTTGGGTCACTTTCGAGTTCATGTGATGGTATGAATCCCTTCTTTGCTACTGTGTATGGAATTAAGGCTTTGCGGGCGGCATGAGTTCAACGTGATTGCCGCCCTCTTGTCTCTTGTCTCCTCCCCCGACCTACCCCCCGACCCGTTCTGAGGCCTGCTACTTATGGTATCTCGTCCCCAAAGTTTTGTTCTCATCAAGTGTGTGAGCTCACATAGTTACCATGTGAAGTTTTTTTTTTTTGCAAGGCTTGACGCAAGCTGCTCAGATTATTGACCGGAACTGCTCGAGGGGAAGCCGAGGAGCCCCCCCCCCCTGGTTCACCTTGCGTCTACCACACACCACCACCACCACACCATTGCTGGCTACTACCACCCTCACCCATCATATGACGGATTCTGTGACACGAAATATTGTTCGGAAATCATCCGAGAACACTGCAGCCATATTTTACTCTCCCATGATCAAGAAAAATTCTCATTCCCATTCCAGCAACACCTGCAGCGATGCATCAGCCCCTTTTCAGGGATTTGTTGAACATGGTCAGGCAACCTATGCATACACGGCATGTATGCAGGAACCATGTAGCACTCTGATTGACTGGATGTGATGTTCTCAGAACTTTTGAGATTGCGTATCTTAATATTCTGATTTCGAAATGAACAAAAAAAGCTCCCGAGTTAATGTTTTTGTCCAAGGAACAGACTAATTTGAGCAGTGAAGACTAACCAAAGCCAAGGCTTCGGCCCGGCCCGTTTGTTACTGGAGAAGACCTGCCACCGGAAGATTGTCACTTGCTATTAGGTACTATGTACGCTTTTTCTTAGTCTTTGAAACAGGCAGACGCGGTGTGGTAAGGGTACGTGTGTGCGCTGACATCTACCGTGTGTTTACAGAAATGAGCCAAGCTACCCATACCCCATAAACAACCATCCTCGAGAAAAAGAACTTTCTTTTTACACGCCTACGTTTGTTCGATAAACATCTTGACCGACGACAAGATACAGTCTGACGAAGTGGCCCACCCTCACGGGCAAGGTCCCCCTTATTCAGATGGACAACACTGTTACTCGAATCCGACCATCAGGCAGCAGCCAGAATGTAACTATCTAAAGCACCAACACAACATTCAGAGTCAGAAGCTGTTTAAAAGCTATTGCATTCGCATCCAGATTTACATGATCAACATTCATTGTAGCAATAATGATTAGCCTTTTTTTGTTTTTGTTTTTGAAGCCATAATACGTGGGCGCATTATCTATTCCCTGTCAAACAAGCACACTCGCACGCCTTGATACATACATGACTACCATTGCTTTTTCTTCTTGTAGGGTGTTCACTCAATCTCAGCTTTGATTTGCTTTTCATAACGCCGACAGCCTTTCTAACATCTCTTCAGTCTTTGCTAACATATATATACTCAGATCGACTCAGCGATGTCGTTTGTCAATTTCTCATCGTCAATACCCCCGAAATTCTCGATCAAGATCTAGTATCTTTATTGGTGTGGGCTACACCATACTTTCTGTCGAGATCATTGAATTTCATTTGCCTAACATGTCTGAAAGGAGTGGACAACCGTCACTAGTGGAACCAAAACCATGCAAAACCAGAGAGTATGGCTCCAAGAACCATTCCACTAAGTGGGAGAAGCTGATTTTTCTATAGCTGCACATCGTGTGCCAAAGACAAATCTCAACAGCCTACAAAGCATCCTCGGCAGCCTCTTCAAGATGGTGGCACATGTCCCTGGGATAAAGATCTCTGTCATGGCTTGTTATACGTCCCGGGATTCTCAGGCCCCGTGAATACGATGCCTACCACTGTTCAACCGGTCATCGGTCAAGAATGCTCAGTAACTCCTCCATCTATCTGAACTATTTCGTGGTTGAAACCTTCTAATTAATCCTTTCCTAGAAAGACAAAATGCAAACTGAACTCGACGACCTTAGCTTCCAGCCAACGTACTATCTCGAGAACAAATAACCCAGTCGGGGCACATGAAGAAGCTAGTAGAGGTTGGAAACCCTCGAGTGTACCTTCACAACAACAGTACAGGCAGGGCTTATAGGGACGATTTGAAATAGGAGATTAGATGACTATGGGCGTTTCGGCTACGAACAGAGCCATCGGACGGGATATCAATATTCGATCAAGGGGCTGCTATTGGGAATTATAATTTACTTTCGACGGTTTGGATATTTTGAGGCGAAGAAGGCACTTTTCTTTTGCTGCAGGGAGAATAAGAAACATGTTCTTTGGGAATGGGAAAAGTTGGTCTTGAATAATTAGCAATAGACAATACACTCTTGCAGATAGCAGCGCAACCAATGATCCCGTGATGAAGGGGGGCTACAGAGTGTCCGTTTCAATACTTTATTGGCTTCTCCTAGTAATATTACTTGATTAAATGAGGAGACATCATATGGTGGTCCACTGGTAAGCCACAACAACAACCCACCACTGGTTTGCTGACGAATTCATGTCTTTACTTTTCTTATTCCTGCAGGCCCTCTTCACCCTCAGCTTGACCGAAGCCTATCAAAACATCACGCCGCCTTTGTCCAACGTTTTCTCGCCTGCCAAGCATAAAGGCAAGCCACAAAGTAAAAGCCCACGCTATTAGTTAAACAGTACGCAGCTTATCAGCTAAGCCATCTTCGCTTCGTCAAGCCTAAATGCTCCAATGAACCTAAAATCAAGGACATGTTAAATAAAATAAAATGGTAAACTGCCTAAACCTTAGCAGGTCCAACACTAAAAGTTCTTCCGACCTTTCGATCTGGCAGGTAAGCGACTCTTCCGATAAGACCTTTCTGGATGATCATATAAACGACAGAACACCCCGACCCCTTCTGGCCTAATTCTTACATCAGCCCCCTACTATTTCTCTTTTAAAATCGTATAATGAGGACCCGCAGCCAAGCAAGGCTAGAAGCCTTCTATTGGACATCTCTCCCTGCAGAGATTCGACTGATGATCTTGTCGACAGTTGCATCCCAGAAACACCCCGGCTGGGCTTTGTTTGCATCCGTATGCAGAGAATGGCAGTACGTTTTAGAGAAAGTTAATTTTTGCAAGATAAAGCTGGGACTGTCTTGTCTTGACGATGTAGAATATTTTATTTCGCCACAAAAGAGGGAGATGATTCACCACATCTGTCTTGAAATTGAATTACCACGCTACACGTCTACATGTTGTTCCAAAAAAAGGACACCATCAGCAAAGATCAGCTCCATCGTCAGCGCTGGGATATGGAAAGTCTTTTCTATTCTCAGTACGTGGAAACGAGCGAGCCACTTAGCATTGGAGATCAATGTGTACTCTCCTAGCGACTGCGAACACTGGTTCCCGAACTTGTGCTTGTCCACCGATGACGTTGAGCAGGATGGGGACGCAATGTCAGATGTGCGGAAGGCTATGACTCCGTATCATGACCCGCAGCATGGCTGGATGCATGGCCAACGAGTTAAAGCTCCTCCAACGTCAGCTGTGCTACGACTTTTCCGACCTGTCGAGCTAGTGTTTCACGAAACATTGCCCCGAGTAGAAGCGGTCACTTGCCTCATTCTCCGTCGACAACTCCGGCGTTGTATTTCACCATCGGGACTAGGCCTGTTACTTGGTGGACTTGACAGTCTAGAGGATATGTTCTATGAGCCATGGGCGCCATATGACGCTTTTGATAGAGTATACAATGATCTAGGTGTGTACCAATGCCTATGACAAGACTCACGAATTTTATCCTCTTATCAAAGAAAATACACCTTGGTTGTCTACCGCTAATATTGAGGATAGTGCTTAAAATAGCTATACAAAAGAATTTTCCAGCTACTCTTAAGAGACTAATAGTATTTGAAGATGCCTATAAATTTAACGAAGTGTTTCCAAAGCAGCCAGCCCTCATACACTGGTTCAATGTAGATGATCCCAGCAAAGGGCTTGGAGCAATTTTGGCATGCAAAAGTCTCAACTTACAATACCTTGCCATCTCCTTTTTGATCAGTGCAGAAGAAGTCTTTCAACGCTGTCGTTCGACGTGGACCTGGTTGCACCTACAATCTTTGGCGCTTACATCACAGCTCCTACAGGATAACTGGGAAAAACGCGAACAGATTGAGGATTTACTCTGCCAAGCCAGGGTCCTTGTACAGAGGATGCCCAAGCTACACACTTTTGTGCTTTGGAATGGCGGAAAGGCACATGCCTGTGCGTTTATATACCGCAATGACAGAGATAGGGCCTCGATCACTTGGCGTGGAACATGGCATTTGGAGTTGAGTCCTCTTGTGGTTAAGTCATGGCAACAAACTGCCTCGAAGCTACGTTATCCCAAACTTCAAATAACGCAGGAGTATGTTCAAGGGGTCATAGGGTCCCATGGAGATGCAATCTACCATCTAAAATTGCCCTGCCAAGTCATTGATCCCGCATCACTCTGGCAGATCCGGAGAGAAGGATGGAGCGTAGAGGAGTAGTATAATACATGATGATTATCCATCCATTCTCTTTCATAGTGTGTGAACCATTGCCAAGAAGGTTTTTGGCAGCCGTACCGCTCTTACATGGGAATTTCACCAATAACATGGATGATGTAGATCGCCCCGGGCCACAATTTCATGGCTAGTCCGTGCTGCAAAGAGTGAATGCGCAGGCGACGTGGGCCATTTCAAATATAGCAACAACATGAATTGATTCTGCTAGGCTAGCGGCGGATGCTTTGCCATCTTTCTTGGTGTAGACATATATGGGGATAGATGTACGAGCCTGCATATGAATAGAAGCAGATACACTGCACATACGATTATGACATGTTTCCCCTTTAGGAATCGCAAGGGGAGTTGGGACACTTTCGCGATATGCTTCGTTGGAGATGTCGTGTTTACTACTAACGTACATGCTTATTACCTATTAACAGTATAATCGATCCATATCGGTTGGAAGTGGGGGGAGTTCTCTTTGTTGTTCCCCGTTTGTGATGCTCGGAAATGCGTGATGCCCAAGGTACTAAGGTACCCATGAAGATGTAAGTCCTTTGTACCTCTACTTGCTTGGGGGGCTATGTTTTGGTTTGTTTATGGGACTTTCCCACTGTAATTGCCATAACAGCGTGCTGGATGGTGGGGGCTACAATGGGCCGGAATAGATAGAGACAGTCCCTGTACTTGTCTGGAGGTACCTGCCCAACAGGGTGCAAGATATCACAGCCGGGACCACCCCCAAGGGATTTCAACTGATTAATTGTCGTTGATATCTAGAAATCTCTGAAATTTCTAGAGATCTCTAGCAATATCCAGAAATATATAGAAATCACTAGCAATAGCCAAAAACTCTAGAAATATCTACAAATATGTAGAAATCTCAGTCAAGTAAACTAAGTAGATACATACTACCTGTCTAGGTATTCAGGCACTATCATGTCGGTGGTTGTTTCTTGCACCCTGTTGTCACTTTAGTACCTACCTTGCGCCCAGACCTAGTGGAGCCGCCCTGTTGTTCTTTTAGTGCCGATGGCTGCATAGCAACGGCGCCCACAAAAAAAAACATCCACAACTCGCTGCACACACACCCTCGCGATGATGCCAATGTTTACTTTGCGACTCTGACAACATCAAGGGCCCACTTCATCCCTCCATGCGATCCTGTGTCGTCAGCTTCTGCGACTCGACTCGCGCTCCCGTCAGCCCGGAGACTTTGAGACTTTGACCACTAACTGTGAGCACGACTTTGAGACGACAAACCGAAACAACCTCTCCCCCGCCAACACCGTCACCGCCCGCCATCACCCACCTGCCTCGCAGTACCTACCTGCTCTGTGCCCCTCAACACGCCCTCGACACGTCGTCGTCAACACACCTCACCACACCACACCACACTATACCCAACCCAAACCCAACACCACTCTATCGCCATCCCTTCCAACTGGGCTGGGCTATGAGCGCGGCCCATTAATGAGGCCACCATGGTTCGAGTGACGAACGAGCTGTCGCTCTCCCCTGAGCACCTTGCCCTCTACCACGCCTCCGACCCTCTGCTCGGCCACCTCCCCATCCTCGTCTTCCACGGCTCGTCCACCACCGCCAACTACACTCACAGCAGCTCCCGCTTCCAGGTTCATGTCGTCACCCCGGCCGGGTTTCAGTCGTTCCCTCGCATCACCATCTCGCCTAGCTCGCCCTTCTACAGTGTTGTCAACTACCTTCCGCGCGAATTCCAGGGTGACGAGGTCTATCGAAGCATAGCCTTTGGCCTGTTCCGCTATTTCAACGAGTTGCCCGACAATGTAAAGAGCCATCTGCGAAATGGGTATCCAACAAGGGGGAGGAGACCGGGCAGCGGGCCTACCCTCTTTGGCGAGCAGCACACGGCTGACCTGGTCACGGCCATGGTTAAGAGCGATAACACAGAGAATGTAATTGCCGCCTTGCAGGATGCATTGCAGACGCAGCATCTGAGCAATCTCGACATCGACTTTGTTCTTCCTCCGGGCGCCATTGTACCGCTACAAGCGGCCGACTTTGAAGATGTGCCAGACGATGAGGATGATATATTGGACCCTACCCTGCGCCAGTATGGAGGTTATACGCCCTTAGTCAAGCTTCTAGGAGAGCCCGTCTTCCTGCCCACAACCAAATTGAGGCGTGCCCCCTCCAAGCCAACGCCTCTCAACCGCAGCAGAACGTTTACCAAGGACCAGAAGATAGACTTGCGGATGAAGCTGGGCGAGTTGCTGGACACTGAGGAGCGATATGTGACAAAGGTTAATGAATTGGTACATCACATTGCTGGCGACTTCAGAGACAGCGCAAAAGAGCGCTCCTCTGCAAGCTTGAGCCCGTCCGAGGAAGAACTGGAACGCCTTTTCCCTGACTCTGCCGATCGCATTCTACAGGTCAACTCCGCATTTTTGGAAGAACTGCGACACATCATGGACGAATCAGAGGAGGAAGCTGTTCGAGATATGGATATGCCGACAATTAACATAATGGGCTCAAGAAATGGCAGCGTGCGCACCAAAGATCCAACCGGAGCTTTGTCTATTGCAAGATTATTCCTGGACTGGTTTCCAAAATTCACACAGTGTTACCAGGAATACATCAGAGCGAGTCAACATTTCCCAACGCTTCTAAATTCCTTTCTCGACCAGCAATCGACCTTTAGACAGCGCGTGAATCAGGCCGGAGAGCAGGCGGTTCGGTCGCTTCTGATCGAGCCGGTTCAGAGGTTGCCTCGTTATAGCTTGCTCATCGACCAGATTGTTGGCACTTTACCCTTAACCCATCCGGCTCTCCAGCCTATGCTCAAGGCGAGAGACATAATCACAAACATCTGCTCCATGGACGAACCCTTGCCAGACAAGCCACATGTAGCCAATCGACTTCGAAATATGGTTGAGTCATGGCCCATGGATCTTGAGCCCCAAGGACGTCTTATTCTTGCTGCCGACTTCCTTGAGCTTGCGCCACCGTTCCAAGCTCCTTCAGACATGTCAGATGAAGGGGGTGTGTTTCTCCTGTTCTCGGACTGTATCATTATGCTCAAAAAGACGGACGGGGGCATGACAGGACGCGACCTCTTGCGTGAGATTGATAAACCATCTGCGGCTGAGCTGCTGATATCAATGACAAATGCTGCTGGTGGGCCTGCCATGTACCAATTCATATTTACCGGCTGGCATCAACTTGCCGATGTGCGATTTACAGAGTCGGCCGACGGATCACTTGTTTGGATGACTTCAACACAGGAGATGAAGAGTGCGCATACTGGTGAGCACAAAATCAGCAAAGCTGTTACTTCACGCTGTTTTCTACTGCAGGAGCTTTTTGATGGCAAGGCTGCAAAGTGGGGTGAAGATGTGGTAAAGGCAAGAGTCGAGGCTCGCTTTTCGGAGACTGAGCGAGAAAATCCATGTTGGACCTTGCGATCAATACGCATGCCTGAGAACAGCCTGGGGCTCCATGCGGCCGTGTTTCAAGAAGGCGCCGATCAACTTATCGATGGACGACGGGAGCCCGCTGCTATCAGGGTGGTTGTAGATCATGACAAGGGCACTAAGGGAGCTCCTGTAGGACATTACGGTGTCGAGATCGTGATAAATGTCACGAGCAAAGATCAGAATCGGGTATCGATGCTTACCGTGGGTCTGAACGGCAAGCAATTCCAAGATGACATCGCATTGGAGGATTTCATCCCTACCATGTCACGGCGAAGTAAGTTGACTGACAATCATGCCATGTCCTGATTGCTAACTCTGATGGTGATAGTCATTCAGCTCCTTAGCAGCCAGTTTCATGTATCTAACGGACAGTTGACTGCAGCCATGGTTTCATATTATTCCAAAACTCTGCGTGGATTGATTCTTTCAGCTACTCGCGCCGAGAAAACACGATCTTTCCTTGCTGCGTCTCCTGTCAAGTTGCTTTCTAGCCTGTGGAATGGTAGTTCCAATAACAGCAACACCAACATTGCCACTGCAAATGGGAATGTCAATTCCCCCGAAACAGTCATATTTGAGTCCAAGAATCAACGACAGGCATCCCTTCACAGAGCCAACAGCTTCCATTCCATGTACGGATCCATTAGAGGGAGAGATGCGATGGACGCGGTTCCACCGGAAAACCCCATCATGCGGCTTGAGCAGACCTTCACAGGATACACTGCCGCCCTTCAGTGTCGAAAAGGTGCCATCATAGGAAGGTCGCTGCTGAATAGATCATTGGCTGATGAGCTCTCCGTAAATGATCTTTACAACCGATTGATTGAAAATCCTTTTGATTATGAAGTTGCCTCAGATCTCGGGACCGAGGTCGTGTTCCTGGCATTCGAGAAGTTTCTGCATATTGCCTGGGCTGAGCAATTAGGTCCTGTCATGACGATGCAGCTGCTTGACACATTACAAGAGCGGGCCAACAAGCGTGTCCCGGGGGACTTTGCAGATTTTGTTAACTTCTTGTTTAACGAGATGGCACCTCAAAATCGAAGGGCTTTCACGGCAATCATCAAGCTGCTCGCTGATCTCCTAGATGGCTGTGGTAATGATAGTGACAGAGGTGCACTGACTTTGGCATTCGCTGAATTGCTGGTCACGGACGGGACAGCTGCCAACTACATTAACTTGTTGGATCGGTTGGTCGAAGACTGTGACAGAATATTCGGAGAGCCTTTGCACCATGGCTTCAATTATGGCAGCATATCTGGCGCTGAGTCTATACACTCAATGATGAGAAGCAGCGCCAAATCACAAACCGGATCACTAACCTCAAACGCGTCATCGCTGCGTCGGAAGTTTGGCCTCGACATGCTATTGCGACAAAATGTAAAAGATGAGCGTCCATCCGTATGGCGAAGCCTCAGCAAGCATCGACATCCCGCTACTGGCGACTCTTCGAGCTTAACAAAGGCGACTCTTCATCATGCGCGTTCCATAGATGATAACAGCTTGCCTCGAAGATTTCTCCAGCGTCGGCCAGTGTCCCGAGATAGACCTCCCATCGTTGGCGCATTTGATGAGAATCAAAGACCGGCCAGCTCACATCGGATGGAGTTTCCCCTGGACACCATTGGAGAGCCCATGATTGAAGTTTCGACGCCTAGATCGCCAAAGAAGAAGAGGCGTAGCTCGTTGTCTGATTTGAAAAGTCTAATGGCGGCTGCCACCCTACACGATAAACCGTTACCACCACTACAGCCATTGCAGCCACTTCAGAATACGAGACAAACATCCGGGAAAATCAATTCTAGCCCCAAGGCCGTCCCAGCCTCAAGAATACCCATCAGTCCAAGCGCAGCACAAGCCTTGAAAACTCCGCGACTAAAGGAGAATATGTCGTTGTCTGAACCTTTCAATGAAGGTGTTCTTGGGAATGAGATACCAGCCAGACAGGATCTGTCAGAAAAGCTCGGTTCACCCATCAAATTCGAATCGCCATCCAAACAGGATTCTCCGACCAAGGCGGCTCGGCATTCTAAAGCTCTCTCATTATCTGGAATACCTACTCTCAAACCGGTGAAGTCTGGACACTCCGGTGGGGACTCACCAAATCGGTTGAATGCCAGTCCAACCCGATCTGGAGCTCAGAGACTTCGCTTACAATCTCCGCAAAAGCTCCGTGAACGGCTCCAGACAGAAAAGAGAGCAGTTGGTGAGGCAGATGCGTCCCTACAATCCGAGTTATCAAAGATTGGAGAGGAAATGGCACGCGTGAACAGCGCAAATCTAGCAGGCTCTCCATCAGTTGATTTGCGGAGGCTTGCATTGTCACTCAAATCGCTGGAAGAGAAGGTTCCATCAGTGATACGAGAACTGCAGGACAGGCAGGACGAAATACAGAAAGATATGGAGACGACGGTCAAGGCAACGGAAACAAAGCTGCGATCTATTGACCAGCTTCACAAGGAGGCCGTGGCGGAGAACGAGCTTCTATATGAAAAGTTCAACGGCGAGCTAGGCAGGATTGTCAAGGCGCTGAAAGGCAAAGGCAAAGAGGACAAAGAGGACTTGATGACGAGATTAAAGGCGCAGTCAGAAGAGACGGCACGAATGAAGAAAGAAAACGCACGACTGAAGCGAGAGATGGCAAGCTTGCGAGCGGCACTAAAGGGAACAGAATAAGTGATACTGTCCCTAGTAGTGCTCGTTTGTACGGCGGTTGTAGGTTGCAAAGATTGTGCGAGGAAATCATTACATGCATGAGGAAGGGCCGGTCGGTTGTTTTGCCATGATATAGGTGTTATTTGTTTTTGTACGGAGGGCATTGGGGTGTTTGGCTGCATACTACGAGGGACCCTGGGAGTACAGTGGTATTATAGGGAGTTTCGGGGAGAAGGTGTGTTCATGTTGCGCGATTGAATTGATATTCAGGTCGCGGTTTTTGTTCTTGTCTTCGTTTTGTCAACTACCAGGGTATGAGGGTCACGTTTGATACCTAGATATATGAATCATTACGAGGTATTGCGATGTTGTAAACTCGGTAGAGCGTACGCTTTATTTCGATGCCTTGTCGCGTGGTGGTGGCGGAGGCATATCGGTCTTAAACGTCACTTGATTGCCCTTGCTCTGCTCGAGCCAGCACTCAAAGAATAACGGGCCAGCCCGCACGGATCGGATGGGTCTGGTAGTAGATCGGCGCAGGGATGAACCCCGGTCTGGATGAGCTGGGGTAGCGGGCTGGATGTTGTCTGGAGCTGGGATCCAGGGTTGCGGGTGCTGGAGAGACCGAAGGTTTTCTAACATTAGCTGCGAAGAGAGAATGAGGGTTTGCCATGGGGTTTGAAGTCTTATCTCGGGTTTGGTGGGGAAGGGGAAGAATATAACTTACTCCAATGGGAGCTTCGGCTTGGTCGCGTAGCTCTAGAGCCAATGTGAATGTGCAGCCTTCGGGAAGGCGGGGGATGCTCTCGCCAGCGTAGGCGACCCTCCTAAGAGCACCTCTGAGCGCCTCATTGACGTCGGTCCAATTAACGACAGTTTGGGGATCATCTTCATCACCTGAAAGTTCTTCCTCGTCTATAATCCCTTGGTGCTGGCCTCCCTCTCGGTGCTTTTGCTCTGCCGCTGCTGCAGCCGCTGTGTCTGCATCATTACCACCCTCATCCTCATCGCCGCCGCCGCCGCCCCAGGCCGGAAACATAGCCACGTCAAAGACCCAGCGCTCCAGAACGTCAAGCCGCGGGGGCAGCCCGTGGACAACGAGGACGACACGGCGAGCGTTGCCAAGACGGAGCTGTGTGGTGACGGCGGCAACAGCGTCGTTGATCCAGGCGCAGACGCGGGGGTGGCGCGACTGGTGGACGGGTAGGTTGTAAGCGCGGGCGGCGAGAAAGGTGGCGGGTGGGTAGAGGCCGCGGTGGAAGAGGAGAGAGTGGATGGCGATGGTGAGGAATTCGGTGAAGGAGTTGAGGAGGGCGTAGGCTTCCGGTTCGGGGATAGCAGAGCCATGGTCGTCTGGAAGCTCCATGGCTGGCTTGGAGTTGTGTGCCAGAATATATTTCTTTCTTCCTACCCTGTTGCTGGCTGTTGCTGGTTGCGAGCCTGCAGGCTGAGTGAACAATGGAGGGGGGGTTCGCGTTGAGGGGAAGCTTGAAGCGTGTACAGATGTTGACGCGATGTCAGGTGATGTCGCTACTTCTCCTTAACCCATGATGTGTATTCCATTCCCAATCCTAGACTAATCCACACTCCCCCATGCTGTCAGCGCTGACTCGCAAGCATCAGCCTCTCGGCACTCGCTCGCTACGACGTTGGTGTAAATTAACGCCATTTTGCTATTAGGATGTTTCTGTCGCCGAGTCTTTCCAGGTTCCTCTTTAAAAACGACAAACTTGATATCAAGGTTCGGCTTTGAGTGGATTCGGCCGGTTTTTCCCCAGATATCAGGAGGAAGAAGTTTAAAATATCGGACCAGACAAGACGATCATGAGCTCTTCGCTCTATTTTTTCTATTTCTAGAATTTTGACGCTGATCAGACGCCCATATAACCAAAAAAAAAAAAAAAAAAAAACCACACAGAGCATGCCCGTTATGCTGTCAGATACAACCCTGTTAGAGCCACGTTGGACAAAACTGCTTTCCATTTATCTGCGGACACGGGCCGTTGGAATCCCCGGCAACATGCCATTAGGTTGTTCAAATGTTACATCAAGACGTTGTAGGCTTATAACCTATAACATGCGAGACACGGGATTCGGGCACATCAGCAAGCCTTCCCGCCTCCTACTCTCCTTGGGAAGGGTTCAAGAAGAGCGTGTTTGCAGGGTTGAGTGCTACGACACTGTCATTTGCTTGAGAAACTGGCTTTTCTTCTAGCAACGTCTGTTGAGTATTCGAAAGATACAGCGACCTAGAAAATCACAAATCATATTGCATAGTCTTTCAAAAACACTGGACTACTAACGTAGCACCACCAAGGCGAAAGTGGTAGGGGGGCGTGTTGCATACTTTTGTTCACAGAAGTTTACACTCGCAGAGACTACACTAATACGCCAAGCAACGGAACATTAGCCATAGTATATTCGTTTCAAGACTAGCGAAGATGCATCAACGGGTCAATGAAACAGGTGGAGGTCCTTTTTGCGGCAGAGGCCCCTAATGTGGCACAAGTGATCAACGTGACCTATGCCACCACCATTTAGCACATCGACAGAGGACTCTGAGAAATAAATATCATTTACACACCGCCGGTTGCGCATATGTATCTAGTATATGATCCATAATAACGTATCTAGTATATGATCCATAATAACTCGTTGGAGTTGGTCTAAGACCGCAAAGCCTGGTGCGCGCACTAAAGCGGCGACAATGCTATTGAGCAACATATGGGGGTTCAAACTGACTCGCGTGGGAATCCCCGGCTTCAAGATGGTTAGCAAAAGAATATTCCGATATTTGCTCCGCATCTTGAATTGTATTCTGACTTTTCTCATAGATTGCTCTTGCAAAAATGGCATCGGCAGAAATTCCAGCATTTGTTGATAGCCACGTACAACATATTCTCGCACCTCCATTGTCCCTACTTTTCGTTTTTATATTGGGAGACGAAAATAATATATATATATTTGTAGTAGTACTGACAACACAAAGCTCAGAATGTCACCTATAGGTGACTATTAGTTGTTTCTCGCACCCCCTGCGCCTTGCTCCCAACACCACCCATGCATATTGACTCTGGTGGCCGTTATGCTCAAATCAGGCTGCATGGCCGGAGATCTAACACGAGCAGCGGAGGTGTTTCCTGGGCATTCTTTTGGCTACCGCAACTACCACCTCTGCATTATGCATCCGGATGTGGCTTTGGATGCATTGTCTCGGATGCAAGTGAGATCACTCCAGGAAAGGTCTCAGACACTGTTCAACACAACGCGTATCGTTACTCGAATGTATTAACCTGCTTATTATGGAAGTTGTACGCTTTCAAAGGTAGGTGGGTACTATGAACTCTTCGAAGATGTACATGGCCCCTCTTACTCTTACTCATGTATGACAAGGTGACGTGCACTCTTTGTCAGATGGATACTATCCCCTGCATCTTTTCTTTCCACTTCCGTTTCCGCGAGACAGCTGAATGCGTTCCAGCACGCACTCATGTGAACAACATTCCATGGAATCACCACCCAGTTCAGACATTCCATTATAAAGCGTCTCTCCGCCATCTTTTGTAGCCCCTCACTGCGACAACAACAACAACAACACACCACCACCACCACATCACAAACAAGATAGTACAGAATGACAAGGTAGGAGGCTTCCTCAATTCACCATTGCAGTTGTAGAAGAGGAAATTAGCCCCTGCTGACCAAACTCAACCGTTTGTAGCTCTGAACAAGCATGGCTCGACCTCACTCAGCGCACCAGCATCACTGCGTCAGATGAAGTCGCATCTGTATTCAGCGCACTCAAGCCCATTACGACCGACTTCCTTACCCGTGGCACTGGGGAGTGGCAGGGCTACAGTATTGATACTGGCCACCCTGGAGCTGCCCTGCTTGAGCAAATGGGCTGGGCGGGGAAGACATTTCGAAGCAGCGAAGAAGTTGACCCAGTACTTGTATATGATGCCGACGGCAAGAGAAAGCTTCACACAGACTGGGGACACGCGAGGGTAGGTGGGAGCCTTTCTTTTTTTTTCTCTGTTACTTCAACGTCGCCTGCAGGAATCACGCGTTAAGTAGAAGATGGATTCATTCTGCTGCTTTACATTATGGGGAAACAAAGCTAACAAGAATATCGTTTGCGGCTGCAGTTGCGTGAAATGAAGTATGGCAACCACAACACCATCGCCATGATATACGACATACATCCTATTATCGACTACTTCCATCATGTGACAGACGACCTGGTCGCAGGGGTCATGGATTCAAAACTCTTTCCCGATCCATTTTACTTCTACTTGAAGCGCATGTCCTAGGAGCGTGTTGGTGCATTCTCAGACTTTGATTGCGGCTAGACTATTCAAATTCATACATGTGGAAGGGCATGTGTGTTTGCTAAAGCTCGGGATAGGATATGTGGACAAAGTCGAGGTTGGTTGTGACAAGGCAATATGGCTGTTTAGACCCATTATCCATGAAACTACATGAGCCTTACAACACGATTGACATATTTATAAGACTCATCGTTGCCGCGCGGGGAAACAAAGAAAAGCGAAGTGTTGGTGTATTCTACCATAACCTGACTACAAGTAATTGTTGCCGCGCGGCTTGAAGACAAATGCGCCTTGCCAACAACAAATTCTTCGGTATCCCTGTTATACCAAGTCATGAGTCACCACACACTGAAGATGAGGATATGAGTCTTTCACAGAAGCCAACATAAAAGACCATTGCTATCCACCTTCTTGGTGGTAGTTAAAGCCTCACTAACACTCAAATAGATACTATGGTAGTGAATACATGCAATACTCAGACGGCTCACACTGAACTCGCGAAATGGACCCCAAAACTGGCAAGCCGGGAGAATGGACAGCAATCGAAGTTCTCGCGGCCGAGCCACAGGAAGATAAAGTCTCCAGCCTACACCTATCCGTTGTCTTGAGATATCAGGCCATCAAAGAGCCCAAGCACTGGGCTTTGTTCTCCCACCGACCCGACGCTGCCGGCATTGGAAAAGGTCAGGTCTGGCAGGTCGACGGCGACGCTGAGTACATGCACTACGCTCACTGCGCAGACGTTGACCTCTTGAGTGATGAGTCCTTTGCCTGGCACCAAACTCTAAACACTAACCTCAACAGCGCCCAGTATGCCAGAGTCAGCCAGATAGCTAGGGCAGAGCCGCCGCTGTAGGTTGTTAATTGAGCTGCCGTGACAGAAACTGCCAAGGCTGGACAATCAGGGTGTTGAGACGGCTTGTGGATGGGGGGATTGTGGAGGAGAGTGCAGTCACCATGTTGCAGGGATACATGGACCCTGTTTAAATCAGAGATGGGGGCGAGCAATATTGTAATCAAGTTTGGTGATTATGCTTATATATATTTTATGTAAAACAGATAACTCGCTGCTGAATCTTACCAAAAATCATGTTCCCCCCCTCCATCCATCCGTCCTTCCATCCATCTAGTTATCAATCTTTACCCTTCATATTGTTTGCAGCTATTATTCGCCGAAGACTCATGAACGCAGATTCCAAACAAAAAATTCGCCAGACAAAGCCCATCACACGAGCCCTCCAGAGGCACCTTTTGCTCGCGCCCCAGTACTACTTCATCCTCTTCGTCAAGTTTTTCTTCTTCGTCTTCCTGACACTGAGACAGCGAATGAGTGAAATCTCCCAGTGTAACAAAAGTTGTAGTTGTGGTGTTTTGGAATCTTCTCTTTTTGTTTTATTCTTTTTTCTTATTCTCATTTTGCCCTTTCATGGCTTTGTTCTTCTTCTTCTTCTTCTTCTTCTTCTTCTTCTTCTTCTTCTTCTTCATCTCACATCTCCAGAACAGCCCGGTATCTTACCTTGTTGGCGTCTAGGTCCTCAAAGACCTTGCGAATGTTGTCGGCTCCTTGGTTCTTGATGACTTGTACGAGCGGCACAATATTGTGCAGAGCGGAGAACTCGAGCATTTCGTCGTGGATGCTTCGGGAAGCCACCATGCTTGAGTAGACGTGGTAGCCCTGCATGAACAAGGGGTTGGCACTGGAAGACAGGTTATTGTCAATGTCGGTTGCTCAAGCATAATGAGAGAGAGGGGGGGGGGGGATGGGATCAAAATGGGGCGAAGGCTATGGGTTAGAGTCTCGGGGTGGGAAGAATGGCTACATACGGGAGAGCAAGAGGCCCTGAAACTGGTGCAGTCAGAGGCACAACGGTTCCATCTCTTGCGAGGAATTCCTTCTTCAGAGTCCTTTTTGGCGTTCACGTTAGCACTGATTCAGCATTGCATCATCATGCCACCCAAAAAAAAAGATGTCAACATACTTTTCCCAGTCAGGATACTTGGTGCTTGTAAGAACAAGCACGTCAATGGGAGCCGTTGCGGTATCAAACATGTTGTTGATGACGTGGAACTCCTTTGCGCCAAACCCCCTGGCCCCGGCCTCCTTGCTGGCTGTTGTGCTGTACACAACAACATCAGCCCCCAACTTGGCAGCATACTGAATCGCCAGGTGGCCCAATCCACCAATGCCGTAGATGCCGACTCGCTTGCCAGGGCTCAAGGTTGCCTTTAGCGCAGCATATACGGTTGCGCCAGCGCACTGGAGCGGAGCAGCATGTTCGCTGGCAAGACCGTCGGGGATCTTGTGCACAAACGTTTCCTTTCCGATGTAGTACTCTCCAAAAGTGCCGTTATCAAAGTCGGCCTCACCAAAGATGACGCGCTCGTAGCATTGGATATCCTTTCCGGAAAGGCAGTACTTGCAATGGCCGCAGGCATCTCTGTGGTAGCCGCCTCCAGCTCGCTCGCCGATCTTGAACTGTGTCACGCTGGAGCCAATTGCTTCAACGATGCCCACGCCTTCGTGGCCGAGGGCTAATGGAACATTGAAGTTGCAGAAGACAGCATCGGTGTGGCAGACACCGGTGTGTGTGATGCGGATGAGGACATCATGGGGGCCCAGGGCCGGGATGGTTGTTTTGACTGCATCAACAACACCACCGTTGGGACGGTAGATGGTGTATTCTTTTCCAACAAGGTTGGAGGCAGACATTGTTCAAGAGCGGTTGATAAGAATGGAGGCTGTAGTCGAGTAGATGTCTCCCTGTTTGATGAAGAAGAAAAGACGACTGAGGGAAGAAGGAGTGAAAGGGCTTTGGTGGTTTATGTTTTATATAAGCTCAGGCACCCGAGCTGCGAGATGAGGTCCTGTGGTTTGGGAATGGGAATGAGAATGGAATTACATGTGCAGCTCAAGAGTCTTTATATACTTCTCCATCACATCCATCTCTCTATTTCTCAGCATGAGCACTACTCAGACTGGCAAGTTAGCTCTGCGTTGCTTGCTCCTGATGGGCGAGCTACGGATGCTTGGCAGCTTCTAGCAGCCATCACCAACACATTGCCTTTTTTGGTAATTCGTCGATTACACATTTACCGAGGCCCGGATTGCAACTCGACAGGGCTTTTACTCAGCTTGGGCCCAATCAAGCTAAATACTGCATACAGTTAGTGAGCTGTAAGTTTGTTAAGAAAAACAAGACGGCTGTCGTAGTCTGGCTGTCGCAAACGCCACCAAGGCGCACCCTGGACGACTGCTCCCGGCATGCTGCACCCTCAAGTAGTGCCATCTAGCCGTTCGAGCAGGCGCTGGGGCTTCCCATCTTGACCAGACTGGGCTTAGGGTTGCGGTTCTTATTTCCAAGCTTTCTCCTCCAACGTCCAGATGCAGCGGCTCGTGTCAGTGGAGGGTGGAGCGACTCCCGAGTACCGAGTATCCACTGTGGGTCCTCCGCTGGGTCCACTTTTATCTGGCAAAGATCTGGTGAACAACGTGATCACTAAACAATATCAGGACCCACTCGAGGGCTTGCTGACCAACTCCACGACAAAGTCCGATGCTGCAGCGGCGACAAGGAAAAGAAGGCTTCGTTTTACTTTTCATCTTATGCGCCATGTCAAGATAGTCTTTGCTTGATGGATGGCATGGCGTTGATTAGAGCGAGACGGCGATATGCCGGCGATGCCAAGTGTAGATGGAAGGGGAAGAGAGATCCGTGTGTTAATTAACCCGCAATTGATGTATCAATGACGGAATCTCGCTCACGTGATGTGAGATCCAACAAAACGTGCTTGTGTAGATAGAGATTTAGCTTCATACATATAAAAGATAATTTGCCTCGATTACACGCATTCATTATAGACAACTATCAACTAAATTAATACAGTATATGAGTCGTGCTAGATAGCTTTGCGTAGATTGTGTATGCATCTGAACATAAATCCCCGCAGCCTCATCCAGTCCGCCAATTATGCTTAACCCTAATACACAGCCTCCAATACAGAGTAATTACCAATACATGGAGTCCTACCAAACCACCCGTTGTGCCGTATCGGAACAATGGCTCCTAAAACAAAACCGCTCAGTAACATTCGGGTTTAAGGAGCAACCCCCCACAAATAGGGCTGAAGGATGGGTTGCAGCTGAAGGTTCATCCTACTAATTACTTACGTACATCATCATTCATGCTATGACGCTTGTTCATGGGTGCCTGCATGCCTGCCTGCCTGCAACGGGTTAAAAAAACAGAAAGGGTTTAATTATTACTCCTCTAAAACCCCAGCGCCGTTTTCCAACGGACGGAAAAACTATCTCCTTCAACCACCAGCGCTGACTTTCCCACTCCTCCCCCTACAGTATTACCAATCCCTGCCTGCCTGCCCCCCCGCGGGCCGCAGAAGCACAAACGATCAGCTCCCTCTCTCACAAACAGCTGCATTCACCGAAGACTCTCAGGGCAAGCTTCTTCTTCCTGCTTCTTCCTCAGTCTTTTTTTACCATTCTTTCTTAGTTATTTTATCCTTCCTCCATCCAAAACTACTACGACAATCTTTTTGCCGCCGCCGCCGAAATGGCCGAAGCTCTCAGCTCCTCCGCCACGCTGCGAGGTATGGCCGAGGCCTTGCCGACGCACCAGCACGGCGATGACAGCTCAGACCTTGCCAGCTCCTATGAAGCCATCGCGTTGCTGATCCACGCATACCTGGCCGGCCTGGACTTTCGCCTGTGCGGTTTCGATGAGGACAAGCTATTACGTATGTTTCATGTTTATTTTATTTCTCTCTGTTTTTTCTCCAGGTCTCCCTCTCCCCATTTGCTTGCCCCCCGTTTTTGCTCCCCTCACCTAAACCCACCACCCCTCCTTTAGCATCATCGATCTACACACAATTAATTGCTGACCCGACCCTTGTCCCTTTGGTTTGCCCCAAAAATAGCAGAATGCGAATCTCTTGCTCCGCGGCTGCCGCCGCAGTGGAACTCGGGGTTTGGCTCCCTTAGTTTCGTCTATAAGCACAAGCAGTCATCCATGAGGTTCGTTGTGCGCGTTGATCGCATGGGCGCAAAGGTCGAAATCCGTGCGTTGGCTGTTGGCGATGAGCGCATTCATCGCTTCGAACGCACGGTGCGGGACGTGGTTCAGTCTAGCAGCCTGCCTGTCAGGATCACCATGACGAATGACGGAGAAGAGGACCGCCAAGACCTCATTGACAAACTCCGCAAACTATTTGTCTCGGAGCAGGCAATCACTGGTGAGTCTGCTTCTGTTTTCACATATCTGAGAGATGATATCATCTTCTCCCTTGAGACTCCTTCTCAATCTGAAGCAATAGATGCTTGATCCCTCTCATAGATCGTCTTTTTTGACTAATCAGTGTAGATATTCTTAATGATCTCAAAGTCAAAATCGTTCAAAAGCTCATCCCCAAGCTCCAGAAAGATGGTTACATCGAGACGGAAGAGGCAGAAGCGAATGCCCGCTCTGAACGTCGTGCCCAAGAGGCACAGAACCCCGATGCGCCTTTCATCGGCGGCCCGCGGCCCAACATGCCTTTTCCACACCCTGGTCTGTTGCCCGACATGGCACGTCCCCGGCCTGGACCTGTGGGAGACTTTCCACCTCCCGACTTTGAAGACGAACATGAGATCAATCGCCCACCACGTGCAGGCGGCGGCTTCATCATGCCAGGCCAGTCTCCCTTCAACATTGGCCACGATGATCTGAACCCTCCAGGGCTCGGCCCTCATGACCCGTTAAGAAGCTCATTCATTGGGGGAGGGCTGCCTCGTCCCGGTGGCTCGTCTGGCATGCATCCGACTTTTGATGATCCTCTATTCGGAGGCCAGGGAAGTCAAGGATATGGGTATGACTCCCAAGCGCCACCGGGAGCTCGATGGGACCCTGTCGGCCCTGGTGGTGGACCCCGATTTCCAGGACCAGGCAGTGGACGCGGTAACAATCCCTTTGGAGGAGGTTTTGGAGGAGGTCATATAATCTGATCATGTTTACTTTGTAATGGAATGTATAATTATTGCGTGGATTTGGCCGGGGACTCAACTGTGTAACAGAATGATGGAATGAATGATGACGCTACGCATTTTACCCAAATAACCATCGTCACTTAATTGCTGTCAAAGTGATTCCATTTCTATCCGCAGATTCGTCTCACAGATACAGGTTCATGTGCGACAGGGGAGGCCTTAATTTCTTTCCTTTGAATTGAAAATATATAGAGCACGCGCTAGCCCATACCCATATTGCAATGTTTGGTACTCAAGTTTATTTTTTTTATTTGGGCGTTGTCCTCTTTTCTTTCTTTTTTGTTGCTGTACCGCATTTGTTGCGGTTTCTCAAATGCGTCCTCTCCTTTTCCAAACGATTCATATACCCTGATGATCCCCCCGCTTTTCACTCCAATGATAGCAGTCTATGTATATCTTTCAAAGGGTTCATGTCATGCCCCTGGCTTAGTCGTCATCATAAGTACTCCATATGCCACCATTCTTAATGGTTAGCAGAGTTGGCCAGCTCGTTAAGCTTCGTTTGTTCCTCTTCCGTCAGCATATTGTACCACTCTTGGAAATTTGACACATTTTCTCGTCCGCATCCGATGAAAAATTCAGTCAAGTATGCCTGTGTCTCGTCGTCTCGCTGCCGTTGTCCACCCTCTACAAAGGACATGAGATCCGCTTTTGTTGTTCCGAGGCTAAGATCAAGAGTATCCTCATCATCCTCCCATCCATCATCATCATTATCGTCGTCGTCAAATTCAGCATTGGCAATGGCAGCCGATGCCGCGTTTGCAGCAGCTCGAATTCCCGAAGCTGAGAGGAGCTCTTCAATGAGCACCTTGACGATCTTGAGTGGGGCTGGAATGATTGTGTACTGGTCCGGGTCTGGTGGATTGGTCGATGAATTAGTGCCTCTGCCTCCATGGTTGTATTCAAATTCAAGTCGGCCTAGGACAGAGGCTGTGTTGGGGATGTTCTGAGAATCCGAGTACATACTTTGCTTGGCGCGTGATCGCGTCTTAATCATTCCATCATCAGCACCAACAATGAGATCGCCCTTTACCGTAATCTGGGCAAGGCGAGGATCATTGAGAGAGTAGAGTTTAGATAATGCAATCACACTATCAATTCATTAGCAGGTGTGGCGGTGTATATAATCAATGGTCTTGACTTACTTTTGTCGAATCTCGTCATAGCCAGCAAAACTGACAGAGTTTTCGAGCCACTTGGTAAGCACAACCTGCAAACCACTTTCACCATTGATCTGAATCTGGCCTAGGAATTCAACCACGTCATGTGCGCCATTCAACGAGAGCCTCGCGAATACCAGGATAAGAGATTGGATGAAAGCTGCGGCTTGTGCCGTGGCCAACCGGTTGGCCACAGCCTGTAAAAGTTGCGGCAGGAATGGGCCAAGGCGCTCTTGGCCAGCTTTCTCAACAAGCGCAGCTGCTAATCCGCCAACCTCAGACGCCGAATTATCCTCAATAGAGGGACCCAGCAAGCGGTCAATGACGTGCAGACAGACCTCCAAGCCAGAGCGACCACTAGCATCCTGCCAGTTGAAAACTTGCTGATGATCATGTGAGAGAATCCACTTGACCGCCTCGGACCCTGGGCGCAATATCTCTCCCTCGTTTGATTCCATGAGTAAGCGAATCAGCTTGGGGAAAGTTGCTGCGACAAATCCTTCGGGAAGAGGTTCCGAACCATGCTCGGACAATACAGCCAACAGTTCAGTTGCTACCTGGTAAGAGTTAAACGATATAGTTCAGAGGGGAAGGATTAAAACCAAACGGGGATATGTATTGAATCATAACTTACGGTTACCAGCGGGTTGTCTTCGGTAAGATTGGCAACATCAAAAGCTCCAGTCAAGGTAGGGAGAATTCTGGTGCTAAGAGCAGCAAACGACGTGCTGTCGGCAAGGCTTCCGACGATCTCTTCAAAAGCCTCTTGCACCAGCATAGTAACCTGGAAGTTGCTTGCCCCAAGTTTCGCGAGCAAGAAAAGAAGATCCAGAGACTGGACTTCTGAAGAGAGTGCAATTTTAGTTTCCAAGCAAATAGCCGCGCGGAGTGCCTCGCTCAAAGTCACAAGCAGCTCATCTGCAGCTTCCATGTCATCGGGATCTTTTCCGTTCATGTAGGTTTGGATAGCAGTAATGATGGGGACTTGTCGGTCAACGGTTACTTTTCCGGCATTGATTAATCCCTCAATGGCCTTGACACAAGAAACCTGAACAACTTCAGACTGTTCCGTAGTAATGGAATGAATGATTCGGTTGACGAGCTGAGGCGGAGGTTGGAATGAGCGGCCCAGCATGCCAGCTACCAGGTAGCCCCTGGCACGTAGCAACGGTTCCTCGGGTCGATTGATGGCAAAATCCACGAGTTCAAGATAGGCATTCGCCACAACATCCGGAATGGGCTTGCCGAGATCTTGAAAATCTCCCACTAGCATGACAAACAAATACAGCGCAGCCTCCTGGCTTTTCCATGATGTGCCGCCATTACCAGGGAACAGAGTTTTGGTGAAACCAAATAGACCGTCAATCGTCTTTTGATCAAACCACTCACCCATCTTAATGAGCAGGTCGCCAGCCGCAGTACGAGCCGTATAGTTGGCGGTGACTGAGGTCTCCTCGGCCAGGTATAGAGAACAGTCAAAATCCCAAAGATCCTCCTCCTCACGAGTTACGCGTGAATAGGCGACCAGCATTCTCATAATCTCGACCATCCATGGAACCTCGTGAGCAGAAGCATGAGCTTTCAACTGCCCATCAAGCTCAGCCTGAACAGGCGGTGCCCGGAAGCATTGGTTCAAAAAGTCAAGCTCTTCCAGAATGAGAAGATCAAGTGTGTACGGAAGGTTGTCTGAATCCTCCAACCGGCACTGGGCATCATCCTTGATATAAAGTTGCTCGTGAGCTGCCTGCATAATGTTGAGTTCTTCCCAAACAGCTGTGAAGAGGGTTGTGCTCTGAGGGAGAAGCAAATTGGGAAACACCCGTCGAATTCGGAGAAGAGTTTTGACCACCTGCAGTTTGAGAGCGATGAGACTATTCCAGCTCTCAGGTTGACTGCCTGTGGTTGATTCAGCCTCCGGTAGGCGTCCCTTGAGAACAGCAATGAAGAATGGATTCCATTGTATTAAAAGCTCCTCTGCGAATGCCTTGACTTCCTTGGCGTGATCATCCTTGACCATATTCATCAAATCGAAACAGCCTCGGAAAACAGAAATAGCGAGAGCTCGTAACATGGGCTTTCGACTCTCATTGAGGGCAACCTCGGTCAGGGACTTTGCAATGTCTCGAGCCATGGAAAAAAACTGATCCTCGCTCAAGCTCTCGTCAACCAAGTCGCCCAATACTCTCAGAGCTCCATGGATCTGAGCGTCCGTCCCTGCGGGAATTATACCCAACACGGTAGGTAAAAGATGAGGCCATTGTTCGGGAAAGTCGTGAATGGCAACTTTGCCAACAGCGTAACTAGATGCCGCAAAGGCTCAGTTCATCATAATTCTTCCTAGTTTCTTTGTCGGTACTTCTCGCCTTAGAGAGGCCATACCTTGCTGCTATTCTGACCTTGCGGTCTATTTCAGGGCTCAAGGCCAGCTCCAGCAATGTCTGCTTGAGTATCGTCCGAGCTTCGTCAGAAATGGGAACCTGGGGCTCGCCGTCATCGTCTTCGCCAGACCAGTTCTTCTCGATGAACAGTCGCAGAGTGCTCAGGGCGGATTGGCGAATGCCTGCATCGATGGATTTATGCGCAGCAACGTTTGCCAGCGACACTGGGAAGGCGGGATTGGTTTGTGCTCGCTTGAGCTCGATTTCGGCTTGTTGGCGGGGTCCTTGATCGGATAGCTGCGTGTTCACGAGCAGCGCCACAAGCTGGTCCTCCATTTTGGCGTCGAGAATAAGGGAGGACAAGCAAGGCTGGATGAGAACTAGGCAGAACGCGCCTCTCGTTTTCAATGTTGCAGGGAGGCAGATGAAGCTATCTTTGCTGCAGCTGGAGGGGGGAGGTGTGAATGGCGGGGTGGATAAAAACAAGAAAGTGGGATTGGTAGTCAATTATGCTGAACGCGTTGAAAGACAGGGGTTTGTTAAAGGCGGTGATGGCCCATGCGTACCTTAGGTAGCCAGCCACAGTAAGAGGCAACAGCCCCGTTTGGCTGTATGGCCAGTTCCACTCCTCGCTATAAGTCTCTGAGCTCGGATCATAGACCAATACCAGCACGAGTTGCCCTTCATCAATTAATAGTATTCTTCTTTTGGCTATTGTGGGGTATGGAGCAGACCCTTGACTCTCGCTCTTTTGCTTATGAACTATTTCTGCACGGTGTATTGTGATCTTGCAAATCCTCAACTTTAAAACATACGCCACAAGTTTAGGTTTCTATTGGAGACACGTTAACAAGTTAAAATTAGGAATGAACAGTATCATGACATTTCATGACATCTATTTTGAAGTTCGGTTTTGCCCCGGTCAAGAATGGCTCTAGGGTAGTAATTCTCACTTACCAATTGTTGTGAGGAGCGACGGCTTGAAAACTGTTTAATGACATTTTAGTGCAATGCAAAGTCCATGAGAGAGGTTTCGCGATATGACTAGGTAATAATAACACGTAACGGAAATGTTGGCCATACTTACCATCTAGACTTTATTGTTGTCTAAACAGAGTTCAATATTTTGACTATAGCATCGCTAATATGGAGGGGCAGTTACACATAAAAATAGCGTGACAAATGAAAGAGCAACATCGCTACCTCTTCCTAATGCCCATTCAGCAGCTAATGGGAATCTCTCTAAAGTCTTCCATGAGGCGCCTGGAATTTTTAATCGCGCTGGTGCTTACGGACCCAAGTCCAGACCCCAATCTAAGCTCGTGCTGTACATATACCATGCACAGAAGCAAAACCGCTGCAGATCCCGTCTCACTCATAAACGTGCCCGGCAAGCTTCAACTTGGTCCGCCCCTCTTCGCAACCAGAAGGAATATTTTTCTCATTTTACATTACTCATATCTGTTTGCTTCGCCAGGTATTGGAGTTATCTATCAAAGATTGTCATATCTAGCGGTTATCTGCGATGCGATATTATATGGAGAATTGATTAGAAGTTTCGAAGGAAAGCCATTGTGTCAAGCAGCGAGTTTTTCCTCCAGGCAGGCATCTATCTATCTGTTCACCCAATAGCAGCACGCAATGCAATCGTCAAGCGCGGGGTCGGGACCACCTTAGCAACTCACTAGACCCCACTGTGATGTCGCCCAGGTCATTGATTACAGGCATGGGGGCAACCCGCTACCTTCTGCGCAGCACCTGTAGCAACTGTACAACACGGCACTACAGGGGCAAGGGGGTTCTGGTCGTTATCTACAGCGATGCGATGCCTCTGAAGCTTTTGCCTCGTAGGCAATTGGCTGGAGGACCCCCAAACCCAGTGGGTTATCGTCGTCCAATGCGGTGCCACTGCAGCCCTCCATCAGCCATCCTTCTGGGAACGCTTCTTCGCTATCCGCATCAAAACAACCGGGGCTGGCTCGTCGCCCCCATGTTAACCTTCATCATGTCCCTAGCCAGATGCGGAGAACGAGGAGTGGTGATATCGCGAGCCACCAACGATAGGAGCAGCATGCGCCTACTTTGCTCTGTCGTATCTGCCCATATCGGCCATGCCGCTATACTGGTGCACCCGTCCGGTAGTATCATCGCGAGGGGTCTGTACTCACGAGCAAGGGCTGGCCGCCCGACCACATAAACCGTTGTCTCGCACATTCCATCTCGTTGTTGGCCTCCAGTCTTCAACAGGTCCGCTATTTCTGACATGGATCTGTCCGCGACCGGTATATGTTTTGTATGATCATCGCCGTCAACATCATCAGCTCGAAACGCCAAAAACCAATCCTTGTTCCTCCCACGTCATTGCTTTTGTCGACCGCCGCCCTTGCTTGAGACACGATCCATTTTTCTCTATCGATTATTCCCGTCTGCCCCAAAAGATTTCGCCTATATATACTTGAAAGACCAAGTTCCCCAATTGCGTCGGCGGATGCGCTTCTCCACCACCTACACTCAGTACAATTGAATACTCCCAAAATGCCGGCCAGCCAACGATTAAAATATTGGGCCGACAAGCTGGCCGTCCAGAACGAGCCCGGTTTGACAGCTACCCAGTTGATGGTGCGAACACCCACTTCCTCGAAACATTCTTCTTTGTCTTGAACCCCTTGTGGCACATACCCCCCATTTTAAAGATGGAGAAGAAAACAAACGCAGGCTACTATTTGGTGCTATAAATTGCGACTGACACTTGTCTTAGCTCACCAACCATGACCTCAAACCTGTCGAAAAGGAGCGCCGACAATGGGGTGCCTGGAATTTTGTGGCCTTTTGGATAGCCGACTCGTTCAACATCAACACATGGATGATCTCTTCGTCCATGATTGTTGCCGGGCTGTCATGGTGGCAGGCCTGGCTATGTGTCTGGCTGGGTTACACTATCTCTGCCTGCTTCATTGTCCTCTCTGGTCGTATTGGCGCAACTTATCACATCGGTTTTCCCGTCATTGGTCGTGCCTCTTTTGGTATCTGGGGGAGTTTATGGCCAGTATTCAATCGGGCTGCCATGGGTAAGGGACATGTTCACAATCTTTACTTCCCATTGTCATCTCATAACGGATTGCTAATTGGTCGGCTTTCTTATCTCGTCATATACAGCTTGTATCTGGTATGGAGTCCAAGCCTATATCGGCGGTCACTGTGTCTATCTCATGATCCGGTCAATCTGGAAGTCGTGGGATCGCGCTGACATGCCGGGTAACTTTGGAACCACCGCCACCAGCACCCCCGATTATGTATCTTTTGTCATCTTTTGGGTGTGTTCCCTCCCTGCCTTGTGGTTTCCTGTCCACAAAGTCCGCCACCTCTTCACTGTCAAGGCCTATTTTGTCCCCGTTGCTGGAATTGCCTTCCTAATCTGGGCTGCGGTTCGTGCCGGTGGCGTCGGTCCCATCATTAGACAACCCAATACCATCCACGGCAACGATCTCGCCTGGGAGTTTATCAAGGGCGTTATGTCTTCCATTGCCAACTTTGCAACGCTAGTAATTAATGACAGCGACTTCACCCGGTTCGCACAAAAGCCGAAGGATGCTTTGTGGTCACAGCTATTCACCATCCCGATCGGCTTTGCTGTTACATCATTTATCGGCATTATTGTTTCGTCATCCTCGACCATTATCTACAATGAACCTGTCTGGGATCCTTTAAATCTTCTTGGCAAGTTCATTGACGATGGCGGCTCTGCCCAGAGATTCGGCGTTTTTATCATCGCCTCAGCTTTCGCCCTCGCCCAGCTTGGCACCAACATTGCCGCCAACTCTGTATCCGCAGGAACGGACCTCACTGCTCTCCTGCCTCGATACATCAATATCCGCCGTGGATCATACATCTGCGCAGCTGTCGGCCTTGCCATGTGTCCATATAATCTACTGAGCGATTCAAACAAGTTTACCACATACCTGTCCGCATACAGTGTCTTCCTAAGCTCCATTGCCGGAGTCATGATAGCCGACTACTACATAGTACGGAAAGGCTATTTAAACATCAAGGAGCTGTACGATGCGCGCCCGACATCTGCATATTACTACACGTACGGGATTCACTGGCGCGCCTACGCCGCTTATATTTCCGGTATTCTTATTAATGCTGTTGGCTTTGCCGGAGCAGTTGGAGCAAAGGTGCCTGCTGGGGCGACCTACATCTACAACCTCAATTTCTTTTGCGGCTTCCTCGTATCCCTAGGCATGTACTGGGCACTATGCAAGCTATCTCCCATTCCTGCGACTAGTGATAAGTGGATGGAGGTTGGTGAGGAAATCGATGATATGCGAGTGGCCTACGATTGTGACAGCCCATGTTATGATGAGGAGAGCGCAACATCTGGTGATGCAAGGGAAAAGATGGATGGAGTAAAGTCAGCGTGATGCTAGCAATCTTGGAAAAATGTGAAAAGTAAATATCTAAATATAACCATGATTCCTGTCGTTTCTTTTACAATTATCAGTTGAATGGTATCTCCAATACGTGACGTCGTGCGGACAAACCGCATGCGTCAACAGTGTAACCAGCATTCATCTTTCATCACCCATCTCTACTATAGTACTGTAGATATGCACTTCCCACAACTCATCTAGTCGTTGAAATAGCCATGACAGGCATTTAATTGGTGTGTGGTGATACAACTTATTCTGATACATCCGCCTACATTTGGCAATGTCTTTCAATGAAACAGGGAGATGCAGGTCCTAGTTAGATAGCCCCAATGAGAGTCACTTTAGCATCTGTTTTGGGAGTTAAAATCTGCGTACTGCATGCATAGATAATGCTATGTGATTCGCCGTGTCTGCTGCGAGACCTGCATCACGCCCTCATGTTGGACAACCCACAGGATAGTACGTCAAGAGAATGCCAGGAAGCCTTCAATCAAGTTCACTGCCCACAACAGTGGCAACAACTTAAGGATATTGAACTGGACAAAAAGATAACTTGACCTAGGTACGATAAAGAAAGCCCAAGTAAATAAAGAGAGTATGCAAAAATGCAAAAAACAACTGCCCCATATTGGAGTCGAACCAATCACCTTGTCATGTCAAGTAGTGGTACTAGTGACACGCTATACCGCTTAGCCAATGGGGCTTGGGATGCTGTTGAGAGTCCCCTGCATATGAGGCTTTATATTCGTTTGAAACTGCTAGGGAAACAAACCCAAAAGGCAACACTTCTTGACATAACACTCACTTGAGCCTCTGTGAGTCTAGCATCGTTTTACATAGCATTATTCCTAACTGTTCCACGCAAACACACTCCCATATTACGCCAATGTTTCAGCTTGGCAGCGTAGTAATGCAGATTTATCTTCAAGGTAAAGGAATTCACACCAAATGAAAACAAGTAAAGGCCTAGTATTATTATATGTGAGCTTCTATGAGCCAAGTGCTTATCTGCAATATTGTCGTCAATGCGTTCCATCTCGCACGATTGGCCCGGTTTCAACATTATTGGGTGACAGGAAAGAAAAGTATCAAACTCCCCGCTGAAAAAAGAACCGATGTCGGCATGCTGTTGGATCCCAATCAATGCTCCGTCGCTATACTGTCCGTTGTACAATGAAATGTAAATACCATGCGCAAAATCCAATCAAACTCTTGTGAGATCATTCGCCTTTCTCAATGGGTTCATCAACCTGTTTGACCTCGGGAATAACCACAAGCACCGACTCCATCTCCTTGGCTTGGACCTTCTCCACCCCGACCACCGTTTCAGTATCAGACTCGGTTTCCATTTCAATCTCCTTCTCTTTTTCGTCCACTGTGAGAGACGAGCTTGCCTTCCCAATTTTGACAAAGAATGAAATGAACAGCGCCATGCCTGCAAATCCCACGCCAATCCAAAAGATGTTTTTGTACTGATGCTTCAAGCTGAGCCCTTGGGCATTGAATTGAGACTTGGCGACGTTCACAATGGCCAAGAAGAAGGCACCGCCCAAAAATAATGAAACACAAATTACTGCTCCGGCGAGCCCTTGGCGGTGGCGCGGCAAGCTAGTAGTGAGGAAAACGTTGCTCACTGTCCAAAGCACATCAACACATGCAGCCTCAGCAAGCATTGCGGGAAAGACCCATGCCCAGTAGTTGGGGTTGGATGGGATGAGGGCAAAGAGGAGAACGGCAATGACTTTGCAGACCCCGGTCATGATAAGGATGGCACGACCTGGGAGAATATGCAGCAGAAGTCCACTCGTGGTCGAGAGGACGAGGCCGCCCACTGCCCATGGAGCATACCAAACGGCAGTCAAGAGAGCCGGCTTGCCCAGAACAATGTGAATACTGTCATAATGTTAGTTGATCCATCTCATCGATGCGTCAGTATTGATGAGGTAAACTTACTAGAAGTTCGAATAGTAGAGATAAACACTAAAAGCACCCCACGAGAGAAATAGGCACATCAACATTCTCTTCATGTATGGAACCCGGAAGATGTCCGCGGGGATAAGTGGTGCCTCAGCTACCCAGCCCTCAACATAGATGGCCGCAATAAGGAAGCATATGCCCAAGCTGAGTGTGACGAGGATCTGCGGTGCGGCCCAGCCCTGTGGTGTTCCGGAGCTGTCTGTGATGGCGTATATGACCAGCATCAGACCAGGAATGGTTGTAAAGACACCATACCAGTCCATCTTCACGTTCATCTTTCGAGCTTCAGCATAGTCTCGAGGGGCAGTAAATGCCGAGCCTATAGAGAAAATAGCAGCAATCATACCGCCGATCCAGAAGAACCAGTTCCATGACAGCAGCTGGTCGGACAAACCACCGACAATGATGCCGGAAAAGAGACCCAGTGGGGCCACAGCACCGTACAGACTGAAAACCAGATTCTTCCTGGGACCTGGTCTGTAGATCCGTCCAAGCAGTGAAATACCTGCAGGTAGAAAAGCTGCGGCCCCAAGGCCTTCCATGCCTCGGCAAAGTACAAGCATGGTGAAGTTCTTGCTAAATCCCGCAATGATTGTCCAGAGAGCAAACCAGATAATGCCACCATTGAAGACCAAATAGCCGCCATACATGTCTGCCAGACGCCCAAGGGGGAAGAGGAATGAACCGGCCACTAATGTCAAGACACTCGAGGGCCATGTTTGGGATTCAGAAGGGATATTGAGTGGTTCAATCAAGAACGGCAGGATTACCTGAAAGCCATTGTTGACAAAGTCCTGTTGTAATATGTTAGTCATTCCTAGTTCTCCGCGCAACTTGATTCATAGACTTTTTGGCTAAATTTATTAAATTTCCATAATGGGTGTGATGAAGACACCTACTGCCATGCAAAGAGAGCCTATGATGGAGATGACAAAGGCCACTTCCTGCCATGTTGAAGAAAAGACCTCTGGACGCTGACGTCCGAGTTTCTCAACATCGATAGTTTGGGATAAGTCCTCGACAACTTCGGTGACAACAACGATGGGTGTATCAGAGGGTTTATTCGAACTTATGTAGGCCATGACTTGTTGTCAGGACAGGCTTAACTCTGGTCGGTAGACAATATAATAGCAAATTTTCCCAGTAAAAGTAGCAAGAAACACAACTCAAAGAAGTAAAGGATCAGTTGCTATTGATCATGGCATCTCATCAGATTGCCATTCTTGTGGCCTTGAGCTTTATACCCAAGGTTCTCTACAGACACGGTTCTTGCCACCGGGATTTTCTCACCCCCAACCCATCTTTCCAAGCCATGCACCAGCGCAAGCGCAATGAGCTATCTGCGTCTTTCCCAGCTCATCGTCAAGGTCTGGTACGGACCGTCTCGTAGTCAAGCTCCATCAAGTGCTAATTTCCTGTTCACGATGCCTCAACCCTTGGCGGTGAGAAACGCAAAAGATGTCTGATGGTTTCCTTTTCCGGGCAGCTCCATCAAAGTGAGAGCTCTAGACCATGGCTTAAAGTATCCACCCTCGGGGTGGGAGATGGGAGAGGGAGAAAAGCTGGAGCTAGACGGGTCAGAAGGCAGGGACACGTCCTTCAGAGGCACTTAGAATAGCATCGTGGTGCGGAACCAATGTGTCATGGAATCTGGTCCAGAATCGGCGCGCTGTCCTGATGGTGGGAGGAAAGCAACATGCAGCCATCGCGGATTTATCCAAAGCCGACGAAAAATCAGAGGCGACCAGCGTAACAGACTGTTTTATGAAGTGCGATCACAAGGGCTTGTCAAGGTGGGTGCGCAACAGCGGAGATAGTCTCTAACCCCTGTCATATGTCCAAGCCGCCGTCCTGGACCCTGAAATTCAGCTTTGGCCATGTCATGGCTCTTGCTCGCACAGCATCACATTCTATTTGGACCTCATTGGGCAACAGAGAGTCGGCAGATGGTTTGTGCAGTGCAAAAAGAAATAGCAAGCATTGCAGCTTCGAACGCCTCCTTTGCCTCCCATCCATCGGGCACCATCCCAGGGTTCTCTCATTCTGCGCCTAGTGTCTGGCGGTTTCCGCTTCGGGTTCCTGTGTGCCCTCCCTCTGGACGAACAACGTCTGGATCCATGGACGAACAACGTCTGGGTCCATGGATGAACAAGCCTTTCGTGACTCGGACCCCAACGGTTATCAGGGTTCGCTAGTGCTGCAGGTCCCGCCGCGTCGCCCGCCGTGCATCGGACGCACAAAGTGTCGACAGGTTTCCCAAAGCGGCGAGCTTGCGATAAAATAGAAGGGTGGCGGGAGAGCAGTAGTTATGGTGGTCATGGTGATGTGTTCCGTGCTACATCAAGATGATAGGATATACTAAGGATGCTTTTGCACGGCACGGTCGGTCAGTGGGGGGGGAGAGAGGCAATAATAGCCTTGGATGTTCATCTCCCATCCATGGAGGTACTATACAGTGTGATGAGGAGCCATGTCGGCCTTCACGATAGTCTTTGTGGGGGTTATGGCCCTCTGAAAGGCACTCCAACAGAGAGCGATAACGTGCTAATACCATGCTGCCACGCTGCAAAGGGCTTCCGAAAAACACGGTGCCGGATTATGTAAGAGCACTGTACGGTGGCGTCGTCTAGTTCATCCCCACGTTCCCTGCACAGTCTCGAGATGACGAGTAACAAACCACTACCTGTGTGGTGTGAGGGAGTACCTAACGGACAGGCACGCAAGCTCGTCAGGCATCACCATCCCTAGCATCCCTGGCATATCGTGGGGTTTGACTTTCTCTCCACACAGGCCGAGGAATTCCGAGAAACAAAAGTGTCCAAGATCATCATCATCATGCCCATGCTGCCAAAGCCGTGACAACGGCCACCCTGCCCTATTGACTTTCGTCGCCTACCCGCCAACAGCCGCAAGAACGCGCGTTAGCTTGCTAAACGACGGCAACAGGAGAGGCTGTTGACTGACGAGAGAGAGAAAAGCACCATCCATCCATCCATTCATTCCCTCTGATACTCAGACGGTCCCGGCGTATGCCAAGCAGCAACAGCAAGCCGTGTCACAATTGTCGCCGACGACGGCTGCGCTGCGACCGCTCATGGCCAACCTGCCACAAATGTGCAGTCTCAGGGCAGGAGTGTCTTGGCTATGGCAAGGTTTTTGTCTGGACACAGGCGATTGATGCGCAGGGCAACCTGAAGCCATCACCAGCTCGCAGGACTCCTCTTGGCGGACCTCCTGGGGCTGGTGCGGCGGCAGACTCTGGCGGGGTTGACACAGCTGCCTCTGCCTCTGCCTCTGCCTCTGCCTCTGCCTCTGGTTCTGGTTCTGCCTCCACGGGCTATTTTCCAGTCTTTCCTGGTCCTGCTGACCCCGGCATCGGTTCTGAACGAGGTCAGCAGAACAATGGTGCAGATATCACGGATGCTGGCGTTGGCGCCGCCCTTGGTAGTACCCGCCAACAAAATCCCAACTACCAGCCACATGCCACTATCAATACCAGCGAAACTGCGATGTCGGCCACCCCAGAGACAGACAATGCCCCAGCGCTGGTAACTCGTCGCCATCAGTTGCCAGCTCTGGGCGGCTTGACAGATCCCCTGTTTCAGGACCTCGATCGTAACTCGAGATACTATTTGGCACACTGTAAGTAAGGTTGACTATTTCAATACGATACGAGCTTCTCAGGGTGGTGTGTAGTGGTGGATTGGTGCCGAGTCTGGAGCTTTTGGCGCTAATGCAGATGCCTATTAATCCAGTTGCCGATCGTGTCTGCAAAGATCTGGTTGCCCGCGATACGCCAGCAAACAACCCGTTCCGGGAACTGATTCCATTAACCAACAAGCACCCCCTGCTCCTTCAAATCCTCGTCGCCACATCAGCTCTCCACTGGTCCAACATATTCCGCCCCATCACGGCAATCCCCACAGGGCTTACAGATCCGGGAGGTTACCTTGCCCAGTTACGATCTAACAACCTCGTCTCCCGTCAAGCTCTCATCGATGCCCTGACAGCCAAGCAAAAGGCCATGGGCCACCTTCGAGAGGTGCTTGACACCTTGGACCCGGCAGGAAGTGAGGTGGCTCTGGCTGCGATGCACTTCTTCATTAAGTTTGACCTCATTGACCTTGAGAAAAGCAATGGAAAGGGTTGGAAGTCTCACCTTGAAGGCGCCAGCAGCATCCTCGCCCTCCTAAGTCCTGGAGGTATTGGAAATGAGTCCAACAGAATGCTCCGTGATTGTGTCATTGCGGATTGCTTCATGTAAGTAACACATTCCATTGTTTCGGAACATTTAAATCCGGGTAATCTCATCCATTTAATGGACGCCACAGCATCTTTTAATAGTCTGAGCTGATGTTTTGTTTCTTTTTTAACTTTTCATAGATATCACATTTTAGGATCAACGCTGGCATCTGGTGCTCTTGCCGCAAGCATTGCCCGCTATGCTTTCGAATTATTGCCCGTGATGAAACGGGTTGAGGTTATCAGCTACCTATCCTGTCCCCCAGAAATTCTTCAAATTATCCTGGTGGCCTCACGGCTCTCATACGAAACTCCTTGCACTGATTGGTCGTTGTCGGCGGCTGGCGAAGCTCTCACTCTCATTGACGAAGCATTGGCCTTTGATATTCCTGCCTGGGCGGCCAGACTACAAGAGATACCGAACATAACGGACATTGAAAGTCGGATGCATGTTGCATCGGCACACCGCTCGGCAGCCTGCTTGTACATCTTACAAGCACTACCACTCATACGAGCCGTCCGGCCAGTTGATACAGAGTTCCTTGTTGGAGATATTCTCAGCCACCTGTCCCAGATTGCTGAGACTGATCCATATTTCAAAGCAACTTCGTGGCCAACATTCATTGCCGGCGCAGAAACACGAAACGAAGGCAAGCGAACATGGGCTATGAAACGCCTGTTGGCCATCTGGGAAATTTGTCCCTGGGGCTACATATTCACAGCGATTGAAATGTTGAAGGCAACCTGGCAGATGCAGGATGCAGGTGGTGGCGAGAGCGGACAGACTCCGAATAGTTGGCTACAGGGCCTGAAGGGTATGGGCTTTGACTACTTGATTGTGTAAGCGCGCTCGGCGTTGTCAGCATCTGTTGAAGGGGCGGGCTTGCTTAACCTGCTGTCTCTCTTGTTATCACCGACGGCGCATTGCATTACTATACAAGGAGCATGGGTTTCGTTTACATCGGGTGATTGGCTTGCAAACTAAGGCGTTCTAATGTATAATTGAGCGATGCTGGTCCGAAACGGAGATTGGACAAACCATCATCAACAGCGTTGAGGGCCTTGAGATGATTCAATTTGCATGCTGGGGAGTTAACTTTACGTTATTTAGGTTGCTTGAATGGGCTTTGTGATGCATTATTCTTTTTCTCCTGCTGTTTCGGAATAGTATCGCCGAACCGTTTGTGGCGTCGACAATAATTGGCCTTGCTATTACAGTACGTACATAGGTAGCGATAGTCTTTCTCCTGATCACATATTTGTTCCCAAGTTTCACACCTGCGTCTACATCATGCGTTATTGCTTCGGGTCCCTCTGCTGTAAGTGAGAAGTGGTCTCAAGTCTCTTTGGCCCGTACGTTTTTGTCGGATGTGGCCAATCCTCCATACATCTTTTTGCTTCTTCCGATGCCTGGGCATCACGTATGTGTGTTTGGACTTTGTTTCCTCACGGATAAGAGGACGCGACTTCCGGGGGAAGCCGGGTTTACCTGGTATCGGCAACCCGGATGACCAGCTTCTCGTGCCCCAAACGTCGGAATCCGCCACTTCTCTCTCTCTCTCTCTCTAGATGTGTCTCTCGTCATACTTGGATTCTACTACCTACGTAGTTGCTGTGTGGGGAGACTGGATAACCCATTTATGCCGCGGAGAGAAACAAAACTTTGCTGAAGCCATAACGTACCCACCCGTGTGTTTCTTGCTTCTCCTTCTTTTTTCTATAACTCAAGGACGTCCAAGCGCAACTTATGTTGGATGCTTGCTCCCCCCCCCCCCCCCTTTTTTTTTCCTTTTCTCCTCCCCTCCTCTTTTTCTTTTTGGCAGAAACGGGATGGACATCCCATTAAACAGCCCTGAAACCGACGAGACCAAAACACTTCCAAGACCCCAAGACGCGCCCGCCAGAAACAAAGTCCTAAGAAGCACAACCCGAACTGGTTAACGAGCCGGCAACTTGAAGGTTCCGAGGCAGTGCTGGCGCCACGAGCCCCCCCCCCCCCCCCCCCGCCGCCATCTTCATGAAGGAAAAAGAAAAGGTGGCGCACGGGACCTATTCCTGCTACAGATGTATGGTTTAATGAAGTGCCTTGTATGATAGAAGAAGCAGAAATGTAATTTTCGAATTGTTTTCTTTCCTTTTCTGTTATTGTTTTGTCCCGGTATGTATTGCAAACAGCCCATGGTGTATGCAAGCAAGTAAGGTAACTAAATGCTACGGCATAGAAAAGGGGGCGAAAAGTAGCACTGGCCCCCCAACAAGCTGAAGAAACAAAACCGTCAGATCGCTCTTGCTGCTCTTGGTGTTTCTCCTGCCTGCCTCAACGTAACTCCCAATTTCGAGGTCCTCTTTCCCCCACAAGTGTCGCGTGACACTCTCTTAGAGCTACAGATTGAGACGCAGGGACTGTTTCAGACTGGCGGCGATTGTGGCACGATCTTAACAGAAGCTACAAAGTACTTGCATGGTTCAGGCGTTATGGGCGTTGGGGTTTGCAGCTCAGACGCTACCTAATCAGTGCTAGACAGACACCTGATAATAATCGATTATTAGCGTGTTGCCTAAAAAAAAATCAACCCTTGACATTAAGACAAATTTCATGCGACTGGAACAAAGGCAGCATTGATTACACCTAGCCTCTCCGTTTCCATGTGCCGGCACCAGCGAATACGAATGGTCTGTTAAATTGAGGTTGGTAATTTAGGTAATTACACCTACAGAGTAACTGCCTACCTTAGTAGTAGATTTTTCACCTGTCACAGCCATCGCTGCCGATCTATCCTCCTTGGCAATGACAAAAAGTGTAAGCCACCACGGCTGTTATGGTAGCCGGCACCTAGATCGTGTTGTCCATGCGTTGTAGATTGCTTCGGCAGAAGAAATTGCCGTGTCTGAAAGCAACTCTGATGATGAGGGCGGTCACAAACAATGGCAAGAAGTGCTGGTTCTAAAAGCTTTGGGGGGGGGGGAGGGAGGCCATTCACCACTTCTATTAATAGATAGTTGGGGAGTTTGTTGGAGACCTACTTTGTCAAATTCATTAGGAGAAAGAGTTGTAATTACTCGAGGAATCTGCAATTTGCTATGAGACTGTTCCAACACTTGGCGCTCATAATTATTCATCCTCCAGAGTTTGCATAGCTAAAGGCACATTGGTGATGCCATCCATTCATCCATTCATTCATTCATTGATAGATTGATTATCTTAGCTAGTTGGTCTTGTACCGGGTAAGCGAATGGACGCATGTTGACATCATGGGGTAAAACCCGCCTTTATTCCCAGCACAGCTTATTAGGCGACAAACAAACCCTGTTTCACCATCCGCCAATCTGCAACCCCCTGCACCCAAAACTCCAAAACTCCAACCCGCCCCAAACCAAACAATCCAAACTCATACACGCAAAAAAGATGCACGGCCGTTTTTGGACCGAACGTATGAGCCGTAATGGAGCTTATTCTGGCAACAAGTACCGAGATTTTTGGTAACCTGAGAGAGAGCATGGTGGTTGGTTCAGCGGCATCGTTAACAAAGTAGGTAGGTACCTTGTGTAGTGTTCTGCCAACCAAGGGCCATAGCGAGATAGCACCATTATTATTTGTTTTACCTGTGCGAAATGATATTGCAACTTATTACGGGCGAGATATAATAATAATGATCTGCCTACAGAACATGAGGCACAGGAACTCCATCAACAAAAAGAAAAACGCCGTGACCTGGCAAGGATCGGAAACTTTGCCCGGCCCCTGCGTCAAAACAAAGTACATACAACATCAAAAGTCTCACTGGGCTGTGCTGTGCCTCTGCGATCTCCCGCTATGGCTGGCGAGAGCAGACATCCATGTTCCATTTTTTGCCAGACCCGGACATCGAAACCAAGCCACACGGGCTGCAGGACAGAATCTCTGGCGGAAAGGTCAACAATCCATGCTTCCAACGCTCAGATCTGGGGGTGGGACAGACAGTGGGCATGGAGGGGAGGAGGCTCCGAGCGCACCTCCAAAAGCTCCAATCGCATCGCTGGCCGTGGTGGCTGGCCGGGTTTCAGGCCAAGCCAACCTATTGTTCCGAACCCCGGACAGGTGTTTCTTTCCAAACATCACCATGGGATTTGGAAGCATGGCCTGGCATCTTTAGCTACTGACCCAGGCAATGCGTGCTGCTCGGCTCCAAGCGAGTGAGGTCATACGCTGCCCCAAGCGGGAGCGGCATCTCACCCCTGGCCAGAACGGTATCCAGGCTGTGGTGCGAGACCCGCTGGTGAAGGCCATCATGGGGGAGGAAGGCAACTGACACAACGACTATATAAACACTTGGCATTGCCTCCAGTTCAGAAAGTGTCTTCTTATTCACAACAGTCTCAAACAGCTAGGTTCATCTACTAGTTCTGCCTTTTGTTTCTTTTCTCTCTTCTTCTTTACTTCTTCAGTCTGTGACTGCAAAGCCCAGGTGGCCAAGAACTTTTTTGCTCTTTCAACTTACGTTTCCTACCTTGTCACTTTTCTCTTCTCAATCTTTTCATAGCATTATTACGTTCATCCGAATATTCCATTCAAGATGCGCTACATTCTCGTCTCCGCCGCCCTGGCTGCTACTGCCTCTGCGCATGGCATGATTGTGTCCATTCAGGGCTCAAACGGCGTCAGCATGCCCGGTCTGAGTGGTGAGTACTTATACCTTTTGACGACTGGCTTTACAAAACAGGATTCTGGCTAACACAAGTACTAAAGTTGCCGATGGCACTCCTCGTGATTGCTCTAGCAATGACTGTGGTTCCCAGGCCGATACATCCATCATCAAGGACAGTGAGATGTCCTCCAGTCCTCTTGGCCGCACTGAGGGCAATGGCCCTGTCAACGCTGCTGCCATGATCCAAAACTTCATGGGTGGCGGTAACAAGGCACCAACTAATAATGGTAACACGGGTGGCACTGGTGTCGAAGACGACCTCTCCGGGCTTCCCCAGGCTCCTGCCTCCCAGCGCAAGCGACAGCTCGGCGGTCTTCTCGGCGGTGCTGGCGGTGCTGGCGGCGGTCTCGGCGGTCTCCTGGGAGGTGCTGGCGGTGCAGGAGGTGCCGGTGGTGCTGCTGGCGGCGCTGGAGGTGGTCTTGGTGGTCTCCTGGGAGGTGCTGGCGGTGCTGGTGGTGCTGCTGGTGGCGCTGCTGGCGGCGCTGGCGGTGGTCTCGGTGGTCTTCTTGGAGGCGGTGCCGGTGGTGCCGGTGGTGCTGGCGGTGGTCTCGGTGGCCTTCTCGGAGGTGCAGGAGGTGGCGGCGGCACCCAGAACAGCTACCCTGAGGAGAAGTCAGTCGCTGCCTCTGCTGGAAAAGGTGCTACAAGTGGTCTTCCTACTGCTGATGCCAACGGTGAGGTCACTCTGACCTTCAGACAGGTATGTCCCAGATCGTCTTTGTTAACCCACCGAATTCCTTACTAACTGTGTAAACAGATCAACCAAGATGGTGCTGGTCCTATGTCAGCTGACATCGATGCCACCTCTGGAGGCACCGACGCCAGTGCTTTCCAGACCGCCGAGGTTACCCAGGATATCCCAGGCCTCGGCTTTGGTGGTCTCTCGCTGGCTACCAATACCGAATTCCCCATGAAGGTCAAGATGCCCCAGGGTATGACTTGTGAGGGCAATGTAGGCGGTGCCCAGAATGTTTGCATTGTGCGTGTTCGAAACAGCGCCGCTGCCGGACCCTTCGGTGGCTCTGCCGCTTTCACTCAGTCTCAGGCCGGACGGAAGCGCGCCCTTGCCTTCCGTCTCAAGAAGCGCATGCAGATTAGCCGCCATTAAACATGCTGCTCTCTATATATAGGGGATGGTGTTGATGCCATTCGCATATGAACGGAGATGGGATTAGGTTAGGATATGAAGAACTGGATATCGGACATGGTTTGCTCTAGTTTAGGGATAGTGGTCAATGCCCAAGCCGTCAGTGCTGCTACAGCCTGGCATGCCCATGGCACTCATGGATGTCTTCTTATGAGAGATAAGACCCTTAATATAAATTGTCATTTGAAGAAAATTGTGCAATCCATCGCTTGTACCAAGACGAGGGAGAAGTATTATTCAGAGCAGACATGCTCAAAGGGGGTCGGGAACCTCGGGCAACGAAGTGCCGTTTTCAGAAATACAACCCCTCAAAGTGTCATACTAGTGAGGGAAAGAAATTGATATTTCAAATTAAACGAATGATCACCCATGTGCTTGAGAGGGAGAAGAAAGAGGGGAAAAAAGAAGAAGTGGTGGAAACTAAATTGGAAACCTGTTCACGCATACCTCGTGAATTCTAGTACAGAAAAACGCCAACCCATGCAAATTTGTATCGTTGAAATCATTAGGGAGTGGAAGTAAAGGGAAACGCCAACCGAAGTGCTGGAATACTGGCCAGCACAGCTGCCTTAAGGAAGATGCGGGCCATGAACCCAGCCAAAGTAAACATTGAAAATGCGCCACGCATAAGAGAGAGTCGAAGGTCCCGCGACAATACAGAGGAAAACCCGGTTCAACATACATAAACCACCATACGTGATTGAATGATATGGATCATTAAGAGTGCATTGAGTGTGACTGGGGAGTATCAAACTCAATAATAAAAGGCGTATCTACTACCACCGGCGACTACGTTCCATTGAATTAGTAATTGGACAAATCTCTGAGATTATAAACATACCTGTATGCAGATTCTGCGTTAGGCCGACGGCGACGTTTGGGCTTCAAGGACATATGCCGATCCTGACGTTGGCGCACATCTGTGTCACTTGACGACCTCTGCCTCGATGGTCGTCCTAGCAGCTCTGCTTCCAAAGAGCTGAGGTCCGAAGATCTGCTAGAGACAGACGAATTTCTCGCTTCCCGAGGCCCATTAAGTCGTCGTTGTCGTTCTCTAGAGCGAGATGGTGACCCTGGAGGAGGAAGCTCTTGTTCAGGCTCAACTTGCGCCTGCTCAGTGTCCCTCAATGAGTTCCACAACGACTCGGTCAACTCCTGGGCCTTTGCGTTGGTACCGTCAGTCTCTAGTACGTTTTCTGTCTTCAGCTTTTTGGGGGGGTGTTCATTTTCTTCAGATTGCTCTTCTTTAGGTGAGCGCTTCTGCCCTGCTTGGTCACCATCCAGAAAGGTATTCAAATCAGCAATGTTTAGACCATTCTTGTTGACCAGTGACGGCTCAGGCAAAGCTGTACTATTAAACACAAGTTGTAAATCTGAGGTAGATAGAGAGTCTGATATAGCTAGTGCCGACTCATCGGCATTGCTCTGTCTAGGTACATCAGACTCCTTGTCCTTAGTGTCATGCATTATTTGCGCAGGGTTAGCTTCGCATTGGCTGGTATGATGAAGGGCATCGACTTGGCTTTTGTGTGGAACTTCTGGTTTGGTTATGATATAAGATACTTCAAGAGATATTTCTGCCTCGGCTTTCTCATCCGTCAAAGAGTCAGATAATACGTTGACGAGCGGTTGTGATTCCTCCAGACTGTCTTGGCATGCTGGTGTTGCTTCAACAGGTTTTGATTTTGGATGCACTGTAGCTACAGATGGCTCATGCTGTCTCCGTCGGCCTGAAGGCATGTTTTTCATTGATGACTGGTTGCTGGGACGGCTATTATGCCCATGATAGGTCTTCTGGTTCGGCGATCGTTGGCTGGATGACTGCTCCTTCTGCCGATTTTCACGATGCTTGCTGTTTTGGCGATCTTGCCTCCTCTTCTGCTTGTTTTCTCGAAGTGGCTTACTAAAATGAGCATGTTGGCTCGGTGGTGGCTTTGCCGGCAGAGAGTGGTGAACCGGTTCCTTGGCTGGCTTTGATCTTGATGGGGATCTTGATGGTAGTATGCTTGGTGAACTAGCTGGAGGGGATTTGCCAGAAGTTGCATAATGTGTAGATGGCGGTCCGTAGGACGAATGCTTCGGATAAGGTGGAATATATGGGGGTAGTGATGCATACTTATGTGAGTCTGGTAACTGCGGTGTTGGGAATGAACCATATCCAGGAGAATATGCACTAGCCTGTCCGGGTGGTCCTGCTGGTCTCAGTGGAGTTGGAGGAGGACCAGCATACCCAGGTGGTCCGATATGAGATGACCCATAAGCAGCTGGAGGAGGATAGTGTTGCGGAGGATACACTGGTGGGGGGTAGCTAGGAGGATAATGTGTAGGTGGAGGATAATGCTGAAACGGTGGTGGAAATGGAGGAGGAGCTCCAGGATAAGGTGGACCAGAAGTTTGAGCATGACTTGACGGTGGCGAATACTGGGCTAAAGCATGACTGGCAGGTGAAGGAGGTGGTGCATATTTTGTGATGATGGGACCCTTGTTGGACCGCTTCTGGCCACCATGCTGATGCTGGCCTTTGCTGTTTCCTTGCGTTGCATTGGAGGAGCTTCTCCAGGCAGCTAGTCCTCTAAAGTTCCAGAGTGGTCAGCTTGTTGATTTCGAAAACTCCAAATGGAACATCAACAAAAACTGGGCAAGCTACTCACGCTGGAGTTTCTCGAGTTGGTTCTGGGCATGCAACCGCCCAGTGACCCTTGGTGCCGCAGTTATAACACTGAGGGTCCTCTGGCCGACTACCATGACCAGGTGCGGAATTAGACATCTCATAACCATACGAAATGGTAACCTGGACTAACTCTTGGAGAGTGGGTTGGCCTTGTTTGGATTGGGATACTCAACGAAAAGAATGCACTACCTGACTAGGCAATGTGGATAAGAAACGTAGTGATTCAAGAGGTCTTCTCAGCCTTACAGCCACGTTTTGAGCAGCTGCGAAACTTTTCATAAGCTGTGACCTGTTTGCAGGAACGTGTACTGTGATAAACAGAGGTGCTAGGCCCTGATTAGAGGCAACTCAAAGCTCCAACATTGACGACCTCGACGGGGACAACGTGACGTAGCGAATGGGTGAGCCATGCATACCTGAGTGGGACGCGACGACTAGATCAACCGTAACACCTCAAAACCCCCCTCCCAAAGCCTTTCGTAGCTCCCAGCAAGCAATTGCATCTACCGACTGAGTCTGAATCGAGGAGAAGCCTTGTCGAATCAGAGGGTAAATCTTTTTTAACCACCAGTCGGTTCTCTCTCTATTCCAATCAACAGGCGTGAACGAGTCGCGTTTGGAACATCAGGCTGCCACGTGAGTCTGTGCACGGGCCATCCACTTTGTCTCTGCCTTGCATCCGAGCCTTAGCCGGCAGAGCAGGCACAGGCAGACAAGGAAAGAAAGCATGTTGGAGAGAGAGCTTGGAGCAAACCAAGCGAGTCTCCCTCAATAAGCTAAAATATCAGCAAGACACTCTGAGCTTTTCCCAAAAACAAATTGTGATAGCACCACCGTTGACATTAGTGTGGCGTATATCCATTGTCCATATAACCTGATATGTTAAATTTTATTCTATCACCAACTAGACACTGCTATAATTCTTTAGGCAGTCAGTCAGTCATTAATGCTGCTCCGATATAATGAGGGCAGCACGATGGGATGTGAATAAGTGAGCAAAGTCATACCATGCAAAGGTGCAGGCCTGCTAAAACCCCCCATTCCCCAGCTATCAGGTCCTGCGTTAATAACTCAGCATCTTATCTAAATATGAGCATCTATTATACCCGGTGAGGGCGTGGGATTCAACCGTAAGTTGGGGTGCATTGGGAGGCCAGAACCACAGCCAAGCACCACAACCAAATACCAAAGTCCAATGTAAGTAATTAGCAGGACCAATTGCATTCAACAGGCTGCGTAAATATTCTTCATTGCATTATGTGAAGAGAAAACAAATTCTCCAATCATAACTTCACTATGATCCGCAAGCCAGCGAGAATCGGTTCCAGTTGCTGGGTGCCCTCACACTGTAAACCAAGTATTGCATGCACTCCACTACGTAGTAGGTAAGGTAGATACTGGTAGGTACTAGCCCTGGTTAGAGCGGGAGTCACAGAACAGAGCTCCGCCCACGAACCTGGATTTCTCAGCACCATCAAAGCTCCAGCCAGTCCTCCAAACCATGACATGGCCTGGAGCAACCTTGTGACGAAATCGAGCTTAGACGGCGCCAGTCACATTCCCGACGTCTACTCTTGATCGCTCGAGGCTGCCAGACTGATCGCATCGTGCCTCGGCCAAGCGCCCCATGTGAGATACGAGGTCTCTTCGATCATGTTGGTACATCCACACAGCGCCCCTCCAAACATCATCTTCACACGGCGCAGTCGTCCCGAAGAGCCTTGATGCAGGCGGCGTGCTGCCTGGTGCAAACGTTACGTCCATCACAAATATTCAAATCAGCGCTTCCGTTTTTCTAAGTCGCCATGCCGGGATTACCAGGTGAGGATCTTTGCGTGAACACCCGGACTGCTGGCCACCAGACTTCTGACGCCGGTAAACTCTCTTAACAGCTTCTGTCGACTTGGACGAGTGTATCTCGCGCCTGTACAAGAAAGAACTCCTCGCAGAGTCGGTTATCGAAGCAATATGTGCCAAAACAAAGGAACTTCTCATGCGTGAGAGTAATGTGGTCCACGTCAAGGCGCCGGTGACGGTCGTGGGTGACATTCATGGACAGTTTTACGACCTGATTGAGATTTTCCGGATAGGCGGCTACTGTCCTGACACAAACTACCTTTTCTTAGGTGCGTCATTGCCAACTCTGCCGGCGCCGAGTCTACTGGTCGTTTAATACTAACCCTATAACTCTTCCAGGCGATTACGTTGACCGCGGCATGTTCAGCGTGGAAACCATCTCACTCCTAGTGTGTCTGAAACTACGATATCCCGATCGCGTTCACTTAATTCGAGGAAACCACGAGTCCCGAGGCGTTACTCAGTCGTACGGATTCTACACTGAGTGCTCACGCAAATATGGCAACGCCAATGTATGGCATTACTTCACAGACATGTTCGACTTTCTAACTCTGAGTGTTGTCATTGATAACCAAATATTCTGCGTTCATGGAGGTGCGTTATCAAACGGTTTAAAATATATTGGTGGCCCTTCATAATGCTAAATCTCTGTCAGGACTTTCTCCTTCAATCCATTCTATCGACCAGATTAAAATCATAGATCGATTTCGAGAGATCCCCCACGAGGGACCCATGGCTGACCTAGTCTGGTCTGATCCAGATCCCGACCGTGATGAATTCTCTCTATCCCCGCGAGGTGCGGGCTATACTTTTGGCGCCCAAGTGGTGAAGAAGTTCCTTGCTGTCAATAATATGTCACACATCCTTCGCGCTCATCAATTATGCCAGGAAGGTTTCCAGGTCCTTTACGACGATCGATTAAGCACCGTGTGGAGTGCTCCCAATTACTGTTACAGATGTGGCAATATGGCCAGCGTTCTGGAGGTCAATGATCATGGAGAACGATTCTTCAACGTGTTTGCCGCAGCACCAGAGAACGACCAACATAAGGACATGCAACAAGGCGGCGAGAAGGCGGCCGATGGGAATTCCCTACCAGACTACTTCCTATGATGCACAAGATGGTAAAGGCAAATTTCATGATAATGTATCTGTAACATTGGGTGCTTGCTTGTGGAATCATCGAATACATAGACAATATTGCATAGGACATTAGTGTGACTTTTCAGCATCCAGTCATTATCTCTTGCATAAACGAATTCATGTGGGGGGCCTGCGTTTGCTCTGCATGGCAGCCCGTGACCGGTTCTGTTTATTTCTCATTTAAATGACCAGGTATCGTATTCTCATGACACATCTAACTAATGAATGGGCAATCTGAGATGCTCATCCTTCCAAACTCTCTACCAGTCTTTAGCAATGTCGAAGCTCCACTCAAACTCGAGGTGCTTCTTCTTGTCATCATCAACAAAACTGGAAATGGCATTATAATGGCCGCGAAGCAGCATGCCAGAGGGAGCTTCCTCTTCTTGGACTAGTGACGGCGTCAGTATGTGCGACAGCACCTTCCCATGTCTATGGAAAGACAACATTGTTTATATTAGACTTACATTTCTTGATGTATGTGGGCTGTGTGTCGGTATTCGGCGCGTAGCTCCCCTGTCGAACAATGTCAGTGGAAATTGTCTTGGCAATTTACAAAAGTCTGCACCAACAATCATCTCGGAGTCCTTAGATACTCTCACACCCTTGCGCTTGACGAGCTGGACATAGTGCAACCCGCTAAGAATCTCGTGTTGGACCTTGAACTTGGCACTCATGGTGAATTTGGCGCCCTCCTTGATCTTGAAGGGGTTATCCTTTAGGGTCTTCTCGCTACCGGGGGCGGAAAGGTCGATGGTTACAGGTGTTCCCTCGGATGGCTGCATGGTCAGGGACAAGATAATGACAACTCGAGGGTCATTGGGGTCGGAAATGTCTTTGCCGCCACCCAGGCCAAGGGACTGCTTGTATCGCTGAAGAGACTCGTCACCGGCATCTTTTTTTCTTCAGGTCAGCATATATTCCATATAAATTGAGGTGTTTGGGAAAGCTGGTCTGCCGGGTTGGAACCAGTAGCTTTGTTGCAAGCATTGGGTTGAGCTGCCCCGCTGACAGCAGAGGTCCTACACCAGTGGACACTTTAACCAGCATCGAACAGCCCCTTCAGAGCTTGAATTCAACGAAATACACCAAAGTAGTGGTCCTCAAGCAACACAGTTAGGGGTTATGAGGAGAGGAGGGGTGCCTACCCATTTGCTGATACTCGGCCAAGCTATGCTTGGGTTGGGAGAGCTTGTAGCCCAGTGTCTCCTCCGGCATCGTATCTTCCTCGTGGGAAGCCATGGCGTCTAATGTTTATTTAACAGAACAAATAAACGCGATTTTTTTAGTGTCCAATGAAAGAAATTTTTGCCACTTTACGAGATTGAAGAAGGTCGTGAAGAGCTTGATGATCGTGCAGTCGGTCAGGAGGAGAGCAAGGTGGTGAGAAGGCGGGATGGTTGATGGCTGTTAGAGGGGCAGCGAAGTCGCTAGTGGGGTTGTGTTTGATGCGCATGCATGATTGGACACTACAAAAGCCAAGGTTGGAGGGGCATCTCACGCGTTCAGAAGAGGTACACACTGTACATCTAGGTGCACAATCAAGGCCTACAGCGAATGGGTTACCCATCTCCCCAGGCGCCTTAAGGCTCCATTCATGTACCAGCCCCACACCCCCCCTGTCCACCTAACGCGTGACTTTGAGTGACCGAGAGTGTCAACAGAAACCTACACACCAAAATTTATATATAATGCGTTCTCATAATACTCCGATGGATTCTCAAGCCTTTTCTGCCGTGATAAACATATTTGATGATGAATTGCTTATTAGACTAGATTATTGTGCCTATGAGCAGCTAGCTGATAATATCTGTTGGCCTATATTTAAGCTAATTATTGAATTTGGTATTATTTTTAAGCCTTTAGATCTTTCTAATTAGGATCCTAAAATTTAAGATCTTCTATCAAGCCTTTTATATCTTTTCTAATATTTTATATTAGAAAGTTTAATAGATAAATAGGTAATATATATTAATAAAGATCCTATTTCTGGTCTAGTAGGATTATTATAAGAATATTTCTAAAAGCTACTTTAGAAATCAATCTCTAGATTAGAGATATATCTCTAGCTTGGTATTATAATTTATATAGGATTATATAGGGAAAAACAGCTTAAAGACTATTAAATAACTTCTAATTCAGAGTCTTAGCTTTTAATTTATTCTATCCTTAAATATATACCTTTTAAATGCTTCTAATAGCTTTTATAATGCCTTTTATTAAAATAAGTGGGTTTTTATATAACAGCCTGACCTGTTATAAGACTAGTAGCTAGACCTACTATAGCTTAGCAGCTAAACCTGCTATAGCCCTAGCAGCCAGACCTGCTATAAGACCTAAAAAGCCCGTGCAGCCTGACCTGCTATATCAGGCTAGACTAGTAAAATAAGGGCTTATCCCTTATACCCCTCCCTTTCTTATTATTTGGAATGCTTAGAAATCTAAAGAAATATTATTTGGAATTCTTAAATAATTCCAAATAATCCTAGTATTATTTAGATATATAAGATAGCTGGATTCCTAGTTGAATCCTGCTTTCTTTCTCTATCAGCAATTCAATCACTTCTTTCTTCTTTTCTACAGACTTCACTCTGGATAACTATTCGCTGCCTTTCTTCCACTGCTATCGCTACTAGCTTTAGTTATAACTTTATACTGCAAATTGCAATAGGTTATGAGCCCGGAAGAATAGTTATTCCAGACTGTAAAAAGAAGACTCTTTTTCCTGCTGTATTCAACCTCTTTACACATCAGATTTTTCGCCCCTCCTCTGACCAGTCGGACCCTCATTTCCCACCAATCAGAAGTCATGAAAAACACTGCACACACAAGAGTTGAACATCGGACCTACAGCTTACAGCACGACCCACTTTCGGATTTATGGATTACTAATTCAGACTTATGGAATTACGGGTCACGGCTTTACTGACTACGCCAAATACGGTTAAACACTCGAATTGCTAGTCAACTTTGCAAAAGGCCCATATAAGACTATAGAAGTCGGCTGACTAAGCAAAGACGCTGTGCTAGCTACGCTATAACCCGACTATAGCTAGCACGTGACAGGCAACCCTTACGCCTGGCACCCCTCTAGCCAATTGGCTAGTTCCAGGGCTCTTACTAAGACCCAGCTATATATAGCACTGCTATAACTGGCACTTTCAGCTGTTATAACACTGTTATACAGCTATAAGCTTATTTTTAGAAGCTTATTTTTCTTTTATACCACTATAACCACCAGCTATAGCAGTCTGACCCTGAAAATATCAGGTCAGGACCTTCTAATAGAAGAGAATTCATTAGAATTACAAGCTCTTCAATCTCAGATACAGGAGCTCACACAGCAACTACAACAGCTACAGGCCCAATTTACAATAGCCACAGCTACTGAGACTACTGAAGAACCGCCACAACCTTAACCTGAGCCACCTTAATCGCTACTACAGCCAGCATAGCCTATAAATATACTGGGGGACCTAGCTTTAAAAGAGCTATCCAAGAAAATACAGGCCTTTCCAGAAGCTTATAGGTTAAGGGGCCCTGATAACTACGACCAATGGCTTCAGGCCCTGTCAATCCAGTTACAAGCACTTGGATTACCTACTTTTCTTTCAAACCCCACTATAAGCCTTAGCCTTAGCAATCACTATCAGGCTATTTTGCTTCTATTACTTTATAATAGCTGCATACAACACCCACAAGCCTCTATAAGTTGGGTTACAACACCGCTAGAAGCTTATGAAATACTGAATAAGCAATACTGCTGCAGTACTACCCTGCAGCATGGAACCCTCTATAGCGCCTTTTATAAGCTTAGCTTTAGCAGCTATAAAGGCTCTATAGAGGCATTTAATAGCGAATTCAATACTCGACTTGCTAAGCTACAGTTAGCTTCAGTTATTATACAGCCCACAGATCAGATAAATCAGTATCTAAAGGCTGTAAAAGAAGCTTTCCCACAGTGGGCTGAACGCTAAAGGAACAATATCAGGATTTATACAGCGCTCGGCACTTCACTAGATGCCCTGAATTTACAGTTCCTTATAGCGGACTTGCTAGAAGAGCTATAAGATAAAAGCTCTTCAGTTGCAAAAGCTAGCTCTTATAGGGCTAGAGAAGCTGAGGAACCTTCTAAAAAGACCTATAAGGACTTTAAAAAGAAGGAAAAACCGTCTAAATCCACTGAAAAACAGCCTTATAAGCCCTTTCAGAAGGATAAAAAGACAAAGAAGCCTGCTACTAGCAGCAAGGAACCTAATAAAGCTTCCTTTATGATAGGCACTTATAACCTATCTATAGATGACTGGAACACTGCAGCCAGCACCTAGAGCTCTAATTCTGAATCTGATATAGAAGGTTTAGAAGCTATAGAGCCTGAAGAATCAGTGTATAGCACTCATTATAACGCTAATCTAAAGAACGCCCTGCTATACAACACTAGCTCGACATATTATATCATTAATAACAGAACCCTCTTTACTAGTTATAGCGCCTACAGTAAGAAACCAAGGCCTATAACAACTGGTGGCGGTTTAATCTATCCAAAAGGATCTAAAACAGCTGTATTTACAGTGCTTATAGGGCTTGAACCCAGGACTTATAGCACTCTAGAGCTGAAAAATGCACTATATATCCCTGATATAGATATAAATATAGTGAGTGGGGTAAAGCATTATGCTTCTGGCGGTACACTTCTGCGAGAGAAGCTATTTACAGTGGACTGAACCTGCTGTGGACTGCTAAACTTTATTAAACACAGCTTCTTCCTTTAGCAAAAAGGGAAGCCCACACCTGAATTTACAGGGCCTTCCAACCACTATTATAGCTATCTAATAGCGGTTGAAATCACCTCCAAACCCCCCTCTGGTGTGTACGAGGACCTTACTGAGCCCTCTGAACCAGCTAAACAGCTGCTGGAACCAATAAAAAGCCCTGAAATTTCAGGCCTATACACACCAGAAAGCTTTAATCCAGACTCAGGCCTGCCATAAGACCCACTAGAAGATGCTATATCCCTTCTAGAACCCTTTGAAAACACTGTTACAGAGGGAGATACAGGTCTTTCAGCTAAAACTAGCTACCAAAAGCTGCTACAGCTAGCAGGAATTTAACACATCCGTCTCGGCCATATTGGCCTACAGCTGCTAAAGAAGACCGCTAAAATTTCAGCGGGCTTACCTGATTTTACTGCTATAAAAGAAGCAGATTTCTTCTATTTAGCATGTATACAGGCTAAATCAATACACAGACCCTCTAAAAACCCGATTCCAGACCCGCTAGAAGTGCTAGAGGTTATAGAGGGAGACATATTTCAGATAAAACCAATCCCTTATAATAAGCTCTCTATAGGGCTTATTTTAGTAGAAAGAAAATCCTGTTATTGAACGGTTCTTTTACTACCTAATAAGGAAGGTTATACTGTCTTCTCTGCTATAAAGGGACTATTTAGAGGACTAAAAGCCCACTATAAAAAATACCCTTTACGGCTGCATTTCGACGGTGGAAAAGAGGTCTCAGCACTGCTAAAAGACTAGCTAGCAGGCAAAGGCATCGGTTTTAGCATATCTAGCCTCTATATTCATGAGTAAAATAGCCTGCCAGAACGCTCTATAAGGGTTATTTTAGACCGACTACAGGCTACTATAATCTGGGCCCAGCTGCCACTTTTTCTCTGGACCGCTATTTTACCTGCTATAGTTAACCTTATTAACTGTACAGTGGTTATAAACAGGGACCTCAGCCCGCTACAGCTCTTCTTACAAGAGCTAAAACCAGCTCTAGCAGCTAACAAACCAAATTTAACAGCCTATAGAGCTATTGGAGTATATTATGAGGTTGTTATCCCTGCTAAGAAGCGCTAACAAGGCGCTAAACTAAGCCCTAAAACAGAACCAGCCAGGCTGCTGGCTATACTAGGCAAAAATGTCTATTCAGTCTATATACCCTCCTACTGGCAGGTAACTAAGACCTCTTTCCTTTGTATTATAGAAGGAATAGGCCCTATAAGCCAGGGCCTAAAGGGCAATTTTCACAATCTTCAGAGCCCTTCTAGCTTAGAGGGAGAATTAGAAGAGCTTTACACCCCGCCAAAATCAACAGATCAACCTACCCTAAAGGATCTGACCGATTTACAAGCCCTTGATCAAGCCAGAAGACCTATCCAGCTGCCAGAGCCTATACTACAGACGCTATAACAGCTATCACAGCCTATAACACAATTACCACAGCCTATTGAACAGCCTGAACAGCTGTCAGAAGACTCTGAACCTATGCAGCTAGATCTTGTCTACCCTATAGATATCTGCTATAAGCTAAAGGCAAAATTCACTGCTAAGGCTTCTTCAGAACCTGCTGGCTGAAAACAAGCCTTAGAAGACCCTGCTAAGGAACAGTGGATTAGCGCTATTTATAGCGAATTCCACCAAATTCTATAAGCTAAAGTCATGCATTTTATCCCTTTTTCAGAGGTTCCAAAAGACCAAAAAATCCTGAAAAATAGGCTTGTTTTTAAGCTTAAGAAGGATTCATAAAATCAGCCCTTAAAATATAAGGCTAGGCTTATTATAAAGGGTTTTATACAAATTAAAGGAAAAGACTACTTTAAAACCTTCGCAGCTACTAGTATTCCCCCCACCTGGCGGATTTTACTAGCTTTAGCAGCCTTTTATAACTGGGAAATCAAGCAAATTGATTTTATAGAGGCTTTTTTAAACAGCCAGTTATCTGAGGATATTTTTATGGAATTTCCAGAAGGCCTGTCTTCCTTTATAGAGACCCAGACCCCTGGAAACCAGCCTTTAGCAGCTTTATTAGCCAAGCTTAGCTATAACCCTACTATAAAACAGGTTATCCTGCTAAAAAAGGCCCTATATAGGCTAAAGCAAGGTCCCTATAAATAGCAACAGCAGCTAATTAAGCTGCTAGCTACTCTAGAGTTCCAACCCTTAATCTCTAACCCGGCTGTCTTTATCAATACTCAGACTAACACCTTTATTATTACCTATATTAATAACTGCCTTATTATAGGGCCGGACCTACCCTATATTAACAAGCTAAAACACCTGTTAAATAAGGTCTTTGCTATAGAAGATAGAGGCCCTGTAGCCTTCTTCTTAGGGGTTTAAATCAGCTGTAACCGGGCTAAAAAGGAGCTATAGCTGCACCAGTCTTAGTATATTGATGAGGCTCTTCAGCGCTTTCAGCTGCAAGATGCAACCCCTACAGCTATACCCCTACAACCCAGAGCATTAAAAGAACCCCTAAAAAAGGTTCTTACCCCTGCTGAACAACAGACTTATCAGCAGATTATAGGGACTTTAATATACCTTATACTTCTTTCCAGGCCTGATATAGCTTTTCCAATACAGTGGCTTTCTCAATATATACAACAGGCCTATATCAACCACTATAATACAGCTAGGAACCTTCTAAAATACCTGAAAGGCTCTAAAGAACTAGCTATCCTTTATAAGGCTTCAGACCTTATACAGACTAAACAACTAGCTCTTCAGCTGCTAGACTATTCAAATAGTGATTTTACAGGCTGTAAAGCTACTAGTAAATCCACCTATAAGTATCTCTTTAAGCTAGCAAGCGGGCCTATCTACTGGAAGGCAAAGAGACAGACTATTATAGCCCTCTCAACTATAGAAGCTAAATCAGATGCTTTAATAGAGGCTATAAAAGAGCTAAAATGGCTCTCTGGGCTCTTTATAGAGCTAAAAATCCCTCTTCAGCAGCCTATAGACCTGTATTATGATAATACAGCCTCTATAAGTAATGCTAAGAACCCTGATCAGTATGCCCGAACTAAGCACACCCTGCTAAAATTCCACTATATTAAGCAAGAGACAGCTAGTAGGCTATTTAAGATAAATTATCTTATAACTAAGGCTATGCCTGCTGATAGGCTAATTAAAGCTTTAACAGGCCCTGTTTTTCAGGGCTTTCTAAGCCTATTAAACCTGTAAAAACCCCCTATTAAAAGCTAGCTATATATATATAGCTTGCTAGAGGGAGTGTTAAAATAAGTGGGTTTTTATATAACAGCCTGACCTGTTATAAGACTAGTAGCTAGACCTACTATAGCTTAGCAGCTAAACCTGCTATAGCCCTAGCAGCCAGACCTACTATAAGACCTAAAAAGCCCGTGCAGCCTGACCTGCTATATCAGGCTAGACTAGTAAAATAAGGGCTTATCCCTTATACCCCTCCCTTTCTTATTATTTGGAATGCTTAGAAATCTAAAGAAATATTATTTGGAATTCTTAAATAATTCCAAATAATCCTAGTATTATTTAGATATATAAGATAGCTGGATTCCTAGTTGAATCCTGCTTTCTTTCTCTATCAGCAATTCAATCACTTCTTTCTTCTTTTCTACAGACTTCACTCTAGATAACTATTCGCTGCCTTTCTTCCACTGCTATCGCTACTAGCTTTAGTTATAACTTTATACTGCAAATTATAATACCTTTAAACCTTTAACCCTAAAGAAAGCTATAACAATACTATATAACCTGATTATAAGCCTCTTTCTTATACTTATTAATACATTGATGAGTGGTTTTAATATATATAATAGATCTTTATAATACTCTATACTCTAGATATATCTCTTGCTATAGATAAGTATATAATTTGCTTTATAGGGAGATCTTATAATACTATAATAGTCCCTTTAAAGCCTATACTAATAGGCTTTAAAGTCTAGGCTATTGCTTAATATAATTACTTTCTATAATAGATTTAGTATATATTAGGGTCCCTCTTTAGCCCTATTAAAGCAAAGATAAAGAAATAGAAGAGGATTAATAAAGATATAATTTCTCTTAATCTAATATAGAGTATGATTATTGCCCTATTAAATAGACTGCTAACTACTAGCTATTATATCTTTCTAGATAATCTCTTTTCCTTGCTTAATCTCTTTCTTACTCTTTAATAAAGAGGCTATAATATTATAAGCATTTACTATATCAATTATAATCTTTTTAAGCCTTTTACCTTGGATAAGGCTACTAATAATAAAAGCTAGTTAAAGTGGGCTTAAGGTAAGATAAAGGTAATACTAATACTAAATAGATTAATAGATTCTGAAATCTATTAGATATATTTACTAGTAAGCCCCTTATTAACTTATCTTTCTTGGTTCTAGGTTAATTAAATCACTTAAAAGGATAATACTCTTATATTACTTTTAATAATTATATATATAGGTAATAAGATTGAATATTATATTAAGAAGAAGCTATTAATAATAAAACTATAAGTATAAGCTATTAAATAAATATTTAATAATAAATATATTAAGGATATTATTATACTAATTATTATAGCTGCTTATAATAATAAGATAAATAGAGTGGATATTAATAATTAATTAAGAGTATACTTAGGATTTGAATATATAATTTATAGGGGTGGTTAATAGATAATTATATAAATCTTTCTTCTTAATACTATTTGTTAAAATAGGCGGGTTTTATATAACAGCCTGACCTGTTATAAGATTAATAGCTAGACCTACTATAGCTTAGCAGCTAAACCTGCTATAGCCCTAGCAGCCAGACCTGCTATAAGATAGCAGCCTGACCTGCTATAAGACCTAAAAAGCCCGTGCAGCCTGACCTGCTATATCAGGCTAGACTAGTAAAATAAGGGCTTATCCCTTATACCCCTCCCTTTCTTATTATTTAGAATGCTTAGAAATCTAAAGAAATATTATTTGGAATTCTTAAATAATTCCAAATAATCCTAGTATTATTTAGATATATAAGATAGCTGGATTCCTAGCTGAATCCTGCTTTCTTTCTCTATCGGCAATTCAATCACTTCTTTCTTCTTTTCTACAGACTTTACTCTAGATAACTATTCGCTGCCTTTCTTCCACTGCTATCACTACTAGCTTTAGTTATAACTTTATACTGTAAATTGCAATACTATTCTTATAAATAGTTATCTTCTTTAGCTTTATAAGTAATCTAATTAGAAGCACTATATTATATAGATCCCTTGATAGTAATAGCTTATTAATAATCTTATTAAAGCTTATACTAATAATAATGATAATAGGCAGAGATTTTATACTAGGGATGAATTTATATCTATATTATAGTATAATTCTGTTTATAGAGGTAAAAAATTATATTATCTTGCTTATTAAGGCTTTAAGTTTGGCTAGATCTGCTTATAAAGTTAGTGTATATCTCTAGGTTAATTAAATGGAAATACCCTTAATCAGTGTAATCAGGCTATATAGATGCGTTGGGGATGTAATAAATGTAATATAGCTCTTTATAACTCAGGAAATTGCTAGTACTTCTATCACTATATAGATTAGGTGGAGTTCTATGTATCCCTTATTGCCTGCATTCTAATTGGCTATACTGCAGTTTCGGTACATGAATGGAGCCTTAAGGCGCCTGGGGAGATAGGGCATTCAGTCAGCGTCAGCCTTGATCAGCAAGCAACCGCTTGCGGCATTCCGGGAGCCAAATGGAAGCAGGGTCAGGCGTAGTACGCTGCGGAAGCTAGGATTAAAGCACACCTTCATATATTTTGTTAGTTGGGTGCTACCCCGTAAATAGACATCTAACCGACTGGAATTAATTACCTAACCATAGGGGCCTGGGACAAGCCTGACAGCGAGTGGGGGAATAGCATCACCGATCGTAAAGATAGTGACGTGATTTATTACGGATGCTCAAAGTTTGAATTTGCTATCCTGCCATAACAACCTGTTAATTCTGTGGATAATCAACACTACACGTCTCATTAGTTACTTGAGTTACCGTTATGATACGTGTAAGCATTAACATTGTCTCGCCATATGGGCGGGCAGTGACTGCCACATATCAGTCTGGTACACGGTATCCTACCCTGAAGAGGTATCTGACTGCATAAAGAATCTCAGCATGACCATGGAATGGTAAATAACCAGACTGTTCACAATAAGTAATTCTGGTGGGTGCATGGTTTGGGCTTCGGAACGCGAGCACACGCAGATGGCAGGATCTGGCGAAGGAATCGATCGTAGCCTAACAATTATCCTTGGTAGATGGCGCGCAGCACTTGATACGCTCAACGCGCTTGACATTTCTTACATCGCCCCTCTGCATTGCAGATGGCGGCGTTGAGGTGGGTGATGACTTGGAGCCTTTCGATTCGTCTACACTAAGAGGCTATGTGGAGTCCGTCTTGTTCGCACGGATCATCCGCGAGGGTGTAAGATTTTCTCACACGTCCGGGAGCAGACCAAGGCGCGTCATCTGGTATCAGACCAAGCGTAGCTCGAGAAGCTTTTGTCGACTGTCGGTAGAAAGCAGCTCTACTTTCCAGGTCAGTATGCGGGCACTTTAAGGCAAGGAATTGGGACCTGTAATGAACATGCTTCCTGCGTGGCGTCTGAGTGTTGACAACAATACATAGGGTCGCCGACCTTGGGATGTGTTGTCTCTCTGACAACGCGCTAGATGGCTTGGAGCCCCCAAAGCTTGATGAGGTGTGGGTTTCCCCAACATCTACGAGGTACATGCTATGAGAACTCCATCCAGGATACTCCGTACAAAAAGGGGCTGTCGAGGCATGTACCCCGTGCATCAAGGCAAATTAGCACTCTACTTCGGTTATGCGCACCCATCCACCTTTATCAAGGTACCTGCCTAGCAGGCAGCGATAGCTCCGAAACTTACTTTGACGATACAAATACCAAACAGGGGGTTGTCGCTTCCTCGAGCCTTTCCGCTCCCCCCCAAAAGGGAGCCGGGCCAGGACGGGACGACCTGTAGCCTGGAGGTATAGGCCTTCAGGCACCATGACACGCCAGGACACGGGGAACCCGCAGCTGGATCAGTGGGAGGTGGGCGCTTGTCTCTCCCTCTCGACCCCTGTCGGACCCCCCAAATTCTCCACGTTAATCAGTCTGCAGCCAGTCTGTGCCTTACCCAGCCGGCCGCCCGCTAATTATTTGCTGAACCCTCCACGATTGGCACTAGCTTCTGGTGCAGTCTCTGGTGTAGCCTCTACCGTCGCCTCTACCTTACTGTAGTGTGGCCGCACCCCAGGCGTCCTCCAGTAATTTGCGCGACTCTGGCCTTCGCACTCACCGATCGCGAGCGAATCTTTTCTTCCCTTTCACATCCCACTGATTTTGTGGAGGAGTTATTAATTATCTTTGCTTTCCACCCCCGTCCGACTCGCTCTGATCTCCATATTCTTGGATCGTGGCTACGCGCGAGACTCCTTTTTTGGACGATTCGGTTGCTTGCTTGTTGACACGCGCATCGCCGTCTCCCAATCATTGTAAGCGAAATTCTTCTCCCACGCATCGCGCATCTGCCAGGCTGTTCAGACTGATAAGGCTTTCCTACTCTCCAGACCGGTAGACTTCAAGTCCCAATACTGTCGCGCGCTTGATACTATCTCATTAGCATCACTCTTTTCAAACAAATCACTTTGGAATCAGGGGGCTATATCCTCCCGATTTTTTTTTTGCGCCGTCGCGACAACGTAATTTCCTTTTCCTAACATCAACCCAAAACAACATCACAATGGTCTCCACAACCACCAGCAGAGTCTTGCCTGAGAGCCGCAATCATCTTCTGATGGAGAACATCCCCGGATGTATGTTGCCTATCACTAACTTGATTAACGCGCACCGCTGACCTTGAATTAGACGCGGAGCTCGTTTCGCGACGACGACTCGGCCAGACTAAGCTCACTCAAAAGATGGTGGGTGGCAGCGAAGACGTGGATTCCGCAAGCCTGGGATACTTTGATTACGCACATCTACGCGCACCACTGCCGAAGGGCATCGTCTCTGGTATCTTCAAGTCGAGCCCGAGCAGCTACTTTTTGATGCGACGCAGCTTCGACGGCTACGTGTCCGCAACTGGCATGTTCAAGGCCACTTTCCCATATGCCGATGCTGCGGAGGAAGAAGCCGAGCGCAAGTATGTCAAATCACAGCCAACTACAAGTCCCGAAGAGACGGCCGGCAACATATGGATTCCTGCAGAGTCAGCGCTCCTGCTGGCGGAGGAGTACAACATCGGCCCTTGGATTCGAGCCCTGCTCGATCCCGCCAAGATCGTTACCACGCAACCTCCAGATCATTCGCCCAAGAACATTAGTGCACCTCCCAAATTTGATAAGCTCAAGGCATCAATTCAGCTTGCTCCTCTTTCGCCACCCTCGTCGATTCCACGGCGATCTCGGCGCTCGGCAAGCCCTACCAAGAGCTCTAGGCGTGCGCCAGCATCTCCCCGGAAGCGCAGTGTCAAGGCCAAGCTTGTAGCAGTCGATGAGACTTTTGAGAAGATTGATCAGCTCAATGGCGAGGTCAAAGAGTCAAAGCAAGAGGAAACGGTTCTCAAGTCGACTGAGTTTGAGCCTGAGATTGTCCTAGAACCCAGGGAAGAGAGCCTTAAAGTCAAGGTGCACGTTGACGAAGAAGTTTCCAAGGATGCCGAGGGCGTGGAAACAAAGCACACCATCACCGAGTTGGAAATTCCTCTGCCATCGGCGGGCCAGCCGCCAAGTGCGGAAGAGATTGCTGAGATGATGAACGCTGCAAAGGAAATGGTGCAACAGCAGCAGGCCGAGCAGAGCAAGGATGATGCTGGAGAGACCGACACATCAGTCAAGAAGAGCAAACGGAAGGCTGCTGATATCACAGTCAGTGCAAAAGATGGGGAGAAGAAGAGTGACAAACAAGTCGATGTCGTGGAGCTGGAGCCTCGGGCAAAGAAGGCAAAGACAGCCGTCGAAGTACGAAAAGACAGAGTCAAGACCAGAGCGTTATTTGGAATTGGGGCCACTGTTGCAGTTGGGTAAGTCATATCATGAGAGTTACGAAGATGTCTTATTCGGTGAAAGAAAGCTAACCTCGTCACAGTGCTCTTGTTCCCTGGCTTGTCAACTTTCTGTAATTGAGAGCCAGTTTGCCTTGCGCGAATGGATGCATAGTTCAGATACCGAGTATCACTTCCGATAGCTACGGAGACTGAGTCGACTGGAGAGAATGTTGGGGCGGCGCGGCTGTGTTGACTTGATGCCTTTTTTTTTCTTTTTCTTCCCTCTTTGGCTTTTTGAACCCTTTCTCCCTCACGGATATGAATACCACCCAATTGCGAACTCGTACACACTATTTCTTTTTGAACATACTAAACATACCCATTTCACTCTTCTACACCACCCACTTTTGAAACCCTGACCCTGTGTTGGCTCATTGTCTGAGCCGTTGACTTTTGTTTCTAAAAAGAAAGACTGATGTTTTAACTGGTAACGCAGTTGCGTCTTACGACAGGGGGGATGACTACATCTGGTCTTCATCGTGCATGAGGTTCGGCCTGGGCGGCGCAACGGCGCAGGGACCTGATTGTGATGATGCGAAAGCGCAATTTATATTGTAATAAGCCCAAAATAAAGAAATCCAAAATATAATAGCGTACAAGCCATGGCGGACGCGTGAGAAATAACAGCCCTGTACGAACAACTATGACGAAGATTATTCCGACTGCTGCAGGCTGCCTATGAGGGAAGCATCCCAACGCATTGGTTGGTGCCGTAATAATACCCGTTTGTAATTAAACCAACTAGCGTCAGTAAAACTCTTCCAAAGGTCGCACGTGGACAGGGCAGTTGTCGTGCCAATTTCAACGGCGTGGTATCTAATCAGATAGAGAGATTACCACCATCACTGCTTTTTTTCTTCTCCAGGGTGAGAAGCTAGGGAAAATCTCCCCGTCAGCCAATATAAAGCCAGCTCACACCGCCTCATTGGAGCATAAAAACTGAGCACGCTCGTGCTTTGTCACCTTGTCTTGTTACCCAACAACACAAACATCCAGCGCGTTCTCTGCTGGTGGCTGGCAGCGGCAATGGGCGGCTTTCTCGGGTGTCGGCTCTGCCCCCCGCGTCTCCGACCGTGTTAACTCTCCCTCTTGTCGTTCTGCTCTTGACTCCATTCCTGCACCAAGGGGCGATTCATGCTACCTGGTGCTGCTACTATTACTGCTACTGATCCTTCCAATTGCTCACGATGAGAGTTGTAGCTACTCGTCTGGGTGGTGCGGTGCAGAGGAGGGGGTTTGCAAGCACTGCGCGGCGGCTGGATAACTATGCCTTCATTGGCCTGGGCCAAATGGGATACCAAATGGCGAAGAATTTGCAGTCGAAACTCAAGCCCACCGACCAGGTATCCATCTTCGACATCAATACCAAGGCCATGCAAGGTCTTGAGGCAGAGATGAAGGCCGCGTCGACTGGCGCCTCGGTTGCGCTGGCACCGACTGCATTTGACGCGTCTAAGGATGCTGTAAGTTTCTTCTTCTCTCTCTTACTCTGGGATGCACCACACCCTATCCATTGTGCCTCTTGGGACTTTTATGATGAGCAACCATTGTTCTATCTATGATCTAAGTTGGGGCCGGCAAGTCTAGACAGCTTCCGGCCTTCGCGTGATTAATACACACATAGCCAATCCTCTGATAAAGTCCCATGCACAAAGTTTTTATTTCCAATGTTCGCCGAAAGTCGATCATTATGGTGTACTTGTTGTTGTTGGCTGACACAAATCGCCTTTTAGGATACTGTCATCACAGTTCTCCCAGAGCCCCATCATGTCCGGGGCGTCTATGAGTCCATCTTGACGGATTCATTGCCTAAGAAACAGCGTTTCTTTATCGACTGCTCGACGATTGACCCATTGACGTCCCGGCAAGTGGCCCAGCTTGTTACTGATGCGGGACAAGGCTCGTTCGTGGATGCGCCTATGTCTGGTGGTGTGGTTGGTGCTACTGCGGGAACACTTACATTCATGCTCGGTGCAGAGTCTAGCATCGTGCCCCGAGTCGAGCCTACGCTGTTGCGAATGGGCCGGAAGGTGCTGCATTGCGGAGATCAAGGTGCTGGTCTGTCGGCCAAGTTGGCTAATAACTACCTACTGGGGCTCAACAACATCGCAACTGCGGAAGCCATGAACCTGGGTATGCGATGGGGCCTGGACCCTAAGAAATTAGCTGAAGTGCTCAATGTCAGCACTGGTAAATGCTGGCCAAGCGAGTCCAACAACCCGGTAAACGGGGTTGTTGCTAATGCTCCAGCAAGCCGAGACTATCGAGGCGGATTTGGCATCTCGCTCATGAAGAAGGACTTTCGACTGGCCATGATGGCAGCGGAAGAGGCCGGAGCGCGACTAGAGCTTGCCAGGACCGCTTTTGATGTGTATGACAAGGCATCAAAACAAGAAGACTGTGAAGGCAGGGACTTTTCGGTCGTCTATAGATATATCGGAGGCAAAGAAACGTAGAGACTCTTGCACAGTAGTAATGAAGGTAGAAAAGGCAACTGGCCTCTTATTGCCTCGTGGCAATACAACAATTCGCTTGCCCTGCTTTCAAACTCTGTCGATTCTGAATTCATTTTAAATCACTTCTTGATACGGATGCTGAAGATTGCTCCCTCTAGCGTACAAAGTGCTAGACTAGTGGTTGTAGTCAAGCCGTATTAGAGGGGATGATAGATTGCACCGGGGCCGAGCAATGGACAAATGGACGGCCTAATAGAGACGCCGGGGTTGGGGGCTGAGAGAATGAAGGAGCCTGATCACAGCTTGGCCTGCATCCACGCGAGGTAGGCTAGCACATGTGTATCCAGTCAGCATGAAGCTTGGTAGACTTGGCGACGCTTCTTTACATTCTGGAAACGAGAAAGATGGGTGCCATGATTATCTAGCCATAATGCCATCCATCCAGCAATGGGCTGGCTCTGAGACACAATGCGCTTTGATGTATAGATTTATTTGCCTGGCTGCCCTGTGCGAAGGCCTGCAAGGGTTCAACGACTGACAGCCAGCTGCATGCGCTATACACACCTACAACCCACTGTAAATGCCCCTCGGGCACTGGAGTTGCCGCACTGCTGTTGCTGGGGGCTCGGATGACTCTGTCTGTCTGTGTCTGTTGGCCCATATAACTTCTCCAGTCCCATCTGGTGGTGAAGAGCCTGTGCGCTAATTTGCACTGGATAAGAACACATCCGCATTGTAATCATTATCATATCTTCGTATTTGACAGAGGAAAAAGCGGAGGGTTCTTGGCGTTTTATGTGTCAATATGCGCAGTACGTACAGGCATAGGTTGCTTGGTGCTACCATACAGCAAGCAGTACGCGTATAGCATATGCTCTACCACCAGCCCTCAACGTTACTTTCTCTTCCCTACATGGTTCCTCCAAACAGCCAAGACCCGATAACAAAGCCCCCCACCCACCCAATCACCCACACTTCATCCACGGATTTCTACGGAGCTTTCTTCTCGCTCTCGCTGACTGCCTGTTGGCCGGCCTTGTCTCTCACTCTCCCGGTTATACGCGTATAGGGAGGGACACACATGCTGTCCAGGGTTCCTTTGTCCGGATGCGCACCAAGCCTCCGGTCTTAGCGCCCGAACGCTCTGGGATGATGATGATGATGATGAGGCTATGGATGGGGTTTCCGCTCGGATGGATGGCTAGCCGACCGAATCGGCGGGCCCTTCCCATACTCTAACTAGAAATGCCCCGAACGCATGTTCAAAGTGTTTGCAATCTATAACTCAGCCTGCTGCCGCACCCGCCTTCCGGCTGATGTTCTGATCTGCGCCCTTCTTCTATTTTTGCCGCTTCCGCCAAACCGGGAGTTTAAATATTTTTGTTCTCTATTTTTCCCTTTCGGCATCTACGTGTTATATTCTGCCGTTCGGGCTTGTGGCTGGCTAGTGGTTTTATTCTTAGAAGGGGATTTTGGGGTGGCAAACGAATTTCACCGACCAATCTGGACGTCTTTGCAATATTCGAGCACACGAGAATATCCCAGGGATCATCCTGCCGACGTGAAAAGTCGAATCTCTTCACGAGGAACAGCACCGCTGAATAAAGAGGACGACGACATAGAGAGCCTCTCTTGAAAAGATTTGGCAGCGGGAACCGATTCTTGGGGCGGTGTTAAACATCACAAAGCCCTCAGTTCTCATACTCACACGTCACACCTCATACGCACAACATCTCGCCCACCATGGTTCGCGCAAGTATGAAGGTGTGCACCGAGATTTCGGATCTCTGCCCTGTCGAATACACCGTTCTGGGCTACTACCCAAACCTCGGATCTAGCATCTTCTTCTCCATCGCTTTTGGCATCTGCACCATTGCCGCAGCCTACCTGGCTGTTTGGAAGCGGACCTGGACGTATAGCGCTCCCGTCTTTGTGGGCTTGTTGCTCGAGACGCTTGGTGAGTCAATTTTTGTGCCTGTTTTTTGCTTCTGCTGCTGTTGCACTTGTTGTGATGTGTTTCTGTTGTCTTTGCTGTATCATGGTCTTTGCAGTTTGGAGCATTAATGAGCTCCAAACCACGACTATTACAGGCTCCCAGACATCGACGCATGATGACACCAACACACCTTGACACAACGGCACCTATGTAACAGACCAGCATGAATCATTCGTTCAGACTGCTAACTCCTAGGATAGGTTACATCGGCCGCATCTTCCTCAAAGATAATCCCTGGAACTCCGGCGCCTTCCAGCTCCAGATCTGCTGCATCATCCTGGCCCCAACCTTCATCTGCGTCTCTGTCTATCTAACGCTCAAGCACATCGCCATTAACCTCGCCCCATCTCTCTCTCGCCTCCGGCCGCGCTGGTACCCCATCATCTTTCTGCCCGCCGATTTGACCTGTCTCATCGTTCAGGCCATTGGCGGAGGCATTGCCGCCGCCGCCGGCCGCGACAACGCTGCGCTGCAGAGGGGCGGCAACCAAGCTATCATCGCTGGTGTCGCTCTGCAGGTCGTTGTTCTTCTCATTTTTGGTGGCCTGAGTCTTGACTACTTTTTGCGCGTGAGGAAATACATGGGGAGTGCCGCGGCGCAAGGCACCGATGGATTACGCCTGTGGAACGACGCCAAATTTAGGAAATTTGGCATGGCTGTGTCGGGTGCGTTTGCAACTATCCTGGTTCGTTGCATATACCGGTACGTAACATCCCCTCGACATCAGCTCTAGATCAACCACATTGAGACTTGAACTTTTGCTGACATCCTCTCCTTGAACAATAGAATTGCGGAAATGGCTGGTGGTTGGGGCAACCATATTATGCAGGATGAGATCAGCTTTCTCATTCTAGATAGCAGCCTCGTTCTCGTCGCCGTCTACCTACTTACCGTATTTCATCCCGGCCTGCTATTCCCACAGATGCGGAACGGCCAAGGCAAGAAAGAGGCCAAGGAGGATGTTAACGACGCTGCTGGTTCTTCCAACGAAGGTACCAAGGTTGAGGGTTCTTGAGAGCTTCCGTTCCTTTCTCTTCTTGTTTTGCGTTGTCTCTATCAAAGCGCTGTGTTTCCCTTGTACCCTCTGCATGACAATCTCTACGACACTGGGAAATTCTTGATATTTTCCCATGGAGATATGATGGGTTTCATTTGCACATAGGCGTTTTTGCTCTTGGCTAAGAGCAACATTAGATTAGACTTTGTATTTTGGTCATCCACTCGTGGAGCTTCATGACATAGATTTTACAATACAGCCGTACAATCTCTTTACATGACTTTGACATTGTATTGCATTTTGAGACCGAGCAAGACGGTTTGTTGTGATGATTATAACTACTTTTGCGTAATTGGCGAGCAGGCCATACTCCAAATTGGTGTTAGCTTTGTTTCACCAACCTATCAGTCTCGCCATCATCATCACTTTCTTCCTCTTCGTCATCATCCTCATCTTCATCATCCTCTTCCTCTTCATCTGTCTCCTCCTCTGATTCCTCCTCGGTCTCTTCACTCCCCTCTTCTGCTCCTTCCTCTTCCCCCAGCCAATCATCCAATGTCTTGGTGCCAAACCCTTCCCCAAGCCCATTAGTCTTGCTCGGGGCTGCTTTGGCAGCATCATCGAGTCTTTCGCTGGCGGGTACTGCAGTCCTCTCTGCGTTGTCATAGCGAGATGGTGCGCTGCCAGGGTCTTGCTCACGTAGGCGGGGGTCTGGTTCCCTGCCTGCCTCGACCCAGGCGGGGAGAGTCTCATATCCCCTCAGACCGTGGATGCCACTCCCGCCGGCTAGAACGAGAGTTGATGAGCCGAGAAGAAACCCCTTCCTTGACTCTGATGGGCTTGGGGCTTGGGGAGCTGGTTTAGGCGCAAGTAGCATCAGGGTTGCCAGCTGTGGCACCGCAAGCAAGGCGCGATACATTCGTGCTCGGTCTCGTAGATCGTATGAAGTATCATACCGAACTAGTAGGAGTACATATTCCCAGAGCTTTTCAACAGGATGCTTCTCAGGCTGCTGCGGTGGATCATCTTCGGCCGTTGTCTCTGTTTCTTGCTCGCTTTTCCGGTTGATATGATGCAGATAGACCTTGGCGGCAAGAAGCAAAATCTGTCGTCTGGCGGCCTCTGACTCGTTTGCAAATTCTTTGAGAAGAATGCGCAAAACATCAGGGGCAATATTGTCCTCTCCGTTCAGACCCGAGAATTCACCAACCAACCAGATGATGGTTGCCCTAGCCTGAGGATCAGTCGCAGAATCCAAATTCTTCGCCAGACGCACCACGGTCCCTACGTGTCCTTGTGCGTCCTGCTGGATTAGATGTCGGATGACTGTAAGAGATTCTGCCGCTAAATTTCCATCTAAACTGTTGATCTGCCCAAGGAGTAGCTTGAGACATCGTGGCGCTGTGGCAGTGTCCGCTTGCGCACAACGTCCAATGGCTCGTACAGCCTCCCTCACCAGCGCTTTATTTGAACCTTGTGAGAAGTGCTCTAGTTCTTTCAAAATGAGACTCTTTACATGTGTAGGACTATGAGGGAAGATGATCGTTAACACCTCAAGCTTGAGTTCCCATACTGGTTCAGGATCAGTGGCCCTGACCAGGAAGTGACTCGCATATTTGACAAAGTCCAGGGGACGCATGAGGCAGACTGAGACAATATTGTACAGAGCAACTTGCTGGATATCTTGCGCACCTCGTAAAAGTGCCATTAGGGGGCCAATCGCGAGCTTGAGGTAATCTGGGGTCCCAATGTCCGCGTAACATCTTGTGACTGCGATAACAACTCCCGAATTCCGGCTTTGCAGTAGAGGTTTAATTCCATTCAAGAGAAGAGCCAAGTCGGGGTCGAGCGATGTCGCCACTGAAGGCTTGGAGCCTGTTGATTCGCTGTAGAAGTCATCAATGCTAGCTCCTCGAGACTCGGTAGAGGTTTGCGGTTGCGTCTTTTCTTGTTTCTGGGCCCGTCGAGGGAAGCATTTCCTCGCGTAGTATGCCATCAACCTCAGCGTGGACAACTGACTCCATTCGTCCATGTCTACAATCTTTCGAATCAGGCCGCGGTAATGCTCGTGAATCAAATCTATCCTCTTGGGGCAAATTTCCAAGAAGGCCGAGACAGCAGCACCAGCTACATAATACTGCTTGTCCCCCAACAAAGTCGACAGACAGTCCATCAAGATAGACGCCTGGCTTGGGTCAAGGCGATGACACTTGGGTATGGCAAGAGCGGCTGCCTTGCGCACATAGGGACTCATATCAGCAACACCCTTTTTGATGGCTAGCGAGACAATTTGGCTGATGACGGGCACACGTATCCCGGACATAGTCTTGAGGGCCAGCGCTCGCACTTGCGGGTTCGTATCGGAGAGAGACTTTTGGATAGTATTGATGGAGAGCAGAGCAAGATCTGGCTCCTGTTCGGCATGGTGAATGAGGTAGATATACACAAGTTTCTTGATCTCGATGTTCGGTGAGGCCACATTCTTGACAACCGAGGAGAAGTATGGCAGTGTTTTATGGTTGCGGTACATCATCTGGGTTTTGAGAGAGACAGATTAGCAACATGCATCACTTCGGCCCCAGCCAGCGAACCCCCCATGAACGCACTCACCGCGATGACACGCCGTAATCCCTCGAGAACCTCCCTATCATTCCGACTGTCAAGGAGCCTCCTCATCTGATTGCGGTCGAGGAGCTTGGAGCTAATGCTGATGCTGCGTGTGGCATGGGCGGCATCAAGGGTGAGCTCTCTCGCTGCGACAAATGGTTTAGCCTGGGCGACCAGCCGAGCAGAAATCCAAGATGTGACGGTACTTACCGGCCTCCATGAGGCTCGAGATCCTCGATATGGACTCCATGATGGGCAGCCCGGTGTGCGTGTGTGCCGCTGTGGGCTTCGAGAGACGCTGCACACGAAACTCGGTGTCCTGGGTGTTGGAGGTTGCTTGCGGATGTGAGGTGGGAAATGACGTGTGTCTCCGAGACGGCCACTAATTACAGGTCTCTACGTTAGGAGCTTCAGGGCCTCCTGTGGTGCTTTAGTGAGCTAACATGGGCCTGAAGATCACCTACTGTATAGGTATTCCTGCAGTGCCCCCCCCCCACTGTCGGATATATTAGTGGACATCGTCAATCCATGAACAGAATCCTGTAACTAGAATGGAGGGGCAACTGAGCTATAGATTCATAATCTTTAACTTTGGCATCTCTTAATTATCTGACTGCGCACCGCCACTGTTTTCCAAGGGCCACGCTGGATACGGAATCTCTGTTCGATGAACCCTCATGACGAAGCTTAGATGCAGTTGCTAGTGAATCTCCATTTACATCAAAGTTGCCTTCAGATTCACAATCCGCCATGGACATGATTGAAGGATGAGATCGTATTGCCAAAACCAAGCCTAAAACCTATCAGAATGCTGGGAAATTATGACATCGCCTCCCAGACCAATTGTTCTCGGTCCAGCAACTCCTTCAGAGCTGCTCACATACATTATTGAAAATCACCGGTATCCAACAACCATTCTAGTAGGATGGCCAAAGCAGCAGTTCATCCAGGCTCTTGTCGAAGACGTTGCACGACAGGTCGATGAGCAGGAACAGAATCAAGAGCAGGGTTACGAAGGGGGTGATATTTCCTCGCACCCCCTCGTCCGCTCGAGTCTACTTCAGACAGCTGTGTCGCGCCACATCCGCATGCTCTTTATCCCAACCGTCACTCATCTGCGCGCTTATCTCGGCACCTTTTCTGCCTCTGACTCTAAGATCCCCGCTCCACCGGTCCTCCCGAATCGTAACAACAACAAGAGCAGCATAGCTGTTGTCGGAAACACAAACAGCCCGCCCCTGCTGCTCGTTTACGGCTTCCTAGAAATTCACCGTGACGGCACGGAGTGGTCCGCCCAGGGCCTCAACACCTCAGCCGCGGGTCTCATAGAGAGCGCTATGAGGAACTCATTCAGGGCTGCCATTGTGGAACCTAGAGGGGCTGTTAGCTTTGAGCGCTTGGATGAGTTTCTGAACCAGATTGTTCCCGTCCTAAACCTCGCCTCGGTCAAGAATGGGGCAGCTTGGAGTGGGCGGACAGTCTCCATTGGCAGAGTGCTTGGTCGATGGTTTGAATTTGATAACGAGCCTGCACCATCTTCACTAGAACGTGAAGATGAAGCGATTGACTCGACGGTATAATGAGTTTGTAAACGCAGAATTCTGTTCCTTAAATACTATAAATCGCCCCAACCCAATACAATAACTGTAGTTCCAAATGCGCCATGACAATCGCCGCAAGGCCTCTTTACCCCAACGCCAGACCGTGGTATCATTTATCCCCTTTCCATTAATCATGACCTAAACAAAACAACACGCTCGTGAAATCGTTAATTGATGGCTTGCTCCATCTCAGTAATGTATAGCTTGATGTGTGCTTCCATTTTCAGGTACTCATCATGCGCCATGTGAACCTCATTTTCAATGTTCTCTTTGAGGTCAAGCATCTATAAACCCCAAGTCAGTAATGTGTTTTTTCTTAATTCCCAGGTTTCGATGAAGAACATGGTCAAATGGGGTGAGAGAAAAAAAGGGAGGCGAAGGGGCAACTTTCGACTAACCTTCTTCTCCGTCTGCTCGATTCTAACCCTCCTTATCTCCATTTCCCTACCCTTGTCGGTATGCTCCTCAGTGAGCTTCTTGTGCACAGCACGCAATTCGTGCATTTTGTCCTTGGCCTCCTGGGCCTTTTGCGTGCTCTGCTGACGCAGCCTCTCTGTGCGTTCGTTCCACTTGCCTAGCTGCCGGCTGAGCATCGCCTCTGCCCTCTCCACCTCGCGGGCGTTTGTGTTCCTCTCTGAGAGCGCATCGCGCTGCTTGGCGTTCTTGGCCAGCTCCTCATCCGCTTTGCCCAATTCCGATGAGATTTCGTCTAGAATCTTGATACATGATGCCACGTCGGCCGTGACAACGGTAAATGAATCGGCAGAGGTTTGTAACGCGCGGGCACGGCGATCTAAAGCATCGATATGCACCTTGTCATTGTTTAATATTTCCCGGAGCTCCTTCAGGTTTTCCTGTAGTGTCGAAGGACTCTGGAGCATGTACGGGCGCAGCTTGGCACTCTCTTGTTTAAGCGTAATCTTTTCTTGAGCTCTTTGCTCCAGAGCCACTGTCAAGTCGCCCTTTTTCTGCTTTGCCTCCTCTAGACGTGTAGCGACTCTCTCCTGGTTCCGTCGTAGCTCTAGCAGGCGCTTCTTCAGGTCCTCGTTTCTCATTGTCTTCTCCCGCACCTGAGCCTCCATCGCCTTGCGATTACGCTTCATGGCGTCTAACCTGTTCTCATTCTCCTGGTTCTCCATATGCAAAGTTTCTATCCGATTCTTGGTCGATTCGGATTTGTTGTAATGTTCGTCAATCACACTCGTCTGGGACTCGCGAAATCTCACAAAGTTGATGAGGTAGCTGAAGATCTTGACGAGACGCTCGTACGTCGGCTTGTACAGGTCGTTGAAACTGAAATCGGTGATGCCGCACTCCAACAACAGCCGCCGCAGGGACACATAGAACCCCATCAGATTGCGCGTATCGGGAGGAATCACATCCGAAAATTCACCACAGATATCATCCGCAGCTGCCAGCATCGCCGGCTCAACAGTTTCCCTCGTGGCATTGAGAAGCAGTTCTGCAAACCATTCGAATATTTGCTGAACGTGCGCGGGATTGGGTTTCTGCAGGTCGGCAATGGTGAAGTTGATGCCAATGTCTGTGATGCACCCAACAATCTCCCGGTCGGGGAGTCGCATAAACGCGTCGGCTTCCTCCTCTTTCTTTCGCGAGCGGGACTGTGTCTGCTGCGAGGTAGGGATGATGCTCATTCTAGAATTGTATGCCATCTTGATGAATAATCTTTTGCTGTACTGTCCAGAGTGATGCGGTCGACTCTTGTCGCAAATGTACAGTTGGTGATGGTTGGTGGCCTTTGGTTGTGACGAAATTCACCCCTCCAGAGTCTGGTACCTATCTTGTCTGGCTGCGCTAACCAGTAAACACCCGAACACGTTGCTGCGGAAACATTTCAACCCACTGAAAGGCATCTCCAAAATTGAACATCACGTGATCATTACGGTTACTTGAAAATGGATAATACAAGATCTTGCAGAGCGAATTTTAGAGACGAGCTAGGCACAAGAGATTGGCGTTTGATTGATATGGACATGCGCCTTTTGATCTTTGTATCAGTGGGTGGTGAAGTGCTGTAATACCATGTAGAAGTTTGATATGTTGAAATTGGTGGTGGGCTGTTTTCATTGTTGTCGTCTCCTTCAAATCTCACGTCGTAGGAGATAGAGAATAAAGGCAGCGTCGTTTTCTCATAAAGCAATGCAGCTGAAATGATTATCTTCTCGTCTATTTAGCTCATCTATACTTTTCATACATTCAATTGTGATATAACAGACACTATGACCTCTTTAACACTGTACAAGAGCTTTCTGCACTCTCCGTCCTTGGTCTCAAGCGTTATGCTTCCTCAAAAGCTGCAACAGAACGGGCGGATTGGCGCCAATCAGCTCGTCAACTTTCTTGCCACCCTTGAAAAACACAAAAGTAGGCATGGCGCGGACTCCCAGCTCCTGTGTCAGCTGTGGCAGCTCTTCCACATCAAACTTGACGAAATGGATTTTGCCACTGAACTCGGGCTCATCAGAATGTCTATGTAGCAGCGTCAGCCTCGGTTAGCATCGCTTGTCGCCCATACCTCAGTGGGAATAATATTGGTTGACATACCTTTCGAGAACTGGTGCGATGGCCTTGCAAGGGCCGCACCACGTTGCAAAGCAGTCAACCAAGACTTTGTCCTCCTTGCTCACAATCTGCTTAAACTCTTGGACGCTGAGAAGAGTGTCGCAAGTTAGTCACTGAAAGACATAGTTCCGCTCCTTATCGTATTTATTACTGAGAATTGACCACGACGCATATCCGTCACATATGGAGGATAACTTACCTTTTGACGACTTGTACAGCAAGGGACGCCGGCGTAGAGTGAAATGATCGCGGATTGACCAGTGGTCTGAATGATGTAGTAAGACCCTGACGGGCGAGTCTCAATGAACGTGCAGGCAACATTTTCTCGGGACAACAGCAACAACAATAATAGTTTCAAATGAACAGCAATATAAATAAATCAGATTCAAGGAAAGTGCCGGCGCCGTTCCTCTTCTCGAAGGTGGTGGGTGAATTTATCAGGGAATAGATGGATAGATGAGAGTAGGATAGAGGTCATAGAGGGATGAACGAGTAGATGCTGACTGAGCCGGGCGATCAGGTGAAAATTATCCGAAGTGAGCCGTGCTAGTGATCGGTGTTGAGCGTGGCAATAAAGGTATGTACACAATGCGCCCAGCGATGATTCAACCAATTTCTAACGTACACGCTGGAAAGAGGCAACGTGTGTTGTAATGATTAATGTAGTTTGTCGTTGTCATTTGATCATGTACAAGCCATCGAGATGAGCATAGAGTGCTCTCACACAAACATCGCAAGCAAACGTCATGTCAACGGGTTCAAAGGCCAATTTTCAAAACACGTCTTCAGCATGAAATATATTCTATTCATCTGCAGTAGCAAGACTGAAAGCAAAAAGTAAAAAAAAAAAAACACCAATCAGCACAATCTTACAACCGTGCCAGAAAGGCGCCCTATGGGTTTGATATGCTGTGGGGAATTGCCCACAAAAATCAGAAGTAAAAAAGCCAGAGAGACGCAATGCAATGCTAAACATTTCCTTGATCAAAACACAGAGGGATATTGATAAAGAATACGGCGGACTGCAACTCCAATTAAAACCAACATATTGCATCTGTTGATGCAACAAAAACAGCAAACTTTGATTGCCAGCAAAGAAAAGAAGACAACCCATTTTATAAGCGAATCCACGCTCCCCCAAAAAACATCCAGCCTTATGCATGCGTTCTCCAAAGGAACAAAGTATAGATATATAATGAGAGCTCAAAAACTCCTGTGACGCAGCGGGTATCAAATATGGCGTATATACTCAACAACACTAAGAATTTCTGAAAAAATTGGACGCTCATCAATGTTGGGATAGTAAAACAAGTTTCACTCGAGCGAATGAGTGATGTGGACCGGAGTTTTCTCTGTAGTGAGATTGACAACGAGATGAGCCGTACAACCTCTGATAGAAAACTGCCTCAACCATTTGTGTAATTTTTCGGGTTTTTTTTTTGACGTGTGAATAGCGGTCTTTTTTTTTCTTCTCTTTTTCATCGAAGGACGATAAAAGAAAGATTCGAATGAGCGACTCTGGTCAGTAATGCTAATCTGCAAACAGCGGTAACCCCGCTTCTATAATTTCTTGAGAACAAATGAAAATTTCCTGTCGAGGTATGTTGTCAACTTTGACGTTGCCTGTGCTATACATCTTTTTGGGGTGTGGTTGAGGTTTTTTCTTTTCGGAGATTGCGCTGCTGTTCAATCGATGAAGTCATCACAAGCATAGAGGACTGCCGCTTGCCCTCTTCGACTTGGCATCAATGGAGTCTCGAGGAGCAATTTCCAACAACTTTGCGCTTCCAGCGCTAAAATTACGAGCATGGCCCTTACCAACTTGGATGCTGGTGGCTCGCTGGAGGTCTGCCTTATCATCAGTTCCAACCGAGACCGGAGAGTCAAGATCATCCTCATCTTCCGACTCAATGTTCAACAGACCCTCGCGACTGTGAAATGTATCTCTGTCTTGTTTGTGAATCAATTGAGCTTGAGCACCAACTGCACCCCATCTCATGTTGACTTCTTCCATAGGTTCGTCTTCGTCGCTGCTAGGACGACCCTTTTCGAAAGAGCGCTTCACCGACCCTGCGGCATGAGAGTCAGGGGCGAGTTGAGATAAGAAATCATCATCGGCGATAGCCAGATCCTCTTGTGTGCTATTGCTCTGTGAATCAGTTTGATGTGACATGTCCCGACGATTGGCTCGAGCAAGGTTATCACGGAGGGTTGAAGTTCGCCGGCTACCAACTTTGCCCGAGAGCCAGGAGGCTTCCGAGTCGATGGAAGCAAGGGAAATAGATAGGTGCGGTTCAGCAGGTTGAGTTCCATGTCCCTTTACTTCGCCAATTGGTATGTGTCGCGTGCCTTCGAGCGAATGATGACCCGAAGTCGGTGTGCCATAACGTGGAGCTGCTTGTGTTGATTGAAACTCTGAATACTTCCCTCCAGGCAACATGGGTAATGGGGGTTCCGCCTCTGGTGACTGGACTCGGGAATCTGGCGGTGAGAGTGGAAACTCTGGCAGGTCTTCTCGGAAACGAGAACGTGTTCGTTTTGGTGTTCCAAAACCAATCTTACTAGCAATATAGTTGCCAGTTGATATGTGTTGACCTGAAGAGGCATCGTCATCTCCTTGTAGTCTTGCGAGTGCTTGAGCCTGAGCCTGAGCAACAGCAGCAGCCTGCATCTCCTCGCGGGAAGTGTTCGAGAAAGAAGACGGGCCTCCGGAATTGCGACGACTTCTGCCACCCCATCTTAGGAAGTTGGTGAAGGAGAGACGATTTGTCTTGCTGCTCGCTACGGATCCCTTTCTCGTGGCGTCATCGTCATCCACAGGAGAGGCAACCTTTTCCTTTTCCGAGTCGATTGTTGATTTAGATTTAGACTTTTTCGACCTCAGTAACCCTGCCAGCTTCGATCCGGGCGGTAATGCTGAGATGGGCTCATTTAGCTCAGCCGCCTCGTAGGTGGAAGTTTCAGGCGATATGGGCTCATCCATATCGAGTAGTGGTGCATCTGTCCCGTGGAAGACGTCGAGAGGCTGTCTTGGAGAATCCCCTTCCCCATCTGAAGGTGGCTCTGGAGATGTACGTGGCCTAGAGGATGTCACAACTGCTGATGGAGGCTCGATACCCAGGCCAACAAATTCTCGACCCATAACACCTCGTTCCAGATTCTCTGGAGGCGGAGTCCCAGCATGCCTTGCTTCTGCCTCCTCCTTCCTCTGTTTTTCAACCTTTCGAGCCAGTCTACGTTCCACCTTTTCCCGTTCATGTTGTCGTTGCCTCTCTCGTCTCCTACTATCTCGCTCCATCAATTCTCGGAGATCGCTGGCATCAAAGTCGTCCGCAAGATCGTCGATACGCTTATGCGCTTTCAAAGTTTCTTCTGGTATAGGCTCCCGTTCAGCCAGTGGCCTTTTCTGTGAAGATGCAGGGATAGGCATTGACGCGCGAGATGGCGTGCTTCGTGGTCCTGGTCCATATCGCAAGGTTGGTCTTGGTGCCAGCGAATCGAGCGCTGATATCTTGTATGAAACCAGATTGGAGTCAGATGAGTGACTAGAATGAATTGATGCGGGCAGTGGCAACGATGTTTCGGATGCGGGATTGGTCCATTGTCTTCCAACGGCCATCGTTTTTGTTCGTTTACTGCCTTGTTTTGTCGAGTGTCCTGGTGGCCAAGCTTCGGTTACAGCGCGTGCAGGCATGATACTGCTCATGGCTTTGATCTCTGCCTCTCTATCATGATCGTCTCTCCTCCTCTTACTGCTCTTTCTTCTGGCTGGATGATGTAATGTGGGCGTGCGCTCCCACGTATTGCCTGTGGCATTTGGTTCAGGCGTCTGGCCATGGCGGTTTGCCTCACTGGGCGGCCCTCGTGTGCGATTGATGTGGATGGAATCGCTACGGTCGGGTGAGAAACTGTATGTTCGCGCGCGCCGGTGAAGCTTTGCAGGCTCAGCGCGCTGCTTCCTAATGGAAGCAGCTCTCACCAAGCCCTCCGTCTGGCTTCGACTCGGTATCATGTCGCGATCGGAAAGCGCAGCTCCGCTACGGGAGCGTGGACCAGCGCTTTTGCGCCGGAAGGGCCACAAGGCCATGTTCCTAGTTGTGTATTGTGCGTCTTTGTATGTGCGTATTGTTTGTGCTGTCCACGGATGCCACTACTGGTGAGTCGTCCTTTTGTACGTAAATTGCCTGGAATCGGTGTCAATGGACTTGCGGGGCAGCATCGTGTTGGTCTATGTCCTTCGAGATGGCGATGGAAAATCGACAGACGTGCATGGAGCAGCGGATGACAGCAATAACATGCCACGGGAGCGAGTCGGTGGAGTGGTGATGATGATGACAGTGTGGTTTGTTTCTGGCGGAGAGTAGTACTAGGTAGTCTAGTCGTGTGTCGTAATAGCGCGTGGGTGCTGTTGCAGCAGCGAAGCAGGGGAGCCAGGGCGTGTTCTCCGACCGTGTTTGTTATGCAAATTGAACCATGAAAAGGATTGAGATGTAATTCGTTGAGGTGTTTCGGCAAAGCGCAGCAGAGAGACACAGCAAAATCTCGAGCAAAACCACCGGGGTTGCTTCAGACTGCGCAGAGAGACGACGGTGGTGAGAGAATGCCGAGTTGGGGTGGATGAGAGGATGTCAAGTGGAAGTGCGAAAAAGGTGGGTGATGGCGGTGGTAAGTACTAAGTAGCCTTGTACCACCAGGTACTAATGCGACCACTTCTACTCCGTACACTCTTTTCGCCCGCCCTAGGGATTGATGCACAAGCCCACGGGTTGGTAATAGTGGGTTGTGGGTGCTGGCAGTTTGTGTGGCGGACGGGTGGAGCGGCGTGTAGCGGCGTGTACAGTACAGTAGCACCTCTAGCGATCGGGCGCGAGGAGTTGGTTGGTGCTCTGACACTCTGGGTTGGGGCCTGGCCCGCCTGTAGGATTGGTGCCTGTACAGCTAGGGGTAGCCTGAAGGTAGACTGCCATGTACATCGAGTCGTTTGCAGCAGCTTACAAGTCGCGGTAGGTTAACACAATTTGTGAATACTCTATGGGTATAGATTATAGGATTTCCTACTATGGTATCTCCATAGCAGGAACGAAAGAGCGGGCAATAAAGAGACAATGGAACGGCCATTCCGCTGGCAAGCCCCAGCGCCGCCATGCACCAACTTCACCAACTTGCTCCAGTTAGCATTAGCATGGCTTCGCCGAGTTAGCATAGCGGGGAGTCGGCACTACTACCTCAAGGGTACTTGTGCGCCCTGAGCCGGATGACGGATTTTGCCCAGGTCCAGGCGGTACCTGCCGCCAAGTCGGAATGGAAGGACAGTACCATCCGTGGTCTGTTGCAGGTGCTGGAGCCCAAACTGTCCAAAGGAGTAGTACCCTGTAGGTACTTTTTGTCTTCGAGCTCCAAAGCATGCTGCACCATGCGGGAAAGGCTTTCTCCAAGGGCCTGGTGATGTACTTTGGCAGAGTGATATTGGAAATACCTGAAGCTCCCGTCTCCGGGTTGTTGGCGACCTCGTTCTCCTGGATGCTACTGTGCCTAGCATGTCTGGCCCAGGTGCTGGCAGCAGACCAACTAACGAGATTCAAGGCGCAGGGCCACTTACGACGTGCCGACAATGCCTTGGGAGGCTATGGGCAGAGGGGATTTCCATTCCTGTTATAATAATAATGAAAAAAAGTCTCCGCGTTAATTATGTGTCCTTCTTATCCCCCGTACGCCCGTTTGCATTAATTGCCACTGTCCCATTATCGTACAGGGAATCACCTCAATGAATAGAGCAAATAAGGTACCTTACTGTCTACTCCGTATTAATTCTGCACAATGCAGCAAGTACTATCGAGGTACCGCACCCCATCCCCTCTGGCCCTAACGTTTACCCGTACCTGTAGGTAGGTAGGTAGGCTGTAGTAGCCCTTGCAAGGGAGCAGCGGGGCAGACAAATGTCTTCAGTCAGTTGATGCCCAGTTCCCGTAGCGTGCGTATTGTCCTCTGGTGGAGGTACCTGGAGCAGCACTTCAGCAGCACTCGCGGTGGGACAGGCACAGGGGACAAAAGCGGGGTGACAGGGGTCTCCAGTAGCGCTCCAAGGCACCCCTACCACCACCGTCTCACAGCAGATCGAGCATCCAGGAGTCCGCTGTGCTCGTACCGGCGGGAGTGCTGTGAGCTGCCCTGGGCTGAGGTGCTGTCGACTCTGCCCTATGTGCCCGTTATGGGTTGTTGCTGCCACCATCCATCAGCTCCTTCTCCAGGTTTCAGTTGCTTGTTGCCTTTCACCATACATCACGAGTAACTGGAAGCTACAACTGTATGTAGCCAGTTCTCGTCCTGCAGGGGCTAGGAGACTGATGGGAATGCTATTTTCAATATTTGATCAGCAAAAGCATCGAGGTGCAGGCCATCCAGCAGAGGGTGCCAAAATCCAAAAGTCCAGACCCCGTCAGCCACGCAGCTGCCTCCTCTCTCTCAAGTCCTTGCCTCTCATCCCATACATCCCATCATCCCATCCCCCTTTCCTGTCCATTGGCTAGGCTATGATGCACTTGGCCACTGGAGGCATCTTGACATGGCGGGTGGCTTTTATTTAGTCATTGGTTTCTTGGCTGGTGGTGCAATGGGTATGATTCTGGCTTGTTAGCTGGCCATTCAGCATCGTCGCCACCCCGACCCTCAATCCTGTGTGGAGGTGCCGTCATGACAATTGGCAACAAAGAGTTTCCCCATTGATTGCAGTGTGGCTGGCCATCGCGCAGCCACAGCCCCTTATTATCAGCTTCAGTGGCTCTGCGCTCGTTAGTTGTGCCGTCCAGTCCACCATTCACTTCACCAGGATGACGATCACATTGGAGTATCAGGTTTGCTTTGGTTGAAGCCTGGTGGGCGAGTGGTTGTCGATGGTTGTCGAGAGAGGGAGAGAGGGAGGGAGAGCAGCATGCTCTGATACACGCTACCAGCTTCCGTGAAACACACACTTGCTTTTTTATTTATTATCCCTCCCAATCTTTGAGACAGGCTCCTGGCGAACTCGTGTGTTTTCCGTCCTCAAGGGCCCCAGATTTCGATTGCTAGCCGCAGCAGATGTCTTGACTTTGCTGTTGAATCTGGGCGGCCGAGCCACACTATTGGGCTTAACCTGCTTACTGGTGCTGGATGTGCTTCTTGGACTACTGATAGCAAATTGACTGCTTATTTGGCAACTGCCAGGGATGCTTTGCTGGGATATCCGGCACATCATGGTCTTCCGTGACTTGCCCATTCCCTTGCATGGCGAGGCAACTGTGCAAACAGAAGGGTTGAAATGCGAATACAATGAATAATGAAGCATTTGCAAAAGCTATTACCAGTAGACTATCCGCAGCAGAACACGATGTACGAGAAATCAGGTGTATGCAAACAGAAAGTATTCGCCAGGCAATTTCCAGTCTGTAATGGATCGATTGTCTGGTACGTACCTTCTTCAAAGCACGTGCATCTGACATTTCACCCACTTAGGAAAGCTCCCTGTGCGCCACAACTCGGTGTTCATGTGCAAGTTCGTATTGCAGAGGCAACGATGTATTCTTCTCGTATTCACTCGCTTGCAAACGAGTCACTGACTTCTCTGCTGCCCTGAGCTAAGGCAGGGACGTTACCTTGGACAGGCAACAGCAGCAGCAGGTTCATGGGTACAACAATACTTGGCTACTGCCCCAAGACAATTGTTGGCTTCCCAGTCATATCGCCTTGACGAGCACGAAATATGCCTAGACGAAAGCCAAAATAGAGAGGCCAAGTGCTATTTTGGTAGTCACCGCCTTCTTCTGTCAACTTGTTATCCATGCAGCCAACAATCCCAGGGCTGTTTCCATTTCCGTTTCGGCAAAGGAGCGGCATTTTCCATTCGCCAGCACAAGACTCCAAGCCGGGTTCTCCGTGTCCGTACAGTACGAATTAGGCACGTGTAGTCCCCCGGGGGGCCTTGTCGTCGCCACAACGGTTGGACGGATCAAGGGCTGTGCCAGGAATAGCCCCTCTTCGACTTCTCTTCGACTGGGGATTTTCGACTGGGGGGAGGCAAAACCTCGCCCGCCGATTCGTCTTGAATGGCTGTCGTCATGGCGCGGCTTACACACTTTTGGCAAGACAAGGGTCTGCGGGAACGGGAACCTTCCTGCAACACAAGTTTTCTTCTTCTTTTTTCCCCTGCAGGGTGGATCGCGCAGGACGTCATGGGTAGGGTGGAACGGGTTGGATTTGGACGCACAAACAGGTTTGCCCTTCTTTTTTCAGTCGCGTCGCTTGGTCTCAAGCCCCAGTTTGCTCAGGCAATGCAAAATCTACCAGTAAAAGACTGTTGTGCCGAAATGCCTCCTCTATCTGACCCTTTGCCCGCCCAACTATCGCGGCCGCAACGGCTGATCCTTCTCCGTCTATGGGCTGTTTTGCATATTATGGGTTCCTCCGAGAGGGCGGTTAACTAACCGACCCTGGCTGTGGGAACTCGATCAACTGGATCTGCTGGTAAGGCGGGCCGTAGTTGGGATTTGGGTGGGTGGTATGTGCTGCTCGTAGATAGATTGTTGTTACCAGTGAGGCAATTGCTCAGCATGGCGTCACGACAGGACCAAGCAGCCAGACTCCTCCTGTGCCTGTGTGGTGTGACATCGAGTTGTCCATGTCTGTGTCGTGTCCTTCTTCTTGAAGTCCTGCACGACTAATGCCACAAATGCAGGCCAACTTGTGTGCTACCGCAGGCCGTTTCCCGTCTCCCTCTTTCCCGTTCAGCATGCTGAATCCTACCAGATTGATTAAGCGAACCCGAGATGAAGCACTCGTACTTCATAGTTGGTAGCTAGAGGCATCCAAAAGGAACCGAAGCCCCTTTGTTCTTGCATCGCCACGCCAGCCAAACCTTGTTCCCATCACTGTTTGTATGCATGAATTACAGGCAGTTGCCTGCAAAATAGCCCTGCTTGATCACTTGCTTTGCTCTGGTTCAACTCACCCAACGATAAGCCCTGTGACGGTTTTGCTTCCCGTCCAATCCCTGCGATGCCCAGCAAAACACACGCTTCTCGCAAGTTTGCTTCCCCCCTTGGGCCTCCCACCAACAACCAGGCCACACCATGCATGACGCCGTCATTTCGACGTTGTGTAGCCAATCGCGGAGGTGAAAACTCATCCAAGGCGGCACAGGATGATGTTGTGTGGCCACCACGGAACGTGGTTGCTCACCACCATTCTCCGCGGCCCTGTCCCTGTTGCATTGAACCTCAAAACGCAGCCATCCGGCCAAGCTGGGAAACAATAAAAAGCATAACACAGACACAGGCCGTTTCAAGATTAGCAGACCTCTTTTATGTAAAGAAAAAGAGGCAGATTGTGCCAATTCTTGTGTGTACAAAATGGCAAACCCACAAGCAGCCAGCCTGTGGTAGCGTACACAATGCTTCATGCTTTCTTTAGGTTTGTGGTTGGGGAAAATGATTCACTCCGGCCGCCGGAAATAGGCTGTGTGAGCCGGCCACGTGGATGAGATCGGTCTGTTCGGAGATGGTCTCCCTCATTGCCTCGCCCCCCCCTTTGGGGAGTTGGAATGGTGGTATCATTTAGAATAACTCCGTATCATGGAGTCGCCCCAAAAACCGCGGGGGCTTCAATTAGACAATCTTACCGTTCTTACGCTAATATAGAACGATTGAGATGAAGGTATTCCACGGAAGCATTATTCCTGTTCTGCTTGGACGCCTTAGATGCTATTACAAGGAGGGTCTTTTGTGTTTGATGTGTGAGCGAACTGAGCGCTGCTACTGATTACCAACCATCATGGTGCATATCGTGGGTCATGGATGGAGTGTTTACAGGAAGTTCTTCGAAGGAGCAACTACTATACTACTAAGCGTCGAAGTTCAACTTGGAGTTCAACTTGGTGGGAACACGACATCCGCACTCAAGATACACGCAGAGGTGTTGTGCCAAGGTACTGTAGATTTCAATTTAGTTCGCTTGCAGAAATTAGCCCAATGACTCGCTGTCACACCATTAATGATGGCAGCCAATGGTAAGATACTCGCACATTGGGCAGTCTATCTAGTTGTCAACGAACAAGTCCATTGTTGTAATTTCTAATTAATGTACCCCGAGGTATTCAAACTCCGATTTTCCTTCACCGCCTGTAGCCAATATGATGTTCGAGCTATCAGTTTGTCGGATTTGTTGTGACTATTGTCTCCATGACTATTTTAGCAAATTGAGACTAAAGTCATAGGCAATTCGTACCCTCCAACTACATGACTGTGAAAGTCTAGTAAAAGTAGTTGGCTGTGATTATAGTAGTACTAATTTATAGTAATAAGTATACTACAAGCTTAATGTTAGATATAGTATACGAAGGAGAATGGCCTTTGACGTCTTGCGCTATTACGTATGATGCGTATCTGTTGCTTCGTACAATTCCAGTACGCCCAGTTAGCTGAGTAAAAACCGATCTCAAGAATAATTGTTAGTGGAAACCCGCAAAGTGATGTACATAACGAGTATTTCTCCCAAGCAAAGTTTCTGCCCGTAATACATTGAGGCCATTGGCAAGGCTCCCAAGCCCAATCCTCGATGATCCAACCAGACTAATACTGAGGCCCCACATCGCCCTGAAGACAAAGGACTGCGGGGGAATCGCAAACCTGGCAAAAGAGGCTTCGACTCATGGTCGGGCTTACGGTCCGTATTCCGCCCGCCCGTCCAAGTCGGGCGCGGGCAGGCAAGCTCGTCGAACTGTCCCAGACTCCCAGCTCCAAATGCCTCATTGGAGTAATAAACCATCCAAGGAAGAAGCTTGCGCATATTCCAGCAAGAGTCTGCTATTGACGGATATACCCCTTTTTGAGTTTATTTGAGTTTTACAGAAGCTGTTTTTGCTCTCGAAATGTCGTCCACCATTGTAGTTGTAGGGTGAGTTTTGTTTGCCTTTAGGCTGTTCTTGTCATCCGCTGTCGTCTGGGGAGGTGAGATGTAAAGACTACATTGTATTTGCACTGGCTAACTACCTACCAAATGAAGAGCCGGAGTATCGGGCCTCACGTCGGCCCTGTTGCTCTCTAAAAGCAAGTCTAATGAGATCACTGTGGTTGCTAAACATATGCCTGGCGACTATGACATAGAGTACACGTCGCCATGGGCTGGTGCTAACGTACTTCCGTAAGTTCACATCATGTAACAAACAGGCGTAGCAGGCTATGGTACCTGATCCATCTACTTATATGCCTCTAATTAGGATGTTATCTGAAGAGGATAGCAGATGGGAGCGCCGTAGTTGGCCAGAAATCCAGCGGCTAGCTACTGACGTTCCCGAAGCAGGCATTCATTTCCAAAGTTTGTTAGCTCTTTTCGGTTTTCAAATATCTTACTTGACCTTTGCTAAGATTATGCGACAGAGGCTCGACTTTTTCGACGGGACAAGGACATGACAGGAGGTCTCCATGTCTCGGATCCGTTGTTTACGATCGATCCCTGGTTCCAGCCTCTTTTCCCAGACTTTCGCATCTTAAGTAAAGATGAGCTCATTCCAGATCATGAATCTGGTTTCGAGTTCACAAGTGTCTGTATCAATACACCCATGTACCTATCCTGGCTTGTAGGCCAATGCCAGAAAAACGGGGTGGTGTTCAAGCGTGCCGTCCTCTCCCAAATCAGCGACGCAAGGGGATTAAGCCATACCGGAAAACACGCATCCATCATAATCAATGCTACAGGGCTGGGCTCCCTGAAGCTAGGCGGAGTCAAGGACACGACATTGACTCCAGGTCGAGGCCAGGTTGTCGTCGTGCGCAACGAATGCCATCCCATGATTGTCACCTCCGGAACCGAAGATGGGATGGACGAGATGTTATACATCATGCAGAGAGCTTCTGGAGGCGGTACCATCCTTGGCGGCACCTACGATGTGGGCAACTGGGAGTCCACACCAGATCCTAATGTGGCGATGCGTATCATGAAGCGTGCTGTTGAGATTTGGCCTGCGCTAACGGGAGGCAAGGGGGTTGAGGCGTTGAGCATCATCAGGCATGGGGTCGGACTAAGACCATATCGAAGTGGCGGAGTGAGGATTGAAGAGGAGCCCCTGGATGCGGAAATGTCCATTGTTCACAACTACGGACATGCTGGCTGGGGTTATCAGGGATCATACGGATGCGCCGAGCGTGTTGTAGAGCTGGTCAATGAAATCCGCAAGAGGAAAGGGGAGAATCTTGATGGGGAGCCGAAGCTGTTCTCCTGGGAGTGATGCAGCTATGCAATATCTCATAATAGGATCATTCAATCAGTAATTGGTAGTATAGCAACATTGAAGGAGAGTTTGAAAGAAAGTGAGGCCGGCAAGTTTCTCAAAGTCCGTGTACACCTTCAGGGTCTATGCAATTTACGGGGTTTCCCCCTGACAGCTCCACAGCCGTCAGCACATGGCACTTGTAGCTGGCAACACTGGATGTTGTGCACCATCAAGTCTCAACTCCTACAGAAAGTTCCGGATATCCCTAGGAAACTTGGCGCCATGGCCCAACCTGATGCGCCCGTCTTTTCTCAATTAACTAGATTCGCCCTTGACGTCGCCACTGGCCGCCATGTGCTATCGCTACTCATACCGCCGGCGCTATGGCTCCTCGACGCCGTTCTCACTGGATTGATCATTTGGAAAGTCCCCTGTACGCTTAAACACCTTTTTCTTCTTCTCTCGTGTATGGAGCTTCTGTCGCATGTACTAACGGTGTGGCCGGTTGAAGATACTGAGATTGACTGGGTGGCATATATGGAGCAAGTCACGCAATTCGTCGAGGGGGAGCGGAATTATGTCAAGATGGAGGGTGGCACTGGCCCTCTCGTCTACCCAGCTGCTCACGTCTACATTTATACAGGACTTTACTATATCACGGACAAGGGGAAAGACATCTTTCTTGCACAGCAAATATTTGGCGTCTTATACATGGCAACGCTAACCCTTGTAATGCTCTGTTACTCGAAAGCAAAGGTAGGTTCGACCAACTGGCAAATATGATCTCAGACAAATAGCTAATGAGACCCCCCCCTCTACTGCAGGTCCCGCCTTACGTCTTCCCCCTTCTCATTCTTTCGAAACGACTCCACAGTATATTTGTTCTACGATGTTTCAACGACTGCTTCGCTGTATTCTTCCTGTGGCTCACCATCTACTTCTTCCAACGGAAGAGGTGGACCTTCGGTAGTATGGCTTATACCCTGGGTCTTGGTGTCAAAATGTCACTGCTGCTTGTACTTCCAGCAGTGGCTGTTGTGCTGTTTCTAGGCCGAGGCTTCAAGGGGAGTCTGCGGTTGGTTTGGTTGATGGCCCAGGTTCAGCTGGCTCTCGCTGTCCCATTTATATCCAACAACTGGCAGGGATATCTGGGGCGTGCATTTGAGCTCTCGCGACAATTCAAATTCGAGTGGACTGTCAATTGGCGGATGTTGGGCGAGGAGAGGTTTTTGAGCCGACCCTTTGCGATTACATTGCTCACCCTTCACGTAACAGTCCTTCTCGTCTTCATTTCAGCCAAGTGGCTCAAACCAGCCAACCGTAACATTATTAGCATTTTGCCATACCTTCTGCGAGGCAAGTCACCCTTCACGGAACAGGAGGAGCTTGGAGTATCGAATCGAGTTGTTACGCCCCAGTACGTCATGTCTGCGATGCTATCCGCCAATGTCATTGGCCTCCTTTTCGCCAGGTCCCTTCATTACCAGTTTTATGCCTATCTCGCGTGGTCGACGCCATTTCTTCTGTGGCAGGCCTCGCCAAACCCCCTTGTCGTGGTTCCTCTATGGATTGCCCAGGAATGGGCTTGGAATGTCTTTCCAAGTACAAACGCTAGTTCGACTACCGTCGTGGCTGTTCTTGCAATCACTGTTGTGCTCGCCCATTCTACGAACAATAAGGCTTCAGAACAGCGATCTGAAGCAGCACAAGCGAAGAAGAAGTGGTAGGCTGTTTTATATAAAGGGTGTTCCACTGTCTGGAATGTGATATCTTTTTTTATTCATCCTCGGAATCGCTTGGGGGCATCTTTCCGACATTAGAGTCGCTTTCATCGTCGCTCAGATCATACGCATTTTTCAAGAACTCCTTCGGCCTACAGACAACAGATCAGCAGACAAGACACATATGTGTTACAGAGTCCGTACCAGTAAGACTGTTTTCGCCAAAGTTTTTCGTCGCGGACAACGTTGACAATCTCTCCAGCCGCACGGCTGTCCCGCGAGTCCACTGGATATCCCTCAGCAAGCACAAAACCCCCGCGCTTGATCCACAACGTGTTACGGAAGCGTTGAGCAAGCTCCAGAATCACTGGCTTCTTGTTCGGCAACTCGCAAGTATACAGGTTATTTCCCTCGGCCTTCAACACGCGCACGAGGTTCTGGTTGGGTTCGAGTTCCGCAGGAGGACTGAGCGATTCTTGGACCGCAGCCAGAACGTTGCGTTTCGGTCGACCCATGGCGAGTTGATGGGTTATGATACTACCGGGGAGTGTGCCTTGTAATGAGAGAGTCCAAATTGGTGGATCTGGAGTTTTGGGTTGGAGGGGCAGACACCGTTAAAGCGCTGCCTCCCCGCGACAAGGATAAACGGTTACGCTGTAGAGGCACAGGCCCACATTTAACATGAGTATCTTACCAAGAGGCTTGCTGCGGAATGTCCCTTTTGGGTGGAAACCGATATAGGACGGTCGCTCACCGAAGCTGAACCTATTATACAGAATCTCACCCTATCCGCTCCAATCGCCCCAGAGGCTTCAGGTGGATATTCTGCAGGTGGGTTTCTCAGCCTGTCTACAACTCGTAATAATGTTCTGAAGCCACCTGCGATGCTGACAGCTCGTCCTAAGGGTTGTACCGCGCTTACAGACACAAGTTGAGGCGAGGTCTTGGCCGAGTCCATTCTTTTGTGACATCACTCCAGTGGCGAGACTAATCAATCCATTACTAGTCTTGTGGCTTTTGCCGGACAGCTCAAAGAGCTGCTTGTGCTTTTTGCCTACCGAGACATAGACAAGAATAGAGAATGAAGCTCTTTCCAATGGGCAGGTGTACTGTTGTGGGACTTTGAGAGGCCGATATCGTCGACCCGCTGTTCCTTAGTCGACTGCAGATGGCACCCATCCCCATAAAACCGCTGGGCAAGTGTTTGCCAGGATCATCCTTAATATGATCGGGAGTTCTTGTCATATATTACCCAAAGAAGGCATTCCATTTGCTTATCAATCGTGGATGAGCTGAACCATAAACGAGCTTGCTACATCGTAGATATTTAACCTCCTCGAACTTTCAGTGTGATTAGATTCCAGCTTGCATTTCACATCCAACCCCTCAGATGCCATTGGATTCTCTCGTCATTCATCTTCTGCCGCACAGTTTCCTTGGCCGAATCCGGCCAGTTATTCTTTTCAGCATCCTCTATCACTCATAATTATCGACAATGGATGCCCTGTTGCTGCGAAGCCTCATTGAGGTGCAGTCAGAACAAACAAGGCGAACGTCGGAGGATGCTTTAGCTCCCCTCACAGTCCCCGAGCGGACAGTCCCACGAACCTACCCAGGAGCACCCCAGAAAGACAGCTCCATTGAGCTCCAAAGAATTCCACAGGCGGATGAGCAAGTCCGCGGCGCTGTCCCTCCGGAGACAGATGATGTTGATATTGAGATGAGCCGACCAAGCAGCCCTGTGTCATCAGCCAATGTCGTGGAGGTCGTACCAAGTGTTTGGGATCCATATATGAATCGTTTCCGGCTCTTGGCCGTATGCATGGCCAATTTTGGAAATGCCCTAAGTGATGGTGCCGCTGGTGCTATCATCCCATACATGGAGAAGTAAGCTGTGCAGCAGTCCTCGTCGTTCTTGATTCCAAAGATTTACTGACGATGGTTTTAGGTATTACAACATCGGGTATGCGGTGGTATCACTCATCTTCGTTGGCCAGGCACTCGGATTTGTTCTCGCAGCAATCTTTCTTGATAGCCTGCGTGCAAAACTCGGCCGTGCCAAACTTTTGGGTCTCGGGCAAGCATTGATGACATGCGCATACATTCCACTAGTTGCGGGAGCCCCTTTTTGGCTTGTCATATGCTCGTTCTTCTTCGTGGGATTTGGAATCTCCATCAATGTTGCCATGGGTAATATTTTCTGTGGCGGACTTCGGAATGGAACATTCATGCTAGGTCTCCTTCACGGGTGCTATGGACTTGGAGGTACGACTGGACCTCTCATTGCTACAGCAATTGTTGCAGCTGCCGATGCCATATGGACCCGATACTATCTTCTTACTCTTGGTGTTGGTGTTGTCACGCTCACCATGTCTGTCTGGGCCTTCTGGCAGTACGAGAATGAGCAGTCGCCAGCGGCACGAGAGCGGGAGACGGTTACGCAAGATTCTATTCTTGCGAACATGATATCTGGCTTGAAGCTACGGGTTGTCCTTCTTGGATCAATATTCGTCTTTGCTTACCAAGGGGCTGAGGTATCCATCTCAGGCTGGGTCATTTCTTTCCTCATCAATGCCAGGGGCGGAGAACCGTCATCCGTTGGCTACGTAACGGCTGGTTTCTGGGCTGGCATCACCATCGGCCGCTTTCTACTGTCTGGACCTGCACAAAAGTACGGGGAAAAGATCTTTGTGTATGGTCTCGTGCTGGGTGCCCTTGCCTTCCAAATCCTGGTGTGGTGGGTGCCCAATATCGTTGGCAATGCCGTCGCGGTTGCTATTGTTGGGTTGTTCTTGGGCCCCATCTATCCATGTGCTGCGGCTGTCTGCATGCGTGCGATGACTCGCCGAGAGGCTCTGAGTGGCATTGGGACTATCAGCGCTTTTGGCAGCTTAGGCGGTGCTGTAGCGCCGTTTATCACGGGCTTGCTGGCTCAAGCTGTAGGCACCTTTGTGCTCCATCCAATTGTGATTTTCTTATTCGTGGTAATGCTGCTGTGCTGGTGGGGAATCCCATCTGAGAGTAAAAGGAGTGAGTGAGTAAGTGAATGAGGTTGAAGAGATTGGTAGCTTTCAAGGACTCAGATGGTTTATAATCTGGCCAGGGCGAAGAATCTACAGTATAGAGTTTGATTTGATATAACAGATAGGGCATTGATAAATGACAAAGTGGCGCATTGTTTTTCTGATTTTGATCCTGGCAAGCTTGATTTAGTTAGTATCCCTGATATGAAGCAAATGATTCAATAATTCCAATCTGCTCTATTGATCTATCTGTGCAAGTCGATTATATTCAGGATATCAATTCGCAAAGTCGATAATTCTTTGACTGAATTTAAACACACAGCCAAACCCGCATGATAAATTTCCTTTTGTCCCCTTTTTTATCCAAACATGGATGTTCCAAAATCTGTATTAAATTCTGCCTTTGGCCGCATCTTGGACAGACAGCTGACCAGCAGCAATATCCTTGACTGTCTGACTGATGCTTGTCCAGTCACGGAACGTGACAAAGGGAACTCTTTCTGCTTCACACCAAGTGACTAAATCTAAATCCAAAAGAATTAGTACCGGATATAACCATTAACAAGCACCGGGGGGGTGTAAAAGCTATGCACTAACCCTTATCAGCCTTTGCAAAGAGCAGATCAGTCTCTTTGGCGGCAGAGAGATCAGAGACTCCGTCGCCAGCGTAGAACATGGTTGGCCGACCAGGAAGGCTTGAGTACTTGCGGATCTCAATGGACTTATCGTGGCCATGGATGCTGTCGTCGCGAAACTCAATCCTCCAGCCGCCCTTCTCATTGATGTCCTTGCCCTCGCGTGGCCGAACATCGTTGCTGACAATCTGGATATCCCAGCCCGGGGCCAACATCTTGTCGAGCAGCGCACGGATGATGGGCTCCATTCCACCGCTGAGGATGACAATGGGAACGTTGTTTTCCTGCGCCCAGTTGTAGAACTCGTTGAACCCAGGGTCTAGCTTTACATTTGCCAGGAGAAGCTTAATGCACTCGTCGTATGGTGCTGTGATGCTGTCCATCATCTCGCGGAAAGAGTCTCGGAAGTTCATACGGCCGCTCAAGACATCGACATTGCCTTGAAGGCGTTTTTCGGCGCCATAGCCGATGTTGTCTGTCATGAAATCATTCGAGTCCGCCGTGGTGATGGTGCCGTCAAAGTCGGTGAAGAAAATGAACTTTGGGTTCGTGGCGAGAGCCGGCGTTTCGCTAGAGACTGAACCCATGATGACTGGGACTGATTTTTTTCTGTGAAATCCGGCGTGAGGCTTCTGGTCTGTCTGCCTTCAATGTGTTCTTACAGGTCAAGTTTGATGCTGGTGTAGGCAAGGGATGATGGTGGAGGGGCAATGGAGGGGCTTGATGATAAGAAATGTTAATACGAGGGGTGCAAGCGATAATTGCTCCCTTAAACGATTTGTATTTATTTTTTTGGCAAAGATCTTCCTAAAGTTTCCACATTTTTTATAGATTTGCGCCTGAGAAGAAAACAAACCACCCCACCAACAGGAAAAACTTCGCAGGGCTTTTGTTGGATGAACGCATTGCTTGGCTCGAAGGCGTTGTCGTTGGCGCTGGCGTTCCGGAGGCTGTCGTCATAACCAGCGGGAGGACAATGGCGTTAGGCAACCCCCCTGAAAGCCGCCAAATGCCCCGCTAGACCGTTCACTGCAGGGACCACTACACCCCGCCAGCGTCAGTCTTTCAGGGGTTTCCAGGCACTGACTCCGGTCGCCGGAGAGCGTGCGGCGCATTGAGGAGAGTTTTCATCTCGGCGCACAGGCTCATTGGTCGCAAAGGCGGTCAGCCGTATTAGTGCCGCGGGCCGAAAAGGCAGAACCCTCGGAAAGCAACGGATTAGACTGTGGTGGTGAGTTGTTTGTGTTTCCCTTGGCCCCGACTCAACTACCAGATAGTACTGACGGCGACAACGACGACAACGACGTCGCAAGCTGGGCGCCAATCGGGACAGGGCCACGTCGCAAGGCTGAGGCTGTGCTTAAGACAGAAATGCAACAATTTGGTCGGCCAGCGGCGCGTGCAGTATGGAGACAAGGTAGATTGGGATTGGAGCGCACGGCTCGATCTCATAATGCGCCCAGCGGAGAGAGCAGGTCAGCTTTGTTCAGGCCTACAACATGTCTACAATGTTACATGCGAGTTTTGAACGTCCCAGCTCGTTTCTATTCCTCTCAATTGCCATCAAAGGATACACAACCACCGGTCGACCAGACACCTTCGAGAACCGCTGATCCCAGCATCGACTCTTCTGCCAACATTAACCAAAAGGCAGCCTATGAACTTCCATCAACAACCGACAGTCGACGAAGTAATGTGAACCAGGAATTTAGTCGCATTATGGATAACCTCCAAGCCCGGGTTTTGAATGCATCCCAGACGCTCAATGACATTACCGGATATTCAGGCATAGAAGCTATAAAACGTGAGAACGAGGCTCTCGAGACCGCGCTGTCTGAAGCTCACACTCGCGTCCGCACTGCTAGGCAGACCTACAAATCCTCAAATACCAGGCGGGCTACGACTCAGCGGGAGGTCACTACACTCCTGGCGCGGAAGGATACCTGGTCACCAGTGGACCTGGAGCGCTTCACGGAGCTGTACAGGGCAGACCATGTACTAGAGGGGGAGGTCGCTGCAGCGCAGGAAGCCCTGACTGAAGCAGAGGCGGATGAACAAAAGTTCAACCAAAAGCTGAGTGCTGGGATATTGAAGAGATATCACGAGGAGCAGATTTGGAGTGACCGTATCCGCAGAGCCAGCACGTGGGGCACTTGGGGCCTGATGGGCATGAATTTCATTCTGTTCGTGGTACTACAGTTTGTTGCCGAGCCATGGCGGAGGAAGAGACTCGTCAAAGGTGTTGTGCAAGAGGAGAAGCAGGTATTGGAAGAGGTACGAGTCGAGCTGACTACAGTCAAGTTGGAACTGGAAAGACTATCACAGGCAGCCATGGTTGTACCAGTGGCCGAACACATCCAGGCCCCTGCTGAGGCGAAACCAGACCTGCCCATGGCAGAGTCCTTAATCGCGTCAATCACTTGGGACTCCTGCAAGGAGTTCGTGTTGGATCCTTCAAGGTGGCAGACGGTTGCAGCTGATTTATACAGCGAAAGGAAGGTGGACTTTCGGATGAAAGATGCGTCCATTTTGGCGCTCGAAGGCGCCGTGGCCGGTGCAGCAATCGCTGGCAGTATCGCCCTGTTATTGACCCGTTGATGAACATAGATATGCCAGAGGCCAACAGTGCCGTGTAGGATTTGACTCATTGTAATATAAATATAAAGAAAAAAAGCCGAGCAGCCTCGTGCGCGTTGGACTGTATTCCTCCCTCATTGGTAGGATGGCAGGGCCATTCGGGTGGCTTGAGTCCTAGGTCTCGCTCAGAGTCCTAGCTGAGTCCCTGTGGTCAATGTCTCGACCCACCTAGGGCCAATTGGGATGCTGCATTATCCTGTGTCTGATACAGGTGGAACTTTGTTGAGCATGTCCGAGAGACAAGATATTTGTTGACGAAAAACACAGTCGGGTGATTTTACACCGTGTAGGAGTACTGTGCTTTGGCTGGAGACCTGTAGTTGTCAGGGAGGTGCTGGAGCTAGGGGAGCTTCACTGGCCGGAACAGCTCTGCTACTGCCTTGATACAACCTATGCTTGGTAGTTAGTTCCTCCCCCCTGCCTGAAGAAAACCCAGGCTACCTACTGCTAAGTATTAGGTGCTAGACACGTTTGTACTTTATTTATTTATTTAAGTAGGCACTCTAGGTTCTGGCAAACCCAGCCGTTGAGACCATGCAGTATTAATCATACAGGAAGTAGCTTTCTGTCTGGCATTTGTGGCTTTCATGGAAACAACCCTTTACCTTAGTAGTGTACGATGGAGGGCAGGCGAGTTTTACGGGCTGCTCTGGAGGTCATGCCTCACTCAACTGCCTGCCACCTCCGGAACCACCACACAGAATGACCTCCAACTACGTTAGATACCTGCTGAAGGACCACACCATACAGTAGGTGTGCCGTGTGATGGCTTTTGGGCGCAAACTGGATCAAGTTTATTAGCGGAAAGGGTGCCGTGGTTGTCAGAAGTCAGAACAGAGAGCAGCTTGGACGTGTGCAGTGTGAGGGTGCAGCGCAGTTGGACGGCAGCAGCTCCAGCCCGCACTTTGATTAGGCCCGTCCTATCCATGCAAAACACATAAACCCCGCCACGGCCTAGGTAGCAACCCCCCCATTACTGACGACATCTCCCACCATCACCGCCGCAAAACAACATCGCAACGGCTTCTCGCCTCCCCATCTCCCTCCTCTCTCGCCGATACGCCGCATCCAGAGGCCTCTAGTAGCCTCATCCGGCCCCTTGGCACCTCTTTCTTTTTTGCTTGCGGCTGTTCCTAGAAATCGTTGTCTCCCGTCTTGCGCGAACGCATCGCGCTGCCCCCGCCCGCCATGAATGAAGATGAGGCGATCCAGAATATCCACAAGAAAATCGAGCGGGAAAAGGCTCTGATCAACGCTGCCAATTCTATGCGCTCTCAGACCAACAACGAAGCTGTTCGTTCTCGACTGGATTCTCAGATGCGCGATGGCCGGAGAAATCTGCAGTTTTTCGAGGAGAAACTGCGTGACATTCAGATGCGGAAGCTCAACCAAGGCGTTGAGGGGGTGTCTCTCGGTTCTGGTGATGGTGATGGCAGTGGTCCTCCTCCACCACCACCTAAGGATGCTTCCGGTGGCTGGGGAGACCGCAGTTCCTATGGTAGCGGGCAGGGAGGCCAGCCTGGTGACCTGATGCCGCCTCGACACCCCTATGCTGCTCCCGGTCCTTCATCTGCCATGACCAAGGCTCGGCCGACTTATACTAAGCTAGGTATGCATGTTATAGAGTGGTGTTTTTCTTCTTCTTCTTTCTTTTCGTGTCCTTTTTTTCCTTGATTTGGTAAGAAGAAGTGTAGATGCTAATGTTGGAGGCCAGACTTAATCAAATATGATACCCCATATCTTGGCCCTCGAATCCAGCTGATGCTTTCACAAATCCAGTTCAAGCTCAATGTGGAAGATCAGTATCTCAAAGGAGTTGAGAAGATGGTTCAGCTGTATGGAATGGAAGGCGACCGAAAGAGCAAGGCAGATGCTGCAGCTCGTAGGGTTGAGAGCAAGCAAAAGATAGTACTTTTGAGGCAGGCCTTAAAGAGATACGAAGAGCTTCATATTGATATGGATTCCACCGATGGTCCGGATGGTAAGTTGGACAACCACAGCCCAAACTTGAAAGTCTACTTTGGCCACATTCCCCGACTTACACGCTCTATCAGATGACTCAATCAATACACCTAACCTTCGCAAGCCCTTGAGTGGCCAACTTGCGATTCGAGTCATGGCTGTCAAAGATGTTGACCACGCCGCGACTGGTAGATTTGCTCGTGGCCCAGAGACATTTGTTACCATCAAGGTTGAGGACACTGTCATGGCGCGAACAAAGGCCTCGCGGAATGATCGATGGGATGCGGAGTATCACACCATCGAAGTCGACAAGGCCAACGAGATCGAGCTCACTGTTTATGATAAGCCTAGTGAACATCCCATGCCCATTGCTATGCTCTGGGTCAGAATTTCGGACATTGTTGAGGAAATGCGCCGGAAACGAATCGAGGCTGAGATGAATAGCTCCGGCTGGGTTTCTGCTGACAGGATGGGCAATCCCAGCACGGCACCATCACAATTTCCTATGAGCCCTGTACAAGGGCAGTTTGGAGGCGGATTCACATCTCCTGGTGCCCAAGGCCAGGGTCAAGGCGCGCCATTCGGCGATCCGGGCCCACAGCCTCAAATTGTCACCGGCCCTCTGGATGGATGGTTTAACCTCGAGCCTACGGGGCAGATTCAACTACAAATGAGTTTCGTCAAACAAAATGGGGACAAACGACAGGTGGATCTCGGATTGGGACGAAAGGGTGCTGTTCGTCAGCGCAAGGAAGAAGTCCACGAAATGTTTGGCCACAAGTTTGTTCAGCACCAGTTCTACAACATTATGCGATGCGCACTTTGTGGAGACTTCCTCAAATACTCGGCCGGCATGCAGTGTGAAGACTGTAAGTACACCTGTCATACAAAATGCTACACCAGCGTGGTTACGAAGTGCATAAGCAAGAGCAACGCCGAGACGGACCCGGAAGAAGAGAAGATCAATCACCGTATCCCGCATCGATTCCAGCCTTTCTCGAACATGAATGCCAACTGGTGCTGTCACTGCGGTTACATACTACCGTTTGGTAAAAAGAACTGCAGGAAATGTTCTGGTAAATACAACCCCCCCACCAAACGAATACTGTTACTAACAGGCTTGCAGAATGCGGCTTAACCAGTCATGCTCAATGCGTACATCTCGTGCCGGACTTTTGCGGTATGTCTATGGCTGTGGCAAATCAGATTCTCGAAGGTATCAGGGTTCAGAAACAGAGGCAAGCCAAAACTGCATCGCTTTCAGACAAGACTTTACGGCCCGGTGGTGCCAAGATGAGTCCAACTGCTGCCCATTCACCATCTCCGTCCTACTCGAGCTCGAGCGCAGGCGCTCCTTTGGCTGGGCAACCAACCCCATCTACCGAAGCGACAGAAGCAGCCAAGGTTATGTACTCTGGTCAAACGTCACCGCAACAGCGCCCTGCTCACCCAGGACGCATCCCATCAAATCCCGCTGCTGCTGCCGCAGCCTCTGCAGCCATGGCAGGGGCTGGCACTAGCCAAGCCCAAAGACAGTCGGATTATAGTCGTTATGAGCAGACACAACAACAGGATCCTTATGCGTCACAAGGAGGGCAGTACGGTGCCGCTCCTCAGCAGCGCAAGTACAATCCGGCAGACTATGCCAATGTCAACCAAGGATATCCAACCCAACCTCAATCCCCAGTACAACAACGCCCCAGCCCACAGCAACAGCAGCAACAGCAGCAGCAACAGCAACAACAGCATCAACAACATCAGCTTCAACAGCAACAGCAACAACTTCAACAGCAACAACCTCCTAGCATGATCCATCAACAGCAGCCACAGTACCAGCCTTCTGCTCCATTGTCTAAGCCCCAAGTCCAGGAGCCCATTCCGGTCCAAAGGCAAACATCAGGGGCTGCCGCTGCCCAACGCAAGGCATTACCATTGGCTACGGATCCCGGAACTGGCCAACGGATTGGTCTCGACCATTTTAACTTCCTGGCAGTGCTAGGAAAGGGCAACTTTGGAAAGGTTATGTTGGCCGAAACGAAGCGATCACGAAAGCTTTTCGCAATAAAGGTTCTCAAGAAAGAATTCATCATTGAGAATGACGAAGTTGAGAGCATTCGTTCGGAGAAGCGAGTATTCTTGGTTGCTAATCGAGAGCGACACCCATTCCTGACTAACTTGCATGCCTGTTTTCAAACAGAAACGCGAGTATACTTTGTCATGGAATACATCAGTGGTGGCGATCTCATGCTTCATATTCAACGTGGCCAATTCGGAACTAAACGTGCCCAGTAAGTTTGTCATCCCGTGCGGGTGTGTAATTGTACTGACCAAGCCTAGGTTCTATGCTGCAGAAGTCTGCCTGGCGTTGAAATACTTCCACGAAAACGGCGTCATTTACCGTGATTTGAAGCTTGACAACATTATGCTCACGCTTGATGGACACATCAAAGTCGCAGATTATGGTCTTTGCAAGGAAGATATGTGGTACGGTTCAACCACAAGCACCTTCTGTGGAACCCCTGAATTTATGGCTCCAGAAGTAAGTTGAACTTTATTTCAGGGGTGAAAAACAGTGACTGACTGTCATGCTAGATTTTGCTTGACAAGAAATACGGACGGGCTGTAGACTGGTGGGCATTTGGTGTGCTGATTTATCAAATGCTCTTGCAACAGTCTCCATTCAGAGGCGAGGATGAGGACGAAATCTACGATGCCATCCTTGCTGATGAACCTCTGTACCCGATCCACATGCCCAGGGATTCCGTGTCCGTTCTGCAGAAACTCCTGACCCGCGAGCCGGATCAACGATTGGGAAGCGGCCCTACAGATGCGCAAGAAGTGATGAGCCAACCCTTCTTCCGAAATATCAACTGGGATGATATCTACCACAAGAGAGTACAGCCACCATTCCTGCCAACTATCAAGAACGCCACGGATACAAGCAATTTCGACTCTGAGTTCACAAGTGTCACGCCAGTACTCACACCAGTCCAATCAGGTATGTGACTGATTTCTGTTCCTGCTTGCTGTCGTTTTGATGAGCTAAAACACTAACTTTGCCTAGTTTTGTCCCAAGCAATGCAAGAGGAGTTCCGTGGATTCTCATACACGGCTGACCTGGATTGAACTCATAATACATAAATTAACGAAGTATTCTTTTACACAAAAAATTTCAGTTGCTACACTTGTTCGTGGTGAAGTCTGATCAAGCTGCACGCACGCCGAGGTAACTAGTTGTAGTCAAGTTGAAGGATCGTGGTAGGCTGACGGCTGTGATTTGTTGATGGGCGGGCGGGCTCTCATGTTCATTCATTCGTTTGGTTGTGTTTGGAGCATGTTTTGAAGCAGCGAGTCTAAAAAGTACAATTTTTGGACCTCTTGGCATTAGTCCACCGTCTCTGTTTACGGCGAAAATACAGCCTGGAGGATACTACAGCGTGAGAATTGTTATACCTACTTAATAGATGTGATGTCTTACAGTGCCCCTTTAATGGACAAGTTGGACATTTCTCATAGATAATGATGCATCTTTGAACAAATACTCTAGTATTGCTGAATTCATACAGATCGTAATCTAAAAACTGGGGTATTTATATGTCGGGAAATCCTGTCCACCCCTCAACTCACTTGGGTGCACTAGGAAGTGTACTCCTTCTGTAACAGCTTCGCAATGGTGTTCAATCTGGAATAAGTAGTTAGCAATGGTATACTCAAGCGCGCGTGCAAGCTCCGTTTCTATGATGAAACTTACTGAATGTTGCTTGTTCCTTCGTAGATGGCACCGATCTTGCTGTCACGCCAGTACTTCTCAGCCAATCCCTCGCGGACGAAGCCCATACCACCCATCCACTCAATAGCCAAACCGCTAACGCGGGAAGCAACCTGGGAGGCGTAGAGCTTGGCCATAGCGGCGTCTCGGATGAAGTCCTCGCCGGCCTCCTTCTTGCGAGCCGCGTTGAAGACAAGAGCGCGGGCGGCAGTGATCTCAGTGTAGGACTGGGCAATCTGGTGCTGCATACCCTGGAACTCGCCAACGAGAGTGCCGAACTGCTTGCGGTCGTTCCAAACGTACTTGACGGCGTTTTCAAAGGCACCAAGGGCAAGACCGGTCATCTGAGCAGCGATGCCGATACGGCCCTCGTTGAGCAGGCTGATGGCGTATTTGTAACCATGGCCGCGCTCGCCGAGAAGGTTCTCCTTGGGGATGAACACATCGTCAAAGTTGAGGACGCAGGTGCTGCTGGCGCGGATGCCCAGCTTCTTCTCCTTCTTGGCGATGGAGAAGCCCTTGGTGCCCTTCTCAACGATGAAAGCGGTGATGCCTCGGTAGCCCTTGCTCGGGTCAAGGTTGGCGAAGACGATGAAGACCTCGGCTTCCATGGAGTTAGTGATCCACATCTTGCTGCCAGAGATGGTGAAGCCATCAGCAGACTCTGTGGCCTTGGTGGCCATGGCGAAAGCATCAGAGCCGGAGACGGGCTCTGACAGACAGAACGAGCAGACGGTGTTAGTAGCCAGCTTGGGCAACCACTTCTTCTTGATAGCGGGCGACCCCCATTTCAAGAAGGCTGTGTTGCAGAGGGTATTGTGTACGTCGACCAGGACGCTGACGCTAGGATCCGCACGCGCAAGCTCCTCAATGGCAATAATAGCCGACGTGAAGTTCATACCGGCGCCGCCAAACTCCTCAGGGATCTCAATAGCCATGAGACCCTGCTCGAAGAGCTGTTGGACAATGGCGGGGTCCATCTCCTCAGCCTCGTCCATTTCGCGGGCCTTGGGCAGCACTACATCGGTAGCAAACTTGGAAACGCTCTCGGCCATGGCAGTCTCGACTTCAGAGAGGTGGCTGATAGGCGTGGGGGGGATCTCCGAGATATCGATGGGAGCATCGGACCGCAGAGCGGATGTGGTGGAGAGAGCGCGAACGGCCCTGTTTGGTGTATACGCATCAGTAAACCATTCATTTTTACCAAAGACCGCCCCAAACAACCAGCTGTCGATTCAGAGGAATGAGGAGCAGGGAGCAATATTTCCTTACATGTTCGTCTGGGGCATCGGCCGGGCAATTCCACAGCTGGCGACTCTCTGGGCGAGCACACGGCTGCCACGCAGCGCGGGGCGCAATGCCCGAGTAACGGAGGAAGACATTATGGATATGGTTCAGAGTATTTCTGTTTTTCTTATGCACAGCAGAAGAAACAAAAGAGACCAATTGGGTGGAGCCGAGCTCAGCTAAATAGTATGCAAACAAAAATTGACCAAGAGGGGAACAAACAATAGTCAGGGCTCGGCTTTGGGTGAGAAAGTAATATATAGAAGTAGTGGCACTTTGTGGTTTTGGCTCAGCCCACCCACCTTGCGTTCACAATCGGACTTGCGTTCAGTAGAGAGATAGCCATGTCTCAACCATTGGTGGGCCATTGGCTGTTCTCAGCCGAGGATAGCCATGGGAGCCTACGTTGTCGGCGTGGGGCCATTGAAATCCGGAGCTTATCCGCCGATGTTAGGAATAGTATTCCTGTGTGCATGCATGTGACTGCTAATAGGACAAACTGTATTACATAATCGCGAAATACTTGGCGCTCGGCGGATATAGAATCCGGAGCTTCACGTGACCGTCAACTCCCTGTTGGTTTCTAGTAAGGCATTTCATGAGAGCTTGACCAATCTGGGCGAGAGCAGCAAGAAATAGTGTTGGCTCAAACAAATCTCACGACGACAAACGACGACAACGACCCAATTCGCCGTTCAAGATGGTCGGCACAATCCTCCGACACCTCTTCTCGCCCCCCACGAGGAGGGCATTCACATCCATCACCAAAGCAGCCTCCACATCGCCACGGTCCCTGCTGCAGACCACAGCCTCATCATCACCATCCCTACTCCTACGAGCATCCTTTTCCACGACACCCGCGCCCCAAGCGACCCTCAACCAGGTTTTGCGCGGTATCCGCAAGGGCAAGCGGTCCCGCCACGCCGTCTCCCCAGCTCTCTCCAACACCCACAGCCCAGCGCTCAAGGGCGTCTGCCTACGAGTCGGCGTCGTGCGCCCCAAGAAGCCTAACTCGGGCGAGCGCAAAACGGCTCGTGTCAAGCTTTCCTCGGGCGCCGTCATCACGGCCTACATACCCGGCGAGGGTCATAACATCCAACAGCACAGCGTTGTTCTTGTGCGTGGTGGGAGAGCCCAGGATTGTCCTGGTGTGAGGTATCATTTGGTGCGAGGAGCGCTGGATTTGGTAAGTTACTCATATTCCCCCTTACATTTTTGACGAAAGAAAAGAAAAAAGACCTATTTTACAAAGATCGGACGGAAATGGCGTATTTCCCAAAATAGCACTGGCAGTCGGTGGTTGAACATGATGGGGCTGACTTGTCGTTTGTAGGGTGGCGTTGCAAACCGCACATCGAGTCGCAGTAAATACGGGACGAAGAAGCCGAAAAAAGCCACAGTTGGTTAATAATATCGGGAAATCATAAGCAGTGTCAATGTGATGATAATGTGATGAGTAGGGGAATCATGCCCATTGGTAGTTAGATAATGTACAAATACATAAGACCACGTACTCAAAGCCAAAGTATATTCGATGACTAGAATGGAACCCTGAATATCTTCCTTTTCTCCATTTTATACATGTACGTTTGCATGAGCAATGATTGTCCAAATTATGTCAAACCAGACCGACGCCCTTTATAACCGCCCACTTGTTGTAAGAAAGATCATTCCGTAATCATCATGCCGCCACCCACCAATGCAGCCACAATGGTAGGATCTCGTTGAGCCAGCAATAAAAATCAGAGCACGCAAGCTAAAGTACAGTCACTTCACCCATCGTCAACGCAGAGTTTTGAGTTACCTAGTCCTGCTGGTTCTCGTAGCCCTCTGGTTTTGTCATTCCGTTAATATCAAAGAATCTTGACGTGCCTATGATGTCATTATTAGCGTATGCTTAAGAAAATATTCACATATTCCGTTGGTCGCTCACAGGAATAACCCTTCCAGTCAAAGTTTTCTTTGGGGTCACAATGACAGCGAAGATCCAATCGTGTCTTTTCGCCAGTAGGGCAATGAGTGAAGGGCACATGCCAGTAGGCAATATCGTTGAAGAAGTGGATTTCGCTCTTATTGAGCAACAATCCAGCTCCAATGGAGTGCACAGGAGCATCGCCCCAACGCTCGTAGAAGAAGCCGCCGTCACGATCTAGAGAGTTGAAGAAATCGGTATAAGGCTTGCTTCGAAGCCAATTTAAACTACCAACCTCAAAGTTGGACCACTAAAGCTATTGTCAGCAAATTATGGGTGAAGGGGTGTACGGATTTCAAGTGAGAGTAAGCTTACAAAATGGCAGTTGTTGTACGTCTCGCCGTTATTGTCGCTCAGGAAGCCCATTGAGTTATCCGCTGCAATGTGCTCAGGGTGGTTTTTTATGAATTTCTTGGCGCTGTCCCAGAGCGTCTCGATAGTTGCAGGGTACTCATAGAGACTGAGAACAAAGCTATATTTTTTGCCTTGCTCATGCATTACGCGGAACGGATCATAGTGAATATCGCAGAACAACTCAATAGAGGGCTCAACTCGCCAGTAGTATTCGTAGTTCATCATCAAAGGCTGCTGGAAGAAGAATCCAGATTCGAATCGACACATGTGCCTGTAGGGAATAGAGTCGCCGTATATGATCTTACGCTCGCTCATATCTTCGCGAACCTTTTTGGCCTTGTCCTGGTCAATCCATTCTGGGAAAGACCAGTGCTCCTTCCCAATCAGACCGTAGAACGTCTTGCCGGAAACGAGAGATGTGGTGACCTTCTTGAAGGTGTCGTCAAAGGGCTTGTCGTTGAGGAAAACCCAGTCGTAGTTGAAACGTCGATTGAAGCGGTCTTCAACCTGTCGGATCGAACGAGCGAGATCCCAAACGTCACTGTTGCGGGCGAGCGATACGAATGTTGCGTTCATGCGGGGCCCAGGGGCCAGGCCCACTAAATCATTCCATCCCGGATCACTCGGGCTCATGGCAAGAGGATGCTCCTTCGCTTCGCCAGTGAGAGGCTTTATCGTCGAAACATGTTCTTTGGTCGGCGGGGCTGGAGACTGTTGCTTCGGCGTACTGGACTGTGGCGGGTTGGATGGCCCGTTTTCCTGAAAAGGGCTTTTGGGAATCGCAACGCCGTCGTATTTGGAATTGGACATGAAGTAGAACAGGGCCAGCGTCTTGGAAAATGAGGGTTAGTACCAGGCCATTCATGAAAGGGTCGAAAAAGCTTGAGACATGGAACATACAAAGAATGCGATGGCAATGTAGCGCACGTAGCGCGCACTGCTCGTCGCCATGATGAATCACGTCCAGGTGTTTCTTCAGAAGGTAAAGTTGAGTCCGCCGATGGACAGAGAATAAGTTGGAGACGTACTGTATTTAGGGGGAGGGGGGGCAGCTGAGACTATCCCCAGAAGGACCGAGAGATCGGCAGAACTTGAAGTCGAAAGAGAAAAAAAAAGGTTTATTAGAGGGTCATAGCCGTGTTGAGCGTGGCCCCAGAGACAGGCTGCCACGGTATCTCAGGTGCAACAGTGGAGTGCCCAGAGGTAGTGGCGGAAACAAAGAAAAGGGAGGGGGCAGGAGATAAGGCCGGATGTAGACGCAGCGAGCACGACGATTAATGGCTTCGGAATTAGAGCAGGTTTCGATTCGCATGCGAAGACGAAATTGGTAGGACGGTCTAGGGGATAAGAGCACAGAGCACAGAGCACGGAGGCCAGATGAGGGAAACGCCAGATACTGAAGATCGGTGGTTCGCAGGCCGCCTGCATGGGAGTATGGCGTACACGCACACCTCCAAAAACCGCCTACCTGTCTTCCGCTGACGTGCGACCTGGCAGACTGCAGTGGGTGAAATAGATTAGGTACATGTGAAGAAATACCAGAGCTAGCTGGTGTAGGTAGACCTAAGCTACGTTTGTATGAGATAGGTACTTTGAAGTACCTTCGCGTGTGGGGGCTACTTGTACGTCCTGAGGCTGCACATGGCCAGGATGATTCAGAGGACGTGCTCCGAAGTTTCGTACCCAGTCAACCAGTCCACCATTCGCAAACAACAGCCCACCCACCACTTCGCCGAACCGCGACTCGTATCATCGTATGACGGTTTGTAAATACAGCATGTAGGTATGCGGAGTACAGGCAATGGTACCTACCTACCTACCTACTAATAGTCGTAGTACAGCTTAGGATGACATCTAGGTATCTTACCAACATGGGTTGGGTGCTTGGCAAAGTGACCACTGGATACCTCCTGTGGTAGTACCTGCCCAAGCAGCCTACCTCATACTGCAGGTATCTACCGCCTGTGCCTGCCATTTACCACCCACTACGCCTTGAAGGAAAGCACCAGGCTGGGTCACTTGCCATAGTTTGCTGTAACACCGCATCATTTCCAGTGTCATTTTCACTATCAAGACAGCTTGAGAGTACCTAGCTCCAGGGGGGCGCCAAGCTGCATCATCGAGAATTTTGGAAGCTGCCCCTCTTGGCCATGTGTCTCGAGCCCTGGCTGGTTTTGGGCTTGAATTGCCCTTATCCACTGCAGAAAATTAGTCCCATCGCATCGTGGCACAGCGGTCAGGCTAGATTTATTCTGGGCGTAATTATCCAAATCCCGTACAAAATGGTACCTGATTAGGCAACGCAGATTCCTATAATTACAATGTGGCAATAGTACGTGGAGCATCGGAACGTCCGTGGCGCGTTGCTGAGTTTCTACACCTACCATACGCAATACTTAGACATGGCAATTTGGAACCCTGGAGGATGCCAATTATAGCGCGGCCCGCTGACGCCATGCGGCCTTCGTTTGGAGGCGAAGGCTGCATCCACCGACTCAGGCTACGCCGGTAACATGAAACAAATCGCAGCCGCTAATATCAATCAGGCAGAGCTTTCCTGTACATTGTTTTTCGGCCTTGACTAAGGTAGTAAGTGAGTACGTAGCCCTCAATGTGCGGGGGGGCTGGCAAGCTGGGGGGACACCCAACCACGACATTGGAATCGCCGGCTAACCGTTGACGCGTCGTCATGCAGAGACCCCTTATTGAGACTATGGTTCACCCTTCGGCAATTGGTCCGTAGCATCATGCTACTCTAAAGTCCATTTCGGTGTTGATTGGAGCCAATGCTGATTGGGCACTGTAGGATTTAGCCTTTCAACTAGATAGGAATATTGGCGCCTACTTACTCGCCCAGCTTTGGCTCTGGGATAATGTTTTTTTCTGTACTTCAATGTCCGCTTATCTTAGGCTATTAAGTTATTTATTGAGTGTTGCTATTCGCACTATGAAAATGTTGATGTTCACATAACAATTATCCGTTTTGCTGCGCACACGCTGCTAAGCTAATGCAGAGCGATTGAGTATATCGTAAGCAGCACAATAAATAAATCCATGATGGTGAAGTTCTTGCTATTGAATCCAATACACAGCAAATCTGATTGAATATATCGCAAGCAAATACAATAAGTTCATGTTTATGAAGCCCATTGCTATTGAATCCCATACTGAAATTAAATTCAAAGGAATTGATCGGCTCATGGCCTACACTGCCACTATACTATTGATTTGAGTGCGGTCTCTGTCAACCTGATTGCCTATAGCCAAGCCTGTGGATTGCGCTTTGGTGGTATGTTGTGGTCTCTAGCTTATAGTGGGAAAAGGGTATGGTGCGAATAGTAGCACTCTGGGTATTTGTTTCATGCCGCTGAAGCTGGAGAGGTTGCCTGGGCGCTCCACTCAACTTTCATGCCGGGTTTCGTTCGTATACGCAAAGTGATTGAACAAGTGCCGGATGCGGCTTGACATACTCGTACTGTGTCCAAGACATAACTCAATTTCTTGTTCATAATCGCCCGCCAAGCGGTGTATTGGAGACTCGGGATGTCCGTATCCAAAACTAAAATAACAATATCGGTGTGCATCTGCTCAGAACTCTACTTGCTTTTAGCCCAACAATGTGCGTGCATCGTTCGCTGGCGCAAGTCGTAGCTTATTAGCAGGAGGCTGTAATCCCATAACATCCGAGGAATGCGAGACGCGAAAACAAAGTACCTATGTAGTACGTAGGTAGTCATGGGGAAAGAGTAAAGTCAACATCAGTTAATAAACCCCGCATGGCCTGCACCTTGACAAAAATCCGAACCCAATGGCAAGTCTGGCGATGATGGTCCTGCTAGTGTCAACATAATTTGGTATCGATGTATTCTCTCCAATCGAACTGTTTGTAATCTAGACAATCATCAAGAATATTGTGGGATGTGACGCAACAATGAAAGCGCATCTATATCATGCCCTGCAAACGCGATGTAAGAGTAAGGGTAATTCGCCTGGCGACTTGAGCTTTCTTGCACGTGACTCTCGTCGCGAGACGGGCTAGCGTCTGGTCGGGACGGAAGTTTGCCAGATGTGGGGGTGCTCACGATAGACGTCAGCTTTCCTCCCTCAAATCGCATCTACGTTTCCTCAGCGCTTGTCAAGCTCCTTGCCTTGGAGAGCGGTTTGTTCTGCGCTCCTTTTCTGGATTCTCGGATACTTGGGTGGCTGAATCTCTGACTCTGCAAGGCTCAACTGTGTTAAGCCCGCTCACTGCTTTGGTTGTTCGCTCGCTGGTATCTTTGCCTTTTGTCAGGCAGACACCATGATAGATTTGTGCGCTTTGCCTTCCCCCGCTACCTCTTTATCATCTTAGTTTTGGTAGGTTCTTTTTTCTCTTCTATGGGTCATCATTTCCCTGCAACTACCTTCAGCGCCGAAGGATGGATAAATACGTTTCCTCGAACATGATCTGTTGGGTTGCATGTGGCCAGAAATACCTAGCGCCAAGCAAAGTGGGATGGACACACTCAGCTTTCTGAATTCCGATTCCACAGCCTGCGGCGAGCATCCAGTTCTAACTACTGGGGACCGTATGTGCTGTGACTTAACGGGAACGTTGGCTATGCGACATCGGCCGGCTGTATTGCATCGATTTATCAGGGGATGTGAATGGATCCAACCAGTTTGGCATTTGGCTCTATCAACGATCATATATCAAGCCAATTGCATATTTTGCAATATCCATTTTCAGGGAGTAGACTAATGACTCGGACTAGTCCATTAGGCTTTCAATCGGTTCGTCATCGAACTTGATACACAATGTCTTTCTTCGGCTTTGACACCAGTCGTCACAACACGGCTGCACCTGGGTTTTCCCAGGCGCATGATCCTTTCGCCAATCTTTCGGGGCAGTACGACGATGCTGGCGACACTCTTGATTTTGAGGACACGTATGATGGTCTTGGAGATCAGCTCGAAGAGTCTGGTGATGCTTTCAATGACGATACCTTTGGTGGTGACACCGTTGCTGGTCCTGCAAAAGTTGGCAAAGATTTCGATTTCTTCGGTCAAACCGCACAAGTTGCGGACGCCATTGTGGAAGAGCATGTTCGCTTTACTCGCCAGCAACCCGCTACGAGGGTCGCCCAGAATCAAAATGCGCAAGCTTCTGCGCAACCAACATCGTACTCGGATCACATCACTCGGCAACCTGCGCGCACTGGCTATGAGAAATATAGGGAACCAGAGCAAGTTCCAGATCTGCATGTTGACCAAAGCATTTGGGGTATTGCGCCAACAAAGGCGGCTGCCCCTGCCCCGAAACCAGCCGCTGCTTTAGCTCAATCAAGCAGTAGTCGAAAGGTGATGAGCCTTGAAGAAGTTGAGGCGGCAATGCGCTCCCAAGGTTCTCCCTCGGCCCACACCCAACCTCAACTTGCGGAGAATATTGCCTATCAACAAGCTCAAGCAGGCTATCCTGGCGCGCAGCAGTCATTGACCCCCGGACAGGGTCCACATGCCCAACCGATTTCAATTTTACATCGCCCTCAAAACCTGCATCAAAATGCTGCTGCATCTCCATCTATGCTACCAGCCGCACCGGTTCAACAGGAGCAGTATCAATACCGCCAGCATGGCTCTCCGGCTCAGCCCATGCAAATTCTGCAAAATCCGAACCGCTTTCCTTCCGATGCTGGACGAATGGCAGGTTCTCCACACCAGCTCTCTCAATCTCAAGGCTCTATGCCCAGGCTGTCTCACATGCACGCACATCCCCAACTGATGCAGATGTCAGAGGTGGAGAAGGCGGCTTTCTTGGATCAGGAAACAAAACGGGCAAAGCGCAACCACAAAATTTGGCTTCTGTCCAAGGACAATGGTGTGATGACGCCGCAAGACAAGAATTTCATCACCCGAATTCAGCTTCAACAGCTTGTTTCTACTACTGGAAACCCCGTCGATCAAGGGGCCGATGCGAACTTATCGGAGGACTTCTATTACCAAGTTTATAGCCATATTCGTGCTGGACAGCGTCAAAACCCGAGCCAACCTCTCAGCAACTTTGCCCAGACCTACTTGTTCCAAACAGGAGGCCGTCATGGAGGGATGCGCCGTCATGGTAGACCTGCTGAGAACCACTTCCAGCGCATGGAGCAGCAAGTACAAAGGGCTGTGGAAGCCGCCAAGAATAAACCAAAGAATCCACAGCTAGTCATCGCGGGCAGCTTGGGCAAGATATCGTTTAGCAACGCCAAAACTCCGAAACCTCTACTGAATATCAAGCGAACCGAGACCGAGGCCAATCGTGCTGGTAATGGAAGGAAGTCTCCCATGCCTGCCAGCGGTCTAGACCGCAAAACGATTCTGCGCAATGTGGAGAAGGTTTATGAAACTCTGATGAGAATGGAGGATCATGTTCGACTCATCCCACCCCCTATTACAAACCCAGCAGATGAAGAGTTGCAAGAGCAGCATAAGGCGTGGTCGCTTAAATTGGAAGGATACAATGCAAAGCTATGGAACGAGCTGAAGGTCCATGAGCCCATTGGAGCTACGGTTCCTCATCCCTTCATTGCATTTCTTTCGTGTGCCAAAGGCAAGAAGGCAATTCCTCGAATTTTCCCTCACCTTAGTTTCGAACAACGCACTACTATTTTGACCATGATCATCTACCATCTTGATCAGCTGGACGTGATACAAGGAGCGGCCGTCACTAATGGCGATACTGCTCTCAATTCGAGAATGCGCGAGAACATTGAGTTGTTCATTTCTACTGTCATGCCGTCCTTGATGCAATATTTCAATGACACCGGTCTTGACATTGTGGATGGAGTCCTGAATCTGATTGCGACCAAACTGAATGTAGACCTCATCGCCAAGACAAGAATCGGTGTGTCTATGCTCACATTGATTCTGAGTCGTGCAATGCTCCTGAAGCAAAATGGTGATGGAAACCCAGAACAATGGGAGAAGTGGTATGTGTCTCTATTAACCTGGGTCTCTACATGTATCAAGCGTACTAACTCATTATCAATAGGGATCAAACTTATGAGATCCTATTCAGTCGACTTGAGCCCTCGCTGCCGTATATTTTCCCAGGCAGCGTGAACGCAGGCACAGATGTTTATGTGTGGCAACTTCTAGCTGCTATGGGTGTCAGTGCTAGTCACGACCAACAGACTCGACTTGTTCTTGCTGTTAAGGATCGGGTTCTTGATACTGTCACTTTATCAAAGACGCTACCGGCAACTATGGCTGCGGAACGACTTGGAAGCGTCAATCTTTTCATGCGCTCTATTGGCTTGGACGTGGAGCTACTGCAGTAAACAAATCACTATGAGTTATTAGGAAAAAAGAACAAAGGGTGCTTAACTATACTGCTTAGATGGGTTCATGGGCTGTTTATTTTGTGTGCCGCGAATGGGCTTTGGGATGGCATGACTCTCAGTAGTTACGGGAGACTGGATAGTTCGAGCGAAATGGATCCATGGTTGTGATCAGGGGGGCTGCAAGGCCTGCATCCATTTACATCATCTTTGTGGGCTGTACAACATGCAAAGACGGGACGAGATTGATGTGGCACGGGCTTATTTGTTCTGCTTGGCGTCTCAGGTCATGATGATCTGTACATCTAACAAAAAATGAAAATTCAGCGCGAGTGGGCAGGTATTTTGTAGCCTGGAAATTGCATATTAAAAATAAAAATAAATTTCAGTTTCAGCGACATCAAATGGCAGCGCTTTCATATTCTCCCAGTAACCAAACGCCGACGTTGTCCATGCAAAAACGATTTTTCTAGGTTTCTTATTCAGGTATGACGGTATCAATCAACATCGATAGATGAGGGCGCCGTCCGAGAACCCGCCGCCTTTGCCCGTCCTCTTCTTGCCGCCAATGATGCAGCTGCTCCTCCCCTTGGCCGAGCCTTGGAATTCCGCGCTGCATCGGCCTCGGTTTGCTGCTGCTGTTGCTGTTGCTGCTGCTGTTGGGCAACGAGCTCGGCCTTGATTTCTGGTACTGGCACTGGCTCAGGTTTTGTTATGCCACTTACGGCTGTAAGGAAGTGCTTATCCCCCCATTTAGTGCCAAATCTAGGAACGAGGTCCTCGAGGTCCCCTTCCGCAGTGTCGGAGGGGCCATCGCCGTCCTGCTTAGGCTGCAGGAACAGACTCTCATTATATATATCCCAGGCAGCCTCTTCGTTCTCGTCAGTGTAGCGCATCTTTCGCCAGGGCTCGGACTGCACAAGACGAAGGCGGTCCGCCATAGTTTCCGCCGCAGCCCCATCGCCTTCTGCTGTCGCCTTGACAGACATGTGGATGGCGCGAGCCGCTGTAGCAGGTGTAGGGGCGGTTTCTTTGGAATTGGCGGCGGCTGTCCGACGCTCGAGTTCGGTGGTTGCATCTATATGATGAAGCTGTGGGCGGAGATGAACAAGAGACGAGACTGGTGTGAGATGGAGGTCCTCTGTTCATTAGATTTCCGATTAGCTCCATATGGTGCAAACGACTGGGAAGGCTGTTGGAGGAAACACGGTCAAACATACTGCCTTGGAAGACACCGACCATGTACTGCACCTCGTCGGCATCAGGGTACTGGCCGCCAAGCGTCTGGGTTCTTAGAACTTTGTCCTGTCTAACAGCTTCATTCCAGTCCAGGATGTCATCTTCTTCGACTTCTCCACGCTTCTTGCCCGGCCCTCGTTGTTGAACAGCGCCGACACCGAAGCCACCAGCCAGGCCATGAGTGCCACCGTTCTTCACAGCCATGGATGATTGGAGGGTGCGTCCCCACCGTAGACCCTTTTCGCGATCATATGCCGTAGTGTTGTCTAAGGGTACATCGACCTCGACCATGCCAGCCTGGGCTTTGAGACGCATCTCTGTTGGGGGAGGGCGCGGGGCCTCATCGGTACGGTTGGGGTGTTGAAGCACAACTAAACGACGTCCAAGGGGGAGAGCCGGGTTGAGAAAGACAGGATAGCTGGCAGTTATGGGGTCATCATCTTCTTCTTCTTCGTTGTTGGTGATTGGCTTGTCTTGGACAAGGTCCATGGGATCTAGCTTGGACATGGCTGCACTCAACAGAGGCGGCTGGAATGGCAAGAGAAGAGTAAGGGTGTCTTCCAATGGCTTGTTTTTAGGCTTGAGCAGCGTATTTCATGTCAGAGGAAATGGCTACTTGGTCAAGAAGCAGGCGAAATGGCTGCCGATCGAAGGCGCAAACTGGTTTTAGCCGATGTCAGGTCTTCATCATAGCAGGTTGTAACTTGTGACTCTTGCAGGTGGGGTGATTTGGAGAAATTTCCTGACGGAGCTGTTATCGGGGATCTTATCGGCTAGTTCTTTGCACAGCTGGGCTTCTAGACTTGTGTGGCAGGTACGAGACCAGAACCTGCTCTAAGCTGAGGAAGGACGCCCGCGGGTGGGGCGTCGATATCGATACTACCTACCGACATCACAGTAATGACATCTTGCAACGTCGTTTTTGCACAGCATTTCATCCGTGGAAGCTATCCACGGAGCCTTTCCATTCCAAGGCTGTGAATCTCATTTGTTGCCTCGCGTGTGCATTCAATACTAAGCGCAAGCCGTCACCACTACTTTGGTTTTAGACTTCGAGATCGTCCCTTAGCGAATAGATCACATTTATGGAAGCCACGCACCAAGAAGTCGGAACCTGGTCAAAAAGGGCGATTTATCTGAGGACACTAGAACTGGCAGTTGGTTGGTCCTGCGGACGTTTAAATCCGAAAACGAAGCAAGAAAGAGCAACAAAAAGGGGGTAAAGGGAGGGAGGGATGCATTAGTGCGAACAACGACGACAAACCAACTGGACATGTTGCAAGCGCTGTTCATGTTGCATTTTGACGCGCACTCATACGGCGTGACTTGATGTTGAAGAGCATTGGGCATGCCCTTGGCTTGCCAAGAGTGCCAAGAGTGCCAAGAAACAAAGACTCGACTACATTTCAAGCATCATTCGCCAGCATAGGCCGTCGCCGACACCGAAAAGCGGGAGGCTGAGCAAATCACGTTGACAATATTGCAGGCAACGTGCAAAGAACAAGCTGACGGTCGTCCCTTCCTTAGTCCAGAACAGGCTTGATATTTATTTCACCATTCCAGTTTGCGCGACGCTCCCAAGTTGACTCGTACCATGTCAACTGAAAGCAGCTAGGCGCTTGTGGCTGCATTCTTAGTGCGCATTAAAGGGCGGACCCTGGGATAATCAATAATATTGGGTTTCTAACTCCCTTCTATCAACACGAACCCAGTCTAGGTCCACAATACCATCCATCGCCTGCCCTAAATATAATTACAAAGACAGGGAGTGGACACCATTCATACCAACGCAGGTAATAATACGGATACTGCACAAATTGAGCCTTGGTCACACTCAGGACGGCATCACGCTCAGGCACAGGGGCACGTGCTTACTTTCCTAGTTCGATTGTCGTACGAGGACTATTATAACGGGATACGAATGAAGTCCTGGGTAGCTTGATTGGTATAGAACACACCATCATAATTATCACAGCTGTTGACGATGAAAAACGTTTCCTTCAGGGGTATCCGCATTCGCTTCACAATGGTAAGCACTCGCTATCAGCACACGAATCAGTCAGTAAATGAGTGCCTACGTATTTAGTAGTGTGCTGACCCAACAGCGCAGGTCAGCCCAGTCTGCCCTTGTCGTCCGATAAGACGGAGTGGGTGGCACCGGGAGCTCGGCAGGGCGAGTTGATTCAGGGATAGTGTGAGAATATAGGATCCTATATGGGATGGGTGATCCTGAGGCTGGAGATCAACCAATGGGATACCCGCATGCTTATTCAAAGTGGCGTCCTATGCTGAACAAAAGCTGGGCATGCCTTTCTCCAGCTTTCCTACAAGCGCTCTCGTTGGTGACAATGGGTCCAAGACTGTCCAGCTTACTTCTGTCGGGCCGCATACGGGTGTCTCTCAGCAAAAAGAAATCAAAATCGGTTCGCATGCTGAGCTGAGCACCCTGGTCTTTTGACCTTCTCCTTCTTCCCTCCCTGGCCATGATGAAAGATTTCTAGTCCTCTATTCTATTCTATTCTACAACACAGACTTCACTCTCTTGTCGCGTTGGTAATTGTTGCATTTTCGCCATGTTGATGCCTGCTGTTGGTCGTCTCAGACGCCCATTAACTTTGGTCTCTGTGGTATTCATCTTCACAACTCTTGTCCTGCTTCTTATAGCGACTGTAAGTGTCCATACACAACTCGGACCTTGAATAATAGCAATCTAATGTCTACGTCTTTACTAATCTACCTTGCGCGTAGCCGATCCGAAATGGCCAATATGGAGTTGGCAAACAGAACTGGGCCACGGATACCGAGACCAATACGCCAGCAGCAACGTCTAGCTCCAGCAAGTTATCCAGCATGGCGCCGTGGAAGGCTGTAGATTATAGGAGGCAGCCGAGAAAGGTCAACATCCTGCTGCCAGCAACCAAGGGCAATGTCAACCTCTGCAAGACGCTCCTCACCATGACCCTTCTGGGCTATCCCAATCCACATATTGTGGCGTGGGAAGAGGACGAAAAAGGCGGCAATCTTCTTGGAGGCGGGTCACATTTCGCCAAAATCACACGAACCCTAGATTGGATCAACGATTCGGAGCGTCGCAAGCAGCCGGGTTTCGATAATGAACTAGTCTTCATGCTGGACTCGTATGATATTTGGTTTCAGCTGCCACTTCAGGTCCTACTCGCACGCTACGAGGCCATTGTTGCCGACGAGAATGCCCGCGTGGCGCATCGAATGGGTCGTGCTCATGCTCTGGAACGTATCAGCTCGCCAATCGTTTTTGGAGGTGGAAAGCGATGTGCCCCCAACGAGCTTCATACCATGGCTTGCTTCCCTGTGCCTGAAACCCCATTGCCCGACGATACCCACGGTGGCAACACAGATACACTGATCGGTCGCAACCAATGGACAAGCTTTCGTACTCGCTATCTCAATTCGGGGTATCTAATAGGTCCTGTCAGCAAAATCCGCCCTATGCTGGAACGAGCCAAGCAGAAGCTGAGTGAGTGTGCCGAGCGGAAAGATGCCCCGTTTGACGATGGCTCGGGGGCATCGAACAACTGCTACCGCGGCAGTGATCAGAGCATATTCGTGGAGATGTTTGGAGAGCAGGAGTTTCACCGTGAGGTCATGCGTCGACATCATCGGACTAGTCTTGATAACTGGCTGGATACAGTTATCAGTAATAGAGCTGGCGCACGTCCACCACCTATCGATATCCAAGGCGCCCCTATCTTGGACCGTCTCGAGCCAGCTTTCCCGCATCAAAAAAGCAGTAAAGCATACGTTCCAAACAAACCATTTGAATTTGGCATTGCTATCGATTATTGGTCACTACTCGGCCACCAGACTGCCAACGCCGAAGACGATTACCGGTTTATTCGTCACAACGAAACTCTAGAGCCGCAAGTTGGTCGACAAGGTATTTTTGATTGCCGACCCAAGGCGCCGATGCCAAAGGACTTACACACCAAGCCGTTGAAGAGTCTTGTACCGACCGAGCCGAACCGGTGGGATACAATGCCTCTCTACACAGAAATATGTGTAGGTTCCGTACCCGTTATGATCCATCACAACTCACCCGACAAGTCCCACCGGGAAAGGCAATGGGACCGCACATGGTGGCACGGCCGTTCACGTGCATTACTAGAGGATCGACGCAGGGCTGGCGCGCCAATGCTGAAGGACGGGATTCCTACAGACAACGGGACTATGGTGCAGTGGGAGGAACTATGTCCTTTTGATGTAGAACCGGAACTATTTAGGGATGTCAAGGCGAAAGAAAAGGAAAAGGAGAAGGAAAAGGGAAAGGAGTAAAATGGTTCTATGGAGAGAAAGACAAATCGGGAAACTCTTTGATGATAATGCGTTGTATATATTTCCTTTCTACACAATGAACATATGGGCGGTTTTCTTTTCATTGGAACAACATAAATCGAGTCTTCTTGAATTTCTCACGTCTGCTAATGACATATTTCGATCCCGTCATTTCATTTCTGGTAGGATCGGAAGAGACTTCCAGGCCAAAAGCTCTGTCAATTTATTGAAGCAGGCAAGTTTAAATTGTAATGTGTCAATGTTCAATTTATGCCGTGCCCATGAAGAATCCAAATGCGCCAACTGATGTCTTTTTGTACTCCCAGAAGGTTCACTTATTAAACCACCTAATAACTCTTGTTCACCTCCCCTTTCCTCTGTCTCGCCTGCCACCCTCTAGCATCTTGACCTTCTTGTGAAACCTATCTCCCATCTCAACTGCGTGGCCACTTCCCCTAGGGCCATCAGTCGAGTCCATGCCTCTCTTCCTGCTCTTCTCCAGCATGGCGCGCACGCCAGTCCCAGCACCGCCTTCCTTGCGCTTGGTAAGTCTATCGATGCGCGCAACACCGTCACCCAGATCACGCCAGTCCTCGCCACCAAACTGCATGCGGCCGTTGCGGCCAGCCTGCTTGGCCTTTTGGGCGCGGTCCTTTTTGCTCTCCTGGGGCAGACGGACAAAGTTTGTCTCTTCGTAATCGCGGCGCTCGCTCTCTACCTTGCGTTCCTCGGTTGTCTTCATCCTGCGGCCGCCCTGGACGATGGTGGTGCCGACACTGGGCTCGGCGATGGGGGCTGATGACAGCTCGGAGGCGACAAACTCCTCCATGGTGTGTGACCGGATGGGTCTGCGCGAGCCCTTTTCGCGAGATTGATTTGTTTCCATGACTTTGCGCTCGCGCTTAGGAGGTTTGTAGACTCCTGCCGGTCCATCTCCACGATTTGACGGCCGTACAGTGACATCGTCCACAAGATTTGTGAGGTTTGGCGCTGCTGGCTTCCCGCCACTCTTAGACTTGGCTGCAACTTTGCGATCCTCCTCGGATTCTTCAGCGTCGTCCTCCTCGTCGTCCTCCTCTGAGCCAGAACCTGATTCTTCACTGTCGCTTCCATGGGACTTGAGCTTCTTGTCGCTCAGCTTTTTCTGCAGCTGCGCATTCTCAGCCGTCCGTAGGAACCGCTCAATCGAGAAACGCAGTTTTTCCTCTAATGGACGAGCGCCTTTTTCGAGATAGAGACGCAGCTCGACGAGCTTCGCGCGGACGGCCTCATCCAATTCGCTAGGCTCGTCTTTCTGTTCAGTTCCGGAGCCTGAGCCGCTAGCGTCTTTGGAGTTGCGGAGCTTGACGAGGATAAGGAAGACGAGGTTCTGCAGGTAGGAGAGCAATAGCTCGTTCTTGACATCGAGGAGTGAGATGCCATCCTTGGGGTGCTCGGCGGCGGAAATTTTCGAGGTCCCCTCCTGCGCCAGAGACAGCGACTGCGTCAGGGACGCCAGCAGGACGGGCAATGTTGCTGTTGCTGCTGCCATGATTGTGTTTGGTGGTTTGGCTAAAAATTCTCAACCGACGTTGAAAAGAATGAATGGCTTGGCTGGCTGTCCAAACTTTTTAGTGGGGCATACGGAGAGAAAACGGAGACGAACCCACTCCACTATAAACCGCTGGAAATAGGCACTAATAGGCACTGTAACTGAAAATGCGAGGCTGAATTGATGCTACGCTGAAAAGGGACATAACCGCTGGAGAAGGAAGACTCGCACAAAACCCCCACCTGCCGATTACGATAGAATGCGATCGATAAACGCATCCAATTGCACAGTCATCCAATAACAATCCTGCCAGTGACAACTCTCCTCTCACATGCTCATCCCATCTTCTCGCGCTGTCTCTGTCTCTGTCTCTCTCAGGTGTCTTTTTCCCTCACCTACACAAATAGGTTCCCTACTCAAAACCCCTTCTACAGTATATACAAACTACGGGTTAACTCCCTTTGGTTTAAACCTAAACGCAGCGCCATCCCACTAGGAAAAAAAGAGTTCTGTCAGTTTCTACCACAGAAAGCGACAAGACCAAGACCCCGCCATTTGCCGGGCTCTCCGCCGACATTCACTGCCTTGACTCTCTGGGGCCTGTTGTGAAAAGATTTGATCAAGTCGCAACTTTCACACATACATACATTTTATACATACACTTATCCATATACACATATATCCCGTTTGAGATAATTCGCTGCACAAATGGCTGGTCGCGCAGATATAGTTGGCCGCGAGGTCGGTCCTGAAACTCCCTTTCCGTATAAAATGGAAGGCAAGGTCATTTCCGGCTTTGGTCGGGGTTCGAAAGAGGTGAGTGAGTTCTCACTGACACTGCAACTTCACGACAGTCACTTTATCCTGGTTTTTTTTTTTAATGAAAACCCCCTCATCACCTCTGGTTCATAAAATCAATATACCTAATATCAAAACCAATACTACCTCTTCTTCTCCTTCCTCCTCCCCCTTAATGCTTCAACACTGCAGCCACCCATTCTACTAGTCTTACACATCGTTAACATCGCCCCTCCGCCTCTCCCTTTGGTTGTTATAGCTCGGGATTCCTACTGCAAATCTTCCTGTCGATGATTCTCTTACGCCTTGGATCGCCGAGATCCCGTCCGGCGTCTACTTTGGATATGCCTCTTTAGCCCTGCCGGCGTCTCACCCGGACCGGCCAACGTCTTCTACCAGCAGCACCGAGGAGAAGGAGGGGACGTCCTTCGCCGTCTTTCCCATGGTCATGTCAATCGGTTACAATCCCTTCTACAAGAACACCGTCCGCAGTGCAGAGGTCCACGTGCTGCACAAGTTCTCCGAGGACTTTTATGATGCCCACATGCGTCTACTCATCCTTGGCTTCATTCGCGAGGAAAAGGACTACAAGAGTCTTGAGGCTCTTATCGAAGATATCAACTTTGATTGCGAGGTAGCCAAGAACAGCCTAGCAAGAGACGGCTGGACCTGGGAAAAGGCATCACCAGATAACGCTCAGTGGTTTGTTAAGCCTTTATAGATAGAGTACGTGGGAAAGGGCAAATGGGAAGATCAGCACATAATCCTCTTTACGTGGCAGCATAGAAGGATGCGTTTCTGTGTTTTTGGATGGAGTTTTCTTCAATTCTGGATAGACGCCCCATTCAATTTGATTGCTTTAATCAGCAATGCATACATGTACGCGGGTATCGTGTGATATCCAAATCTCCCTAATCTCGAAAAAAAAAAAATACACCAGAAAGAGTATATTTGCAATCAGTCCCTTCATAACCTTGACCAGTTCCAGTGTCTCATTGCAGAGACCCAGCAATGCTGCTGGTTTTTAGATAACCACGCCGGCAAAAACCCAACCCGCTCCAAACCAGGTAAGTAAGTAACACCGTCCATGCAGAGAGAAACATATGTAAAACACCCCTATAGGCCCGCAAGGGCTAAACCGCGAGCTGATGTGGCTCTTGATTGGGGAGGTATCTAGGCAAAAACTGTTGGGAGATGGGTTAGATTGGGTATTCGCGGCGGTCAAAAGGCAAAAGCTAGCATATTGACAAGAAAGTGGAAGGGGAAAATACTCACATTGATAATAATCATCATGGGAATATCAAACATGTCTCGTTTAATGGTCCAGCAGTATGTGCAATCAACTTTGCCGTCCTTTTCAATCCTCGAAATTCCGTGCTCGCTGTCAATCATGGTGACCCGGCTGCTCAGAATACCCTGCCGGGAAACTTTGCTGTGCGCGGGTATGTCCTTAAGGTCTAGACTCTCCTGCGTTCGGTACTTCATCAGCTTGCCGCTTCGTTGCACCTTGCCACGGCTGTCCTCAAATGCGAGCTGAGCAAAGTCCCGATAGAACTCCACAACGTTGTCATCATCTAGCAGCTCGCCGAGAAATACGGGTTGCGGTCGACCCCCATTGAGCTCCAGAGGGATAGTCTTGGTTCTCGGGGTGCTGGTACCGGATTGGACAGCGCTGTCGCCATCCTCCGTAGAGTCATCTGCCACCGGCCGGGTCGATATGTTCCTGTTGAGCTCCTTTCCAAGAAGTACATCTTTGGGCCATCCTGTCAAGGCCGTAAACTCCTTGTTCGCGGCCGCCACTTCACCAGACCGCCGACATACAATGGTGGGTGCGCAACAGTGTTGTAAAAAGTCATCAAACTCAACCAGAGTTCTCTGAAAACACTTCTCCATGAATACCAAGTCCTCTCGCGTCAAGTCTTTTGTGCAGGCGATAAAGGAAGGACGAATCTCTCCTAAAGCTCTAGCAATCTTTAAGAGTTTGGACAAAGGCAAGCGGTTGCGAAGGACGGAAATCATGTTGTGGAAGCCAGCAGTGTATGGATAGGGTTCCTTGACGCTAGCATAAATAGCAGCCGAGTCTCGTTGCCGCTTACCGAGGAGAGCCTGGGATGACTTGTCTTGTTTCGGTTTGATCCGTGCAGCCGTTGGTAAGCCTTTCATGCCTGGAAACCCTGTTGGGTTTGGTGAACCGTCCATCACGGCTTGCGGACTTGCTGTGGCATCCGTACCTGGGCTCGCCAGGCTGGTAGGTCCTGCGGCAATGGCATACGCATGGGGGAGACCATGTTGCAAATTGCCCTGAGAGTACATGCCTGAGTTTGATTCCATGGCGGAATACTCTCCCCCGCCCATCATGCTAGCTCCGTCATATGCGCCTGGGTTGTTGCCATTACCAAATATGGCAGCGTAGTTGGCCTCGGCGGTAGGGGTATGAGCTATCGAGTTCTCTCGCGGAGGGGTTTCTGCGCCAAGACCCATCTTATTAAGTATGCCAAACTCCCAACCAGCATATTGACTTCCAAAGTTGAGACCTTCGAGGTCAAAGTTATACAGCGCCGGATTACTGGGATCAAACAGAGCATTGAAGTCCATCGGATTTCCCGTAAGCATTGTACCCAGGGGAGCTTGTGAACTAGGAACTCCAGCCTGGAATGATGGTGACACGGGTGATGCTTGTGGATTGAAGACCATGGGGTTGGGTATTGCCACTTGGGGCTGGCTGACTGTTGGATAAACAGAGAACGGTGTGCTGCTATCCGATGTCATAAAGTTGCTCCCGGGTGTCGTTGAAATCGTATTGTCAGAATGGGTCGAGTTGTGGCGTTGTTGGCCATTTGGTCTCTGAGGTGCAGGATTAGGATTGTAGTTGGGGCCCAAAACAGGCCTCAATGCCTCAGGGGGGGCATCATGAAGATATTTAGCCTTCTTTCGTACGCCATCCTGGCAGGCGTCGGCAAGGCCACGCTTGATACAACGCTTGCAGGGCCTCTCATCCCCTATCGAGACGTAATCAGTATACTGCTGGATAAATGGTAGATTGAGCCAAGGACCGAGTGTGGACGAGTAAATCATTTCATAAAACATTCTCAGTGACAAAAGAAACCGAAAATCTTCACCACTTACCACAAGTCAAGTGCGCTCTCTGGCAAGCAAAACAGGCCCTCCTTGCCTTCTTTCTCCGAGGTCGCATAGGGTCTTTGGGGTCGTACTTCTTCCTCTGCTCTCCGGTGCCGTCAGCTGCATTCTGATCGGCCATCTTATCGTCGTCGTCCTTGAGGAAATTCTCCGAATCCTCTTCATTCTCGGACATGGGATCCGAGACGTCAGCACCGTTATCCTCCATTTCGTCGGGCATTTTGCCTAGGTCTTATAATAACACAAAATCTTGCCACTGCACAGCAAATTGGCTTTGGTCGTTGCTTGTATGTAGCTGCTAGTAATCCCCTGCGTAATCACAACGGCTATTCGGGCTCCGTTCCCCAGGATCTTGCCTCCTCAGTCCATCCAACATGCGCTGCGGAACCACACCAGCGCAAGCCCCCGTGGCACGAGTGGGCAAGGGTCGATTTGTCGCACAACCTGGGGAGATTCTTGCTCTCCGCCGCGATTGCAACGTACCGTTTTGGGTGTATGGTAGGGCACAGTCATCCACGTTGGCTTGCCAATGCAGTAAACTAGCTAACACCGACCCAAGCCTCGTCCGTTGACACGTAGATGGGTTTGCGCACACCGACTGGTTTGAGACAAGAGGAAAGCAATCTTGATACAGGGCTGATCGAAGGAGTAGGGTAATATGAGTTGGCGGCTGAGGTGACGATCTCTGTAGGCGCCCGCCAGGTGATCGGGCTTGGTGCCGAAACAAGGCCGGCAGATGTCGAGTAGTCTCGTATTCAGGGAAAAGAGAAAGGGCAGGCGCTCGCGCTCAGCCAATGGGTTCGCAAGGGTTACACGGACGAGGCGCCGGCTGTGTAACGGAGAGGTGACGGCGAGAGTAATCAATAGAGCAGCAGCAGCGTCGGCCGCATGGAGGTCGTTGATTGCAGCGCGGAAGCGCAGTCGGACGGTATGGCCCGGGGTCGCGGTCACGGTCAGGGAGACTGTGGTGGTAGTTCGTGGGGGTGAGCAAGTCGACAAGACGCCTCGTCTCTGGCGAGAGGGGTGGTAGAGGCAGCTAGCCGTGGCCCATATGCCTGGCCACGCCTACCATTGGTTTGAGAGGAGGCGCAGTCGCAATGAGCAGTACGGCGCACAGAGCGTCGCGTGCCTAGAATTAGAATTGGTCGTTGTGATGGGGTCGCGCAGAGATGAGGCATGCGAGCTGCGAGCACCGCGGCGAGTTACCAAGGCAGGCGAGCACCGACGGTGAGCAGCAACAAACAAGGCGGCTGGCGATGGCAAAGGCGCTGGGACCGGAGAGGTCGTCAATCACCGCGTTGCTTCGGCGCGGTGAGCAGACAAGAAGCAGCAGACAAGAAGAGGAGGAAAGGAGAAGAAGCAGCGGAGAGGCTTGAGTTGAGACGTGGAGGTCGAGCCCAGCTGGACCAAGGGAAAGCACGAGGGTTCGTTTCTCAGGTAGTTGGGACGACTGGTAATAGTACTTTGGTGGGTGTGTTGCTGGAGGTGGGCCACGAGGGCCGAAGGCTGTGAGAGGCATGTACAAGTACGAGTACACCTGCCAGGGCGCCTGTAAACATGGGGGATGGAGCGCTGTGTGGGTGCTGTGTGGGTGCTGTGTGGGTGCTGTGTTGGCGCTATGAGAGCGCTGTTGGGGGTGTGTCTACCGCCCAACGCACAGCACTGCACCACTGCACCACTGCGGGGTTTTCCTAGTGCTTCCCCCAAGTCGCCCACTGCCCAGCCCTGTGGCTTGTTCGTTTGCGGGAATCAGCTGGGCGCTGACTGGCCAGACATGAGACGGTGTGTATCAGGTACACGCGGCTACGTTGCAGAGACCGCTGGTCTGCAGGTGCTCGGTACGGCATCCGCAGTGGAGACGAGCTGATGGGGGCAGACAACCAAGCCAATGTGAATGACGCTGATGGAGGTTTGCTTAGTAGCAGGAGATGGTCGAATTGGCAAACATTGCCTGCCTCTGGTAACGGCTCCCCCAATTAATTACGCAAGCCAACACCTTGGAATCAAATCAGATTGCTGCTATTGCATGAACCAGCCCCTGCATAGAACCAACCGCCTCCATGGCTTGTGGCCCCTCCAGCCTCCCCTCCATTCAGACGAACTTCGGCCTCCACCAAGCAAAATCAATGCTAGTGTCATCAACGTTCTCAAGTACAAGTACTTCTGCTGCGCCGATCAATGGCTACATAAAGTAGGGCGAGTTCTGTTGACGAACGCCTCGCTCGCCATTGTTGGCTGCCGGTCCAAGCAGGCAAGCGGGGGTGTGGTGCTAAGCAGAAATAGGCTGGTCTACTCCATTCTCATTCCTTTGCCTAGGTATCAACGAATGCCGCGAACAGTTGGTAGTCAACTTGGCAGCACGGAGCCGGAGACAACTGCTCCTAAACTCCTGCTTGGGAAGTTTTACCACTGGGAGGCAGAGACAGCCCTAATATCTGCAGCTGGCCATCAGATGAGACACTGACGCTGTGCGCCATGCCGTAAAAGTGGCATTGGCCTTGAAAGCTTCAACCGACCGGGCCCTCCCAAGGATGCGATAGCCGAGATGCCGAATGGACCTCGCTCCCTGGTGGAGATGCGGCTCTTGTGTTGTTGTTGTTCATTGATGGACCATGGCGTTCTTTTGTCCTCGTGTCAGCGGCATGTGAGAGAAGAGAAAGCAGAGACCACGAGGCGCTCGCTGCCGCGAAGACGCACATGTTAATCTAATCACTTACTAGAAATCATAGAGGTATGGTTTTGTGCCACGGATTGGTGTCATTGAGTTACTTTGTTTGTAGGTAGATTAATGTTTTAGGGTAGTTTGTTGTTGTTAATTTCCGAGTTTCCATATTATTATCTCGCCCACTCCCCTACCTAGTGATTTCCATCAAGAACTACCCTAGGCAGGCCCAATTATTTACATGTTTCTTTCGTAGCTCCCCTGAGGTCTACACCGCGCATCTTCTTCTTCTTGACTGCTACCAATCTTTGAATCCCCTTTCATAGCCATGGAATTTCCTGCCGTCCTGTTGTGTGACGTGCAACAAGGCAGGGCCCTGTTCGTGTGCCAGGCTGCCAGCTCCCATAAGCCCGCGCAAAGTATTATTTCTGGTATTAATATTGCAATTTACTTACCGCCGCTGCACACTCCTCCAGCTCTTCCTCCAGTCTATGCAGCTACCCGCATCCAATCCCAAACTGGGATCGTGCATTACAGAAACAGAACCGCAATGCCAGGCGGCACTTCATCGGTGTGATGTGATTTTTCAACCTCTTATTCTTACAGACCTTTGACCCCCTCGTATTTGGGGATCCAACCAATCGGCCATCCAAGTCGTTGGTTCTCTATGATATGACCAGCAGCAGCCTGTCAAGCACATTTGCTCGTAATATCTGCCACTTTCTGCCGCTTTCCGAGGCACACTACACACACATCCTACAGAGACCGCGCCAAACAGTCAAACGCTAAACGCCGACGCCAGTACCCACTCCCCCCATCCCCAGACGAACATTTTATGCCAATACTTTACCCCCTGTCTCTTTATAGTTGACTTCTGTTTGAGTCTAACCTGCAGCAAACCGGCTCTTCCCCCTGATCTTCTTGCCGTACCTGAAGAAAATGTATGGGAATGGCATCATGGCCACGGTGAGAAACGCTAGCAGTGAAGACGCCCAGGAGTCACCCAGTTTCTCGTACATCTGATCACCAAACAATGGGAATGCGGCTATTGCAAATAATGAGTTAGTACCGTCATCGAACCACTATCCACCCCTTCTGCCTCATTCTGCAGTTGTCCAGGGGCAGTAAAGGGGGAGGGGGGAGAAGTCGGTGTACACAGAATATACACTTCTCCTGAGACTTATTTACCTGCAAAAGCACATCGCACAAATGCATTGGCTGCCAGCGCGCTCGCAGCGTACAGCGGATATGCATCGACCTGGGCGAGGGTTCAAAATCGTCAGCCTCGCTGCAATGTTTTAAGGGTGTGATGGGGATTTCAGCCTCCAGTGTTCGAGACCACCTCACTTACCAAAAATGTGAATATGCCAGTGAAGACTAGGAGATTTCTGCATCACGTTCAAGACAAAAAGTCAGCCACACGTTCCCTTGAAGAGCTGATCGATATGCGCGATCGATCCGATGAGTTCAGTCTCTCTCTTCTTTCTTCCCTTCTCATCATGGTATGGTGGTAGTATACATATTTTGCCAGAGAATACTACTGTCAACGACGTTGAACATATCAACTTGCAGAACCCTACCAAGACGGCTTTGCCCGATAAGAAAAACTCAGACCCGCTTGGGCATTTTGCAGCGCGTGCTCATACACACGCAAACGCATACGCGAACATACGAGCAGCAGATGAGTGCAATGCACTAAATGGGCTTGCAATCATCTGCTTCATGCAGAACGTCGTGTCACGGTGGCTTGAAATGAGAGACAGCGACTCACCCTGCGCCAAATATGGCCGATCCAATGATGGGGACGACCCAATGCACCGATGAGGACGTCGTCCAACCAAACATGAAGATACCAACGGGCACCAGGACAGACCCCAGAATGGCGGGTGGCAGCCGAAATTCGGGCTCGCTGCCGCCCGCCACACCTGTCTCGAGCTCGAGCTTGTGGATGAGCCTGTCGCGGATGCGGTGCCACAAAGGATCGGTCACCGTTCCTGCGATCATGCCGAGGCCGATCCCGAGAAATGACAGTCCAATTTGCCATTGATTGAAGCCGTGGTTAACCCTAAAGACAAGAGGAAACGCGCCGAAGAAGAGATAGAGGATACCAAGCAGAATCGCTGAGTATAGGCAGAGATTCAGACACATGGGCTCAAATATGAGCAGCTGGAAAGGCCGGAGGAGTGACGTGCCCATGGCCTGGGCCACCGACTTGTTCGTCTTCTCGCTTGGGGCGATCCATCTGTCATCGCCCGTGTCCTTGCGCAGCTTGCGCGCCTTATTTCTCAACAAAATCGGATCTGTAGGTTGTAAAAATCGGTCAGCATATAACTTGATATCCTTGACTCCCCCATCTGTGTTCGGGTTCTTGCATTGACGTTGGTTGTGGCTTACGGTATGTCTCAGGGACCAGCATCACAATGGCCACCCACATAACAAAGGCCCAGATGAGTAGCACGTAGTACGTCCACCGCCAGTCAACGTAATAATTGATGAAGCCACCGATCAAGGGGCCGAGACTGGGGCCGATGAACGGAGCGATGGAGAAGAGAGCCATGGGCGCCTGAAGATCCTCTTTATCAAACAGGTCTCCTACCGTTCCGCCAGACACGGCCAGAAAAGCACTGCCGGCCAATCCATCAAAGAACCTACAAACCAACATTGTGGCAATGTTCTTTGCAACTGCTTGTGGGATAATCCAAATCAAGTACATGGTCCAGGAGACGAGGTAGATGGGCCTCCGTCCATAGAACTCGCTCAGCGGGCTGAGGAGCATGGGTCCTAGGGCAATTCCTAGAACGAAGGTAGACAATCCTAGGATGCTAACAATTCTCGAGTTGTGAAACTCAGCCTCCATCTTTACATATGTCGACGTGTATATAGAACTGGCGCATGTTCTAAAACAGATTGTTCAAGACCAGTCAGTACAAGCAAGGGGAATCATTTTTCTGGCGAGGAGTGAACGCATAACATCATAGCGAGGCCTCGGAAAAGACGACCAAAACTTACACTGCAAGACTGCCACCTGCAACAATGCAAACAATCATCCATCTCCTCGCCGTGTTGAACCCTCGGGGGCATAGAGGATCTTTACTGCCGCCGTCCCAAGTCACTTCGAATGGATCCTTCTCCGAGGTTGCCGACAGGTCACTCTCGTCTGGAAAATCGACAGGCTCATCCGCGACACTGTAGCCGTTCTGGGACCGTACCCTGGCGAGTGACCGAGTCTGTGAAGTCCTTGACTTTTTTGTCGACAGCCCAGCTTCTTCGGGCTCTGAGATGATCGGCTCAAAATGCATGCTAGAAGTGTCGTTGAGTTCCCCCAGCGGCAGCGAGGGCTTCCTTTCCGCATGAGAATCCATGATGGCGCGGCTTGCTGCCCCGCCCAACCCACTAATAGATGATAGCCTGTATTGTTTTTTGTTGTTGTTCTATTGCACACTTGATAAACTGTCGAGGGATTTTGCTGTAGTCGAATGTTTCTCCAGGTGCGAGAGCTTGGAGCTCAAATTATGCTCCGTCGAGTTTTCTGGAGCGGCGCTCTAGCTTCAAGTTGTTGATTTGGGGGGAGGACCATATACTACTGCAATGGCGTCTCTGCCTCTCAGCGCTTCTTTATGCACTTTTTCGCTTGCACCCAAATTAACATGCCCCAATGCGGTTTTGGATACGTCGAGATCTACTGAAGGGCATGGTTTAACTATATACTTTCAATTACAGTAAACGCCTTGATGACGTATTGCTACATAACCGAGATAGCGGCTTCCCATAATAGCGAAAGCGCGAGCGAAAGGAAAAGAACAAGGTGGGGGTGGCCGGTATTCAAAGCACGCAAATATCCCAAGTTTCGCCGCTCGGATATAACTCGCAGTATGATCAGGATATAAGTAATCAAGTATATGCCAGGTTAGTACCTACCTAGTAGGCAATTAGGTAGTAAGTAGTAGGTTTAAATATGCCGGGCCGCTTTTGGGGTCGTTAAGAGGTACTCTGTTACAAACTCTTGCTCCTAATTTACTACTAAAGTATGTACTCATAACCCTGGTGTAAATAATCCGAAACTCCGAGAAAAACGACTGTGCTTTAGGGATGAAGGTGAAAATGGAGAACACGGCACACAAGAAACGGCAGGCAACAACTAACAATAAAGCTACTAGAGTGGCAGGTGCTCGCTTTAGAGATCTAGAATGGGTTAGGGCAGGGCCGTTCCGAAGAAGATAAACCGGTGGGTTTTCAACATTCGGGGTTACGGCAAGCGAAAAGTCTCGGCATCGAATTGCCGTGATGGATGGATCCCTTGGGTTGCTTTGCCTGGCAATCTGGCAATCTGGGCTAAATGATTCTCCGTACTTACATACGGATCAGGTAATCAGCCCAATCAAGCCATGCATATGTGGTTGGCTTGGTAATCACTTTTGAAGCATCCCTCGGCATTCCGACGTCCCTCCGAGAGATGCAGATGGGAATCAGACACACAACTAAAACGCACACTATGTGTAGAGTAACTACCTACTACTTCGTTGAATACAAACGCCGCTATGCTATGGTTCTATATAGTTGGAAAACATTATGAACAGAAAAGCCCCAACTGACCCCCAATATGTCATCCAAAGCTGCCTAATCCCCTTCTAGTTGTGAGGAAACAACGCCAATCAACAATACGTATACCATCCCAAGGAAACCCCATGTTGTTATGTACAGTTTCAATCAATCAATCAATCAATCAACATGTTTCGACACGTGGTCACGGTATCTCACTGATACTCCGGCAAGCCCTTCGCCGCAAAATCCGGTACTTCAGAGTCACAGTTAAAGTCCCGCTTGTTCGCCTTGTCAGGCAGGATGCCGGCTTTGAGACCGGCCTCGTAGCTCCAGAGCGCCGCAGTCTCCGTCTTCCATGTCCAGTACCACCACCCCAGGCCCTTCTCGAAGCTGTGCATTTGCGCTTCTGCGAACATCCTGAGGAATTTCTTATACTCGGATGAAAATTTGCCGGGATCGGAATTGGAGTATGAGCAGGAACATCTGTTATCCTTGGTTGGACACATCGGCGTGAGAACAGACGAACCCTTATCACCTGTCTTGTAGGTTCCCTCCCATCTATTCCCGTAGCCGACCCCGTTGAGGTTGGTAGCGCAATCTGTGTCGGCCTGTGACCATTCAGCAAAGAGCGTGGGTCCATAGCCTCTGCCCCGGTCCATGCTGAGCTCTGCCTGCTTCGTCCACCCATCACAGGCATACTCGACCTTCTCCTGGTGGGTATAGACGATCTGACCCTGGTTGAAAATAACGTACTGGTGCACGTCAAGCACCAAATCATCGTAACCCTGCATTAGTCCCTGCCAGTTATCCAAGCCCATGAACCCATCGCCAAATATCACCAACGCCTTGATGCCATTTTTGCGCACAAGCTTATATGCATTTTCAGTCCAGCTGATGACCTCGTTGGTTTGCAGGAACGTCATCCGGGGTTCGTTGACTAGACCGTAGTGGGAGATGATATTTTTATAGCGGTCTTGCGCAAAAAACTTGGATAGCTTGTCGTGCATATCCATAGATCTTTTGCCGTTGAGTTGACCGTCTGTGCCATTTAGCCATCCTATGGTGCCCCATCTTCCGCTGTGATTCCATCCGTTCTGGCTGCCTGGAAGGCCGTGAACGTCCAGGTTGACTCGAATGCCATATTTCCTCGCCCATTCGATCCCTCGCAGCAGGTAGCGCCATGATGTTCTGAAGACATACGGATCACCGTCGGATACTTGAACGGCCCAGTATGAAAATGGGATTCTGACATGATCCAGGCCGGCGGCCCGAATATCTTTAAAGGTTTTCTCTGTGACAAATGATGCATAATGCTTCTCTAGAGTTTTGGGGGCGTCTGATCCAAGATGTTTGCAGAGAGTCCACTCATCAATGACACCCATTTTTGCATCATAGTTGAAAAGAGATGGTGTGATGAAAGGTTCTAGCGACAACCACCCCCCCAAATTGACCCCTCTCGCAGGCTTCTTCTCGTAAGAACCCCATTGCTGGTTCAGGGCTGGCACATCGTCGTTGGCCTTGTTCGAATCATCCCAATCAGTAAACAAGCCCATGACTGGCAGATCGCCGACTGTTTCTTCGGTAAATGTAGCGTTGAAGTCAGTTGTGGTAGCCCACGAGAAAGGATCCAGATATGTGTTTTTCCATTTTTCGGGTATCACGTTGGGATCCACCCCATCTAGGTTTGAGGACCCAGAGTCGTTGGACTTGTGCTTTTTCTTCTGACTAACCACCACGGCCACGATGATAATGATGAGCAGGATGACGGCGCTGCAGCCCAATAGAATCCCTAGCCAGATTGTTAGCACAACATAGAAAAAGAGCTGAGTCATATGTCCTGCTCACATAGTTTCTTCTTGGGCTTTGCCTTCCGGCGTTGGGGCAAGTAGAATTCCTCCTTATCGAGGCTATCTTCCCGCCATTCACCTCTTTGTCTCCCTCCCCTCGCCCTCCCCTCCTCCATCACCGCTCCGCTGACGACTCTTTTCTTCTTGTGTTTGGTGTGAGCTCGCGGATTCCGCAGCGGCGTTTGCTCTGCATTTCGATATTCCGCTGTATGTCCACCTCTTTGCCTGCGCTCGGCATGCTTCTTCTGTTTTGCATTTTCCCTATTCAGCTGGTCTAGTGCCCCGGAAGAAAGAGATTTCGAGCTTCGCTCCCCCTTCGTCTCGTCAGACCCCGAGCCCGGTCTTCTTGTTTGAGCCCTTTTTTTCCGGTGCTGATTTCTTCTCGAGGACTCTCCCTGTCGATTTCGGGGCCGGTTCGCCGACCTTGGTGAGTCTCCCGTTGCCATGCTATAACATCTGAGAATCGAGTATGCTGCGGCGCGTATCGCAAAATGCAAAGAGTCTCCCTGCGCTATTTAATCCGAGATTTTAGGTATTTTGTATGCAGATGTCTTGGTCGCCGCGTCAGCTGTCGAAACCGCACGTGGAGATTCAGTGGTGCTGCCAGGTTTGGAGAAGCGCTTGGCAGCGCCTAACTGTTGGCTAGGCAACTGTCCCGTCCTAGAGGAAGCTGACGGCTAGTAACAAGAAGGTGCAATGGCAGCGTCTTGACTGGCATAGTATTTTCAATACCTCAAGAGGGTGCGTGATATTCTTCAGCAGATGCAATCCAAGTTTCTTGAAAAGATATGTTCCAGAGACATCATGGGGTTATAAATCACGTCTCGATAAGGTGTCACCATTGTAAGCGCAGGGAGGGTTTGTTTACCGCTAGCGCATGTTGCTAGATGCAGCAACCTACCAACATGGTATGCACTCGCTGCACCATCTAGGTATATATTTGATGCAACAAGACAAAGAATCGATACTGAAGAGTATTGAATCAATCTCATCGAGAGATTAGAACTAATGTCATAAGTGAAAAATGTTTTTCATCACTGAGAAGCGATGGATAGTGCTAGAATGTAATGGTGGTACAGATCATGTTTACTTGCATAGAATATAGACTGCAACAGTTCATAACACACTGCATGAACCCTATGCCTTCCTATTCACTTACTGGCAGAAGCAAAGACGTACTGTAACGGAATTGATGTCCATAGGTACCTGTAATTAAGAATTTATCATGGCATGACATTATCTGACAGATACGCATCAACAGCCATTGCTGAAAGCATGGCAGCCCTGCCTGGCCTTCTCCACAGTCCCAACGCAGCGGTAATATTGCCTGGCTTGTGTGGGGTGGTGTTTAGGCTGTTGAGCCAACCACAACGCACAATCGCTACGCCCTCGAAGACAGTTGGGAGACCCCGCGAATGGCCGTAACAAGCCGAACCTCACCTTAATTACAGTCTAAACCGACGGCGGCCGTTGTAGCTGGGGAAACCATTCTTGCCCTTCGGCTCTCGTCCTCTCAATTTGAAGATCCATCCCATCGCTTCTTACCGAAGGAGACAATGACAACAGCCATGAAGCGTCAGATTACCCGTCACTTGAGGAGAGCGCTGGCGCATCCCCTTCCTGCCCGGACTGCCATTCACTCAACACGTTGCTACTCGACACACCCCCCGAACGCCAAGCTCAATCTACCCATAGATTATTCGACCACGCCTTTACTCGGACATAATGCGGAAGCGGTCCGGAAAAATAACGAAATACCAACAGAGGTTCGCAATGGCACTCTCAAGAAGATGAATCTGTTCCAGTCCATCAACGATGCCTTGGGAATTGCACTGGCCGAGGACGACTCCGTAGTCGTGTTTGGTGAGGACGTCGCGTTTGGAGGTGTCTTTCGATGCACAATGAAGCTGGCAGAAACGCATGGTGCCGATAGAGTGTTCAATACACCTCTCACGGAACAGGGCATTGCTGGTTTTGCTATCGGCCTTGCAGCTGAGGGCATGCGGCCTGTTGCTGAAATCCAGTTTGCGGATTACATGTATCCAGCCTACGATCAACTCGTCAATGAAGGCGCAAAGAAGCGGTATTATGAGGGTGGCACTGGCAGGAACGTTGGTGGAATGACTGTTCGCATGCCATGTGGTACGGTCGGCCATGGCGGTCTATATCACTCCCAATCACCTGAAGCTTTGTTTACCCACATTCCGGGTTTAAGGGTTATTATGCCTCGGTCACCTGTCCAGGCCAAGGGGCTGCTCCTGGCCGCAATTCGAAGCAATGATCCTTGTATTTTTATGGAACCCAAAATTCTCTATCGAGCAGCTGTGGAAGAGGTGCCCGTAGCAGCCTACGAGCTTCCACTATCAAAAGCCGAAGTCCTAAAGGAGGGCAAAGATGTTACCATAATTTCATACGGACAGCCTCTCTACAATTGCATGTCAGCCATCAAGCGGGCAGAGGAAGATTTTGGTATTTCTGTCGAGCTTGTTGATCTGCGGACGATCTATCCGTGGGACAAGCAAACTGTGTTCGAGAGCGTTCGAAAGACTGGCAGAGCCATGGTGGTCCATGAGTCCATGGTGAATGCCGGTGTCGGAGCGGAGGTTGCAGCGTCGATACAGGAAGACCCTGAAACATTCATCCGCATGGAGGCACCTGTTCTGCGAGTTGCTGGATGGAGCATTCACAACCCATTGCTCTTTGAGAAATATCACGTTCCGGATGTTGCTAGTAAGTTGACATTGTCTTGGAGGTTTTGGGCATTATGGTTAACAATTTGACAGGAATTTACGACAACATTAAGAGGAGTATTGAGTATTAGGGAATGAGAATTTATGGGCGTCATGGAAGGACATGTGTTATCTCTGGTATGCTGGAGCAATTTCTATGTTAACAGCGAATAATAAAGAAGAAAAGAGGCATAAAACTAAGCCTTCGAATCTATATATGTCGTACTCAAATTGCTCCTACCAAGGCAGCTTGACTGACACAGTAGGAAAAGCAACGTGACCGTGCTAGAGCGATACCTTAATTTACGTGTGTGTATCATACATGTCTGCAGTATTGGGCTAGCTAGCACCTGTCCATCTCCATGGTTAGACGCTGCCCCTCGTACCTCTGTGCCCCACCCACGCCAATTCATCATCTCCTGCAAGCATATGTACAGCCAAGCAGCACACGCGCAACGCCATCATCTGTGATCTCTCTGTGCTGGGTTGTTACGTTGCCACTCATCATGTCGCATCTGGACACCGTCTCCGCGTTTGTAGAGGGAGCTCCTCCTGGAGAGGTGAATTGTTCCGCCTCACTATTCCGTCAACGCCCCCGCGTCACTGCAAGCTAACCGCCCGCCCCCTACAGCTCTCAGATGTCATCGCCGGTACGAAAGAAACCCTCCATTTCAGTGTAATAGTATCTTGCGGCAGAGGCTGACCCTCCACTCGAAGACATCAAGGCACTTACAAACTCCTCGCCGAGCATTGTTTCCGAGCTCACGCCTGCCTTTGAGAAATATAACGAGGAGCAGTTCATTACGGTGAAGCTACCAGGAAGCAGTCAATCTGTGAGCAGCCTTACGAAATACGATGTTTTTGCGACCGGAGAGACTTACCCAATACAATCTGCAATTAGGTTCTTATCAGCGTCCACAATTCGCTGGGTGACGGACGATACTACGATGTTGAGAGCTCCTCCAGCTTCCAAGTCGATCACACAACACAGGCATGTAGAAAAGCGAGGCAACTACGCAGGATAGGTTCGACTTACTGACCGATCGATTAGAAAGCTAGCGGTGTGCAAAGCCATGTGCTTGAAGGACCCCAGACCGAATTAGTGTGAGCATCACCGAGACATGATTAGCAAGACCCAACAAACAAGGCTAACTCGAGATAAGTAAATCCACATTGAAGAACCTGGAAGAATATGTCAAGGAGCACTTCCCTAGTGCCTCGTTTGGTGTTTATCCAATCGAATCGGACTCTAAGCTAGCCGTCATCATTGTGGCTAACAAGTACAGCCCCAATAACTTTTGGTGAGTCTAGCCTCTTGCCGAGCTAAGTTCATACAATGTATCAATGATCTGACCTCAACCCTTACAGGAATGGCCGATGGAGATCCCTTTACATATTTGAACCCGCGTCTGGACAGCTGGAAGGCTCCGTCAAAGTTGACGTCCACTACTATGAAGACGGCAACGTACGACTGCTCACCAACAAACCCGTTTTTGCCTCCATCCCCTCCGGTACCGGCGCTGGCATTGTCAAGGAGATTTCGGTCGCAGAGAGGAGGTATCAAGAGGATCTGAACAGAGGCTTCGTGAGCTTAAGCGAGGGAGCGTTTAAGGGATTGCGGCGACAGCTGCCAGTAACGAGACAGAAGATTGAGTGGGACCGGGTGACGAGTTACCGACTGGGACAAGATATTGGAGGTGGGGGTTCGAAGCGATAGACATCTGCTAGCAGTATACGTGACGAGACGAGACGAGTAATGAAAGCCACCATAAGCTCCTTTGCGATTGCACTCAACTATATGTCTAGAACCTGACCGGATAGGTCAGGTAGTAGCACATTGTCACATGTTGTGTGGTTACGGGGCCGGGGAGCAGAAGTGTCTTTGAACGTGGTGTTTCGTAGAGAAGCACGAGGCTTCTACAGCGAACCTCGGAACCACACGGCTATATGCCGTAATGAAAACACAATCATACCACAGTGCTCACATATCCCCATGATATCTCGTTCAGGCTAATCTACCCCGCAACCAGGAGGACATGGAATTATGATATGGTCGCTACTCAGTTTCGATTTCCCGTACAGCCACTCTGCAACCACGAAGTTGCCGATTTTATTGCATACTGGCTCAATCCAAGCAGGGCTCAGTGCTCCATCTATGGCTGAGGCAAATTCCTCCATACTAGTAAGAAGACCTGATACAAATTTCTTGCCCAACGAACCAACAAGTTCTTGATAGATGACGTGTGGTGACCCTCGACCAACAATGAGATTACAGTATTCCCAACAAGCGAAAAGGCGTCGTCGGCGGCTTTAAAGAATGGGTCGATATTGCCCCGGAGGTTTTCCAGCGCTTGAGAGTAGCTAGAGTCAACGGCATTCCGAAGGATTCGGCAACGGACGGCGAATGGATGAATACGGTCCGGCGGAGCAACCACTATGCTTACTGGTATGGCTCCGTATGAGGAACAGTTGACGGCCAACCGACCAATGGCAGATGTGTTTGCGGTAATATGCAAATCTGTGATTGGCTAGTTGGCGAGACCTGCACAGACCAATGGGGCAACACTGGCGGATGCGTGCAGGACAGCCTTTTTCTAATGCGACTATACTCCTGACTTAGTCTAGCCCAGTCAATTTATTACACTTGCTGGACCCTGTTGCTCCTTGCACGGAAACAATAATCCTCCTCTCTCCACGCAATCCTAGCAAACAACTCAACCTCGACAAGACAACCTCTACCCAGAAAAGCCCAAAAAATCCTTTGCCCGAGGCAATTTCAAAACCACCACACCGCCAAAATGTCACAGGAATTTACCTACCAAGATGTTGCTGAGCACAACACCAAGCGGGACATGTATGTCGTTGTCCACGACAAGGTCTACGACTGCGCCAAGTTCATCGACGAACACCCGTACGTTAACATCTCTCCCTCACCGCCACTCTCTCTATGAGGAATGATCTTCTTAGAGAGAATATTCTGCCGTTTCGCTTTGTAAAACATATGTGCATCTGCGACTGACAAGCCATTTTTTTTTTCAACATTAGTGGTGGTGAGGAGGTCATGCTAGACGTTGCTGGCCAGGACGCCACAGAAGCTTTCGAGGATGTTGGCCACAGCGACGAGGCCCGGGAGACTCTGGAGCAGCTGCTTGTTGGCACCCTGAAGCGCCAGGTGAGCTTAACAGCCCATGGAAACATATTACTGTCCCAGACAATAGCCTCGAGCCCTCCCGACTAATCCCTCTTGGCAGCCTGGTGATCCCTCCCCCAAGCCTCAAGTCAATACCCCCTCCGCCTCTGGTAACAACGCCGACTCAACCGGCTTCGGTATTGGCCTCTACGCCTTCGTCTTGCTCGGCGGTGCTCTCGCCTACGGCTACTACCACTTCCAGCAGACCCAGCAGCAACAGGCTGCGTAAGCCACTTGACGAACATTAAATGAAGGGAAAGGAAGAAAATGAAGATCGTGCAATGACATTAATGGGAGGGGCCAGAGTCATACCGAATGGGAGACGCCCTTTCCATTCTTTTTTTTACGATTTACCAGAGAGCTCTACAGATGGGCTGAGTGGGTGTTTTATCCTTGGTTCTCTGCAGATAGGGGCGGGGGGGGGAGTCTTTTGTGCTTCTGTTTTGAAAGCGACATACACTGGGTATAGATGTCCTACTACCTAGCATTTCTTGCACTGTGACATGGCACATTGTTCATGGTAGATTTTATCTTGTAGAAAAGACTACAAGAACTAGATATTGCTTTTAATTCGAGAGCGTGATTTGACGCTGCACTATTGATCCAGATAGTAGCCAGACATCGTTCCCCTCCAACCCTCATCAGGGGTTTCATTGATAACAAAAATTCTGGCCAGATCTCTTTGCATGCGCCCCCCACTGCTGGCTAAGTGGCGCCACAAACTTTTTTAGCTCCTGAGATCAAGTACCCACTCAAGCCACAACTTGATAAGCACACTATCAGTCCAGGCGTAAAGTCGCGCCACAGACCTGTGATAGCCTTCAGGCAACTTCCCATCATCATCAAAGCTTTGTGCTGCCAAAACCTTCGGTCGTCAACGTTCATCCTCTTGGCCGCTATCAAACTGTCATGGCCTCCAAACAGCCCATAGCACCATCAAGCTTTGCGCTCTGAAATCTGTAATAGCCAACGTCCATCCTCTTGGCCGCGACTCGACCTTTTCTCTCCTTCATCAACACTTTCGCTTCAAACTTATTTTCTCTCACTCACTCACTCACCCTCACTCTCTGTCACGCGCGCGCACTCTCTTTCTCGTTTGACCCAAGAAGAAAAAAGAAAAGAAGGAATACCCATAATCAAGATGTCGTCTTACTTAGAAAAGCAGTCCTCGGCCTTTAAGGGCACGCTCGCTTCGGCGGCCTCCAAGATCTCCAACCCGCTGAGTTCAAAAGTTGCCAGCCAACTGAGCGCAAAGGTCACATCATCACTCGCTCCTCCATCACCATCACCATCCGCTGCATCCGACAGCAACACGCCGACGGCAAAGCGCAAGCGGGATGCACTCCCCGAAATCCCCTTCTCGCAGCCGCAGCTTACGGGCTATGGCTCCGAAGTCAAGACACAGATGACATTTGCGGTGGAATACCTAAAAAAGAAGGGCGAGCCCAAGACAATCACAGACATCATTGACCACCTGAGTCTGATGAACTACACAGAGGAGCACAAGAAGGAGTTGACCGAAGGACTGAGAGGTCACCCAAGGATTGACTGGAAGCCAGACGGGAGTCTGCGAGAGCAGACATGGAAGACTGGAATGTATGAGCACCGGCCCATCATTCCCGGCGTCAAGGATGCTATATCACTGGTTGCCCACTTACAACGCAAGACGGACGCCTCAGGCGTCTCCGTCAAGGACCTCAAGGACGGCTGGCCCGACTGCGAGGATACTCTGACAAAGTTGGAGAACCAGCATAAAATCCTTGTTGTCCGTACCAAAAAAGACAACTTCCCTCGCTATGTCTGGGCTGACGATGTCTCCCTACACAACTCGGTTCAGCCAGAGTTTCAAGCCATGTGGCGCCGTGTGCAGCTGCCCAGTCTTGACGACATGCACCGCAAGCTCGTCAGCGTCGGTCAGAAGCCCACGAGCGAAGACCCACGCAAGACAGGTCCCACTACTACCAAACCCAAAATACAAAAGAAGCGAGCCAACAACCGCATGAGCAAGGCTACCAATGTGCATATGACGCACTTGCTACATGACTACAGCGGCATGAGAAGATGAACAAAAAACATACAAAGTCAAAATTAGGCTATGCTAGGCTAGCAATGAATTATAATAAGCTTTTGGCCACATATTGAGAAGAACTTTTCTCCCATTGTTGTTGTTGGTAGCGTAACGAACAGCATTGTACATCAGGTCGGTAATGGATTCTATTTTACATGTAATTATATCAACTGCTATCAAGTGTTACTATTCGCACCATACCCATTTTATTGCGCATATTCTGCCAAGTCATTGCGGAGAGCTATTAAACATATCACAACCAATGCAACCAGTCCATAATTGGAAAGCTGCTGCTATTGAATTTAATATATAAATAGTATTGCTGTTCGCATATTACTATTAATACCACACCTCCATTTTATAACCTGCTACACTCTTGAATATAATTACAGTTTACCATATTGGGTATATCAGTAGGCCGCTGTTAATTAGGCAGGCCATACCAGAATCATACAAAAGCATGGCTATCACAACGTAGACCATAGCGCAGGCAGACCACGGTGTACCAAGGCCATGATATACGTGATAGAACTTGGCAGTTAATTTTGAAACAGTGCAGGTAATGCAAGTTGCCTCTATATGATGACTACAGATTATATAACCTCAAATTTGGGGTGTGCAAGCGTGGCTTCAAGGGGTGCACAGGCTGCAATGTCAGATGGCAAAAAAAGTAATGTGCTAATACCAGTACTCTATATAAATTATTTGAAGGAATTGATCGGGCTAAGGCTTGCGTTGTCACTATATCATTGATTTCAATGTAGTCTCTATCAAGTTAAATCGAGCCTGTAGTTTGCAGACCAAAATAATTTTTGTCTCGTTCAAACTCATCCATTCGTTGTGTCTATAAACATTCATGGCCATTGATAGCCCCCACTCCTTCCTGGAGTTGTCATAATAAACGACATAAGACATTAACGCATGCTCGTGAAATGTAGAGTCACCGCCACCCAAGACAGAACTCCGGCCCCAATGCATGTACAGTTATGATGTTCATCCCATCCCCAAAAGAAAAAAAATGAAGAGTTGAAAAAAAAAATGAAGAGGTAAAAAAAATCTAACGAGCCCGCCCGTCTCTTACACATGAGGAAGAAGAAGATGATGATGAAAAAGCAAAAAAAGACAAAAGGGGCAGTCAATGAGTCAAGGAAGTTGCTCAGAACTACCGCGCCATGCGGATCTTGTCAAACAGGTTCTGAAAGACAGGCGCCTCTTGGTAGCCGCCGACCTTGTACTTGCCCTGAACAACAACACAGGGAACGGCCTCGACGCCGCGCAGCTGCCGGTTCTCCTCAACCTCGGCATCGACCCTGCGGCCAGCATCCTCGTCCTCAAGCTCAAGGCGCACACGGCCCTCAGGGATGCCAGCCTCAACGCCAATTGCTACGAGCCAGTCCTCGTCTGTGATGTCGCGACCATCCTCAAAATGGCCTTGGAAGAGCTGCTCAACGACCTGGGCCTGGGCGTCGGGACCTTGCTCCTGTAGGGCAAGGGAGATAAGCTTGTGGGCATTGCGGGTGGGGCCGGATCGGCCACGGATGGAGAAGGCAATATCCTGCTTGGCGCCGACTGTCTGGATGCGGTTGAGGAACTCTGCGTAATCGGCCGGGCTACCAGCTTTCTCGTACATGGTTCGCTTGTCCAAGTCTAAATGGTGGTTAGCGGATATGTTCACCTATCGGGGCAACTTCTGCCTTGCTTGGCTTAGATGAGAGGAAAACGCACTCTTTTTCATGAGAGGATTGATATAAAACGGCTTCCAGGCCACTTCAAATTGCATCTCTGGATGCACTGCCTGGTACTGCGCCATGAGTTCCTCCAAACTATGCTTCTCAATGAAGCACCAAGGACATAGCAGGTCCGCGTAGATGTCGATCTTGACAACCATCCTATTTGCTAGCCGAGCCGACGACAACTTGTCACCGTGTCGTCTTAGAGCAGCTGCTCTAATACCAATCTCGTCGTGTCGTGTAGCAACCTGCGGCGCTCCCATGATGTAAGACGAAGGGAAGGCGGGAGAGACGAGAGGTGGGGGGCGTCGATGGACGGAAGTTGCAGTGACAGTGACACTTGATTGCGATTTGGCAAGGCTATATAGGTGTAGTAGGCAGCCTACTATTTGCAGACCAAGAGAGACCGAGAGAGTAGGAGAGCGGGAGGGCAACAAAATGTGTGTGTGTGATGAGCAGTATGGTGGCCAAGAGCTTGGTTGTTATATGTGTGATCCAACGTATAATCGGGGCCACAGCAGGTAGGCCCAGGGAGCGGTTATGGCTTTATTATCAAACACGCGGCTCTTGGCCTACGCCGAAAAGGCAGATGCGCTCCGCCCGTGGCCGACGGCGCCTGCGCCTGGCTGCCGGACCAAGGCCGTTTCATTTGGGGCTGCTGCATGGTGAGTGAGGAAGATAGATAATCAGAAAATCAGAAAAAACGGACGATGCATACTTGATGCGTCCTCCATGATGCAGAACGCCGCACGGACCAGGGGGCAGAGGAGGAAGGGGGGTCCACACCGGCGACGGCGCCTGCCCTCTAGGTAATACGGCACAGCCATGTCCCAGCAGAGGCCGCGGTACAGGCTGGCCGGCGCGACTTCGTATGGCGAGGGCATGTAGCGCTGTGGCTTGAGGGAGAGCCCGCTGGAGTCGTTCTGCTGGAAATCACTGGGAGCCTGCAGCCGTGGCCCTGCAGGCTGCAGCTGTGCCTACCTCCACTGTATTATAGCCTTGCAAACCAGCAGCACAGGCATCAAACTACCAGACGCCAGACATTTGACTTTGCTTTGGACCAGGACCAGCGCAAAAATAAACCCACCCCGCTTTCCGATCCCCGGCGGGCGGGCATCTTGAATAGTAATACAGTATGTGCTTGGGCAATGGCAAAAGATTACAAATCGTAAAATCATTTTAGCCCTCGTTATGGGTATGAAAGTATGGATGGAGTGCTCAGGATTACCACCCAACACGGCCTGGTCTGTCTGGTGGCTTTTTCTTTTCTTTGCTTTGCTTTTCTTTGCATTCTCAGCAGGGACTTGTTGTATATAATACACAGCTGGAATGAGGGTTTTCTGGAAGCCCCCTCCCCCCAAAAGAATGAAAACATCAAAAAGTGAACAGGAGAAACACACAATTGTGAGGTAAAACAGGGTTCAGATCTTTCTTTGAACCGAACAGAAAGATGAAACTGCCATTTAAACTTTTTTGTGTGTTTCGCTTTCAGCTGCCTTCTGTTTTGTTTGTTTGTTTGCGGCGGCCACTTCCGTCGTTTAACACAATCCCATCGGATCCATAGATTCCCACCACACAACCCATCGGTGAGGCTAACAAAGCTGGGGGGGCTTGTACTCCGCATTTGGGAGAGAGGAAACACGGAGGGTTCGCTCCAGCGTCCCCTCCCCAAGATCTCTAAAGATGCACCAACCAGCTGCGTGTCTAAGAAGTTAGCGTTTCTTCCTCTTCTCATGAACGGCAACGACCCTGAGAAAAAAAAATCGGTTAGGCTAATTAAGATAGATGGGTTTGGGGGAGGCAGCTTGACTCGGTATTTGGCCGTTTGTAGCTGTGACTTGCCCAAAGCACAAAACGGACTGCCCACAGCCGGTGAAAGTAGAGGGGAAAATAATGGATATTTTTTTCTTAGCTAGCCTCCATGAATAGTTCAATTCTAGGTCTGCGAGTTTTCAAACATTGGACCGCCAAAAAATAACAAATGCCTTAAAAGTTCCCGATACAGCGTCAATGGTTCACGTCAGTGACGATCGGCCTTAGTCGCCCAACGCCAAAATGGAAAAAAGAAAGATGGTTGCTAAGTTTACCTACTTGTGTTGAAACATGTGTACGCAGTAATATGTGTGTGCCCCCCCCCCCCCCCCCTTGCTAGAGGAATGACATGCACGCAGACATCGGCCTGCGTCAGCGCGATTAGTGAACAGGAACTTGACGTTGCTTCACCCCCGAAAACGTTTGTGCTGTAATTACAGCCTTGTAATCTGTAATCCGTTACGTGTCAATGTACCTTGCCAGCTAAACCTAGGTACTATAATTTAGTACCTACAGACAGATCTGTCATCAGAACTTCCCCAGTAGGAAGATATCGTGAAATAGTAACAGGACCACAAAAGGGATCCCAATTCCAAAGAAGCACCGAGCAGGAACGCCTGGCCCTCAATGTTGGTCGAGAAACATACATGACCTGACACCTGATATCTTGTCCCTCCCTACCGATCGTTTTCGGCTGCCCGAATAGCCGCGCCGGGCCCCATCTGCAAGTTAACCCACATGCCTATTTTATGCGGGGCTCTGCATTTGAACGGTGAACCTACCTCATGTACTAAAACAACAACAAACTTGCAACCCTTTTTTTTTGTTGCTGCTTTTAGTACTTTTGGCGCGCACACACATACAAATAAAGCCAAAACGGCTGTATAGGTAACTTATGTTTACTCATCAAGCACCCATCAACCCAACACACACCACAACATTTCTCCACAGCCCACATGCAAAAGTCACTACCCCAAACTCTCTCGTGTCAGTGAGCACAACAAAACGTCACGTCACGTCTGATTGATTCACCGATGTTTTGGTTTCACATGAAAGGGGGTCACTGGATTGTATCATATCTCTGTACACTCTCATGCTTTTATAACAATACCGATGCTATTTGCAAGGTAGGTTCCCGATATCAACCACCTCAGGAGGCCCCTTCTATCACTGCTACTACCACTACCACCACTACTAATCATTTATTAGGTACGGCAAGACACGCACAGCTAAAAGCTCCATGTTAGTGTACATAGGTACATGTACGTGCCCACTCGCTATTCGTCGCTACCGCTGAAACGTCATCGCCTCCACTCCTCCTCCCCAGACATAATACGGTAGTAGAGAAAGGAACCTGAATAGTAATCAGAATCAGCCCATTACATCCCCCCCCCCGATCCTATATATTGCTTCACAATTGAGTACACTTCAATAATCGAACCAGTATTTTTTTTCCTTCTTTTGCGCGCTCCCGTTCCATTCTCCTAGTTCGAAAAGCCCGTCTCATGCAGGGTCCTCGGCCACACCTCTTTCTCCAATACCGACCGACCGACGCAGCATCATCGTCCTACTGAGCTTTTCTTTTTTTCTTCTTCACTGCTTAAAACTAGCCATCGGACCGTACAATCTGTGTGGAGGAAACTATTGATATAAATATTATCAACCAGTCTACGATGCCGAGATGAACCCTGGTCAGCGCCTCTACTGGGTTTCAGGTTCCACCAGACTAATCCAAAATACCCATTGGTAATTAATTATACGACTCAGTCTACGCCTGTTAGACACGTTGATAACGGGCCTGTCTCTCTCCGGATTTCTACTTTCCCTCTCAGCACGGCTCACGCCACCTTTATTCCCTCACCGCCAGCACAAAGGCAACGTGAAAGGCGCATCCGACAATCAGCGAAAAACTAATCATTCATCACCGACCATGGTCCTAGTCGTATTTCACATCTCGCCTTCCTTGTCCAGTGATCATTGGGGAAGTCATTTTCATTCTACATTAACCGTTTCACCAACCCATACATACCTAGGTATCTAAAGGTACACCATTGCTCCCTCACCATGTCGTAGTTGTCGGGTGTCTAGGTATTGTCACTCGTCGAGGCAGTTCTAGTTGCTTGAAAAATGAAAAATCAAACAGACCTACATCACCATTATGAGAATGTAGTCAAACACACGGGGATAAAAGCATTGCAACCTAATCGAGTTTAAATATGACTTTGCGTCTATTTGTCTACACTATGCAAATGCGCCCTAAAAGAAGCCGAGCTTCCTACTGCTCAGTCCACTTTGTATGTTTCATCCCCACCAGATTTGGTATAGGCCCCCTTCCAGGGCGAAATGTAGCTGTGGTAGGTTCCTCATAAACTCCTGCCCTTCTAGCCCTTTTGTGCATCATGGGAGAAAAAAGAAAAGGAAATCAAAGCAAAACATTGGGTCATCAAGTATCCGGCCGCCATTCTATCGATCGATCTTCCAAACTAGACAAAGAAGAGAAACAAGAAACAACAAAAAAGAAGAAGAAAAGGGAATTAGGGTGCATCAGAACCGGCCCTTTCCATTGAAGTAAAAGGTACGAGCGACATTGGGTAATGTTGCTACCAAATTAGGTATAAGGTGATGATGAGGAAGTAGGTTGTAAAATTCCAATGCAATCAGGAGAGAAGTTGTGCTGAAAATAACCTCCTCGGAGCCCAGTTGGCTGAGGGTCAGCGATTAGGTGGTAAATACAGCGGGTATATGTGGTGTTCGTTTTTACGACAAGTCGTAATGAGGCGCCAATTCGTCAGAGTCCGGTGGCAGTAATTGGTCCATCTAGGCCATGTGTACCAGCCCAGAAGGCTCCGTGCTCTGAGGTCTTCGCATTTGCTGAGCGGCCCCGTAATACATCTGTCCCATCGAAGCAGCGCTCGGGGGGTATGTGTCGGGATCAGGATACACATAGTTGCCTGCGCTCTGTGAGGGAGACGGAACATGCGCAGGTGATTGCCAGCCGACACTGCTCATATGTGGGCTCCCGCCGGCACTGCCGGGACCACCCTGATGCTGCTCCAGGTTAGGCTCCAGAATAGAAGGAGGGCCGTAACCAGTTGGGTGGGAGGTAGGTCGGATGCCGGTGCTGTAACCGCCTGCTGAAGATGTAGAGGTCGGGCTACCAACACGGAGATGAGGGGGGAGGTTGCCACCTTGTTGGATGTATTGGAAATCCCCGGCGTGGCGGCTCATGCCGTTAGAACCAGTCATATCCAGACTAGGTGACATCGACATGGCCTGATGACCAGGCGAGGGCGTTGTCAAGGGGGAACCATGGCTGGACAAGTGGTCGCCATCAGATCGCGCCTGTGTCACGCTCTTAGCCCTTGAAGCTGCAAGCGCAGCGGCTGTGGCAGCTGCTGCTTCTTCAATCGTGCCACTGTGGTGGTTTTGGTGCCGAGTCAGGGTTGTCCGTCGTGTGAAAGTCTTCTGGCAATCAGCGTATGGGCACTTATATGGACGCTTTCCGGAATGGGTTCGTCGATGACGGGCAAGTGAGCTGCTATCGCTGAAAGGCTGCAAAATCGTTAATTATGTTTTGGTACAGCTAAAACGACGGTCGGAATACTAACCTTGGCACAGGTCTCACAGTGGTGAGGCTTCTCGCCAGTGTGCACTCGCTGATGAACCGTGAGAGCAGATCTTTGAATAAACTGTTTGTTGCATTTGGGATAATCGCAAACGTGGGGTCTAACTCCAGTATGGATACGCTCTGTTCATTGTTAGCTATATCGAGACCATTTGAGGGGAAAATATCTTGTTGCAACCCACCATGTCGAGCGAGATCACTTCGTCGCGCAAATCCCTTGCCACAGGTGCTGCAGGGATATGCTTTCACCGGAGCAGGAGGTGCCTGTTGCTGCTGCTGTTGTTGTTGCTGTTGCTGCTGGTGATGCTGGTGATGCTGTTGCTGAAGGTGCTGTTGATGCTGCTGTTGCTGTTGTTGCTGGTGGTGGTGGTGTTGTTGCTGTTGTTGGTGCTGGTGATGCTGCTGCGCATGTTGGGGCATTTGCTGCATACCCATATGGGCTACATTACCCATACCAGGCATGTCTGCAAAGGTTGGCATCTGCATTGTGCTGTGCATGTGATTCTGCATAGGATTCTGCATGTGCATCGGTGCCTGCATTACGGTCGGCGAGGGATAAGATCTAGACATGCTATGAGGTGTCGAGTATGCCGAATGCTCAGACATGTGTGGGGATGCTGATCGTTCTAGGCTGGGCTCCGACTTGACGAGAGAAAGTTGGTGCTGGTGATCAGCCAGATTCCCAGAAAGCTGGTGTTGCCCAACGTTGCCGCCCTTGTTGTTCAACATGTTGGTAATGTCCATTACCTCAGGCGTTGCTGAGGATAGTAGACTGTTAGGTCTGCCCGCTGCAGATAACGCATGGGGCAACATCGTGTGAGTGGCAAGCATTCAAGCTATTGTGCAGCTTCACCTCTATGTGTTGGGTAGGTTGTCGAGCGGTGTGGAGAGTCAAAAGGCTATTCGCGTCGTTAGCATTTGATATTGTAACAGTTTCTCGCATATCCCTGCAACATAAGCAGCCACGTCTCCAGCATCCAGCATCCAGTCAATTGCAGCTCCTGCTAAATTGGTATACCCGTTCAGCAACGTTTGACAGGCCCAGATAGCCACCAAAAGCTTGGATCACTTCTTGACTATGATCGCCTCCAACTTTGAGAGGCGTAGTGTCCAGTTCTGTGCCGATGCTTATGCTTTAAGTAAAAATGCTAATTTTGTACATACCCTCGTGTTTCCGCTTGATCACAGTAAGATGGGTTGATGAAGATCCTCCACTATGATATATAGAAAAGTTCGACGACTCCCGCAGTGTGGAGTTCTGGGATGACTTTGTCGATTTTAGATTGAGGATGTTCCTAGACTCGATAACCGGCCGGTGCGCTATCAAACAGTGACCTCGTGTGGCGCGAGCGTTGAATAGAAGCCCGATGCTGTGTAGGTTTCCTGGTCCTGTTTGGATCGTCGACCGAGAGTTGTCTAAGGAGAGAAGGTGGCGGAAAGCGGCTGTTCAAAGAAGTTTTAGTGTGAGATTCAGATAATTGTCTGCTTTGCCAGACTCATCGCAGAAAGAAGCTCGGGAAGAGGATGCAGAAGGAAAACAAGGTGGCCAAGAAGCAAGTGAGGATGGAGCGTCAGGGCCAAAAGGGTTGCAAAGGAGGCAGTCGTCCAGAAATCTTCCCTGACCAACGACGTAATTTTTAGGGGCCCAGGCATTTATGTCAGGCGCGCTCTGCAGTGCAGGGGGTTGAAGCACAGGAGTAGTGACAGGGCGGCCGCAGTCTAAAAAATGGAACAGAAAATCTCCTTGGCCTGGCGCAAGGGTGCGCCGCACCAAGCTACTATCGAAATGCAGTAACCAGGGGGGGGGGGGGGGGGGGGGAGTGGGAGTGGAAGTGGGAGTGAGCAGCGCATCACGCTCTCCCACGACGAGACACCGAGACGGAAACGGAAACAGAGACACAAAGAGACGGTAAAAACAGAGATTGAGGAGACGGCAGGAGACAAGAAACGGCACAACTCACAGCCCGGTGATGCCCTTTATCTTTTATGATTTTCTTTGGCGATGGTGCTGGCTGGCGAGCTAGCTGTCAACTATAGAGGAAGAGACGAGAGAGCTTTGGGGGTTTCAGTCGGTTCCAGGGCGTGAACTGGCGGTGATGTTGCTTGCTTTCCTGCTCTGTGCGTCGCGTCGCGAATCGGACAGGATGGATGGATTGGTTGATTTGATTTGATGCGATGGAACAGATATAGCCACAGCTTGGTCGAGTACTCGTGAGAAGAAGGCGGGCTACCTCAACGGACGGATGGCGTGTGCGGTTCGAGTGGTGGCGGGAGGCAGAGAGGTTTATGTTATGACCACCGTCAGGTCTGGGTGGGTAGTTGTAGGTAGTGGTAGGTAGTAGCTGTAGGCACGGTACAGGCCAAGGAGGGAAATATACGGACAGAACTGGGGAGGGGGGGGAAAGGAATGGGAGGGGAGGGAGAAAGCTAGGTTTATGAGAAAAAGCGCCCAAAATAAGAATGAGAAGAAGAATCAACAATACTTTTTCTGAATCAGCGCTCTCGACCGACCGCCTGGATTGACAGGAACTGACTGACAGCCCAAGAAAAAAAAACGAAATGAATCCATCCATTGACACCCACGACCGACGGGTAGGTGCACTGTCTAGCCCACGCACGCCTAGGGCAGGCATTCTAGTTTACTAGGTAGCTTAGCTGTGCCTAGCATGCCTACCTACCTACCTAGCACCACCCAAAAAAGAGAGACGTCTAGCTAGCACAGCAACAACGACGTCGGTTCCGGTACCGTCGGTACTTGGGTACAGGCCCCCCTCCCCCCCAAGTTGCAGCGGGGCGACAGGGGGGTGGTGGTTTAGCAAAGCCCACCTTAGGAAAGGTACCGGGCTCGGGACTTGAGCGAGAGCCAGAGGTTCCCCACCACAGTGCTTCACAGTGCGCATGCTTTTGGGGGGCACGTTTTTCTTGTTTGCCCTCCATTCTCGTTCCTCGTAGGTTTTTTATTCGCAGCGGAGCCGCAACTACCAACCTTGCCTGTAGTTGGTCGGCAGGAACGCTGCCACGTCCTAAAGCAGGCGGGCCAGCAGGGTACGAAGTTGGCCTGAAGGGGGGGACTCCGCTTGTTAGGGGGGGTGTAGATGGGCCTTGTCTTAAGGCAACTCTCGGTTCTGATTGGCAGGTCAAGTAAGCTTTTTTTGGATGCTCTCCTGCTGGGCCTGCAGTGAGTGTTACTGACGATGGCTGTCCTCACCGTAAGGTACAACAACATTCATGCATTCATTCGTTGATTCATTCATTCATTCATTCATTGACCCCATTCATCCCATTGACCCAGCCATCCATTCATCCACTCAGCCATACACCCACTTATTCATTCACTCTCATTCATTTCATTTCATTCAGTAATTCATTCATTCAAGTTCATTCATCCTCTATCCGCCCCATTCCTTAATCCTCCACCGCCCCCCCTCACCAGCAAGCGACGGGGGCATGCAAGGGAAGCAAAGAAACAACACACAACACAACAACAATAACAACATCATAGCGACGTGGTCATGTGGGCTTTATTCTTGACAGGTACTTGCTGCATCCATGTTGACAGGCCCGTATACACCGTACATAGTAGTCGACTCGACACACACACACACACATACAAGATCCCAGTCTTTTGTTGAGATTAGGCATCTTGAATAATAACGGTCGATGGGCAACATGAACATGGGGCGCCAATTTGCGTGCCAGTGCGTAGTACCTATTTGGGGATTGCCACACCACTAACCTCTTCCTCTACGGTGTACAACTACGGGTACAGCCTACAATGCACCCGACTGGGTATGAGAGAGATACTCGGCTGTGAGCGAGACCTACGCCAAAGTGTGCGTTGTCTTGTCTATGCCAGAGGTATCTCCCCTTCACCCCCTGCTCACACGCCCAGTTTGTTGTACCTGCGTCCTGGGTACCGCTCCAAACTACTTCGTACTAGGCCCGGGTATTTCGCAGGGCCGCCGGTTTACGGCGCTCCCGGTCCTGCGTTAATCGGGCTCTCCTAGCTCAAGTCAGAGAGTAGAAGAGAGACTGATTTGTATCAAACTTGTGCCGTGGGTCAAGGTTGGGACTTGGGTAATGAATACCAATACGGGGTGAACAAGATGAGTGTCTGCTGGCTTGCTTTCTGGGTGTTCCGGGGGAGCTCTGGTTGTGCTCACGATTCTTTCGGGCTCGGCGTCTACAGAAAGTCTACCCCATGGTGGATGAACATGCCAGCTAGCCTCTCTGCCCGCTGACATGCTTCATCCGGCGCGCCTCTCTCTCTGGCTGCATCTCATCGACGGCATCAAGAGCCTGTTGGCGAACCCCCCGACCGGCACCGAAAGCTCTGGTCCACGGGCGGCGCCAGGGGCTGGCGTGTGCGCTGGACAACCACAAACCATCTTCAACTGGACCTCGTCCCACACTCGCGGAGTGAGAGAAAAAGAGAGAGTCCACAACACCAGACACGATCCCTTGTCGAGCATCACTGGGGCGGCTGGTCTGGCCGGGGCCAGGGGTGGCAACCCAGACCAGGCACATTGTATCAAGATCAGTTGCTTCGTACTGTAATACAGTACGGAGTACTTACAATCTTAACCCCCTTGCTAATACCACACACGACTTTTTAATTTGGAGGCAAGTCACTGCCAGCCAAGGCACGGGGCACGAGTTGCTACTGCTGGGAGCCATCACGGCACTTTAGCTTGGCAGCCCAGGGCGCGCGAGACGGCCTCTGCCCTCAGCAAAGGTCAAGTCCGGCTCGCCCCCAAGATCCGGGTTGGCGACGGATGCGTTATCCCCTTTTTGCATATCTGTATTACAGGTAAGTTATGTAGGAAACAATTGTCTATTTCTCACCTACTGCTGATACCAGATAGCCGTACCAACCCTATACTCCGTAACATTATCCAGCTTCTTATTTTGCAACTGGAATGACTCGCCAACGCCTAGCGGCTCATCTGCCCTGTCCGTGATGTTCTTCTTTTCCATTTTTTTTTTTCTTCTTCGTCCATCGCGTTTTCGCCAGCGGTGGCCTAGTAAAAGCGTAGCGCGTGCTCTAGACCCCCAGGAGGAGGGGGTCTCACTCTTCAAGATTTGCACGAGAGAAAAGGCAACCAACGCCTCTCAGCTGACGGACTAGAACAGAAAAAAGAGGCTGATGAAAAACAGACCTTGACTGTATAGGGCCAAAAGGCAATATTAATAAAACTGCTTTCGGATATGCCTGTACTAAATTACTGCATTATCTCGGGATACCGCCCGTGCTGGATTCCGTGGCCATCAATGCTACCTGACGGCCCGTGTATGCCAGATATATCGGGGCAGAAGCTGTAGATCCGCACAAGGGGTGGGCGAGCACCCAAGACACATGGCAAGAAGTTGTAATTAGGATAAGTGCACAACACAGCGCGAATGTCCCACCACGCCGTGCGTGTGCGTGTGTGTGTAGATTGCCCAGGAGAATCTTATCATTTAGTCATGTATAGATCGTTTCGAATGATATTATCAAATGGCGATAACTCCAGGGCGGCAGTGGGAGCGAGCCCCTCCTCCCCCTTGACAGTTGCTTTGCTCTACGTTGGCGTCGGCGGTCAATAACGGCGGGACGAATGTTAGTATGTATGGATGGACGAACGGCGTCTTTTCATTGTCAGGGCCCTGTAATGGCCGGGTCTGAAGGAATGGATTGGCGTTGACGTCCAACAACCCATGAAAATACTTGTTTGTGAAGATTTGACATGACATCGACCGCAGTGTCTTCCTCAACTCCAACAAAAACTCATACAAGGACTCAACACATGGTAAAAAAGTCTTTGCTCTTTTATCTTTTTATTATTGTCCGCGGCGTCTGTCTGAAAATACGTTATCGCCCTCGATATTGAGGCAAACTGAACCAAAGCTCCCCTGGCATTTGGCACGAAGACCCGTAAAGTAGCAAGCAGTGATACCTATGCATATCGCTGGGGCAGACGATTAATTAGGATGGTCCGCGCGTGTGGGTTGGACTCGGCAGACACACTGTGCCAGTTACAAGCCCAACTCCCGGATCGCCCTTGGGCGGTACTTGGATCTTGGAGACAGGTGAGAGGAGTGCTGGGGGGGGGCGGCGTTCTATCGGGAGACCAACCCATCAGCCCGTCGCTGTGACTTGGGGAATGGACAGCAAGGCGTCAAAGAGGAGATGCCGCTTAGGTACCTCTCGGTACTGACGAAAGTGTCTAGAAAGCACGGAGCACCTCCACGGCTGTCGACATGGCTGTCGATATGGCTGTTTGCATAGGCCCTGAAATAAACAGGACCCTGCCCAAAATGGCTAAAAAAGGAGACGGCACAAGGCGACGCCTCTATCTGCAACGAGCAACGGACGAAAAGGGAACGCGAGGATGTTGCCGCCCATAATCATTGTTTTGGCTGCTGCCTGTTGTCTACCAGCCTGCTATGCACCATGTTCATCATTAGCAGCAGCATCATCATCATCATCATATCCACCGCTGACCAAGAGGGGGGGGGGGGCAGCAGCAAAAGTGGGATAATGAGGAAAAACGACGAGGATCAAGAACAGACAGCCGGAAACGTTCAAGTGTCGTTTGCCATGCCTCGTGGCCATGGCCATATCCGTCCGTTCGCCACCGCCGTTGTCAGCCAGGGTACTAACCTAGTAGTTTGAAAGGGTGTGTGTCGTCGTCGGGTCGAGCGGTCTCAACAGCCCTCCCCCCCTCCTTCTTCTCAAGCCAACCTCGTCTTCCCAAAAAGGGATCCTCGTCTTTGTCCACTACGACTAGACGGGAGTTCCAAAAACGTCAAATAGTAGGTAAGGGAAAAACGTACTAAGGTGTACACAATACACGGTAAAGTCCCAAGTGTTTGGGGTGGCTTTTTGGGCAGGGGCGACCCTTTGGGCTGGAGCTTTCCTGGTTGGCTGCGGTGGAGCGGCCGATGGTCCATGCGCCGCGCCAGGAAAATAGTAAGGCCTAGCCGCTCCTGGCAGGTTTCTGGAAGCCCTCAAGGTTGCTTCTGTCTCTCTTGCTCTCTCTCTCTCTCACTCTTCTCTTCTCTGCTCCTGTGCAAAGCCGTGTCCAATGCATGCATCCCTCATTCCTCCAGCTGCACACACCCCCTATTTCCCTTGGGCTGTCACCCCCTTGTTCCTTGTTGGCCCTTTGACAAGCCCCCATGAGCCATCCCATTGACATCTCATTGACAACCTGAAGCCATGGACAGGCCCAGTTGGGAGCCAGAATGCCAGGGGCCGTCCTGGGCCCCATGCGCAGCAATGCAGCCATCTCTCCCTGTAACTGTGCCTGCCTGTGTCTGTACCGGGCTGGCCATGGCGGGTGCTCCGTGCTTTCATTCCATGCCCCGTGCAGTGCCTCCTCCACTTTCCCTTTTAACATTATTCTCTACGCCTTCCAGAAGCTCTTAATGCGTCGATCTGCTGACGAGGAGTACATCAAGGCATGAGAAAGACGTTTTATGTGATTGCCAGTGTTGGTTCTGTGATGGCGAGTTGGAGCACTTTCCCACAAGTTTCCATACCCTTGCTGCTGCTGATAATGATGCAGGTAAATGAATGAATGCATGAATGTTTGCTATTTTCCTTCCACACCGCGCAGACGAACAAGAGGCTTTCGATCCGACGTTATTTGCTTGTTTCCCTTTGTCATGTATCCGTTCCTTTAGTTCGTACGGTACAGTACAGTAGACCGCCCTGGTCTATTGTATCATGTGTGTGGGCTGCGGATGTGCAGTGTGCAGCTACCGAAGGTGTATTAGGTAGTATCGCAGCTCTTCTAGACTCCAATTGCCATGTGTGATCGGCTGCTGGCTTCCGCGATCCGCCACCGGCCATGACGATGGATGAGCCCCCCGCCCCTTTTCTCCCTTCCTCGCAGAGACCTTTCCTCACCCCAAAGGCATGGCGTTGAACCGTGCCGCCCGTTTTGCATACGCCATGGTGCAGACACGCATGTTTCTGCATTTCGCTTCCGTGCTGCCTGCCTATACTGTCTGTACGGCGCTGCCCTGTGCTGGACCATCCCAGCCCTGCCTCGGGAGTTTTTCTTTCCCTCTCGCCGTCGACGACACGATGTCACTTACGGCAGGATTGCTACAGTGTTACAGCCTAGCTAGAGTGCCTACCTTGCTTGCCGTACACCTGGATTATACAGAAAGGGGCGCCATACGAATTGTCGAATATGGCCCAGTAGTGTCATCACTAACTACAGACTAAAAAGCCTCGTGTTCCCGTCGTCGTGAAATGGTGACAAATGAAAGACGGCGGTCGTTGAATGGCCAAAACAACCTGCCCTGCCCCATGCCGCCGCCTCCTCCTCCTCTTTGCCCATCCACGATCCACGCCCCCCATTCCTCGACGACAAAGGAGAAAAAAACACTCACACACGAATAGGATCGAAGCAGAGACGATCCCGGACCGGGGGTTAGCAAGCATTCCACCACCCAACAGCCGGGTTACAGCATGCCTTCATGGCATGTACATCGTAAGCCTGGCCAACCCCCCATGTACAGATGGTATGCACAGTATGATGATGTGCCACCACGACGAAAACCAGCGCCCGTTCAATCCTGCATTGCCCTGGGTGAGGCATGCCAGCCGATGATCATCCAGTATTGTCGTGTGCCTCCCGGTCCGGTCATCAATGAATCAATCGTCTGTTGCTGCTTGGGTTACATTTCATGGCGTTTACAGCATGTCCGGAACAGATATATGCCTCAATTACGCGACTGCATCTCTTAACAACAAGATATGAAAAGGCGCTTAGGTAGGTAAGACAGGCGATGAGTGAGTGGGCTTGATTATCCGAGTCAATCAGTGAATGCGTCGTCGTCGTCTTCTACTTCTTCTTCTCCCTTGGGGGCAACCAGCCACTCTCTTATGGTGCTGTGAAGCGGCCACGCCGAGAGCATCACCCTATCTAATTCCACCTCTACATTCATCTCCACCTCATCTCATCTCATCTCATCCTTTCCTCCTGTCTTATCTATAGGGCTTATCCAAGCCATTTTGCTGTCTCGATATGCCGTTCTAATCTTCTCTGGTCTTCTCTTGGGTGTCCTCCAGCGGCCGTCAGTAACGCAATCCTGCATGTAATACACATGTACTGTAGATTTCCTCCTCCCAAAGTGGGAAAAGCCGAGCTTATCAGTTGATCCTTTTCGTCATGTCTCTGCCTTTTTTCCCTTCCTTTTTCTTTTTTTCCTTTTTAGAGAGTTGCTTCAACGTGACAGCGTTACATTCATCACCAAAATACAACGCTGCTTATTAGTGGTTCACTCAATTGAAGTGATGACATTGGGACCTCTTGTTTCTCCCAACGCCACAACGTGAGCCATCCGCAACCTAATTGCCTGGAGTTAAAAAGCCACCCGAAGAACCACCGTCAAGTGGCCAGCCAGGCTTTTTTAGTCTGACAGGCCATCGGCATTTGCACATTGGCCCCTTTGGCTTTGACCCAGGTAGTAAATTACCTAGCTTAATCATGTACGTACCGCAGAAGACGACGCCATGACACAAACCGTCAGCCCTTGTCTCGATATGATCGTGGCCATGATGGGGGTGTATAATTACTGTACACGTTGCTTGTCTAGGTAGCGGCTATGGTCCAGACTGATTGAAGCGTCATTTCTGGACTCTTCTAGCACGCATCCGGCATAACTACCAACAGACCAAAGCCCGAATCATGGAAGAAATTCCGCCATTTTGCGCCCACGCCCCCAGCACCTACTATGTCGACTCCATGGTTGTTGCTTTCCTCTATCTTTGTACAGATAAGGTTTCGGGCAATCGTGAATCGAAGTCGTTACACACAAGTTCTGGAATTCAAACCAATGAGGGGGGGGGGTGTGGCTTGCAAAGCAAACATGCATGCATATACAGTACTCGCACAATCTTTGCCCGGATGCAGAGAACAATCAATACATCAATCAGAAAGAAAGAAAGGGAAAATAAGAAAAAGGAAAAGAGCCACCAACAACCAACACATCTCAAAAAGTTACAAGAAGCAACACTCGCTAAAGTGCTATCAAATCGCTGGCCGAGCCGTGAAACCCGGACCCGAAGGGGAGGGAGGGCCGCACACACCAGCGGGATATCCTAGCAGCCTAGTTTCGCTGCCCACGCGAGTTTCTATGGAGAGGAGTTGCATCCAGCCCGCATCTGACAATCGCATCACATTGGGGAGAGGGTGAGAATGAGATACATTTACACTGTTGGTGGTGTCGTTGTTGTTGTTGGTCAAGGCGCCCGGAAGAGGTGGACGGACTGACGGACGGACGGACTTGACTGGTTTGCTATTGTCGATGCATTTTCTTCACAAACTGTGCCCGTGCTTTTTGCCCATTTGAACGATCTGATGCTGCAAGGGCGCTATTCGCTTGATGAAACAAACCATCTGAGCCAACATCTATGAAAATTTATTAAACAGTAATCCTCCAAAACTGTAAATGTTATTGGTTTGTTCAATAGGCAAAGCTGGCATTTTGTTTTTTGGTCACCGCTGGTTTTGATAGGGTATAGTGTGTGGATGAGTGTATACCCACCAACCCCAACCCCCCCCAGACAAAGGACATACTTGCATGCATACTTACAACAAAGGTTTCGTAGTTTTTGTATTATATTACAAACAAACTGACATGCAGATTAGGCAGCAAAAAATGTGTGTTTCGGTTGCAGGTTCACCCCCCCGTTGAAACTACCGGTATGGGTATTATCAAGAACAAAGGGACAATACGAGTTGTACGTTTTGACTCTGAACAGTTGGGCACACCATTAAACGGGAAGAAAAAAAAGCCTACTATTAAACCTAGGACATCCATCCATCCATCTATCCAGCATGGGATATGATGGGGGTATATTATCGTGTGTGGAAACCGGAAACGGGACTTTGACGCACCCGGGGGTTTTGTTGGCAACAGGGCAGGCAGGAGAAAACGCCTGGCGCACCGGCAACTCCGTGCGCCCCACGAATTCGATTGCTTCTAGAAAAAACTCTTCAGCCCGGCCCCCCCCCCCCCCTTCCATTTGATGGTGGGTGGGTGGGTAGAGGGTGCATGACGAAGGTGTGTACAGGAAATACAGCGTAATCATAAGAGGATGTTTTGTTGTATTCTCCAGGTGAATGTGCTGTGCTGTGCATGTGTAATGTAAGAGGTGTGTGTGATGTACAGTCGCATTCTCTTTGGGTCTCACTTTTCCTCGTCAGTCGCGTTTCTTTCTTGCTTCCGATGCATGCCTGCTGCGGATATCGGATACTACGAGGTGCGACAATTAACTGCACCCATCTATTTACCTTAACCCCTTTCCATGCCTTTTGCCTCCAAAATCTCATCCATCAAATGCTGTCATCATCATCGTCAGACGGGTATGCAAAAGGTGGCTGCCACGAGGGCTGGGCTCCCAAAAAGGTCTGGCATTAAACGTATCCTGTATCATCATCAGGTTGCCCCCTTCATGTGATGACCGCAGCGGCTGTCGTTCAATCTTACACTTCCCATGCCATGCTGCCCCATTCTTCTCCATTCTTCTCCATTTCTCATCTCATTATCTCTCTTTCTCCCCCCCCCCCCCCCCCCATGCCAACCCAATCCTCTTCCAAGGCTGTCAGAAAACGGCAACCCCACCGTTCAATTGGCTTGGTTAGACAGATGATGTACTGTCATCAATTTAACTCAACACCCACCACACACACACCCAACCCAACCCCAGTCTGATCGGCGCCGCTGTGACGACATTTCTACTTTTACAGTCCCCTTAACCAATCTTGTCCAGCCATGCCACTATTATTTTCCTTCTTTTGTCTTGGGCGCCCCCAACCCCAGAGCTGGTCAAGGTATTCATTCATTCCACATTATCATTGCCATTGTCATTATGAACAATGCTATTGTGGGACGAAAAGATTGGTCTTGAACGTTAGGGTCATCTAATGACTCGAAAAGCAAACTTGACCAATTGATTCGGGAGGTGTGTGTAAGCGCACGGCAACGAGGAATGAACAAGCAAACAAACAAACATTACTCACAAACATACAAACTTACAAACATCACCAAAGTACTAATAACAACACATCTTGGCGCCAATCAACCCACCTGACCGCCGTGCGACACTATCAGGGCGGCACAAAAGCCTTCCCCCCCCAAAAGGCAAATTACACATCCCCCATTGTCGCCTACCTAATGTTAATATTATCCCGTACTTACACCTACCTTACCTCCCAGGGCTGGCAAATGGGCTTCATTCCATTTATTGCACGCCAATAGCTGTTACGTGGCTTGCTTCGCTGTTTCTTGTTTCCTTTGCCCTGTTGGGTCTCGTGATGCTTTCATTAGTGAAGACATTGACAAATTTCAATAGCCAAACCGCCCTTTTTCCCCCTCCCTCTCATCAGCTCTCATTTGTACCTTAATTAGTAGCTAAGCTAAAGCTAAAGCTAACAAGCTACACCTACCTAATTATCCTCTGTAATAGTGCCCGCTCCCCCCACCTTCTCCAGGATGCTCTAAACCCCCAGGCGTTGTGAATATTAAGACCTTGATAAATCAGTCGGGTGGGTGTTATACAATGATTTCACTACACCTAGCAGCGAGTATCAAAAACCAGCATGGATCGGAAAGATATTGTAACCATCTCCCCAACCATGTCGGCCCAATTCCTCCGCCACGTCAAACAATTGGGTGGCTTCACGGCTCCTGGCCCGGCGGCTCCGAAACCGATAAGCCAGAACTCGTAGCGGAATCATGGCAAGGTTGGGCGTTGTCTCAGATGATTTTCCTTGTACGCGCCCGCCGCGGTGACGGAAAACCAAACAAATCTCTCCAGTAAAATTCTGCTGTCGCAGAAAATCTAGCCCCAAGTCAACATGCCTAAAAATAAACAGAAAAACGAAAGAAAAAAAAGACGTATCAAATGGCCTGATTTCACCATCTCTAGGGCCATCTCACTCACTTGTGCTGTATTACCATGCCATTATGACTGATTGTACATCACCACTGTGCCACCAGAGGTTTGGATGAATTTGCAGCCTCAATCTTACACATGGCGTGGTACTCTGGTTTCTATGGTGTTATAAAGAGCATATATAGTGTCGATCATTTAATGTGTTTATGAATGAAATCATACTATATTGTGGAGTGAAATCATTTCAAAGTCAATGAAAACCATCAGATGATGACTTGAAGGAAGGAAAATGCGAGCATAATTCCTACCCTACAACATCCTCAGTTGTGTACATCTGCAACTACTTTCGCAGAACATTTTCCAGGCCGACAAGTAAACTTCGTGGATTTTATTTCTATTCTTCATTAAAAACATATGTGTCGGGTTTTAGTGTCATTTTCATAGATGAATGGGGAATAGGTATCCCTAAGCTATAGTTATAGTGAACCCAAACGTTCTTTCATCAGTACTTTCCTCAATTCCTCACTAGAATGAACACAAAATTCCCTTTCCACCCAAATTCCAGACCATATTCCAACTCATATTGTAATTGCGACCTCATTAATATTTGAGTATCCATATTATAAGAAAGAAACTAAAAGCTTTGAAATCACGGGGCTATCCTTGATTGGAAAAGTGACAACATAAATGAGAAACAAAGCTTGAGGTTTCACCATCGAGGTTCACCACGTTCAAGTCTTGGAGTATCAACCACATTTCTGTCCGCAAAGGGGTCATCGTCATCTTCATCACCATTTTCAGACTCGGTGTTTTGTTTAGCAGGGGATGGTCTAGGAGGCTGGGGAGGAGGTGGCGCGGCCTTGCTTGACCTCTTGGACATAGGCGGCGGCCTCGGGGGCGCGGCATGTTTTGAGGACATGGATATGTTGAGACCCGACAGATCTGGATACTCTGCCTGAGTTGGAGATGAAACCTTCCCGGCTGCCATATCCTCCTTGCCTTTCTTAGTAGCCACTACAGTTTACACTCAATTAGTCCAAAGTAATCCCCACGCACCCTCTGAGAAAACAATAGGACTTACTGCGATACAGATGCGCTTGCTCGGCAAGCTCATCGTCTGAATCACTGTCCGCGTCTATGGACTGATCCATTTGTTCAAAGGACATAAGTGCATGGACTAGCTCGTCGTTGGCATGAAGCAAACCACCAAGCCACTGCTCATGCTCGACATGATGAACCTGCAAAGCCTGTTGTTAGCAAGCCCCCCTAGGTTCGGATAAACCTCCATGTGAGAAAGATAACATACATAACGTAAGACTCGCCGCCGAAGCTGCTTGCAAGTCTCGAAACGCTCGACAGCGAGATTGTTGTCTGAAATGCGCTCTTTTTCACGGTTGATAGTCTGTAAAACGTTCAAGAGATTTGTCGAGGCCAAGGAGGACTCCGCAATGACTGACTTCATCTGCTCTTTCTCGGCTTCAAGGTTAAACGGCTTTCTCTTCCCCTTAGACGACGATGAAGACTTGCTGCTCTTCTTCTTATCTTTGGAAGAGCTGCCGAAGAAGGATGATGAAGATGCAGCAGCAGAATGCGAACGAGAATGTGAGGCGCGAGCATTTGATGAGCTGGCAGCACTGGAACCTTGCTTCGATGCTTGGGCTGCTGCTTCTTCCTCGTCATCTCCAAATGGATTTGCCTCAGTTTCCTTAAGAACTTTGGATCTCTCTTGGGTGACGACGACTTTTCGTTTGGGTAGTTCCTAGTAATCACAAGTAAGACACATAAACGCTTGTTCCGTAGGGAGGGAGAAGTGGTGACTTACTGAATGCAGGCGGGCAATTCTTTCCAGTCCTGGATTACCAGCGTACTGAGACCAGCTCCTGAATAGCTCGCGGCACTTCTTCTTGACATTTGGATCAGACAGATCTGATGACCCACAAACTCGCAGTCGCTCCAGCAATGGCTCATCAGCAAATGCACGCTGAAATCGCGGGCCAGCATTCTGGATTAAGCCATCCAGCAGAACTAGAGCCCGGACCTGGCGGTGGACATTGCCGTACTTAAGCTTCTTTCGAATGGCCCGGGCGGCCTCGGTTGGACCTGAAGCTTGGAGACCAATGACCTCGACGAGATCCGGGATGCCACTGAGGTCCTCCTCCTCGTAAGACTCTGAGGTAAAGTTCTCTACGGCAACAGTAACGGCCGAGTACGGTTTCTTCTAGATGAGTGTAAGCACAGGAGTGGGAAATACCGTGACGTCATCGGATAACATAATGAACGAGTGAACTTCAGGGCAGAAGCAACGTGAGGAGCATGGGCATGGGCATGGGATTTCAGCCACAGGTTCACCCGGCCACATCACTACCAGAAGAAATAGAGAAATAGAGGCTCGTACCTGTTGAAACATGGTGTGTTATTGTGGGAAGTTCCTGAATGGAACCAGCTGCACTTCTGTTTTTTGACTCTTAGAGCCGCTCCGTCCTGAGCGGCGATCTTTTGGATGAGTTGAGAGGTTATTTGTTTCCCGCACGTTGCCAAGCTATCAAGAGCTCCCCCGCGCCACGCAGCTTTGTCATGTAATGCCGAGCTTCAGAGAGCAGCTTTAGTGCGTCGATGGAGATGGTGGGTGACTCCCAGTCTCTACACCATTCGCTGGAAAGCAACACAAGAGCCTTACGACACGTCCGGTAATGGTTGTCTGATTTTGCTGCTTTTTCGGTCGCTCCAGTAACCTAGCCTGGTGCCTTGTGCTTTGTAAAAAGTCCTGTTCGTACGACTCAATATGCAGATGCAGCAACTTTGAACTGGACGCGGGGCTGCCGAGGGGGGGCACCAGTGTGGGGGCTGAGAGAGCGGGAAGGTGCGAGCGAGCTGGGGAAAATGGCAGAGAAGGAGTGATGTCGCTGTAGGTCTGTTTCAGTGATTGGCTGAAAGCTGCACCTTGCGGCGAAGTTACAATTGGCTGTATGTAGGTAATGAAGGGGATTAATTACTTCTGATTTCGTACGCACGAAGGGAGAGATTGGACCGCTATCGATGATATTGCTCATAATTCTCTGCTCGCATCCCATGATAGGCTCAAAATACAAGCTACTCCTCCCCAATGCCAACCTGGAAAAGTATCTAACTATTGACCCCGCCGATGCCTAATAACTCCTTCATTCAACGCAAGAATCAGTATGCTATACATGACCTCCGATTATGTCTTCCCTAGTCCCAATAACACCAAGTTTGCAACATTCATTACGACAATAACCAGCCAGACAAGACTAGAAATTATGATAAGCCACCATTTGTTCGACATGTCCGTGCCAGAGAACCCATTCGTTGGCCGACCTTCTTCATCTGACTCAAAGTGAAGCCGCGCCATGCCTGGCTGGACAGTCATGTACTTTTTTCGGCTTGTAAAGTAGATTAGAGGCAGGGTGATGAACGGCAACACGGTGCTGAGGGCAACCTGAGAGCCTGATAGAGCGGCATTGAGACCTGGTCTCCCGACGGCGCCCGCGATAATGATTGACGGAGTGATGCTGATGGACCGTGTGATGAGTCGCCGAAGCCAGGGCTTCACCTTCCACCGGAGAGCGCCCTCGCTGATCATCTGGCCAGCTATGGTGCAGACAATGCCCGCTGAAATACCTGAGAGGAGCAATGCCAAGGCAAAGATTGTGCCCGCTGCAGGCGATATACTCTTGGACAGCAGATCATGAATACCAAAAATGTCTGCATCGAGTGCGTCCGGGTTCTGATACAGCGAGGCGCCGGCAGTGATAAGAATAGCCGAATTGACAAAAAGGGCAAACGTGAATAGCGATAGCGCCAGCTCCGTGATGGAGTACTTGAGCGAATGCTTGATAGCAGCGTGAGAAGGTACGTACACTACCTTTTCGTACCCGTCATTGATGGTTGAAGCTGCTGCAGACATGAGCTCTTGTGCGCCTGGTTCACGTGGCAGGAGACCATGTTTCTCATCATAGTGCTTAAGGCGTGGTTGTACGATGCCCGAGCCAAGAAAGAGGCTGTGAGGCATGACAGTTGCGCCTAGGATACCGCAAGCTTGATAAAGTCTTTACAGCCACTCTGTTAGAACCCGGATAATAAAGGGGAATTATTTTTACAAAAGAACCCGTAACACGGATATATAGGACTTGGACTTACCCATCTGACTCAACTATCGCTCCTGACGGAAGATAGCCCCGGAAGACCTCCCCTACACTCGTATTCTTGATGAGGGACAGCTGTATGCAGAAGCAGATGACAACCCCCAGCACTAGGACAAGAACGAAGAATTCGAAAGCCCTGAGACCCTTCATGGCACCGTCTGGCCGGTAAAAGAACAGGATAGCCATGACATCGAGTATAGATAGTGCACAGCCAGCAACAAGGGGGAGTTTCGGAATCAACAGATTCAGCGCAATGGCTGTGCCGATGACCTTTTGTTTTTGTTGCGCCATTAGAAAGTGTTTTACTTGGTAGTTGGGATTGTGAATAATGATGCAAACACTCACTTCTGCAAGATCAGTGGCGATAATGGCCACCTCTGCAAGAACGTATATGAAGTAATTTAGCCATCGCGGCAAGTAGGCGCGGCATGCAGAAGCCAGATCCAGGCCGGTGATGGTGCCCAGCTGGATCGCAAGAGTCTGCAACACAATGGCAAAGAGGTTGCTCAGCAAAACGATGAACAGAAGCTTGAAGCGGTATGAAGCGCCTGCTGCGATGTCGGTGGCATAATTTCCGGGGTCAACTATAATCATACCACGATCATCGGGTCAGTTTGGGGGAAAAAATGACTTGGGAGAGAGTAGGGTTGAGGCGGCTGGCAGGTTTGCTCACTGTAAGCCACGGAGATCATGAACCCCGGCCCGACGAATTTGCCAAATGTCAAAAATGCATGCCGGGCTTTTTCAAGCGTTGCTTTGCCGACATTTGCGCTCGCCCGTCGAAGAGATGCCGCAGCGGAAGGTGAAGCTGTATTCTCGTTTGCTGAAGTGATGAGCAGCGGGTTGCCAAGTCTGGAGGCTACAGGCACGGCATTGCTTGGCAGCGACTGGTGTTGTTTCTCCTGGGCTTGGCAGTCGGGTTTGCCCACCCCTCGATCCAGTGCGAGACCCGTCGATAAGGACGACAACCGGGCTCGAAGTTCGCCATTCCCATCATTCTCGCCATCACCACTAGTGCCGTTGCTGCTACCGCCTTTGCGATCGTGGAGGCCGTCTGAGTGGGAGTTGGAGTCCATGACGGCGGGAACCAAACAAGAGGGTACAAAGGTAAGGAAGCTAGGTACCCAGGGTTTTTTTTCGGTGGTACAGTACAAGAACGGTGAGGGCTTCTACGACGGCCTACCAGATCACAATGGCTTGCATGCCGCGCGCTGCCCTTGCCCATGGACAGAGGCTCGTGAGGATACCTAGTTTTGGGGGGCTTATTGGGGCAGTCCTCGGGTTTTATTCTTCCCGGGAGATTTTCCCCCAATGCTAGATAGCGATCTAGCATTGGGATTCCCGATGGCGTGGGCCTTGTGGGCAACTTAACAAGGTCCTTTTTGGAATCTGGATGTCGAGCTCGGCATGAGATATCCGACTCCGCCCGCAGCGGATGTGACAGCACCCGTCATCCAAGGTGTCAGGCTGAGGCCTGTGCCAAACCACCGTTCATTGTGTACAGGCCGTTGAGCCCTACAATTCGTCCTGCAAATGGGAAAACAACTATTTGCGTCTGTTAATGGGGTGTATTGTCTTCTCTCCCGAGCCTCGTCTCAGCTTGTCAAGAGTCAAGAAAAAACGTTGGTACTATTGAACCCTCGCTAAAGCCTAGGCTCTCGCCAGGCCTCAGCTCGTCATTCTTGGGGTCTCACGGAAACCACTAGCCTGCTGCACCTATCCGATGCCGGCTTTCCCCGGCACCAAAAGGGCCAAACGGCAGTCCCACCACATGTGCTGCCTTCTTCTCCACATCCGCTCACTGTTTGTGCGTCGCAGGTCTATCGCCTTATCCATGACGAAATGCTTGGGTTGCCCGCATCGCATCCCTCATAGCCGTCATCACCGTGAACATGTGTGTAATCGATTTGCAGGGCAACTGATTTGCTATCAATACTTCTAGACCCTCTGTACCGTTAAACCATGCAGATGCCAAAACCAAAAAAAACACCCTGTCCCAACACCGTTCTATGCCAATAGTGGGTTGTAAGTTGATATCAAACCTGATTCCTCAAAACCACACCTGAGCCTGTTGAAAGGCCGCTTTCTCCTTACACCCAAAACTCCGTCCATTTCAGGACTGTAGATACCCAACCGCGTCCCATCTGTTTGTGTTCGTCGAGAGGTCCCCTGGTCTTAGTATAGACTTGTTGATTTGGAAAAATCTCCTCCGCTTGACAGTTTGTATCATGTGCTGCTGCCATAACCCATACTTAACCCCCCCCGCTCACTTACTTCTGCTTCTTGCCAGATTTGGCAGCAGCCCTCTCCCGCTCTCTCTTGGCATAAATACCAGAGGTAAATGGATCCTCGTACCGCAGAGCCAAAACATACACAATGTACACCCATACTGTCAGCAGAAGCCCGGCTGGCTTACCATAAGCAAGCGCCGTGCCCAGAAAGCACATCGTCGAACCCCGGTACATTGGTGACTGGATGACATTGAAGGGGAAGCCCGTTACCATCTCGTCCATGAGGATGCCAAAATAATCACCCAAGTATGTGCCAGTGATACCCAGAGCCCACATTGACGAAATAACGAAGACATTTCCGAACAGAAGAAGTGTGTAGCCTGCAGCCTGGGAATATATGTTTGTCAAGAGAGGGTGTGATGGCTGCTCGTTGATGGCCGTCTTGAAGAGAAAGTCACGAATAATGCCGAGGGAAAAGATCGCGACGGCGAGTCCATAGCAGGCATTTTGTGAGTTGCCGCCAAATAGCTTGGTTAGGAGTTTATTGTGATACTCTGTCAAACCAGCAATTAGTTGTGTCGGCGAAGGCGACATCTGCAGATGGTGTCTCACGAACCTTGGCGAGCGACGATGCTAATTGGAGCATATTGGTTAGCCCAGAAGTCATCAGATGAGGGAGCACGTATTTTTCTTACTTCCAAAACAAAGGATTGAAGGCAATTGAGGCTGCCGCAACTGTTTGTCGAAACACATTTCCCAGTATTAGATAGCTGTTCCTACGAATGGCCCTATGACGAGGAGGAGCGGGGAGCGGGGGGGAGCTTTGGCCACCTACCAAGTAAGGCCTGCTTGTCGAAGTCGACATAGCTGGTAATATAATCAACAAACGGCAGCGACATGGTGAAGACCGCGGTGGTGTGATCTTTGTGGATGGGAAGTCCAACTGGGTATTGGAAGGGGATTGAAGGGCAAAAACCACGCTGGGAGATTATGCACTGAAAGGGGCAGGTTTAAAGTAAAGACAGCTTGCCCTAAAAAGAACTGGACAATTGGAGGTTTTAGTCCATTAGGCGCCAGAGAGTCCCAGATTGCCTAAGAGCTGGGGGGGGGGGCCTAGAACGTCATTGTTGTTGAGGAGCGGCTATTGATGGGGGGCTGTTGTCAGAATCCTGAGGCACTGCAGACATCCAATCCTGAACCACCCAACAATGGCAGCTAGGGTTCCCCCTACCTGCAACGGCCTTGATGCACAAGTCACGTTATCTCAGCTGCATCATAGGCGGCGCAGGTGTAGGAACCCCTGGCAGCTACAGTGTGGTGGTGTACGGAGTACCTAACTAGGCAATAGTCCGCCTTATGGTAGGCTTTCTCTCTCCTCTGCCGACGCAAACCATGACAACTAGACGCTTCTACACTCTTCACACTTATGGCTTCACCACTCTCTATCACGCAAACAACCATTCTCTCACCTCAGAAACCCAGAGGCTAATTGTTCATGATCACAGACCCCTGGAGCTTTCCCGCCATTTCTTTTCTGCCCCAACATTTCTCCAACAATTTGGTGTTGTCAGGCTTGCTCGGGCATTTGGTTCGCTGATGGGCAGGGGGCTGGACGGTCTCTTTTTTGCATGTGATTCTGGAGCCCACCACAAACCGCCTCATTTCACCCTCCCTCTGTTCTTTGTGCAATGCCACTAACCAAATCAACCAAGGCCAAGCCTCTACCCAGCTATTTTGTGCACCCTTATGCCGTGTACTTAAAAGAAATGCCAGTATGGCTTGATTCATTATCATCATATCATGGGGTCCAGTGGCTCTCTCGAGCCACCTGGCACCCATAGGTAGGTAGTAGGTATGTATCTATATATATACAGAAAAGCACGCTCAAACCATAGCATTTCATCGACGGGCCCTCGTCTTCTTCCCGGCTGTTACCGTGTCTTCTTCCTCTTCGTCCTGACCCTTTTTGAGATCATCTACCAACCCCCATTCTTCCTTATCATACCAATCCTCGCCGTCTGACATATCTCGATTGGGACCACAATGTGCTTCGGCTTTGGCCCAGTGCAACACGTCCTTGCGAAGGTGCTCAGCCCTAAGTAAACCAGCATGTAGCCTTTTAGCACCACGGCAAACTTCTTCTTGCTTCTGCACATAGAGTGCAAGCAACCGCCTGATATCTTCGGCTTCGTTCTCCGGTAAGCCAAGGTCTCGATCGACTTGGGCCCCGGCTGGTGGCAGGAACATTGGATGGATGAATGAGGGGACTAATGAGTCAATCATTGCGACAACATCACTGTTTTGGTTCTCCAACTCGGAACGGGTTTCTTTTTGGGAAGCAAGCTCAGTCTGCCGCTGGGAGGCTTCGCTTTTGGCGGTGTTTCGTTTCGTGTGGGTTTGTTTTTCCTCGCCGCCTTGTATTCGTGGGCCATCGGCGTTTGCAATGGACTCGACACCCGGGGTTTGTGACGACCCCTTTTTCTTACCCTTTTGTGCTTCGGGTTTGTCTTTGACGCTGGTGCCACTTGTTTTGTTCAATGTGTCTGGTTTTGCCCCCCCATCACTTTTGTTGGAAACGTCAACATCTGCCATTGGAACGTCCGCATCTCCCGATGCACCTTCATGCTCATCTGAGCTATTTGGAACACTTGGCGTGCTGCCTTTGCCCTCGTTATTTTTCTTCCGAGTCTCACCATTCAACATGGCTGGCGATCCAACTTCAGCGTCCCGTGTCTTGGAAAGATCTAATAGGTGGCGGGCAACATGGTCTTCGGTAAAGAGTTCAACGTCGTTTGGCCCGATCATTGACTCGCATGGAATCCAGCTGCCGTCTCCACAAAGAGTGGCCCATAAGTGCCGAACTTGCCATAATGATTGATTCTCTTTTCGCATCAAGCGGCAGCTCTGGGAGACCAGATTTGTGAGCGTATTGGAGGTAAAGGGCTTCGACAGGACAGGATGGGACGGCAAGTCGGTGGATGCAGTCAATGGAGCGAGTATGTCTGGACAAGTCAGCACCGTTTACCAAAACTTGAAGGGGGTTGCTACATACGTTCGATACGAACATTGGCGTATGGGTTTAGCTCTGCAGCCGACGCTAACGCATATTCGATACGGCTTGTGTCGTCGTCGCTATCGACCTCGTATCCCTCATCGTCTAATAAGGGCGGATTGCGGTGTATGATGGATCTTTGTACGCCTGCGAAGTCGACGGTCTGCGCCAGCAATTAGCTTTGCAATCTGGGAAACTTGGCCTAGCCTGTCGTCGATGGCGGATACATACCTCTCTATAGGCACCGGGTCCTACTGCCGGGACTAACTGTCCTTTGTGTGCGAAACGCGCCCGCTTCTTCAATTTATGACCACGGTTGGTGTAGCTTTCGATGTCGGAGTCGGAGTCGGACTCTGGAGTCACAGTCAGGGTTAGCCGAAGCCAGCAGGCAAGCGTGCTTGTGGGAAACTTTACCATATGATTTTCTCTTGAATGCCTTTTTCATGCCGGCTATCGTCTCGGCGAACAGGATCTGCTGCGTCGCCATGGTTGGTGGCTCGAGGAGAATTTGGACGAGAGAGCGCGGCCGGCGTTGGCAGGAGCCGAAAGAAGCCCCAGACAGTCCTGAAAGGCTGGGGCGAGGGGGTCAAAGGCAGAGGTTCGTTGTCAGTCGTTGCTAAGAAGTAAAAGATAAGAACCGGGTTGCCGTAATCGTAGACTGGAAGAAGAATGAGGATCGCAACAGCTCGCTTTCGTGAGGGGAGTAAATTGCCTGGTGCGGGAGAGTCGCAGAACGTAAATTGCAGCGTGGAGCAGAGTCTGGTCGCAGTAGCACAGGTACACACACAGGCGCACAGGCACAAGCACCATTAGCACTCAGGCGCTGAGGCGAGGCTGCTGAGCCCTGGCGCAGCGCAGCTCAGGGCAGCGCAGGTGGTCGCCTGGCCAATCAGATACCAGAAGACCACGGGGCTTTCTTTCGCCGATGCCGTTCTCTCTAGCGACTGGCGGTTTGGATTAGGAGTGACGTACGTTAACACTTGTAACCGAAGATTATGCGCTGGCTTACTGACGTACGTAATACAGTGAGCTGTCGGCCTCGCGCCAACCACCAGCTGACGGCTGACGTATCATAAAGGGAAGGCATGGTTCAGGAATGATCAGGCTGTGGTTGTGTATGGAAGTCTATCTCTTCTTCTTTCAACTTGTAGAGTAGGCATACGCACTCTTAAATCACTTCTTTTTTTTTTTTTTTTTTTTTTTTTTTTGGAATTCAGTTCTATCTATTGGAGTGTTCTGATCAGTGAACCATATCCACCCACATGCTTTAAGTTATCTGTGAAGCAGCAGCATCAAGTCACATTTTAATGCACATCGTTTGAGCATCGCCTGTATCCAATCGCGACACATTGCATTTGTCTTGTTAGCACCAATGGATCATCCGCCTTCTCCACGTCACGGCAGAGACAGCCATGGAAAATATAACCACGGCGGCGATGAGACGACCAATGAGTTCTTTAAACACTCGAGCGCGCCTCGAGTGAACACTGACACTGTCATCGCGAGGAGCTTGCAGAGACAATACCCAAACCTCGCCTTGTCTATCGCACCGTTGAGCTACTGCGACTTGATGGCCTTTGCGGCGAGCGGCCATGCTGTTTGCACCCCAATTGAAGAGCAGCGAGAGAGTGGGCCAGCCTCACTGGAATGGAAGGCATATCTTCCTCCTCCGCGGCGAATCAATGGAGGAGATGGGTTCGTTGCCAAGATTCCCATCTTCAAGAAATACTTGTACCACTGGAATAACATCGATTTCATTGTTTATCTTGTCAATGGCCGTGATGGCGGGGGGGCTTATCCCGCGGTGAAGAATTACTATATTCTAGCTACAGAAGAGGAAAAGGCTGACGACCTTATCCTGGCGGCTGGTTCTTGGGGGAGTAGCTTGCACGACGAAATATGGGTTTACGACGGCGGGAGCTGGACAAAAAATGCTGAGCTATACGAGAGCGTGCGCAAGGCTTCATGGGATGCCGTTATTCTAGATGCCGATATGAAGAGCGCTCTCATTGAAGACCATCTGTCATTCTTCCGCTCAAGGGACACGTACCAGCGTCTGAAAGTGCCCTGGAAGAGAGGAATCATTTATTACGGCCCTCCCGGAAACGGTAAAACCATTTCCATCAAAGCGACCATGAACATGCTCTATGGAATGAAACCGACTATTCCGACATTGTATGTGAGGTCGTTGGTGTCGGTGAGATAATTCCCCTACGTATATGCAGTCACAAGACGATGCTAATGTTGAATAGTATGGGGGACCGCAATTTGCCATCAATGAAGTCTTCACCAAAGCCAGGGAATTCGCTCCTTGCTATCTTGTGTTTGAAGATCTCGACACTATCATTACGGAGGATGTGAGAAGCTATTTTCTGAACGAGGTTGACGGCTTGAAGAACAATGACGGCATCTTCATGATTGGGAGCACAAATCATCTGGATCGATTGGATCCAGGCATCTCAGTAAGCAAACCTCGTTATATCCGCCCTTTATGCCCTCCCCTACACTACATAATGTCTTACCTAGAACAATAGAAACGCCCGTCTCGTTTCGATCGCAAGTATTTGTTCCCAGATCCCAATTTGGAGCAGCGGGTTGCCTATTGCCATTTCTGGCAAACAAAATTGAAGGACAACAAGAATATCGAATTCCCCGATAAACTCTGCGAGGCCATTGCTGGCATCACCGACAAATTTAGCTTCGCATACATGCAAGAAGCATTTGTGGCCGCGTTGTTAGCCATCGCTCGCAATGACAAGCCACACAGCGAGGACGCCGAGAATGACGACATGCGTCTAACGCAAGAATTGACAGATGACTGGGTGGAGGTACTCGACCCGTCAATTGAGGGGGAGGCGGATTTGGAGAAGTTGGTGCTGTGGGTTGAAGTAAAACGGCAAATCGAAATATTGCGAGAGGGGATGGAGCAGGAAACAGCTTAGATGCGATGCATGGCTGAACATGGTATGATTGGTATGAACGAGATGTATATTTATGGCTTTGTAAATCATGAAACAATGGTCAATGACTACTGCACATATGCTGCCTAATTGTCAGGTGCAGCACGACAAAAGAGTTTTCATTTGTGGTATTGTTTCAGTAGTAAGATGGTGTATCAGTAATGCTGTGAAGCTTTCATGAAGCAACTCAATCTGATTACTACCTCAATGATGCACTAACTTGGCAGTGACTCCAAATTGCCAAGAAGTTACAGTCTATTATAATCCATGCTGGCTGCAAGAGTATACAAAAGATGTGAAGATACCTGGTAATTTTAATGGGTCCGGAGCAGTCGAGCAATCATGAGGTCTTCCATCACGTCATGTTGTGTTTACAGAGGTCCATTACATCAATATCGCCATTAGATCATCACTACGACGTCATTTGGTGAAAACGGTAAGCAATAAAAAGAGTTGATAAAAATATTTGAAAAGAGAATTTTTGAGATTTAGAAATTCATTTCCACTAAATACAGTCTGATAAAAAGCACAATATTCTCTAGACTACTCGGTACTGCTTAGTTTGATCACCAATAATTGTCGTTATCCACCACCACCACCACCACATATACACAATGTCTAGCAAACAAGGCGAATTCCAACCGGTGAAGGAGGCTCAAGAGCAGAATCTTCCAGGGTGATTATATTTTTATTTTAAATTTATTTTAAATTTGCCATGAGCTAAATAATGTGTAAATATGCTAAAAAATTATTCATAGATTGGAGAAGAATATGAAGCCTGCCAGTGAGCCAACTGCTCTCGAAGGGAAGAACGGCTTGCAGGAATACATTGCCGCAGGAAAGCTCAAGGGAAACAAGGCCCTCATCACTGGCGGAGAGTAAGAAACTTCCTTGTTTATTTACTATCTTTTGGTCTTATAAAACATGAAATAGTTGTGCTGACTGGGATGATTATCTGTCATATATAGTTCTGGCATTGGTCGATCCGTTGCAGTCTTGTTTGCCCGCGAAGGCTCCGACGTCACCATTGTGTATCTGCCAGAAGAAGACGAAGACGCCCAGGAGACGAAGCGGCTCGTAGAGAAAGAGGGACGACAATGTCTCCTTGTGCCGGGCGATTTGATGGATAATGCGACGTGCAAGAAGGCTGTGGAGAAGCATGTCGACAAGTTTGGCGTGATTCATGTTCTGGTCAATAATGCTTCGAAGCAAGTCATGTGTGAAGACTTTGCACAGATTGACCTTGATAACGTGGAAAGCACATTTCGCAGTAACATATTGCAGATGTTTGCTATTACTAAATATGCTCTGCCACACATGGAAAAAGGCGCATCGTAAGTTTTGATTCATCCCCCACCCAGCCTTGCAGGAGATCAGGGCAACCAATCTTCTGACGGGGATATGTCTTTTACTAACTTATCTTGCCATTTCAGTATCATCAACACTACATCTACAGTGGCTTTCCGAGGCTCCTCCCAAATGATAGACTACGCAGCAACCAAGGGCGCCATCACCTCTTTCACACAGTCCCTGGCTAAGCATCTCGTGCCCAAGGGAATCCGCGTCAACGCCGTGGCTCCAGGACCGGTGCATACTCCGCTCCAGCCGGCATCCCGACCGGCAGAGCAGATGGAGGGCTTTGGAAAACAGTCTCAGTTGGGCCGTGTCGGCCAACCAAGTGAGATTGCGCCGAGCTTTGTGTTTCTGGCGTCGAAGGATGCGGAACTCTACTATGGTCAGGTATTGCATGCGTACCCGCTGGGTGATTGAGTGACCATAGTGATCTTGGTTGAGCATGGTTAGTTCAGGCGGCATTGTTGGACGGTGAACTATAAAGAGATTCAATAATGAAGAAATTTGAACGGAAGAGTCTGTTAATGGCGAAGATTATGGATCACTGTGTTACGATGTCAATAATCAATGATCAATAACTCTCAGCATTGCCCTTATATAACTTGGAAACCAATCATTATTACCATCTAAAAACATGCAGACATATTTATACAAATCGCCCTTTTTAATCCAAGGCTTCCCTTAACTCAATTCTCGTCATGAACCTAGCGTGAACCACAATCCATCCAGCCCCTTTACGACTACCGACCCGCAACTCTCTTCTTCACGATGCCCACTGAAATCACTCCGCAGGTTTCCTTCCTATCATGAGGTACATGGGCGTAAAGAGTTTCTTCCTTCCACCCTCCACCAGCGCATCCGCCGCTGCGCCGAGACTCTCCGCCGTCTTCTTTGTCCCCGCTGGCGCCACACGAAGCGTCTCCAGAACACCAAGAAACCCATGCGCAACCATCCTGCCCCATTTATTCATTCGCAAAATCGTGAGCGCATCCCAGAGCGACTGAGCGTGTCGTAGGTCTGTGCCGAGCGGCCAGTACCACGGGGCCGAGCTGCAGTCGTCGTCTAGAGCCGCAAGATCTTCGTTTAGCTCGAGGTTGAAGCCGGCCGCCTTGATGGCAGAGATGCCGTCGGAGATTTTGAACATTTGAGCGATTCCGTCTCCCTGCTCAATGTCTAGGCGAATCTTGCGGTGTACCATGTTGTCGTTGTTGTATTCTTCCGTCATGAGCCACTCGTAGACACCAAAGACGCCTCCGGGTTTTAAGACTCGGAAGATTTCGCTATACACGCCCTGTAGGGATGGGGCGTGGACGGTTGCTTCGATTGCGTAGACAGCGTCGAACGAGTTATCCGGGAACGGAAGGCTCTGTGTTTCAAACAATAGAGGTCAGTCACCAGTGAGTCCAACGTACGACAAAAGGAAGACGTTTCCAATAAGGGTTGGGATGCAATTTACCATAAAGTCAGCTTGAACAAATCTCAGCTTTTGTGATAGGTTTTCCTTTGCCGCGTAATTGGTTGCCCGCTGTATCTGGTATTCGTTGATGTTCAAGCCAGTGACGTGACAATCTGTAAACTTGACAATCTCCCGTGCTGGCCCACCAACACCACAACCAACGTCGAGAACCTTCATGTGATTCTTTATACCCATACTGCTAGCCAGAAAGTGCTCGTGGCGTGCAATCGCCTTCGAAAACGTCTCGCCGTAAGCGAATCGACAGAAGTGGAATGATTCACCCCAGGCATTCTCGTAAAAGTCAGTCACCAGGTTGTAATACCTAAGAACCACAAATCGAGGGAGTTAGTCTTTCTGTGAACCACATTGAGGCATGCAATAACAAGCTCGTAAGCCTAGACTGCGGTCAAGTTGGGATGTTCTTAGAATGACTTACTGTCGGGTCAAGCTGGCATAATCATCCGTACGTGATTGTCTGATAGCATCCGTCTCGTCTTCTGCTCGCTTGTTGTCCCAATGCTGAAAGTAGTCCTTGCTGGCGGCGAGATTGGCGGCACTGTCTTTGCTCATCATGGCGGACAGCCCTCCTTGTGACTTGGCAGACTTCTGATGCAGCACATGGTCAAAGGCTGACTTTTGTGCTTGATCGGCCGTAATCAAGCTTTTGGAGGACATTTTGAAGAACGAAGAAACGAAGAAGTATCAGAAAGTGTCCAGGTGTATGATGAATTGGGTGATTATATTGTATTAGCTTCGAACCATAAAGATACATAGAAGAAAAGTCAGAAGAGCAAGCGAGGGACTGGCAACGCATTTATATTCATGTGCAATCACCATAAAAAAGCAGCTACACATCAATCCAACAATCACCAACAGTAACGAATACGTTGGCGTCGTACAAAGCAAGGCCGCGAGCAGCACGCAGGGAGAGCCTGCGGTTAACACGGCGAATACGAATACGCCCAACACACCCGTTTCTGCTCGCACCCGGAGTTGGTCTCCCTCGTACTCGGCCAGCCTGATTGTCAAAATAAATGCATTCATCATGTAAGAACAAGAACCTGCATGAGAAAAAGGTGGATTCTCAATCACACAATCCCTCTGCCTCAAAAGAAACAAACCCAATACACCCTGCTATTTCCCAAGCCCCCATACCGCGTTATTACAGCCACAATACCTGATTGAGCAGCAGCACCCCTTGGTTTTCCCCATTATCCATACAAAATACCCAAAACTAACTCCCGATTTGGAACAACAAACCAAACAGTTCTGAAGGTGAATCACGAAACTAGCGAGAGTCTGACCTCTGGCACTCTTCGGGTGATTCGGACGTGGAAATCCCTCTGGAAAAAGATGCCGTAGCACAAGCTGGTCCAGGGTCTCTGGTTGTTGATGCACTGTACGTCGTACTTGCGAAACAGCTGTATCTCGATTAATAAATTTGAAGGGATGAATGGTGGGGCTCTTGTGGTTGTTGGTTGATCAAGGCGCTTGCTTGTTGGTTGGTTGGTTGGTTGTTGGTCTGCGGGTAAGACTTGGACTTACTTCGATAAAGATCTTGTTGAGATTCATCATGGCAATTGGGATACCAAGACATCTCGTCATGCCATGGCCAAAAATAAGCTCATGTACCTTTGTCATGGCCGCTATCTGACTGCCACTGTCATTGTAGCTTTCCGGCAGCCAGCGCTCAGGTCGAAACACATGAGCGTCATCGCCAAAGACGGGGTTCAACTGTGTGCCCCAGGCGTTCAGACCCACAAATGTGCCTCCGGGAATACGGCGGCCGTCCGGCAATTCCATTCCCCCTGGAGGTGCCTCTCGCTCTCTGAGTTGAGTGATTGGGGGGAACCGTCGCAGGCCCTCACGGATCACGGCTTGTAGGTAGGGGAGGCGTCGAGCTTCGTCCATGCAGACGGGGTAAGAAAGACGTCCTTCGGCTTCGGCCTCACGTATTTCACTAACTAGCCGGCAGTATACGATGGGTGTTGAGATGATAGAAAGGAGAGTGGCTCTTATGGCCGTGGCAGTGGTGTCCGAACCAGCGACTCTGTAAACTGTTAGTACTCTAGCATCAGCCTTCCTGGGTCATCGTGGGGGTGTTTTTACAGAGAAATGGAAATCTCGGTTTCCGCCTCGTCAGGAGTGAGGCCCCTTTTCATGAACGAACCAAGCATATCGGGCTCTTGCTGTTCTTTTGCTCTCAGACGCTCATCAATAATCTGACGAGATACCTACACAAAAAACCAGTTAGTCAGTATTTGCTAATCGAAACAGGGATTCGGGAGCTATGCTCACCCCCATAATGACCCCAATGCCCGACTTATCTGCGGAAGACGGCACGACGAATTTTCGCAGCAAAGGGATTGTTGAGGCCCATTTGAGAGCTGTATTGAATGACAGTATCACAGAAAAGTGTTGTACAATAGGAAGTTGCTGTTCGATGGTAGCGATAAAGTTATGCTTATCCGAGTCTGACTGAACAAATCCCATCGGCTTGCCAAAACATAGATGTGTTATCGTGTCGATTGTGAAAAACTGAATGCGCTTGGCAATGTCAAACGGCTTGGTGCGCTCTGAAGTTGACAACCAGTTTTTTTCAATGAGGCTGACAAACTCAGAGACTCTTTCGTTGACGGCTTCTTCAAGGCCGCGAATGTCCTTGCCAGCGTAGCCTGCCGACATACGATGCCGCATGGCATTGTGTATGCTCGGGTCCCTCTCCGAAACGATGTTGGTGACACGAGGGTCGATTCTGATGGCGTCGAACCAAGGGCCACGGCGCCATTTCGTGCCCACAGCGAGGATACGGCGAGTGAGCTCTGGGTCATCTGTAATAAGATGATTTGGACCAACACGTGCGACTGAGCCATACTTTTTGTTTGTGTCAACGAATAGCTGGGCTGACTCGGCTGATGATAATGCTTTGCAGAGCCATAGTCTGGTATAGGCTGCCCACCAAGGGCCACTGAAGTCTGTCAAGTGATGATTGGCGATGAAAGTCTTTCGTACAAGAACCATTAAGAAAACAGTAAGGAGGACAGCAAAGAGAACTCTTGGGCTTCTATGCCCCGAAGCGTCTGTAAAGAAACTACTGGCGGGGGCATCTGCGAATAGATTCGCTAACACGCCCCTGCCAAAATGAGAATCTGGGAGAGGATTTGACGCATTGGACATAGGTAACTCATCTGCAGAGCGCAGACCGCGAGTAACAAATGGTTTATAATCCATTCTAGTTTTGTATGAAAGTCTCGGTTGAAAAGACAAGAATTGAGTTGGGGGCTAAAGAAAGGCGATAGAGCAAAATGACTGTGGTGATGCCTCCTTCTGTTAACTTGGTCGACCCAAGCTCCTTTATAGCCATGATCCGGACGCTTGTAGAAACGGAGTTTCTCTCTTCTGCTTAGATTTAATCCGTTTCTTTTGCTCACTCACATACATAGATGTAACTTGTTGGGCCTGGTAACACTATCCGTATGTCGGCATATTCCCTTTGGGATACTTTGCTACCCCCCATACGTCTACACTACCCACCAAGGTTGATAACGTTGGCTCCTGCAACCTGCAAAAGTTCTAGTGAAGCCGAATCATTGGGTTGGTATGGCCCAGCCTTGCAGGATCTTGCACTCTAACACCACCTTGGTACCCTCGATGCGAAATACAACAGGTCGTTCGGAACTGTTGGCTCGGTGAGCCCAGAAAGCGACCATTGGAAATCAAGTAACTGTGACTCACAATTTGGAATGGCTCAACCTCCTTGCTTTCAAGTTATCTATAAGCAAACATTCCATGAGGACCAAGGTTTTAATTCGATTTGTGAGATTTTGGCAGAGTCTATCATACCTTCACCGATCTCAGCTTTGCTAACACCCCCCCCCCAAAAGCATAATGACGGAGATCCACATGATATTCTGATAGGGCTGATTGACCGTGATAGAACTCTGTACCGGTCTTGATATCAGATGCACTCTATTTTGAGAAGGCAAATGCTGTCCCACATCTGTTCTGGGGCTTTACTACTTGAAGCTGACCTGTTGTGCCGCAGATCCGACCGTGGTGTTGTGCTCTTGACACTCTTGGGTACAAGGCTGAAGGATGTCTTACTACAAGATAACCAGAAGTACCATCTACGAAACTTTGCAGAGCCTCAAGGAGGTTCTGTTCCGCAAATAACTTGTACAAGTGGATGTGGCCGTGCGAGTGATCCCCGGGGTCGGTACGGCGGGGAATGCCGGCGCTACGGTGGGGTTCCCAATTAGGCAATCGTAGAGGCTCGTGTCCATCCCGTTCAAGCCAATCCCCGCCAGTGCCGCCACAGGGCTGTCAAGAAAAGCGAGATCCGTAATCTCCGTGCCAACAAGGTTGCCAATTATATGTTTTCTGTGGCCGAAATAACAAAAGATAACTGGTACAGGCGGGTTGGAAGTCATCACAAGCACTCACGGGGCGTACAGTATGATCCCTGGGCCTGGAACTGCGGCCCGACTCAAGCAAATGGACCAAGGGCGAGGCCGTTCAAGCTGGTAACTGGCTCCCAAGGCTACATCGTAACTGCGCCATGCTGATGACCAACGGCAGTTGGATGTGACACACTCAGTGGAGACGCCCGGAATATTCGCTTCAGATTGGGGCGGAAGTGGTATATTCGACAAATGATTTTTATACACTCCTCCCTTTGACGCGATGTGCTGTTGGCTCTTCGACCTAAAGTAGATATGTGATGTATTGCTGGTCTCTGATATCACCACCACAGGGCGTCTGAGGCGGACCTGTCCCGACAGTTCGGTAACTTCTTCTGCAGGGTGCAAAGTTTATATGTTTCACATTGACCTCGTTGGACCCCGGTTGTTGGAAAATGGGTGGACATCGAGTACTTTTCTTCTTGGCGATGAAGATATTCTGACACGAGGCTGCAACCTGTGTGGTCCTACGGCCGCATGACCAGCGGCTTGGGACGTTGGGAATCTACATAGCTGGGCGAACTGTCTCGGCAACGTGCTTCCTTCGGGACGCTTTTAGTGGGTGGACACGCGACCGGTGTGAGTCTCGGTGGAGAGGGTTACCGTCGGAACTGGAGCCGCCCCAGCCTTGTCATCGCACATGTCCTCTTTTCGCCCTTCCTGATTGCCGGGACGCGTATGTAGGGTTCTTGAGGGTGCATTTTATCGGCACATCATCTTGCACTTTCCATTCTTTTGTCTTTCAATTTGATGAATCACGTTCACTCATTGCGGGGAGATCCTCTAGCTACCTCTGCTGGAGCTCGAATTGGCTGATTTCATTCTTCCAGTCAGGGTCACTCACTACTTGAGTCATTGCCAACGAGACAGACAACTTTCACGAGTTGTTTTGAGTTCTTTGTTGGTGGCTTCGGTAAGATCGAAAAGCCCGACATGCCGCTTTTGTTGACGCAGCTAGTGGTTGTTTTCTCGCCAACATCGGCAACCATCTATCAAAGATGAACTTCACTGCTTATGCCTTGATGTTGGTCGGAAAGGATGAGCCCCTCATGTCCTGATATGGAATGAGTATGTATTCATCCATTGCATGTTCTATTGGGTAGCGTCTTGGGGAACTGAGGACACTGTGTGTGTACTTTGGTCGCAGCATCTCGATCTACCAGGCAGCCATGAGTTTTTGGAACCGCATGATGGCTAATTCTGCCACGATGGAATAAACGTAGACTTTGTTGAGCTCTTTTCAGCAAAATAGGAGGCCGCCAAAAAAACGTACCAACTGCCCTCGCTGTGGGTGCTGTTTCGACACATGGGTTTCACACGCCTATCCCCGTCTCAGCAATTCATTCGAGGGCCAGGAATCTGTGTGCTTGCACAGCCAGCCGCCAAGGCGTAGTGTGCGACATGCCACGGGTCAGACGTGTCGTCCAGTCGTCAAGATTGACGCCACGTTGCTGAGGCTCAAAAGCGCATGGAGAATTATGATGTAGATTTTGTTTTAGGGGGGCCTGTTTGACTACACAAGGTAAGAAATATGTAGAAAGAGCGACCGACACCGTCAAGGAAGGAACGAACAATGCGATGCCGCTTTTGATGGGATGACGAGCCGCTGTGGGGTCCGAGCGCCTTGCACTAAGCGATGCCGAATTAGGAAAAATCATGGTAGAGCTGCAACTGGTGGGGGTGGCAGATCACCATGAACACATGGAACGGGTATAAGATAGATTGGATAGGTAGAAAAGGGGTCTTGAACACGAGGGAATCTTAGAAATAATAAATATCCATGATATAAACTACAAGATTTGTCTAGAGATTGGTTGAATGAAATGAAGTCAAAAAGTGGCCATCTTCCAACACAGCAGTTATATAATCTCAAGCCCATGATTACCTGTACAAAACCATAGAGATACCAGAAATAAGCTTACCCTGCTAGTCAAATCAAAACGACTGAATGCAGCCCCATACGTGCCATTTATCCATCTAGGAAAAGAGGCTGAATTCATCATGCATAGCCACATACACCCACTGTCAGGTACGCTCAAACCGACTACTACCACATCATGCTGTGAGCGAGACTGTTCATCTAGTCTCAACTAGGCAAAATGTTTACAGATTAGTATTTTTATATAATTCAAGCATCTCCTGTTCGTTTCCCTTGCCTGCTCTCTTTCAAGCACATTTTCCTTCCATCATCTCAACTGACAGAACCAACTTACAGTCATAACCATACGGCCTTTCGTTATCACTCTTGCAGCAAAAAACGCCCCTGAACTGCGCTCGCTGTGTTAAGATTCTCAAGCCATGGTCTTTGTCTACTTTGGTCCTACGGCCGACTCTTGGGCTATTGGGAATGACCACTTCTCTCTCTCGTGAGCTTCTTCTCCTCTTCACGCTCCACAAAGGAATGTCTGACAATGGGCAGAAATAATCTTCCCAAGGCGGTACAACAGATATGGGATCAATTAGGCAATGCTTGTGCGGATCGCATCATGGCGGGCACTTTGATATCATGGATTTCAACCTCGCCTGAGGGATCCTACGCCATTATGACCAAAGGCGGCGAACGTAGGAACCCCCTTCTCTATTCCCATGTCAAATACACTCCCTTTTTCTATAAAAAAACAGTACGCTAACACGGTTCGTTATTCATAGTTCTATCAAACCGTCAAGACCTTCTCGCCGCAACTTACGCTCAAGCCCCGTCCTCTATCGAACATGTCGCTCTCGCCCCCCAAGGAGGTTGGTTTATTAGGTTCACCGATGGAAGTATCCAGCTGTCCTCGCCCAGCAGCTTGCCCGCCGCTTTCCATGACATCGCGCGGAACTTCATCGACACGAGCATTACATCACGCCAGCACAACTCTCGTCTAGTCCGCGTTTTTTTCGGCCCCAGCGGTGCCGTCATGATAAGTACTGACCAGGGCGTGCTGTCTATGGGTCTGTCAGAGTCTGCTAGCGCAAGTATCCGGAGCTTCGCATATGGCGACATGAGATCGACAGGTTTCTTCATGGGAAACGGAACTGCACTGTGCCCCTGGAGTTGTGATTATTACGTCCTTGAGGTACAGTCCATTTTTGGCGCACCAAGATATGAATATCGTCTTCCGCCATGTCAACTCTCCGATCGGCTAGTGAGCAGCATTCTCTCCAACACGAAGCCTGCTTCTGATACCATACCCATGCCAACGCCCCGATACTTTCCTCCTCCGCCCTCCCAGACCTTGCCATCCCCATCTCCACAAACCATAGGCGAGTCTTCATATTCGTCACCTTCCCACCATCATGTGGAGCACCACTCAGATCTATCGCCCCCGGCATATCAAGCTGAGGTCCCTAATCACACATGGCAAGCTCCAGGTTCCTCTGCCGGGTTCAAGACCATGGAGCTCTCTGCAGCCATGATGTGCACTGGCTGCGGTACTGGCTTTGTTCCCGACGACATCATATATCACTGCAAATCGTGCCGAGAGGGAAAAGCAAGCTTTTGTGAGACATGCCACAGAAATGCCAGCATATGCCAGCATGGTGTAGAGAGGGTAAGACTTGAGCGCGCCAAAAAGCTCCCCATCAAAGACAAAAATGGGTCACTAGGGTTTGGCATCAAATGCGACAGATGCAAAAGCAAGATTCGGAAGGACTCGCTGCTTTGGTATTGCAGGAGATGCCTGGATCCGTATCATTGCCAGGACTGCTGGCGGAGAAGTGACAAACGCTGCAAGCATGCGGCTAAAGGAAAAATAACCTTGAAGCTGGTTGACACAGATCCGGAAGCGGACGAGGAGTGGGCAATTTTAGAGGAAGTGGTTGGCATATTCATCTAAACCGTAAATTATACGAGCATGTGTTTCTTTCGGATCTATTAGCAAGATCCTAATAGAGCAGTATAAAATTATGCCATCCATACCCTGATGTCAACCCCTTGCTTTGTGTGATTGCATTTTCACCCGCTGCTATTGACGAACAAAGTTTCGTCCTTCATCCTCCAGGCACTCAACAAGTTCTTTGTGACTGGATATTGCAGACCTGCTTGTCCCCTGTCTTGGCCTGCCTTGGAAGATCTACACCAGTCTCGTGAAGTGTCTGCGTGCGGTGAGACGCTTCCTAGAAGCCTCATGATTTTACAGACATTATGTCTGGGTTGAGATGAAAACAACTCTATAGGAGTAGGCGGCCGACCAACAATAACGGCCTCAACAGTGGTTGGCGGGACTGTAGTTTGCGTGATGTTCCGCAATGTTTGATCCAATTGGTGTGCCACTCTGTGATATTCGCCACACATGCGATCGATTGGTTGAATGCCCAAAGGCAAAGTAATTCGAATCAATAGGCGACAATCACTTGTTGGGTGGTTTGTTTGATATGTCAGTCGGCTTGCCACGGAGTTGGTTCTTTATCTCCCCAACGAAGTGCCTGACAAAACTATCTCTTTGGCCTGCTGCGTTTGGTTCAGCTAAAACATGGAATTAGCAGAAGTTCGTGGTCGAGCGACCGTGGATACACCACGGCGACAAAATCCCCGTTGTAAAAGCTTGTTTCATACCAGTAGCCTCGCCTGGTGCGAGTGGCTCGTGGGGATTGCGCCCATGTTTGCGCTCGTGAATGGTGCGATGAATGCGTCCAACGGCGCGGTGAAAACCCGGCTGGCGGAGAATCTAGACCTGTGGTTAGCGACATTGATGAAGGACTCGAGTATATGGTTGCTGCCACAATGAAAGGGTATTCGTACGAGGGCAATTATCTTATCCTAGAGGTTCAAGGGTTGGTCAGCGATCCATGGCACATTGGCGGGAGATGGTTGACAAATGGTCTCAGCAACATACTTCGAGGGCTTGAACTACCCTGAGGGCATACCAGTACGGAGACATGAATGGCGGCAAGATAACAATAGCTGGTTATAGCAACAATAAACCTGGCGCGACTGGTTCCAGCGAAAAGGTAATGCAGTGTTGGTGCGATGCTAGAAGGAAGTTGTAGGATCCAAGTGAAAGTCATCTCTATAGTGGTAGCTGCCTGAGCTAATGGCAAAGTGGCAAGGGGGGCTTGGTGCACGAACAATTTTCACACCCGCCTGCAATCGAGGCATTGGCGGCACGGACAGTGGTGTGCGTCAAATGTCTCTGAGCTCATTACAGTGGTTGCTGCTGTAGAGTAATTAAGCCACTGCAGGTCACTGTGCTCTGCAACTGGGAAATATCCACCACTGTACCGCTGGCATATGAACCGACCCTTACGAGAACCTAGTCAACCCGGCCAAAACTTGAATAAATTACTATTATTTTTCAGAAAAAAAGATATGTCATGTCTAGACTGGCTACAATATTCTTGACTCATGTAATGTATATGGTTAAATTCTTTGAGCATTTTTCTATCAAAATGCTGTGATGACATGAGCTGTTGTTTCCCCACTTTGCTTGTCAACTCCATCCCCGGACAGTTGAGTCACTACTAGGCTTGGATACACAAACACAATATACTGGAACTCTTATAAAGACGACCGCAATCTTTAATAAAGGAAGCGCTTCTGTAGAGAAACAGATGCTGTGCAGATAGTGACTAGTTAGTTAGATACGCATTTCGCATTGAGTACTTTTGGATACATATCAAACAGATATTGTAATTCACTTGACAAGATAGGAAGGAAAGCCTTGATCAGCACAAATTGGCTTATGGTATTGGTTGGTATCTCTTGTATTTCATTATCTCCTTTTGGTTGCAAGTCTTGCCGGATTTTCCTCCAAAGCAGCTACTAATAATCTATAGTGGTTTCCGCCTCCAAACTGAAAACCGAAACAAAGAAGAGCTGCCGATGAATGGCAAAGATGCAACATCTTCATTCAGTTCCATGTCGTTGGGCGTGTTGGTATCATTGTCCGCTCCGGTTGTTCCCTTTGTCTTTTTTCTCCTTTCATCTCTCTACTGCAGCTCCTTAGGGACGTGCTCAACAATGAAGGGCGTGAGGTAGTGCATCTTGCCGACGGGGACGCCCTCCTTGCGGAGAATGTTGTAAGCAGTGGTGAGGTGGAAGTAGATGTTGGGCAGAGCGTAGCCGTTGAGGTAAGCGACACCAGGGAGGGTGATGTTGCGGCCAGGGCCGAGGCCAAGAGGCACAGACTCGGCGACACGGCTGTCGATGAGAGCCTTGTCAGCGTCTTTGAGAGCCTTCTGGGCCTGTTCAATGCGGGCGTGGACATCAGCAAAGGTCTTGAGGTCCTCGAGCTTGGTGGTAGGAGGCTCAAGGCCGCTGAGACGGGCGACGATCTTGAGAGCGATATCGGTAACCAGGTGCACCTGGAAGTTCAGGGGCAACATGTCGGCGTAGATGCGGGCCTCGAGCAGGCTGTCGCCGGCGGGGGAGGCCTCACCGGCCTTGATGATGTCTGTGAGAGAGGCGAGAGCCTTCTGGGTTTGGGGGACCGAGATTTCGTACAATGAGAAGCTCATGTTGGGCAGATGTGGGGTGGAGAAGTTGGGAGAAGTTGTCTTGAATCTTGTGGTGTGGAGATGAGGTGATGATGAAGAAGTATATGGAAGAGTTCTGGTTGAAGAGGAGGCGAACTTGCAGACATTATATATACTTCGATCTAAGCTCCCCCGTTACCCCATCCCACCTGCTCGGTTGTGCATATCTGTCTCCTCTGCCTTGTCGCGACTCAGACTTGCAAAAAGCGGAACCGCCTTCTCCACAATTCACCCTCCTGGCCTCCATTCTCCCATTTTCCGCTCTGCTGTGATGTGCGGAAAACCCACAGTTCCCGCATCCAGCAACAAAGCTAGGGTGGCAGTCCGATGCAAGAAGTTGCCTAGTTGCTCGAAGCCGGCAAGGCTTTTGCCAGGCCGGCTCGCTTGGCTAATCGGCTCAGCGCTCCATTGCCAACAGACCCCGTTTAGGACAGGGCTAATTGGCTAGCCGATGCTGGGGGCTGACTAATTGGAATCCGATCGAATTGACAGAAACTCCGCACCGCAATGACGGGGCTGTTTCATTTTGTCGCCCGGGCTGGGCAACCAACTCCTCTCTTTGTTTGTTGTCCCCTGGTGTTTGTGAGAGGAGGAAGAGACAGAGACAATCTCCGCGCTAGTGGGAGTAAGCGGGGGGCGGCTCCTTTGGTCGGGCACGGGAGAATAAGCGATGCCGGATTGTCGCCAACTGCGGCTACTCACATCGCAACCTGAGGCTAAGTAAGTTTACCCTCAGTGCAAAACTCGTGAGCATCATGGGTATTATCTATGGATACATGCACTGCACATGCATGACTGAGTGATTATGAACATCGGAGACGCAATACATAGTTGAATCCAGCCCCAAAGCTGTGCAGAAACTCCAGCGACTTGAAAGTTATGCCCTTACGAAAAACCGAATAAGCAGCAGCGATGGCCCGAATCCAGACTTATGTAAACCACCAACTTCTCCGCAGACTAACAAAGATACCAAAACGGCCTTAGCTGGGACGCCATCTCCACTACTATCGATGTCTGGTGGGTGTGAACTGCCGCCGCGTTTGGATCGGCTTCTGAGTTTTGTTACTAGAATGGGCGATTTATTACCTACCGACCCGATCGAGTTAGGCATGGCAAGATCAAGGACGGACGGGCTTGAAAGTAACCTTTGCAGTGGTTTGTGCAGCAATCTCCCAAGTCTACAGACGTCATGCATTCAGCAGAATAATCACATAGGACTTTACACATAGTGGAATACAGAGATAGTAAAATGACTGTGCTTTGTCAGATGCAACAAGCCCACCGGTCACAGCCTCACAGTATTTCTGCGTTATACAGGGATTGCATTGTCTTACAGAGAAGCAATACAGACATGAGGTACGCACGTGTCAGGCTCTTGGTTGGATGATGGCCCTATCAAATTCATAAACATAACCCGCAGCGTTCAATGCCTGTCCATGCTGACAAACGCTCAACCCTCGCCAACTCCACCTCAGCGTTTCAGACAAACACCAACGGTTGGCTGTGTTGATTATCATCCCCCTCTCTGTATGACTAGGTAGGTAGTAATTATGGAAGGACAATTTCTCGCATTGCAAGATTCACACTACTAATGCAATGCAATCCACCAAGGGCGCACGCCTTCTGCTGATATGCCAGCCACCTTGCAACCGACATCCGATAACCGAAGGTACTCAGCATAACGCTTACAAATCCGAAAACGACAAGTGATTGTATCCTAGTAGATTTTAAGTATCATCTCCGCGGATATCCATGTTGCATACCTATCTAGGAGGCAATTGTGATGCAGCAGGAGAAACCCAGGATTGCAAACTCGTATTAACAGGCACGTGGATGGATACGTTGAACACGCAAAGTAGAATAAATGAGAAAAAACTTGGCGTTATGATTCATGCATGTACTACAAAAGACTGTTGTAAACTTGTGATCCTTGCTTAGGTAGGTAGGTGACTACAAGACCTGCAGTAAACTACTCATGAGCTTATAGGATTTCGAGAATACCGCGTAACTTGATCTTACTCAGACTTCCACAACCCCAATTCATCTAATCTACCTAGCCTAATATGTGCCGTGAGGATGAGGATAACAGTGGACAATACCGGCGACAATCGGGCCTACCCCAGAGTTGACAAACTTGACAATGGCGTCAATAATGGCAAGCCCAGTCGCAGTGTCTGCAATTATTTAGATCGCTGTGCACATTGATAATCATTCTGGATTGCCATCTTCGTGGTTTTTTTTTTTTGTACAGCATTATTCTGCGACAATACTCAATTGACGGCTATGACCCAAGAGTGAAGCTTAATCGTACCTCGATAAAAATAATATTGCGTCATGTTCCCATATGCCCCTTTCAATCTTGTGAATCTTGTAGTATATTCAACTCTATAATCTGACATTGCAGATATCCATAGTTGACGAGCGCGTTGGGTTTTGACATGCTCATCTTACAACGGTTGCGTCAGTCATCGTTGTCAGGGAGTTTGCAATAATTGTTAGCAAGGAGACCAACAAGTGTACGAAAAACACTATTTAAAACTAGCAACTAACTTTAGACCAAGTAAGCTGGCTGCTCATTCTTCAATAATACCCACACTAATATCGGGAACATATGCTTTTTTTACAACACCAAGTCTTTGGTAATCTGTCTCATAGAGATTATTCAATATTTCGCATTTAATCCATTTGTAGACTAAACAAACAAGGAAGGTAGTCTTGCAATCTGTTATTAAAACCGAACCAAATCGACAGTAGGAGCTGGAGCATGAAGGGTCTAGTGGCTTATAAAAATAACTATTATTATCAATTCATAGATATCGGGAAAATTGCAATACGCCTTGCTTGAACGCCGTTCCCCTTTCCAAAGGGCAAAATTTAAATAAAATGCCTCAAAAATGGCCGCACTCGCTGAATTATAAACCGAGAATGGAATTGGCCTTCTCGACCACGCTCCTCTGACCAGCTGAAGCTGACTCCGCAGCAATCAGCCTCTCCAAGCCCATGGCACGCCTTCCTTCATCGCCAATCCACCCGTCCAATGAAGCTTCCGTGGGTCGGTCAATATGCTTAGACTCACCCTCGCCTCCAGGGAAGTCTGGTCCTGGAACACCCTGTCGGAAAGCTTGAAGCTGGCGGGCTAGATATTCGGCGTTGATCTCTGTCACGGGACAGACGGGGATATAGAGCACACTTGAGTCGGAGGGGCCGCTGTGGACCTTGTCGACGGCGTGGATGGCTGAGTGAGAAATAAATGTCAGCAAGCTATTCTTCTAGATGGGGTGTGACCAGGGGGGAGACGGGTGAAGAAAAGAAGTAAGAGTAAAGGAGACTCACTGTCACAGTGCCAGGCGACAAAGTCACCAGGCTTGATCGGGGGCATGTGGACCATCGTCTTGCCGAGCTCCAAGTGAGGATGGAGTTCATCAGTGAGCTCCTGGCCATGACCAGGCGTAGCGCCTTGCAGTTCGCTGGTCATCTCAGAGGGGTCGATGAAAGCCCAGTTCTTTTCATCAAGAAATCCGGGGACTCTTGATTCACTCAGGGGCTTGAAGAAGGGTCGGAGGAGGGTATAAATGGTTGCCAGGCGCATCAGCGGGTTGACGAGCAGCGTGCCCTCATTCGGGCCGGTATGGCTCATGCTCAACCAACCCTGCCACATCCTAAACATGGAGCAAGCACCTAGTCCATCGTACAAATTGTTCACGGCAACAACACGACCAGCAGCATCCCAGGGGTCGTAGCTCTCCCAGTCTCCGTTGAAGACGCTGTCGTATACGCCTCCGCGGCCATATCCGTTTGGTTCCCAGCGCTCAACGCTGCCGCCGTCAATGTGAGGCCCGAGGGCAAAGCTGGCGTCGCCGGGCTGGCGGATTCGTACTCTGTCGGCGTAGGAAAGCGGAATGTCTAGGGAGATGGGGGCGGATGAGGATGGCGAGTGCCAGAAGGAGGACATGAGATGGCGTTGGACTTTGAGAAGGTCGGGATGTGTGCGGGCTTCGAGCTGTGGCCGGGACCAGTACAGCTCGAATACCTGAGGATCATGAGCTGGGAATGCTGGACCAGAGTTAGAATCTGTGATACCAAGAACAGACCAAGCTGTTGAGAAAATCGGCAATGAAACGGAATGGAATGGGGTGCTGGTTACCTTTTGTTGACGGATTCTTCTTGACATATTCTTCCACCTGGGACTTATACGCCCTGGCCTCCGGCTCTGGGATAACTCCCTTGACCACAACAGCACCTCGTTTCTGAATCTCGGCTTTCAAACTATGACTGCCATTCTCGAGCTCAGAAAACTCAATCTGGGGAATAATCTGGCACCCCTTCTTGGCAATAATTTCATTCTCCTTCTTCAGCTCTCGCAGCAGTCGAGTCCAGCTAGCCGAGATCTGTTTCTCACGGCCCTTGACCAGGTCACATTTGAGCTGTCGAAACCTGTCAGGCAGAGGCTGGCGCTGAGACCCCGACAGCGAAACAAAGGCGTCTGCTATACTTCCCTCACGTTTAGCAGACTGGTGTGCTTGCTGGACTTGCTGTGCAGTAGCTTCTGTGGCCAACATGCGATGGTGGTGGTGGCGTTGGAAGCCTCGAGCCACCCTGCCAGGGAGTAGTGTTGAACGCAACATTGCTCTTTGGGGGGGTTCGGTGGTGGTAATGATGGTGGGGGAGTATTCGTATAAACAAGGTTTCAGTGCTTATAAGCAACGCTATGCAGATTAATTTGATAAGATTGATTACAATATAAGAAATATAAGGGAGATATGGTGGTGTAAGCGGGTCTCTTCGATAAAAAAATGTGGTATGGAGAGGGGACTCTGTCCTTTTTAAAGGGGTCAATGGGATTTTGACGATGCCGAGATTTGTTGAATTACCAACATCAACATGGACACAGAAAGTATAAATAAATACTAATAGACATCCGGTGTCTTGCAAGTGTGGAGGATGAAGGCGAAGAGGATGACGGCTCGGTCGTCGTGCGGTACTTCTACTTTGGGAAAGTCCGCACCATATCGAACCACCGCCAAGCTCAATAACTCAATAACCCGTAGGTTTTAGCTCGCTCCTGATCCTTTTTTTCCAAATGCGGAGCCCCGATTCCCCGAAACAGGAACTCGACACGAGGGTTGTAATTGGGTTGGTGGCTGGGGTCGTCGTTTCTTCTTTTTTGGTCGTTGACGCTTTGGGTTATTGCAAAAAAAACATCGTGTAAGTCTTATTGGATACACCGAGATCGGGACCATGGCCGATGGGTTGCATGAGTCCCCCCCCCCCCGCCTGCGGCGCCGAGATGATGATACATACTGCTGAGAATCTGAGATAGTGTGGAACTGAGTGGGCTTGATTCTCGTGTAAATGGTCAGTGCATGATTTGCATCGCCCACCAGTTGACTCTAGAACGTAGAATGTATGGAGTAGAACATGGCTCGCTAAACCATCTCTGCAGGGACTCCGTATAATTGGACATGATGGGTTGTGAAGGGGGTTGATATTGTTGTTCGTTGCCCCGGGGCTTTGAAGGGCCGGTCGGCAACACGGGTTCGTGGGCCTATCTGTACAGCCTCAGTTAATGAATGAAATGAGATTGAGGACAGGTGTTTGACTGGCGTGACTGACGTGGCTATTGTGACTGACGTGACTATCGTGACTGTATTGTTGAGTGTGTTTATTTTCTGTATAAATAGGTGGTATGATCTGTGCATTTACGAACAAAACAGACACAAGTCAGTTATAATACGACGACTTACAGCACATCTTCTAAACCATCAAGTTCAGCTCATCATTTCCTCCTAACAAACTACATCACAGCTAACCCACATACACACACGTACATACCTGCTGCAACATCACCATCATCATCATCATGGCGCACCACACCACCACCTCTGTCAGGACCTCCCTCCCCGGGCTTGCCAAGCTCATTGACCATTCTCTGCTGCACCCCACCATGACCGATGCCGAGATTCGATCAGGCCTGGAGCTTTCGCGGGAATACAACGTCGCCGCCGCCTGCATCAAGCCCTATTCCATTCCATTGGCCAAGGAGGTGCTCGCCGGAACCGACGTGCTGGTGTGTGCAGTCATCGGCTTCCCCCACGGCAACTCGACCATATCCACCAAGACGGCCGAGGCGGCCGAGGCCGTCGCCGCGGGGGCCAACGAGATTGACATGGTTGTCAACATCGGCAAGGTCCTAGGCGGCGACTGGGACTATGTCGAGCGCGAGATCCAATCCATCAACCGTGCCGTCGTCAGTGGTGGTGCTGCTACTGCTGCGCTCAAGGTCATCTTCGAAAACGACTTCCTCCAGGACGAGCACATTGCGCGCCTCCGACATCTGCACCCGCATCGGCGTCGCCTTTGTCAAGACCAGCACAGGCTACGGCTTCGTTAAACAGACCAACGGCATGTACAGCTATCAGGGCGCCACGCCCGCCCACCTCAAGCTGATGAGACAACACGCCGGCCCTGCGGTCGAAATCAAAGCCGCAGGCGGCGTCAGAACCCTCGACGAGTTGCTATACGTCATGACTTTGGGTGTGACGAGGGTGGGAGCCAGCGCCACCAAGCAGATTCTGGACGAGGCGCGCGCGAGGGGCATTGGCGAGACGGAGGTTGAGCTTGAGCTCAAGCAGCCTTCATCTACTGCCTCAGCTGCTGGTGGCGCGTACTAAATTCCTCCAATTGGGGGCAGTAAATGCAACATGTAAAAGGGTAGGGTGGGCTTCTTTTGGGAATATATTGGGAGGGATCGGGTATAAAACCGGACTTAGAGGCCAACCAATATTTATAGCGTCAGGCAATAACAGCTTGACATACAATAAAAAGACAAGATATTCTCACAATCCTCATATACCGCCCAATAACAGTCCTGGCCCGTTCCATGAACATGCATGAATCAAAACTACTACCCAGAAAAAGATATAGAACAACATATAATCAAAGACAATAAGCCATCAGACGCAGAAACCAGTGTAAACATCATTCTCAATCCATTCATTCCTTATATTTCTGTTCGCTTCATCTTGCATTTGCCTCTTTTTCGTGTTTTTACCGTTCCCCCCCTTTTCGCCAACAAACACCCAAACTGCCGAAAAAAATGTGTCAAAAAAAAAAAACGTCTTTCTCAAGCATCCACCCCCTTCTCCTTCACTCCCCAGCTTTAACAATACCAGTAGTATACATATGTTGAGACAGCCATGCTGATGGAAGAAACGAAACGAAAAAGCAAATATAAAAAACACCCGTCGGGCCCCCAAACCAAAAAGGTTACTCCACATCGCACCACACAATTGTGTTATGATATTGGAAGAGAACGTGCATACCCGCCGCCATAAGTGTTCCCCCCCTCATTCAATCATCATCACTCGTCATGCGGGTATGTAGGCAGCAAACCCTCACTTCACAGCTCGGCGTCCTGATTCGCGCGCCTCACTTTGTCTCTCAAATCCCTGTTCTCGTTCTCTAGGCCCCCCAGACGCTGTCTTGCAGCTTGCCTGTCTTGGTTGCGCCCCTCACGCTCCAGCTTCAGCTTGTACTCCATGTCTCGAAGCCTAAACAGCCAGCGATTGTCATTGCTGGTCGTTGTTTCGCCATCTGACCGGTTCGAATCTACAAGGCTCAGTCCGCTGTTGGATGTCGGTATAGGAATCCCCGAGGATGTCTGAGCTCGGGCCGTTGTCGACCGGCTGTTCTGTCCATGGCTGGAGCGGGAGAGCCGGTCCTTATCCCGGTCTCCTGGCCCGCGGGGGATCAGAGGCGCGGGTGACCCTCCACCAGCGCCAAGCGACGCTGTGTCGGAGCTTCCCGAATTGTGAGCAGCTCGCGTCCGTACGTCGTTGGCTGTCTTCAACGTGGCATTCTCCACTTTGAGCTGGCGATACGAGTCTTCCAGTCGTGCCATTCGACCCTGAATATCTTTGGAGCCTAATGAGCCAGACGCGACCGAATTTCGCACCATGGTTTCGAGTCGGTCCAATTTCTTGGTCCGAACTTCCAAATTGTTTTCCAAAGCTTGATACTCACGGTAAAGGTCTCGCTCCACCGACTTAATCCTTACTTGGAAAGATCCAAACATGGTATCAATGGTCTTTATAGCAGACAGCAGGTTCTTTGAGAAGCTAGGCAACCGGTTTGCAATCGACTCTACTGAGGGCAGCGCCTGTCGGTCGATGAGAGTGTTGTTATTAGACCACTCCCTGCCACAGATGGCACTCAGTTTCTGCCACAGCAAAAGCAGAAGCTCGTTCCTCTCCAACAGCTGCTCACGGGCCGTCTGCTCCAAGACGGCAATCTTCCTCTGATGTTGACCTCTCGTAACCTCCAGCTCATTGATTCTAATATCTTGAGTGCTTGCCGTCCGAGTAAGGTGTTGGTGAGACTTCTGGAACGTTTCATACTGAGATTTGGTGTTTCGATGAGCAACGCGCTCCTTTTCAAGCAGCTCATTTACTTTGCGGCTCTCCAGTGCATGCGATTCTAGCAAAGAATCCCGCTGTTTGATGATGCGATCCTTCTCGACCAAAGCAGCTTTCGTCGTATCCAGCTCGCGGACGGTGTTCTCTAGCTCTCGCTGCATCCGTGCAATAGACTATCCCAGATTCCAATCATTAGTTTTCTTTCTCCATTTCGTAAAGCGTAGTAAAAAATTTGTTAGCAAGCATACCTTGAGCAGTGAAGATCGAGTGCCGTTGAGATCACCCAGTGCTTCTCTCAGATTGTTTTCCAGCTCCATTAATCTCTCCTTCCACTCCGTTGCCTCAACTTCACGAGACGACAAATTCTTACGCAGCCGTCTCGCTTCATCTTTAGCAGTAGAGGCCTCGCGATTGAGCTCATTGACAAATTGCTGCACTTCTTCCTTCTCCTTGTCCGCTACGATTTCTCTCTGCACACGCTCTTGTTGTAATCGATTGTCCAGCTCCTTTGCACGATCTCTCTCATCTCGTATGACCTGTTCAGCATTGGCAAGCGCTGCCTCCAGATCACCAATTCGAATCTTATCTGCTTCCTGCTCCTCGCGAAGGAAAGAGATTTCGCCTTGAGAAGACTCCTGCTGGACCAAGAGACGCTGATTCTTTTCATTCACTTCTAGCAGTTTGTGCTCAAACTCCTCAAGCTCTTTATTGGAGGATTCCAACTCCTCCTCAAGGTGTTTAATCCTGCGCAGCTTGCTCTCTTGCTCGTCTTCTAGCCGAACAAGAGCTTCACTCATCTTTCGCATCTCTTCCTGCAAGGCGTCGAAATTTTCTGAGCGATCAATCAAGTCTGCTTGTACTCTCTGAATCTCTTCGTTGCGTTGATCTGCCTCTCCCTCTAGGGCGTCGATTTCCTCTTGTGCCTCTCTGCGAAGCGCCTCAAACTCGCTCTCCATCTCACCCTGTTCTCGAAGAGCTTCATCGCGTTCTGATTGTAGAGCGACAAGATCATTCATGGCATTGTCTAATTCCTCCTGTAGAGATAGAGCAGTTTCTTCAGCCTCCCGCTTAGAGCTGACCGCGGCCTCAAAGTCTTCCATGCAGCTTTCAAGTTCGCGTTGCAGTTCTTGGTTCTGAAGTTTGACTTCGTTGAGTTTGTCTCTCATCTCCGCAAACCTATTTTCAAGCTGTTCGCGTTCTGCGTCATCCTCAGCTGCCATTTGCCTAGTCCTGTGGCTGCCCCGGGAATGTGATCTTGTATGGCCTCCAGCTCGCGACGCAGATCGCTCAAGCAGGCTATCAATAGTGGATGGTGCAGGGCCACCTCGTCGCTGTGTCATCTTGAGATCTTCAATTTCCTGATACAGGCGCTCTTTTTCTCGATTCCTGGATGTCAACATGGAGGTCTGGGCCCCAACCTCACGTCGCAGCTCCGCGTTTTCATGGCGCAACTGTTCACTTTCCCGACGCAGTTCTTCAACAAGAGTACTAGCCGCACTGAAATTGGCGTTGGAGCCTTCAGCATCAGCAGATGTGCCTGACATCGGCCGAGTGGGCGATCCATTTCGTTCTTTCCTTTTCGTAATGTTGTAGATATTTGTCGTGTGGTGCATGCCACTGTGGCCACCAGACATTTCTTTCTTGAGACGAAAGAGTTCGTCTCGCAATGCGTTGTTGTCTTCGTCGGCTTGCTCTCTTCGGGCGGTTTCTTGCTCCAGCAGGTCTTTCCACACATCAGCCTCCTCTTGTCGACCAAGACTGTCACCGCTCCTCTCTCCCAGCACCCTGACAAAGTCGGCCAGTTTTCTCTTTTCCGATTCGCGGCTCATGCTGTCATTTCGAAGTCTTTCGATCTCTGTGACGTACTCTTCAACACGTTCCCGCAGATATATCAGCTCCTCCTCTCGGTCCTGGGCGTCTTCGTCGTACATTCGTGCTGTTTGATCGGTTGATGATGTGGCGCTTCGCGCAGTGCTTGGTCTCACCTCATCCTCTTTCATCTGTCTTTCCAACTCTTTTAACTTCTTTCTCAAGACCTTGTTTTCACGCCCAAATACAGCTAGTCCCGTCTTAAGCTCAACATTTTCAGAAATCATTTCCTTGATGCCTTCTTCGGACAGCTTGTCTAAGCGATCGCTCAAGAACATTACCTTGAGTTTAAGATCGAAGTTTTCTTTAGATAGCCGCTCAATAGTACTACTTTGTTCTTTCAAAGTCAGGTTCTTGCCGGCCCGCCCAATCGTCTTCGTAGTGGTCATGATGGTTGAAGATTGCCGTGGAGTCTCAAGACCATTCTTAAACTTGTACTCAAGTGCCAGCGACTCAGGAACCTGTACGTTCTTAACATGTTGGGCAATAACTGTATCCGTCGGCGCTGTGTTCAGGTTCTCCTTGGAAGCCCTAGGGGTCCTCATCAAGCGGCTCTGGGGCTGTCTTTCGGGGCTGTCAACTTCGGGGAGCGGTTCGAGATGGTGCGAAGATATGTCCCCGTACTCGTCTGTTCCAAGGCCAGAATTCATGCTACCAATGCTGATTGATCTAGGAAGGAGGTTATTGGAAGGGCGAGGCATGCCAAGAGCAGGCACTGCACCGCCCGATTGTAAGGCGTAGTCAACTCCGTGTCCAACTGTGGCATCGCTACCATCGTGAGATTCAGCATTCGTGGCAAATGATGATGTCGAAGATCGTTGACTGCCAAAGCGGCTGCGAAGGTATTTTGGCCGCTTGCCGCGTAACGCGACACCAGGCGTTGCACCTGCATCCATCCTCTCGGAAATAGACTGACCCTGTGATAACAAGGATCTGTCGTGATCCTGATCGTCAACACTGGAAACAAATGAATCCTCGTTGACATCCCTTTCTTCTTCATACTCGGGTATTGGGTCGATGGGAGGATTGGAGGCCATGCTCGCGGCTCGGGTTATACTCCTAGCTGCTGCAGCCGTCGTAGGCGAAGAGTCGAAATTTTCCAGGACTGAAGTAGAATTGCTCTCCCCAGTTGCGTCCTCTTCGGGTTCGGCAACTTCTTTAACTTGGCTTAGGGGCTGAGCGGGTTTTGTTGGTGCCTTGGTGGGCGAATCGAATAGGAAGGTGTCGTCTATGCCGCCTCCATCCATATTGGTAGTGCCCGTTGGAATAGGTGACAGCGCGGGCAAGAAGCTGGACTCAATGTCTCCGAAGTGTTCTCGCACCGCCTCCTCGGTCATGGTCTCGTCAGGGTGCATCGTGGGATCGATGGCTGTAGCCTCAAGATAACTGATGTCGGCCGGTAGATGCCTCCGCGCACATTCTTCGTACGACATTGATGTTGCTGATTCGTCTTCTTCTCCTTCTCCTTCTCCCTCTACATGTATATCTCCCTCTACTTCTCCATGTTCTTCATCGCCTTGAGTCGCAGCCGGAGGTTCCAGAGGAGGAGACCCTCGTGGTGTTCGGTCGTCGTGATTTGGTGTAACCGGCCGCTCCCCACTTGATGGCGGCTGTGAATGTGGTTCGCCCATCTCTGTGACTGCAGTCGAATCATCCGTTGTCATCTGGCTCTGGTTTGAAGGCTCAGCGCCATCCGTCGAGACGCGCCTGGCCGGGGAGGGGCGCGCTTCGGGGCTATGAGTGCTGTTGTTGTGCTCGGCGCTGGCCATTGTGCATCTTGGACCGGCTCACGCTGGATTTTCCTTGCGCTTGGAAAAAAAGGCACGGCCAGATGCGCGATATGCAAGCTGAAAGGAGATCTAGTCGATGGGGGACTGCGAGAAGTAAGCATGGGACAGTTTTGCTTTGGCCGCACTCCGAGCCTTGGAATCCATGGCGCCATGTGTCAGAAAGCCCGACAACTGGAGCGGTGGTTAGGCGCCGTTGCCAGAGCCACACACCCCCAAAGCCCCACTGGCGTGGTGCCCAGCGGGCAGCGCACAGCACTAACGGCGGTCCTCTGGTGCTCTGTATCATAAGCGCGAATCTCCTTTGTGGTCTGCGAGCGCCTGGCGCTTCTATCCGCATCACCAAACATCACAATGTCTCAACTTTGAACGGCAAGCCGTCTTGCACTGCAATAAACGCCTCCCAGGCCTTCTTTTGATTGACGCACAGGGATCAAGCCAAACTCATCACCAGATTTGGCTGACGAACCATATCTGGTTTCGTTAATTGACGGTTTCGAGTAATATTCGCGTCCCACGATTCGAAGCCGATCACACAAAAGGTTGTAGCATTTTTAACATTTTCAATAAATATTCCAATAATATGGTGCACTATTAGAGAACTAATCCTCTCGTCAAGAATATTTTGTCCACAAGGTGGGTGCCAAGTCAAGCACAACGTGGTTTGCTGTGAATAGGGGGTAGAAATATTATAGCAATTTACGGATAGTACCACTAAGGATGTGTGACATCTTTGGAGGTGATTCATTATGAGAATACGTGCAGCTTGTCAACCCTTGTATTCAAGCATACCAATAACTATATGTCTTGTCTGTTCGGGTGGTGAGTTGGGAAAAGAGAAAGACTGCTCAACCAGTGGACTTGTGTCAAACATTTTGTCTAAAGCTCAAACTTAGACCGACAGTCAAGAGAATGCGAGATTATGACTATCAAAAATTCAATTCAGTAGAACCTCAATCAGCTCAAACACCCCCTCCAAATACAAAGAATAATGTGCTAATACAAGGTAAAGTTATCCTCCAGTCGGGCTCTACCAATTAGAGCTCTTTAACCTTTTCTTTTAAAATCATGTCCTCATTTGCCTCTGAGATACTGCAAAAGAAGAGGCAGCAATTACTAGTAATCATACTTGCTTGGGAATATGACAAAGGAAGACCACAAGCACGCCAAACGCCACCATCCTATCCAAATCAGCACTGCCCCAGTCCGTATATAATTATGCAACATGATTCTTCTTGACAAAGTGCTCATGGCAGTTACCACCACGCCTTCCAGGTCTGCTCCAAGGTTGGATCCTTGATGGCATCGTCTACCCAGCCCAGGCTCTCTCTCTTGTCATCCAGAAGGCGGGCGTACTCGAGCAGCAGTCTCACTACATAGACTTGCATGTCCTCCTTGCGCAAAACTTGCTCCGCCCATTCTTTACCCTCAGTAGCTATTTTCTCTGCGGCATGGTCGTGATTGTTGCTTCCTCCATATCCGAGGAAATATTCCATGATACCATAGTAATCGCCAAATCGGTTATCCATGGGGACAAAATGCTTCCATGCAACAAGGCGACTGTCGTGCCACTCACGCCAGATGGTTGATTTAATGGGCAACGAAGTTGACCGGAGAAAGCCAAGATAACGTCCAGAGAAAGAGTTTCCATCAATGTCTGGGATAAACTTGTAATCAAACTGATTGGCCATTTTCAGGCCCTTTTTAGGCTGGAAATAGTGGCCGGTATAGTTGCATTTTCCGTCTTGTGGGGGGTCACAGCTTAGGTCGGTGAAACTAATGTTCGCCCATGAGTTGACCCACTCACCCAGTTTGCCGTCCTTTTGAGCCTTGAGATTGTATGATTCCTCTGGCATCACAAAATTTTCAGGCTTCTCCTGGCTATGCTCAATTCGAGAAAGTGTCGTCCCGTTGTTCATGGCAACAAAACGATGACGTTGGAAGCCTCGCCAGTTGTGCACGGTATTGCGTCCGCCTGTGGCGACACCACGCCAGATAGCTGTGTCGGTTTTCTCGCCCCAAGCAAGACCATGGTTATCACCGCCTGTGAAGCGCTCTTCCTCGTTCCAGTACATAGGTGCGGGTAGCAAGATTTCGTTGTTTACGGCCAACTTGGAGCCGCCAAACATGGGAAACATGATCTTGGATGCGGAAGTGGACAAGGGTTCAATAAAAATGCCCTCCAGACTCTGAAGGTCTGGCTGTTGGCATACTTCGGTCGAAAGAGTAAAGTTAGAAACATATCCTTTGTACAGATGCGGTTTGGCATAGGTCATATCAATAGCAGGGGTCGTGTCGTTTTTGAATAGCAGTCCGACCTTTTGGGCTGGACTGTCGGGAGCGCAGCCTCGTCGAGCGATGGCCCAATAGGGTTCTGTGAAAGCATGGTCAGTCACGGAGAACAAGTGTAAAGAGTTATTGAAAGAGGAACCTACTCGTCTTTTCGAAGTTCAGAGGGCGCACCTCAACCTGCAGATCGCCCTCACGGGGAAGAGGTAGACGCTGGAACTCGTTTACCACGGTCTTGGGCGTGGGGATTTTGACGGTCTTGGAAGCCTTCTGCATGTAGCCAGCAACATCCTCCCAAGGAACAACGAGTCTAGGTTCGTCCATCGCATTCAGGGCTATGTCCATATCAGGCAAAAGATGCTCAACTGTTTTAACCATCTTGAGCCAGATCTTAGTCCAAAAAAAATTGCTTCCTGCCGTGGCATTGCCGTTACGAATGTTGATTGTCATTTCGAAAGCGGATGATTCTCTGCGAAGAACAGCGGGCTCCAAACCCCAAAAAGGTCCAAGATCGTGGTAGATTTGGTCGAAGAAATCTTCCACCACAAGGGCATTTTGCGACTTGGCAAACTCGAACCACTTATCAAAGTTGGGCGGAGGGTGACGTCCTCGGCGCTTGCGGTAGGCTTGGGCAGCTTGCTCTAGAGTTTTCGACTCCTTAGAGGTAAGCTCGGCGAATGTATGCTGCGCATCGTAGATAAGTTTGTCGATAGGGTGACCGTCTGAGGGCCCATGGGAAGCCGGAGCGGGGCCGCCAGATGGTGAGGCATTGCTAGCCGACTGCGTCTTTGCAGGTTCAGGTATCGGACTCGATATCGCATCTTCTGCACCGGCATTGGTTGTATCGACTGGAGGTTTGGCCACGGGCTGCGTAAGGGGAGCACTTGATCCCGGTTGTCCAAGGGAAATACTAGGGTTCGAGAGATCGCGAGAACTATAGCTGAAGGTGTATAGGGCTATCAAGATGATGACTGCAAAAACACCATAGCGGGCTAGTCCTGAGGCTCGCCGGAGCGGAAGCCCCGACGACAAAAATTTGACCATGTTGAAGGTGCGGCCGACCGTAGCGTTAATTATTTGTTGAAACGGCGAAGCGGCTGATGAATGAAGATAGCAACTGATGCAGACGAGATATGGAGAGGCTCGACTAAGTGTTGATTGCGGTGGACGCGTTAAGAGGGTGGAGTGGCGAATATCCAAGAGACTGCCCCAGCAGTTAAAGAGCGACAATTGACAATGAGCTTAACGGAAAGAACAGACAAGGTTTCGCGAGCGCTACAGTCGCCACATGATAGTGAGGGAACTGGAATGCAGCAAGACAGCCCGTGAGAGAGAGCAGAAGAGATGTAGAAGGGACAGATTGAGTTGGCAAAGGAGCGAGGCGTCCAGGCAGAAAAGGGCTGCAGCTAACTTGGTAGTGCGCTATGGAGTACTGGCACTGGTTCATTCAGCCTCCGGTCACTTTTTTTTCATCCGGCTTGGCTTTTAGCGCTTAGGTCCCAGGAGTATGGAATACTCGTGCTGGACAACCCCCTGACTCTCATCTCTATGTAGTCTAGTAACTCACCTACACAGCTTTGACACGTAATCATGTTAAGAAACAACATACAAAAACATCAGCAATGCCCCTTTCCGTCGTCGCGCCCTACGGGCCAGAAAAACGATAGAACACTTTCTACTACCTGTTCTGTACATAATTTGGGAAATTATGCTCTGCTTGGAATCAATGCGGACATGCGGGACGGGAACAAGGAGTGGCTTCAATCTCCTGCCATTACCAAATCCCTTACTAACGGATTTATCATTCTCTCATGCACAAATTGATTCACCTCTCTCGTGTAGACGGGCTGAGAAGCAACAATTTAAAGTTCTGATCAACAGTGACATTTGAGCATAGAGGCGAAACGGGATGATGTGCAAGAAAGAGCCCCCTTAATCGTCTGATGATGCCCTTGGCCTAGCTGCAATGGGCCGGCTTGGGTGTTCTATTGGGCTGCTCCTCCGGCTAATGATAAGCAGCCTCCAAAGCTTCAAGCCTGACTCTATTTCCCCCACCACCCACCCCCTTGGACACGGTACGTCTAAAACTCCCATACCAGAGACAGACTGACGCGGCTGGTACCGCGTGTTTGTGTCAAGCTTTCTGCCCACTTTTTTGCCACGACATGGACATCAAAATCTGGGGTGAGAAACGTGTCCTGTCATGTCGGGTTCCAGCCCGGGCACGACGCCCGTGCTTGCCGAGGAGGGTATAATTGTTCGCGGCGTTCCCAGCAGAATCTTGCATCGCGTATTGATGAAGTGCATAGCACCGATTAGGTTCTTTCTCTCAGTGTCCGCTCGTAGAGATATGGAGTAACTGCGAAGAAATGGTTCATAAACACTCATTGGAGACTAGCGGAACCCCTTGCCGTGATCCTTTTCGCACCCAGGCCTAGCTGAAAATCTGACAAGGGCAATTATTTCCATTCCGCCGTTAATAACGCGCTCCCCTTCCACCCCTTTAAACGTTGACGCGAAAAACGCCCAATTAAGCAATTGATTAATTATAACCTAGTGTAAGTGCTCCTGCTTTAGAATGCACGTTAGCCCAACACGTTTGGTTTAAAACGACGTTGACGTCAATACTGAGTTGATGTGTCTGAGCTCCAAGTGCAGCTACTTTGCTGTGTATTCTACTTTGTTTATATAGGTAGTGGGCAGTCTAAATAGACAAAAATACTCAGAGTGAACATTAAAAGCAGGGTTATGGGATGTTCGAGATACCGCCTTTGTTGGTAATACTTCATCCGGGTTGGTTGAATGCGATAGATTTTCAAGAGCTGCCCTAGCTAACCCTACATCTCGATGGGTCCATAATGATTTCTGGACAATGATGACGATCCAACAGGGTAATACAGAACAACTCCTTTGTTTGTCATACACTTATAAAAATGACCAAATTGTAGTGAGGTCATGCAAGGTTGAAAGGGTAAAAGTGCACAGCTGAACCTCTTCTCGTATAACTGTCTTATTACATGTGTTTAATCATCGATGACACAACGCTCACATGGATATGATACGTAAAGGTTCCCCGCTCCCACCTTGCACCGGATGCTTCCAACAGGTAGATGAAGACCAATGCAAAACCGCTCAACATTTAATACTCCACCTGCCCTCTCAAAGTATTACTTAACATGACGTTTTCGGAGCCGTCGGCCTCCGCAGACTGCATCCGTAGCATAAAAACATCCCAACTCCATAATAATTAACGGGCAATATCAGGACAGTTTGAGGGGTAGCACCGGCTGTTAGCGGGTCCTTGGCTATCACTCGCCTCTGCATGGAGACTAAAACAGCCGCTCTGGATCCCAGTGTCATGGCTCGGCGAACTAAAAACGCAGCTCATGAACGAACCCTCCACCGTTTGTTTGGGGGAGACTTATTACTAGAGTGCGGGACAGTTGGATAAAGAGATGATAATGGGCTTGTGAATGGCTACTTCGCGCACCACTACCCGCCTGTTCAAATATTCATATTTTGTAGCGGTTCGCTGCACGGCTGCAGCCGTTCATGCTCAAGAGGGTCAAAAGGACGGTGATGCAAGGGTGGGTGGGAACATAGCCATTAGTAGGCCAAAACTAACGTAGAGTATTACTGCGCCAGAGTCCCTCGCGCCAAGGACATATGGCTTTTAATAAGGGAGGCAGAGAGCTAGCCAAGGTTTACGAAATACTATATATATTTTTTTTATTTAATCCCAAATTCTTCACATTATTTTATCAAAGACGGTGAGGCAAGGGGCCACACCACCACACCACACCAACACACTCACGGCGGACCAACACCAAAGCGGGCGCCCCATAAGGAATCCGTCCCGTAGTAGGTACGGTACGTCCCTTTTTTGGCTGGTGGAGGGAGGCATGTCAGAAAATGACGGGCATGGTGATGGATGATGGCCTTGGTACAGTAAGCAAAGAGATGGAACGGGCACAAGCCGTAGGGATACCACCTACGTACATACCTACCTAGCTATACGGAGTGCATACTGGGTCATGCCTAGGATTATGAACACTGGTAGCCCTTTTGCCCCCAAGGATGCCGGGCGTGGGTTGCCATTTTTTTACGTACGGGTTTTGGTAGCGGGTGCGTATTATTATCCCACGACGGACAGACCTGACAACAGCCGGACGGCCCAGCGAGAAGTGCGTGCACGTCCCCGCGGGCCATTGTGTTGCACATGATGTGTGTGTGTGTGTGTGTGTGTGTGCGCACAGCGCACGTAGTCGTTAACTGCATGCGTGAGAACAGTGCGTGCGAGATTTTACAAACAATGAGCGAGATGTGTTCCCCTTTGGTGCGTGTGTGTGTGTGTGTGAATTAACAGTGTGTGAGAGTATGTTCTTTCCGGCCCCCCGTCGCTGCCCCGCGGTGGAGTCCCGCTCCGGCGGCATTGCCGGCTGAAGCCACTTGGGACAGGGCATGCTTTGGTGCGGTTGCAGCCCGTGGGCTTCCCTTCCTCTAAGTTACTAGTTCGGTATTCTCTCCTGTTGCTTCTTTACCTCTAAGTTACTAGCCCGCTCCACCACGAGACAGGTTGCTCTGCCTGACCTGCACTTAGGGGTCTAGCTTGCGCATTTTTGCCTGGCCTCGGAGCGCCGCTTCACTCTCCTCCGAGTAGGTAATAATAATGTTATATTGGCAGCAAGGCAAGGCGTTCCAGGCGAGCAAGCATGGCTGCTCGGCCGATTCAAGGCGTGTGACCAGAGAGAGAGAGAGTCTGTTACCCGCCCCCTCTCCCAAAAACCCTTTATCTCCTCCGTTCTTCTCTCCGTCCTCACAGCCCGTTTTTAAACTTTTTTCTTCCTGCTTCCACCTCAAAACTTTAGGACTTTTTTCTTCTTTTTACTCAGCCGATAAAAACTACTCTGCGTGGATTGATTATCCCCTCCTGTCTATTCGCTGCGCGACTCCTCAATCAATATGAACACCAGCATTATCCGGAGCCGGTTCCTCTCTCACCCGGAGGACCTCGGCGTCGTTGCCGTTGGCTTCTCTGGTGGTCAGGTACGAGCCCATCCATCATTGCCCCTCATCCCCCGCCTCCTCCACGAAGCAAACGTGCGATTCGTCGCTTTTAAGTGCCATCTTGGCTAACTTTTCGCATCTGCGCAATTACTACTACAGCCCAAGGATGGTGTTGACATTGGCCCCACGGCCCTGATTGAGTCGGGACTGCTTCACCAGATCCGAGATGAGCTGAACTACAAGGTCCATGGCGACGAGCAGGTTCAATTCTACAAGGAACTCACGCCTGCTTCTGACCCCGACTACCGAGGCATGAAGAACCCTCTTCTCGTCTCTGCCGTCACCCAGAAGATCGCCTCGCAGACCTACGAGCACTCATCTCAGGGCCGTCTGACTCTTACCCTCGGCGGCGACCACAGCATTGCCATTGGAACCATTGCGGGCACGGCTAAGGCCACCCGCGAGAGGCTCAACCGCGAACTCGCCGTCATCTGGGTGGACGCGCACGCCGACATTAACACACCCGAGACCAGCGACAGCGGCAACATTCACGGCATGCCTGTTGCCTTCCTCACCGGCCTTGCCACAGAGGAGAAGGAGGAGTACTTTGGCTGGGTCAAGGAGGACATGCGCCTCAACGTCAACAAGCTCGTCTACATTGGCCTGCGCGATGTCGACTCCGGCGAGAAACGCATTCTGAGGGAGAATGGCATCAAGGCCTTCAGCATGTTTGACATTGATCGGTGAGTTTGCGTAATCCCCGCCCGCCGCTTACCTCATATTACCACTCTGCCCCATCCTTTGCACTGTGAGGGTTTGGTTGATACTGATCCTTCTGGATTTCCTTTAGTCATGGCATCGGCCGCGTCGTCGAGATGGCGCTTGCACACATTGGCGCCGATACACCGATCCACCTGTCGTTCGATGTTGATGCGCTGGATCCCATGTGGGCTCCCAGCACTGGCACTCCCGTCCGAGGAGGCCTGACGCTGCGTGAGGGTGATTACATTTGCGAGGCCGTCCACCAGACTGGCAACCTCGTCGCTATTGACCTTGTCGAGGTCAACCCCAGCCTTGCTGCCACCGAGGCCGGTGCCCAGGAGACTGTCCGCGCCGGCTGCTCACTTGTGCGCTGCGCTCTCGGCGAGACTCTGTTGTAGACGGTGATGGCAGGAGATTTTTCTTTTGGGGTGGCACTTTTTTTCCCATGAGGGGTTGCCAGAATGGCGGGGCTCTCGCAGGGTTGTTTTACAGGTACAAGTACAACGGGCATGGATGGGCATGGTCACGGTTTTTTTTTTTTTTCATTACAACATGATATCCATTGGGTCAGCTTGTGATTTTTTACATACATGGACAGGCTAGACAGTCTTTCAAGCACAGTTGGGAGATCACTCTCCGGCTGCGTTGCAGAATTGAAGTGGTAACAGTGAAGCAGTTACTTGGTCAGGTTGTTAGTGTATTCACCAGTACCGTAGACAAGCTTATCCCACTGACGGCATAGGATTTTACAGCGTGGGCCAGCAACGTGCTCGGCTGCGGTAAAAATCACCAGGACAGATGCTTACAGTGAGTGTACCAACCCTACTCCGTAGACAGTTTATTGGATTCCGTTGGTTGATTCCGCGATCGCGGGTCGTGAAATTCTATAGGGTAGGTGGGACAGACTGTGAAACTTGGAAATATGCAAGAACCCGTAAATGATTGAGCCCCTTGTTGCCGAGTTCTTGCGGGGAATATCTGTAAATATCTTTTGCGTGGTATGACTAAAAGAGTAAAATGCCCGCATTATCAGAGAACCAGTCATGGATAAGATTGACAGACAGACATGACATCCCACCCCAGTCTCAGTCTGCGACCGAATGATACATCAGCTGGCCTATAACAGAGCAATGTTGAAGACGGAAGGTGTTACAACCCATGCCGGCGCTTCCCTTGCGGGAAAAAGTGATCGATCCGATGCAGAAGCTGTGGATGTTGCCACCAGACCAGTTCAATGGCTTTTTCTTTTCTTTTCGGTTGGTGCCTAAGAATCAACCAACAACAAACAGACAAAGCACACATTTTGTCCGTGTGTGTCGCGGCGATCTCGGAGACCACACGCAGGCGGCCGTGTTGCTGGGGCAACCCACAGATCCAGACTCTTTCTGACTTGACCATCCGGGAACAGGAGGCAATGTTCGGTGTGAAAGGACGCCTCGGCTTGGGGGGACTGCTGCTGAGCGGGGCGACCGCCGTGATCCGTCGGTGTGCCGGATGGTACAGCAGTGAGGAGTCCATACTACAGTGGATGAAACCCACTGTAGGTTCCCCGGAAGAGCTGTGGGCGGTTTAGGCAACGGTCTCCAGTGGTTCCGTGCCCCTGGAAGCCGGGACAACGGGGGCCTGGAGGCATGGTGCGTGCTGTTCAGCGGTGAAAAAGCTGAAATGATGTGCTGTATATTACAGTAAAAGCAGCACATTTGTGGACATACGGCCTCATGCGCAGGATATTAAAGGCCAATTGGAATGAGATGGGTGTCATCATCACGCCCACTCAAAGGGTGAGGCAGCTGTACGTAGGTATGCATCGCGTACGACTACTTTGCATGACATCGCTGCATCGAATGATCGGGGTATTGACTTTTCGGGGACATGACGCACACTCTATTTCCTCCCCGTGCCTTAAGTTAGACGTGAGGGGCAAACAACGAGAAAAAAAGGCAAGGGGATCAGATCATGTCGCCAGCTTCTCCAGCCATCCGCTTTAGGACCTCCACATGTCTGGGCGCTGTGAGCTGGCAGGTGGGAGTGGACGTCAGACGGGAGCTCTCCACTTTTTCTGCGCTGTGCGTTATCGCCCAGCCACTCCGTCAGGCACTTGTGGGGCCGACAAGCCTACAGGTACCTAGCACAGGCTCTATGGCGCTACGGCGGTGCCTGTATTTGTGCCTGTTCAGCACTAACTAGTCCGCTGGGATGGGGAACGGGGACCTTCACGTTCTTCTCCCGTCCGGCTGGGCCCCTCTTTCATTTGTCGCCGGCGAGTTCGAGGCCCCAGCGCAAGGGCAAGCAAAACACTCATCACTCACTCACCACCACCACCCATCGCGAACTCGACTCGAACACGAACGGAGAAACAGCCGCCACGCGACCGCCCAATCCCGTGTCTCTCCCTGCAATTGGAAACATCTTTCACATCTGGCACGACAACGAAAAGCCAGTCGTCACCCACAGCACACACAAGTTAAACAGGGTGGGGGCTTGGGCTCGTGCTCTGCAGGTCTCTGCAGCTAGTTGGGCGGGAATCAGCAAGGGCCGGCGACGCCTTCGACGTGGCAAGTCCCCGCCTCACCCACAGGTGCAGACGACGACGACGGTACCGGAGCGGCAGAAGCTTCTTAGAGGTGGGAAGGGAAGAAGACTTGGAATAAGGGATTTGATAGGGGGAACTTGAAAAAAAAAAGAACAAGTGCGGGTGTATAAATATTCTGCGGCCCGCCCCCGTTCTGGGGAAAGAGGATCCTTCTTTTCTCTTTCGTCTTTGCACCAAAAGTCACACCTGCTCGCCGCGGGCGACGATACAAGAGGTGGAGGAGGCGGCGGCTTTAACGGACAATCTCAATCGAGTTTTACCGAGACGATCGAGTGGTGCAAACCTGTGCGCCTTGAATACATAGAAGAAGAAAGGGAAAACAAGAGAGAGGAAGTGTGCGGTTGGAGGAGGAGGAGGATAAACAAGAACAAACATCAACTCGCTCATTATGGCGGCTACGAAATCAATGCTGAGCGGCAGCTCGGCAGTCTACGAACGCAGAGTCGGGAGTCATATTCGAACATACCATTGGCCGCCTCTACAGCTCAACTTTTGGATCTTTGTCATGCTGCTCGCCTCGACGAGCATCATGGGTGTCTTTGGCTCTTTCATCCAGATCCAGACCCAGCTTAAGCTTCCCGTTCCCTGGTAGAGCCTCCCCAGATTCCTCTCCTACAACTGGCTGCCAAAGCTTCTCTTCCCCATTGGATTATCGGCCTTGGACTAACCATGGTGTGGCTCTTCTTTGCAGGTACTTCCCATATTACATCACCGTCGGCGCAATTGCCGTATGCTTCATCGGCGGCATATTTTGGCTAATAGCCAACCGTCGATTATTACCAGCGATTGTCATGATAGGGGCCTTTATGCTCTTTGTCATGTGGATCGTTGGTCTAATAGTCGTCTCGATTGAGCTCTGGGGGCCTAATGGGTCAGTTCAGGGCAACTGCAATCTGCGGGTCTTTAATCGGAACCCGACAGGTAGAACAGAAGAGACGCTGGCATGGCTACAACAGAAGAGTATATGTAAGTCTGGTTTCGACCCTCTTGTTAATTTGCTCAACATCATCATAGTGGTTTAAAGACGCTAACCCACATATAGGTCAATGTTGGCATCTCGTCTTTGCCATGTCATTAACAGGGGCGATATTCCTGTTCTGGGTCATGATAATGGCATATCAAGTATTTGCCGACTCCTAGCCCAAAGCTGGCGACTCTTGAAGAGCGCTGTTACAATCTTTGATCATTTAAGACGACAGAAAGCAGCCTGTGTTGGGGGCTGTGAATAATTACGATTGAAAAGAAAAAACGAACAAACGGAGCACTACCAGCCTCATTTTACGCAACTGGCGAACGCCCAACTCGCTTCGACCCAGTCGCCTGACTAAAAACACCATCACTTTAGAATCCTTCTCTTCCTCCCTCTTTGGTGTTTTTCTTTTGTTTGTTCATCTATCCATCTGATTGGGAAATCGAACGTGTTCAGATTGTAACGAGTGTATGGGCTTTTTGTTTAAGGATATTATTACATCGCGGGAAGCATATGGCCGGAGTTTTTGTTTTTCTCAATTGCTTTTGCCGACTTCTTCTTCGACACGACCTGTATCAAATGGTCCTGCTGCGCGACGCACCATTTTTCTTATATTATACCTTTGTACTAAATGTTAATTATCTCTGTTTTTCGTTTCTAGACTAGATTGAATGTGTCTTGTAGCCAAGAGCGAGAAATTGATTATGTGTTTTCGTTGCAGATATCATGTCTTCACCGTACAGTATGACGTTGCCTTTGTTACCTTGGTTGCTTTTTATCGACAACGCTCCACTGGACCTTTGATTAGAGGCTCTGAAGTACGTCACTCTGATGTAAGAATAGACAGTAAAGAAAATCGGGACAATGCGAATTGGTTGACTTCACTTCCAAACTGCACCTCAAGCAATTACCCAGATACAGTTTAACCGGAAGGGAATCTCCTGTACTTTGATTTTTGCCCATCGAACACGTACACCAGCATATGAGCTTGTCAAATAATGCCCGTAAGATTCGAATTTGCACTGATCTTGGTCTGTTACGTACCCGGCGATTCAGGTGAAAGTATGCTCAATCACCACATCACGATGTGACAAACTTACTTCGAGCGGTATAGTTGCGATTAGATCCTCTCAACTTTTCATAATCAAGTTCTGATAGCCTCTAGAGCGGGAGCAGGTTTGAAGTATATTTCATAGATTTAAATAAGCCGCAATTCGGTACACGCAGCCGGCCAAAAAAATTGATTAAACATTGCGTGGACACGAATGCAGCCTTGTTTACACAACAAGCCTCAACGAAGGCAACATGCTACACCATGTGGCCACGCCGCCCCTTCAACGCCTTTGGATTCATGTAAAACGCATGCGCCGTTTAATAATCTCGCAAATTGCTTCCACATGCTGTCAGATCTCATACATCACACAAGGAAGGGCAGTATTTTCGCAAAATACCCATATATAGTATCAAACCGGGCGGATTGAGTCGAGGTTAGTGTTATTGACGGCGCACCATTCAGCCTCACCAACGAGCGGAACATGAGAAATAAGCCATTAGCTTTTTTGGTTCAGCTGCATTTGGCACTATTGGGCGCAGCACTGCCACCCCTGGCTACCTCAACTTGCCATGCCATGCCTGGAGCAGCTACTACTGGTACTCCTACTACGCGACTGCTTGTTCCCAACGATGGGAACCTTTCGGGGACACTGGCAAGCAAATAGCCAAAGTCGTAGAAGGCGGCAGAGTTGGTTAGTGCAAACGAGCTGGGCCACCAGGCCCCCCGGCTAGTCATGAACAATGGGATAAGGGGAGGCGGGTAATTCCCAAAGCCGTGCCTCAAGCGCCTTTGCGACTAATAATGACATTGCTGCGCATGTATGAAACAAGCCCGGCTGACTGCGGCACTGGTTATAGATTGTTGGCAAGCTTGTTGATGATGATGGTGAGTGGTCGGTTTTAGTCTGCCCGGCTATTAGATGGACAACCCGGCATGATGCGGAAAGGCTCTGGCCGTTCTGCCGATCGACAAACACCCAGACTGTATCGAAGATGGCAGTTTAGTTTTACCTGCTTTGCGAATCCTTCTCGCAAAACAAACATGTTCCGGGACTGTCGGCAGTCCTCTTAGTCTCAGCGATCGTCTCCGCTCGGCGGCCTCTCCCGGGTCGGGGTTGATGGAGCAAGAGGGAAGGGGGTTGCTCGATAAAAAGCTTCAGCTGCAGGGTTCCCTTGGCATGCTCCGCGTGCCGCCACAGGGTCCGGAAAGGCTCGACGCTGAGCCGAACGGGAATATGTATTGCATGCGAGGCTCTCGTACCTGTTGCGCTGCATCCGTAACTTGAACCAGCTGGGGCGCATTCGAGCATCCTCCTACCGCAACACCTGGTAGGTGCGTAGGCTCGGTTTAGCCCCTCATGCCCCGGGCGACGAGGCAGCATCTAGGAAACAATCGAGGCAGAAAGAACCACAGCGCATGGCCAACGCAATAATAGCATAGTCACCTAGGTGCCAAACGGAGGACCATTCTGGACCCGCGAAAGGGGGTGGAAGCGTCTGGGACGGGGTGACGTATACGGCCTAGTTGCCAGCGCCAGCACCCCTCCAGCACCCCCTCCTGACCCCTCCTAAATGTAGTAGCCCATGGGCAGAGGGAGCTGGGATGGGGGGTGGAAACGCGCCAGAGCAGCAGCTTTGTTCGCAGGCCTCCCTTAGCACTGCCTGGCTCGCCTGGCTAGTTTCTGCGAGAAGAGTGGTGAGGCGTAACCTGAGCTCATGGATGGAGAAAAAAAGATGGAGCTGAGAGGGCGGTGGGATAAATTAAGGGCAGCTCCAGATTTGCATTGAGAGCAGCCCGCTTGGCCGGCTATATAAATCCAGCAGCCCTCCCTCACCTGCTACCCCACCTTGGACCCTGATCATCAACACAATCCTGAACATCATCTCTGTTAAACCACAAACCCACTTTCGGCCCATCTCATCACAATGGATTTCCTCAAGAAGGCCATGAGCAGCAGCAGCAGCAGCAAGCCCGCTGCCGACCCCAACGCTCCCGCTGCCCAGAAGGAGGACTATGCCGACAAGGGTGAGTTTTCCATTCATACTATCCAATCCATATTCATCAATCCCCCCCCTTCTAAAGAAACATCGGGGCTAACTGTGAGACTTCCTTTTCAAACAGGCTTCAGCTTCCTCGCCAAGAAGGCTGGCATCAACATTAGCCGCGAGAACCAGGAGAAGATCACCGACGCTGGCCGCGGAGCTTATGAGAAGTCTTCTGGGTATGTCGACAAGTCCTCCATCCGTTCTTCTTCTTTGAACGTGAGTTTGCTAACATTTGGTTCCTACCAACAGCAAGAAGGTTCCTGAGAAGTTCTCCAACTAAGTTTAGTGAGACGAAGGGGGGGTAGATGGCCACACATGGCTATGGGCTGTGAGCCTGGATAATAGTGCATGATGTTAATGATACCTGAAGAAATAAATCTTTCAACCAAATTTGGACCTCCCTTGGCCTGTTTGTGCTGCTTATTGATATGAAAAACGTTATGAAAAGTGATTTCTTCATCCTTGATGTACGAAAGAAGGAGATGTACTTCTAATCAAAGCCCCACACCCAGTAGCATGCTTCCAGAAGCGTGCTACCGCCCATATATCCTCATATATTCTAACTAACTTTACACACTTTGTACATGAGTATATCTATATATAAACTTTGACATACATAATGCTGATACATACCCTTCAAAATGCCAACCCCGTTGCGCCAGACTTCGTATCCTCCTCATCACTATCATCCGCATCTTCCACCAGCCGGCCCAGCATCTGCGCATACGTTGGCCTAAACGGCCAGTTCATCCACGCTTGCAGAATCTCTGACCATTGCTCCTCATTCATAGAACGCACAGTCAGCGCTCCGAACCCCGTCATCGGCGTACCGCCGCGAGCAAGGTCTCTCACGCTGGGACACTCTGTAATGAGATCACCAAAGCCGCCCCAAACGCCTTCCATGGCTTTTTGAATGGGTAGAAGAGTTTGGTGGAACCAAAAACGCAGCATGACTTCGGACATGTCGCCTGAGCGGTTGCTGTTTGGTCCATACTGAAGGAACACGGGGTGCATCGCCTTGGGCTGGATATCAAGCAGTGCCGTCGGCGCATTGGGGAAGAACTCGTCGTCTTTAGCGGCCAGCGGTTCGTACGCCCGTCTGTCCCAGAGTAGAGCAGGGGTTTCTTGGCGGAAAAGATGGTAGCTGTCCTTCAACACGTTGAACTCATTCCGGGAATTCTTTTTCAAGTTGTCGATTTTTTCGTTCCAGGCTGCATTAGCTAGGACGAATTGGTCGGGTGAAGAAGCGGCAAGTTGTGCTATAGTCTCACGTTCTTGTAAAAGCTCCAGGTACGTGAGCGCATCCCCATGGTCATATTTCTCGCGTTGGCGGAGAGCCTTGAGACGCTTCGAGGCATCTTTGGAGGAGCTGCTTTGTAGTTCTTGTTCAAGCTCCTCAAGCTCCTGCTTAAATGGTCGCGTAAGTGTTGGAGCCCGAACACCTGCCAGCTTCTGGCCCATAAGACCAAGTGAAGCCATTGATTCTGCGTAAGACCTTGTCTCACGGCCGAGCGGCATTTGCATGCCAGCTGCTTTCATTCGTTCCAGCACGTTAAACCCTGATTCGATATTGATCCACTCGTCCCGTAGTGCGTTGCGATCTTGCACCTCGGCGTCTTGTCCCGCTACCTCATGGATCCATTCACACGAGAGCTCTGCTTCAAATGCACTGCGTTTTCGGCGATTGATGGATCGCGGTATCAGCCTGCGTTTGTCCTCGTCATTAACCCAGAGCAGCATTCGCACTAGCCCATATCTTTGAAAAAGTGAAGACGTTCGGATGCTCGACATGAGCTGGTAAATCACCATGGTGCTGATGCTATCAAATCCCTGGAACGTCTTCTTGGGGAAGTTGGACAGATTTGCCGTGATGAGTAGCGTGTCGTTGCGTTGGCGGGCTGCCTCTTTGCCTGCCTCGGGTTGGTGAGAAAGGTGTGTGCGAATCATTTCAAATAGATCCTTCCAGACAAGGCCGGACTGCGGTATGAGCTGAACATTCTTCTTCGAAAGAAGGTCGCTAAGGTATGGTTTGTACAGGTCGGCATCAAGATCCATCATGATGTGATTGCGTGGCTCAAGACAGTCGTGCAACTTGCTGCTCCATACCCCAGCTCCGGGGTTCAAATCGACGAGATCACATCCTTTATGACGCTCGAGTGATGGGCCTAAGTATTTCACAATGTCGTCTGCCACGCATATCAGCAACTCATCTCTATACAAGCACCGTTGCCTAAACAGAACCCAACCTAGTGCCTTATCAATGGGGAGACATACCACAAAGCTGCTCGCCCACAATGTTTACCCGCCGAGGCTCTATTGCTCGAAGGGCATTGGCCTTTTTTCGGCCTCCGGTGCGCTTCCAAATTCCCGTGTTTTCGAGCTGTTTCGCTACATCGCTGGTGGCGGACAGCATTGAAGGTGTTTTTAGGGGCGTTGTAGACTTCGCTCGCGTCTGGAGCAGTGCTGGCTGGCAGACCAGCCTTGCCAAGCTTGCCTGCCCATCTCGAAGACGCGCCAACATGTGGTAAGGAAATTCAGGCCATGCGATGCCGTAGTTGTCGATATTAAACCTGATGCTGAATCTTGAGAGAAGCTGCAGCTTCGAAAAAGAAATGACCGGGGTCTAAATAATGGCGTCACCCCACCACATTTTGGAAGCCTCAGTGAACTAACTACCCTGTAACAGTCTGGACAGATAGAGGGAAGCTTGCCAACGTTGTCTTCCTTCATCTAAATGAGGTGTTAATATTACACAAGAGTTCTTTAGCTGTCTTTGCAAAACTGAAGACTATGCAATTCATATTGAACACGAACTCCAACCTCCAGGAGTAACACCAAACAGGAAATTCTCTATAACATCAGACAATACCATAGGTGTGCTCGCCGTGAATTTCACACTATCTTGCAGGAACATTGTTCCCAGACTCCTGGACTGATAAAAATTAACATGTATGTATAAGCGTGCCAATATGCCCAAGTAACTCCTCAAGACTCCACCGCCATTTCATTCTTTCTAGAGTCAAAGCCAGGATCCTATGCCCCCTCGCTACCAAATTCATTAGTCCAGTCAATTTGTTTCTCGATATCGTCTTTAGATACTGTTGGATGTGAGTCGTCCAAGGCTAACTCGAAGTCTTTACGCAGAACATCTGGAGCTAGTAGCTCTTCCGCCTTGACATCGTCATACGTCATTTCGATCCCCTCTGCGTCGCCCGGAGAACAGGGCGTCAACATCCGATTCCCGTCTTTCATGACCTGCAATTGAGTTTAGCACGTTGTTCTAGATCATGGGGCTCCATGACATACTGCTTTGAAATGAGTGGCTTGGAGAATTTTGCGAACAGGCCGCATGAGTGCGTGCTGGACAACATTACTGATATCGCTGCCTGAAAAACCATCTGATTTGGTTGATAGGACGCTATAATCGCTTGCCTGCAATGCAGTGTCCGTGTCTCCAATTTCAAGCTTGAACATTCTGGCACGGCCGTTGGGATCTGGCAGACCGATGTGTACTCGCCTCTGAAATCGTCGCCGAATAGCCGCGTCCAGTTGCCATGGAATGTTCGTTGCGCCCAACACAAGGATCCCCTTGCTGTCGTTACCAACACCATCCATCTGAACAAGGATCTCCGTCTTAATACGTCGAGAGGCTTCCGATTCTCCTTCACCTCTTGGTCCACAAAGAGCGTCGATTTCATCGATAAAAATGACGGATGGCTTATTCTCCCTAGCCATGGAGAACAGAAGCTTAACAAGCCTGGCCGCCACCTCGTTATTAGCTTCTGACATCGGCAGTGCAGGCAAGCGTGACAAACCTTTCGCTCTCACCCATCCATTTGCTAACCAAGTCGGAGCTGCTGATACTGAAAAAAGTGCTGTTCGCCTCCGTTGCCACAGCTTTTGCCAGATAACTTTTGCCGGTTCCTGGAGGCCCATATAACAATATCCCCTTCCATGCCTGCCGTTTGCCTTGGAATAGGTTCGGGAATTTTATGGGCAGCACAACCGCTTCTTTTAGTGTCTCCTTTGCACCTTCCAACCCAGCTATGTCTTCCCACCTCACATTGGGCCGCTCTTGTAAGATTGCCCCAGACAGTGCGTTCCGGAGTTTCTTGTTATCTTCGTCTTCGGCTGGTGCTTTATTTTTGCCAGTGCTGGCTCCATTGGAGCTCATGGGAGCTTTGCCACCATTTGAGTTGTTCTCAGCCTCGGACTGTAAGAACTGTTTGAGTTTCTCGGCACGGTCTAGGTAGGTCGCCATTTTCTCCTGCATCGTGGCCTTGAGCGCCTTGTTCTTCTCCCACTTCAAAGCTTTAACCCAGAGCTCCATAGAGGACATGTAGAGGTCGAACGCCTTTTGATATTCTTTGTTGTGATCGGCTGCAATAGCCTTCTGGACCTCGGCGATAGCCCGGTCCCGAAAGTTGGTCGACATGTTGATTGCTGCCTTGTCGCTGGCGAACGATGACTGAAAAGAGTTGGATCTATATGGATGACCGGCAACGGGCGACGTGGTATTTTTAGCGTCTCCTATATATATGTCTCAATAAGAAGTTAGGATTCCTCAAGAGATGAACTGTCTGGGACACGACAAATGTTCGTTTACGCTGCGGTGGACGCGAAGCGACGCAATGGAGTGGATGAGGTAACGCCAGCAACGCACCAGCTCTGCTGGTTGCACTGGCGGGGTAATCAAGAACTTACCACTGTAACGGGGTTAGAGAAGAGGTGGCCGTTGATAGCGGGGCATTCACAGGGCTGGCAGACGTTCTCAATAGGTCAACTTTGAGGCTTTGGTACTCGATAAATCACAACAAGGGAGATCAAACAGGCTGCATCACACCTGAGGTTTAATTGAGCTACACTAAAACATAATATTCGTCCATTGTCCTCATCACCTCGTCACCATGGCTGAAGCTCAGGCTCGGCTACAGTCTCTTTCGGAAGAGTTCCAGAAACTTCAGCAGGGTTCGGACCCCAAGGTCAATTCGGGGAATAATCCGACTGACGAAACTCAGATCTTCAGACTGCAGTGGCCTCAAGGCAAAAGCTAGAGGGCCAGAAACAGGAGAATGTTGGCGTGAAAAATGTTCACTTATATCATCCCATGTTCCACGAATTGCAGCTAATGACAGGCAGGAATTTGAGAAGCTAGGCGAGGGCGAGACAATATACAAGCTTGTCGGGCCAGTGTTGTTGAAGCAAGAGAAATTTGAGGCAGAGAGCACTGTGAAGGGCCGCCTGGACTTCATCAATGGAGAAATGTGTGTTGCATATGATACATTGCCGAAATTGAAAGCTAACACGATGGGTCTAGGTCAAGACTGGAAAAGCAGATTCAAGAGTCACAAGAAAAGATTGAGAAGAAAAAGATGGAAATTATTCAACTACAGTCAGGAGCACAGGGCGCTGGGCCCGGACAACAACCACGGTGAATAGCTCAATTCAAAGATGGCCAAGAACCAGGGTAGATTTAGTCTATGAAAAACATAAATATAGAAAGGAGTTTGTGCAGATGGTAAGTTCCAAGGTATCTCGTGTGAGGCGCTTTGATAGCTAGGTAGCTAGCTGCGAAGACGGTGAATGTTTTGCCATCATTAGTGATAGGAGGGGGGATAGATTCGTGAATTTCTGTTTCGAACTTCAACCACTGCCTATAATCACGAAAATTATGGGTACCGGTTTATCTACTGACTTTGGCATCTTGTCTACAGGATAATATATCACAAGTTCTCAATTCTGTTTGACAAACCTAAGCAGCTGATTTATCGAGCCTCGCTTTAACGATATCTCTTTTATTTGCCACGACTTGAGCGTTTGCCCCTCCACCATGGAGGGGCATGGATGGATACCTAGAGTAGGCACTCGCAAGTTCGAAACAGTGGCGCGTGCCGTCGTCACCTTTACTCATTCCGCCATTTCCTAAATCATTCTGCCTGCCAGGCAGCGCCGAAACTCCATTTTAGGAGAGAAGCCTCGGCTTACGAAAATGAGCCTCATTCTTTGAAGTCGCAAGACACCGAGAAATGCGTTCTGGCATGGCCTAGCTTGCCATCAGAAGATCATGGACCTTCAGCCATCATTGCGGCCAAGCCGGCCGCAGACCATTAGCCAGCTCGTCGCCCAGGCGGAGAATTTCACATTCATTCCAAATATCCCTTTCAAGTCCTGGGCACGCGCAAGCGAGAATGTTCATCAGGAGGTATGATGATATTGCAGCAGCTGCGACGTTAGCAAAGAGACTGAAGAAGAAATAAAAGCTGACGAGTTTCAAGGGCTATTTCTCCGCGTCCGAAGGCAATTATGCGACAGCCTACATAATGTTCTATAGGCACTCGATTCTTGTTCTGAAATTTCTTCCTACGCACCCACAATTCAAAGATCCAGAAAGCCGGAACATATATAAGCCTTTGTCGAAACGAATTGGCCAGGTTCTCCACAAGCTAGAGGAGTTGAAACCGGAAATCGAGAATGAGTACAAGGAATGGGAGCGAATGCAGCCCATTACCTCTGCAGAGAACCGTGTTACAGATAATGTAGTCCCTTCAACTTATGCCGATTTTGCAGCAAGAGACCCTAGCTTAAGCGGCAATGCTACAATCCTCGACGCCTCCGAGAACCAGGATCTAGCAGTAGATCTAGCCCAGCAGGAGCTGAGCCGGAGAGACTCAGCCCGACGAGAGCAAAGCTTCAGCAGCGCTAAATCTCATGCTCAGAACAGGGCTAAAAGAACGGCGGACGTGGATAATTTCGATTTGCGCAAACAAATGGAAGCCGCTCGTCGTACACTGGACCAAGCTGAAGAGAGAAGACATGAGGACCCAAGTCCCTCAGAACGGCATCCCGGCTACCAAGCATCGGCGTATCAGTATAGTTATCCCTCAGTGTCAAGATCTCAACCTGTTACCTACAAAATATCGCAAGCCTCTGTGCCGGCGTTAAGACCTAATAGACCACCGAAGGAGCTGACGGCACCAGCTTCAGAATATAGTTATGATTTGACCCAGCCGACAAGAATCTCTACCCCCCCTCAAATTCCTAATAAATCACAGTTAGATGGATTTGGAGATACCTACAGCCAGCCGCCACTCCCCCCTAAAGGGTCGTTTGAAGCTCCTATAATCCCAAAGAAGGAGCGTGTAGCTTTCAAGCCTGGGGCGTATTTGGAAAATGGGGATCCGATCCGCTCAGTTTTCTTGCCAAACAAGTTGAGGAAAACATTTCTTGAAATTGCTGCCAAGAACACCCAGGCTGGTCTGGAGATGTGCGGGATACTATGTGGGACTCCTGTAAACAACGCGTTGTTCGTCCGCTGTCTTCTCATCCCTGACCAAAAGTGTACATCCGACACTTGCGAGACAGAAAACGAAAGTGCAGTATTTGACTATTGCATAGGGGAGGATTTGCTGGTCATAGGATGGATACATACACACCCAACACAGACATGCTTCATGAGCTCGCGTGATTTACATACTCACTCGGGATACCAGGTAATGATGCCGGAAAGCATCGCTATCGTCTGCGCGCCGAAGTTTACACCGTCGTGAGTCCCATATATGGTTTTGCTACTTGGATTTAACTGACCAGCCTCACAGATATGGCATCTTCCGACTTACACACCCACCTGGATTAGATCATGTTTTGAACTGCACTCGAAGCGAGACCTTTCACCAACATTCAATCGACAATATTTATCGAGAAGCTGAGCATCCCCATGGACATGTATACGAGAGTGATAAGATGCCCTTGAAAGTTCATGATTTGCGTAGCAAATGAAGGAGCATATGTGTTTCAAATGGCCTCTGAATCTCAGTTTTGGAGTTCGATTCTAGGAGAGCCCGCCATAATTCATGCGAGAGTAATAGGAATGCCATGTACAACTGCTGAGAGGGCGAGCCGGCTTTTGGTTTGACGCTTTTTTTTAAGTGCAGATGAACTTGAGAGCGGAAAGACGCACGATTGACTCGTCGACTCATGGCCTAATTCATTACACATCACGCTGAGTTGAGCACCGGGAAATAATGCTTTTGCTTTTGGGTTGAAGCTGAAGCGGTATTGGAGATGCCGTAACCAGTTAGGCTTGTGGACTGAACCACCATTCTTTTCAGAGAGTCAGAGAGCATAGATATGGATAAGGGGTAGCCGTTACAATGACAGGTTAGCGTGTTGGGGATAGACTAGAAGGAAAGAACTCTTGTAATGACATAGTGAGTAACAGTGAATCGTTATTTACATCCTTTTTGGTAGAATGACAAATGAACATTATTAGATATTGATTTGCATGACATCAACACAGACCCCCCATGTCTGAAATAGCCTGAACATCATTATAAAAAGAGAACGGCTTTGGCGCTGAGCTTGTGACTGATTAGAAGGGACTTGGGACTGCAGATTATAGACATTTTGTGCATGGATCTGGCCTTGAATGGCCAGCTATGGTGGCTCCTCATGGCAACTCCTGGACCGTTTGACCCTTTGCGCATGACACTTGAAGACTTTATGATCCAGCCGCCCCTATTCATATGCAGTTGTTGCCGACATAATCCCTGAGCTGTGACGAAGCACAAATGGGCTACATGTGCTGCACATCTGTACATTGCGGTCCAATAATTAGCTGGATCAAACCCATTGGCCGATGTCTGCCCAGTCTCGACAGGGTCTATCTGTAGGCTTGAGACAATGGCGGATGAACACGGACACGAAGCACAGAACAGGTTGCTGCAGTGCTGCTGCATATGTTAGGTAATGTTATCATTCCATCCTTCACACTGTATGCTGTAGGGAATGGAGATCAATGGAGATCAATGTGCAAGTGTGCAAGCCTTGCTCTTCAGCTGGCATCGGGAACGCCTCTCATTCCCAATGCGAGATGCGATGCTGCATCGAGAACCAATCAGGGTTGTGGTGTTGCAAAACAGCAGTGATCTGCTACCGACGGCTGCTGGAGCAATGGCTGGCGACTAGGGTTAGTGGGGCTAGAGTCCTCCACCAAGGCCAAGCGCAGTTCTCTCCAACTACCGAGATGCACCATCATTTGTTGTCGCCTGCATGCGTCTCACAGCTCCATCTCTCAGCTGGGGGCAAGAAGAAAACAGCTATTTGCAGGGATTCGATAGCCAACCGCCATCACCGTTGACCGGACACGCAGCAGCACCCAATCGCGTCCTGTACTACGCCAAGTGGCTTCGCACGCCATCGACGGACTGATCGGATAGTCAAGAAGTTTTGTTCGCAGATTCAACTGATTGTCCAGTGTATTTTCTACTTGGCTAAGTGTCTCGAAACGAGGAGCCCAATACTCAATGACTGTATGGATGGCTACGTATTACCCGAAGGATGGATGGCTGTCTCCACAACCCTGCTTCAGGCCTCACACCCGATTCAAAGACAGCTGCTTCCGACCACATGTGGCCTTCAACGAAAAGGGATTCATCGTTTAGCCACGACATGCATGCGTCCTGACTGGACGATAAGTTGAGCCAGCACCACTCACCACTCACCATCCACCACCCATCCAACCACCCAGACGGCTTCGCATCCACCATTGAGGCTGTCTTCAGACCGATTACGGGTCTGGACCAGTTGGCCAGTGAGGGGTTGCTCACCAGCTGCTGCATGATGGCGGTCCTATCTAGCAACAACCCTTTCCTGGGCAGCATAATAGTTTGTTTTGGGTGTGCTGTGTTGCAGTCTGGCAACTCATTTCATGGCATCATCACCGATGAGGAATGATAAACATGCTGTCCATGCATGTGATGCTCACAGCATGGGTACGATCTAAGAACAACGCCCTTGTAATCTTGCAAGGACTCTTGCCGCTGATAACTATATCTTGGCCAAAACAGAAAAGAGAGCCCATCTCGGACGAACGATCAGCGTGCTTGACTGGCAGTTACCTGGGGCTTCATGCAAGTTGAAGGTGTGGCCATAGCCCCCCTCCCCCAAAGAAGCTTGGATAACCACAAAGCGCTTCTGTACAGGCCGATACCATGCCATGCCCTGTTGGGCTGAATTTCTGGAGTCTATACCACAAGAGCCTTCTTTATCACCATCAAGGAGATGCCAGCTATTTCTTTCCAAGAGTGAACTGACTGTTGATTTTCATACCATCATACTCATTTGCATGCTGCTATAGAATGTGACGAACTATCCCTCTTTATGCAATTACTTCCCAATCCTCGCGGTGAATTATTTTGTTGTGATAAACAAGAAGACATATTATTATGTATGGAAAATAGTGGCACCCGGGGCCCGCATGCTTGCGCAGACAAACCAATGCCGAACCATAGCGCCACGTCACTTTGCATTCCTCTTTATTGGCACTCCTTTGGGCGGACCATGAGAAGATTGGCGCCGATCTACTTACGCACAGCAATTTTGCTGCTCCGCGGACCCTCTTGGCGTCTGCGGGCCGTTCCCCCATGCATCCCGTTGATATGCTGGTGGTGTAACTACCTATGAATCCACCGCCACCGTCAACTGCATTGGAGTAATACCGGGATGAGCATGCTCATGGCACACTGTATTCATTTACTATACTTTATTTGATTGGCAAGCCTTGGCATAGTAACAGGGGTAGCTCTGGAGCTTAAGAAAGATGCATGCCCTCGCAAGCTCTGTCACAAGCCAGCTGTGATGTTTCCAGTACCACTGATCTTCAATTGATATCCAATCTGAAAGTTTGCGCGCCATGAGCTCTAGCAAAGAGATACAAGGGCAAATGGCCCAGAACGGGCAGAATGGTCAGAATGGTAAACAGGTAAACAGTCGTCCTGTTGATGGCATTGAAGACAAAAAGCGCAATGCTCCAAAGAAACGGCCCGGTGCCGTCGGCGAGATTATGAAGATGTACCGTGCATCCCGTCGCCCCCTACCCACTGAGATGGGCAACGGAACCTACAGAGTCATTAGGCAGAGGCCAACTCTGGTACAAGATTTACGTTCTTTTGGGCTTGCTGGTAAGCATCTAGTCAGCTTATGGGTTAGACATGTGTTGAGATTAATGAATGATTAGATCTAAAGACGTTGAAGGAGATCGTGGCGTCCAAACTGAAGGGCGAAACCCAAATAGATGACAAGACAATGATTATGGAGAGGACCATCCAGCTTGTTTCCGGGATGCCAGATGGCTCTAAGAGGCAAGAGATCCTTACCAACAAGTTCATCGGTCAGCTGTGGGACTCGCTAGAACACCCGCCGCTATTGTATATGGGCGACAAGTTTCGTTGGCGGCAACCTGACGGATCGAACAATGTGAGCACCCAGCCTTAGGGTTCCTTTCGTTTATGCTGCAGCATCCATTAACAGGTCCGTCTTAGAACCCAACACTGCCCTGGCTCGGAGCTGCTGGCACACCCTATTCTCGAGCCTGCAAGTCTCATATAACACCACTCGGCGCACTCCCAGATCCTGAGGCTGTTTACGAAGCTGTCATGGCCAGGAACACCTTCAAGAAGAATCCCAATAACGTCTCTAGCATTCTATGGTATTGGGCTACCATCATCATTCATGGTTAGTAGGAGTGCAATGCACCATGGATAGGAGATGTGCCATTACTGACAAGATTTTCTAGATCTCTTCCATACCAACATGAAAGACCCGAATATCAATGATTCATCATCTTACTTGGATCTTTCGCCGCTTTACGGAAGTAACCAAGAGCAAGTGGATTCGATCAGGACCTTCAAAGATGGCAAGCTGAAGCCTGATGCATTTGCTGATAAGCGACTTCTCGGCAACCCACCCGGCGTTTGCATCATCCTCATTATGTTCAACCGCTTCCACAATCGCGTGGCAACAAATTTAGTCGCAATCAATGAAGGCAATCGATTTGATAAGCCTTCGCCTAGTTTGTCAGGGGATGAAGCAATCGCAGCATGGAAGAAGTATGATGAGGAAATCTTCCAAACGGCCCGCCTGGTGACATCTGGGTTATACATCAATATCACACTTGTTGATTATGTGAGGAACATTGTCAACTTGAACAGAGTCGACACCCAGTGGACTTTGGATCCACGACAAGAGATGGGCGTCTCTACTGGAACTGCCAAAGGGTCTGAGAGTGGCGTCGGGAATTCCGTTTCAGCCGAGTTCAATCTTTGCTATCGCTGGCATTCCTGTCTCTCTGAAATGGACGACCAGTGGATTCAAGACTTCTATGAGGAGCTTCTGGGAGAAAACTATGGCACTATGGATATTAAGACTCTCATCACAGCCATTCATAAGTTCGCCTTCTCACTGCCCAAGGATCCTGGCGAGTGTACTTTTGGAGGGTTCACCCGCGGACCTGATGGGAAATTTGACGATGATGAACTCGTCAACAGTCTTGCTACTGCTATCGAACAGCCTGGAGGTTCTTTTGGTGCACAAAACGTACCCCGAGTTATGAAGCCTATTGAGATCATGGGTATCCTTCGAGGAAGAAAGTGGCATCTGGCAGGGCTCAATGAGTTCCGTAAGCACTTTGGTCTTAAGGCATATGACACGTTTGAGGAAATCAACTCAGATCCAGATGTGGCCAACTCTTTGCGACATTTGTATCAGCATCCCGATAACGTGGAATTATATCCTGGCATTGTTGCTGAAGAACGCAAAGAGCCTATGGTACCTGGAGTCGGTATCGCACCTACCTACACCGTTTCCCGTGTTGTTCTGTCAGATGCAGTGGCGTTGGTTCGAGGCGACAGACATTACACGACAGATTACAACCCAGGATACCTGACCAACTGGGGCTATACCGAGGCCAACTACGACCTCACTGTCAACCATGGCTGTGTCTGGTATAAACTCTTCATGCGAGCGTTCCCCAACCACTTCAAATACGACTCTGTGTATGCGCACTATCCAATGGTGATTCCATCAGAGAACCGCAAGATCTTGAATAACCTGAACCGTGAGCATCTCTTTAGCTTTGAACGGCCGAGGCAATTACCCACGAAGACTCATGTAACATCCTATGGAGCCGCCAAGCACGTCATTACCAATGAGGACAAATATCCTGTATGGCAAGACGGCTTCGCACCGCTTACAGGCAATAGCGGCCTTCATTTCAGTCAGTCCAGCGATCAGCGTAAGACAATGGAGTCGATTCTTTGCAAAGATGGTTGGCGTCAAACCGTGAAGGCTTTCTACGCCAAGACTGCTGAGCAACTCCTCGCCGAGAAGTCATACATACTTGCAGGAAGGAGGCAAGTTGACATTGTGCGCGATGTGGGCAATGTGGCATTTACCCGTTTCATCTCTAATCTTTTCAATCTCCCGCTCAAGACAAAGGATAACCCCAAGGGCGTTTTCTCAGAGCATGAGCTGTACACGGCACTAGCTGCTGTCTTTTCTTCTATCTTTCTGTTTGATGCTGACCCAATGAAGTCATTTGTCATTAGACAGAAAGCCATGGAGGTGGCGTCACAACTAGGTCAAGCTATTGAAACCAATGTCAAGCTCACCAAGTCGCTTGGGTTGCGCGGGCTGTTCACTGGCAAGGCAAAGGATAACACACTATCGTCGTATGGTGTAGAAATGGTAAAGGGCTTGGCAAAGGGAGGTATGAGCCCTCATGAGATTGCTTGGGGTCAGATTTTGCCCACAGCAGGGACGTCAGTGCCAACTCAGGCACAGAAGGTGAGTGATACATGAGACTCTTGGGGTTTATTCCAACCCTTAGGGAACTTTTACTAATTATGATGTGATGAAACAGTTCGGACAAGCTGTTGATTGGTACTTGTCACCTGCGGGAGAGCCACATCTTGCCATGCTCCAAGAAATCGCAACCCGTGAGCCCAGCGCTGAAACAGACAACTTGCTCCTCGGCTATGCCATGGAGGGTGTCCGCCTGGCGGGTCCCATGGGGCTAAACCGATACGCAACCAGTGCCGACACGATCATCGAAGACGATGGCCGCAGGGTTAATGTCGACCAAGGCGGTCGGATCTTTGTGTCCCTGGCGTCTGCGGCTCGAGACCCGGCCCACTTCCCCAACCCCGACAAGGTCGATCCGCGACGACCGCTAGATGCTTATATCTACCATGGCGCTGGATCTGACACTGGTCTTGGTAAAGAAGTCGGCCAGATTGCTCTAGTTGAGCTGTTCAGAGCCTTATTCAGCAAGAGGGGCCTGAAGAGGGTTGCAGGACCTCAGGGCCAGCTGAAGAAGGTGCCTCAGCCGGATGGTTCCACTGCTTTTATGACGGAGGATTGGGGTAGCTTCTGGCCGTTCCCAACGACGATGAAAGTTACCTGGGACGGGGAGTGAAAATTGATACCACAAGATGTTAGGGAATTGTCTTGGTAGGTCTTCGATGTAGGATTGGGAGGCCTATTTCGTAATAATGATTCTTACGTTGAACGATCTGGATTTATTTGTTTCTATGCTCGTAGCTAATAGAGAGTTCACATCTAACCTATCAAGAATGATATTGAGGTTTAGTAAATGGTGTTTTGGATGTGTGCCATGTCTAAATCTACGTCATTTATTGAACTACTACACCTTAGTAACATTGCTGCTCGGCCGGATAAGACGGCTCGGAGAATGCCAGCAGGTTGAATCGGACAAATTAGGCACCCTTTTTAGACCGAGAGGAGTACCCCAAAAAGGGTCTCGGAATTACATGGGAAAGCTCGAGTGCATAGCTAATAGAATGTTACTTCTTGTTTTGTTAGAGAGAGACTTTTGTTATGGGGATAAAGTGCTAAAAGTAAGCTGAATCTTGTAATACTCCGGTTCCCGTGCAGATCTCTGGCGATGACCTGCCCCGACTCCCAAATGGGATACATGGGGACGATCAATTCGCCCTGAAAGGTTGCGACCGCAACAGAAACACGTGGGGTTAGCGTTAAAAGAGGGACAGAATACCTTGTAGTTTCGTCGAATTATTTTTAAAGATTTATTTAACTTATAATTATGCTGTCATCACCCTCTGGAGTTGCGTCAAGTCGTTATCGGACAATCCGATCAACAACCGGATCGGCCCCACCACCACCATCATGTGGTCGATCATTTCCTCCACCCACGGCCCCGTTTCAACCGACTCTCGGACTTGAGCAAGGCTGAATTCATTCCACCCCCCCTTTAACCCCTTTAACTAGGCATAAAATCGCAGATAAACAGACAAAGCCAGCACACACATCCATCCTAGGTCATAGCGTTTCCCCGGATCTGCGTAAGAGGTGATCACCTACTCCCTCGCCTTCCATATTCGTCCAAGCTGAGAGGGTGATGATCACGGCTTGAGTAAAAGAAAAAATGACCATTTATAATAAAACAAGGTTTAAGAGCACGTTTTTTTAAATATTGGAGCAATGGTATTGATAGACGCGGCTATAAGTAAAGGTCACCCTTCCGCTAGTCTAGGAATTAACGGACATTCCAATTTCAGAGATACACAAGAACCATCAACCTCGTTGCCCTGTCACCTCGATACAAGTTAATTTATAATCTTATAACATTTTTTTTATTTATTTACAAAATGGTCCATCACTCTAAATTGATGGTCCTCGTCGGAGCTGCGTTGGGTGCTCACGCATGCATTGGACCTGCGAGTAACCAGGCCACCATTGATCTTGTTGCCGGCTTTGAAAAGTTTGTCCCAAATATCTGTGGGTGTTTCCTCTGCCAGTGTATCTATGTATTACTTTTACGTTGAAAGAACAACCGCTCACTTCTTAACCTTTTGGTTAGATATTGACGCCACCGGTCACCCGACCGTTGGATACGGACATTTGTGCTCAGACTCGTCGTGCTCGGATGTGTCGTATCCAATTCCCATGTCCGAGGCTAACGGCAGGGCTTTACTGGGACGAGACATGGCGGTATGTTGTGCATTCATTTTCTCTTTCTCATTCTTCCCCTCTTTGCCTTTATAGAAACACAAGATTGTCTTTACTAATACTCAAGGTTGGGGCTAGATTGCACAAAATTGCATCACAACAGACACGGCAAAAGGGGTCACGCTCAACGCCAACCAGTACGGTGCGCTGGTGAGCTGGGCCTTCAACATCGGCTGCGGCGCGGCCGGCTCGTCCAGTCTCATCCGGCGCCTCAACGCCGGCGAGAACGCCAAGACAGTGGCCGAGTCGGAGCTGCCGAAGTGGAACAAGGGCAATGGCCAGGTTCTTCCGGGTCTTGTGCGCCGGCGCGCGGCCGAGGTGGATCTGTTCAACATCCCGACGAGTGCACCGGCGTTGCCTGCGGGTTGCTGAAGCAGTGGTTTATACGGAGTATTGTGGTGATGAGTTTAATTGGGAAGATGTAAGGAAACGTTTATATGATACAGAGTATTTGGACGGGTACGCTACATAACTATGGTGTTTCGAGTGTGTATTAGGGAAGGCCGAGCTGCCTGTATGGGAGATTTGATGGTATGTTACCAGTATCTGTGTTATGGGCTAGACTTGCAAAGATAATGAGATATCATGACCCTTGCTGGACCACTGTGTTTGAGACAACAGTGAAATGCTACGAGAGAAAACGCATGCATGATAGCGTCCAATGTAATAGGTAAGGCGGATACTTGTTTGAAACCAGATATGGGCAGATGGGATGAACGCTAGATACCCAGCTGGCTGTTGGGCCAGGCGAGTCATTGAGTTGTTGAGTAAGGCAGGTTGTTTCAAGTGAGTAGGCTGAGCAACTTGAAGAATAAAAGGTTACAACTTATACGAGATGCTATAATACTCGAGTACGAAGCATCTGTGTGAGCTCTAACAAATAGTAGTAGATAAAGTAGAAGCTGAGAAGCTCTACTCATGTTGCGTGGAAGCAGAACTGGAAGGATTGATAGATGCCATGGGTGTAGCCCCTGGATGTCAGTAACTCTGGATATGATACCACCTTACCTAGGCTCCGTACGTTATGAAGGGGCATTCCCACATCTGTTTTGACAGCTAGAAAGAGTTCCAAAGTTGATGGGACAGGTTACATTCGTGGGGGGTCATATAATAGAGGTTGTAAAGGTTCGGGGTGCCTAACAGAGCCAGGCGGCTAGTAGTGCCCTGGACCCCCCTGAAGCGACCACGTTTCAGCGCTGACCACCGCCGATCGTCCTGACGCTGCGGTTGGTGCATGAAACAACCCCCCTTAAGTCGCCGTGGCCAATGACAGCGCAAGAACGCAGTGGGAGCCCGGATTACGGCACAGCCGACTCTCCCACTGAGCGGCTGCTGCACAGGCACTGCACAGTCACTGAACAGTCAGCCATTGGACCCCTGAAGCCTTTTTCCACTTACAGGGAATCTGGAGGATCAGGGAGGGATTCCCCGTGTAATAGTAGTTTGATAGAGAATGGAAGGATTGGATCGGGGGAAGAGATCTAGATTACTCTGTCTTGGCAGAGAATATATTGAACATTGATGCCAGTATATGTCATATCCCAGCTTGTAAAATAATAAATAAAAAAATGTACTCGTACATCGTTCAAGCGAATACGAGGATGGCAGTTATGGACAGTGAATCTAGATAGTGAATCTACGTTTGTGATTCGTGAATCCAAGCCGTCAATATATTATCCCCCCATAACCAAACGCAGCAGGCGCTACAACAAAGCCTTGTCCCAAAAGAACCAAGAACCCCAAACCTCCGAACCCCCTTACATCAATCCTCTCTCTCGATCTGTCTCTTCTGTCAGGGGGAGAGCCTCACTGACTGGGAGACGGACTTTCAAACCCGTTATGGACCGGATACGACTCAAGCGCCAAGGGCGCCTGTCATTGCCCATCGGCGCGCCGCCATCCCACTTTCACTTATCCCAGGAAGAAAAAGAACTCCGTCCGGTGTTTTTTTTTTTTGGATCCCATGCCGGAAAACGAGGCAAAAAAGCAGACGCCCTGCATTAGAGATTTTGTTCTATTCAGGTTAACCTGCCGGAGCCTGGAAGAGTCGCCCCCCCCCCCCCCCCCTTTTCATGCAACCATGACTTTGTACTGTGAATGTGACCCCAACCCCCATTCACTGGTACGCTGTCAGAGCTCCTGAACATACAAAAGTCATTCAACCACCCTCCCTTTTCCCTTGAACTGCCTCTTTTCTCATTCACTTTTGATTCTGTCATTTCTATTTTATTTTCTTGCATCACTTTCCTTGAAGGGAAAAAAAAACATAGCGTCTTCTCTTGCCTTGCCTCACACAACGTTTATACACCAAAAACCCATACCCCGAGCAGGCTCTCAACACCAAAACACCAACAAACATGCATTTCCCAACTCCCGCCTCCATCATCTTGGGCCTCGGCCTCGCCTCCGTTGCCTCCGCGCAGCTCTCAGCCCCCGAAATCGTCAAGAAGATCGCCCCCGGCGCCGCCAACTGCCCAGAAACAGTCGAGTGCCGCACCGCCGAGCAGGCCGCCCCCCACATCGCCGCCAGCATGGAGACACACGGCATCTACAGCGTCAACGAGATGGCCGCCGTCATTGCCCTCGTGGCCTTTGAGTCGGTCGACTTCCGCTTCAAGCACAACGTCTTCCCCGGCCGTGCTGGCCAGGGTACCGCCAACATGCAGATGCCCAACTTCAACCTCCTCTACGCAAAGTCCATCCCGGCTGTTCAGGCCAAGGTCGCGCAGTTTACCACCACTGCTGGCCTCAGCGACGCCGATCTCAACTTCATTCTTGCTCAGGTCCAGCCTGATGAGTTCAACTTTGGCAGCGGCGCCTGGTTCCTGACTACCCAGTGTGACAAGTCTGTCCGTGATGCGCTGCAGGCCAACATCGACCAGGGTTTCCAGGCCTACATGGGCTGTGTCGGTGTCAGCGTCACCGACGAGCGCACCAAATACCTCACCCGGGCCAAGGAGGCTTTTGGCATCAACTAAGTTGTGTTGCTGCTGCTGCTAGAAGGGGAGGTGTTGTTGCGTCTCATGGTTTTCCCTGTCAAGATGGGAGAAGTAAGGTTGTATATATTAAACATCAAGGGGCTATATGGCGCGCTGGTGGGCGCATATAAACCTTCAGACTAGATATGCGAATGTCTTTTGGGCGTTTTGTGAAATAAAGACAGACTCTGATGCATATTGACGTCCCTATTGCTTGTGAACAGAACAACTCAACAGCCAATTCCAACACGTCAATGTGTAAAGACTATCTTCCAGAGAACATCACAGGCATCGACGTCGATGTGAACATCAAATCAGTAACAAATAGCACACACATACACACACACACCTACACATCAAGACTTCCCCTTCTCCACCTCCTCAACCACCGACTCCCCCGACGAACAGTCTCCACTTGTCCATTCCCATTTCTCATGCATCCTCAGCCTCCCGTCAGCAAGCTCCTCCGACACCGAACGGCACCGACCCGTCATGAGCTCCCCACTACGGTTCACATGGTGGTACCGCATGTCGAGGCTGCCGTCATCCGGACTCACCAGCGCAACGAGCGAGCCCTTGACGACGGAGCCGCCCGCGTACTCGGCCCAGACGAGGGCTCCGTCCTGGTGGTAGTGGAACCGTGTCTCGGCTCCAACTTCGCCGTTGGCGGTGCTGGAGGTGGAGCGGAAGACTTTTCCGTCGTAGAGAGCCATGGTTACCGGTGCTTATGATTTTTCTATCTTTTCTTGATGTTTTTCGTGATCGTGAAAGGGGTGTGATGGAATCCTCGTTTGTTTTTATCTTGTCTTTGTTTGCTGCTACCTATGATGAATGTACTTAATAGGGCCATTTCCGCTGGTTTGTTTTGCGTGTCTCAAATCAAAGACAGAAGAGATTTGGTAAGGTCAGGTACGCCAAAAAGGATAATTAGTTGATGACTCCCCACCCACACCCAAAAGACGGATCAATGTTTAGAAATCCACTTTCCTCAATGGTAAGCAATCATTTGATTGGAAGCCTTGTTATCCGTAGGAAATATATCCGATCCATAAAGACCCGATGCTCGGGTGCAGATTGGGCGATAATTGCCTGCAGGACCCAATCTCGCAGTCGCACTTCTCCCTGTTCCTACTGAGACATTGCATCTAAGACATAACGTGGAACAAACGCAGGCCGACCCTTGTGCAAACACAGTACGAATCAGTTGTTCCCACATTGTGTGATTTTTTAAACAAGTGCTGCCCTCAAATAATCAGCGAACAGTTTTTCCCAACCCCGTCAGCCCTGGCGGCGGCATTATGGACAGCGGCCGATTTCCGATGTTCCCAAGTTCGGAATTAGTCTCACCATCATCCTCACAGCATCAGCAATGAGTCGCCAAACGGTATGGGAAACTTTTTGTGCAACCCCGTTCTAGACTTCGTCATCCAATTGGCAACAACAGACGCCGTTACAGAGTTAATCATCGGAGCACACCGGACACTGCAGAACATGTGTTTCGTTCGATTTGCTCAGGCCGCCTCCCCCATCCAATTCCATCCTCGTATTCGAGAAAAAAAAGGCTACATACCCAACCCTTGCATTTTACCTCTCACCTCATAATGAAGAAGATTGACTTCCCCGCTTCACCCTCTTTTTCTTTTCTTTGTTCTATGCAGAGTGTGACTGTGACCCCACCTCATGTTATGCAGTATCGGGGATGATGACGCTCATTGGTTCCTCACGCCATTCCTTGCATGGCAACATGAACCCGTTTACCCCCGTGTTGATGGTATTTGGATGTAAGAAATATAAGCATTCGGAACTGCGGCAGCGTAAAATGGAGAGGCTGTGCAGAAGAGCGAGGTTCACTCGAAGTCTCGATCCTTTTCCCTGTCTGTTATGTATACATCGTGTAAATGGCCTGGTTTACTTGCTTACTGCCTAAGCTCAACTCTTGGACGGTCAGCAGCACGGGAGGATCGTCATCCTTCCCAGATAGTGTTGTGGCGTTTCGTCATTTCATTGGAAGGGCCGCCATTCTAGTCAACGCCGAGCACCGCAATACCGCTTGTCCCGTTTATAAGTGCCGGAAACCTACACCAACGTCAGCCGTGCGTCGCCCGATTAAGTCAAGGCATCCGCGCCAACATCCTACCCTAGGCAGCATTCATTCGAAAATCCGACTTCCTCCACAAAGGGCTACTTCCAAGCCAGATCTAGTATGTGCACAATGCACTGCTGGTCCGCAGCGGGTTCACCGTCATGTGGCACTTGAAGGGAGCGCTTGGGTCACATTGAGAAACAGGTCAGGTCAGTTATAACATCATACAAATTGGCCATGCCCGCCGCACGTAACACACCAGGGAGGAACAATTGAGTCTTTCCGTACAAGGAGTGTCTCAAAAGCTCTGAGCAAAAGATGTATTTGTACAGCTTTATCGCATCCGTCTGGCTGCTTGGTTCCGCGGTGGCAGTCTCTGAGATCGTCGACATTGGTTCCAATCGATATCAAGGCCAAGCTCTTCCCAATGGAATTTCTCAATGGCTTGGCATCAGATATGCAGCACCCCCGCTGGGGAGTTTGAGATTTATGCCTCCGCAGGATCCTCCGCGGACAGGAAAGATAGAGATGGCAACAAAGGTAAACTGATGCTATACCGGGTGGTGGCGGCGCATTCCTTTTCTTACACGATCAAGGCTAACAAAATATTCACAGCATGGTCTTTCATGCTTGGCGACTGGACGTGATCCAAAAGATAAGGCCACATCTGAGGATTGCCTGTTTCTGGACGTCCAGGCGCCGACCAACACAGCTGGAAAAGGCCCGCTTCCCGTATTCCTTTACATTCAAGGTGGCGGGTTCAATCTCAACTCAAACCCTAATACCAATGCTTCTGGCCTTATCATGGCCAGCGGCAACAATATAGTCGTGGTCAGTCTTAACTACAGGGTCGGCCCGTATGGCTTCATCACCGACGGCACCAACATCACACCAAACATCGGACTCCGCGACCAGCGCAAAGCGATGGAGTGGGTGAAGAACCACATATCTAGATTTGGCGGCGACCCAAATCATATTGTCCTGGGTGGCAGTAGTGCTGGCGGAGCAAGTGTCACTATGCACTTGATGGCGAATAATGGCACCGATCGGAAGCTCTTCCACGCTGCCATAGCACAATCCCCGTCTTTTGCCTCAACTCTGACGGTCAAGCAATCTCAGTACCAGTATCGACAGTTTGCGACGCGCCTGGGTTGTGCTGGAAAATCTCATCTCGATTGTCTCCGCAAGAAAACCGCAGAACAACTTCAGGAGGAGAACTTTGCCATCCCACTGCCCGGCGGCGCCAGCCCTCCCAACTATATGTGGTTACCGGTCATTGATGGAGAATTCATATCGGACTATGCGCATCAAACATTCCGAGATGGGAAGTTCATCAAAGTACCCACCATCTATGGTGATGATTCCAACGGAGGGACCAAATTTGCGCCGAAGAAAACGGCGACACAGGCAGAAAGCAACCAGTACATTCTCGATCAATACCCATCACTTACGCTTGAGATGCTTGGCGAGCTCAATGACCTGTACGAGAATCCGAACAAGACATGCCCGGGGAAAGGCTGCTGGTGGAGACAGGCGAGCAACGTATACGGCGAGGCTCGTTACATGTGCCCAGGCTTCTTCGTCCTTTCTCAGGTGGAAGCACATAGTGTCCCAAACGCATATGCCTACCGATGGAACGTCGAAGATCCCCAACAGATGGCATCAGGACTTGGCGTACCCCATACTGTAGAGTTGGCCGCCTTGTGGGGGGCTGACTATGTGCCAGATCCTCCTGCAAGTTACAAGACTGGGGGTGTTAACGAAAAGGCATCTGCCACGATGCAGAGCTACTGGATCAACTTTATCACATCGTTCGATCCTAACAAGCCCAAGACCAACAAAACAGCTCTGGCACCCGCCAATAAGTGGCAACGATGGTCGGATGCCTCGCAGCAGCGTCTTGCCTTCGGAACCGGAGGAAAGGCGAAAATGGAACCCATTGATGCTGGCTTGAAGCAGCGTTGTAGCTTCTGGGACCGGAATGCGAACCAGCTGGGCATGTAAGTTGTTAATTGAGGGTGCGGTGTATGCGCGTGCGTGTGTGTATAGTTCAATTAGATCAAATTGTATATAGAAGCTGAAAATACGGGTTAACAAGCAAGTGGAACGACTTTGTGCCTCGAGATGGAGTTGATTGATGAAAGGATAAAAAAAAGCGACACGTAATTTCAAGCGTCTTCAGTGGCGGCATGTCTACGCACCTGCCAACTCCAGCGCCCCGACCCCACTATATCAGCTTTTGACAGGCACCCCATCGTCATCACCAGTCCACCACCACCATTTCTCCAAGTTTCCAAGTTCCAGGCTCCAGCATAAACCTCAGACCTAGTATTTTACACATCTTCACCTGCTGATAGATTGCGCAAATTTCACAACCTACACTGACTCCAGTACAACCATATTGCAATCACCTCTTTCACTATCCTTCAACACAAAGAGCCCGCCGACACACGAAATGTCAAGCCAAGCAGACGGTACTCCGCTCCACCACGCGCCAGACAATCTGGGCTATCGCCTCATTGAACTGCCCGCCGAGGTCCAGACCCTCCTCGAATCAGAAAACCCCCCAGTGTTCGTCTTCCATTCTTTCTTTCCTCCTCCTCCTTCATAGTTTGCTCTCGTCTTTTATGAGAATGATATTTTCTCTCTCTCTCTCTCTCCGGCAGGCATGTTCTCATATCATTCCTCTCAGGCTAACGCTGGAGTCGTCCGACACCTCTGCCCTCCTCAAAACCCCGGACAAGACCTACTCGCTCCGCCAGAAGAATACCTCCAACTCTATCATTATTCTTACTTCTAATGCTACTCCCAGTGACTCGAAGCAGCAGGAGCAAGAGCAGCAGAAGCTGACCGCCATCTCGACTCTCCATGAGACGGTGGAACTCGACGCTGTGCGTGAGCCACCAGCCGCAGCAGGGCCGCTCAAGCACGTGGGAGGCAAGGGGAAATGGCATGAAAAGTTTGGCATGAACCGTTAGAACTCTAGGAAGCCAACATGGGTTCAAGGGCTTATGCCCTTTCAATCAATGAAAAGTGGCGAACCATTAACTCTGAATCGAATATATATCCTTTGACTTTAAACATCATGGGGTATCAATGTGTCTGCGAATCAAGCAAAAGGGGCGTAAATCGTAGAATCTTCAATTTTTGAATGCCTACACTCACACCGTCATTACTAAAAATGCCAACTGTAGCTAACCAACATTCTGGGTTCCTTTTCCCCAAAGCATAAAGAGTGTATGAGTCCCCTACCTGTCCAATGTACCAAGAAGCGAGTCTTGCAAATGTTCATTAGTGCATTCACTGATACGATAATGTCTAAGTTTATACATCCAACAATGGACCGGCGCCATTAGATTTACACCAAACCGAGCCATTACTCATGATAGAATCCAATCCTTGAGCCATGGTTAACCTCTGCTGCTGCGAGTGCCATATTATCTCAAACTTTCTTTGCTGCTTTAGATTTTGCCCTCGTCCTCCTCGGTACGGCGTCAACTGCGGCGTTTCCAGCATTCAATTGGGCAAATACGGCCGCCGCTTGTGCATCCATAGCAAGTGTTCTGGACCTGATGAAGTTCTGTATAATGGCCTCTTCTCTGACCCGAACCCTAAGGATCTGCTCCCTAGCACGCGCTGCTTCTTGTTCTGCGTTTTCCCGCGCAGCTGCAGCGGCCGCCAGGGCTCTTGCGAGTGCTGCCCGATGGAGATAACTACCATGATGATTGGGCAAACCGTTGGCTAAGTTGGGACCCTGCATGGGGTTAGCTGCTATAGGCCAACCAGGGCCAGCCTGATGTTGATTGTGATGAAACAGAGGAATCATGGGCATGTTGGCCATTTGCGCCTGGGCATGCTGGGCTGCCTCCATCTGGGCATGTAAAGCAGCCGCTCTCTGGGCATCTGCCTCCTGGGCTCGTTCAGCCGCCACTCTTTGGGCATGTCCAGCTGCGTCTCTCTGGGCATATAGAGCTGCCCTTTTCTGAGCGGCTGTTTGAGGCTGTAATTGAGCCGGTTGAAGACCATTCGCCATATCGCCTCCGACGGGAATTGCGCCGCCTTCTCTGCGAATCCTTTGCAACCGCAAATCCATTGGATTATTCTCTAGATAGGGTATTCGTATACCCTGTAGTTGTCCGTTTTGTAATGGAAGGGGCTCATCGCGCTGAATCATGGGAACCAACGGTGGATGCTGGGCGTATTGTCCCAATGTCAACTGACGTTGATATTCGTGTTGCCCTGGCTGTGGATATTGTTTGATAACGGCCTCTGACATGTTGAAACGAAGAAACTCGGCCTGTATTTCGGGATTCTCAAGGGTGACCCGCTCTCTCTCGCTTGCCTCGGCTTTCTGAACTTCATGGTTGTGACGAATCTCGACATCGTCAAAAAGGGGGCAATTCCCCGTCTGCCCACCCCGCTCCGGATCGTTGAAATGGGAATAACCCCCACAGGACTTGGAGCAGACATAGCATTGGACATTCTGACACTCCATTCGAGAGCATACCACCTTGTTGCAACCGTTCGTCTTGATGAATGGAGTGCTGCCTGTTGCAAAATTAGTAAACATTCCCTTGGGCACGAAAAATGTTGACACAGACATTTGTTGCACTTTCGAATCAATGCAGCAGACATGGCTTCCTCGATCTTCCTCCTTCCACTGTATCCCGTCTCCCTGGCTGATTCTTCGCACGACATGGGAATATGTGTTTTTGATTTACAATGCCGGCAGCTCACCGTTTGACACTCAGAGTTTAGACATCGAAATTCCTTGTCTTGTTCGATTGGAGGATACTCTGCCGCATATGGACAAAAGGGGCAGGTTACCAAGTCGGCCAACCCGGCGATACGAAGGACGGCCTCTTGTTCTATCCGGTCCAGAGCTTTTACTAGCTTCTCATCAAGAAATTTGCCACGCTCTTCCCGCGAGAATCCGGCCTTACACTCGTCCGTAGACATACAGTAAAGCTCGTGTCTAGAAAGACCAACAACAGATTCGGCATTGCGGCGTGCACAGTTTCGACAGAAAAACTGATTTTGTTTAGTTAGAGACCAGCAGGTTTCAGGCTAAAAAGAAATATATTCTTACATGTAACGGGTCACCATTGCAATGCACTAAGCGGTTGATTGGGAAATCCGCAAAGCAACATTGGCACTCAGCCAGATGGCCATTAATCATGGCTTCCTCGTAGTTCTTCTTTTCGGCCTGCTCCTGCGCTGAATGAGCTCGACGTTGTCTGTCGCGGGCCAAGCAAATTAATCTAGCCGCTTCGAATTCCTCCAGCATCTCGACATCGGCCGGTCCAAGGTTACTCTGCGTCATCTGAAGGAACTTGCTAATATTTCCCTGATTGTGGCAGCTTGGGTCCCTAGGATTTTCCCTTAATCTCCACTGTTGCCCACTCTGAGATGGCTGGCGTATCATTTCATAAAGAGCGACATAGGTGGGCAGTAAGAGCTGGTTGTTTGCTGCTAATGTATGCTGAACGATTGCTTCGGAAGAAGTTGGAAAATCGAGGTGCAGCATCCGTGTTCTGCGCCTATTTTAGTTTTCACCTGCCCTTATGCCGCATGAAAGTAAAATCAAGATTCATATGGTAAACTTACAGCTTGTAAAACCTTTCTTGGGAAGGTGGCTGCAGTAGCCGTTCGGGATTAGTATACTTGCGCTTGATACGGGTAACTTCTGCCTCAAGCTCCCGTTCTGCATCTCTTTTTCGCTTGCGTGGCTTTTTTGGCGGCTCTCTCTGATACGGCCTCCCTGCCTCCTCCTGATCCATTATGAAGCTGATGATAGAATTGGCATTGTAGCCATATACCGCTGTCACTCTATCCAGATAAATGGGGCAGATGTCGGGGAATACCTCATGCACTTTCTGAACAAGAGCATCATTGGCGTCTGCAGCGGCATCTGTCTCCTCCTCTTCCATTTTCGCACCTGATGGCCAAAGGTTGCTGTCTTTAGTGACCTTGAGAGATAGGCACAAAGCCTTGAAGCGGTTCGTTAACAGTATCAGCATTTTGATTCCCAGAATCCACAAATCTCGCCGTAAAGGTTGCTCCAGGGCGTTCTTGAATGGATGAAACAGGTCGACATAAGTGAAGGTGAAGACATACCTTGGCAATGATTATCACACTCTACTTATACACCAGTGTATTATATTAAAGTTCCCCAAGATAGCTCCGTGATGGATATCAAAGTCCACCGCAATCCCCGGGCATGGTTAATAACAGGATATCGAAGCTGTCGCAGGACGCTTTGGCGCAGTCCCGCAATGTAATGCGATGCAAGGAAGGTGGAGTTGGCTTTGAAGTCTACCGGGTCGTGACCACTTCGATTAGCACTTTTCGGGTACAAAACATGATCCTAGGAGGTTAAGCAGAGCTTCGCTGCGATCAGCCCCCACAGCCCAATGCAAGCTTCGCAGCTGGCAAGCCAGATATCAGCCAAATGTGCAAAGTAAGATAGATGCCATCCACTGGATTGGCAAATGGAGGTGAAGGCGCGAGTGAATCTAGATGAGATGCTAATGTCAAGATCATCTCCAGTCTGGTGCGGGACAAGACAAACAAGTGGTGGCCCTTTGGGTTCATGTATCTAACCGAGCAGCGGAGCTGGGCCAATCGAGCAACAACACGAACACGGTGTTGGCACCTGTTTGCCAGTCGCTAACATCATAAAACCAGTGCGGCAGGTTTTCGCCCCAAAGCATTCTACCCACCCTACCTACTACTACTCGACCTTTGATGGTGTCCACTGTCTACTATGGCACGCATTGGCCGCGTGAACATTCTATACGACCTTGAGTGAGTCAGATAGCCTTCGCCCATTATTTTGCGACGTTAAGCTGGCTGGCTGACCCTCATGGTGATTTTGCATGCAGACACATTGTGGAGCAGGGGTTTTTCGAGGCCCCTTGCTCCAAGAATCGACGAGTACTACTCTCACATCCTGTCCAGACTTTCACAAGACAAGCCACCAGGGCGCCGTGCCTCGTCGTCCGAACGCCATCCAAACCAGGGTACTGCGTAGCATCGAGGCATTTGCAGGCACAGATAAGATTGTCTAACCACATGGGAATCCATCATGGATGGCCCCTTCAAGTCAGTCTACCAGGGTCAAACGTGGGGTCCGGATCTAGTTAAATGGAACTGGGGGCCAACGATGCTTCAAACCCCAGTATTTTGACACCCAACGGGGCTGCTAGTCTCAACTCTCAACCCGCCAACAAATCCAGCCCATGCAGACATTTTTTATTTCTGTGCCGCCTTCGTTCGACGACGATACACCAGCCGCAATCCAAGCAGCCGTGCAACAAGGCCGTGGTTTGGGTGTCTATGCCAGCCTGATGGAAGGAGTCTCGAATGCAAAGACAAAATAATTATTCGAATGAGAATACGATTGTACAGAACGGTACGGAGAATTCAGGTCGGCGGCGTTTTGACAGGTAGGTTAGTACCCATATGTTCTCCACATGCTGTCGCCATGCCGCTACAGTGAAATCATAAAGGTAGAAAGCCACTTTTATGCAGCATCTGAAAAAGGAGTGGGAGACTCCCATAGCTTTTGGTACCATTAAAATGTATACAAATACAGACATGTCTAAATTCTTTTATATCCAACATGTATCCACTTGCGCACATATCAATCGCTGGCATTGTCATCATCGTCTGGGTTAACCCAGTCACCACCTGCATCGGAATCGTCATTGTCAGAGTGCCGTGCTCTGCCGCGCCGTCGCTTTGACCGACGCGGTGGAGGTGGCGGCGGCAGCGTTGGCTTCGGATTGGTTGTTTTCGATTTGTTGGCTCCCCGCGGTGAGTGCGGCTCGCTCGCTCTAGGGTTTGCCTCATGTCGGTGATCTTCCAAAACGAAATCGCTGTTCTCAGCCGCATCATCCTCATCTTCATCGTCGCTCTCGTTCACGGGGGGAAAGAAGCTGGATGTATGATGCGCCTGCTTGTCGTCGCCTTCCTCCTCTTCGTAGCCCTCCGGCAGGAACCCCCCTGCCATGTCCTCATCGTGAACTTCAGGCATCGTCGCCGGCTTGCTTGGGCCGCCATGGTGCCCAAATACTGATATGCTGTCGTCGACCTCTCCGTAGTCTTGCCGAATCCTCTCGATGATGCGCAACCCCATGAGGAATTTTCTCCATCTGCCCAGGGCACCCTTCCGCCGCTTCTCATCCTCCTTTCTCACCCTTTCGGCCTCGTCTTTCCCCAGCTCTTCCATTACTGTATTGTGATGCTCAGCCGCAATTACCACGCCTTGGATGACTGGAACTGCCATTCGATGACCAAATTCAAAGTCTACAACTGCTTCTGCATAATCGATTTGTAGCCGCTTGCAGACCTTCACAACCCCTTTGAAGGGGACATGTACAGCTCCTGGAGGGCACATGTGTTCCACAAACATGTCAATATTCCTAAGTAGAGAGCCAGTCAGCTGTAGTGCTCTTGATCATTGTAGTAAATCATAAGAAATGATTAAATAGGCGAGACATAAACACAGAGGTAAGAGGAAGAAGGGGTTCCTTACCCATACTCATTTTTAGGAATTATGCCGTCTTTGATCGGTGGTGGAATAATCCAATTGGTCTGCTCGTAGCTGAACAGTCCCTGAAGGACCTTTTCACCTGTTGTTGCCTCAACCTCCAGAATCTCCCGCTTTCTATTTAGAGTTGCCGCACGATATGGGACTCTTTTTAATGGTTCCTCCCCGGGAAGGGGGGCTCGTCCTTGTTTGTGCCAAGTCTCTGCACTTTTGACCAAGAGCACATCAGTACGAAGATACACATTTTCTTCGTCAGCCTTGCTAGCTTTACCCTTATTCTTGAAAATCTTGACTGGCTTCGCGCCAGATCTAAGCGCTTCTTCTCTCTTAAGATGTCGCTCCAAGACAAATTCCTTGGACTGCTTATAATACTGTAAAGTTTCCTCACCCTCTTTAACTTCTTTCTTTTCAGGTTTTGAGGGTTTTAGATCTGTAGATTGTTCTTTGTCGTCAGCTTCTGTCAGCGGATGAAGCTTGTTGCCACGTGTGTAGCCTGACATTGCCGACTTGAACCAATCGTAATGTTCATATCGCTTGACTTTGCCGTGGTGATTGTAGACCGGAATCTTTTCAAGTGGTATCCTGACTCCCTTGGTTCTACCTGGGAAGATCTGGCGCTTAAGATATCTGATAGTAACATCTTTGGCTGTCCCATCCTGAGAATATCCAATAATATAGCACGTTACTTGCCTGGCCTTGTCCGCCTTGGCTCCTCGAGGCTCGAATGTCTCAGTGAGCTCCCGGTTTGTTGCAATTGTCCCTTTGATGATCGGCTCGACCGCAAGATATTTGCCAGTGACTGGAGACAGGATTTCAGTCCAATAATGGGGGTACTCAAGGTCCTTGTCAAATTTTGCTGAAGACGTTGACAGTTTTTTGGGAGTGACCTTGAGTTCGATGACAGATTCATCATCAGTGTCCTTATACTCAAGTTCCAAATCGTCTGAGACAGGCACAATGAAGGATTTGCTTGGAGCAACTAATCTCGTTGGGCGAGACGCTCTTGATGTTGTATTAGTATTTGCTGATTTGTCTAACTTCTGTGTCGCTTGTTCCTTCTTCGTTTTAGCTTTGACACCTTTGTCATTAGTTGAGCCTTTCTCGGACCCGTTAGTCTCCTCAGGGTCTGCGTCTTCCAACTTGGTCCAACCAAAGCCAAGTGGTTGCAAGCTAGCCACCATTCTGGCCTCAAGACCCAATCCCCGAAGCAGTGCAGTGAATAGATGTGACCCAACATCTCGGCTCCCTGCACAGTTGACTGCACATTGCCGGAACTCGTCCAACCCGCTTATGCGTTCGCCAAATCCCTCCTCGGCTGCATCCTCTTTGTGGGCTTTCGTGAGTCTATCCAACCGCTCTAGAGACATGTAACCCCACTTTCTTAGGCCACGAGCTTTACTTCGGAATCTCTGTTTCCACCAGGCGACTAAAGTTTGCATCAAGCGAAAAAGAGGATCACCATGGCTCATGTCAACAGCGCCATCTTCTACCCTGTTTGCAGAGAGGCCCCAGTCGCGAGATTCACGTTTTCTCGATGCAGACTTTTGACTCTGTTTTTTGTGTGTCTTGGGCGATGTTGGGGGCTTCACTAACCCGCTGTTTCGCCTCCACCGATCAACATCTTCCCATACCCTTGGCGGCAAATGGGAGAGCATAATAGCCTGAACCTCTTGGTCACAGAGCCAAGAGTTTCGTATCGCGTTGTGCCAAAGCAGGCACATGACGTGGAGGCAGTGCGTGGCATTTCGCACCATTCGCTCCCGCTTTGACACCCCCTTTTTCAATCCAAACGGGTTTGTGAGAGAGATCCGAGTATCCCTGTTCAAAGTCAACTCTAAGTCGCCTGATATTACTGGAGCGTCTGCCGCAAGTGACAGAGGCGCAGCAACATCTTCAAATTGGAGGTCTTCGTCGTCGCTTGACGCATCAAGCTTTGGTCGCTTAGCCAAAGGTACATCCTCAAACTCTGCATCAGATAATGATGATAGGGAGCCATCGCTGTCATCATCATCATCATCATCATCATCATTATTGAAATGATGCAGTGCAGGTCCTGACGTTTCCAAAGAGTGAGAGGTGGCCGCCGCATCAAGATCATCATATAGCGTTGTCTTCCGATGATTTGAGCTGGACTTGGAGGGTTTCTGAATTTTACCCCTGACTCTTTGAGTCTCAATGCCTGGGGATGCTTCACGTAGACGCTTCCGCGGAACGTGGGGGGGCATCCTTATCTACTATGCAACGATGTGCATTACGGGCCGTTGATAGTCTACTAACGATTCCTCAAGGCGTCATTAGAAAGTGACGAAGGTTGGGCGGGATGCGTCATCGCATACGCGAGACTACACGAAACCACGTGATTGATCAGCACTTAAGCATCCTGTTGTCAGACCACAGCCACTTGCAGGAAAAGCTCAAGAATCCCAGTCTACGACAACATTTCATAATTACATCTAATATACGACTGAATGCTGAAGCAATTTCTGTAACAACAATATATAGGAAAATTTTATGTTGACCCGTTCCATCTACGCCGCGCCATGCCACCAGTAGTCCATATATATATACACCACCACGTAATTGAGGCAAGCAAACATCAAGCCTCAATAAGGTCTGGGGGTGCACCAACGCCCCTCAACAACACGACTGTATTCCCACTCTGCAATGCTGAACCGACTTTTTCGTTGAATTCAAGAAGCCTCCCACCCTCCACGTGGAATACTCTCAACTTGTCCCTTTCATCTGAACTCTGATTGTTCATGTTTTGCACTTGTAGACTCCGTGCAGCCGCATCGAGTACTCTGCCTATGACCCAGTCCTTGGAGTAGAAAAACGCACCCTTTGGAAACTTGGCCTTGGTTGTCTCGGCTTCGGCTTCGACATACAGATATACTCGCTTCTCAACCGCTAGTTTATCGTCACCCTTGGCAGACTTTTTTAAGTTATTCACGGCAACTAGCCGTGCAGCTGCAGAGCTTGGCTTGGGTTTTGGGAGAACGCGTTCTGCCTGCTCCTTTTTGGCAGCTCCCCAGGCGCGGAGTTTGTCAAAGGCAGATTTGGTTTTCTGTGCGACATCGATTTGCATTGGTCGACCCCCGATTGGTATGAGGTTCTTGCAGTCATGATCCTCTTTGAATCGGTGCTTCAGGCAGTAATCCCGATTGCAGGTCGAGCAGTGGACGCCGGGTGTCAATGACGTCGCAACCAGAGTTGAACAGTCGGAAGATGCGCATGGTTTCTCTGAAATCTTATCTCGAAGGATTTTGCCTTGTCCGATAGACGGCTTTGACAGCTGTGCCTGTCGCTTCCGCTCAGCCCATGCTCCCGCTTTTGAACACTTATGTGCCGTCTCTGAACGGTGGTCTAGGCAGAACGTCTTGTTGCAGGACTGACAGTGAAAGGGAAGAAAGTCCAACTGGTTGCAGTACTCGTCTTGGCAATGTGTGCCGATCAAGCTGGCGTCGCCTCTACTCCCCATTTCGACGTAGCTAGTGTCTGGAGTATTGTGATTTGATTGCGAATCCATATTGGCAGGGGCTATTGCTTTGATATAGGTATAAATTCTTCCCGCAAGTCTCTAGGCAGAGGAGGTTTCGTCACAACAGCGAGGCTAGCTGTAGGCGCGTGAGCTGACCAAGGTGGCACGGAATACTCTGGAAGCGCCTACGACCAACCCGCGGACGAAAGCTCGTTGTCCCGGGACAAAAGGTTCCTCAAGCCTCAGCAGGATCCAAATGCAAGCAAGTAGTTTGTAGGAAGAGATGTCAGCGACTATGAAGGGCCAATAGTATGTATGTCTAAGAAGTCGACGATGGAATTCCCCTTAATAAGTCACCGTCTGGAGCTATCTATCCTTGCAGCGGGACAGGCCCTCATAAATACAGCTTCCACCAACAACCGCGGGGTTATGTGGCAGCCCCAAGGCCCCACTACAGGCACCGAACCAGTGTAGAGCCGCAATGTAAACTCTTCCTTACAAAACAGATATTGTCGCGTTTGTCTAGACATTAAGGGATATTTTCATCTATCTGAGCTAGGGTACATAAATTATGGTCTAGATGTGCGGAAAGAGCATGCCGCATAAATTCAAGAGTTGAGCTTTTAGTATTATACGAAGATATATCCCTTCCTTACTTGTACTTTCTTCACCTAGGTAGGTAGGTAAGGTAGGTAGGTAGTTCTACTCTTTCTTCGTCTTGGGGAGCTTATTCAGTAGATCCTCTCTTCCAGTCGCTGGCGAATCACCCACATACTCCTTTCCGCCAAAGGTCTCGAATCCTCGGTGGAATATCCATTCCACAGCATTCTCCACAGGCTTGTCGAAAAGTGCTGGTAAGAAGGGCACGACAGCTAATCCCAGCCCGATAGGCCCCCATGTCCGTACCCGCGGGTTCTTCGTGTTCTTCAAAGCCTGGCCAGAATATCGCACCACACTGTGAATTGTGAATGCCGGCAATCCCATACTTGCCACGCTCTGAAAGATTCCTCTTTGAACCATCACAGTGCGCCAATCTTCCAAGGGAGGCACCGCACCCGGCTCGACTTTAGCCTCTCCAGGTGTTGAGAGTCCTGTCACTTTTTGTTGGTGAGGAGTCAACTGCAACTGAGGATTTAGGATGCGTTGATTGTGCCAATATGCCCGATATCCCTCATGGGAGACATCACCCAGAATGTAGATCCAGGAAATACCATATGCCGCTCGGACAAGATTTGGATGCGCAACAGGGCGAAAAGATTCTCCGATATCAGAAGTGTAGGCGACATATCGATGGGCCGATGATAGAATGGTACGAAATCTCGTGGCATAGGCAGCATATCGAACATTGCTTTCCGTGGAATCGGGCGCACTATAAATCTGTCAGCCGATGGTGTTAATCAGTGAACACAAGCAATGGGAACTAACAGTCCATCAACTATGTTATCGAAGAAGCTTCCGTCATCATCGGCCTTGTCGACAATCTTTTGCAACCCCTTTGGAAGTTTTTCGGCATGGGGGAGCTTGTCAGGATCGAATTTCGCTGGCGAAGAGGTCGTGGCGTTGGTGGGCTGATCGGGCTTCGGCTCCTGTGACTTTCCCCACCACGGCATTATGATTGAATTATCTGCTGATGCAGTAGAACAAAAAAGCGAATCCTCAAAGATGCGATGCTATTACTTCAATGCCAGAGAGGGCAAAGGTGAAATAAGGTGTAGCAGACGGTTTTACAGACTGCGCATCGGAGACAGCTGGAGTGTCATGTATAATAGTGATAGCCCAGTGACGTCGGCTAGGCAGTCCAGTGATAGCGCTATCAGAGTGTTGGGTGGCAAGAGCAGTAATAGCTGACGACCCAGCCGAGTTATAACCGACTGCATGGACGCCAATCGGCCTGCAATTCCAGGCACAAGCACTTTGCGATTTTGGAGCAGCTCGGCAAACAACCATCGACGACGACCCATCCTCAACATCAACGCTCCATTCACCAATTACCCCCGTTCACCTACCAAAGTTTAAGATGGCTGGCGTCGCTACCTACACCATTGCTGGTCGACAGATCGGCGGCCACTACGTATGTATCCACTCGTGGCATCATCGCACCAGAAACAGGCACTGACTTTTGAATGCAGCTCGCCATGGGCTGGTTGGCTACTATGTTTGGCGGTGTTTACCTGGCTACCTCCGGTCCCAAGAAGCCTGCTTCCGCTGCTACGACCCCTCCCCTCAATGCCTCAAGCTCTGATGAGGCCGATTTCATCAAGTGCGTCAATTCCATCCGATATCAAGCCGCGAGCCTTCACTAACTCGCAACAGGAAGTTTATGGAGGAGCAGGAGAAGAAGAACTAGATTGTGGATCTGGTTCAAAGCGCCGACATCAGCATACGACGCGATGTATATATAATCAGGCTTGGAACGGAGGTGAAGGGACTTGCAATAGAGCACAGAGAACTCACCCAGAAAACGTGCTAGAAATGTTGATGAATGCGCCAATTCTGAAGCATTGCGCTGTATCGGCATTGAAAGCTCGTCAATTGACAATATACAATACGTTTATTACCTTTTTTATTGCTCTATTAACCTCCAGTCGAGATACAGTTACGGCATCCATGGCCTAATCCGTCTGGGAAAAAAGGATCTGAGGGATATACATATTCTAACAGCACACACTTTATGCGGTTCAGATATTATCTCCCTATACAACGCGTGAGTTAAAAGCCAATATTTAGCTACACCAACCTAGCATGTCGCGACTCAGTTTGTGCATCTGTCGAGATCCCGATCGTATCTCCATGAAATGATTCGCACCGCACCTCGAGCACTCCAGCCCGGAGTCTGACACAGCATTCACAACCCAGAGTGCAATGTGAATGTGAGCCTTTAAGATTGACTCTAAGTTGCAAGTTGCATGTAACGTCGCGATTCAGCTTGTTGGTTCACAAAATAATTGATGTATTGCTTTCCTCATTTACCAAAGTCTCAAGGACTTTGTTTAATGTGCGAAAGACCATGTGGTTCCAGTACATACAAGTCTTTTGAATCCATGTAACACCTCAATAAGAACCTCACAAATAGTCGGGGAGGCTTAGTTCTCGCAGTCGAATTCCTCTCCCCAATAGCATCTCTTTCTGGAGATTCGTCACAGGCACGGAGTGAACTGATAACTACGATATTGGCGTGGTATGCGCGCCATTACAGTGGCTATTGCAGCGGTAATTTAAAAATTATGACATGCCGTCAATTAACCCTCTTCTCGAGTACGGAATACAGCCTGACGGGCAAAATAATAACCCCGTAATAAATGATCGTCACAACATTGGCTATGTATGGCTACCTGAGTTCAGGTTGAAGTAGACAGGCCACTTGCACTAAAGTTGAGAGGGTTATAAGCATACCTGGAGCTGCCAGACACGCCAACCGTTATGTGGGTTCTACTGTTCTGGGCAAATGTAGCTAACAAGTGTCTCCAACAGATGACTGGCCACCCCAATCGCATAAAAGCAAAACGAGGCCACAGCGATGCGAACAAGAATAACGCCTCTTCAAGCACCATAAAACGCCCTGATAGATAAATCATTGTAACTTTTAAAGCCCCTGGAACAATCAGCAAAGCATGCTGTCTTTGCGTGTGCTTCAAACAGCATGATGTACTGTACAAGAGTAGTACATATCACGTGCACAAGTGCGATCGTGGCTGGCGGAAAACCCTTCCCGACCCCCGCCATTTCATATTTTGGCAAATGCATCATCTCCCTTAATCGAAACAATCCCATACTCAGCTTCGGATACAACGATTGCAATCTCAACGCGCCCAAAAATTCATGGTGATATTTGGCATGTCTACTGCCACCACGGACCCGGCGTTGGTACCGGCCGACACCACTGAAATCATCTCCGAAACATCGGGGCCGAAAGAGCGACACTCGTTGACGCTCGATCAGCGACGCGCATTGCGACGATGGGCCAACAGCCAGACTATTCGCCCATCACATAAAGCCTGCATCGAATGGTTCTACGCCCAGTACGGCCAGCAAATCAGTCAGTCGACCGTTTCGCACTCGCTATCTCCCAAGTACTCTCGCCTCGACGGCGACAATCCCCAGCTATCAGGATCGCGCCTTCGCTTCGGCAACTGGCCTGATGTTGAGAAGCTCGTTCTTTTATGGTACCAACAAGTGCAAGCATCCGGGCGTCAACCAACCAACGAAGAGCTAGGCGAGAAGGCAAAATCCATCTTTAGCCAGCTCCCACGGTACAAGGAAGAAAACCCGCCAGAATTTTCTCCGGGATGGATCCATCGATTCAAGAAGAGATACGGACTTTTGATTAGAAGACAAAGACGCCATGGCGAAGGTGGAATGAATCCTGCCGATGATATAGAATACCTTGCGGATTGTGTTCCCCGCTTCATGGCCATCGCCACGGACACAAGCCCTGCCGCAATAAGAGAGCAAGTGCTTCGTGTCGTGGGCGTCGAATCCAGCCTCAACACGTGTGCTTTGGTTCGAGACGAAATTTTACGTAGGATAGCCAATGCACATGCTGCATCCCTAACACCTATCCCTATGGAGTCAATTCCACCACAGCCGGAGCAACACATGTACGCAGAAGATGACCCTGAGGTGGTCCTACAAAATGCACTTCGGCAGCTTCAACAAGAAGAGCAGGCAGCAGAGGAACAAGCCGCTGCTGTACGTGAGGAACGAGAACGCGCCGAAAAAGTCGGGCTGCTTCAGCATCAAGGACTTACTATGACTCCTGGCGGCCGAGCGACAGAAACACGCTATACAACACCTGGACAGGATATGCCGCCAGATCTGACCCTTACCCCAATACACCAAGATGTGCCAATATCTACTCATGACAGACCTTTGCGGTGCCCATTTTGTGTCAATCAACGTATGCTACGCAGCATTAAAGAAGCTGTGGAACATATGTCAACTCACGTGGTAGTCTGATTTTGTTTTATGAGTTTAATTTTTTATGACATGACTATATGAGGCTAGGGGTCTTTGAACACTTTGTGTGTTGTTTGTTTGTGATTTTGCGACTGGGCTGGCAAAAGCTAAATGCATGGAGTTAATTAGGAGATGGCTACTGGAGTTTGGGTTATTGTGACCAGGTACTTGATACCTACTCGGAGAGTTACGAGAGCCAAGCCAAAATTTCAAATGAATTCAAGTTATAATGGGGTCGTCATTCGACAACAATTGTTTCCAAGTCTCTCATTCTATAATCTCGATGGATGTTACTATTTAAAAATCTTTACTCGGGCGTCGCTGCGAATTCGAAGTTACATCAGACCGCTTTCTATTAAGCGTTTCACAATATCATCCGTTTCACCTTTATCCTCGCGCGTCCGCGGCGAGGCGGAACCTATATGATTCTCCCAAAACTTGAGACCTTCAAGACCTTCCTCACGACACAGAGCCCCTTGCTCCTCCGCCATGAGTAGCTCTTCCTCTGCGACACCAAGACTCCAGCCGAACCTTTCAGCAGCTTCTTGTGCTGTGACACCTTGGCCAAACTCGCGCCAGTCCCATGGAACGTTGAATTCTGGAGGGAATTCATGGAGGTCCTGAAGCCATGTCAGAAGGGATTTGATGGTTATGTCATCTGTGCGGTCGCGAGATTGAACCACCATAACTCCACTGCGGAATGTTCTCAGCCGCACTGGAAGTTTGAGGCTCTCCCACAACCGCGCAGCTTTTTCAAAATCCAAGGGACTGACGAGTTCCACACCACCGCGGGCCCTGTTGAACATGGCCCATAAGTCCACTAGTGTGAGGATACCGCCAGCCCTTTTAAGAACCCCTCTCGAGTCGTCAGTAAGAAACTCGGCAAGATTTCGTGACAGCTCAGAAAGATACAATGATTCCGAACCACCCCCTCCAACAATATCCTTGGTTGTGATTAGCCCAAGTTGACTCGCTGACTCAGCTAATAGAGCGTTGTCCTCTGATGAGGCATCACCACTGCCTCCGTTGTTTTGACGGGCAAACCGCTCTGCTAATGCTATCACTTCCTTGGCGGAAGCCATTAGTGCTTCCAGATCTTCAAATGCACTGCCTATCAAAATCTCATTATTTTTTCGCATGTTCAGACCACGCTGTTCAAGTCCAGCAATACCTGCTGTCTTTGCCCTAGCTCGAGTCGTAGTTGTTGATGCTCCACCAGATGGGCCGTTATCGAGCTGGCGATGTGTCTTTGGCGCAGGCGGGGCGTTATGAAGAAGCCATTTCCGTTGTGTCATCGACCCTTTCAATCGTTCGTAAAAAATCTTTTCTCCACCACCACGGAATGAAATCTTGATGTTATCGGAAATCTCAACACTATTCTGGCCTAACTTGCCAGGGGTTGTGTCTTTGACGGGAACGGCTGTTTGCATACTGGCACTGTCTGGTACTGGATTGTGCGTCATGGATGGTGAACCACTCTGAGAATGTAGAGGGGCTCCACACATCTCACAAGACAGCATTGATGGATGATTCGAGAATGTGCATCGCGGGCATGGGAACGTGGAGGCGGAGCCTGTCTGATTTGATGCCTCATTTCTCAAGTTTTCGCTAGGCCGTGGAGATTGGCTATTTGCTATTTGCAACGCGGGGACCCCTTTTGACGATGCAGAGTACCCAGGGGCTTGGTTGATAGCTGAAGTTGACAAGGGCAAGGGTCGACTGCTGGCATTGCTTATAGCCGCTTTGAGAACATGAGACAGCGTTGGCTTGATCCCGCAAGCAAGGCAAGGCGGCAGCGGAGTGTGTGCATTGGCAGCCATAGGATCGAAATTGGAAGGGACCGGGTTGGAGAAACTGCAAATGATGCAAACCCATGTAGCTGTGCTTTGCTCAGGAGGCGGTCTGAATGCGCCATCAACCAGTGCGGGTGATGACGAGCCACTGCGAGTTGGACTTTCGGCATTCGAAACGACACGGTTATGTAGTGCGGAGCGTTTGAAGGGTTTAGGAATCATGGTGATCTTGGGGGAAGATTTCAAAAAGCCCGCGTAGAACTCATATCGGTCCACATCCTTAAGGTTGAGAGCCACTGAGTTTTTCCTTGGCTCGTCTTTATCAACATAGCATAACCGATGAGACGTCAAGTAAACTTGGCCATTCTGCTGGCTTGGAAGCTTGAGCTTCCTGTATCTAGCGTTAACGCAAATCATTCCGCAGGCAGTCATAGAGCAACTTACCCCTCATACAGACCGACATTGTCCTGGACAAATAGAAGCACCTCGTCCGGCAGATAAGATGGCCGTAAAGCAGTGGTCAAGTCAATGTGTTTTAGAAACATCCGTCATATCACGGTGGCTAGAAGCCAGAGATCACGGATGACCTAGCCCGCGATCCTGAGGGCAATGTGCTCTCATCTACTACTGTGTCAAAGAGTCGAGGGACTGCAGGGCCAGCAGCGACAAAGCTGAGCAAAATGGGTGAGAGCCAGTTGTATCGCTCGAAAGAGCATTCAAGAAGCAAACGATAAATCGAACCACGTCAAGTGTCGGCGGCAAACTCCAAACCAGATCAAGGCCATCCGTCTCTGGTTGATGAAGGGTAGTTTGTACTCGTACATGCGTCTATTATCAGATGCCCCGCCAAGCCACTACCAACGTCAGTAGAGGGTACAAAGTACTTGTTTACCATGTTACCCAACTTTAGACTTTCTGCTGCATTATGAAGCAACTCAACTTTCTTAAGTGGGTCGCACTGTGTTGAGCCGCGGTTTCTCCGCCGAGCTGGAGTCACGGGGCTTTACCGCCACGCCAAATGACCGTCGCCCACACACATCGAATCTCGCAGCCCAACTTCCTCTACGCCCTTTCCCCATCACAGCCATAATTCATTTACGTCTTCATCTGTTGCTGCCCCGAGATAGGCTTTGCACTCGCATCGGTTCATCGAAAACCGTCTCTATTTTAACTAACCTCGTTTTGTCAGCTTTCAGTCGTCACTATGATGCCAGGCTGGTCAACGACCCAGCACGCCCCGGGGGTCTCCCAACAGAATCCACCCGTGTCATACGCCTACTCATCCAGTAAGTCAGACATAACTGCCTACGTTTGTGATGCAGAAGTTCTAATTATTTTCTAGATCCAGCATTCATTCCTGTTCAGGTACGACAAGGATTTGGCTCATACGTCTCTCAACCGCCCACATACAACACATACGCGGCTAATCCCGCACACGCCGGCTCTCACACCCCCAGCCTTTCGAACGCGACATCTGCTCCTCCAGCACAAGAGCAGTCTAAAGGGAAAACCGAATGGCCAGAATCCGTCCGAAGCTATGTTCAACGATCCTTTCTCCCCCAAAATGATGACCCTTCCGTATCTCGGGTCGAGCTAGAGAGCAAGCTCAAGGAGACCATTGGTACTGCCAAGGAAAATGGCGCGCTTTACACCATCGACTGGGATGCGATGCCCCTTCCCCAGGCCCTTATCAGAACAACCCGTGAAACACAGCTCAAGCACACAATGAGTGCATCAGGATCTTCCAAATTCGGTTCTTCTGGGCCCTCCCTCAATCCCAAGAAGCGAAAGTCTTCTGATTTCCCTAATGATGATGATGCTACCTCTGTGCCTCCCTGGCATTCTACTAACTCCCGAATGTCCCTCGAGGACCGTGTATCCTACCCTTCCCCTGAAAAGCGTGCTGCCTCGGACGACCTAAAGTCAAGTAAGTTCCAAAAGGACGCCAACAAACGCAAACGTCGTTTTGAAAACGAGTATAAAGCCGCCAACATTTTGCCCAGTTCACCACCACCTTCAGCCGGACCTATTGTCGGTACCTGTGAGACTTTGGAGAAGAAGTATCTTCGCCTTACCGCCCCGCCTGTACCATCTAATGTCCGACCCGAAAGAGTGCTTCGTCAAACTTTAGACCTCTTGAAGAAGAAGTGGAGGAAAGAAAGCAACTACTCATACATCTGTGATCAGTTTAAATCCATGCGGCAGGATCTTACCGTTCAACGCATCAAGAATGAGTTCACAGTATCAGTCTACGAAATCCATGCTCGAATTGCCTTGGAGAAGGGAGATGTTGGTGAGTATAATCAGTGTCAGACCCAGTTGCGTTCCCTGTATGCGCTGGGATTAGATGGAAACCCCGTTGAGTTCAAGGCGTATCGTATTCTTTATTTTATTCACACAGCCAATCGGACCGGCTTGAACGATACTTTGGCAGATCTAACAGCAGCGGAGAAGGAGGAGAGGCCGATCAAGCACGCATTAAGCGTTCGATCAGCAGTTGCCCTCGGGAACTATCACAAGTTCTTTCAGCTTTATTTAGACACACCCAACATGGGGGCATATCTCATGGATATGTTCGTCGTGAGGGAACGTCTTGCAGCTCTGTGCAACATGTGCAAAGGGTAAGTTGATCTACATAACTCTTGCTTCGAGACACCTGCTAACTTTGCAATAGCTATAAGGCTGATATACGACTACGGCTCGTCACTGAGGAACTCGGCTTTGAGTCTGATGCTGATGCTGCCCAGTTCATAATCGATCACAACGGGCAACATTTGCTTGAAGATCGCACAGAGTACATTGCATTTTTGACTGGTAAAGCCGGTGCTCTATTCGAGGGTGCAAGGAGCAACGCCTTTCAAAAAGTCGACATCAAAGGCCAGATTTGATCCAGCTGTTTGACCTTTGCGTATTCATTTCCTTTTCTTTTCTTGGGCTGGCTCTGCCACGAAAAGCGCGCACGCTTACAGTAACCTTGGAGGCGCGAGTGTATTGCCGGATCTCTTCTCTGGATGCGTAACGTTGCCCGTTGCCGGCACTCCCGGAGTCAGAAATCGCCCACGTAGTTACACATGATTCCTATTCAAGCCGAGGTTCAATTCTTCTTCTGATCGTACAATCACACTTCAGCAACAAGCAGCTTGATTCATAGGTTGACCTGACATTTGAAGCGAGAATCTCAATCAGCCTTCTCCTGTCGACCTTTTTTTTTTCTAAATTCTAACCTTCCGTCAGAGTCCCGCTTCCACCACTAGCGGTCAGTTTCCACTCTATTTGAATAGTCATGCGGATTTCGACCTTCCGCTTGTTGCCGATTTTTTCGGTAGTGTGGATGTATGTTGAGGCTATATACTATTTTTTCTTTTGACATTTGGAAAAACGGTTTCGTTTTTCCAGCAGGTGGTTTTCTAGCACAATCAATTGGTACAGGGGGCAAAAGCATTCAGGTTCGGGTGTTCGGAGTTTAGACCACTTTCGTAAGGGTGGAAGGTGATGGTATGGACATTATTGGTTTACATAGGATTGACTTTCTCCTGACATCGCGATTCCAGTTGACACAATAAACATTGAATAATGAAATTTGCTCGAGACATGCTACACTTAGTCAAACGCTCTCCACCGACTCATGTTGGTATCTGCGCACAGCTGTGTGAGGTTCCGTGCGGCTGTTTGGTAGTGCCGTGATGTCCGGGATCGCAAACTAGAATAAACTCAAACTCGCCCACCAATGTCGCTCACAGACGTTGATTAGACTATTTGCTACTTGGATACACCCTTCAGAGAATACCACCCTTCTCATGAGAACATAAGCTTGGAGAGATGTTGTGTCGGATGCTTCCCAAGCATACTACTGGCTATGCCTGCATCCAAATACTTAAGACTCAGCCAATGATGACTACAGGAAAGGATGAGGAATATGCCCTGGTAGGTCTAAGTAGTCTTTGTAATCAGGTTATAGCTATTGCACGCAGGTGCCTACTCTAGGCCAGCATGACGCAGAATCCAAAAACAAATTGCTGCCGAGACTTATGCGGATACTGTTTATTTCAAAGCTAATAATTAGGTGTCACATGAATCAGCTGCCACATCTGAATTCGCTAGATCTTCTTTGTGGCGCCACAGCACGATCAAAAGTTGAACCGATATGTGCAGGGAGCAGCCTCGTTGCAATGCGATCTTTAGGTAATATCCAAAGGGTCGGCATAGAGGACCCAGAAACAGTGAGAACCAAAATTTGATGAATAGACGGTGATGGGCGAGAGACCGCCTCAGAAGCCGGCAGTGGGGATATCATCAGAAGCTTACACGTACATATGTGCTTGTACCCGTGAACAATCGATAAGTTACCGGTCCCGTTGACTGCATGATGGTTGTCCAAGCATTGCGTTTCAAGGAAAGGAGCCAAGAGTTAGGCGCATACAGATGGCGCCTCGTGTGTAATGGGTGAATGGGTGTGGAGGGCAGACAACCAGGTGCTCTGCGCGGCTCTACAAAGAACGCCTACAGCACAGCCAGATGCAACGCAGTGGTGGGTGCGTGCATCAATCACAGCTTGGTACCATCCCCAAGGTAAGGACTTCGATGGCAAACAGCAAGCCCGGGCCCGTGGCAAAGGCACCTGTGCCTGTGCCATCCATACTAGCTCGAACCATCGTTTGGCCTGTCACTCATCGACTCATCGCACAGGCACGGAGAGGGAAAGCCTCCATATTACATACAACGTGTACGGTAAATAGGGTGGGTAAGAGGTATCACTCACTGACTGTGGAAGAAACAAACGTCGACTGGAAGACGTACACCCACTGTGCCATACACAGCTTCGTTCTCCTTACAGACAAGGGAGAGCCCAGAAACACAGCTGCCTGTTCCGTCTCTTTTTTATTTTTTTTCGCGGCCTCACGGCATGGCCGGATGACGTTTGGAGTCAAGTCAGCGGCGGGCGCCCCATGCTCCAGCTGGCGACGATCCCCATAACGGGCCGTATTCCGTGTGCAAATGCTGTCTTTACGAAACTAGGCGGCTGACATTCAACACGGGCAGTCTACGGATATGCAGCAAGTTGCTTTTTTCCCCTTTGGCCTGCAGTTGGGAACGGTTCCCGCCATGATGAACTCAACGATCGATGGAGGAGGCCCTTGGCACACAAAGCCTACGGGTAACTAACCGTCAAGTGGAAACGGAAGGGCTCGGATGTGTGCCATCCATCTTGCTTGGCTACCACCCCCTCGCCTAGAAACAGACGGCACTATCTCTATTTCGCGATGGCTGACACAGCGCCAGTGTGCTCCGTATTATAAACCAAGGAGAGAGAGAGAGAGAGAAAAAAACAATAGACCCTGTCAAAGACGCGTAGGCCGTTTCCGTGTTTGGATTACCTGATACGTTAACAGTGGTCAAATATTGCCAAAGGCTTCAAACAGGCCTGCCCGTCCCAAATGCCTCACTAAGAGGTTTGCAGCGCTGGGCAACAAGAGGACAAACAAGGCCCTTTGCCAGTTGCTGTGATGTAATTGTTGGTCATGTCGCGTTCTGAAGCTCAGCGCAAGGCAGCGCTCGCCAAAATGAGAGGACCGAAGAGCGTTCCGCATCCCCCGTGGCCCTGGACGCCATGGTTCTTTGCCAGATGGATTTCGTACTCGTGCAGTGCGAAGCAGGCTTGGGGAGACATGTAAAGGTACGTACCCGCTTGCCTGGATCAGGTTGTTCTAGGTGCCCGTTAGTGCAGCTTTGTTCGGCCCTGCAGCGGCCTGCACCGTTTTAAGCACTGCAGTTGATTGAGGGTGGGCCGGCCTAGCAAGGCTGTGCTGGCTTCCTGTGCTAGCAAGTCTCTAATAGCTCTCCACCACACCCACTCTGGCCACTGTCCCGATAGAGGGCAATAGCTAACCCAAGCACTATTACTACTGTGGAGTAGGTAGGTACTGCAATAGCTGGTCCCAGTACCCCATCACGTTCACAGGTACCCCTCCATGCCCTCCTCACCTCCCAGCGCCAACCGCACCACCAACAGCACCAACAACCGCCCACAACCACCATCCATCCCCCTGCACGTTCAGCGTTGGCCTCCATTGGCAGATTGGCAGGCCAGCCCTTGGGCATCCGTCCCAAAGGCCTCACGAGCCTATCGCCGGCTCTGCCACCCCCCCGAAGACCACCCAGAGGCCCGACCACTACAACGTTCCGCCCAAAAGCGCCATTTCTACCGGCTCCCATAAACCAGATCTTTCCGGCCCGGACACTCCCATTTTGCTGCTCTGCCTTTCTTCTCTTTGATTCTGTGCCGCACACAGTCTTCTCGACATCATCGCGCCCGTGGCCCTTCCCCCCGCGTGTTCGCTCTACCTCGACTCTTCGCCCCCGCCCCCTCCTAACGGCACACGCGCGCGCATCTACGGGGTTTCTTTCGTCAGTTCTGATCAAGCCGTAGCTCTTTCGCTCAATTTTTTTTCTTGGGCGGGTTCAGAGTGTTTCGGACCGTTTAAGCGAGTACCTTCGACTGCTGACGGGATTTGCGCCTATCCTTTCGGCAAAACGCATCGCAGGAAATACTTTGGAGAAGGAGGGGGAAAGGCAAACGCACTATTGGACCTGGCATCGAGATCAAACCAGAAGCACAGCACACTGCCACAAGCAACGAGGACGAGACGCTGCCGGAACGCAGACGGCGACACCATCGACGGGGCAAGCAGGCTTTCCTTCGACATCCCAGCCAGAATTTTCCTTGTCCCGGATACTGCAGCTTGCCGTTTTTCGCCCATTCACCACATCGCAACCCAACCGCGTCGATTCTGCACCAACTTGGCATTCGCCCGAGTTACCAACAGTGTACAGCCCCTCTCTGGCCGTCGTCTACCGTTGCCCCTCGTGCTGGAATCGCCACCGGAAATTAACTGAGCGGCCGGCCATTTTGGATAAAGGATTTCTCTCTTTCTTTAATTTTTTTTTTTAGCAACAGCGACAGCTGACGCTCTTTGCACTGTTGCGACTCCACGCGGAAGCAGTCGCACAAAATGAAGGTTCGTCACTGCCATGGCTCATCTCTCTTGCCTCCAGCTGCCACCGCCCCTCCCGCTGTGGTTGTCGCCTGCCCACGATAGCGCCTTCACAATGGCAATGCCTCGGACGGGCCCCGCATTCCCCTCTATCGCTCTCACGGCAGGAATACCACGATATTTTTCTGTTTTCCTTGTCACAGTATTGGCAGCTAATCATCATGCGTTTTGTACAGGCTCTTCGCCGATCCATCAAGGGCGAAAAGGAGAAGCAGCACTCTGTCTCCATCGGGGCCAAGGCTGCTGTCGCTATTGTCCCCCCGAAAAAGGTTGGTCTGCCCATGTCAACCTCTTTGCATTGCTGCATTGCCGCAATACTCACGTCTGGTTCTTCCACAACCCCTACCGGACGTGATTCTTCCTAGCTCGTCTCGCTGCACAAGTCATCAAAATGAAACCGAATGGCTAATCAGAACATGTTCGCTTACACAGGTTATTCGGGCACTCTACGACTATGAAGCTCGCTCATCACAGGAGCTAAGCTTTTCCAAAGGTGACTTCTTCCATGTCATCGATCGCGAAGATGATACAGATTGGTATGAGGCGTGCAATCCCGCACTGCCAGATGCCCGAGGTCTTGTACCGGTAGCCTTCTTCCAAGCGCTTGGGCGAACTGAACGCGATAGTGCGCAATCCGACAATGGCAGACAGTCTATCCCAACGAAGAACCCTGATCACGATTCTGGATACAGCGAGTCCTCATCCTCTGGCACGACTGTGCTGCCTGCTGGTCAGCGTGATTCCAAATCTGCAAAGACGGGGGCAATGGTTTACGGAATCGTCATGTACGACTTTGCGGCGGAAAGAGCTGATGAACTCGAGGCCAAAGCTGGCGAGGCTATTATTGTGATTGCGCAATCGAATCCAGAATGGTTTGTTGCCAAGCCAATTGGCAGATTAGGCGGCCCTGGTTTAATCCCAGTATCCTTCATTGAGCTTCGAGATATGGCTAGCGGCAAGGCCATTCCAGACCCGCTGGAGGCGATTAGGAGAGCTGGCGTGCCCAGGGTGGAAGAATGGAAGAAGATGGCAACTGCATACAAGAACAGCAGCATCACATTGGGCAAATTTGAAGGCGGTGGTCCATCACAAGCTCCTGAAAGTGAAATGGAACGTCTGAGCCTTCAAGGTGGTGCTCAGCAAGTAAGTTTCCTGTTGACTTTCAATATTAGTGAGAACCCACCATTGCTGACAACTCAGCCACAACAACAGGCAGTGCACCATGCTCATTCACAGTCGGTTCAGCAGAATGTCCAGCAAAACCAGTACGCTTCGAAATCTACGTCGCAACTATATGCCCCCATTCAGGCAAGGATACCACGTTATTGTTTTGCGGAGGACAAATACTGGTTTGTCATTGAGGCAATGTTGGAAGACGGTCGCCATTGGGAACTTTCACGATATTACGAGGACTTTTATGACTTTCAGATTGCTCTCCTCACGGAATTCCCAGCTGAAGCTGGCAATACGGGAACACAAAAGCGTACACTGCCATACATGCCCGGCCCTGTTAGTTACGTCACAGATGCCATCACCGAAGGCCGACTACACAACCTGGATGCATATGTAAAGAACCTCTTGAACCAGCCACCCTACATCTCCCGATGCACACTCGTCAAACAATTTTTCGCGCCAAGGGAAGGAGACTATGAGATCGACCCAAGTGCAAATGGAGATGAGTATCGACTGTCCCAAGGCTCTCAACATTCGTCGAATGGTTCACCAGCAAACGGTGTGCCAAATCAAACAGCCAGAGTCAATACAAACGGCAACGGTTACGCGACACTGGCAGCCACCCCACGGCAGATGAGTACACCCCAACCAGGTATGTTATCGCCCTAAGTCTAACTTTATACAACAACAATCCTCTAACCATCACAGCAGGGTCTCAACAGATGTCACAAATGCCACAACAGACGGCAGCTGCCATGAAGGTTAAGATGTACTACAACGGCGATCTTATTGCGATACGCGTACCTACGGACATCACTTTCGAACAGCTGTGTGATAAAATCCGGGATCGACTCAAAGTGTCTTCAAATGAACAAATTCAGCTATTCTACAAGGACGAACCTACAGGCAACAAGCCTAACCTGATTAGCAATGATGATCTGGACTTTGCTCTTCAACGAAACGAGAAACTTTTGTTATACGTTGAAGTAGTATGAGGGAGGTCTTTTGTCCAATCAGGTGGGTCAATCCCTAGAGATGATGCTCTAGTCCCCCCTTGTTACTCGGCTTAAGAACGAAGCAATGCCCTCCTCATTACGACAACGCTCAGAGAGAAATGATGAATGCGCTCGATAATCAACTTTAATGACCACCTTACCACTCACAACTATGCCAAAACCATCTTCTCTTCTACGCATACCAATTATCACAACACTTTGATTCACATGCCACCACAATACCCCTTTTTTCTCTCTCTACACACAATCAACAGGTCTCACAAGGCCACGAGTCTCCAATCATATGTGCATCATGAAGATAAATGGACAAAGAGGTCCCATTTTGGTTACATGTTTAGTTGCTGGATGGAGGACCCAGTTTCATGGCAGCAGTGTCCGTTCTCTATTTCTCATTTTTCTCTTCTTGCCATTCAGTTTCACTTTGAAGCTTCACTACCTTTTTTTTTTTCTCTTGCTCCAAGAGGTTTCGATATGCGACTTGAGTCGATTTATTCCCCTTCTCTTTTCGAAAAGGCACACGTCTTTGCTCTTTATATACGGTTTGCCAAGGCGAGGCGGCGTTTTGGGAGGAGTTTGATGAATATGCTGTGTACCATGCGACATCCGGGCAGTGCAGTACCCTGTGGGGAACGTTTCCCTTTAAGAGTCGTCGAACGATGCGAATCAGTGGGAGTGTGGTTGGGCGGTTGAACACAGAGGAGCATAGGTAGGCAAATACGGCAAGCCCAGGCGAGCTATTTTGTGATCACCTACAAAATCCAGACAAATCAATGAACTCATCTGCATCGTGATAAAGCTCTGTGATTTCGCATTGCTTTAGACTCGTAACAATTGTGACATGCCGGATGATTATATAAATGATCGACAGAACATGTCCTATTTCGCCGATGACAATACTTGTCCACTCTATCATACATGCCCATACCTAATCTATATTCGTTGATCATTTGTTTACCCTTTGAAAGGCCATGATCACCTAACTCGGAGTAACATCGAAATCCATAGCCCGTGTCATTGATAGCAAATGCGCAGGACATTATTAAACAATATGGGGAGAACAAGGCAAAATGCACGCCGAAAAGAAATGATGCAATGCCAGCCAAAAATCACTCGAGTTTTTGCATAACATGTCTCCTCATCTTGAAGTTGACGACACCACCAACTCCGAAGGCCGGTATGATTCGGCACATTCTTGCTGCAGAGCTTACCAACCAGTTGGACCGCACAAGCTCCCACCGGTCGCGCCATGAGATTTTTGGAATGCCTGCATCATTGGATCTATTGTACAAATCTAAACCCAAGAGGTGCAGCGGTGTTGAGAAGAGCTGGACGGCAGCCGGAGCCAAGAACTGTGCAGTTGTGAGGCCGGAAATGCGGCGTCGTATGTCTTGAGACATTCGAGCGTCAATGTGAGGCGCCAGCAGGGTTGGGACGTTGAAGGAGGCGAATATGGTGAGACAATCCCGCAGAGCGAAGAGTGCGTAACATGGCAGAGGAACCGGTCTGGGAACGGCGCCTGGGGGACCAAACATGCGGACAAAGGCCTGGTCTTTGTAAATGCAAAGACCAACATTTGCAGCGGACGATGCCGCAAACTTGACAGGCCCAGTGGTGACGGTAGAGGCGGGCCGGCCTGATAGTGTGGAGGAGGCGGTGTCGGCGGCGTTGGCGGTCAGGTAGGTGCCACTATAGAGGAGGAAGATGAGAGCGCATGGTCGAGAGAGAAAGAGAGATTGAGGTCGAAGGAAAAAGGTACGGATGGATGATCGTATTGAGTCGCCGAGGGTGTTGCGACCGGAAGCGTTTTCCATTATGGAGCTTTTTTGTTAAAAATGAAATCATGTCAGCAAAAAAGAGCATGAAGCGTTTGAAGAGTGCGGCAAGTAGAATATCTTACCGGTCAATAATGGTAATGACGGGCGCTATGAGCGCGCCGGCACAAGCGGCGCTGACAGCATCGGCGCCGAGTCTAGATGCGAGGTTCTTGGTGTTCCAAGTTGGTTGTTTCGTCAAGACTGCTGCTGATGATGATGTCACAGTCGCGGCTGGCGCAGCAGCCCCAGCAGAAACTGCCATAGTGGTGGGATTATCGACCTTCATCGCGAACCAGCCGCGGGGAGGTTGCTGTGGAAGGAGGTGAGAGACGGATATTCAGAAGAAAAAGATGCAAAACAGGTAAATATATAAATATATATATATATGGCCCTGCTGAAATGGAGATGGGATAAACAGGGATGTGGACGATCGACCGGGACGGAGAAAAAAAAAAGAACTGGAAGAATGATTTATCGTCAACAGGTGAGCTTCGCTATGTGGTCGCAACGCAACATGCAAATGTTGCTTCCGGTCTGCTGTATGCTGTATGCTGTATGCTGTACTGCACTGCACTGCACTGCACTGCACTGCACTGCACTGCACTGCACGTCCCCCTTGCAGCAGTTTGTTTGTGTGACGAGTTATAACAAAACCCTCTTTTTTAACTGGATGATGATGGATGAGCGCAAGTTCTCTTGTTGCAGCGATTGATGTTCCACACACCAAGAGGTCTTCTTATTCTTATTGCAGAGGAACAAGTTGAGGTGTAACCGGGAGGAAGAGGAGGAACAAAAGAGACATTGTAGGAATCTCAATCGTCCTTTCAGGTTTGGCTGGGACGATAAACTGACGGGATTCTGGCCGGTACAGTCAGAATTGAAAAAGGAAGCGGAGTCCAAGCCTGGTGGGTGAGGTGCGAGAAATGGTTGCCGACTTCGGAGATGGGCAGTTTGAGGATGGATGGATGGTAATAGTCGGTGCTGTAAAAATGCACTGAAAGGCTCATACTAGGTGTTCGGACAAGGATCTACGGATACATCCACTATTCATACTACAAAGCTCTCCATAGATACGAAGCGAGATGGATAGATAGATAGCACTCACTAAATGCTACGTACAGTAAGGCGCTCGCGGGATTGCTCTGGCAAGGATCGGTGAGTGGGCCTCCAGCTGGTTCAGTTCGGTAAGTTAGCCGGGGGGGTGAAGCTCCTCTACCTAGAGGTAGGTAAGGATCGGCCATCGATCTCATCCATTGATTGATCTGCGAAGCAGAGAGCTTGGAGTTTGTGGCTGTGGGGGCTCCTCTAGTTGGTGCAAAAACCATTAATATTTGCTGTGGAGGACGACTATGTGGTATGGATTTGGACGTTGGGTGGGGTCTGCTTTTAAGTTGATGAAATTGATTCAGCGCCTCGTGCTTGGAGTATTGGCTATCAATGGCTCTGGGAGTTGAAAAGTAAAACATTATCAGCTGTCGTCCAACACGGAATGCGGGGACGTTGGGGAGATAAGTGACCGCTACCAGAAGCCATATTATGTTCTTTGTGTCCATTCTCATGATTCAACTACTTGTCAACCGGATGCGAAAATCTCTTTCTAATTTTGCTTCTTCCTCATCTTCCTCCCCGACCTCAACCGAGACGGAAAACATAATCTGATTGAGATTGAGATATGTAATTACAGGATCCGCCACGCTGCTGCAGTGAGAAGCTACCCCACCATGATGCACTTCACGCAGAAGCAACCAATCCGACTTGGGATCATAGAGAATTTGATTGGATTGCTGAGCCACGATACTCGACGGAGATGTTTAACTTGACTAGAGTTGAAACTGGGAACCAATCTCTTTTTAGGATATGAATTCATATATGAACAGACGCTTTTCATACACCAATGTACCTGTTCGTTGTAGCAAATGCAGCATATCAATTGTTTACCTGTCTTCCCGTTCTTCCATTGAAAACCACTCTCACAGTCCTAGCTGTCTCAGCCACTTCAGCTTCAGACCTCCCAGGCAGCCCACCAACCCCACCAGCCCCCCACTAACCAACCACTAACCCACCACCATCGAATCTCTATAGGCCCTCATAGGCCATTGTAGGCCCTTGTAGGCCCCTACGGCCCCTTCAGCCGTGGTCACCTGGCGCCTAAAAACGCACAGGCCAGCAGGCCCAGAATGGGGATGGACCCCTGGTGCAGCAGGTGTGACGTGCTAGTGACCTCCATCGACAGCTTTAACTGCTTCTCCGCATGGCCATAACTGCATTTGCCCTTTCTCTCCTCCATTCACCTCGACCGTGATTCGTAACCTTACATTGTCCCCCTCTTCTCGTCCAGCTGGACCTCTTCTTGGCTGTCACTCCTGGCAGAGTCCATAGATGCGCGGCTGAGCGAGCAGCACCATCGCCGTCAAGATGCCCATTCGTGTCAAATCCAAAGCGCTGGCTCCGATTCGAGATCTGAGCCCAGTGTCGGCACGATACGACCTCGAGCTCCCGGATATTGCGCCTGACGACTCGTTTCGACAGGTGGTTAAAGACCTCTCGCTGTATGCCGACTCCTACTATGTTTAGCACTGCTGCCCGTCTCATTTCCGCACGGAATTGAGCCATGGCGTTCATTCATATTGATACTTTTGGTGACGACGATGTGTTTGGATTATTGAGCTAACCAATGCCCGCCTCCATGCTTCTAGATACTTCACAGATGCCATTGAACTTCCTAGCACGTTTGAGCAGCTGCGGACGACGTCGGCTGGTCACTGTCTTCGCGAATTGGTTGATCATTTGAGTGACACTTGCACCAATCCTTGCATTGTAAATGCTCTGCTGTGAGTCTTTGCCAAACAAGCACGCGGTTTCAAGCCATTCCAATCTGGAATGACTTTCTCCTTTTCTTGTCATTCCCCGTCCCCTTTGATACCGTCAAGCTTGAATCTTGTCGCGGTTGTCCATTTCGAACAAAGCTTACTAGGGCATGCTGCAGGGCGCTCAAGTGGCACTATGCCACTGATCGTGACAACCAAGGCCTCGCAGAATCTCGGTCAAATGCCTGTGAGATTGTAGCCTGGCGCTTTCTTACACGGCGCTCTGAGCGTGAGGCAGTGGAGTACTGTCTCTATGACATCCCAGAACATAACGCGACCTGTACGGATCCGGAAGAGCATGCGCAGCGCCACGAGGGCGATCCTGAGGCTGGGGAGCAGGCGCCACTGCTTCCCCGTGTCATTGCGAGCTTTGATGGACATGTAACTGCAGCTGGACCTGTCGGAAGCACCGCCAAGAAGACGCAGCTGTTGTCATCTCTGTCTCGCCTCACCAATTTTAGCAGCGATGATGCATCAGACGATGAGGACCCCACCGCTGCTTTTGAAGGTCTAAATGCGCTTGAGATTGCTGCCATCGCAAACGCGAAACGTTTTCTCAGCCAGCATGTTGTACAAAAGATCATTTGTGGCATCTGGAATGGTGACATCGTCTTCTGGGACAGCTTATCCGTTACCTCGACCAAACACCCTCACTTCTATAACCCGGCTACTGCTGATCCCTTCTCACGACTTCGCGTCCCTAAATACCTCAAATGTTGGGAAATCTTGTTCTTCGTAATCTTCCTATGCTTGTATTATTCTGTTCTCATTGTGAGGGATGAGTCCCGCATCACTGGGGCTGAAGTTGCTCTGTTCATCTGGATCGCGGCCTTCTTCTACGATGAGTTGAGCGAGTGGATTGATGCAGGTTCTGTTTTCTACACAACAGATATCTGGAATCTGTTTGACATGATTATGATTCTCATTGGATTTACCTTTGCCATTCTGAGTGAGTATTTCTGGTTGGCCCGATTTGTGTAGTCTCATTCTAACATTCTTGCCAGGGGTTATCGGCATTACTCAACATAACAATCGGATGAATGATCTGGCTTTTGACGTTCTCGCATTAGAAGCTCTCTTTATGATTCCTCGTATCTGTTCCATCCTCAGTTTGAGCCCGTACTGGGGAACCCTTATCCCCTGTCTTAAGGAGATGGGCAAGGACTTCATCAAGTTCATGGTGCTTGTGGTAATCATCTACTTCAGCTTCCTGACGACATTTTCGCTCGTTGGCCGTGACTCTTTCAAGGTGGGCAAAATGACGGGGATCCTAACAAGGATATTCTTTGGATCAAGCTACCTTGGATTCGACATAATGAACCAGATCGACCCTGTTTTCGGTCCTCCCCTGATGATTATCTTCATCACCCTGACTTCCATCTTGCTGACAGGCTCTCTCACTGGTATGCTCTCCAACAGCTTTTCACGAGTTATCACCCATGCACGAGAAGAATATCTCTACGTGTACAGCGTATATGTTCTGGAGGCTTCAACCAGCAACAGACTCACTCACTTCTACCCGCCTTTCAACTTGGTTGCTTTCATCATCTTCCGCCCCTGGCGCATTGTGTTCCCCAAAGACTACAAGTTCCGCGCTGGGCGTATATGGCTGCTTAAAGTCACCCACACCCCCATTGTGGCTGTCATTAAGCTTTATGAGATGATTAAACGCAATGGAGCAGAAGAGGATGAATACGCTGGCTTTAAGGGGCCTCGGGAGCAGAAGGGAAGAAACCGCAGACCAGATGCTCAAGCCCGGTTTTCATCAGTCTACGCCCGCCCCATACCCCCTTCCAGAGGTTCAGAGACGCTCCGGCCCAGCAGCAGCAGCCGCAGAAGGGAGGATGACATGGAAGCCCCAACATTGGTGGAAGTGCAAATCACTGAACTTCAACGCAAGATTGATCAGTTGACGAATGTTATTTTGGCGATGCAGGAGAGTCCACCACCTGCATCCATCAAGTCCCCATCGCCATGATCATGCATTTATGACTTTACTGCCTCTTTTCCAAATTTGCAATACGACAGAGATGGAGGGGTGATGCCGTTTTTCACCAAAAACAGTATATGGTAGGGTAGCTTCAGAATCCTGTGTTGAGAGATTGTTTTACATCAACCAAGTCAAGTTTTAGCATCGTTTTAGCGACAAAGCCTTGTGCATGTTCTTTGATTTTGTTCTTCCTGCGTGTCCACGACAGGTAGAGTACAGACTCGCCTAATACAATGCGACCATGATTATTTACGAGTTTTTTGCTTTGCTCTGTTCATCGTCCTCATTGAGTAAACTAAACTAAGATGCAATTCATGCAATGTAACTGCCCCTTGAACGAATAACTACACACTGTCGAATATGTGTCTGTAATGATGCTGAATGATTGATAATTGGCAAACTATTTGGCATGTGTTTTATTACATTTTCCAACTTTTGCCAAGGTAAGACACATAAATTAAAAAGAAAAAATTACAATGATATCGTACGAAGAACGCGACCTTTATATTCACCACTCGGCATCTCCTCGTACAATCTCTCCATTGACACATCGGCTCACCCAGTCCCAAACTGTTTCATGCCAGGCAAGCGAATTCTCTGGTGACAAGACCCAGTGACACTCGTCCGAAAAAGTCAGGAACCTGCTCGGGACGCCCTGCGCTTGGCGTGGAAGCAGGCCAACCCCTCAGTGATGGGGCACCGATAGTCCTTCTCGCTGTGAATAATAATAGTAGGCGGCGCGTTCTTCCAATTGCGCAGCAGATCTGGGCGGGCGGGATTCCACTGGTCCATACCCTCGGGGTTCTTCCAAGGGTAAGGCGATTTGCCATACTCGCCGTCGTCGACGAGGATGTCGCTCTGCAGTGAGAAGCTGGGGATGTTGAAGATGCCGTCGTGCCAGACGGCGCAGCAGAACTAGGGAATGGTTAGCTGAAAGAAATGGCAAGGATTGGTGGGCTGGTGACATTGATAGACTGACCTTGTTGATAATCTCGTGGCCGAAAAACCAACTGATCATGTATCCGCCGTAGCTGGCTCCTGCGAGAACAGCTTTATCCTGGTCAAGATAGGGCAACTTCTCCAGATATTTGATGAGGTTGAGAAGGTCTTGGAATGGATTTCCTCCCCATTGTCCATTTACTCCTGAAACACGTAACATTGTATATTAGAAAAGTTGCACTCACAGACGAGGGCAAAAAAAAAAAAAGAAGACATGAAAGATAAAAGAGAAAAAAAAAGCGAATGCTGTTACGATGGGTGAGTTGAGGGCGACTTACGCTTAGAAAACTCCATTCCATATCCGGTGCTGCCACTGATATTGGGACAAATAATAACATAGCCCTGCTCTGCCCAGGCGGCCATGTTCCACTACGAAAAAGGGTCAGCCTTGTAACCACACAAATGGTGTTGAGATACAGGAGTATCAATAGGTAATGGAAAACCAGATACCGGTGTGTGAGTAAGAGGAGACGAGAGTAAAAAAAGAAATAAAAAGTGATAAGAGGAAACCTTACCCTTGTACTCCATGAGTCTGACCAGCTGGATACAGGTCCACCATGAGGCATCAAGACCCAGGGATAAGTCTTGTTCTCGTCAAAATTACTCGGCCGAATCATAAACGAGTGCACACAAAGGTCATCAGCGCCCTCAAACCAGAACTCGTTGATCATCTTGGGCGACAGCCCATACTTGAGGCCGTTTTTGGTTGCAGAAGATATCGTCCAGAGAACATTAGATTCTGTAGACAGGTCTGAATCATCAGAAACCTTGACCACTTTCCACACGCTGCTATCAATGTAGCTGCTGCTCGACACGAGCAATCTATCCCACTGCCCTTGCACAAGCGGGAGGTAGGCGCTGACAGATCCCTCCTGGTAAAAGATTGTCGGCTTCGCGCCGTCCAGGAGCTTCAGGTGCGCCAGCGCGGTGCGGCCACATCTCGCACTTTGTAAGATCAGGGCATCGGAGGAACCCGCAAACTCGAACCCCTCGGGCGGGAAGTAGTCGCCTTCCATATCGCTCGGGTCGGCCATCAAACCCAAAACGTCAAACGCCTCGAGCGACTCGACGTTTGCGGTGTAGATTCTGGCGTTTTGCAGGTCCTTGCCATCGGCATGGATGAAGGCCAGGACGGAGCCGTCTGGAGAGAACCGGATGTTGGCACCCATGCCAACTTTAGAACCCATCTGGAGGTCGATAGGGAGAGGATCCGAAGTTGGAGGCTGGGAGAAGCACTCGAGGGGAACGTAGTAGGGAGAGCAGAACATGACTTGGTCTGGAATGCGCTCCAAGGCGTTTAAGCCGAGGAAAGCGATGCCGTGGTGGCTGATGTCAAAGTTTCCGGTGGCATCATCAATGTCATACATGCCAAGGGGGGCTTCGAGGTCCGGTTTCTGGATGAGGTTGTTGAGCTCACCAGCCAGCTTCCATTTCCCGTCATCCTGGCGCTCAAGCTTGCTGTACCAGAGAGAATATCTATGTGAACTAGACAACTCGTTCCACTAGTAGCCAATGCGGTGAAACATGAGTTAGATATTGCGTGCCTTTTTGCCGGAAGTCTATCCACGTTCAATTTTAAAGGGGGGTTTTGTTGCACTTACGACTCTAACACGGGCACTATCAAAGATTCTGGCCGAAGTCTTCTTCTCGGCTGCCTGGTCGTTGAGGCGGGAGCCGTGCTTGCTGACGAGTCCAGCTACAACGAAAGCGACACTTCCATCCTCTAGAGCCTTGAGCTTCAATGCGGAGATTGGGGCATCGAGCTCTGCAGCGATATAATGGTCCTTGGTGTGGTCTGCTCCGTTTGCAATGACGACTTGAGTGCGGCCCTTGTCGCCTGACTTGAGGAAGATGATGTCGTTGGAAGTGTGAGAGTCAACGTCAGGTTGATGATCATGATCGGAGTCAGTGTCAGTGTCAGTGTCAGCCTCTTGATCTTTTTGTTTTACACCCGGTATCCAGAGCACGTCGTGGACCTTTTCATCGTTTGAAATTGTTACTGAGTGTCCAGTCCGGATATCAATCACCCTGACCTCCTTTGTTGTTTTATTCTTGTCAAAGTCATGGACTGAATGGCTGTACAAGGCGAGGGTACCCGAGGCATTTGGCACAGCGGGCCCGCGCCTCGGAGCGCCGAGAAGCGTCTGCGCCGTCAATTTCTGAATCTGCACCATGGCTGCTGATGGGCAATTAAATATGATTTTGTTTTTATTAATGATGTGTTTTTCTTTGTGATGGCAGATTCAATTCAAGGTGTGAGTGTGTGTGTAGAGGGGGGTGGTCCAGGCAACACTCCAGGTTGTCGCTTTGCTTCCTCAACACGATGCGGTCCAGCGCCCTGTATGATATCACGGAATCTGTGAGAGGCTCAGATGGCCGAGTTGTGCATGCGCCAGAATGGAATTGCAACGACAGAACACTGAAGAGATGATGAAAGAGAGTTGGAAGCGGTATCTGGCGTCTTTTTTTTGGGGGGGGAAAGAATGCAGCTTATGACGGCAATTCTGCCTTGTTGTTGGGCAGGCGCAAAAAGCTGGGGGGGGGATTCGTAAGTGGCAACGCAACGCCAGACGATAGACGGGATCAATAGGCAGCCAGCGAATGACCCGACCTGTACCAACTAATTGCTTCCCCCGCACAACACGCGTCGCCCCTCAATCCTGTGCCGTTCAACCGTCCACCATCCATCATCACAGCTCTTATCTCTGTAATTAGATGCTCGAATAGCCATGAGCCAGCACGCGCTTTGCAAAAGATCACGGAATGCCCTGTGGGAGCAGTATGGGGAGAACATCACATCCCCGGCCTTGCACAACCGGTCCGCGCGGCGTCTGTCACCTCCTCCACAGCGGAGGTGTGGGGCTGGTTGTCGGCAAGCCGGACTGCCTGCCTTTGTGGATCTATAACACATCTTCGAGGTCTTGGCTTGGCCTGGCTCGGCTGTTTGTCACTCACCTGCAGAGCCATTCGATATAAAGTTGTAGATAATGAATGGGTGTCCTTTGGCAGACGACATGCGCTGGGCAAACCCGACAGGCATACATACAGCGAAAGGCGCCGTGTGAAAATCCGCCGGGCACATGCTTCTAGACCTCGTTCCATGGCAGATATGTCTAGCAGTTGATATAAAGAGTCATCCAAAGAGGCTCCTCTATTTTTTTATGGTTAACTTGACCGTATTTAGAAACGGGTCCGGTGCGAACCAATCCGTACCAGCAACCCTATACAACTCGCAATTATAGCACGCAATGGGTGGCTGCTGCTCAGTTAGCTTGACGCCATGTACAAACAAGCCTTTCTTGAGGACGCGTAAGGCTTCGAGCACAGCCTTCTTATCCAACCAGATACCGACCACCCGCCTATTCAATTGCCGCAATTAAGCTTAACCACACAGTTAGATCGGCTTTGGTACGCCCAGTTCACGTTCTCTGAAGCAAACCCAAGTCCAAAAAAGACATCCCAGCCCTATGAGAAGGATCCATCCATTCAGATATGGGCTGACCTACCCTAGGCGAAAACGTGCGTGACAAGGCTGGGCTAGTAGCTGTAAGGACGCAACGTTTCAAAAATCAATCCTGCAAGCCCTTTCAGCATTACATTGGGTCATTTGCGAGCAAGCTGCTGCAGTGACGCGGCTTGAAGGAGCCCTAGGTGGGCGTGGGAAAAACATCAGATGAGCCTCAGTTGTGACGCAAAAGTCCGAGATTTAGAACAAAGATGTTGCAATGGGTCCCCTGGTCACGGAATTCTACCCCTTTGGGTGTCAATGACAAAAAAACATTGCACATTTAGAAAATATAAATATGTGTAGACTCCTCATGATGTGTACACGGTTTATATGGTGTTTGCCCTTAAAGTTGATCATTAGACAAAAATTTGAATACCACAGAAAGACAGCTTATATTCACGAAAAAACCATGGCGACTGCAACTACGACAGAGGCTCCAACCCTCACCTCAGCCTCTGCAACTAGTTCGTCCAGTTGCACGACCGCCGTGCCTGGTAAATACGGACATGTGCCGTATGATTCTTGCAATTCGAACTACTCGTTTGATCCTAGTTTCGGGGGCAATCTTGCGTTTCTCGTGCTTTTTAGCATCACAACCGTGGCTCACTTGATCGAGGCTATTATATTCAAAAAGGTTGGTTTTTGATATGGGATGAATGGGTTTATTATGAGTATTGATGGTGTGCATATCTGTTTTTAGAGATTTTGCTGGGTCATCATCATGGGAGCTTTATGGGAAGTGACGGCCTTTCTTTGCCGAACCCTGGGCACTCGAGATCAACAGAACACACCTCTCGCGATACTCGGTCAAGTGTTTTTTCTCTTAGCACCGCTGTGTAAGTTGTAATACCAATACCCTCTAACAGTCCTACAAAGGAATATATATCTCCTTGAACGAACCGATGCACAATTCTGTAGTTTGGAATAGCTAACAAAGGAACACTCGTCACAGGGATAAATGCATTTGTGTACATGGCTGCCGCACGGCTCATTTACTTTGGCCTACCAGAAAAGAAGTTTTGGGGCATCCGGGCCATCAAGTTGACGCTAATCTTTGTCTGGCTGGACGTCGGATGCTTCCTCGTCCAGCTGGGCGGCGGCAGCCTGCTTTCCAACGACGATCAGAAGCTGGTGCGGATCGGCATGAAGATATACACGGCGGGTATCGCTGTGCAGATGGTTTTTGTCGTTGCCTTTTCAACGATGCTGGCCTTTTTCTACCACAGGTTTCATCAAGTGACGGCTGGGCGGACTGGTAGGGCCAAGATTCTGATATGGGTGTTGCTGACGGTGTTGGTCTTGATCATGGTGAGTTCGAATGTCAACACAGTATATACAGTACCTGGAATCATGTGCGGCAGAGTTTGCTAACGGCGGCGTCCCTACTTCACCTCCACAGGTCCGTATCATTTTCCGTCTCATCGAGTTTGGCCCCGGCCTCAACGCCGACAATCCTCTACTCGCCAACGAGGCTTACCCCCTCGGCCTCGACGCCGTTCCGATGCTCCTGGCCCTCACGCTCCTAAACTTGATGCACCCGGGCTTCGTCCTCCGCGGGCTCGACAGCGAATTCCCGCGTCTCTCCCGGGCGGAAAAGAAGGCCATCAAGATACAGAAGAAAGCCGATAAGCGACAGCGGAAAACGGCGGACACGGATGGGGACGTGCTGACGGATGACGTTGGAGTCATTGGCTTGACCTCTTTGAATGCACGTCCTATTAGCGGACACCGGTCCACACGCGAGAGAGACGCCATTGCTTGAATCCTCTCAATGCTATGCAATGCAATGAAAAAGAAAACTGCAGTTTTCGTATCGTCGTCTGATCGGCTGAGACACGGGTGGGGGGGATGTTTAATTAATGGTCGGCCGGAAGTGCGTTTGGGCGTGAAGCGAAAAAAGCAATGTGTGCATACAGATTAGGATTCTGGTGGTTGATTTCTTTTGTTCTCATGTGTTTAGCGTTGTACAGGATAATCCGTACCTGTCTGGATTAGTTCAGCATAACTATATCAAAATGCATTCAATATTCTTATACATGATTTGTACATGAACCAGCCGAGTTGTTGGGTATTCACGATTCTCCCTGATTTTCTTTCAAATACGTCATGAGCAGGGCACAAATTAACAAACTCGTTCGTTTGAGACAGTTTCCGTTCTGGAAGGATAATTATACAGTTAAATATGGACATTCGCTCGTTTATCGATCGATTGGTGTTTGTAGCACACCAAGACAGGATAGATATTGATATCTGGTTTGGATAATGGAGAATCTGTGCTAATGAATAAGGTACCAGGTGATTAGCCATCAAGTACAGGTACCTTTGCCTGCCACCGTACTTTCGTTCTAGCACATCGTATTCATTAGCAGTACCTTGAGGCTATGGGTGAAAGCAGCCCCGCTATAGGGGTGATGATTCCTTATAATTAGCACTTTCCAGCACCTGCCTCACCACTGATTCTTGGTAGGTAGGTATGACATAGGAGCACAGGTATTAGTCACTTGACTCCTATCTCATGTGCATTGGTTGTGCATCAATTATGCACCAATACCCAGGTTGATCCAAGCACACGGGAAGCGTTTTGTTTAGTTTTGTGCACGGCAGACACTTCCGAGCTGTCAGGGTTGGTGGGTTGGTGGCATTGCATGATAATATGGGATGACGGAGCTAAATGGCTAGTGCAGCAGCCCCAAGCTCAAGCTGGTTGCATGCTTGCATCCCAAGCTTTGTGAAGGCGGTTGGCTCGAACCCCTGGCTAAGCTATTCATGGCAACGGCCCGGCAACGGCTCATCTTAATAATGCCGTGCAAATACCTTGGGTAGTTTTTGCTTCATTCCCCAAGTTGTGAAACTGTGTAATTGAACCGTGTGAACAAGACGGATAGTATTGCTGCTGCTGCTGCTGCTCATCATCATACATACCTGTGGTTTTAATACTTCACGCCCGTGTGCACAGTACTCACCTCCCAACGGCCTTTTGTTTGCATCCCCTCCCCTCTAGGAAAGGGAGACGGGCGTTTTCCAAACAGGCGACCAGAGGGTGCCCTCAACCAACTCAACACCATCGTCACCGCGCTTCTCACCCCAAGTCACCCTCTCACAGGGGAAACGGGTCGCACTAGGTAGGCAGTCCGTTTGTCTTTGGGTCGGGACGGGGGCGCTGTGAGACTGGAAGCTGCCTTGCATATCCCATCCCGGTAAGCGACCGTTGCTGCTGCTGCTCTCACTCCCCGACTCCTCCGTACAGCAACTAACTGACCTTTCTCACGGTCTCAGCCAGTTTCTCCCACTCTTCTTTCTCCCTACCTTATCCAGGTCGTCATCGTCCCCCCCCAGTCGACCTGCCGCCTTGTGCCTTCTTTACGCTCCTTCACGCACACTGTCATTCTTTCATTCACTTTTTATTCATCTAGACAACCGAATTCTCTTGTTGCTTCCCCGCTTCTTTCTTAGGGACGTCATTCTTGATATAACCGTCCCCAGGGCTTTTTGTTTTTTTCTCGTTGTGTGTGGTGCTATCAGTATGCGTCTGGTCGTGTCACAGGCTGCCACTGTCTTGTTGGATATCCAGATTAATTAGCTGTTGCTGCCCAAGCAACTCACACACTTGCGCGTACGCACACACATACGCCCCTCCTTCTTCTCATCTCCTTCCCTGTCCCTCCCTCTCTGTTCTTTCGCTTGCTTCTCTACTACTGTTATATGGCCGTCCATCGCAAGATGCCTTCGTCCGGCATGTTTGGGCGACTATCCTCAACTACCTCTGTCCTGGCGCTCTCGTCACTAATTCAGATCGCCGCCGGCCATGCCGTTCCAGTCGAGACCAAGACGGTTGGTCAGTATCGACCTAACATCGTCGATTGGCCTATCGTTGCGACACTAGCACCAGTTTCGCCCGCCGAGCTCCAGCGTCGAGGGTTCAACACCGTTTGTGGATATATCGGAGGAGACCCTGCCTTCCCAGCAACCTGCTTGGCTGGTTCGCACTGCGCCGTCGATACCGAACACGGAGCTATTGGCTGCTGTCCTAATGGCGCGCCATGCTCCGGGGGGGTCTTCACCGACTGTGTCGACGTCAACAGTCCGCCCCAGACTGTCCTCGATCCTTACGTCTTTACCTGCAGCGGCACCAATGTCTGCTACAAAAACAGCTTCGATGGAGGATACTTTCAATACGGTTGCGGATCAGTCTCACAACTTGCGACCCGCGTTGCCACGTCTGCAGTTAGCCGCTCTGCCTTGGACTTTAGCCGTATGTCTGTCGCCTTGACCGCTACACCAACCAAGCTCGCCACACCGACGACAATTGGAGACCGAAAAGCCGTCAAGACCCAATCTTCATCCGATGGGACAAGCACCGACAAGTCGGGTGGCGACACTTCTTCCGCAGCGGATGCGACCTCCACTAGTGAACCCCAGGCGCCTGGTGTTGGTGGTGGTAGCAGTTCCCACACAGGTGCCATTGTTGGAGGCGTTATCGGAGGTCTTGCTGCTTTTGTGCTGCTAGGTGGACTTCTATTCTGGTTGATGCGACGAAAGCAGAAGGCAGCGCTTCCTGACCAGTATATCACGTAAGGATTTCCATGATTCTGCATGTTTAATGAATCGAGTACCGTGGAAATTGATCGCTAACCAGACTCTCCAGTCCTCTTTCCGATGATGATCTGGATCATCCCTCCAATGCTGTTGGTAGAACGACTAGCCAACCAAGAGAGAAGTCCAGCAACGCTACCACTGCCGTGGACGGAGCCAGAGATGGTTCCAATTCTGGGGGAGCTATTGGAGCTGCAGGCCTCACGAGGCAATCCGACGAAATTCCCTTGACCAAAGAAGGCCAAGGACTAGACCAAAGTACTAACCTCTCCCCAACAAGCGAATTCACTCCGGAACCTTACCCAGGGCCACGCAGGGCCGGTGGTGGATCCTTTTGGTCACAGAACAGAGACGAACCACGCACTCGAAATCGAACATGGGTTTAAATTTAATGGTGGAAGCAGGGTGAAGTTAACAAAGCTTTGTGACTTTGGCTAGCAGACGACGACCACGCAGCAACACATCATCTTATCACCTTTATCATTGGAATCTGATCTAGCCGCTACCAAGGGAGGAAAAGAGGGCCACTAATGCCCCCGAAGGTCCTTGCAGGGAAATCCTGCCCCTCCTTAACCCTTTTCAATTTCATGTTTATCGCTTCCTCAGAATATGGAAAGAGCTGTGAATTCTCGGGGTTGTTTTCGGGGTTTGACGCAAGATATGATGAGAACTGGCAAGTGTTGTGTGCGACCCCGACATTCTACCTCTTTGTAATCTTTTTTTATTGCGCTCAAAATACAGCGTCTATGTTTCAGACCTCTCGTTTATGTTATTTCCTTGAGCGGGCAGCGCTTTTGCGATGGTGGAAAGGGGAGTGGGAATTGCTTTGTATGATACGTATACCAGTATAGTGAGTTTCAAATTTACTGTGCTCGGGTAAGTGTTCCAAATCCAACGTAAGTCTGGTTGTCGTTTTGACGATATTCAGCTCGGCATCGTGAAGTAGATGTTAGGCACAACCTGTTCCAACTAAAGCGTTTTCACAGATTAGTTACAATGATCCATTTTGTATACATGCATGTCTTGTTCAATGAATTAGTGCTAGATAGTTTGATAGATGATTCTAGATCGAATGTCTCAATTGCTATTTATATGTCATTTTGAAGTGTTCATGTACACGTATCTATCAACGTAGTAGTTTTCAACTACCTTCAGTTGCCGCTAATAACCTATCAATCTTGCACCATATCAAGAAGATGTCTCAACAGGCCCTGGGCCACCAATAGACCAAACTCTGAGACTAGATTCTCCAAAAACTTTACTTTGAGGTACATGCCTATGAATCGCGCCATGCGTATTCTCAGCATCGGAGTCTGAGACGGGTCCCCAACCTCCAGAACATGTCGCCACAACCGAGCCGCTTGGGTGAAGAGCAGTGCTGCCGATGGGAGATTCGTGAGCAATCCATTGCCAGCTCGGCTCTGCGATTTCGCTGTGGTTCCCAACACCTTCCCACACGGCGACGGAGCCGTCCTGCGACCCTGCCCAGACTTCGAAGCCGCCGTTTTGGGATTGGAAAACGTCGCAGGTCATTTTCTGCTGTGAGTTAGATTTCCGGCCGTGCAGGACGCTGAGGAGCTGGCCGGTGCCCCGGATGTCGTAGACGAGTAAGCCGGTTGAGCGGCGCTCGTTGATGATGAGATAGCGGCCGCAGGGGCTCCATAGGGTTTGGACGATGCCCTGGCCGCCAAGGTCGATGTTGAAGCCGGACTCGGCGTTGGCTATGCTCCAGTTGGCGACGACTTTGTTCGTGTGGTGGAGGTCGTAGAGGCCCATCCATCGCGTCCATGTGCCAGCGGCGATGATGGATCCGCCGTTGGCGTCCATCGGAGACGCAGCCAACGCAGAGACAGTGCCTTTCATGCCGACGCCTCCGCCCTTGGAGATGTGCCGCCGAGATGGGATCGTTGGCACGGTGAGCAGAGGACCGTCTGATCCGTGTCTTGACAGGTCAAAGTAGTCGAGACGGTTTGCTGAGCCGCATAGGAAGTGAGTCCCTGGCGACTCCCAGAGCATAGACGATGGAGTGATGTAAGCCTCAGACTCCATCCGTATGAGTTTGTAGCTGGCAATAGGAGCGGCACGGAGTTGGGCTTTGGAATCATCATCACCATCATCATCTTGAGGCTTGGGAAAAGCCTGGTAGATATGAAGCGGATGGTCTCGACAGCCTACCAGTACTGTCTGGGTCGCTGGCTCTAGGAGGGAGAAGTAGGGTGCGACGGCAATAGCCTGAGCAGGTTCTGGGAGCTTGATTGTGCTCTGCGGGACGAGTCGGCGGTCGCTGTCCACATGGCTTAGGAGATCTGCTGGAAGAATGAATGACGAGATGGTCTGGTTAGAAGATGTGGTGATGATGGATGTGCCGTCGGCAGACCACTGGGCTGAAGTGTAGTATGGCGCATCACCAGCTACTCTTCTTCCAGTTGGGGAGGATTCTTTTGTTGACCCATCGGCAGGATGCTGAGCCAGGAGGTGTATAGCTGGGGGTTTGGATACACTGCTGTCCACAATCTCTGGGCTTTGGGGAGTTGCTGTCTCGGTAGGAGCTGTGGTATCAACCTCACCCATGGTGGTTGGTGGTGGAATAGCGAAAAGCTAATTATTGTCCGTTCTCACTCCTCCTCCGCTACAACCACAGTAAAGACTTAGTTGCTACACATGCATACATGCACATATGCAGCTTGTTGGTATTACGCAGCTCTTGGTTGGTGTTTAGCAATGGGTGGATTTCTTTTTTCTTTTTTTTTTTTAATTTATTTCTCATTATGTTCTTGTTTTATGCTGTCCAACCTAGGTGTATGGAGTTGATGGATAAAAAAATTGTAAGAATTTGACGCGCCTTGAGAATACCTTACACTTTCCTGGACTGCCAAAAACGCGTTTAGTGGGAAAACTCACGTCAGGAAAACACAAGAGAGCAGAACGAACGCCTGATCCTCACAAACAACCGTTTGACAAAAAAGAATCCATTTACACATAGCACATCACCCCTAGAATTTGATGATTTACACGGTAAATTAATGATGTGACCACCTAATAGGGATGGAGAAATGGCCCAATTGAAAGTTTGGCTGGTACCACACAGGGCTGTCATGTCATTGTCGGCCAGTCTTCCTTGTGACGCGCGACGTCATCAGAAGTGTGGATGTAGAAGTACCAGATACCTTCTCAGGAGTGGGTACTGGTAGTGGTTTCAGAGTCAACTTGTGCTGCGAATGCGCAGGTTCGTGCTTTTAGTTCAGCGCTCTTTGGGCGCCGTGCAGGTTGCCAAGGGCTCTCTTATCCACTGTATTCTGTGCCAATGAGTAACTTACAGCACAGCAGCGCCCCCAACCTCCCCCGTAGCGTATGGAGCAGGTGGGACGTGCGGTCGCCTGAAGGTGGGCCTAGGCCCCCAAACCAATTGGACGTCGTCACTCCTCAATGCAAAGTACTCGCTACCTTGGCCTCCATCATGTTAGTGCCTGGCCAGGTACCGTGTACGAACCCGGGGGAGGTCGTATTACCACGAACCAAAGGTCTGAAGTTATGCTGCCTCCCCCAGACCTTAACCTCTCCCCTCTCCTCCCTCCCCATCCATCCATCTACTCTGGTCTGGCCTTGCCTTTTAGCTCTCTCTACCTTTGCCGTGTTTAGTCTTGTGTCTCGCCTTTTGTCTTATTCTGCGCCATCATATGATAACTTGTTCACCCGTTCTGGACCAGGCACGGAATCCTACTTTAATCCGGTAGCCGCAGCCGCAGCCGCAGCCGCAGCCTTCTCCTCCATCGTCGGCATTTTGCCCAACAACATGCATCCCGCTTAGCCTTGCTGTGCAGTGGCTCATCACACCCCCCCAGACTTTGCCTTGCTTGCTCCGCCCCACGTTGCCCAGCCTTGCGAGCGTCCTCCTCTCCAGACAGACCCAACCTCACCGACGGTGTTGCGAGTAGCTCAACAGTAGCACTCTTGAGGAGACGCCGTGTTCACCTGATCTCGACACCTCTCTAGCCGCGTCTTCGACACCCGAAACTGTACGCCAGCTCAGTGTCTCGATACCAGCTCCGACACATATCTCCTTATCCACTCTCTCGAGCTCCGAAGGAACTCTACAGAACCTCCATGGATGCCTCGGTGCTGAGCAGCACCAAGTGTGAGGGCCTCAAAGCGCCCTCATACTTGGAGCTGGTTGTTTCCATGTAGGATCTCTCCGTACCCACCCCTGGTCGACTCAATGTTTTTAGGAATTGTCAGTGCTAATGCCAGAACAGCTTTATACTAGTTGGTCTCTTGATATCCTACCTCCCGCAGCACTATCGCATCATATCCAGAGGCACGGCCGAAGGAATCTCTCCTTATTTTGTTCTACTCGGAGTTACGTCCGCCACGGCTGGATTCGCCAACATCCTGACTGTGCCCCCCTCCCGTGAAGCTATTAGTTGTTGCAAAGAGCTCGAAACTTTTGAGTGTGCGGCTGGATTGCTCGGTGTAGCACAATTAGGCACACAATGGGTCTGTTTCGCAATCATGTATGCTTCGCTCTCTATCACTTCTGTCTATACAGCCTGCTAATTTCATAACCTCGACAGTCTCGTTTTGTTTCTCATTTTCTTCCGATATGGGCAGGCCAATGTTTCCCAAGAGGAGCTCGCCGGAGAGTCGCCTAGATGGCAGATAGCTATGACGGTTGGCTTGCTCTGTGTTCTGCATGGCCTCGTAGTCATTATCGTCACGGGTGTCTTTACAATTGCTTTACCAGATCATCTCAACCTCTGGGCCAACTTCCTGGGAGTCATGGCGGCTGCACTGGCTTGCGTGCAGTATATACCGCAAATTTGGACTACATATCATCTGAAACATGTTGGCAGCCTGAGTATTCCAATGATGTGTATTCAGACGCCCGGTGGCTATCTTTTTGCCGTTAGTCTCTACATGAGACTTGGTACAGCTGGCTGGAGCACGTGGGCAATCTATCTGCTGACAGCTACCATGCAAGGTGCTGTCCTAGGGATGGGCATCTACTTTGAGATTATGGCCAGGCGACAGGAAAGTCAAGTCAATATCTACGTTACCAGTGCACCTCAATCACCCACCGAGCGGCAAAACGCACCCCAACGCCCACCCGCCAATCGAACCTATTCCGAAGGCTGGGAGCGCGGTCTTCCTGGCCCTTTTACGGGTCACCCGGAGAGGTATGCCGAGACGGAAGAGGATTTAGACGACATCCAAGAGCGGGAGGAGCGCGCAATAGCCAGAGAAAGCCAACCTTTGCTACGACCTGGAGGTATCGGGAGCAACAAGGCGTATCACTCCACACATTAAAACTGATCACCATCAGAGCTATCAGGCGTAACGGACGAAACCTGTCTGACTTGACCTTGGGGACTTCAAATATTATTACGAATACACTTTTTCTTGTATCCACCCCACAAATTTGTTTCTGACCCCACAACCGTGTCCAACCATTCAGTCTGTTAGAGATGCCTCTACGAGGAGGTATAGATGAGTCAATAAGAACCTGTGTAATTTGATATATTTATACTATGGGTATCTGCATGGGACCTGCACTAGAAAATAAAACACTATTGGATGAAACGAGCTCCTCACTAGGTGCAGCAGGGGGCATTGCCTTGCATGCACAAGAAGCTTGGATGCGAGAGTAAACTGCAGCCCCTGATTATCCCGTGTTGCGATGACTCACAGTAGTTGGACGACCAACAGTACATGCCGGATTCCTAATTTCGGGCCCACGTTCCGTCTGATAGACATTGATCAGGTTCCCATCTGCTCATAAGTAAGCTAAGAGAACAGACACAACGAGCTCCATTTCTCCATTTTTTATCTGTATGTAATGCTCTTTGAAGGGGTACAACGGCCGAACAAGAGCCATTACTAGTGTGCATTGTTTGAGCTGCCGTTTTTGCTAGAGCCATTTCCTAGCGATTGAGCTCACAGGTAATGGCTACATAATGCTAAAATTGTCTGATATTTCTTGTAATGGCTTATATTTGCACTTGTTGCTATATACATCATGAGGAATGCCTCCTTCGCATCATCAGTCGAGTATTACTGGCCCACACTTTCAGGCTGATGACTCGCAGCTGCGGCCAGCAACCCCATCCAGCGTAAACCCGGGCAGCTAAACCCAGGTGCTGCACGGGCCAATACTTGTCCCCTCATGGCTTGCGATCAGCGTCTGATTGGCCGCAGAAGTAGTCACCGAGGCCCTGACGCACAACTGCGGTTCCGCTAGACATTCCTGGGGGCGGCGGCCGGGGGACGCTGATAGTGGAGTTGGTGACTTATGGTGATTATGGGGGAATTGGGGGCGCCTTGCTCTGGCTGTGACACATACTGCTAATCTGCCTATCAGCTCTCGCTGTTGGGATATGACGCCTCCTGTCATCTTCTCCTCCCATCCCCCCGTCTTGATCCTAATCTTGTCTTCCTCCTAGTTGTGACTTCTTGTGTGCTTCTTTCTGCGGTATTGTTCCTCCTCGTTTTGCCTCTTGTACCAGCTTCATTCAGTCCAATTCAGCTCCGGCCAAACTCCGCCCAGCTCGGGATCCTCGAATATTACATCATGGCCATCCGCAGCCCAGCTCCGCCACCTCCCGAGGGACCTACGTCGAACAATGCCACAGGCAACGTTCAGACGACATCCGCTTCGCACACCACGAACGCGGGCATTGATATAGATGCATGGACTGTGTCGGCACTTCAGTCGCTCAGTGTCTCACCCATTGCCCTCGGCACCGGAACCCCGCTATCCATCCCCATTGACGAGCTCGCCACACCGAAGCCACCACGCAAGCAGAAGGAACAGGTTGTTGCGTTTGACGGCGAGCCCGCCGAGTATGCACCTCGCAGGCCGTTGTCCCGTCGTGACAGCCAGAAGCACCGCGAGGATCTTCTGAAGGGCAAAGAAGGCAGCCGCCAGCGCCGCCGCTGGGAGAATGGTACTGTGGTGGCCCCTCCAAAACGCTCCTCCTCTCTGTTCTCTTGTCAATGGAAACCCGCAGTGATTGCTGACCAAAGTTGGCCTCCTCTGGCCTTGAACGCGAAATTTAGATCGTCTCATGCATGTTCCCAATGTGCAGCCTCCTGAACCGGTCGATTGGGAAGTCCATCCCACACATCCAATCCACCACGTACCATACCAATTAGCTCAGTTCTGGGACCGCGGGGTCCGCGAGCGGGTCGAGGACAAGACGGCAAAGCTGCAGGCAGCACGCAAGCGGCAACAGCTCAAGGTCGGCAGTGCTACAGGGCTTGGTATCGGCGAGGTGCCACGGGATCTGAGGGAGACGGCAAAGCGCAGTCCCGTCATCAGGAGCTGGGTCAAGGCCCTTGAGGAGCCTGTGCGGCAGTTCCTTATCAATGAACGTGAGCGCCGAAAAGAGGAAGAGGACAGTGCGGCAGAGGATATGGACTCTGAGGATGAGGAGATTGTCTTTGTGGGTCGCAATGGCGCGATGAGAGAGCTGCAGGAGAAGGGGGCGCGGTATCGGATGGCTCGGCGAGAGGTGTCACACCAGACCGTCGATTCCGGTCTAGTATTTGACTCCTTTGGCAATGACGAAAGTGCTGCCTTTAAGTGAGACGTCCTACTTTCCCTCTCTGAGTAATGAGAAAGGAAGGACATACTGGAGCTAACATTAACTGTCTTCATTAGGCGCTGGCTCACACACTCCATCTCGGATTATTATGGCCTCGCATCCCGATCCGTCACTATCGCCAACTCATCGCAGAGGGTTGTCTACGTCGGTCTCAAGCCAGTACAGAAGCAGCGGACAGCACCTCCACTTCAGAGATTATCGCGACCCCTGTGGGAGCTATGCTGAGCTGGCGCGTTGCAAAGTAACCGCATCGTTGTCTGTTTGTCAGCATTTCGAGGTAACGGCAACCACATACATCTTTTCAACGCAAGTGCCATGATACATGACAGCATGATTTTCTATTTCTCAAACACAACTCTATTCGAATATCACACTTACACGTAGATATGTGGTATTTCTAACAACGTCTGGATACCAGTAAGCGTACACACTGTGTGCCACAAGCGATGCCGTGGTTCGTGATATTTTGCCAAACAACATCAACTAGTTGTTTTTCTTGTAGACCGGTTTCCCCTCTCTATTTGCCAAATATTGCAGGTTTATCGCCTTGTCTGGAGCCTTAGATGTCATTCCATTGTTGTTCCAATTTAGATCCAAAACTGCACTACTTGCCCTCAAGACACGCTCTCCTCCAAGGAGTTTTGCATATTTTGAGATTCGCTCCGAGAGGGGCATGACTAGGAACGCTGTCAGCCCTGAAGCGCCAGCTTGTTCATATAGTGTCTTGGATATGATTTGCGCAGCAAGTATATTCATGCCAGCTTGTCGCAGAAATACCTCCCAAGTTGTCTCGCTCGTCGTTGGAAAACGCCCAAGAGCAAAAGACTGAGACGAATAACGGCACATCAGTGACAAGATCCATTTGGCCATGGTGCCATCGCTTCCAGGAACCAAGTATACACTTGCTCCAACTTCTGATTCAATGACAGAGAAATGAACAAAGTCTGTAAATGCCATCGCATCGGAATGAACTAGTTGGCCAGTGAATTCCCCATCTGGATTTGACTCTGATACTAGTACAATCAGTGTTTCGTATTTCATGCCTACTTTTCGAACGCGCTCCCTTAATGGAGTCAATTTCTTAGAACCGGGGAGAGAACGTTGTTTAACTTTGAGAATGCTGGTAATGATAATCCCTACGGCCGGAGTCAGGGAAATGTCTGCCTCAAATGCCAGGGTCGAACCCCCTGTTTCATGCTGTGCCTTTCCGGGTAACCATGCCAGAGTGTTTTGTAGAGAATAGTCTTTGTCAATTAAGTTTTCTGAAGACCAGGCTGTCTCCAAAAAATGCAGGATTTCTCTTGAGAGACGCAAAGAAAACATGTATACACCTTTCTCTGCGGGTATAACCCTTTCAGGAGCCAAGGCTGGTACCATTATCTGATGAGGTTCCCGCACCGCAGGCTGGTGTTGGGATATCGAGATATCGGTTCTTCTTTTCAAGGTTGGGTTGATCTTAATTATCTGTTTTGAATCTGACTGATTTGATTCAGCAATTCGAGGTCTTTTGATGGCACGCAGCTCCATGAAGCTCGACAGGAGACTGCTGGTGGCACTTGTGTCATATGCTTTTGGCAAAGCACCGGTCGGAGCAGCAGTGGCCTTTCTGCGAAGGCTAGGCAGGAAGCTTGACCAGTCATTATCTTTTGTAGAATCTAGTTGGTGGATCTTAATGGAGTCAGTACTTTTGGCTGCCTCTAGTTGCGGCTCTATTTCCATGAGTGAGTTTGCATCGGTTTCGAGTTCTACCTCCATAGATTCAATCTCCTCATCACCAACGAGGTGCAGTATGACCAAGTTTGACTTCAACTGGATGTAGTCAGAACTGCTGCTGAGCTCTTCTGTTGCATCTGTCATAAGAAGTCGGCGGCTTGAGGGCCCAAGTTGCTCCAGCTTCTCGCCCATATCTACAACAGCCCTTCCTCTAGGATATGGCATCCACTTCAACTCTCTAGCAGATTGTGTGTCCAGTGCGGCGAGTGGAACGGCGAACAGATCACGCTTGCTTTCACGTAACCATGAAAAATGCTGCCTTGAACTTGAGCACTCGACCAACCACTCCGGTTGTGAGATGTTGAAGTCTAGAATTGGGACATGAAGTCTTGAAATGGAATCAGAAGGATACAATCGTTCTTGTTGAGCCAGATTGTCTGCTCGAGATTGGCGCTCTTCCAAAACAGCCGTGAATGCCGCCTCAAAATAAGTTTCTTCGCCATCGAAGTTGAGAGTTGCTTCTGCCTCACATGAAACAATAGGTATGCAAGAGCCATCTATTATTTTCTCTTCACAAATGGTATCAGAGCTTGTCAAAACGATAGGAAGATCCAGTTTATTATCTTGCGAAGCCTGGAGGTCAAATTTTAAGTATTCGGGCATCTCTTGAGCAGGTGATGTAACTGGTGAGTCAGGGGCTCCCTTTGGTTCCGATTCCAGAAGAGCTATTTGAAGCAGCTGAGTACAATCATCGGTAGGGCTACTAGGTTCAGATACAACATCCACAATTGTCCCATCATTTTGGGGTATAAATGGCGATGAATCATCAGAGATCGGGGACAGAGGTGGAGATATTGGTCCTGGGTAGTGATAACTTGACTAGTCTAAATTAGTTGCTAACTTACATATGAGTGGGATGGGTTCTCAACTGAACTGATCTTACAATTGTGGGTTTGTCATGGCGTTTAGACCAAACATCGCCTGATATTATACTCTGCGAGCTGGTCACCTCCTGTGCGAGTTGGACATTTCTTTCAGAATAATCCAAACTTTCACGATCCACTTCTCGTTGTAGCAGTAGTTGTAGTCGGTGAGAATTTGGAGGAAACGAGAGTCCCTCATCCCTGTCTACTCTTACCGGGGCAAGAGGAAGCCAGTGCTCAGATGGATGGCAATTTAGCTTCTCTGTAATAGCTTGCAAATATTCTTCAACATCCGATTGATGGACGGACCCTAAGTCTAATATCTCCTCAGAGTTGAGAAGGCTCTGAGGTAAACATGATACTGGTAGCAGTGAGGTATGTTTTCCCGTCAAATCAGCCAGATGGACTGTGAATTCCAGCTCGGGGGGTTGATGTTGCACAAAATCTAAGCTGAGGCTCTCGGATGGAACTTGTGCGAAAGGAAGTGAGCCTGTTCGCAAACCGCTTTGTGGCACCAGCCCATCCAACCCTGTCTCTTGAATAGTGTCGTGAAGGTGCAAGACGCACGAGGAAAAACGAAAAGGAAAAGCTCGGTGGTCATGAAGACATTCTTTAAGTTGGCCATAGTCGATGGTGTTGTCTGTTACATCTGTTGTTTGCATTTGGCTAGCTTTATAGAAACAGTTGACGGTGGGATCCTGGGTAGATGCTTGGTTGATTTGACATGCGGCCTTGAGTCATGTAGTAAGAGGCTGGGTTGGTCAGTAAGGTAGGCTTGATTTAAAGCATCGTGAAAGAGGGGGGGATCCTGATTGAGATGCAGGCACGATGGGCTGACGAGTGTTTGAGGAAGGAATGAACAGGTCATAGGATTGTGGGAGCATCCAGCAAGCAGAACAATTATCTTGACAGGGAATTTGCTGTAAAACGTAGTGAATGAATGCTCTGAAAATACTGCAGACAGGGAACTTGAGGGCCAATTGATTGATCTTTATGCAAGCAACGATATATTGACGCTACGAAGTTGGTTTTCTTGAGTTGCTGCTCGGGCAGGCTGCAGCCATGTCCTAAATCCGAAGGTCAGACATGTGGCCTCCAAAAAACACACGACTTCATAACGCACATATTAACACAAATCATTATTCCCTGTTCGTCTATTTTGGCACTAGAGAAATCTTCTTTCCCACGCTTCCTTTGGGTTTTGATATCTTCTTCTTAGAATCCACTTTGAACAAGCCCTCGCGGGCTAAAGACTTTTTCACAGTAGCGAGGCCGATGGACACAGGAATTGACGTAACCAGATCTTTATTTGTGATATTGGCGTCCTGTAGCACCGTACGCTTCAATGCACGAATCTTCCTAGACGAAAGCTTCTTAGGACGCCCTGATCTAGGGGAAACCTTGAATTCGCCGGTTGTGTTGAACTTTTGCATTATCCTCGAAACAGACTGTCTTGAGACGCCAAAATCGGCCGCAGCACCGGCCTGACTTTGGTCCTAGTTTACAGCAGCTATAATGGCCGCACGCGCTTCATTTGAAAGCTGGCCATGTTTCTCACGATGACCGGATAGTAAAAGACCGAACTCCCTTTGCTTGGACACCATACCACAAAGTTGCATGTACCTATATAAAGAACGGGGTTGCTGGGTAGGAGGTTCAATGGTTCGAGAAATGTTGACGCGACATGAAATTCGTCAAGAGTGCTCACAAGGTACGTACACTGACTGCAGCGGACTTATCAGTGGCAAATCCGTTGTTGCCCCGCCTGAGGTTGCTGGTGAGCATGCTGAGAGCCCGCCGAAACTGTCTCCACGCTGCTAACTCCGGCTGCGTCACGTCCAGGGCAGTTACTTTCGACATCGCCCCATTGACACTCCGCTCAATCTTCAAGCGACGATATGAAGTGAGCTTTCTGCGGAGCTCTCTATGGGAGCCACCTACTAGTATCGACCGTCTCATTCCCGCGCCTGAACTGATAGCTCCAAACCATGGCGTACGTTACGCCAGTCCACAAGCCGACAAGCATTCGCCATGCTCTGCGGATCAAGATTCTGTCGCCTGACGTGGAGGACCTTGTTGTCGCGTAAGTTCATACTGGGCTTTGGGATCTATCTCTAGAACTTCCGGTGCGAGTTACTAAAGAACAGCCCTACAGAAAAGCCAATCGGCTTGAAATATGGCGAGTCAACGAGGATGGCATGACATGCCTCCACACAAAAGTCATCTATGGTACGATAGCCATGCTCCAACGGCTGCAGCCAAAAGATTCCGATCTCGACCTGCTCTTTATCGGTACCGACCGTCTACAATACTTCAACGTCTCTTGGAACCATGAGACTGGTCAACTGGATACAGTCGAACAGACTATAGAAGACACAGCCGAACCCTACATGCGACAGTCGCAGAGCCAGAATAAATGCCTTGTGGACCCGACGGGCAGATTTATGGCCATGCATCTATGGGAAGGGGTGTTGAACGTCTTTCGCCTCCCCGTTCGAAGAGGAACAACTATGAAGTTGGAAGTTCTAGATCAAGTCAGACTCACCGAGCTGTGGATGAAGGCCAGCGCTTTTCTGCATAGTCGGACTGGTCACCCTGAAATTGCGTTTTTATACAAGACACAGCTTGATCAAGAAGAAGCACGAATAGCCATCTATAGGTTGACCAAGGACGACAAAGGCAGTGATGTTTCGAAATTTGATCCTCACAGGGATAGGAAGCTAGACATTGCTATTCCAGACCCATACGCCTCCATGTTAATTCCAGTCCCGGTTTTTGAAGAAAAGCGTTATCATGTGCGCAATAACGAGGGCGCGAGGCCCCATCTTGGTGGCATCCTTGTTGTCGGAGAAACGCTTTTGACTTATTTTGATAGTCTGACGTATACAAGTGTCTCGTCTGGCTTGAAAGACCCCAAGATTTACGTTGCGTGGGCGGAGTATGATGGAACTCACTACTTTCTCTCGGATGATTACGGGCGCCTAGATCTTTTGACAATTCAGACGACGAATGAAGTAACAGGCGTTGTAGTTACTGGTATGGAAGTTCGGCCAATTGCACTTGAGGACTCGAGCTCTCTTACCTCAAGAGCATCTAGTCTAGTCTATATGGGCGATGACATGCTCTTCGTAGGCTCACATCATGGCGATTCCCAGCTCATTAGAGTCGATGTTGAGTCACAGAAAATGACAATAGTAAAAGTGCTGTCCAACAACGCGCCGATAATGGATTTCACGATAATGGATATGGGGAATAGGGACGGTGACACTCATTCCGGAAACGCGTTTTCATCTGGACAGGCCAGAATTGTGGCTGGCTGCGGAGCTTACCAAGACGGAAGCTTACGAAGTATTCGGAGTGGTGTTGGTCTCGAGGACCGAGGCATTCTTGACGAGGTGGAGGGGACAAGGGGCCTCTTCACTTTGCACTCCGGTGAATCTGACTTGGCAGATACTTTGGTCATCTCCTCTATCGCTGGAACTCGAGTTCTGTCGTTTGATGGGGACAGCATCGAAGAAGTATATTCATTTCAAGGCTTGGACCTCGACTCCGAGACACTACTGGCAACAAATCTACCCAATGGATTACTTCTCCAAGTCACGCCACGTTCTGTTACTCTGTTGGAACCTGAGGGCTGTGTTGCCGTATCCGTATGGGAACCTCCGATTGGGAAAACGATTACAGCCGCATCTGCAAATAGTAAATGGGCCTTGCTCTCTGTGGATGGCGCAGTTCTAGTCTCATTGAGCTTGCTCCATGGCTTGAAGGCAGTAAGTCAGAACGCGGAGCAGAGCTCCATGTCTGGACAGCCGGATCAGATTTCTTGTTTACATGCCGCACGGTACCCAGAAGATCTGGGTGTGGTCGGGTGGTGGAACACGGGCACAATCTCTATTGTCGATTTGTCTTCCTTGAAGCCTCTCCATGGCGAGTCCCTCCGGCAGACTGACGACAGTGCATCGGTTCCCCGAGATATTGCGCTGGTTCAGTTGCATCCAGCAGACAATGCGGGCCCCACGCTGCTAGTTGCCTTGGAAGATGGAAACGTTGTTAGCTTTAACGTGTCTGTGAAAGGATTTGCAGTTTCGGGACGAAAAACCGTCACACTTGGGAGCAGTCCCGCTAGGCTTCATATTTTGCCCCAGGATGATGGCACATGCGATGTGTTTGCAACGACAGAACATGCAAGCTTGATATACAGCGCTGAGGGAAGAGTGATCTATTCCGCAACAACAGCAGATGATGCTACATATGTCGCACCGTTTAACTCGGAGGCATTCCCAGACTCTGTCGTTGTTGCAACAGATAGTCATGTGCGAATATGTTATATCGATAGAGAACGGTTGACGCATGTCAAGTCCTTACCTATGCGCGAGACTGTTCGCCGAGTTGCGTACTCGCCAGGGTTAAAAGCCTTCGGTCTAGGTTGCGTTAAAAAAGAGCTAGTTCAAAATGAAGAAGTAATCACGAGCACAGTCAAACTAGTGGATGAGATTATCTTTCAAGAACTGGGAAAGCCATTCGTGCTGGATGCATCGAATTCGCTGGAGCTAGTCGAATGTGTTATCCGTGCAGAGCTTTTGGATAGCAATGGTAACGCCGCTGAACGATTCATTGTCGGTACTAGTTTCATAGCTGATGCCGAGTCTGGAGATCAACAAGACACGCGAGGAAGAATACTTGTTCTTGGAGTTGACGAAGATCGCCAGTTGTATCAGATTCTTTCGCACAACCTGAAAGGCGTGTGTCGGTGTCTCGGCACCATGGATGGACGCATCGTGGCTGGATTGTCTAAAACAGTTGTTGTGTATAGCTATACTGAAGACACATCGGTTTCGGGCTCGCTAGAGAAGCTGGCAGCTTATCGGCCTGCTTCGTTCCCTGTCGATCTTGATATATCAGGACACACAATCGGGATTGTTGATCTCATGCAGTCATTGACCTTGGTCGATTTCATACCGCCAAAAGATGGTACTCAGGCCAAGCTAGAAGAGAAAGCAAGGCACTATCAACAAGGGTGGGCAACATCTGTCAGCAATTTAGACGAAAACACATGGCTCGAAGCAGATGCCCAAGGAAATCTTATCGTTCTAAGGCAGAATCTGGAAGCTCCCACTCCACAGGACCGTACCCGGCTGGAAATCATTAGTGAGATCAATCTTGGCGAGCAAATCAATCGGATCCGGAAATTACACATTACGACGAGTGAGAATGCAATTGTATCGCCAAAGGCATTCCTTGGATCAGTAAGCGATCTATTCCTAACTTAATAACTGGCATGGAGCTTCTAACACAATTTCAGATTGAAGGCACACTCTACCTTTTTGGTGACATCGCCCCAAAGTATCAAGACCTCCTCATGACTTTCCAAACTAGGCTACAAGATTATATACACTGTCCTGGTAACATCTCATTCGACCTGTGGCGTGCGTTCCGCAATCAAGCCCGAGAAGGTGAGGGGCCATTCCGATTCATCGATGGTGAAATGGTGGAAAGATTCCTAGATTTGGATGAAAGGACACAAGAGATGGTATGCGATGGACTTGGTCCAAGTGTTGAGGATATGCGAGATATGATTGAGGAGCTTAAGAGGCTGCACTAAAGAAACATCCTGTAGGCAAGACTTAGATGAAGATGGAAAACGATAATGAAGATGGTGTTTCAATACTATCTTGATGAATTGTTGTAGCGAGGTTTCAATCAGTCACTTGCAGCTTTTACATCAGTGCGATACAGAGTCCAATACAGGCAGGAGTGGCGGCATGAAACTCCACCAGCAAATGAAACTGCTATCTGGACGATAAAACAAGAAGATAGACAAAGGATATCGCTATTGTAAATCCTGCACCAGTTGACTAACAAGTGCGCAGGAATAAATGTCTTTATGGCTGCTTCGTAATAATCATAACGACTGGATGAAGCAGCATATTTGGTCAGCACTCTCGCTGGGCGGGAGAGTCCGGGACACCGACTGGTACCCAAACGCGTGGCCAATCAGCATTCTCCAATTTCCGAGCTACAAGCTGGAACTGGCAGCCTCAGGCACCACGCCAGCATCCAAAACTTTCGGCAAAGCATCATCGCACCCGGGATTTGCTGCTAAAGGAGGAAAAGACCTCAAAACCTCTATCCTCGACGAGACCCGCCAACCCTCTCTCTCGACACCCTCCCCCGTACCGGTTTTTTTCCCACGATGGCGCCCCTCGCAAACGCAACCCGCCTGTGCCTGCGCTCGGCCGCAAAGCCAGCGATGCCCGCGGTGCGCGCGCTCAGCTCGACGGCCATGTGCCAGGGCGGTGCCCCCTCGGCATCGTACACCAGCCCGTTCAAGGGCCAATCCAAGGCTAGCCAGGTCCCCGACTTTGGAAAATATGTGTCCAAGAGCGGAGAGAACACGAATAAGCTGGTTTCGTACTTCATGGTGGGCGCAATGGGTGCGATCACGGCAGCTGGAGCCAAGAGTACCGTCCAAGGTGCGTTTCATCATTATCATCAGCATCGGCATGATGTTTCCGGCCAATGTCTTTCTGGCAGCCATTTATAGGCAGGCGGGGAGACTTCAATCGGAATTCCGGCAAATGTTAGTGGTCAATGAACAATACTGATGATTCATTTGTTGGGAACAGAGTTCTTGGTCAACATGTCCGCTTCTGCCGATGTCTTGGCTATGGCCAAGGCTGAGGTTGATCTGAGTACCATCCCCGAGGGCAAGAATGTGAGTATCGAAAGCGTATCCAGAGTTTATAGTGAAAGCCTGCTAATGGACAACAGGTCATTATCAAGTGGCGAGGCAAGCCCGTTTTCATCCGACACCGAACCCAGGACGAGATCGACCAGGCCAACAAGGTCAACGTTGCCAGCTTAAGAGACCCCCAGAACGACGACGACCGTGTCAAGAAGCCCGAGTGGCTGATCATGCTGGGTACGGATATTTCTGCACTTCTCCCCCAAAGACCCTAGATTCAATGGAACCGGAAGCAAAAAAGAAAGAGCACGAAAACTGCTAAGGAGACTGCATTTAACGCATTTAACCGTCCCTTGCAAACATTAACCCTGTACTAACTGCTGCTGTGTGCAAATAGGTGTCTGCACGCATCTTGGTTGTGTCCCCATCGGCGAGGCTGGTGACTTTGGCGGCTGGTTCTGCCCCTGCCACGGTTCTCACTACGACATCTCTGGCCGGATACGAAAGGGTCCTGCCCCACTCAACCTGGAAATCCCCGCATACGAGTTCCCCGAGGAGGGCAAGCTGATCATCGGTTAAAGCATGGGGCACATACTAACGCGGTGTAAGAGTAAATGAAGACTCGAGTTTATTCAAAGAGACAAATTCAATTAGAGGATTTTCAGGTGCTTGGGGAGGCCCGAGGAGTGGAGGACGAATGATACAAGAAAGAAAAAATCCAGGTCCAAAGCGGACAAACCACATCAAATTTTGTTTTTAGACGTGAGCTATACGCACATTGTATAAATAAACGTCATACCATCTATGTCTCGGGCGACGTAATCCGAATATGAGGATTCTGAGGCATAGAGAGGGCAATTTCTCTATGTTCACAAAATTGGCGAAACATCACAAACATACATACGATGCTTGTAGGCTTGAAATGGTTTTAATTACCCTGCACCTTTTTGTCTATTTTTTTCTTGCGTAACCCGACTTTACCGAATCATCAATTCATCAATGTCCGTGCCCGTCGTCTTCCCGCTGCTCCGGATCCAGCTTGATCAGGGTATCGATTCGCATAATGGAGATGCAGGCCTCGACCGCACTCTTCAATTGCCTCACCTTGCTCATGCTAGGCTCTAGCACACCAATCTTCAACTCATCAACCACCTTACCACGTGTGAGGTCCAGGCCGTAGTTCTTGTAGCCCTTCTTCCGCGCGATGCTCTTCTCATCCTCATTGGCGTCGCCCTCCTGGATACGTTGTGACAGGGCGTGTCTTGAGCGAAGTTGTGCAACAAGCTCTGCCGCATCCTTGGCAGCGTTGACGGCCAGAGTCTTGGGAATGATGAGAAGTGACTGGGCAAACTCGCCAATGGCAAGTTGCTCACGGGAACCGACTGTGCCGGCAAACTCCTCCAAATAGATGTGGAGCGCCGTCTCAGCTGCACCGCCACCAGGAACAATGCTGCCGCTTTCCAGTGTCCTCTTGACGGCACACAGAGAGTCATGAACAGACCGCTCGATTTCGTCAAGAGAATAGTCGTTAGGGCCACGCAGGATGACGGAAGCAGATGAATGCGCTTTGGTGCCCTTGATCAAAATGCACTCATCATCGGAGATACGCTCCTGGGAAACCTCCTCAGCATATCCTAGGTAAGAAGGATCAAACCTCTCATCACCATTAAGATCAGACAGAGTGCTGAGAAGAGTGCCGCCAGTTGCCCTTGCAATTCGCCTCAAGTCCTCCTTTTTGCATCTCCTAACTCCCATGGCACCCCGCTCGACAAACATCTTTAGTACCAGGTCGTCAATACCCTTGGTTGTAAGAACAACGTTGGCGCCAGCCTTGAGAATCATTTCAACCTTCTCGAGAATCATGCCAGATTCGCGGGCACGAATCTGCTCCAACTGTTGAGGGTCGTCTACGGTGATCTGAACGCCAAGCTTCATCCTCTCCTTTTGCAGATTCATATCCAGAAGGGCAATCTTTGCATCCTTGATGTGTGTTGGCATTGCCTGTGAGGCAACTGTGCAGTTCAAGGCATATCCCTTGACCAAAACTGTTTCCAGAATACTTTTGCCGTGTGCCTTCAAGATGTTGACAGCCTTGACGGGGTACTTGGATTCGTTTCTGGTGTTAGTCGTCTTGACGGCCAGCATTGCGTCGACGACCAAATTTGAGAAGAACTCTGAGTCTGCACCGATAATCTTGCTGGACATGGAGGTCTTTGCAATATTCAGGAGCGAATCCCGACCGAGGTTCTCTACCTTGATGCTGACGTTCTCGTTGAGGTACTTGATGGCCTCTCGCAAGGCAAGTCGGTAGCCTGTGATGATGGTGGTAGGGTGTATGCGGTTCTTCATCAGCTCGTTGCCTCGTCGTAGCAGCTCAGCGGCGATCAAGACGACGGAAGTTGTGCCGTCTCCGACCTCCTTATCCTGCTGTTGAGCCAGGTCCACCAGGATCTTTCCAGCGGGATCCTCAACATCGAGAAGGCTAAGAATCGTAGCACCATCATTGGTAACGGTAACGTCCTGTTGGGCGGCATCGTGTGAGCGTTGTTCTGTCAGGGGGTGGTGCACAGTCTAGGCTTAGGAGAAATGTTGGAGGGGTAGTCAGTCGGTGTACTTACGCCAATATCGTCCACCATCATCTTGTCCAGCCCGCTGGGGCCGAATGAACTCTTGACAACATTCGCAATGGCCTGTGTCGCCAGGACTAGGATGTTCGATTAGCAAGCCGTGCAGAGCCCTCAGCCAGCCCACATACGTACCATTTTGGTCTCGAATATCGGAGCCGGAAATCTTCTGGCCGCCCAGGAAGAGGGTGCCGTTCCGAGGCTGCTCAAACATAGACGCCATGGCTGCGACAAGATTCAAGACGCAGAGCAGCGGTTTCTGTCTGGCAAGTCGAGGGGATAATTAGGGGTGAGTGGCGTGGTGTCGCTGTTCTGCCTGCTCTCATCTAGTCTCAAGCAGAGCTGCGTAGCTTACCGCAGCGTGCGAGTAGACACACAACTGCCCCTCGACTTTTTTGCCGGAAGCTGGGATTCTTCCAGCTCCGTGGATGTGGCATGCAGAGCTCACAGGCGCCTGAAGCCGTTCGACGCCCACCAATTCCCAGGCGGCCAAAGCTCTGATTGGCTGAGACACCACCGCCAACGGCCTAAGTTTTTGCCTATCAACTGTGTTGCCTGTGTTGCTGCCCCTCCTTCGACAGAAGCAAGCAGCTGCGGGGCAGCACAGCTCTGCCGTCGCCCACCATGGCGAGCCCTCATATTAGGAGCCCTTACAGTCCATCCGCCGCCAGACGGCCTGACTCCTGAGACGCCTCTTCTGCAAGTGACTCACCGCGTTTTTCCTTCTCTTCTTCTGCCGGCAGATCGCTGCGGTTTCCTTTCCCTGGGGATTTGCATTTGGCAATTTGATTTTTGCCCTTTTACTTTGTCGTAGCGACGCACCCTACGGCCACTTGCCGAACACCGCAGTTCAGTATGGATCCCGCTGTCGACCCCCCCGCTGAGCCTTCCAAGAGTGCCTTGAAAAAGGCCGAGAAGGCTGCCAAGATGGCTGCTGCAAAGGCTGAGAAAGCAGCAAAGCAGACCAAGGTCCCCGTTGTAGGTGGCAAGAAGACGGACGACATCATCGGAATCACCGTCTCAAAGTCGGAGAACTTCTCAGCATGGTACCAGGAGGTTGTCCTCAAGGCCGAGCTGGTGGAGTACTACCAGGAGATTTCCGGATTCTTCGTTCTGCGTCCCTTGTCAATGCACATCTGGGGTGTGATTCGGACTTGGTTCCAGAAACACATTGAGGAATTGGGTGTTGAAGAGACCAGCTTTCCCATGTTTTTGTCGTCCAAGTCATTGGAAAAGGAAAAGGACCACGTTGATGGATTTGCCCCTGAGTTGGCTTGGGTCACCAAGGCGTATGTGCACCACAACGTGATCAAGCCACACAACGTTGACTAACTGATTCATAGAGGCGACAAGGATCTCGAAGTCCCAGTTGCGATTCGTCCTACCTCCGAAGCTGTGATGTACCCCTACTACTCAAAATGGATTCGCAGCCACCGAGATCTCCCTCTTCGATTGAACCAGTGGAACTCGGTCGTGCGATGGGAGGCTAAGCAAACCACCCCCTTCCTACGAACAAGGGAGTTCCTGTGGCAAGAAGGCCATACCGCCCACTTGACGGAGCAGTTGGCTGGAGAGGAGGTGCTTCAGATTCTGGAACTGTATGCTGGTGTCTATGAGCAGCTGTTGGCTGTTCCTGTCGTCAGGGGCAAGAAGACCGAGAACGAGAAGTTCGCTGGTGGTTACTACACCACTACCGTCGAGGGTTATATTCCATCAAACGGTCGAGGTATCCAGGGAGCAACCTCCCACGCTCTTGGACAGAACTTCAGCAAGATGTTCGATATCACCGTGGAGGACCCTGCCAACAAGGGCTCACACATTAACGTCTGGCAAAACTCTTGGGGTCTCTCCACTCGTGTTATTGGTGTCATGATCATGGTTCACGGAGACGACAAGGGTCTTGTGCTTCCTCCTCGAATTGCCAAGGTTCAGACTATCTTGATCCCCGTTGGTATCAACAAGAACACCACCCCCGAGGACCGAAAGAAGCACGAAGAGGAGCTTGACTCTATTCGTGACACGCTCAAGAAGGCTGGTGTCCGCTCAGAATGCGATTGGAGAGAGGGTTACACTCCCGCTTGGAAGTTTAATGACTGGGAGTTGAAGGGCGTTCCCCTCCGAATTGAGTTCGGACCCAAGGACGCTGCGAAGGAGGTCGTCAGCTGGGCCCGACGAGACACGGGTGAGAAGGGCACAATCCCCATTGCCGAGGTTGCCACCAAGGTTCCAGAGCTTCTCGAGACGATCCAGAGCGACATGTATGCCAAGGCTGAGACTTCCTTCCGGGAGCATCGTCTCAAGATTACCAAGTGGGAGGATGTGCTCCCTGCTCTGGATGCCAAGAACGTCGTACTGATTCCCTTCTGCGGAAATGGAAAGTGTGAGGATCGTATGAAGGAGCTGACGACCCGGGTGGATGACCAGCCCGACATCCCTGAGAGTCAGAAGGCTCCTTCCATGGGCATGAAGAGTCTGTGCATTCCCTTTGAGCAGCCCGAGGGACTTGTTGCTGGAGAGACAGTGTGCATCAACCCTGAGTGCGAGCGCAAGGCCGAGGACTGGGTCATGTTTGGAAGAAGCTACTAAATGGTGTTGATGGCTGGCGGTGTGTTATTATGCAGCATAGATGAGGTGCTGAGGGCTCTTGATTATGATTTGAGGCATGGCCCGGTCATGTTACAAGAAATAATCCCCGTTAGGGTGAATGAAACGATCTAATGAATATCCGTCTGGTTTGCTGAGACTGCCAAATTTGCTGTGACTTGGTCTATCTATGCACTTCGGAGTTTAACTTGACAAGTTGTTCATAAAATAAAGTGATTGGACATTCATATCATCCCTCCCAAGTCTTTCCCTGCCTAGCACCACTCATATTTCTCATTGGCGACCCAATCAACATCTTCCACAGAGCCATCACCAAACCATTTCAAGCTGGTAATGCTATCCTTTTCCCTCACGACATACTGCCCATCTAGCTCCTTTGTCTCCTCAACTAGTTTCCTGACCCGATCACTTGGGTTCCACATATCAAGCTTAGCAATCTGCCATTCCACTGCCTCCTTTTGCGCCACAGCCAGGATGCCCTTGATAGCCCGCTCAAGGTCCACGTCAGATATAGAGTCCTCGTCTTCTACGACAAGACGCAGGAAATGCAGTCTATTCTCCTCAAGTTTCTCAAGACCACCGTAGTGAACGCGCGTCCATAGCGCCCAGACACGTGAGCTTGGAGACGAAGGGGATGTGAAGAGGGCGCCTCTGATGGTAGGCTTGCGACTGAATGTGTGGTTGCACATGAAGTCTTCCCTGCAGTAGTGCCACTGGAAGGTGTCTAGGTTGGGGATGATGGCGACACGGGTTTTGGAAGGGTTGGTAGTGTTGGGTGTGGATATCCTTTTGCGGAGGAGCTTCTCGTCCAGTGCGGATATTGTAGATAAGTCGTCATCGGTGATGGCTGTGATGGTGGGATCTGCTTCAGCGATGATGAGGTTGTCAACGGTGGGTGGACGCACTAGGAACTCTAGATGCGTGCTCTCCATGGGCATCCACCCGCTCTTGGCGTAGAAACTCTTTCCAATGTCAGAAAAGAGGATCGAAAAGACAGCTTCACCAGTTTCGCTCTGCACCGCAGCAAGATGCTCGCCCAGCATGGCCATCATCCTGCCAGCATACCCTTTCCCACGGAACCCCTTGTAGGTAAACACACTCGCGACGCCGTGTGCCCAAACGTCCCGCACAATGCCGTCCTTGCCCCTGACGAGCGCCCGTTTCTTCAGAGTCTCACACGAGGCGAGGACGGGCCGCTCGGCCTCGGGGACGGCAGAGTCGGTAAGGATCCACTGCGTCATGCCGCCGTCCCGGGCCAGGGGGATGGTGAGCAGGTACACCTCCCGGTCGAGATAGCCCTGCTGCGTCAGGCCGTGGCCCCATTCCGGGTGGCTGTAGGACCAGGTAACTTTCTGCTCGTCTGGACGCGGGTGAGTGAGGATGAGACTGGCCGACGAGGCGCTCGGCAGGCTGGGTTGATGATTGGTGTTTTCTTCCGACATGATTTTGAAGTAGACGGTTGTGCCGCTTTCTAGCTTTCTGTTGTGTTGTTCTTTTTTCTCTTAACTTTTTAACTTTTGTGTCAATTGCGTTTATTATAGCGGTTAACCTGGAGAAAGAATCAGGTTTTTAAATTCTAGTAATCTGGGTGCTCTGCTGCAAAGGTCTGCTCAAGTGAAAACATGGCATTGGAAGGCTGATCATTCCACGTCGACAGCAGCAGTGATGACGACGGGAGGTTTCAGTCGGAGCCCCGCGCGGCCCGTCGGCGGGGAGTAATAACTGGAGGCGGCGAGACGGATTCGGCAGCTGTTGGTGATCCCGTACATTGGTGCAAGGCACTAATACTACCCACTTGACATGTTTACATAAAGGCAGCCTACCTAGGTATATACCTGGAGAAGGGCGCAGATGACATTTGAGAGCTATCTACAGCGAAATAGTCACAATGTGAAGTCTAGTAGGAGCATTGATTCTTGTCAGACACCGCATGTTGGAAATTTGGAATAGCTCCGATGAATTTTGTAACACTGGCCAAGTCCAACGTTGTCCCTTGACATCATCATATTGACACCGCCAAAGGCTGCTCGTCATTTATCCAGCACATGTTTGCAGAACCCAACGGGCTAAATATCACAAAGGCTTGCAATTTGGGCTATTTTAAATAGTAACACCGAGAATTTACCCTCCATCAAGACCGCTAATTTACGTGTGCGATTTGGCAGATTATCTAAAGGACTTTGTGCCTTGCCGCTGCAAGCCATCACTTACACCAAATACCCAGAAAAGCCCACAGGGCAGCCAATCCTATATTCAGGCCGGGAAGTTACAGCAGGATCTGGTGCTAAAGAATTGCTAATCCTCTAATTAAATTAAATTCTTGATTAATTGGCAACACCAGCAATTTGGAGATTTTCGTGATGCACATGCGTGTGGCGCCTCGCTCGCCTCACCCTCAGCTGTAAATAGGTGGTGCAATATCGAATGGGTATTAAGGATTGAAGGTGCTGTTGGATTCCGATATCCGAGCGACTTGAGCGTTCAACCTGAAGCTATTGACACCTGTGTGATTAATTAATTATCTTGGTGTTTGAATTTTTGGATATTTCAAATCAACTTTGCTGGTATGCTTCCTGAACACAGGTACTGATTTTCATTCCAGGGTAAGGAGCCTCTTCCCCCCCCACGACATTCGGGCAACCCAAGTTTGACCCCCATAAGCAAATCAGGACCAAATTGCAGGAAGCGCAAAACACAACCAAAAGGGGAAATAATTCGCCATGCTATATTACATACACGATCGGCAAGGCCGATGACGTCTGATGCAAGGGCCCCCAAAGAGTCTACAGGTACACACACAAGGTCGTTCGAGCCTTGGTGTGTTGCTTCTGGCTGTAAGACGTGAGAAACGTGTCTGCAGTGCAACCCTAGACCACTGCTTATTCGTACAGGATCTGTACATTTCGCCAAAAAGGCTAAACTAAAAAGGATGCATCATCAGTCTAGTGAAAAAGTGACTGCATTTCTTACCTCTCAGCCAGCTTGCTAAGAAAGAAACATGTCATTACTATTACTTACTCATGGGAAAACGGCTGAATGGGACTTGTTTAAGAGAGGTGTTGTTATACCCAGCAGGCAGCAGCTATTCACGGGGATCATGACTAAAACAAAACACCTAAACAAGAGACACCCGCCCCGCCGCTCTACAGCGAATTATCCGCCAGCGTCCAAGTTCGCCTAGGCCTCAGTCTGTTCAACCCATGGCCGGAGTTTTTGATCGCGAGTACTAAAATAAATCGAGACGCAGTGGCCCGTCGTTATTCTTAGGCGCGGGAATACCCAGGGTCTAAAAACGGCACAATGCTTTGTCCCCATGACACATCCAATCTTTCTCAACGTGAGAGATGCCAAATTTAGGCGCGCCTTCTCGCCGCAGCAACACCACCACCACTATTCTCAGCCCCCATGGCTCAGCAAAGGGTGATGCCGGGATTGGCTGGTCTCGAGCGCCGCTCGATAGATTGGAGGCTTGCTGCTGCCGACGAATCACCAGGCCGTGTCCGCTCGGGATCCGGGAGGGTCTGGGCAGCAGGCTCGTAGGGCTGAACAGCAGGATGCATCCCGCCATGCACAACATATTCAGGTCGTCATTCTGAGCCCTCGAATCAGAAAGCCAGCCAGGGAGCTGAAGGAACACCCGCACCTATCAGCCAGCAAAACCGGGCGCATCGTCATTTGGCTCTATGGCGACCCCCCACCATGTGGAGGCTTGGAAGCGGCAAGGCCTACTTTTCTCATGGTTTTTGTTTCACCGCCGACACACTCTGAGTCCCGAGCCACTAGACGCCGACATTGAAGAACCCGAACCAAAAAAAGCCATCCGTCTGACGACATATATGTGTGATTCTTATGACGTTACATGAGCAATATTAGAGTGCAGATGCAGGTATTTGTGTTGAGGCGGTCCAGGCTCGGACAGATTGCCGCGGCGCCGCACGGGGCACGGCGTGATGGGGTGCCCTGGATGATGCTTACCACGAGATGAGCCGGGCGAGGGCAAAACAGAACAGTTAATCGATGAAGCAGTGCACAAAAAGAGAGGATTCAACTAATGATTAGGTACTTCAGGAAACACCGCCTAAAGAGCATCTTATAGCCATGCAAACCGGGCACAGAACCCGTCATTGGGCCCAGATGCTGGTGTTGAACAGCCTGCCCAGCCCAACCCACGACGACCCGACCGACTAAGGATGGCTTAAGTGGGCACCATGGTTCGATCATTGGATGGATCGATTCTAGTGTCAACGTGCGTAGTACCGGTGCAACAATTGCCGTTGGAACCTAAAAAAGAAACGTGGGGTGGTTGCTGACTGGTGAGAGGCATCCGTCCTCGTGGCTCCATCCATCCATAACGGCCCACCACTGCCGCCTCAGTGACGCCTTGGCGTTGTTGGCACTTAATATCGCGGCTCGATGCCTTGGGAAAGTTGGGAATCAGCAAGAATATCCCAAATACTTCTTCTACCTGACCCGCCCCCCTTCCCCCCTTGCCACGACCGGCACCCAACAGCTGCTTTTCTTCCACTCGTTTGATCCTGTTATCATGTCCATTTCCAAGTTCGCTGGCCGACTTTGCTGTGCCCCCCTCTCTCTCATCAATGGAGACGACAGTGTATCCGCTGCCAACGTTGACTAAGGTCTATGCGAAGTGAGTCGGAGAGATTGAGGGATGGGATGGGATGGGGTTGCATTGTAGCACTGCTGCATTGTAGCACCATCCATCCGGCAATCCCAACCCCCCCCAGTCCACATCGACAAGCGCTTACCAGGACAAGATCAACAAGCAGTCTCGCCCCGTGGCAAAAGCCGTTGATGACGAGCTTCGCTGTGACCAAAAGGCCGAAGAACACCCGCGCCAAGCTGCCCAAAGTCCGTACCGGATGCGTTACTTGTATGTGAGCCCTTCACCCCATTATTATTACTCAAGCACTCCCACTTGGACACCGTCGACATCATTGGGCGGACCCTGCTGACCAGGTTTGGTTCTCCTTCAGGCAAGTGAGTGTTAGGAAGCCCGGACCCCTTGGCCACTTTTGACCCTTCGACCCCTCGCGCACAAGCTTCCATTTCCCTTGTTTCTTGTTTCTTGTTTCCTCCCCCCATTCTCACATCCTGCTGCTGTATAGGCGACGACATTTAAAGTGCGACGAGGCAAAACCGGGCTGTAAAAAGTGCCTCAAATGGATAGGAACCTGCGGTGGCTATGAAGTCACCAAACGCCGCCATTCTGCCTCATCAACACCAGAGCTAAGCACGGGAGCACTCAGCAGCAGCCTGTCCCGCTCGCCTGATAGAACCCCCGAGATGGAAACGAACAGCAGTATAAGCCCCGGCTCCTGGGATGATAACGCACAATCAAGTCCCGGTCTTACTGAGATATTCCCTTCCGCCCCGCCATGGGACAAGCCGTTGGATGCAATGGACCCAAATCTGCGTCAACCCGGGGTCGGCTCAGCTGTTCCAGACAGTGGTGTCTTTGATGCCCATTTCTGGAGGGATATCGTGCCTATACTCGTGCGAGAAAACCTGGCAGTGCGGTATTCCAATTTGGCGGTGCTTGTGCTCATCTTTGCGCAATCGGCCATTGGTGTTGGCGGAAATTATTACGGCAAGGCGTTGGCGCACTATGGACTCGCTCTGCGAGAAGTCAGAGAATCCAGCACGTCAGATGGGGGCCTTCAGCCGGCTATTTTATGTTCCATGTTCTTCGTCATATTCGAAATCATGAATGGCGATGTGAACGCAGCCGAAGCTCACTTATATAGCGGGGAACGGATGCTAGGAGAGCTTCGGCAATCGCAGCCAGAATATTGCCACGGAGCAGGCAGTTTGCGAGATGAATTAAGATGCGCTCTGCAATTCCTCATGCTTCAGGCAGACACACCGGAATTGACAAGTGAGCGCGCTGGGGTGCTTGATGCCTTTGTGCAGATGGCAACCAGCCCGAATCGGATCCCCAACATGACACACTAGACGAAACGAGTATGAATTAATGACTTGGGAAAAAGGCTAGAAGAACAAAACAAAAACAAGGATATTGTTTGATACCAGTGGGCCGGAAGGAGGGGATTTCTATTCTTTGTATAGTTATTGTCACATGGTGTTTTCTTCGTGGGGGTTTTTATAGTCAGAGCGTGGGTGGCCAGCAGGTTCAGGTCCAGCGCATATTGCAGCCCTGGAGGCGTACAACGGAGACTAAAGATATCTATCAACGTTGGAATGGAATATAGTTAAAGCTTCTCGTCTTTGGTTTGACCCGCAACAAGTGTCCCTGAAGTACCACTTTCTAATGTGCTAATCTAATGTCGGCGGGAAAAAATTATGAAGCAGAGAAGACGTTTCAATTGCAAGTACAGGTACGTAGAGACGAGACATTGGGAAGGGGCTCACTGGGACGAACACCGAAACGGACCGAGACACTCCATGGTGGGGGTCCTGAACAGTCCGCTGTGCCAGGTAAGCTTCTGGCACACCGATGGAGGGGCAAGCGAGAGATCACTGGTAGATATCGATATTACACACTGAGATTTTGCCAAGCTCTCCCAATTCAACCACCATCAGCTACCACCAACAACTTTCGTCTCGCCGAGCCAAAGGGCGTCGCGTGCCCAGCATGGCCTTGCCGCTCCCTCCTGGCCTGGTGCCTTCTGAAGTGGCCTTTCTGTGTGAAATGGAGCTTGTCACAGTTGTGCCCCGGCTGCGGCTCGAGAGCATCGGCCTCCTTTCTGTGAGCAGACGCGTTGCAAGCTCGCGATTCTGTGCTACAAGTATCTAACTCTTGTGATAGGGTGCTACGCCGACACTGCGCCCTCCGTACAGGAGTGAAATCCCTCTCTGGCTTGCCGTTCTCCTTAAGAAGCAGCGACGGGCAAATATTGTACCTCCTCCATGGCTTCACCCCGACTCCCTGCGTCTCATTGTCACCTACGAGACCAAAATCGATACCAAGGGTTGGGCTCCTCCGCCGCCACCACCCATTCGCGTAGATAGTCTTGGTAATGCCAAAAGATTCGGATACCTTGGCGAAAATGATGATATAATCCTGTCGCCGCCGTTCCTACCGTCTTGCACAGGCAATGCGCCAGCCGGTGCCTTGCCCTACCACTGGCTCGAACTGGCCGAGATCCTCCTCGCACACGCGGCAGATGACATACCTTCGGCTTCCGAGGTGCGGTCGCTCTTGCGGGACTTGCAGGAAGCTAGAGCGGCAAAGATGCGGGCGAGTACTGCACAGCTGGAGGGCGGCATTGACGGCGTCATGAGTCTACGTGGAGTCGGGGCTATGGAGCTGGCTGAGAGCAGAGGATTCGTCACTGGTGTTGTTGAAGGTGTGCGCAAGATTGGCGCGAGTGCTGAGGCTGTCAGGCGAGAAGAAGAGGAACACGGTGGAGGCCAAGACATGGATGACGAGCCCAGTGATGACGAAATGGGATTCTGAGCATTCAAGACAGACGACGAGCAGCACACATCATATGGACGACGACACAATACTTTCATTTTCTTCTCAGAAAGCTATTCTCCTCACAGAAGTTCTCTCTTGGGGAAAAGTAAAGCTCCATGTTTGAAAACAGATCAACTCGTCGCAGAGTTTCCCAAACCCCAATCACATGCATAACAACTAGGGGCTCATGAAAACAGATGAACCTTATCACTGACATTCAGAAACAAATATCCAAAAAAGTCAACATATGAGGAGCAGCACTAACCTAATCCTGCTCTGGGCTTTCACTTCTTCGCCTATGCCTCGAGTGATAGAGATTCCATTGGTGCTTCCAAGCTTCGTGGCAATTTTTCAGGTCAGCGCCGTTATTGCAGCCAGGACAATTCGATCCTACATAGCAGTTGTGAACCCTACAACCTTCACCCATGGAGTGGTTCTGATTTATCCAATCAGGATGCCTATCACAGGGCTCATGCCGCGCAGCTGTGACCTCAGCATGCTCTGACTGATCGGCGTCTTCAATAGACAAGGGATCTGGTGGCGCGGCACTAGGCGGGGCCATAGTACCTCGCCTTCCTGGGTTATGGTAATCCCCCATATCGAGCCAGTCGGGAGGCTGGTTCAGAAGAAGTTCAGCTCCAGATTGAAGGTTGTTGGTGAACGGTTCGGCCGCACGGGAAACAGGCGCTTCAGGGTTAGTATTGTTGGATGCTGGGAAGGCTGTTGCCCTTGGACTGATATCATCTTCTTGGTCAAGGTCCATTGGATCATTTCTCATTATATTACTATTCTGGTCGAAGTTCCAACCAGCATTTCCACGGCGACGGCTGTTTGAGCGGGTGGATGGATGTGGTGCCCTTACTCGTGAAGCGAGGGTTGTTTGACGGGCAGATGGATGCGGTGTTGCTACTCGTGAGGCGAGAGTATTTGGGCGGGCAGATGGATGCGGTGTCGCTACTCGTGAGGCGAGGGTGTTTTGACGGGCAGATGGATGCGCTACTCGCGAGGCGAGGGTGCTTCGGCCGGCGAGGGCGATTCGGCGGGCGGATGGATGCGGTGTCGCTACGCGCGAGGCGAGAGTGTTTCCTCCGGTCCTGGGTTTTTTCTTTGGCGGTGCCACGCTGGGAATGTCACTCTCTGAATCATCACTGCTTGGAAGTTTTCGCTTTCTCAGGTTCTCACGTGTATCGTTACTGCCTTCATCGTCGCTGTCTTCGTCTTGGATACCATCCATAACATCGTCGCTATCTACGTCTTGGATACCATCAATAGCATCGCTGCTACTTTCGTCCTGAATACCATCAATGACGTCGCTGCTACTTTCATCTTCCATATCAGACATGTCATCAACAAAAAGGGAAAGTTCCTCGTCTGATTCTTCCTTAATCTCGGTGTCTGGCGATGAGACTGAGGGCGATGTGTGCCCCCCCTGTTCTTCGACTTGGAGCAGAGTGGCATCCTCTCTCTCTTCCTCCTCCTCTTCTACTTCTCGATAGAACCAGTCGTCTGTTTCAATGGACGGCAATATGGTTCCTCCCTCTGTAGGTCCGTCGGTTTCATCAGCATCTTGTTCTTGAACCTCACTACTGGGCGTAGCGGAGCGCTGCACATCCGCTTCAGTCTCATTTTGTGGGGCGGATGCAACAGGGGGGATTATATGCGCTTCTGAAAGATGTTCATCCGCTTCTGAGTCTTTGATACTCTGCTCTGTATCAGTCTCTGATGATGGTGAAGACGATAAAGACGATAAAGACGACTACGGAAGAGTTAGCAAGCCTCGGGAAAAACGTGGTTTCAAGACTCACATCAGCACTCTCGGATGCCAATCTATCTTGAACTTCTAGACCTGTCAGTTGATCTGGATCTGGTGGTAGATCATCGTCGGCCCTGCCTCTATGATTCAGACCTAGCATGAGCTGAGGGGCGTTCTGAAGTCTGGATCGAATTCTAGTTTGCTTGAATGGTGGCTTATAACCATTCTTGGCGATTGCTTTTTTCCTGGGCATTGTTATACTCTGTATAGCTACTGCGAGGACAGTAGTAGATATGTCGTGAGATGAGTATGTATGCCCAGTTGGCGTCGATAATATATGATACTTATTCTGGCGTTGCTGCTGGCCCAAATATCAATTGACAACTCAAGGTGAACATATTACAGGGAACCATCACACCATATGTATGATACCATTGAAAATTTCTGCTACCGGATGGTTTTGATATGCCCTTCATTTTTTCCGGCTTTCTGTCTTTATCCTGCATTAAGTCTTTTGAAATCGAACTTTCTTTCGCAGCAAACAAGCATGGCCGATGAAGGCTTCATCTAGTTGTGAACAAAATGGTTTGGTACTAGACATTGTGTTGTCTTGTCTTTGTTTACCAACTACACGTTCAATGTCTCTATGTTGTGTCGAAAGGGTTATTTTATGAGTACAACAGTTGTAAAGACAATTGAACAGTACAATGGCGCGAGAGTATAAGTCGGATTTGGGTGCTGGTTGTGTGAATACAGAACACATGAAAGAGGGATCGTTCATCATGCTAATAATAATTATGAATGACCATGAAGGATGGGCAGGTTTCTGAACTTGTAATTTCAGGTTTCAGTAATATTGAACAACGAGGCGACTTGATGGTTACATTTTAGTGTATTTAGATTGCCTGCTTATTCCCCATGGTACCTTCTGAACACTGCATCATGTCTGTGCATAAGTTCTGAAGTAAAACAATGAATATGTTAGAGAGTACTTAGAGCAATTTTTAGGTCTACTAACTTCCTACCTTTAGTTTTTACGGCATAGGATTTGACGAACCTATTTCCAGCCGGATCTTGCTGGCCGTGTAATTGCTGTTCGTCGGCCTCATCTAGTGAGCCAAGAGCTGAGCTAGCTGACGTATGCGGGGAATAGTAGCACGTGCTGTCATTGGTTCTTGCGCAATGTAGTGACGCACATCTACTCCGTAGGTATCTTGGTACTTCACTGTGTCTAGGCAAGCTGCACTGGTATTACTCACTCATATAAGCTACAGGGGGCTAATCTGCAACGAACAGTGCAGGGATTCTTCTCAGATAGCGACCGGTTAGCGGGGAGGCTGGCCGAAACAGGCAGCCAGCTCAGTTGTCGCAGCAGCCATTTCTGTCAGACGACTGTGCTTCCCTCGCACAGGCATCTTCCTACATCCATCACTCTCCCTCTTCCTTCATCACCATCCTCTTCCCCAACACAACTCCCTCAAATTATCAGAATCTCCCATCAAATACTTCCTACTCACCTATTCATCTCCATACTGATCCCCGCCCAACATGAAGCTCTCGCAGGCTTCTCTTCTCGCCGCTTGCCTCCCCGCCATCACGGCACGCTTCGTCGAGTTGGCCGAGGTCGATAGCGTCATCCTCAATCCCCACTCCCAGGACAAGTTCTTGATTGAGACGGCGCCAGGCAAGACGCAATGGGTCACGGAGGAGGAAAAGTGGGATTTACGGCGCGTAAGTCACCGTGAGCTTTCATTTCAGCAGCTGCTGTCTGCTTCTGGAGGAAGTTGTTGCTAACCATGGCTCGTACCGACACAGAATGGCCAGAACTTCATGGACATCACTGAGGCTCGCGAGCTGGGTACCCGCCATGTCGCTGCCAACACCGTCGTCTCGTTCCCTAAGAAGTGCGTCAAGAAGGATGATGTCAGCAAGCTCTCTAAGAGCCTCTCGAAGGACCACATGCACAAGAACCTGGAGAAGCTCACCAGCTACCACACTCGCTATTACAAATCCGATTACGGTCTCCAGTCCTCAGATTGGGTTCTAGAAAAAATCCAGAGCATTATCAAAGATGCTGATGCTGGAGATCGTGTCGTTGCCAAAAGCTTCCCTCATTCGTGGAAGCAGCATTCCGTTATTGCAACCATCCCCGGCAAAACTAACGACACCATTGTCATTGGAGCGCACCAGGATTCCACTAACCTCTGGCTTCCCTCCATCATGGCTGCGCCTGGCGCTGACGACGATGGAAGTGGGACGGTTACAATCATGGAGGTCTTCCGTACACTTCTCAAGTCCAAGGATGTGATCGAGGGCAAGGCCCCTAATACCATCGAGTTCCACTGGTACAGCGCCGAGGAGGGTGGGCTTCTGGGAAGCCAGGATATCTTCAAGTCATATGAGAAGAGCAAGCGCGTCGTCAAGGCAATGCTGCAGCAGGACATGACTGGCTATGTCCAAGGCACCCTAGATGCCGGCAAGCCTGAGGCCGTCGGTGTTATTACCGACTATGTTGACCAGGGCCTAACAAAGTTCATCAAGACCGTCATCGAAGAGGTAAGATTGTCTGACGTTTTCCCCACCCACTGACTTGCTTGCATTCCGGTCTGCATTGTGCTTACTCTATATATAGTACTGCGATATTCCCTGGGTCGAGACCAAGTGTGGTTATGCCTGCTCCGATCACGCTTCCGCCTCCAAAGCCGGATATCCTTCTGCCTTTGTCATCGAGTCGGCTTTCGAGGACTCTGATCCTCATATCCACAGCACTGATGACTCTATCAAGTACCTTTCATTCGACCACATGCTCCAGCACGCCCGCTTCACCCTAGGCCTGGTTTACGAGCTTGGCTTCCATGATTTCACCGATAAGTCATCAGAGCAGTGGGGAGAGCTGTAGGACAACTCAATGTAAAGAATCTTAAAGAGTCACACTGTTGTTCCTTTTTTTCTAAATCCCTTTCTGCTTTGCACCTGTATTATGAGAATAGCTTGATGATTGGGTATCCTATTCTATACGCAGACGCCGTTTTAGCCATCAATTACTTTTCCCAGACAGAGCCTTGTACTAAAGCAATAAGTACATCCACAGTAACAAGAGCTCATCAGCATGACCCAGCCCCACGTGTAAAACTATCTATTTTGAAATTTGAAAGTGACATGATGATGTCTTTTACTGCCCGTGACCACCTGGAGGCGGCGGTGGTGGCGGTTGTGCACCCCATGCTGGCTGGCCACCCTGCGCCTGCATCTGGCTCATGAGTGCGGCAAAGAACGCCGGGTTCACGAACGCGCCGTTTGCTGCTTGGCCTTGGCCTTGTGCGTGTCCTGGCCAGCCTGGGGGCGGTGGCGGTGCAGCAGCAGCAGCACCGCTTTGTCCTTGAGGTGGCATCTGGTTCCAGCCTGGCATTTGGAAGCCAAAGTTTGGCATTGCTGGTACCGAAACACCGGCGGGAAGGGAGGGTATGCTTGGACCTGGGTTGTTTTCCCATGACCCGCCTGATGAGGGTGGCTGTGGAGGATATTGGTGTGGTTGTGAAGGGTACTGCTGTTGGTGGCCTTGGGGAGGTAAAGAGTGACCGTCTCTTGGTGCGCCATAGCCGCCTCTGCCACCGCGATTGGAACCCCGTCCTCGTCCACCTCTACCTCCAAAGTCTCCTCTTCGACCACGCTGGTTTCCAGGTCGCGGTGAGGGTTCGTAGCTTTCTGAAGGCCCTGGTCTGCTACCGTAGTCAGCAGGTCGAGCCAGTGGCTTGTAAGGGCCATCTTCATCATCGTCGTAGTTTAGTCCACCATCTGCCGATACACCCTGTCTCAGCGGATGTGGTTCCTTGGGTCCCTTGCCACCGGTGCTCTTCCACTTGTCCTTCTTTTTCTGTTTCAACGAACGCTTGTACTCGGCTTCTTTTTCATCGTCGGAGAATTCCATCTCCTCATCGGCAACTTCCTCGTCGTGTAGGTTACTGGCGTCGGAACCCTTGGCGTTCCTTAGGGGTTGTGTGAAAACGTAGGATGCGTGGTCGACGGGGTAGAAGACCTTTGTGCCCAACTCGAGACCGAGTTCTTTGATTTCTGCCTCGGAGTTGAAGAGAACCGTGTACATTGGTTGTAGTACCTTGCCGATGGTTTCTGAAACGACTCCAATGACAACTCGGTCCGCGGTGCAAAGCACTGACCCGGTATCGAGTACCTGATATTCTCCGGGTGTTATGGCCTTGACAACCATGATGCTGTCGACAATGTGCTCCACAGCCCCAAGCTCCTCAATCTTCATCTCTGGTGTAACCGTGACATCGGGTTTGGGAATCACCTCCTCTGGGACCTCGTTTTTCGTTCGGACAACGTTAGATCCTGTCCCCTTTCCTGCTCTGTCACCTTCATCGTCTGAACCGCCTTCCATCTCCATTAACAACCGAGCAGTCTCCTCAACTCCAAGGAGCTCATAGGCCTCTTTGTCAGAATCCTCATCCGATGATGAATCAGAACTGCTGGATTCTGAGGAAGACTCATATGGCGATGAATCGACTTCCCATTCGGGGTTCTCGCCTTGGTCATTCTGGAGCTCAACTGTCCCAACTCCTTGTGGCTGCGCCTGGTTTTCTTGCTGTGGTTGATCTTGTTGCTCTTGTTGCTGTGTAGTGTTGACTTCATCCAACCCACCCAGGGCTGCTTCGAGCGCATGCGTTAGGGATGGAGGGCTCTCGGGGTGGTCGATGACCATTGTATCTGTATCCTTTTCCTCATTTGACTTTTCCGGTTCATTTAAGTCGGCATTCTCTCCAGTTTGTACAGGAAGCGGCTTGGCCTCTTCAACTGGTTGTGGTGCGTCCTTCATATCTTCGTCTCCAACCGCGTTTGCAGCAACGATAGGAACGTCGGTAGGAAGTGGTGGCAGCGTCTCATTCGGCTTGGCCTGGCCTAGGCCAGGTATCTGGAATGCTGACATTGTGGTAAATAACCCTGATCTGCTCGTCGACGCAATACCCACGACAGACACGGGACGAGGACTCGGATCGTTATATTGACGCGGGGCACCAAAGGGACTTCGAGATGATACTAATAATCAGCAGTGCCTGTGCGAAAGGCTAATGAACTGAGTTGGCCAAGAAGCAATCAACTGAGGAAGTCTCTGTCGCAGGGCTAATTCATGAACTGTGAATAGGTAGACAACGGTGCCAAAAAGTATCCAAAAGTGTCCTGGTGAGATGGCCCAGAAACTTGCAATGCGCCCTGGCAGAAAAAAATCCTGGTGAGGATAAGGCGGTGGACCCTGAGCTGCATTAGCGTCTGCTTCACCGAGAGCTGACCGAGAATCAACAAGTCACGGTGGGGCCTCACCAAAATATCGAGCATCCCACCCACCACTTACTACGTATGACGACAGATCTCATGCCTCACACTCAAACTTAGCAAACTCATCTTCAAAGACATCATGGCTTCACCCCCGCCATCAGACAAGGGGGCTTTTCAGCACCCCGCGGCTCATCATGCGAAGAAGAAGTACGCACTCACTGCCCTCAAGCTAGAAATAAGTAACCTTCATTTGTTTTGACAACGGCTGACTTCATTGACGATCAGACGTCCAAGCGCCTATGCGATTGTGCCAATAAAGGCGTTCTCCATCTTTTTTGCGGCCAATCTTCTCGCAGCTCTATTTGCCCCAATTCAAGATTGTGATGAGGTTTTCAACTACTGGGAGCCTCTGCATTATCTCTCGCATGGCTATGGTTTACAAACTTGGGAGTACTCTCCCGACTATGCGATTCGCAGCTGGCTGTATGTAGCTCTCCATGGTATCGTTGGCAACATGCGCAGGCTGTTGCCTCAGTCAAACAAGGTAATCCAACATGGATGAACGATGTACCTTTATTTCAATCCACTTACGTTTTCTCACCAGATATCTGAATTTTATTTCGTTCGCTACGGCCTGGCATTTGTCTGCGCCTTGTGTCAAACAGTCTTGTATCAAGTCGCCACCCTGACGCTCAATTCCCGAATTGGTCTATTCTTCCTGATTGCCACGGTGATTAGCCCGGGGAACTTCCACGCGAGCACGGCATTTTTACCCTCCAGCTTCGCCATGTACATGTGCATGCTTGGGGCATCCTCTTTCATGAACTGGCGTGGAGGACTGAAGACATGGCAGGGCATGGCATGGTTCGCCCTAGGCGGCATTTTGGGTTGGCCATTTGCCGCAGCGCTCTGTGCCCCTTACGTTCTTGAAGAACTGTTCTTCATGGTTTTGAGCGACAAGGAGTCCTTGATTCATACCTTGGTTCGATTAATTCGAGGCATTATCTCCGCGCTGATCATTCTCGTAAGTAGCTCATCACCTACGGCTCTATCTCGATGAGATGATACTAACCTGTCAGTTTTTCGACTTTATTGTCAACCTCTTCTTCTACAAGAAGCCTGTAGTCGTTACATGGAATATCATAAAATACAACATCTTCTCATCCACTGGAGGTCCCGAACTTTATGGAACAGAGCCATGGACATTCTATTTCAAAAATCTTACATTGAATTTCAACATCTGGTTCATTCTAGCCTTATTAGCGATGCCGCTATTCCTTCTCCAGAAACTTATTAGTCCATCAGGGCAAGGCTTTCAAACTGGATTGAGAACGCTTGTTTTTGTTACTCCGTTTTACATGTGGCTAGCCATCTTCACAGCCCAGCCACATAAGGAGGAGAGGTTCATGTATCCCGCTTATCCTTTCCTGGCGCTTAATGCCTCAATGTCGCTGCATATCCTCTTAACCGCTGTCGGCAATTCAGATCCGAAGACACTGATGGGCAAGATACCAGCCAAGCTGAAGCTTCTCGTCGTCAGTACTGTTGTCTTCCTATCCTTGAATGTTGGTCTGGCTCGCATTTGGGGCCTCTATTCCGCTTATGCTGCACCGATGAAGATTTATTCACCCTTGTGGGCTGATCGATCTGGAGATAATGTTATTGGAGGGGAGGATGACAATGTCTGCTTTGGCAAAGAATGGTACCGATTCCCATCTTCTTACTTTCTGCCTGACGATATGCATGCCAAGTTTGTCCGGTCAGAATTCCGCGGGTTGCTGCCAGGAGAATTCTCAGAAGCCAAGACAGGGTTCGGCTTCTGGAGTGGAACTTGGATGCCAGCCAATGGTCTTAATGACCGAAACGAGGAAGACATGGGCAAGTATGTGGAGCAGCGCATGTGCACATTTATGGTGGATACTCAATATCCTGAGAGAAAGGGGCGCTTGCCACCTAACGAGCCCGACTACATCGCAGATAAGGAGAAATGGGACATTGTGAAATGCGAGCCTTTCCTCGATGCTGCCAATACCCACGTTTTGGCTCGCATTTTCTGGGTTCCCGAGCTAGACATTGTCCCAGACAAATACAGGAGGAGATGGGGCCGCCACTGTTTGCTCCAACGGAAAAGCACTGGCGGCGGAGGCATGTGGATCACTCCTGGAGAGATGATGATGGGTTGAAAAGCGTCGACTATAGATGATGTACGTTCCTTTAAAGAATCAGTTTCTCAGCAAGTAGTCTTGACTCAATAATGGAAACAAAGCTTGAAAGTTCAAAAAACCAATAGGTCTAATTCACTATTACATAACACTGACAATAATCAAGTTTTATTTCATTTTACTCGCAAGCAGGAAAAAAATTGACTGATGTGTTCGGCTCGTCGCGGCGCTCGGGGTGCGAACAGCGACGATCCTGAACCAGTTTGTTCGCATAAAGGGCTGTCGGCGCCGTCTGCTCAGGCACCATGGCCCCCACGATGGCGGCTTGTACTCCCGACTGCCGACGACTCCCGTCCCGCATCGGACCGAGCAGAAGCTGGTATTCCCGTTAAATTCTCGACGTCGTTGCCAGCTGGCGATATTGGCAGTACAGATGCTGTAATTAATTGCTTGGCATCATGTCGGTGAGCAAGTTGGGCATTCCGCTGGCTCAGCTGGCCAACAGCAGCAGTGTTTGGTTTGCTGGTGGTTCCGATCCCGACTCCCGGCCTCGTTGCCAAGCGCCGGCAGTAGAGCCGTTTTTTGAGCCGGAGCGGCCCCCGGGGATAGAACTCTGCTGTGTTGCCTTCCTCCTGACCCCCAATAATGTGACACATTGCCAATCTCGCCTGCCACAGCCGACAAGGTTTTGAATTTTTCCATTTTGTCTCAGGCCGTGCATGAGCAGATACATATGACGTCTGTTCTTCCGCACTAATCACCCAGTTCTATTGTCCATTAATATCCATTGTCCTCATTATACTCCATCCTCGCCTCTTTCTAGATCTTACTCCATGCCGCCCATCATTTCCGGCCCACTTGGTCTCGCCTTGATCTCGATCTTATCCCACCACTCCCTTTTATACCCGGGTAGAATTTAAGCTTTTGCACCAGCGCGTGTTGAGCATTGCAGGAGTGGGCAGAATGAACGCCGATCAGATTTCGCAGTTCGTTGTCCGCGACATTCTGGGCATCGATGTCAATCAGCGCTATGCCTCACAACCGCGCGATCTAGATGAGCGAGCGCGAGAGATTCTCGGTCCTGCCGACATATACTTGGAGGAAGAGCCCACAGTAGTTGAGGTTATCAAGACACTTAGACCAACCCGCGCCGGGGCTATCAATTACTTGCAGACTTTATTCCCCTCGGCCTCATGGATGCGTCTTTATAGTCTCCCATGGATGTTGGGGGATGTTATCGCAGGTAAGATGATGCATGCGTAACTGGGCTTTGGTTATCTCAATGATCGACTAACGTGGTGATACCAGGTATAACGATAAGCATGGTCATTGTTCCTCAAGCGATGGCATATGCGGTTTTAGCGGAGCTCCCGCCTGCCTATGGTTTATACACGTCCTTCACTGGCGCTGTTCTTTACTGGGTTTTTGGAACATCCAAAGATATAGTCATTGGAGTAAGCCCACCACCTTTGCTGGTTTGTCCCAATGTTGGCTAACGTACGCACCACAGGCGACTGCGGTTGGTTCTCTCTTAGTCGGTCAAGTGGCCCGCCGTGTCATGGCAGAAACCGTCTACTCCTCGATAGATGTTGCCCACGCCCTAAGCTTCATGACCGGCGCTGTCTTGCTGTTTCTAGGGCTTTGCAGATTGGGCTGGATCATTGAGTTCATCCCATATATTCCAATATCAGCATTTGTCACCTCTGCCGGCATCACTATTTTATCAACGCAGATACCCACGGCATTGGGCATCAAAGGAATTAATACAAGGGAAGCTCCATACATTGTTTTGCTAAACACTGTCAAGGGGCTTCCCAAAATGCACATAGATGCTGCCATTGGCATTTCATCCATCATTCTACTTTTTAGTATTCGCGGCTTTTGTTCGATAATGGAGGCACGCCAACCAAATAGAAAGCGTGTGTGGTCCTTCATTTCTTCGCTCCGGATGACATTCACCATGGTACTCTTCACTCTGATTAGCTACCTCGTTCATCATAACTCATCGGAAAATGAGACAAAGTTTCGTATTCTAGGCCACATTGACAAAGGTACCCCCATTTCACACATTTATTCCTACCACACTATCGCTTAGCACCAGCTAACAATCTATGTTCTAGGATTCAAAGGTGCTGGTGTACCACATCTCAATGTAGACCTGCTCAAGCACATTCTACCAGAACTTCCTGCCGTTGCAATGATTCTGGTGGTTGAACATATCGCCATATCAAAAGCGATGGGGAAGTTACATAACTATACAATCAACCCTTCGCAGGAGATTGTGGCTCTTGGGGCAGCAAACTTGCTAAGCCCTTTTGTTGGCGGTTACGTTTGTACGGGATCTTTTGGCGCCTCCGCTGTGCTCTCCAAAGCCGGAGTACGAACGCCTTTGGCCGGTCTTTTTGGAGCAACAATGCTAATTCTGGCTCTTTACGCATTGACTGGTGTTTTCTTTTTTATACCAAATGCAGCATTGGCTGGTCTCATCATTCATGCAGTCGTCCATTTGCTAAGCCCACCAAAAATCCTCTTCGGATTTTGGCAGCTTTCTCCCATCGAGCTATTTATTTGGGTAACAGGAGTCTCTGTGGCCGTTTTCTATTCCCTTGAGTGGTCTATGTATGTTGGTGTGATTCTCTCTATTTTGGTTCTGCTTCTTCGACTCGCACGAACAAAGGGTAGCTTCTTAGGCCAGGTCCAGGTGAAGCGGACTGCTCGGGGACACAAGGAGAGTAAGCAGGGAGATGTGGGTCAAACAGATCAAGTTCCTACCCGGACTGTATTTCTTCCCCTCGATCGAAGGGGTGCTACCAATCCCGACGTCAAGTCTGAGTCGCCATGTCCTGGGGTTTTCATTTACAGAGTCAATGAGAACTTCAACTACATCAACCAAGCATACCATATGAGCGAGCTTTCAAATCATATCCGGGAGAATACTAAGCCAACGTCCGGAGAGAGTTTCGAAAAGGAATCCGATCGACTCTGGAATGATCCAGGGCCGCGTATCCACACAGATAGAGAAGATAAGCTGCCTCATTTGCGGGCCGTTGTGATGGACTTTGCAGCAGTCAACAGCATAGACATTACGTCAGTGCAAGGCTTGGTGGAGTTGAGAGACAGCTTTGATCGGTACGCATTCCCCGGTGCCGTCGAGTGGCATTTTGCCAACATTAACAACCGATGGACACGCCGTGCACTTGCTGTGGCAGGTTTTGGATACCCAGCATTACAAAACGCAGAGGGCTTGAAGAGGTGGCAGCCAGTATACAATGTCTGCCCAGTTGATTCAAAGACGAGTTGTTCCAACAGGGAAAACTACCAAGCGTTGGAGGCAGGGCTGCATGAGGGGCTGCAGCAAACATCTCAAGAGGACCTCGCTGACAGATCTTCTGTGGACACTAAAATGGACTCTCAAGATGCAATTTCCGGGTCTTCTAATCAGAAGATGGTTTCTCTTTCCGCTGTTGACAGGCCATTCTTCCATATCGATCTACACGATGCTGTTATGGCTGCTGTGACAGACGCACAGGACAAGGGCAGGTTATGAAAGGAGTTGTTGGGACTGTGACTTGGGAAGGGGAAAAATCCTGCAATTTTCATGGCGTATAATCATAGCATACATTATTATAATAATTAGAGGAACAGGGTTTACGACTGGGTAGATCCCGTCAAGAGATAGACTCAATTCAGGTTTAAGTATAGTGGCACACTCAAGATGTTACAACAGCCGAAATGTTATCCTGGAACATCTCCACACAATGCTTCAGAGTCTCAGTGAGGTTTTTTATGAAGCGTAGGTGTTTCATTGGATACTATATCTCATTTCACAGCCATTATTCGTTCCTCGTGCATGATCTTGTGATAGCATAGGTATGTACAGTGCATTACTGCCAGTGACATCTGGAACTCTTGTAATACAAGAATCATGTCCTACGCCAACAGATAAACATGGTGTTATCCTGCGTGCATTGCAGGAAAAGGGCTCTTGATGGCTAGGGGAAGTAAAGATTTGAGAGCTCATGAGGATGCGGAATCTCGTCAGCGCTCTCTTTTCCCGAATTCATGATATTGACATGATATTATTTTGATAATTCCTCCTTCACATTATGCCCGCCTTAATAAAATGTAGAGTCCGGATCGTATCTTCAGTATTCCCACATTCAACCAATTCGAATTAACTCATAGATAATAATCAGCGTATTAAGAATGATCAGCGGCGCTGTAACCAATAATTAGTCAAAGTTTAATAACAATCCAAGGTGGAAAGCGACGCATTCATTGCGCAGCCCCCTTAAATATTGCGATAGGAGGAAGCAAAGTAAGAGAGAGGAGAGTGGGGTGGTTGGTTTGGAGAAAAGGAGGGGTGACGGGGGCGTAGACGTACGTCGCATCAACATGCGCACACTGGCTATTAAGTTGACAAGCTTGGCCTTTACGCTGTTTGCGTCGCCGACTCCGAAAGCTGGATCGTAGGTGGTGGTTGAAAGGCCGATACGCGCGAGGAACCGGTCATCGGAGAGGATGGCGAGCGCATTTGTGAGAAGACACATAACGTAGACGAGACTGCCGAGGAACAACATCTTTGCTTGGTGGGGGAAGCCTGGCGGCGGCGACGGCGATGGTTAAGTCCTTTTTTCCCAGTTGCAAGTGAGTGGGTAAGAAATGAAGAAGTAGTCTGGAATGTTTGATCGCGTTGGTGAAAGTAAAGGGCGGCGGGCGTGGTGGTGGTGTTGGAGGTGGTAGATGCAGATGTGGTTCTACTTGGCGGGAATGGCTTCAATCACCACAGCTGGCCTTTTGGTCATTCATAGGTAGCTCTCGGGACGATAAGGCCTTATCGGAATGGCCAGGTAGTTGAATGCAACAATCATGTGAAGTGGCACGTGACAGCTCTTCTTTTTCCATCCCTCTTATAGGTGCCACTCAATTACAGGGGACTTTACTGACAGTACGTAATTACAGTGGTGCTCTGCACTATAACAGCAATTTGCTGTCATCAGATTGGGGAAGCTCTGCAATAGTTATGAAATTTATGTCTGTATTATCCTAATCTGCATACCCCCTGTTCTGAAGACTGCTCTTCGTTTTCTGTTTTCATCGGATACGAGACTCCCTTACGCATTCATTCCGCTCTTGCGAGCAAGCGAAACCGGAAAGCCATAAGAGCCGGGAGCTGGATGAAGTTGGGCGTGGCCTCGACTCTATCATGAATCATGTCGGCTTCGGTGAAATTCGGCTCCTCCAAGGCATCCATCACCAGCCCGTTCTTGAAAAAGACGCCAAAGAGCTCGTGGAGAGGGCGGTGGAAGTAGAACTGAAGGCGTTTCAGGAATCTAAGCTCACAGTTTCTGAAAGGGGGACGGGGGGGAATGAACAACAGACATTCCCACCACAACATGAAAAAGGGAGTCTATGACTCTTGACTTACCTGTGGTGTCTTTTGTCCCGCGATTGCGACGCCGCGAGCCGGCTCGACGTCAAGGTAGCCATGGATCGTCGTAGAGCGGACAATTTCCATCTGGCCAGTTTCCTTGTTCACCACCACCTCGATTTTCCGCGAGTGGTCTGACGTGAAGAATACAGGGTGCAGCATAGTTCCAACAAAACTGTGTCCCACGGATTAGACTTGGTATATGGAGATTGGCTGCCATGGGTAATTGACATTGCTAAAATACCACTTACACTCCGCCTTTCTTGAGGAGTTTTGGTAGTGTTGCTGCAAGTGGCTCCAGAGTGGACACATCCATTATGGCCATATTCATGAGAACAACATCGAACCCGCCAATCTTCTGTAGGATTAGCGAGAGTATGTTCGAGGCAAACCACAATCCCTATGCCTCTCTCTTCTGCTTTGGACATAATTTCTACAGCAAACGTCTCACCTTGGCAGCCTGCTCCACTAAGGGAACAAAGTTGTCCGTGTCAGTAACATCGAGCTTGCTGAATGTGATTTTATCGGCATACACGCTGTATTTCTTCGCCTGCTCCAACATGTTATCGCTGCCGTCAGTTGCAAGTACCGTAACAGAATCATGGCTTGCCAGCCACCGAGAGCAAAGTCCATTGCCGGCGGCAATATCCAATGCGTGACAGTTTGGTTGCTCGAGCGCTTCGCCGAGCATTCTCTGCAGGCACGGCTCTTGGAGGATTTTCCAGTACTTGTTGCCATGTTCGCCGATGCCCTCGTCCCAGAACGCGGCATTATCTTCCCAAGAAGCCAGAGCCTCCTGGCCACACTGCGAGAGGGTGGCTGACATATTTTTTGTGTGCTTAATTACTATGAATAGGTGGTTGTTGAAGGGCTACCTTTGTTTCGTTGCACAATTTGACCGTTCAAATGTTGCGATTGAGCTTGAAGATAATATCGTTCAAACAAAAAGTAAAGCAAAAGATGATGGAGGTTGTAAAAATGTTTCATTCGCCTTTGTATTCCCTTTTCGCGAGACGACAGACTAAATATTCTCAGACAGCTCCCTCTCAGAACAAGTAAGCCGAGGAATGCTCCCTCGGTGTATTTTGCCCGAGTGACTCAGTCGGCCAGCTTCCGGCGGTGCTTAAGGATGCTTGTCCTTGGGTGCGACGGTACCCGGTGGGCCAACTCCCACATGTCTTAAGTAAGTTCTCATTGTCGCATTATCTTTCAATGGTATCGTCTCTTGAAGTATTCACATTCTTTGTTTAGAACAATGGTGCCAATCTACTCTAGTGATGGCGGTGGTTACAAGTAACAGCAGTTGGCGTAATTACTACCTGTAAGTACCAGACTGAACTGCCTGTAGCTTGTAAAGTGACGTTAGTAGCGCCCACACTTTTGAATGGCATCTAGCAGAAGGCACGACTACGACACCTACCCTATGTATTTACCTCCGGTCATCCGAGGCCAACATGGCAACATCGTTGTTGCCCAATCATTTCCTAACCAAACAGAACATTATCACCTACAATCATTTCGTTTACGAAACACCTCATCAAGATACTCTGAGCGCTGTAAATTCTCCGACTCTTTGAAGCACATGCCTAATCATGGATGTCTCGCGTTCTCCAATTGATTCGTTACCAAATGAGGTATTCCCTCCCTACTCCGTAGGATGGGTCGGAAAAGGACTCCAGCTCAAAGCTCAACCTCCTGATAATCGTGGCAGCTCTGGACTACCATATTCGCGGAATTTCGAACAAACAACTTGCTACCGATCCTTTCCGTGAACCGACGGTTGCACGCCTTAGCAGTGTGGGAGTTCTACCGACGCCTCGTGGCGGTGGCATCGTTGCCTGACAATGATCTAATACTTGAATGCTATCATCCAAGTGCCAAGATATCTACGCCATATTTGCCATGCCGCTTTCTGAGAACAAAAATATTGGATTCCGTTGTCATTAATGACGAGTGCCCACGGTATACTGATTTGCGCTTGCTGTATTCGTCTTTTCGGCCCGGGGCAACGCAACCAGCTTGGCAGCTGTTACTGAGTCAGGCTGATGATGAAGCGGCGAATGTGCAGGAAGAAGAAACTAGCAATGAGGAAGACCAGGCCATAACAGAATATGTCTTCTTAGACGAAGGCGAACGATTTTCCCAGCTGTGTACTGTCACTAACGTCGTCAAAGAAGGCCCAAGACCAGGTTTCTTCGTGAGCCACGCAAACGTCAGCGACGACGTCATTAGGGTGTTCAGACAGTGGCTTGCAGAAATGGCCACGCACTCCACACACGAAGGCGACCTGGAAATGCTATCTTCAATTGATCAAAACGTACTATGGGTGGATGCTTCAAAGAGTGTGGGATTGCGTTTCAAAGTCACCCCGGGGCCCTCGCAAAGGATGCCCCTGATATCGGGACCTGACGACGAGCCACCGGTGACTTACACCTTGGTTTACAAAGGTTGGCTGAACATGAACCCATCCGGCTCGGTTACTAGAAGCTGACTGCAGCAGAACTGCTTGTGCAGACCAACAGACTTCTTCGAGCAGTGGAGGCGGCAGAAGTGCGCGACATAATATCACATTCTGGCCTAGATATTATACTTGCCTTGTGAATTATCTTGTGCATTGTTGGCACATGCTTCCGGGTACTAGTAGGTGTAGTGGAGGCACTCGGGCAACGCGATTTCTGACAGCCTCAGCGGGCGTGTGTTTTTCTAGTTAAGCCTCTTTTATGTGTGACTATGAACTGTGACGGAGAATTTTACAAAGAAAAGAAAAAAAAGCATTTAAAACCAAAACCCCATTCGCACGCATGTTGGCTTGAAGCTGAGCGTTTGCAACATGTTGCCGTCAGTTGGCTAGCACTACCGGATGCCATCCGCGAAGCAGACATGCGCTACTAACTATTGGTCATTCTGATGGTCACCAGTCCACGGCAGCAAAAGGGGAGAGAGAAAAAGCAGCCAACTGTTGGCAGTTGCAATTCAGTGTGGTGGTCTGGTCAGTGAGGCAGAGATTTTCTTTGACATACATGCAGTAATCATTGTGCCCCCAAGACCCCCTTCACCGGTTGTAGTGGCTCTGCGCTTTGACGATATCTTCGGTCAACAAGCGTGATGTAGGTAACTTAAGGTAATTACCAAATGAACCAAAACTCTCGTCTACACTGTTGCAGACACTGGAGAGGCAATGAAGAGCCTGTGATGCAGGTTACATTGTGTAGGTACACCTAATTACTGCACACCTCAGTATAGACCCCGGAATGGAGTGGGTTGAGCCTCCAGGCAGCCCGCGGTAGGTACCCGTACGGTGGCAGCTGAAGGTGGGGTCCTCCCGCCCGCCCTTGCAGGGGTTTATTGACGGCCAGAGGTGTGTGCGTGGCGCTATACGATGTACCCGACATGATAGGTAGCACGTACCTACAGCCAGGCACTGTGCAGCACCCAGCAGGCAGGCACTTACAGGGGCTGTACTAGGCCAAGGGGCAAGCTTAGGGGCATTGGACGGCGGAGGCTTTGTACAGGCATCAATTGGCCAGTAGCATTCGTTCTTAGAGGGGTTTGAAAAGAAAATCGATGCTGCAGGTCGGTGTTCGTGCCAGTAAGAAAAAAGCAACTTGGGCAGAGGCAGGAGTCATGGCTGTGGCAAAAGAAACAACTTTGCTTTTTTTCGCGGGTGGCTTTCTTTTTTCCATTCCTGCAAGCGGCCAGGACCCTTGAAGTGCTCGGGTAGATGGATAGCTTGGGGCTGGGCGTTACGGAATGTCTCAGTGGCTAATGGCCGCCACCGGAGGCCTTGAAAGCCCTGAAAGCCCTGGAAGCCCGCCCACCAGAAGGCACACTGGAGGCACTGAAAACTTGGGTTGGCACTGCCCGAGAGCTACGCAATCCCCAGCGAGGCAGGGGGTTGAAAAATGTCCACACCTACCTACTCCGTACAAAGCTACGAGTAGTGTTTTCTTGGTGGTTGTCCGATTTCTCCTCCATTCCATCGGGTCGGTCCATTCCACCAGGAACACCAGGCCCCCCCAGGTCCCAGCAACCCTTCAGTTGGTGTCGGTACTTGCGAGGCAGGGCGGGTATTAGAGAAGAAGACAAAGACTAGATCCGAGGACTAGCAGAACTGACGGGAACCAGGCCCGCCAAACGGGGTTGATGATTCCCCTTCTTCTGCTTACCACGAACTAGTAATAGTACCTATCTTGGACCAGGACGTGCTACGGCACAGCAGTCCCCCATTGACAGACGACAACAACAACAACAACACCAAAGACTGACTTGACTACCTTGGTTCTAGTTCATCATGGCTCTCGGGAGCCCGTGGCCTCGAATCCCGTCCCGTGGGTCGAGCCGCCTGCGAGCGAATAAGCTCGGCCAGACTAGTCAGTCTTGAGGACTTTGCAGACGCCAAAAGAAACCCTCTGTTGGGCTTATCATGGCCATTTGACAGCCAGTAATGGTTCGATGCGATGCGATGCTGACCGGGCGTCGTGCTTTGCTTCCGCGTCGGCTAGTAACAGCCGCCAGCCGTACCAGAACCGCTTCTACTTACGTAGCAGCACTACGTATGTAGCTGGTATACCAAGAGGATGGGCCTTATGTGTACACACACACCATGATTCCAGCCGTCTCCGCCAGCGTGGAGCGGTAGATGCTTTTTCCCTCGCTACCTGCATCTGCGTGTCTTTCATTGTCTCCTGATGATCGTGTTTCCACGCTTTAGCACGAACGAAGCTTGGCCTTTGGGTGCTTGGGCCACCCGATCTTCTTCGATGCTGTCTCTCCTAGTTGGGTCAGAACAGCCTCCTCCACAGCGCGGCCTGTTATTTTTTTTTACTTCTTTTTTTTCAAAAGGCCCCTCCCCCTCGTCTAGTCCGATATCCGAGTCCACCTTGCTGTGGTCTCTTGGTTTTTTATTCCCTCTTTTGCTTTTGCTATCGTCTGATGCCCCCCAGTTCCGCAGTGGCATCTGGCTGAATAAATTCTTCCATGGTCCCCCCTCACTTCCGTAGCCCTCCCCCGCTTGATCGAGCTGGTCTCCTCTCCTCCTACCTCAAGGCACCACAATCTTTTTGTTAATCTAAATCTCCGGCCTTCGAGATGGATTGGGATCCTGTCAAGTTTAGCGGCGACTTGACACGCCCGCCATCCGTTCATTCTTTAAAACCCGATGTCGATATCTTTGCCGCCTTTATGATGCCCAAGTATGCATACACTGCGTCTTGGCCCGGTTTGAGGTTCCCGACTACAAGAGTTTCGTTTGGGTCACTTTCTCTCAGCCAACGAAAGAGAATCAAGTATGCAAGTGGGAAGAATTCAGATATCGAGTTGATGCCCCAGCCGAGTGACGATCCTGACGACCCCCTTGTAAGCCCCCATGCCGTACCACCCCAAAAAAGATCATCACGCCTAACAGGAACATATACAGAACTGGCCACGATGGAGAAAAGACCTGAATCTGGCCTCACTTGTCGTTATGGTTGGACTCATCGGCCTCATGAAGGCAGTCTTCCTTCCATTAAATGGGGTCTTGACTGGGCATTTCAATGTCTCATATACATGGGTGGCTGCCCTGACAGCGCTGCCGCTGATGCTATCTGCTCTCACTGGTGTCGTGAGCTCAATCGCATCAAAGTTTTGGGGCAAACGTCCCATATATCTGGCTTCAGCCGTGCTCATCTTCGCCGGATCCGTCTGGAATATGGTTGCTGGGAGCAATTTTGGTTCTTGCATGGGAGCCCGTGCTCTTCAGGGGCTGGGTTGGGGTGCGTTTGACACCCTTCTCATGGAGACTATTCAGGATACCTACTTTGTAAGTGTGCATAAGTGAAGCCCTTTCTGATACGGGCTTGTGGCTAACCAATCACTAAGGAACATGAGAGAAACTTTCGAGTTTCCATCTACAACTTCATCGCTGTTTTGACAACATGGGGCTCACCCCTTCTCAGCGGAGTCCTCGCAACCTACGCTGGTGCTTTTACCCTCCAATATCGCATCATCAGTGCTCTAGTGCTATCTGCCACTACTCTCCTGATTTTTTGCTGCCCGGAGACCGCCTTTGAGCGGCGAAGTGTAGCAGCCGCCCCTACCCCCGTCTCTGCCTTTACGTTTGGCCGATCCTGGCGCCCCTGGTGGGTTCAGGACGATGCCAAGAAGCCATCTATCAATGAATTCTTAAAGAAGACCATGCCTTGCTCTTTTCGAACCGACATAACAGCCCAAACCCTTTTCCAACTACCGAGGGCTTTTGCTGCACCCACCACATTCCTGATCTTCCTGTTGACCTTTATACCCTATGGGGCACTCTGGGGCTTGACAGCATCGCTGGCTCTGCTTGTGCCGTCATCTCTCACCCTTCGAACCTCTACGATAGGGGTTTTGTTTGCGGGCCCCTGGATCCTGGCTACTCTTGTTGTGGTGGGAGTTTTCATCTATCGTGTTCTCCAGAGGGATTATACACAGTTCGCATATCCACTCATTGTTACTGGAGGTACCTTATTTGCTCTGCTCAGTCTCATCCTGTTTGGTCTCGATGTCAGCAAGTTTTGGCAGTCAAATCCATCTGAGATGCAGCTTAACCTTCCACTGGCGTCATTCCAGTTTGGTTTGCTCGCCGCAGGTGCTTACCTCTTGGACGCAGCCACACGTCCACTGCTGGTGAGATCTGCATCCTTCACAGCCTCCAGCGTGGCTGTTGCGCAGCGGAGTATTGGCGACATGCATGTTGGTGTCTCCGTCTTGCGCAAGCTGATGGCTGCGGTCTTCGTCGTCGTCGTTCCCAGCGCTGTCAGCGCTACGGGTGGGTTGAAGGCGCTGGCCCTCGGTCTTGGTGTCACTCAAACCATTCTTACGATTGGTATTGTGGCACTATGGTGGTTTTATGACGAATGCGTCTGGAGGTTGGATGGCAAAATTATGGGCTTGGTGGACCTGCGCTTCCTCCAGCCGGTAAGAATGAGTTATGTTTGATTACGACAACACAGGCACACACACACAGGCACACACATGCACACACGCACATTTCATGTTTAACGAAAAATAATCAGACGATCTTTATGGAAGTATGACTGCTCTATCTGAGCCAGCGATTTTATTTATTTAGCGAGCAGCTCGCAGGCGAGTGTATGATATGTTTAGATTTATGAGAAAATGGAAGATGGTATGATATGGAAGAGTTAGATAAATAGCAACATTGAATTTTCAACAAAATTACTTACGTCTCTCTCCCCTTATTTTATGCTTGAAGGGTGCGGCGCGCATTGTGAATTTATGTCTAACATCAGGTTGCATTAACATGTCGTACCTACTTTTAGACTCTTATACATGTAGAGCACTTGTAATAAGCTGTTGCAGTTTGACAAGAAGCAATGAGAATTCATACTAATATTTAAACTAAATATAAAGCGGCAAACATGCTCAAGAATCTCTAAGGCATGTGACGATGGTGTTATTGTCGTTGAATGATGAAGACAAATATTCTGCCAATAAGATTATGCGCCCAATCCCCCGCGTACGAGCTGGTAGCAAGAATGGAGGGACATTTGTATCCTTAAACATGAGGGTTAAAAATTTATAAATATAATTTTTTAAATCAAAGCGCTGCTGTATTTACTACCGCCTTGGAATTACTTGGGATGACATTCTATGTCTCTGGTTATCTGCTTCCTAGCTTCCTTCTTGCCTCAGACCTATATCGAACAATGTTTAGATTTACAGTTATGATATAACGATATGGTAGTTCTCATGCTAAACTTTGTAGCTTGGATAAGTTGTAAGAGATAGAGAGACAAAAGCGTTGTAGATGATGGTCATCCACCGAGAAAACACCAGCCAGTGTCTCTTAGTTTTCTCCAGAGCAGAGACACTCAGTCAATGTCTTTGGTTTCAAGTTACATTCCGACCAGAGATTTCTAAGCTCTGCAATGTGAAAATCAAGCTCTTGTCTCCTGTCTAACCTTCTTTTGCATTCCATTCTTCATGAACCCCATTGGGTCTACCAAAAAAAAAGTAGACTGTCTCTGATAAAACATGCAGCAACCAATCATCCCGTCTCTTTTGTTTTGGGAGAGGCAGCCTATCATGGTGTGCAGGGAGACAATAAGATTTATTCTCAGTGAGACGAATAAGATCGTAAACCGGTATTATGGTTCATGCCCGACCGTCTGATGCAGGGACCAGCTAGACTTTGTTTCGTTGATCGATCGTGGTGTGTTCCTTGAAACCCCCTCCCCCCCTCTTCTCTCCCTTTGCAGGAGAAATAAATCTCACTTGGCAAGATCATCGGAGACAAAATGTCGCGCCGCTCAAGACATTTCTCGGCCAGTTCCCAGTTCCCAGTGTTCAGGTGTTTAGTTTCAGACAGTCCCCCAGCCAGGGGGGGAGGAGGGATTGAGAGAGGATATCATCTATTAATACAGACTAGGCTAGGTAGTTTGCACATTATTACAAATTGACTTCATGAAAGGGTATTCAGTAGAGTGCCTACGCAGTGTAAGATGTGTGTGTGAGAAAACATTTAAGCCGCGCTCAGAAGCTCACAACCTCAGCTGCCTTGGATGGTCAACTCGCCACATCGTTGAGTTTGGCTAGAATCATTGGACAAGTTTCCTACTGATTCAGCCCCCAGGCTCGGGTTTTCACAGAGTCATAGCAGAAACAAATGGAGGGCCCGTTCGTATCTTGGGTGAGACATACGCGCATAACCAAGATGCAGTAATTAGCCTCCAGCGCTGCCTCAAAACCTCGTGAAACAAAACCGCGAAAATAAGTGAGACATGTAGGTCTCTTGCTGGGGGTGCATTCTACTCAGACGGCCTCCAACAACCGTTGAAACTTTAAATCTACTAAACATTTCAGCACAACCTGCATAAAAGCAACTCACCCCCTGTTCCCTCTCGGTGAAGAGGGCGTCCGTGAATTGGGTTCTTTGCTGCTACATTTTGTTTATCGGCCGTGCTCAAGATACTGCGCGTTCTCTTGCGTAAAGAATTAAAAGGAGGATTTAGTTTAAGTTTAAATCCTGTGTTCTGCATCAGTATACCTAATTGCTTTCCTTCACACGGAATGCCAGTTCTTGATGCGAGTCCTCACCAGCCATCATGCCTGTCAGGATACTTTCAGAACACCAATTCAGCCATCGACTCTCGTAGCTGTTTCCAATTTCTGTTGTAGACAAAATATCACAGAATGTAAAACTTGAGGGAGAATGTAAATAGTATTTACAAATGTGCATTTATGCAACGAGTGTATGTACAAACGTATCAGCTATGTAAACGAGTGGTTGTGTCCATCCATCCATCCTTCCGACGAGCCAATCGCACGCAATTCCAGCATATGCGAATACAGTGAGTGTGTGTATGTACCAATTCAAAAATATATACAATGAATATAATGGTTCATGAGATCAGAAAGATTCTTTTGCAACAGCAAAGATAGAAAACTGACATGTTGTCTAAGGAGGAGGGGCTCCAACGTAGACGGTCAAAGCCGAAGGGTTGCCAGCGGAAACCAGGCCCGAGGAATCGAAGTGACCATCGGGGTTAACATCATCGTAGGGGAAGGCATAGCCCTTCTGGTCAACCTGCAGCTCGTGAATAACCCGGCTGTAGTGGTGGGTTGGGTTGTTTCGATAATATTGAGTCGCAGGCAAGCTTGGCTGAAGATTGCCACCAGTGCGAAGCAGAGTCGAGCGAACAAAGGCAGCACAAAGACGGGGGACAATGGCTCGGTGAACAGCATTATCACTGTCTCGAACAACAAACGGGCCGCTGTCGCATGACCAGATATCTGCAGCCGTGGGCCTCTGGTAAGTGCGGTTTGAACCAGCGCAGTTGAGAACTCCACCAGTGACTCGGCACCTGACCCTGTTGTTGCTTCCGCCAAGTTGAGTGTTGATGGTGAGGTCATTTGAGGTGTACTGAGTCCAGACCTGGTTGACGTAAGAGTCATAGTAGGTGCGGAAAGCATTGCGATCAATGTCGGTATAGACGTTGGGGGAGAGGGCACGGATGACTCTGCCGGAGGAGTTGGTCACGCAAAGACGGCTCCAAGGCTGGCTATCGCTTGATGACTGTGAAGCCATGCGGTTGCAGAGATCGACAAGAGCAGAGGCACGAAGACCACGGGTAATCTGGCTGCCTCCATCAGTCGTGGAGAGAGCCATGCTGAGGATCATGCCGACAAAGTCCACATAGCTGATGTTGGCCCAAATGCCGCCACCCTCTTGGTAAGTCAGTTCAACAAAGCCCCAGTTCAAGCCAGCGCTTGGATCCTGGGGGTTGAAGACGGTTGGCTGAACAAGGCCATCCGTGCCATCAAGGTTTCTGACCATGTGGAAAGGCAGGTCTCCTTCGCAGAAGTAGATTCGGCCAGAATCAAGAGCAATAGGAAGGTTCACAGTCAAGGTCTGGCCTCTGGCGGGCAGCCGAATGGCGATGGGCTGAGTAATGCGGGTTGGGCTGCTTCCACCACCAGAGCTGGGGTAGATTTGGCCTCCAGTACGAGTGATGAAGACAACACGCCCGCTGTTGTCCTTTCCGGTGATGTAGGCATTAACCACACCACCGCTGAAGTTGTTGACGAGCCTCAAGGGCAGGGTGGGTGCTGCCACACTAAACTCCTCGGGCTCAACCCGGGAAGTTTCAGCAACAGCAGTCCCATTCAATGTGTTTTCCTCTGTGATGATAATATCCTCCACGCCACCTGGACGGGCAACAGTGAATCGGGGGTTGGGGGCAGCAGCAGGACTAGCCATTACTGCGCCCATAAAGAGGGCAAGAGCAGTGAAGACGCGCATTTTGTGAGCAATGAGCGAGACCAGTATGCGAATAAGTATTCAAGTGAGTTTGTTATATCAAAGAAGCAAAGTAGTACTGAAAGGAAAGAAACGGCTCTAAAGAAGAGCCAGGTAAGGATTGTCTGGAGTGATGTTGTGATGGTTCTGTCTTCTTCAACTCCTAAAATGAAGTCCACACTGCTCGACCTTATATAGAAATCGAGAGTCTTTCTTCCTTGGCTGTCTTACTCATGATAGCAATTTGCTCACTTGAATCGAGGTTGTAATGGAACAACGATCTCCACCTCCGCATCGCCAGGGGGGAAACCATGTGGCATGGCATGACTCTTCAGATCCAAGTACGCGTTTGCCCTGACGCTAATAGCATGTAGCACGCAACCGTCCATCGGCCCAGGGTTGCAGGCTGTTCCAATCACGAAATTTACTTGTAACAATTACCCCGTGGGGCCAGAAGATGGCAGGCTGCAATCAACAATTCCCAGGTTCTCCACGTGCCTTCAAAGTATACAGGTCGGTCTCAAATACGACTGTATATAGTCATTTTTGCCTCTGCCTTTTAAGTTGTATTATCAACAGAACTAAGGAGTTTTAAAGACGCGCACAAGTTAGTCACCCCTCTACTCTCGAGGACTTGTGCATACAAAGCCTCCCAGAGATCTGTATGAGTCGTTTTATAATGCCAAGAAGCCAGTGTCAAGTGACCATATATCATTTATCAGACCAACGGTGCCGAGTGGATGCTGATTTGGGAATGCGAGTAAGATTCCAAACCATCAAGATCCTCAACTAAGTTGCTACCATGGAGCGGAACATAGGAAGAGCTAGAGATGTCGACATAGCTTCCATGCGCCTCAGGAGAGATCGGGCTTGTACCTGAATCGTTCGATGTCCACTTTTGTCCTAGAATGGTCGAAATGGTGGGTTTCTTAGACAGGAAGGGGAAAACTGGAGCAATCCATGTTGTGTATAACTCATTTGGGCTCAAAGGCCGTCGCTGGAAACCCCACCCTGCGAGAAAAGAGAGATTGAGTTGGACAAACTAAGCGCCCAGGAAGAGCTGCCTCGAAGCGTGGTTCTCCATCATCTAGAATTGCCAAGAAAATCACCTGCCTAATCAGCAATGTGTTGTTAAAATGACGGGAGATGGCCCATGATGGCCCACGAAGTTGGTAGGAGCTCGGTCCAATCCCCCGGGTAAAACCACCGACACCAATTCATGGATAAGTCAATGAGACACTGAGAAGAATCCTTTCCCGTCCGTCCCGAACCGCATATTCGAGGCAATTGGCTGGTATCACCGATCTTTGAATTACGTTTTCCGATCCCTGTGTTCTGGCATCTCTCAATGTGTACACGGTAGCAGCTTAAAGCTGTTGAGCCATCACTGTGATACAAGCCATGTCGGTCGTGGGGATTGGATTATAGAGGAACTGTGGTGCGGAGCACGGCGCCTCCGGAGCTCTCATGATACCATTGACAAAGCTGGCCGCAAGCCTTGCATGTTGGCCTTGAGCAACCCCAGCTGACCGTAGAGGTTACACGGCGGAAAACTAACCGATCAAATTAAGCTTGGACAGGTGGAGACATTATGAAGGAGCCTGTAAACGCCAGTCAGCGATATCCATCTCTCAACCTGTTATGGTGGGGGGCACATTACAAACATGCATCCAGCCCCACGGTACGCGAGTAATTGTCCTTGGAGTTTCTGTTGCCAATGAATAGCGACACCAACAAATAGGGCCAACGACTTTCATCAGTCGTCCAAGATGGGCTTCAACATGCGACCTGTAAGCTTCTGTCGGGGCTTACAACTAGTTAAAGGTGCCCGCTGGCTTGACTTGCCCAAAACCAGTGTGGTCTGGACGACTATTGACTGTAGGTGGTAGTGTGGACGATGGACAAGATGCAAATCCCTGCACCGCAGTGTTTCCCTTGCTGCATTGGTATCTTCGGCCACGTTTTCGGAACTTGGACGACCTGGGGAGGGTTGCACTGTTGCATGCCTGGAGCCTGGAGGCATGGCTGCAACTTGCACCTTGCAACTTGCAAGGGTAGCGGTATAGTGTAGATGGCTCAACACTGCCACGATCCAGCCATGAGAGCAGGCATCGTCTGTGGAAACCTGGGGAGCGCCATTCCTGCTGTACACGGTCAGCAATGCTTGCCCACTTGTGATGCTGAAGATTCGAAGCCACCCCCAGGCCATAAGCACATGAATCGGCGATTCTCCACTGTTGGCCCGTGGCTGCTCGAATCAGTAATTACGGGGAGGGAAGAGGGGATGGCTTAATTACCTTACTGTGGGTGGAAGAATGGTGAATGAGAGGATCATGATCATGTCATGTCATGCATGCCTGCAGGCTGTGGCCTAGGTTACACCGAAGTAGGTTGGAAGGATTTGGAATCGTTTGTTTTCCAGACCTTGCCGGCCGGCATTGCCTCCATGGAGTCACCTGAACATCCCGCAGGAATCACGACTGTAATCGCAAAGACTCAATCAACGGATGTGATAAGCGGTGATGGACGGGCGAAGCATGGCGTTGAAGGGCGAGTAGATTAGTCGAAGAAGCAATGAGGGCATGCAAGAGGGAAATCTCGTGATTCCGCTCAAGTGTCCTGTTCTCCGTAGGGAGTGAGGTCGCGGTGCCTGCCTTAAGCCACAGCGGGTAGTTACAGTGCACGATGCACCTAAAGATCTGTGTACAACGAACACCAAAGATCCATCTCAGAGCAACTCAATTAAATCCAATAAGCATCTGGCTTGTAATTCATACCTAGTTACAGTTTTACACAACTCAGGGACTGACACAGTGTCCGATTGATGGATTATGTACCCTTGCTACTTGTAACTTGTTTGCACATGTCCCTGAATTCAATGAATTACTACGAAAGTCACGTTTAAAACTCGGAGCTTAATGGGCTGCAATTTTTGGGTGAAGAGGATAATCCCCAAGAAAGCTGCACAGCAAAAAACAGTGGATAAAATCGAACTGACCTATGGAGTTCTTCAGTAGAGACTGAATATAGCCTATGAGCGCTGAATGCTTATCTACCTAATTACCACTCGCCCGGAACAGTCAACAGCCCAGCCGGCCAGCTCGTCTATACACTGACTGCTCCATATATCCATGTACAAATGTTGGAGGAATCATGAGAGACAAAATCCACCCTCTTAGTGGATTCGCATATAATTTAAGAAACATCAAAGACATTGCCAACTTGTCCAATACACATGTGTGTGCACCAGGAAACCTACGCTCTTTCTATGATCTATGGCACCCTATTGCTTCAACAATTCACTCATTACAACCCCCATGAGTCCAGGATGTGGCACCACAACCGCACCCGCATCTTCAAGGGCCTTCGCTTTCGCTGCGGCTGGAACATCTCTAGAAGATAAGACTGCCCCTGCGTGCCCCATGATCCTCCCTCGTGGAGCGGTATGTCCTGCGACCATGGCTACAATGGGCTTCGGTTGCGAAGTTGATTTGCGATAGGATCGAATCAGTTCAGCAGCCTTGAGCTCAGCCTCTCCACCAATCTCTCCAATGACAATTATTCCTTTAGTTTCTTCGTGCTCGAAGAACAGCCTAAGCCCATCGACAAGGGTGGTACCTAATCCAATTCGTTAGTATCTCAACACCTCATTAGAATGACTCCCATTCTCTGACGACTTACCTGGTAGCAAATCGCCACCCATCCCAAGCACGATGCTCTGACCTAACCCTGATGCTGTTGTAGCACCGACAGCTTCATAACTCAATGTGCCCGACTTTGACACAATTCCAACACAGCCCTTCTGATACTGGCGGTAGGGCATAATACCCACACGGCACTGTTCAGGGGCAATTATGCCGGGACAGTTGGGACCGACCAAACGTGTTTTGTTTTGAGTTCGTAAAGCCTCGTGTACACGTAGCATGTCATGGACTGGAATGTGCTCTGCTACAGATACTACTAAGGGAATCTCGGCTTCTATGGCTTCAAGGATGGCCTTGGCTGCAAATGGAGCTGGGACGAAGACGGCGCTGACATGTGGCTTTACTTCTTTCATAGCCTGTAAATGAGATATAAGTATATCCTATGATTGAACGTGAAAGATCGCTCACCTCGCTCACGGTGTTGAACACGGGCAGTCCAAGATGTATCTGGCCGCCTTTGCTTGGTGAAACACCACCAACGACACGTGTGCCATATGCGATGGTATCTTTTGCATTCGCTGTAGCCTGAGGGCAATCCATCAGCCGTCTGCATTGGTGATTTTCTTGAAGATTGAAGTATAACAAATGCTTACAGCCTTGCCAGTGAAACCTTTGTCACAGTGTCACTGTGTCAGCATATAAGATTGACCAATAATACTGTAACCACTGTAGAAACTCACCTTGATAAATGACTCGGGTATCTTTATCTATGTGCAGATTGTGTATTGTGCTGTCGTATCCATTGGGATGCCATCTTGAACACGACGTTGTCAACTGCCGTATGCATCGCGGGATTGGTGTTGTTGCTGGCCGTGCTCGAATCATCGTTGACGCTTGGCGTGCTACATGATGAGAGGGCATTTCATCTACGCCGCCGTGTGCATCCGGCTGGGAACTTGTGAGCTGGGGCAATGCGTGGCTTTTGAGCGTGAATTGGCCAACAGTTGATTGATTGTAATAGTTGGAAGATTGCGATTAATGGATGATCATGTCAATTCCAGTTGGATCTCTATGGCTAAATACATCCCTTCTGTTGCCCCGCTACCGCCCCGCGTTTGGAGTTTCCCTTGCCGGAGCCGGAGCCGAAGCCCATCGTCTAGGTAAAGTACTTTAGTACCTACATAGGTCTTCGTCAATAGTCAATCAATACTCATCAGCTTTGGCATCTACCTGGATTGGAAAAGAAAGTTTAGCGGACTCTTTGTATTTTCTCTACTTCGAGGCTCTTATTTTCCAAGATACTAAATAACTAATGACTTAACCAGCCCTCGGGCATGTTTGTCTAGGTTTGAGCCAAGATGCCCCTCCCCAAAGTCTGCGATACCTCCCACCCTTCAATGACTACTCATATTGCTTCATCAAGGTGTTGGCCAAGATCTTCTTATCAAAATCAGGTATATGGGTGGTATGGCACCACGGCTTGAGCCGAATTTCCTCCCTCACCGTCTCGGCGAAGCAGCCCAGCCAGCCCAATCGCGGGAAGACCTTGATCACGTCCTCGCGGGTATCATCGTGAATGATGTCCCGTATTTGATGCAAGTGAGGATGCTCGCTGACATTGTCAAAAATGGTGGCTAGCTGGATGATTTGGCCCAGGAACGTGATGGCACCTTCGGTTCCAAGGTCTTGGTGGCGAATGATGGTCTCACAGACAGCCTCAGCCTGGTCCTTGGAGGCTCCCATCGTTTGGAGAAGATTTAAAGCTTTAAACCCCCCGTAGAACTCGAATGACATGCGAGTAGCTGATAGGTTTTCCTGTGCAGTTCCGATGTCGTGCAGGAGCGCGGTCAGCGCCAGAGTAGATGGAGAAAGCATGCGCTCCTGATCAGGGAATTGTTGCTTGACAATGGCAGATGCTATTATAAATTATTAGCAAGCGTTCAATTTGACACTCATTTAGTGGTGGTGACAAGATGGGCCAACAATTTCATAAGGACTTTGGGATGAATGGCGAAGAGTGTAGTGAAGACGTATTAACATACCGAAATAAAAGACTCTCATTGAATGGTGGTAAGTAGGCAAGGGGAGTTTGTCCTTGGTGTACTGCTGCACCTGGACCACAATCGGATCATTGGATGGCCATTCCACTTCAGAGACTAGCAGACGACGTGGGGGATTATCAAACGTTTTGCCATTGAAGAGCTGATTTGCATCACAAGGAACAGCAGTCCAGCCATTCTGGGCTTCTTCATGGGCAGCCATGATGTAAATGATGTGATGTGAAATGGGGGTTGGGGTTAGGGTTGCTGTCGATATGGGATGAGACCTGATATGGCGTCACTGTATGTAAGTGGGAGAGGTAAAAGGTTCGATGCGAATCCAAAACTTGAATGAGGAAAAAAGATTTGTTGATTGCTCTGATGAGTTTGTGCGATGAAGAAAATCTCACTTTTGTGGGAGGGGAAAATGGCGCGATTTATATACATCTTTGCAATTTAGATGAATGCCTGAAACGACAGCCTGATGCCATCACCACTTCCGAGCTTAGGTGTAGTGAACCAAACCAACGCGGGGAACTTGAATGAATTACGTTCCTGGATGGTTGCTTACGCAATGCACTCAATTAATGGAAACATTCTAAATTTGATCAACGAAAAACTAAACGAGGTTGTGTGACACTCATCAGAACATTAGATAGAGTTGCTCAATTCAAGAAAAAGGGCACGCAAGCCCAATGTATGGTTTTTGCACCTGCAAACACCTGCACTCCATGATCAAGGCTATGTTGCCGTGTTCATATTTGGAAGATAGCTCGTCAAACAATGCCAAATAAAATGCATCGCAATCGATGAAAAAGTGCAGCTAATATGTATGTTCAGATTGGTAGGTTGAGTTTCAGTGAACCCAGAAAAGCTATATGCAGTAAAGTTGACTGTGGGGATGTGGACACGATCCCAAGAATCCGGAAAAAGAAGAAGAAAAAAACTTGACCCCCCCACTCATCAAGACGGCAATATCTTCACATTTAACCTTCCAGAGTCAAACACTTGATCCTGAAGTTGCCGTATTCAGCATCAAGATTGACGCATCCAGGCTCCTGCTCGATAAGATAATCAAGCCATTGCCCTGTGCATACGCCTCCGTTTTTGGACTTTTCGGCCCACGCCTCCCACCGCCGACCCTTGCCTCCGGCATCAATGTAAACAGAGTGGGATGAGTCGTCCATGGTGACGTGCTTCAACCTGTCGTTGTGATGGCCGTAGTTTAGGTTTTTGCTACGAATGCCAGTCAATCGTGGTGGAAATCTAGGAAAAGGCTGGGCCGTGATCCGGATGCAAAACAAACTTACCAATCGTGGGTTTTGTATTCATTGGCCTTGGGCCTGGCAGCAAAGGCTTGGCCGGTGATGACCGCGGCCAGGAGCAAAGTGTTGGTGAGCTGCATGTCGATGGTTTGTATGTAGATGGTCGTGATGATTGTGAAGGAGCGTTGGGGAGTGGAAGAGAGACGAGGGTTTTAGTTTGTCTGTTCGAGATGGATTGATGCACTGAGATGGGATGAACTCAATGGAGTAGCTCCGGAACCATTATTTATTTATATTTGTAGCTCTTTCGGAATTGCACCCCCAGTCTGTGATGTAACCTCCGCTATCGAGCCAGCATGTGTCCATCGCGGATTGCCGTCTGCAGGTCAACACTACCAACAACATAGCGACTAGGCGAGAATTGGCAGGTTTCTTTGCTTGACAGCAAACCCACTAAGTCAGAACCCATGCTCGGTGAAGTCGAAATGGTGGGGACATCAATAATAACAAACTCGTTCCATAATTTAATTACCTCCAATATATATCAAACTGAAGTGCCTGAATTAACTTGGAGACGACCCTGTTATAATATTAAGCCAAACCAAGTTCTCCGTCGTGCAAATATATTGACCAGAGGATGGAGGAACCCCTGTTGAAAGCTCCATACCATGTGGTTCGGTCAGCCAGACTTGCTCTGTTCAAGGTTCCCATCTCCGGTAGAGTCCGGAGAGTATTAGTGGCAACAAGAACGCAGATCTTGGTCCATTTTTGGAGATATTTTTACAAGGTATATGGATATTTTAAAGAGGAGAAAGCCTTATTGTATCGACATGAAGGTGAGTACTTAGTTAAAGCGCAGTGTGCAAATAGAACCCAATTCGGGACTCTTCATCCGTTCAGAAAAAAAAAACATAAATAAATAACACGTGAATGTACCACCGAATATTATGTCAAAATAAAAAAAGACTGGTAACTGCCCACGTGTAAGTCGCTGGCAGTTCATGTAAAATGAAGTATTTTCGCAACAAATTGACTTCGCACACTAATCGAACCAGTAAAAAAAAACAGACATCCTATCGTCGCGCCATCACTAAGAAAAGGGCATTCGCAAAAGGCCCTGCCCCATTTCCCGTGAGCTCGGGGGGATCATCGCCGAGGTTACATTCCTTTCCCGCATGTCCACTTCTTTTTGACGTGTTTCGGAATGAGATGCCGCCCATCCCTCTCATGCTACATATAACACAAAGAAAGCAAAAAGCAACATGAAGAAAAATAATTAAATAAAAATCCATGCTCTCCCACACCTCTTTTGATACAGAGAATCGCAAAATGAAAAGCACCGCTCACCCTCTTGAACGGCGAAATGCGAGTCCTTAAGGAGTATGTATTCCGTCGCTCAACTGCTATTACATCATCCGCAAACTTCGAAGAGGGCGAACTGAGTCAGATTGCACCACTATGGCTCACATTATGAGAAACATGAAAAGCTGGCCTTGAGGGAGAAAGACTAGAAGAGCGAACTGGGTTTTCATACTTGCAGAACGCAAAATTGAGTAAGTTGGTCATTGTGGAGTAATGCCTGTAAAAGGTGAATATTCACCTCTACTCGCTGGGTAGACGACTGTAATATTGGCATTATCGGCTAACATGCCCAGGTTCATGAAATCACAAAGGCGCTGGAAACAATACCAAGGGAATAAACGACTGACAGCAAAAATGAATAGAGGGAGAACGTGGCGGGCTGTAACATGCCCACTCTACAATGTGGGAAAGATCTACTTGCAGGTTGTGGTGCAAACTCTGAGAACTGATCGATGGAATACGCAAGTAGAGTTGACAGTGCAGCCTAACAGCTTAGGTCTCTTTCATTATTGGATATGTTTGTCACTTCTTATGGAATTGTAACACTTGAAAGCTCATTCCTTCTCGGAGTGTGTCCATTCTATATGATGAGTCCTGCAAACAAAATAAACGGAGTAGGCAGTTTCCTATTTAGATCTACCCTCTTAGGCGAAACTTGTACGCTCATCATAGATCAATTATTAAGAAATCTGTAAAACCCAGACGATGTCGAAAATGACAGATCCGACAGATCTCATGTTGTTTCACAAGATTGGTAGTCTTAGCAAGCAGAACACCTAGATCTCACAACCACCCGTCTATGGTATACTATGCAAGTACATCAATACTCAGGCAGCACTAAAGCATCTCACGCTTTCTGTTCCCCATATACAGTGGCTATACAGCATTACTTCCAATTCATATACCCTCTACTTTGATGCACTTTACTCACTACCATCTTCGCCCACTCATCGCAAGTATTTGCCCGTAAAACTATGGAAAAGACGCTGATTAAAGAATATTCAAGCATTGAATTGACGCGATGTGTGAAATCTAGCGCATGATTTATTTTAGTCAAGATTGTTCTCCTTGAAGTTTGGCTGCTGGATGGAGGCAGTGTTCATAATTGTGAATCAATGCGCCGAACACAAAATTCTAGTTGATACGCTGAGTATTGAATAGGTTATTAGTTGTTCCGTCAAAGTACTGACGAAACAATGCAGAGACTACGGAGCATACGAAACACGTAAATGACAAGATAAAGAACATCAGAGTTAGCCATTATCCGCAGGCTCCATTCCGTCATCAACTTCTTGAATAAGCCCAACATATCGACAGATCTCAGCTTTTTGTAAATTAATAACGACCCCCACCTACCCCAAACTGTCAATCTTCTGTTGCCAATTCTCATCCTCCAGGACGAGCCTCAGCCGCTTGTCCAACCAGGTCAAATCATCTGGGCTCAAACCAGGACCGCCGGCCCTACAAATACTCAACATTAGCGCTGTTCCATGCTCTCTGCGATCTGCTTGAAATGGGTTTCTTCAAGATGGATGGAAAATATCTTACCAGTGTCCCCAGATGGATGGAAACGGGATGCATTTCCCAACGCCCTCAGTCATGCACTTGACCTCGTAATGGGAGTCTTCTGGCGTAAAGTAGAGATCTTTTATACCTGGGAGAACAAGTGTCTTAGCCTTGATACTCCTCATGGCCAACTCAAAGTCCTTGTTATATGGTTCCTGGTTGGAGCAGTCCGCTAATTGCCATGTGTGCAGCATGACAAGCAAGTTTTCGGGATCTAGATGAGAGGTCAGCTTAAAGTCGCCGATAGATTGTAAGGATGCGTCCCGGTTCTGAACAAAATCGGACTGGCAGGAGAAACAGACCTTTGGAACAGGCCCAAGACTCCCAGAAATTGATCATAAAGTCCTCGAGGCTCTTGTAGCCCAGTACCGTTTCATAGAGTTTTTGCCGATAAAACTCCTGGCTAAATCCCCATCCCGCATACACACGTCCAAAAGCCTTGAGTCCAGCGGTTTGCTCTTCCTTGGTCCAGACTCTGTACTCATTTGCCGCAGTTGCCTCACCGGCAGCACTGCCAGCAGATGCCGCTCCTTTGGCTGCAAGCAGCGCAGTCTTCACACCCTCCAGGAAGACCTGGTTATGAATAGAAGTACGGGCGCTGCCACAAAAGGGCACCCCGAGATCCACGAAGTCGGGATATTGGGTTAACCACTGGTATGCCTGCATACCACCCATGCTCCAGCCAAGCACCATGCGGGCATGCTTCACGCCGAGGCCCTCAGTGACAAGCCGGTATTGGGCAGTGACATTATCCCGGATGTCGATAACAGGGAATTGCTCTGATGGAGATCGCTCAGTATTGGATGGGCTGCTTGATTGACCGTTGCCGAACATGGCCGGGATGATTATGAAGTATTTCTTGGGACTGAGCGCCTTGTCATCGCCAATGAGCCACTCATTGTCTGATATGCCACCGCTGAACCATGAAGGGTAGATGATGGCGGGGTTGGAGGAGTCACCAAAGGTCTTGTAAGCTATGAAGGCATTCGGGATTGTCTCTCCGGAGACTAGCTTGAAGTCTCCAAGCTGGAAGAGTTTGTAGTCAGTCATATCTGCAGTCAAATTACTGATGGCCAAAGTCAAGATCCAGTAGGTTAATGTAGTGAAGATCGACAGTTTCTCTGTCGGTGCTTTTTAGAGGAGGCCATCTACGGGTGACTGAGAATGATGTGCGCATTATGTAACAACTGAGGGGGAAGCGGCAGCTGAGTTCTACAATTGAGGGGAAGCGGCATTTGGCGGGTCAACGTATTCAAGCTTGCGCTGCATGGAAACCTGGTGATTATTGTGGAAGCAATATACACGGACGATGAGCAGACGCAACGCCCATGATGTCGAATTCCGGTATACGATGAGAATGTAAGAAGAAAGACACCAACAGCATACCCACTCACCCAAGTTTCAACCCTGAGCACTGTGTGGTCAGCCAAAAAGTGGGATCATTGCCAGAAACCCTAACCCTCTTCAGTAGGGCCACGGTCCTCTTTAGCCAAGTTGAGCAAATTGTGCTTGCTTTTGAGTTGTTAATAATAGAATTGAACACGATGAAACGCCGGTTCTGTTTTCCGTATATAATCTCCGTAGGCAGTGAGGCGGACGAGAGGTGGCTTGTGTTTTCTTGTGTTGGCAGTTTGTGGCCATGCATTCATGCGTGGTCTATCTACGACTCCAGTGAAGTTGGCAAAGACTCAGCTACTTACTTACACATCAAGCTGCGTCGCATTTTGTTATACCTGGTTGTAGCCATTATAGGGAGGCATGCAGTACGCCTTACTGCTAAGGTTCATGATCATGCCTAAGCAGCCGCCCACGTGGTTCAAAATGAGATGGATACCTACCGACGCTTGGTCAGTGCTCACGATATGACACGGATGATGCATAATAGCCAAGCTTGATGGCCCCCATGGGGAAAAGAGGGGAGAACCAACATAGGAGTACGTACGTGAACACCGAATCACTGCTTTGCTATGATGGATACTTACGTCAGTCAGAGCATCCTCTAACACGTAACTTGCAATACGAATATGATCCTAAAGGTACTACACAGGGATGCTCGCATTATGAGATGCCCACATCATGAACAAAAGCCATGTACACCTATCTGTACGACATAATAGTCATTCTGTCTTCTGCCTGGGAACAATATCAGCTAGCGTCGAGCCCATGGGCAAGTATAAAATGCAGGGCAGGTTGATTGCCGAAGCCCCATTTCTGTCAAAGTAACCCCTCGTCAACTCGCGCCCAGCTTCCTGGTACAAGATGCTAGAATTTCACAACCAGAAAGCCACAAACAGCAGGACCAGAGGTCAGACCCGATGTCCCTGAACTGGCTGGAAAAGGGTTTAGCAGGCCCTAAATGCATAATCGTGCCATGGACGTGGCTGAAACGTTGCTGCACTTGATCCTTGCTGTAATGAAGGCGTCGCTAGAGTGTGATGATTGACCGGGAAGAAACGAAATGAAAGGGCTTAGTTGACGCCAAGCCGCCAACATCCGATCCCCCAGCATTGGGCGTCGTCCACCAGCGGGGCTCGGCTTGGTTGCTTTCTTCTGGTCGGCTTTCGTGTGCGCCTCATGGATGAACCATTCAAGCCATTTTCAGGAGAAATGGGGAACAGAGAAAACAGATGCTGATGTGTCGAGTGCGCACGGAGGGAATGTGAAGGAGCATATGCCGAGGCCTGTTATAATAGTGCTGGACATGTTGAGACTCGGCCTGGACCCAACAATCAATAGCTGCAGCTCCGTGCACCGCCACAGGTCTAGGCGAAATTTGGTCTGCTGAGATTGCTAGCCAGGGGGTGACCAAAAGCACTTTTCCCTTCATCTACGGAGTACTGTATGGACTGTACAGTAGTCTGTTGAGTAGGCAGGCAGGCAGGCAGGCAGGCAGGCAATAATATCTGGGTGAGCAGTTACTACGTAGTAGTAGTAGTAGTGATTGGCGACTTGCTGTGGATACCGTATATTCTCCTAGCAACATGAACCACAAAGGGCAAGGAGGCTTGCAAGCTGCAAGGCAAAAGACCAATCCTCCCTCCCTCCATACTATAGACACCTAGTTCGTTTGATGGAGAGGAAAACGATGGCTGAATGTGTACGAGTGCGCATTCGGTGGCGCCCTAACTCAACCGTCCTCGTTAACCAGTGAGCATATGCCGTATCTTTTTCTCAAGACTATAATTGATGATATCCGCATAGACTCACTGACGTCTTGATCGGGCCCTGCCGAGGAACATCTTACTTTTCCTCCGTAGTGTGCGTGGCAAATGCAGCGCGGCATCTGCTGAGCTGCAAGCCTGCCTGCCATCCCTTTCCGCCCGCTGTCAGTTCCACCCGCGCTCAGACATGGCACGTCTTGCTCATTTCCAGATGCGGCCGCCTGTCCAACCAGGTCAAAGCATCCCACGTGCGTTTGGACGCCATGCTGCTCGTCAGGGTTTGCGAGAGGAGCATCGGGGTGAATTAGGGGAGCATTGTGGGAGCATTTGGCATCATCTAGCATCCAAACCCCAGACGGCATAGAGGACGTGGGAAGTGGGATGGTAAGCCCAGGGAAGTGCTAACTCTGAATAGTGCGTGGTGGCTGCCTGCTAGCCCCCCGGCATGCTGGGATAGATGCATAACTCGACTTAGGGCCCTGACTCAAGTCATGGAACCGTTTGACCTGCCCGCTATTGCCCGCCCATGTCTTGTCCACTTTATTTCAAATCCTCCCAAACAGCCACGCTTTGCTGACACCTCCCACCCACCACTAGTGCAGGTGCTGCTTTTTTATCAACATCCTATGAAGTTAGCCCGTCAAACATGTGTGCTTAATGCAATATCCCCGCCCTTTGTGTGGGGTTGAATACTATGATGTTAGATTCTGTCCGGTTTGCTGCTCAGCCGAGAGCCAAGGAAGCGACCCATCGCAGTCGCGAATGTGATTTGCTTGGATATCCTCGTTGGCTGTCACAGACGCGACACAATTCGCTCTGCTTCATTGGGTGCCGCGCCTCGCAGTCACATTGCACTGCATGCACAAGAATGACCAACAGCCGATTCCCTGGCCTGCTAATATCACTGGAAACGGCCGCAGGACTGATGCTTGCTGCTGGCCCCCTGGTCGAGTCCCCGCATCTGGGCAATGGCTTTCGCTATGTTGTTCTGGCTCTGCTTCAAATTTGCTGGGTAAACTGGCCACACGCAAGACACAGCCTGGTACCTGCGTCTCCCCACCACCAGCTCTCTAATAATGGCTATCCAATGGCTAATTCTAATTCATGCTCTCCATCGCTGCTCCACCCCAGCGACCACAACCGACTAGACATGTCTCAGAGCGATGTGCCGCGCCCATGATGATGCCAGAGTTCGATCCTTCTCCTTGGTCATGCGCTTGGCAGCAGTACGGCACAATAATACTTAAGAAATCACTTCCGTTGCGCCCAACATGGCATTCGTTCCATCTGTTCTTTTTAGCCACAGAACTGTCCAAAAGACCAACGGAGAAGCGCCACGGCAAGTTAGCGCAGAGCCACCGAGATAGTTCCGCGAGCTGAACTTGCATGAACTCGCACCTATCAAAAAGCTACGCATCCCATCCCCACGGCTAATTGGGCGTCGTGTGGCCCAGTGGCGTTGTGGCGTGTCCCCGGCCCTTCGGAGAACGAGACCCCCCGGTGACTCCCGAATGACAGTTACAAATCCCAACTGGTTCGTTCAGCTACTCGTGCAAACAACTTCATCCATTTTTTCCTCCGACTCCTGGACTGTTTCCTGTCCAAGTATCTCTAGCCGGCGTTGATTGGGAAAAAGTCGCCGAACCGAGTGCCGTGATACCTTTGTCAAGGCAGCAGTGCTGTGTGTGGTTTGGCCAACGACTAGACGGTCCGAAAGCTGCGCGACACCCAGTGGGAGCCGGTTAATCATTGTGCGAATCCGCGCAAGCGTCAGCACAGCCCGACTGCGGTAGAGGCTCTCGCTCAAGAGCCTCTGTGTGGCAGCCCTGACTCCCTTCAACCGTTATATCGCGCATGCACCTCTACCACTGATACTTTGGAACCCTATGGGGTAAGAAGTATAATCTTCCATCAGCTACCTATTGATATCCAGACCCTTGGGTCCCACACCAAACCTGACACCCCTGAATGAGATGGAGCCTCCCACAGCTGAAGAATTGGACCAGATAGCGTGAGCTTTCCCCAAATACTGGAAATGTTGGCTCCGGCAAGGCTCTAATGCTGCGCTTTTGCCTGTTCCATCTTTGTTTTTATTTCTCCTTATCTCTTTGCACACCCGACTAACCCTCACGTCAGGGATACACTCCAGCAGATGGACTCCAGAGGATCAAAGACTGGGCATGACATGTCCGCGGTTGCAATAGAGCAGGATTTCCAGGGACTTCAGATATCATCGCCAATGGCAGCAGCTCGACGGCCACGGGTGTCTCCCCGCGACTTCATGGCATCATCACAGCCTGATGTTCAAAGAGATTCCTATCTACAATGGCCGCTGGAGGATGAAGAGGCCGTCATCACATATAGTCCGACGTTACGAGACTCCACTTTCAGAGACCGGCCCATTACCTCACGATCAGATAAGAGAAAAATGTCTAATGCATCATCATTCTACTCTGCTTACAGTCTTTACCCTGCGCCGTCCAAACCACTTCCCCCCGTTCCCTCCTCAGGGAGGCCGTCTCTACGACTCTCTTCGCAAGCCTCATCCGATAGGTCATCCATCATTACGCATCGTTCCTCCCAAATGTCTGGAAGTGCCTCGAGTCCAGACATTGGATCTGTCAGCTTCTCTCCGCCACCTCGCAAAGCTCCACTTACCTACCGACCACCCGAGGGATTCGAATCCTATCTTCCATCCTCACAGCAAGTTGGCCGCCAGGTGGACCTCGTCTTCTGGAAAATGCTTTCATCGGACGACAAGAAAAAGGGCTGTATCTTCTATCTCGACATGTCCTCCAATTCATCTACTCTAGCCAGCAAGCATGGAAACAATATTATCAAAATTTGGTCGACTGCAGGTGGTACCGTTCAAACCGTTCTCAAGATATCCGCCTACTGTGAGGCTCAGTGTCGCTCCCGCGACTATCTAATTCGAAGCCATGCCATTCTCTCTGAGCCGACTACCTTGATTGCAATTGCCTCCCGATTTGGAAGATGCATCGAAATCTGGAATTGGAGCAAGAAGAAGTGCCTTCAGTCCATTGACGACGCGGATCGCTGGACGTCTGCCCAAATTGAATCTTACGAAAGTGGCTTAAGCTCGTTCGCTGTCTACCATGGAGAGAAGGGCACGATAAACCTCTACTCGGCCACGAGGGAGAAAAAGCCCTTTGTCAAAAACCGGACCATTGATCTCGCACAGGCGGGCCTCCCTTTTGTGCCCCAGTATCCTGAACTTTCGCTGTCAAAGACAAGCCCGCTGCTGGTCATAGCAGCTGGCCCGCGCCCACCAAGGCCAGGCCACCCCCCTCCAGAACGTGAAACCTTACTTGCAGCCTGGGAGACACATCAAAATGGAGACACCTCGAACAAGCCGTATAGAGTGGCCCGGCCATGGCAACACAAAGAGCTTGACACGGCAATCCCCATGGACCTCGTCACATATGGCAGCTACGTTGTGTCAATTTGGATCCCGGCCACATTCCGTGCTGTAGCTACACCAGCATCTCGTGGAGGTGGTGCCTATAACTTGATGCCAGTTGCAGTACCTCACAGGTTCGTCCTCGTTTGGGATCTCGCAGCCAACTCAACACGAACCTTTGGCATACCCAATACTACCTCATGTGTTTCTCCGGACTGTCGGTTCGTGGCCTACTGCCACGCCAGCGGTACTGACATTGGCGCAAGAGGAACTTTGGCCATTCTGGATGTCATCACAGGCAAGGAAGTTTGGTGCTGGCCAGATCGTGATGCATTGGCCATTGACAGCGGCCCTAAAGCTGGGTTTGAACAGTTTGATGATCTTTCATGCGTCACCGACCTGTGCTTTTCAGCAGACGGAAAGTTCTTGTGTGTTGGTGATTCCGAAGGATATGTGGGACTTTATGAAGTGAGGGACCAGAGTGGTGAAAAAGTTCAGCTTCAGTCAAAACAGGGAAATTTCCTATGAGGAAGATTTTCTTGTTGTGTGTTCCGATTGTACGATGTTTCGATTTTTCAAATTCTTTTTTTTCTTTTGGGGGGGGGGGGGGGGGGGGTTGGCCAACAAAAGTATATAGGCAAAGGTTTGAAAGGTTTGAGATACCACGGACGGTAACGGTCTGTCAGGGCTACGGGCAGGTTGGGATGACAATATCATTTACATGCGAAATGGGTCGAAAGGCAGTTGCTGAGGCGCAAAGGTGGCAATTGGAGCGATCGTTGACAATGTGTTAATTAATATTGATGAAATACATGGCATGTGTCTCTCAGTCTGGATCCCACGATTCATACCGCTGTTTCTGTCCCTTTATATCCCCGAGATTGCTAAAGCAAAGGGGTAACGTTAAACTCTTAATTATATGCTCTATATAACTATAAACAGCTGGCATCATCAAAGAACCGCGTATGTTGTCAGTAATCGTCAGAATGGCAGACAACTCCACCCCTTTTATTAACCTCCCTGAGAGTATAATAGTCCCTGTCGTATGCATGAAGTCAAGTTACCGATCCTTAGCACCGGTAGTCCCGATGACATGCTTGGCTTATTTTTTTTAAAGACCCTGTACATATGAGATCTGTTTCCGAGACTCCACCGATTAACGTTCTGATCTGTGCGACGATCGCTACGCTAGCCCCTGAAGTTGGGATCCGAGCGCTTCTCGCATTCTGCATCTGCACTGTGTTCGTATATATGTGGTGTCGATTATATGCTGTGGTTGTGTCAACCTAGTAGGATATAGGTTTTCGGTTTTGAAATGTTGAACTTGGCGTACATTGTCGCAAGCTAATGACCTAGTGGCTGGGAGCCCTGGGTTATCTTCATTTGAGCTTATAAGCACATCATCACGACATTTTTCTCTCTTTGTACAAACCCCTCTGCTTACCTTTGTTTCTCCACCAGCACCAGCACCACCACCACCACGATAACACCAGAACTATTGAATAGTAGCAAGAATATACAATTCAGTCTCACCTTTACAAGATTGCTGATCATTGTCAATAGGCGTGCGGGGAACCCTCGACCAAATAAATGGAAAGTCAGTCCGCTCTAAAAAAGAATCCTCATGTCATCGCTCAATCACGCCATGGCCAATCGCCAACGAGATGGCCGCTGATAGACTCCAACAAGCCCTAGTGATGAGGTGATTACCCTTGAGCATCACGACAGCATACTATATAATGATGCTACTTATCTATCAGATGAGGGGGACAATTCAATCATCGCAATGAAGTACTTCATGAATTAATTGATATCTACATAAAACTCAACAGTATAAAATGCCGAATGTAGCTGCACAAAAAGTATTTTTAAATATGAAAGGTCTACTACATGCGTCCACCTTCCAAGATCTAACGCCAATCCATCCATCTTTGGTCGTCTCTACATGTTCCAAGCGACGTAAAACATGAAACAGCCAGATGGGAGCGAGGGCTCTGCTCCAGCTTCAGGCGAATCCTCTTCTTCTTCCATCACAACTAATGGTAGCAATCACGGCGGCGTTGATGAATATGGCTCGACTGAAACCCATATTTTCAGCAATCCCGCAAAGGCTAACCACTGGCGCGGGGTGTATGAAACGGCGCGGTATGAGAATCGACACCGGTTCGATCCGGAGTTTAGGTGGACAGCGGAGGAGGAAAAGAAGTTGGTGAAAAAGGTAAAGATGCACGACTTGTGCTAATACAATGATTTTTTACTGGTTTGCACACTGCAAGACTTTTTGTCATAAGAATTTAAAAGTTTAAAGAATTTGAAGCTTATATAAAGATGACCCTGTATAGATTGACCCCCGTATCATGCTTTGGGCATGGATCATGTTTTGTGCACTCGATATGCATCGGCGGAACATTAATCGAGCAATATCAGATAACATGGTGAGCTACACGATTTCTCCAAACATAATAGTTTACACATCGTGCAGCTAACACATGCACCACTTGTTCTTTATAGTTACCAGAGATTGGAATGAACACAAACGACTTCAACTACGGCCAAACGGTACGACCAATCCCAGCTTTTCAGCTTCCATGATTACCATCTATTCATTCTTTTTTATACAAGCCAGCTAACTTATATACGCTCCTTGTAGATTTTCGTCGTCTCATTCCTATGTGCCGAGCTACCCAGCGGTCTTATTAGCAAACGAGTCGGCGCAGATAACTGGATCCCATTCATCATGGTCGGTTGGTCCATCACCGCCGGGACACAGGCATTTCTCTCCAACAGAGCAGCATACTATGCCATCAAGGCTCTTCTCGGCCTACTCATGGGTGGTTTCATACCGTTGAGTCTCCCCACTTCTCACACACACATACATACATTTGTACCCGACTATATAAGATCCTTCATTCTATCAATTTTGATGGAGTATCCATAGGCTAACTCCTTCTTCACTAGTGACATCGTCCTCTGGTTAACATACTTTTACAAGTCAAACGAGCTTCCCGTTAGACTCGCCTGGTTCTGGACAGCGCTGAGTACCGTCAACATTGTCGGCTCGCTGATTGCCGCGGGTGTATTGCAGATGAGGGGCATTGCTGGTTGGTCAGGCTGGTGATGGCTGTAAGTATCTGGAACAAAAACTTTCCATCAGATTGATCAGCTCCTTCTAACAGTAAGACATTCTTTTGATTAGGTTTCTGATTGAGGGTATATTGACTTTGATTGTTGGCATCTTCTCATGGGGACTTATGCCCGCCGGTCCGTGCCAATCCCGCAGCTGGTTCCGCGGGAAGGATGGTTGGTTCACGGAGCATGAGGAGCTCATCATGGTGAATCGTCTACTCCGCGATGATCCTAGCAAGGGTGATATGAATAATCGGTAAGAAACTTTTCTTTTCTTAGAGTCTATTTCTAACTTCAGATGAACACTCTAACACCATTCGTGATAGTCAAGCTGTTGGATTGGGCCTTCTTCTCAAAGTCGTAAAAGACTGGGAGCAATGGCCTCTTTACATCCTCGGGCTGTGTATCTACATACCCCCGGCACCACCAAGCACATATCTCTCCTACATCCTACGCAGCATCGGCTTTTCCGTCTTCAAAGCCAATCTCCTCACCATCCCATCTCAATTCTTCTTCGCCGTCAACCTCATCATCATATCCAAACTCTCGCAGCGCTTCAAAGAGCGCTCCATTTTCTCATCCCTCTCCAACATCTGGATCTTACCCTGGCTCATCGCACTGATCACCCTGAAACCAGATGCATCTCCTTGGATACGCTATGCTCTTTTGACTGGGCTGCTAAGCTATCCCTACTGCCATGCCATTCTTGTCGGATGGAACGCAAAGAATAGCAATGCTGTCAGGACCAGAGCCGTCAGCGCGGCGCTGTACAACATGTTTGTGCAGAGTGGTAACATTATAGCGTCCAACATTTACCGCGAGGATGATAAGCCTTTATACAGACGGGGGAACAAGATTCTTGTTGTTATATGCGGGTTTAATATTGTGTTGTTTTACCTTGTCAAGGCGTTCTACATCTGGAGAAATAGGCTCAGAGACGCCAAGTGGAATACAATGACCGAGGAGGAACAGGAAGACTACTCACTAAACACCAAAGACGAGGGCATGAAACGGTTAGACTTTAGATTTGTGCATTGAGTTTTCCACAGAATGTTGTTACACTATGGCCTTGTCTCAACTTTGATGCCGAGTTTTGAAGTATATGAGGATTTACAATTGTCTATTGAAACTCAACCATTCGACCTCCCTGGAGTGTCTGGTTTAAAATGCATCATCATAGTCTTATTCGCCAGTCTTTGTACTTTCCCCCACATATGCTTCTCTTCCCGCCTCGCTCTTTCGAGTTGCTTCTTTTGCGTAGCAAGAACAGCACGCTGCTCCGGAGCAGAAAGATGCATAAGGCCCCTCTGGTCGCTGGCACTCAGCCGAGAAATCTGAACCGCCAACGCGTCTGTTCTACGATCCCTTCTCACCAGAGCGTCTGACTGTATTTGTGGTAAGGATGTTACTGTATCATCACCTGAAGCCGCCTCCGCAGACAATATCTTCTGCTGTCGCTGTTGTGGCAGTTGGTCCGAAGCAGACAACAGCGCCAAGTGCGACTTGGACGCCTGGTTCGCATGGGATCTGTGAGTTAGGAGTTTGCCCGAGGGCAGTCGTAGAGATGCTTCGTCAACACGCACGAGATCTGCCGTACTAGACAAAGACTCCAACTTGGAAGAGTCGTAGAACTCGGCCAGCTCGTCGGAGATGTTGAAGCGGCAGTGGCCTTTTGCTAGCATGTGCTGCTGCACAGCCTCGAGCGCGCCTCTCCGCGAGCCGCACAGGATACACTCATGATAGCCGAAGATGACCAGATGGAGATACCAGATGAACGTCTCGACGTCGACTATCAACAACTCTTGGTAGGGGATGACGAAACTGTGGGCATCCCTCATGTGGCTGACATTGACGTCCAATGACCCGAGGCGGTCACTGCAAAACAGGCATTGATCTGAGATGAACTCTGGCCCTTCTTCGAGCTCCACGGGTTCATTTTCCTCGTCTTCTTCAAGACTGGAATCCGATGCATCTTCATCAGCGACATTGTCGTTATTGCTAACGGTGTTGTTGTTAGAAGCAGGAGGCAAGATGGTGGTGCCAGGTTCCGCAAATTTACAGCGGAGTTTGTACACGCTGAGGGGTGTCAAGATCAGTACAGCGCTCGCTTACAAGGACCCTATAGTGGAAGTGCCACGGGGGCACTGAGCGCTATATGCGCCCAGTTACAGAAGGGGGCAACTCACTGCCATTCACTCTTGACGTGTTGTCGCTGATTTTCTCCACCATCAAGAGAGACTTCGCATACACGACAATAGCCGGGTGCTTGACTTCGCTGTACTTGATCCATAGTCTGACACGAAGCGGATGTGTTTGCGTAGCCTGCTTCACTCATTGGCTTATGATAACGCTGCGGTATGCGTTGTTGATGTTGATTGCTGGATGCCTCGATGCCTGGGGCCAGAAGGTCAAGTTATCATTGAATTGATGAAAATGGTTTCCACAGCCTATTTGTGAAGAAACCAAGCTAAAGCAAAAAAGGCCGCCTTGTTCTCCTTCTGTCTGCCCTCTGCAGTCATATGTTGGAGCAAGACAGTGCTCCTTCTGCTGTGTCATGTAATTATCGATCAACTTCCTTGTTTGTCTAGTAGACGTGACTCGCACAGCAATGAGTAACGATTTAGTGTGCATTGAGGGCGGTGCTAATTGTATGTGTACCGTGTAGGCGTCATTAATAGCACTGCTGCACTCCTCTGGAGTCACTCAGTGCATTAGAAGCTGCACGAGTTGTGACTCAGAACGTTTCATCTCGGCATCCTCCCGAATATACCCTCTGCACTCAATAATCGAGACGTTGATTACCTAGTTACAACATAACCGCGTTTTAGACTACATGGACATTCAGCCAACATGGGAAAAGAATGTAGCATGAACAGGACGCCATCTCAGCTTCACAGGCTGGACTTCCTATCCCTTACCAAAGCCCTGTTCCATGAGCGGAACCCATTCCATAATGTTCCCTAGATAGTATGCCAAATTCATATGATGCATGAAAAGCCAATCCAAGAGAATAATGCCTTTGATTCAATATTTACACCGTAGAAAGGCATCATCTTCACCATCGGACCAATACCAACAGTATGCAGACCCCAGATCACAATCCGTCGGCAGACTGCAAAAACTTGACAGGAATCGGAACATGCACCGCCCGAATGAACTCGGCAAATCCTTTACCCAAACTATCCAGCAGCTTGGAGCTGCTCACGCCTCTGCCTAGCGGCCCGTAAATGACAAAGTGCACCGCGAAGATCTGGGAGAACTCGACTCTCTCTACAAAGTACGATTCCCGCCAATCCTTACCCATGAGGGCCCGCAGTCTATCCTTGGTCATGAACGAGCGGAACCACTCCCACTGCTCGGCCGTCTGCACGAAGAGCCCTATATTGATGTTGGCTCCCTTGTCGCCAGAACGGGCGAGCACAATATCGCCCAGAGGTTGTGTCGTGGTCGGCCCGAACGTTGAGAGCGGCACCGAGTTGGCCGTCTCGTAGCTCTGCCGTGGTGCCAGGGCCTCTGTTGTGCGTGGCGGACCAACAACATGGCGGGTACCTCCATCTGGATGGTTGTCGCCAAGCATGTTGACTGCCTCTTCAATCTCGTCCTGTGAGATCACAGCAGGGTAGTATGCTGGAAATGGCTTTGGCATAATTGTCCGCCCGTCTAGTGAGCAATGCATTCCTGCAACATCTCAAGTCAGCTCCAGAGGACCCCCAGCTATGCAATGAAAACTAGCAACGTCACAACATACCTGGAAAATGAGACATGAAGAGATACTGCCGTACTTTGTACATCATACCCACTGCCTCTTGGTCTTTGGACTGGACAAACACGCGCATATAAGTCGTCGATGCATACTGTGAATCCGGGTTCTCCATGGGTGTGCCGAGTCGCTGAAAGTCCAACACATCAAGCTTCTCCATGATGCCCCAATCCTCCAGCACGGTTCGGATCTGAGCCTCCTGCATATCCCATTTATGGCTTGTGGCATAGCCGCAGGCGTTGATCAGGAACTCGCACTGATAACCGCCTTTGTAAAATATAGCCAGTTTGGTTGTCGGCGGGGGCGGATATCCTCTCACGCCAGACACATGAACCCGGTCCTTTGACTCGCCCACAACCTTGACGTCCGTCATGTCAGCTTTCACATCGCTGTTGAGGTAGATGTTCCCCTGTAACTCGTACAGTAGCTGGCATTTTACGGTATCTGGTGTAACGAATCCGTTAAGAGCCTCGTGCTTCGTCACGACGCACTCGCCGTTTGCCGCAATCTCAGCAATAGGGGGTCCTAGGTGAGCGAAGATGTCCACGGGGTATTTGAAAGAACCTGCAAAGTTGCCTCCGGTGATGTAGGTTGAACATTCGATGAGATGGCCTGCAACAAGTGCTCCGGCAAGTTGGTCAAGGTCAGACTCTGCCCAGTCATACCACCAGGCGGCAGCACCAATCACTGGTGAGGCATCAGCAACACGGCCACATATCACAATATCGGCTCCTTCATCGAGGCCTTTCTTGATGGCACGATATCCTAGATAGGCATTGGCTGCCATTAATGGCAATTTATCAGGAATCTCTAGGAATGATTTGGCCTGCTTATCAACTTTGACGTCTGTGTTAACCTCGTCCAAATGTGGTAGTGGTTTCTTCAGCATATCATGCACTTTGTGCATCAAATTATCGCCATCGACATAGGCAACGCGGAGGTTCAGATTTTTCTGCTTAACCTAAGTAGAAATAGAAAGTCAGCTTTTTTTTTTTTTTTTTTTTTTTTTGAAGAAACAGGCAGTCCCAGAGTAGACCTGATGCTATTCATGCAGTCATCACGATGTTCCTCTCATCAATGCCAATTACAAACCCTCGACGTACCAGTTCCTGGGTCTTCTCCGCCAACCCCTTGGGATTCGCTCCACCACCATTGATAACAATCTTTATTCGCTTCTCATTAACCAAGTCGAGCGACATCTCGATGCCAGCAAAAGCTGATTCAACCCATCCTGTTCTTGGAGCCTGTGACATTTGCGGAGCATTCGTGGCCATGGTTGCTTCTGGAAGTCAGGCCATCACATGTCGTATTAGTCAAAACTCGGCCAGATGATACATTGGAAGCGGAATCGACAAGCTGGCTGGGGTTTCTCAACTAACCCGCCAAATAGTCGCCAGTAATAACGTCCACCTGGCCATATTTGGCTTGATTGTACATCAGAATGGCCGGGTCCGCTATAGGTTCATCTGGTAAGCACTGGCACCTCGACACAAGGCAGTGATATGCGAGTAGCAATCACGCCTAGTCCAATTCGTGTCCGAACATACTGAGAGCGCCTGAGCAATTAGCAACCCGAATGGGTCTGGAGCGATTAGGAGAAGACATGTTTTCGTCTAATGACATTGCACTTCTATTATCGTCGCGGTTGGTAGATAAATTTACATCAAATACGGTATGAATCACCGAATTACTGTATGGCGCAAGGTCGTTTTAAATTGGTCTTCATGGCACTCTATGAGGCTGTAGAAAGCAGTATAATAAGTAGCCATGACGAGAACGACCTTGGCGTGCCTCGGCACTCCTTGCTAAGCGATTGCGGGGAGATTCAGTTTGGAAGAGGAGGTGTCCTAAATCGCACAAATAGCGTCAACTTCTCATAGCGGGGTCGTTTTTAGTGTTGCTGGATTCCCTCGCCTGCTAATCGTGCATTGGCGCAACTCGAATCGCGATGGAATGGGTTTCATCCTGGTCAATCAGCAGACAGCATCAAAACCAGAAAATCCGTCACGTGAGCTGTTTGGATACAGCTGTCACACAACAGAACCGTTAATCAACAGTTGTCCATTACAAATCATCGTTTGCAGTAAAGTTAAGTTGCAAGTCTCCTCGACAAAGAGAAAACCTGCACTGCGATTCCAGCTAGTCTTCCGAGGCGTATAACCTGCCACCACCGCAGCAGCCATGAACGCGATTATCAACTCCATCATGACTCCCCGGAAGAGCCCGGACGACGCAACAGCTACGTCCACACCTGGCAATGGCAGTAACAAGGGAACGCAAGGAACGGCCAAGACTCCCTCGTTCAGTCTCTGGAGAAGCACGCCAGCGAAGCTCGGTACACCTATCAACAGGTCTGCCGTTACAGCTGCTTCTGTCACAGCTGCCGAGAAGGAAAATGGCAGCATTTACATGAGCGTGGACGTGGACATACAGGCACCCGAGTCAGCGATTGCGGGATCGGAGCGTGAGGAGTTAGCTGCAGTATCAGATTTATCAGATGTTGAAGAGGATGTTGTAACAGCAGAACAACAGTCGAAGCCTAGAGCTCCTCCTTCATCATCATCAAAACGTTCGGCAAGGCGATTATCAAAACATGTCACACCCGCCAAGCCCAGCCCCCGCCCTATGGACCCGTCCGAGGCACTGGACAAGGAGGAGCAAGCAGAGAACGCCGACGCTGACGCCGACGCCAACGCCAACACCGACCACGATGATAATGAGCATGATGATGAGGAAGAATACACATTCAAGGCCTTCCTAGGTCATCGCTGGACCGAAGATTCAATAGAGATAGAAGTGGAGTGGGATCAAGGTGAGAACACCTGGGAGCCCGAGTACAACCTTCAAACCGACGCGCCGGACGCGCTCTTTGCATACTGGAAGGATCAGGGTGGACGCCCAGAAAATCCCTACGACCCGGAAATGTACGAGATCTTTGCCGTTCGCAAGCACAGCCGAGACCGCAAGAAGCTTCTGGTAGAATGGGTGGGGTATGGACCTAAGGAGGCGACGTGGTTATCTAGCAGCGCCGTTGAAGAGACAGCAGCGGATGTGGTGGCTGCGTATTGGGAGGGAGTTGCGGAGTCAAAGACGTCAAAGACATCGAAGAAGAAGAAGGGTAAAGGGACGAAAAAATAAAGAAAGCAGACGTGGAAAAGTGGCATGACGGCAGTTGAATGAATGTACACACACCACTTGGTTGATGATAGACCACATGTGAGGGCATCGCGAACTGTAAAGAAGAATCATGGGATGGAATGGGGGTTAAGGAGTTTTGGAATGATTGTTTTAGTAGAAGGTTTCTTCTCACTAGGTCCTCGCATACAGCAAGTGGCGCTGTTTCCTTGACGAAACAATTGGCTTTCTGCATTCTGTGATAGTAGCTGACAATCAATGGCGCTTCACTCTTGCTCGATTCAGCCGATTAGGAGAAAAAGAACAGGATCATCATCCAAGAGCAACGCAGTTCTTTGTCTATCTATCCCTGCTAACAACGGGTCAATAGTGGAGGGAAGAGTTTGGGGCTAGCCTGCACAAGACATAGAGCAACCAACAACAAAAGTGCAAAAAGAGAAATGGTACAACACCGTGATGATGGTACATTATACGGGTCTGGCCGGGGATTGAACCCGGGACCTCTCGCAAGCTAAGCTATAGGGTTTTCCCTAAGCGAGAATCATACCGCTAGACCACCAGACCGAATTGATTGATTTCAGTAGAAAGCAATTCGTCTCAAGAGTGCATGGAGTGATGTGGCATCAAACACGAAAAAAGGAAACACAAGTGCATGCTCCAGGGGGGGTCGGAACATGCAAAAGGTTAATTGTGGGTCTGGCCGGGGATTGAACCCGGGACCTCTCGCATGCTAAGCTGTAGGGTTTTCCCTAAGCGAGAATCATACCGCTAGACCACCAGACCGGATGATATATCACGTGATGGTTTCTGGTGGTTCAAAAGGAATCACGGGCAGGGAGTTCATGAGAGAAAGATGCAAAAAGAGAATGAAGGGTCTGGCCGGGGATTGAACCCGGGACCTCTCGCAAGCTATGCTATAGGGTTTTCCCTAAGCGAGAATCATACCGCTAGACCACCAGACCAGGTGACGCATCACGTGATGAGATTTGATGGAGGGACCGGATGAAGTTTGTGCTTATGAGCATATGACATCGAGCAATTTCGAAAGGTCAGTCAGAAAGCAGAAGGTGAGGAACGCTGTTGCTTCAAGAAAATATGAAAATCGTGTGCTCATCCGAAGTAGAAGTATTGACGAAAAGAAATAAATATGCTTATACACTAATGAAGATGGATTGTTTGACCAGCTGTATAACTTCTAAAAAGTTTACCCCTCTTTCTTCTTTAATGAATAAACACACAACTCCAGTAGTGAAGTATATAAACATTACATCGAGTCTTGATAACAGGCGTTATTCTGAGATGGAACAATATCTTGGTATTTTACATAATAGAAAACAGTAAATAGCAATAAAATGTCGGGAAGATTTGTATATGTTGAAAGGTTACTTCACTTAGAACTCAGCAAGCCCTATAATATTGACAACTGCCTGCTGCTATTGATGCAGTATGTTTAATTTTCTTCTTACATCCGAAAGCATATGACTCCCTCCCATTAGATAAATTGCTAAAATATGAGTTATATACTTACGTCATTTCCCTTTAGGGTCATCTGTATTGTATAATTCGCTACGTCAGCTAAATGTGTTTAGAACAGCAACCATCCGAAAGGAAGGCTTACCTGTTGTGCATTTTTGATGATTTCCTTCCAATCGCTTCTGAGTTTGAAACTATCAAGTGGCCATAGCCTGCCTGCGCTGCGACACGGCAGCAGGCAACAAGGTCAAACAATCGCGTCAGGAATCTGACCTGAACATTGCGATATAATGGTGCATTCTATTCTTGAAGTTTCAAGTGTTTTTGTTCCTTGGACTGAGACAGTCGTGGGCTGACATAGTTGTGGACATTGTACGCCCTCGCCCTTGCAGGCACCTAGCCTACCTGCATTTTTTTATGGCAGTAGCTGAGTGTTACATTGCTATCCACGGCAAACTCGCACTGTTGGTTAAAGCTTGGTGTTGCTTCGTAGTATGTGTGCTCAAAATTCAAGACTGGCTACCCACCAGATCTTGGCCTCGATCAAGGGCTCATCAGATACCGGGAATCCGCTTGAGTCAACGTTTGGCAATATTGCCTCGCCCATTCTGTGTACTCCTGGTACTCTGGTGGAAGACTGTTGGCTAGATTTCTTACCCAGGCAATGATAGTGTTCTTCCGCCCATGGAATCTTGGTGTCATTTCCGGTGCTATACAATTTTGGCCAAGAAGATAATCAAGCAAGAATGAGTGGATTAGGAGTAGTTGCGCGATGTGGTTTGTCGGGCTGACAAATTCCAAAAAGTCCGCATTGCTGAATTCAGAAGGCGTCAAAAACAAGGCAATAAACCTCTTCCATGCTACCAACTATGGATTAGTGAATTGTAACTGAAGGATTCTATATGGTTTTCAACCTACCTTCAATCCCAGACGTCCGCAACGCAGTGATACATTTAACTAGAGCCGTCAGGTATACAGCATTGTTCATTGACTGACATAGAGGCTTTAGCCGAATCACAGAGGCATGGAAGCCCTCAATTGTCTCAAAATCTTTGGGCTGTTCAGAGACTAGATTGGATAAAGCTTCGACATGTCTATACATTATGAGCCCTTTGAAGATGGACTGTTCATGTTCTGGACATATGCTTATTCCGATTCGCAAAACGAGTACAAGACCCCTCGTCATGGTTAGATATTCAATCATGCAATCCGCCATCAAAGCGGACTGGGACATAAGGCACGTTAGTGTCCCAATGAGGGCGTCAATATCATTCAGTGCTCGGGGTATATCGGTAAGTTGCTCGTTGACCAACTTAATGGCAACAACACGATGTCGCAAGGCTGCTGATTTGTACTCTACATTGCCATTTTCGGAAAGATGCGACGCGCCAAGGCCAAGAACAGCATGCGCCAAGTGCTCATACTGAAGAAAGTGGATATTAGTACCAAGAGCTTTTTTGAGTTGACAATTAAAACCCAGGCAAGGGCAGAGAGGTAGCGATAAATTTTATAAATACAAGCAAGGGTTTTTGAGGGCAAAGATCAACGAAATGGCTTCTCACGTTGGATGACATGGCCGCAGCCTGGACCCATGCTTTGTCTGCCATTAGTGGTAGGCTCGGAAAAGCCCCGGTAACGAAATGGTGATAGAAACGAAGATCCTCAAGAACAAGTGCTGATGGGGCAGGTCGAGGGCCCGTTGAGGCAGCAATTAGTGTTGGATAAGTGCAGGTAAGTTCAAGGCGATGACAGGGTGAGCAATGCGGCCTCAGCTCGTTGCACTTGACTCTCCGACGCTTGCAATTGAAGCATCCAAGACGAGATTTGAAGTGGCCTCGCCGGCTAAGAGGTTGACGCTGTGCAACAACTTCAACCTCCAGAGGCGTGGCGTCGTGAGACTCATTAGACGAAGAGTCCGAGGGAGGATTAGAGCTCATCTTGCGGCGTATGTTGGGCATGCTGAGTAGAACGATCGAAGCCACAGAGTGCACGTTAAATTCGGGTTTGATAAATCCAAAATAACTATGCAAATGAAAAACAACTGTTGTGTAAAACTGGGTGACCCACTGCTGCTGACTATGAAGCAGTGGTTCTACATGAAGAGATGCGATGCGATGTGTGTAATGTGATGGAGTAGCTAGCTTGGCGATTGATTCAAGCACTGTCGTCGTCAGGTCTTGCGTATACTCTTCATATATTCATTCAAACTCCCTGTCTGACGCTTGTCGAAAATGGGGAGGGTGTGGGGATACTGCTACCCCAGACGCATGGACGGAATATTTAGATTCATCCAGACGCTGAATCCCAGAGGTGACAGTTGATGATGGGTGTGGGGAGGTTGGTGCTTGACGCCTGTGCCAGACCCAGCGTGACGGAACCAGACGTAACTGCCGCGGCACGTGACGCAAAGCCATTGAGCATCGCCTCAACTTGGGCCTACGGCGGCTGTCGTAGACTTGAAATAGCGTCAATGTGAACTCTTCCCAAAATATTTGACAGGGCCAGGCTGAGACTGCCGGCGGCGAGGCTGTCGCCACCAAAGGAAAAAAGATTGGAGACTCGTGTCATCGCAAGCCAATCGACTCCCTCATGCAGATGATCCCTTTGTCCGGTATTAGTGTTGACATGGAGCTGCTCTCATACCAATTTCTTGTTGGGTACTATTTTCATGCTCGCCACACTATGCTAAGCCGAGGCGGAGCTGTTTTATCTTCCACAGCCACATCGATTGGGAAAATGGTGAAGATGGTCTGAGAGTAATCGCCTGCTAGCCCAGAGCCGAGCAAGTCGGGGCAGCCACTTGAAACTTCAAATAAGGTGAAGGCCACCCCCCGTGATGTTTGCATGCTAGGTAAGTTGGGTAAGTATAATACGAGGTGCAATCCTCGTATCGCTCAATGGACTCCATCTGAACTATCTTGATGAACAATCAGTGACTCTGACAGAACTTATAGCATCACCGGCTGACAATTGCCATTGGAAGGAACTATGATAATAAAGGTCCCCCATACAAATTGAATCATGTTCTACCGTGGCCTTTGGGATGGTTGATGACACAGGTTAGCAGCCCAAGTGTGTAATTGTTTCATTAAGCACCAGACCCAGGGGTCTGAGCCAGTTACAGTGGCTTATACAGTGGCTAGAGCAATTACAGTGCTACGCACGGGTGCTGCCGGATATCAGCCACCCACCCCATTCAATGCGCTTGTGCGGGTCGGTTACACATCAAGCTTGTTTTTAGTGCCGGCTTCTTCGCGTCATTGCAACCCGTCGTTAATGTCGACATCCGGAAAGCCCACGTCTCCGGCCCTGGACAGTTCGGTTAGTTTCACAGCCGAGACGGCTACTAGGAAGCATATGGCGCTTTTGGAGGACGAAGATGAGGGCTTCGTGATCGTCCCCACATCCGAGACCCTTGCTGCGGCGCTGCAACTGCCGGAGTACCTGGACGACCTTAATCAGGCTGTTGGCTCCGTTGCAGAGACGTTCTGGCCTGTCAACAAGAAGATACACGACAACCCAGAGACCAAGTTCAAAGAGTTCATCGCGCACGATGTCCTGACCAAGTTCATGCGGGCTCAGCAGGGCTGGGTGGTGACTCCCTCCGCCTATGGCATGGAGACAGCTTGGGTGGCAGTTTACGATAGCGGAAGTGGGGGCCCAGTCGTTTCATTCAACGCGGAAATGGGTATGTGCCCTCCTGTCGTGGCCCCCCATATAAGAAGCTGACCTTGTTGAACGGCAGATAGCCTTCTCGGGATGGGGCATGCCTGTGGCCACAATCTAATTGCAACTGCATCGGTACTTGGTGCTGTGGCAGCAGCCAAGGTGATGCGGCAGCACCACATGCCAGGGAAGGTTGTTTTATACGGGACGCCAGCAGAAGAAGGTAGCTGAGGCAGTCTTTTGGCCAAGCTGATGAACTGTGTTGACGAGCGATCTCTACAGGAGGAGGAGGCAAGATGAAACTTCTGGAAGCTGGTGCCTATTCTGACCACAAAGTCGACATCAGCCTGATATCTCATCCTGGGATCGAATCAGATGCTGCCTTGATGTGTACAAGTGCGTATTCGCAGCTTAGGGTTGAGTATTTTGGCCGTGAGGCACACGCTGCTCTCAATCCCTGGCTTGGCATCAATGCTCTAGACGCCCTTATCGCGGCATATACCAATATCTCTGTGTTGCGACAGCAGACGATGCCTGGAGACTCGATCCAAGCGCGCATCACAAACGGCGGAGCAGCACCCAACGTTATTCACGCATATGCTGCCGGGCTTTTCGTGATCCGATCCGATAAGCAATCCCGCCAAAACGTCCTGCGAAAGAAGGTTTACGGCTGTTTCGAAGCAGGGGCGCTGGCGACGGGAGCTAAGCTGGTCATCACTCCTCGTTTCGAGTACAAGAGCCACGAACCAAACCGGCCCCTGGCACGGTCCTACACTCGCTACTTTAACGCGCTCGGCCCGCCAAACCGGATACCAGAGGACCAAGATGTCGATGAAGCCCGGGGCAAGACGCTGGCCAGCACGGATCAAGGCGACATCAGCCATGCTATACCGAGTTTAAGTGTGGCTTTTCGTATCCCGCCTGGGCCGGGTGGACAGGGGCCTCACAATCCCGAGTTTGCTGACGCAGCTGGAACTAGAGAGGCCTATGACCGAGCCCTGAGGGTGGCCAAAGGTTTAGCCGGCGTTGCGATAGATGTCATTTGCACAAAGGGTTTTCTTGACGAAGTGAAGAGAAGCTGGAGGGAGACGGTTAAAGCGGGAGATGATGAAATAACATGTTTTTAAGCCCCGAGCTGTAGCCCTGCCGCCATTGATTCGTACCACGGAGATGTAGTATGAAACAGCAACTGGCGGCATTTGGAGCACAGAAAATGATCCTGGAGTGCTCATTAAACCAGGGAACTGCATGAACTGAGATCTGTGTACTTCTCTCTCAAGCTGCTACTTTGCAGAAATCAAAGTTTTTTCTCCTTTTTCTTTCTTTTTTATCCGTTCACGTCGGTCGTCGTACTTTGACGCTGGAGTACCTTAAAAAATCGAAAAGGCACTATACTGCCAGTGTCACGCGAATTCATTACGTGCGCCATCCACTAACGTCAGCCGCAAGCACCAAGACTTGCCCAAAACGGCAGATTTAGCTGCGGGGCCGTTGGCGCATGCATGCAGCAGACTCACAACCTGGGGAATCCGCGGGGACGGAAACACAGAAGGGACTTTCGTCATCCGGAGAGATGGGGCAGCCTGTTAAAAGGGGCGCTGCTGAATTATTAAACGCATGAACGAACATTAATCCATGGGGTTCGTTTTGACTCCATCCTTGGTGCGCTAAGAATGGCGACGTGCCCATTCGCTTGGCACAGAGCTAACAACATCATCAAAAGCATAGGAGGTTTATTCCATACAGGAATCAAGGCGTGACTCCGTCTGACATTTAGCATCTCCTTCCTTCACACCCTTTGGACGATCGGTTGCTGAGGTTCGGATGTCGGAACTATCGATAGTCCATCTGTTTGCGTGTTAGGTAGGGGAATGAAATGACTCCGCCGGCTAGCTCGGACATGCATGATGAATTAATAACAAGGGCAACTATGCTTGCCAAGCAAAAGCTCCAACAAACTCCGCCATTAGCGGAGCGGAGAACAGCCAACAGGTTTCGATTGACTTCGTCAGCATGTTTTGTGTGCAGAAGAGAAGAGCTCCCGGCGTGTGGGTCAATGTCGTAATCGAAGGGTTTGTCAAACAAAAGCCTTGAGTTGCCGCCGTTGGCATCTTGAAAGAATTTGTCCCTTTTCTGTATATCAACGTGAAATCCGACGACATAATCCTAGACGTATACGAGTATTTTTGCGATAATGAACCCTCTCTTGGGTGGTTCGCCCCTGGACTCGCCGCCATCCGATAATGCCAACTCCTCGACCAAACCACAAGACAATGGCTACCGCTACGATACTTTTGCTCAACGCAATGTCTCGACAACCGCACATCATCCACCGAGCCATCCTCAGCCAGGGGATCCAGAAGCAACAGCAGCGGCGGCTGCTTTGAAGCCCGGCACGCGGGCTCTTGCGCCGGACCTGTTGCGAGGTTTGCTCATGGTCATCATGGCCCTCGACCATGTGGCTGTGATGTTCCACACCTGGGAACACGGCACCGGCCGCAAAGGCGAAAACGACGGCGCCGTCGTTACCCACTGGAACAAACCCGTTGCCTATGTCGTTCGCACACTCACGCACCTGTGCGGTTCTGGCTTCACCTTCCTGATGGGCATGGGCGTCGTATACCTGTCGCAATCCCGCACCGACAAGCTCGGCTGGTCAGCATTGCGCTTGACTCGGTACTATGCCACGCGCACTGCTGTCCTCACTGCTGTCACTGTTTTGATGGGCTCGGTCTTCACAGGCGGCAAGGTATGGTTTCTCAATATGGTGCTGTTTGCGCTGGCTGTCGATTATTTTCTGGCGGGTCTGCTGTGGTTGGTGATTGATAGGACAGAGGGGGTTCTTACTCGGTTGCTGGTGACGAAGGTTCTCGCGCGCGTAGGGAAAACACTGAGCTCTACATATTCTGATGGTGGAGATGGTGATGATTATGATGACGATGATGAGGGGGCTGGTGTCGCCCGGCCATTGCTTCCTGGTCGTGTGGATCGGGTTGATGGTAGGGAGACGTTGGCGGCGACCATCTCATGGCATACCCACAACGCCGTTTTGGTCGTATTGAGCTTCATCACCATCTTTTGGAATATCTGGCTCTCTGAAGACAATGGCCACTGCAAAACCCACACTTCAACAGCCCAAACAAGCACGGCCACAGCTACCGCCACGCAGAGCCCGCTTCTTCGCATCTGGTTCTGGCCAGTCATAGAGGGCGGCATCATGTCTGGCTTCCCGCCCATGGCATGGCTGTCCTTTGCCATTCTTGGTCTTCTTTACGGCCGAATCATGATGGCAAAACCATGGACCCGCGCAACCTCCACCGCCGGCCACATTTCCGCCGGTTTGCTGTTCTCGCTCTTCTTTGTGTTGACCAGAGTCCTGCATTTTGGAAACCTATCCGAAGGTTGCCTTCGTACGCCGGAGCACGCCGAACATCCAGAGAGAAACCAATACTTGGCCACGCCGGCTTCGTTCTTCTACATCATCACATACCCTCCCGATGTTGCCTACTGGGCTTTGACTATGGCCGGGAATCTGTTCTTGCTCGCCGGCTTTGGTGCGATTCCTAAGCGTATCGCAGCTCGGTTCACGATGCTGCTCGACTTTGGCACAACAGCCCTCTTTTTCTACGTTGTCCATATGGGTGTCATCTTTGCTCTGAGTCTCATACTCATCCCGCTTATTGGAGTGGACACGGGCCTGCCGGATGAGATGCACCCAGGTGCAGGCACCGCTCAGGGGATTCTCAACATTCCATTATACTTTGCCCTATGGGTTGTCGTGCTGCTCATCATGTGGCCTATATGCCGCCGCTACAGCAGATTCAAAAGCACAAAGCATCCTGATTCATTATGGCGTTTCTTTTGATCAATGGTAGACGGGGGGGTTATGGCTGCTCTATTTTCGCAGATGGACTTTCGTCTTCTCTCTACCACTCTGTTGAGGACTGAGGGTCTCCTATCTGTTTACTTTTCATTTCAGCGTAATGATAAAAAAGATATGGAATCATGAAATTCGCCAGGAGGATAGTTCATATGCATTGCTATGACGTTACCAGCCATCTCCCACATATTCAATATTCATCTAGTGTACATAACCCATGTCTAAACTGTATCTCTAATACTACAATACAGGCATTATTCTATAATGGCTCAATGCCCAGCGCATCTAGTTCATGAAATGCCGTTGAAACCAATTGGGACGGCGCTCCTTCTGATGGTCCTTCTTCTGATGGTCCTTCTTCTGATGGTCCTTCTTCTGATGGTCCTTCTTCTCATGCTCTTTCTCCTGATGTTGCTCATCCCACTTCTTCTCAGATCTTCTCAACGTCGCTGCCGCATCCCAATACTCCCATTTCTGCGCGACGTCTCTTGGCGTTTTCCCCTTGCGGGTTTTGATTGTTGGATCAGCGCCGCAGTCTCGCAGAGTCCTAATCACCTCGCGGCGCTCCTCGTCAGTGTTTTCCGCCGACCTGGCAGCGTAATGCAACGGTGTTCGTCCATCTGACGTCTGGGCGTTGGGATCAGCGCCGCCTCTCTCAATAAGCATTTCAACAGTCGCTGCGGAAGCGTAGCGGGCGGCTAGATGAATAGGCATGCATCCGCCGTCTGCGCGGGCATGGACGTTAGCACCGCGGTCAAGGAGGAGCATCGCGACCGCCATGTGATCACGCTCTGAGGCGAGGTGAAGAGCAGTGAGTGCTCGGGTATCACATGAGTTGACGGGGACCTGTCGTAGTGCTTTGGCAACCTCGTTCAGATCACCGTCCCAAGCGGCATCGAGCAGCAACTCTTGGGCTTTTTGTTGCGGATCAATATTAGCCTCTGAAAGTCGCCGTAAATCGCTGTCCTCCCTGGACCCAGAAAGGTTCGCCGGATAACGCTGAGAGGATGGTAGCGGCATGGTAGCTTCAGTTTCCACTTTTGGATTTTCTTTAGCCGGACTTTGGTCTTCTTTTTCACTTTCAGCCGCGGATGAGGCCACTGGAGACTCGAAGATTTTTGAAGTTGGCTCTGGCTCGGTGTTTGTAGACCTGTCCTGTTTTGAGGTCTTGATAGTCTCTGTCTCTGTTTTTGATGTATTCGGGGTGTTTGTTTGAGTGGTGTTATCCGTTACTTTCTGCGTCTCTTTTTGGCGTGCGCTTCCTGTAGACGGAGGAGGAGTAGGGGGTTTAAGAGGTGTACTTGGACTAGATGCTGGATGGGATGTTGGAGGTGTTGGCTTTTTTAGAGCTCGCCTTCATGAAGTCAGTATAATTTATAGTAAATATTTGAAAGTGGATAATCACTTACGCATAGATATTGGCCATGAGTGTTGTTAGCTCCGTGAGTTGCTGCTGTAACTCAGCATCTGCATCCCTGACCTGATCCTCCCCTTCGTTCTTGTAATTGTACGAGCGCCAGAATTCCTCAAGGCGGTGCATAGCTGTTCCCTCTTGTTGCTCGGCGCGGTTTGTGAAACCTGAGAGAAGCTTTGTCATCTTCCTCAGCGTTTGACTTGTTCCGTCTATGGCGTCTTGAATCTGCTCCTTGAGCATCTGTCCGGACTCATCATCAAGAAGATCGGGCCTGGCCCTTAGGCTGCTCTGAATCTGCTGGATGGTGTCACGAGCTGTGCTGACTCTTGTGGAGAGCACCTGAATCTCTTCCGGAGCACCGTTGACATTCTGGAACCACTCGGCCCATTGCTTCGCCTTATCCGCGTGTTTGGCAAGCTCCTTTACACTTGCGTAGGTGGCAAACGTGGATGGAAAACCGCCCAGTATGCCGTTTGATCCGTGAGCTGCATGAGTCGAGGGTGAGGTGGCAGGTTTGCTTGGGCGTCCATGTGAATTTACATCCGGTCGTGTTTGTGATGGAGGGCGAGAAGGACGACCATGGCCCGAGGCTACTGGCTGATGATTTGCAGTTGCATTATCCTTTTTTGGTTGCGGCCTGTACCTTGGTGGAGTGGGTGACCTGTGTTTGCCAGAGTGCCTAGAAGAGGATGTCCGTTGCGGTCTAGGGGAGTTTGGATGGGGCTGGTTTGAAGAACGACCTGGCCTCTCATGGACGCTGTCTCTCTGATGAGGGCGTGATGGTAATGCTGAACTCGCAGATAAGTGCGTGGGGCGTGTGAGTGAGGATGAAGAGTATCGCCGGCGTTGAGGCGATGGACGACGACGCTCAGGTCGATCCTCTCGAGGAGAAGCCCGGCGAGACTGAGGCGAGATGGAGCTACGATATGTACTCCTCCTCCTCGGCGGACTGCGCTCTCTCCTGGACGTTGAAGTTATCGGCGGTGTTCTTCGTGCGGATTCATGGGACCTTGAGACTCTGTTCACAGGCGGTTTCAAAGATCCAGTAGTTGGTATGTTTCCGCTGGAGCTCACCGGCCTACCCCTCTGAGAAAGTCTAGATACCAATTTTGTCGGACGGGCCTCATCGCGATGGTGACTGGAGAACAGTGAAGGCGTCGCTATCTTGGTTGTTGAGCTTGATCTGACAGGTAGCTTTCGAGGCATTTTTGCGACAAAACTACATTAATTTGGCAGGATAAGACTAGACGAGACGAGGCCATTCGCGCCGGCGACCTGCCCATATCAATGCCATGGGCCCTGGAGGCCTTCCGGCCAGAACGGCTGGCGACTGCGCATGCCTGGTCAGCACGAGGTGCGGATGGTGTGACGCCATGTGCACGCGATCAGCCTGCATGTGGAGGTTGACGAGGATTGGGCTTCGTATGTCTGCCCACAGGCAGCCAGCCGAGTGACTCTGAATGTGTAAGAACACCCAAGGCTCCAGCCACACCGTGGCGCCAGCCCTGCCTTGGAGGACTGCCATCGATACGATTCACAAAATGTCGGAAGATATTGATTCTTTAATTTTACTAGAAGCTTATGCCAGAATTCATCAAACCATTTTCGAGCTATGAGATCTGATCAACAAACCCTGGGTCGAGCCGTGTGTTGGTGCTCTCGCAAGGCAAGTTCGTTCGCATCTTGCAGTGAGTTAGTAGGCTGCCTCACAGCGTTGCAACTTGCAAACCACCTCAAAATAGGCAGCACAGCCCCAATGAGCAACATTCAGGCAAGAGGTTAGGATGCAAACGGCATGATAAACAGGCAGAACTGTTTACTGGGTGGTAGCGACATCTTCACAAGGATAAACTTGTCTTACGCAACTCTATTCACGTCAAGTGAGGCTCTTGGCAGTCGAGTATTGTTGTAGAGGGATGCTACTGTTGCACGAGTTTGGGTGCGCACCATAAACTTGGGAGCAACAGTCATATCGAACTTATACCTTGATCTGATAAGTGGTCTCCATACCCTACACTTATACTTTGATAGGGGAAAATATCAAATTGGCTACCTATATTAAAGCGGAGCTTTTTAAGCTGTCATCTACTGCCAAGAAGGATGGCATGTGTGCCACCACCCAATAACCGTTGACCATAAATCAAGAAATGCGTACCTTCCTTTCAACATGAAAAGAAAAATTGAAATACATTGCTCAAATATAGATTCTTTGTTCCGATTCTCATTTTGCTCATCAATAATTCTAAAACCTCCGGAATCACCTGCGGCCGGCTTCAGGAACCATGGAACCGCATATCTATGACGCATAATTAGTATCCGCATTACCCAAATCTGTCAACAGCCCACCATCGCCCGCACGTCAGTTCCATCATCACGAATGTCATATTGACGTTGACAGCTCCACTAGCTAATGCGATGCAAAATCACGACGTCATCTACCAAGCATTTACAGGCATCAAATTTTGATAAAATGGGCAGTCAATACGCTCTTGATGCTCAGGTTCAGATGCAGTATCTATAATGTTATACTGATTCTTTCAAAGCCTCTACGATAGCAAAAATAACAATAACAAAGAAACAACAGAGACCAAGAACATCATGGCTACTTCAAAGGCAGCTTATATGGCCGAAAGGGCCATTGGCCATGACGACAATGCCATCATTCAGCAAGATGTGGCCAATTACCAGCAAATCGGCGAAGAAAACGAGACTATGATGGCCCTGACCTGGACCGGCAAAAACAAAGTAGTAATGGGTTCGTTCTCCCTCTAAATACCTCTCTCTCGTCCATTGAAGCTGGTATAGCTTGTATTAACAATCTCTCTCTTCTTTCGTTGTTTGGCTTCTCAGCCCAAGTCCCCAAGCCCAAAATTCTTGAGGATCGCGACGTCATACTCAAAGTCACTGGTAGCACCGTTTGCGGATCAGACCTCCATTTGCTTCACGGTACCGTTGTTCAGATGTCTGCAGGGGACATTCTCGGCCACGAGTTCTGCGGCGTCGTTGAGCAAGTCGGACCTGCGGCATCGGGGATTCAGGTTGGCAAGCGTTATGTCGCATCGTTTCAGATTGCATGTGGAGATTGCTTCTACTGCAAGCAGAAGCTTTCCTCGCAGTGCGAAAAGACGAATTCCAACACTACTGCAAAGGGCATGTATGGAGGCAGGACGGCCGGCATGTTTGGATATTCTCACTTTACCGGCGGATTTGCTGGTGGCCAGGCTGAATACGTTCGCGTACCGCTCGGTGATGTGAATCTTTTGAAGATCCCTGATGATGTTCCGGATGAAAAGGGTACGTTTGATGCCGAAGGTGTGCCTTTTCAAAACTGTACTGACCAGAACATTTGATGTGCAGCTCTTTACCTTTCTGATGTGCTCGCCACATCTTACAACGCTGTCAAAGACACAGCCATATATCCTGGAGACGAGGTGGCCATCTTCGGCGCCGGTCCCATTGGACAAATGGTAGGCATCTTCGCGCTCGGTGAGGGCGCCTCCAAGATCATCTTTGTCGACACAGAACCACGCCTCTCTTTCGTGAAAGGGAGGTTCCCAGCCGAGCACAGGAACAAGCTTCACCTCGTGGACTACAAGCAGCTCTCATCGGGTATCACTTCCAAAGAGACAGTCGTCAGCAAGCTCAAAGAATTATGTGGAGGACGAGGACCTGATGCCGCGATTGAGTGCGCTGCGGGTGAATACCCTAAAGGGTGGCTACACTGGATGGAGATGGCAGTTGGTGCAGAGACCGATACGAGTGAGATTCTGAATGAGATGGTTGAGGGAGTTCGCAACTATGGTCGTTGCGGAATCACTGGAGTTTATGTCGCATATGTATGCCATCCCGTCGTCCCCTTATCGATTCTGATTCTCAAAACGCCCCATTACAAAAAACTAACGATGTGGTTAATCCATTAGACAAACCATTTCAATATCGGTTCTCTCATGCAGCGAGGCATCCGCCTCATCGGAAACGGCCAAGCGCCTGTTCACAAATACTGGCATGAGCTGCTGGAAATGATCCAAAAGGGTGAACTTAATCCTCTGCAAATGGTTTCTCACCGAGTCCGGCTCGAAGATCTTGACAAGGTGTACTACAAGTTTGAAAAGAGGGAGGACAGCATGCAAAAAGTGTTTGTCGAGACCAAGTTCTCTTTCCCTAGAGCTCAGGGGTCTCCTGAGACGACAATCTACTGAGTCGCTTGGAAGCATAATGAATTACAACAACGTCTGTAAAACACTCATTTAAGTAGTATTTTGACTTAATTTGCGGATAATGTTTTTATTAAAATTAGCTTATAACTCTTACGATTTTGGATTAGTTTTGAATGAGATTGAGATTCACCAAGTACATACTGGTTAATCTAGGCATGTCAGTTTCCATCAAATGTTTAGGACAATAAGGGGCTTCCGTGCTGCCACATTCATTGTGCATTTAAATACGCCATTGTAGTTCCTTTTTTGTAATTCTTCTCTAAATGGATCCTATGTTTCTTCGTCTTAAAGAGTCAAAACGTTTCATAATTTTATTTGCATTAAGTAGGGTGGTGAAGATTGAATGAGTAAATGTGTAATGATGCTCCAGCACTGCTTCAGTGAGATACTCACCATTACAGAGGACTGAGCCCTGAAGTTCAATTCAATATAGCGCGGAGCGAGTTGCTGTTAAGCTTAACCCCCCCTGAAACCGCTCGTAAAGCATTCCGGCCGAAATCTAGGTCGTGATGTTGCGTGGCCTTTGTACTAAATTGTTCATCAGATTATGGCAGTTGGGCTACAGTTTAAAAACATCACAAGCTGCCTCACCTCAACGCTTGATCTCTCTCAGAACGGCCTCATCGCGTCCGCCATGTCGCCCAATTCAAAGAATCATGCCTCCAAAGGCCCAGAAATCAGCGAGAAAACTGGAAAACCTACTCCATCAACCAACAGCAACCCGTCCATGATCAAAGGAGCATCCCTGCTCATCATCCTTCAACTCGTCTCCCGCCTCATCACATTTGTCGCCAACCAACTCCTCCTGCGCTTCCTCACCGCGCCTCTTCTAGGTCTCTCCACCCAGCTTGAAGTCTACTATCTGTCAATTTTGTTCTTCGCACGTGAGAGTCTGCGCGTCGCCATCCAACGACAGGGCATCTCTGGCGCAGCTGCCAACGCCACAGCGAAGAGCGGCAAAGACAGGAGCAAAGACGATGGCGACGGCGACAGTGTACAGCGAATGGAGGACCAGGCTGTGGTCAACTTGGGATTTCTCGCCATCGGCCTCGGAAGCATTGTGAGTGTTGGTTTGGGATGGATGTACCTAGCCTACGCCAGTCCTTCGACTCTTCAGACGCCTCATCTCGTTCACTCACTATGGTTATATGGCATTGCTGCCATGATTGAGCTCTTGTCAGAACCCTGCTTTGTCTTGATGCAAACGCGCCTTCAGTTCGGTACCCGAGCCGCGGCAGAGTCTATTGCCACATTCCTTCGATGCATCGTAGTCTTCGGAGCTGCCCTGTCGGCATCAAGGCTTCAGCTCGACTTTGGCGTGCTTCCGTTTGCCCTCGGTCAGCTATCTTACGGGATCTCGTTGCTGGCCGTCTACCTCTTCTCAGGTTATCGTCTCGCTGCTGCCACCGGGTTTTCACTGCTCCCGAAGCCTCTATCAACTGGCCAAAATCAGGGGCTGTTCTTGTGGTCTTACTTCTATATGCCTACCGTCAGTCTCGCCAGCAGTATGATGGCTCAAAGTGTGGTGAAGCACCTTCTCACCCAAGGAGATACATTTCTCATTTCCTTACTTTCAACCCCGGAAGTGCAAGGCGTTTATGCACTCGCCAACAATTACGGTGGTCTTCTCGCCCGCTTACTCTTCCAGCCTGTCGAGGAAAGCAGCCGAAGCTACTTCTCGCGCCTGCTCTCATCTGGAGACAAATCGTCTGCAGGCTCATCTGCAGCCATGCAAGAGGCCAAACGAAATTTGAATACCCTTCTCCGTCTCTATCTACTACTCTCCTCTGTCATCATTAGTATCGGCCCATTTGCAGCCCCACCACTTCTTTCCATCGTTGCAGGTAAACGCTGGACCGGCTCAGGGGCTGGTGATGTTTTAGGCACTTACTGCTTTTACATCCCATTTCTCGCTTTGAATGGAATTACCGAAGCCTTTGTCGCATCAGTTGCCTCGGAGGCCGAAGTTCACAAGCAATCTGTCTGGATGGGCGCCTTCTCCGTCGCCTTTGCTGGGGCGGCTTTCCTCTTCATGTGGGTACTACCACTTGGTGCCGAGGGACTAGTCTTCGCCAACATTATCAACATGTTATGTCGCATTATTTGGAGTGTCTTCTTTATCACGCGCTATTTCAGAAGAAACAATATTGAATTTTCGCCCATGGAATTGCTTCCCGGTGGCACTATAGCGGCGTCACTATCTACTCTGATAGTTCTACAACAGCTCAAGGTACTTGAAAATGCTACAGACCGGCCAGTTGCAACGCTCATAAAGATTGCTGGCTCTGCTGGGCCGTTGCTTCTTCTTATGTACGTAATCATTGCTTTATGCTACATTTTATCTATCCATCTGACCATGGCAGTGCGTTCATCGAGCGCAAGTTTCTCCTTCAATGTTTCCGCTCGGTCCGTGGACGGAAATCGGCTTGAAGAAACCGACCAACTAATAGAATCATCCCGTAATCAACAAATTAATCAATCAAAAGTAATCTTAGTAGCCTTCTGGTTCATGTCGACATCCTTGAAAAAGGAGCCGTACATATCGTGTGTCTTCTTCTTCACAACGGTGCCAAATTTCAGAAGCTCGTCCGGAACGGGCTGATTGGCTCCCTTGAGGATGTTGATCAAACTTATTGTTACATGTTAGCTTTGGAAAGTCAGTTACCCATGAGTGGAATATGACTTACGAGCCGGAGTGGGGCTTGTCTTGAACCGTGAAGAAGGTAATAGCCTCGCCAGTCTTGCCAGCTCGACCAGTTCGTCCGATACGGTGGACATAGTCCTCGATTGTCAAGGGGAACTGTATGGCAAAAACGTTAGCATTTGTCAGGAAAGTTTCAAAGTGCTTGTTGTAGGGCGACAGCATTACGTACCGTGACATTTACGACCAGCTTGACCTCGGGAATATCCAAACCTCGAGCTGCCACATCCGTAGCAACCAAAACTGGAGTTTGGCCAGATTTGAAAGCTTCCAGACTTCTTGTCCTCTGCTCTTGTTTGAGATCTCCGTGAATGCCCCCGACCCGAATACCCTTGCGGGCAAGGAAGCCCTCCACACGCGTCGCCTCCTTCTTGTACAAGCAGAAGACTAGAATGCGGTCATCTTTCGCCTTGCCTTGCTGATACTGCTTTATGATCTGCAACAGGCGGAACTCCTTTTCCCTTCCATCCAAAACCTCAACCTTTTGCGAAATGCGGGTGTTGGCTTGGAGCTCAACTGAGCCGTTTTCTGTCTCCTTGCCACCAGATCCAATTGTGATCTTGACCGGCTCAACCATGAAAGAAGAAGCCAGACTCTGAACGGAATATGGCCAGGTCGCGGTGAACATGAGAGTCTGTCGCTGCTCACGGGGAAGGCAGCTGCCAAGAATCAACTTGATATCCTCTTCGAATCCCTTGTCCAGCATGCGATCTGCCTCGTCCAGTACCGCGAAACTGCATCCACTGAGATCAACAGTACCGTCTGACATGAAATCCTTCAATCTTCCGGGAGTTGCGACGATGATGTCAGCGCCGCGGCTCAACAACGCACGCTGATCATCTTTAGAGGCACCTCCGTAAAGGCAAATACATTTCAGATTGACCAGTGCCGCCAAGCGAGCCACCTGCTCTTGCGTCTGCATAGCCAACTCTCTAGTAGGGGAAACAACCACAGCTTTGACAGACTTCTTCTTGATCGTCACGATGGCCTCGACAAGAGGCAAAGCGAATGCCATTGTCTTGCCAGAGCCAGTCTCTGCGACACCAATGGCATCACGTCCGGAGAGAGTAGCTGGCCAGGAGGCAGCTTGGATAGGCGTCGGAGTCTTGTACCCGGCAAAAGGTGATGGCTTCTTCTCCAGCAGATTCGTGGAGGGGAGGTGGCGAAATTCCGTCACTGGCCTGAGCTTATCCGCATCGGCTCTGGGGTCAGTCACAATGATCTGATTCGTGGACAGAAAAGTGTCAATCTCTGATTGAGGAATATCGGAAAGGCTCATTGTCTGAACGTATTCGCGGTCGGATGCTCTTTGAGCGGGTGTCGCAGACTTTTTCTCTTTTTTGGATTTTTTGCTGACGTCTGTGGACTGAACATCCTCCATGGCATTCGAATTGGCTTCAATTTCAGGTTCATCAACGGATTCCTGTGACTGAGCCTCCTTCACCTTCTTCTCTTTTTTCTCCTTCTTTTCCTTCTTGTCCTTCTTCTTGGACTTCTTATCTTGGCTGGCGCTTTCGTCTGCGCCGTTTTTGTCTTCGCCATTAGCTTCTTCAGTCTCTTCCTCTTTGCGCTTTTTTTCCTTCTTTTCTTTCTTCTCCTTCTTCTTCTCCTTCTTCTCTTTCTTCAACCGAGCCTTTTCGGCATCGTCGCTGCCGGCTTCGACCTTAGACTTCTTAGCAGGACGAGCCAATTCATGATCAGGGCTGTTTGCCTCGCTCTCTGCGAGAGTGTGTTTTGTAGCCGCCATTTTTTAGTCGATACCCTGGGGGTTGGATATCTTCGGATATGGCAAATGGATGTCTCTTTTACAACTTTGCGCGTCGCGATAAGCTTCCGAACTCTGCAGGAGAGGGCGGTGGATGATCCAGGCAAGAAAAAAATTATGTTATCGATAAAGAACACCAGCGGCTGGCTGGCGCTCACCAAGGATCCCGGCCCCACTAAGAAAGTGACTCTTGAACCCCGCCGACCCACAGCGCCTCGTCGTTGGAAAATTTTACCAAGGAGGTCGCCCTTCTTGGATTGGTTGTTGCCGCTCAGTTGCCACAATAGCACAACAAGGCAGAATGGCCGAGTGGTCTATGGCGACGGTCTCAAGTGCATCTTTGTGCTCTTACATCTGTGTAAAGCAGTGTTCCGTTCACGAAAGTGGCCGGGGTTCGAATCCCCGTTCTGTCAGTCTATTATTTTTTCATCGCAGTTCTATTGAGTGCGGTATTCTTTTTCCTCTTTTCTGCTATTTTTTGTTGTGTTTGCAGTAATAATAAATCATTCAAGACGTATCCTTGTGGTTCGATCGCTATGCAACCAATCTTAGCTTAATTTTGCCATGGTTATTTTATTTTCGTCGGAGCTATTTCTCCCATGCTCCGTTTTGTAACAGTGAATGATTACCCTGCAGAAGCTCTTTCACTCTACCTTAATATGGGTCTTGAAATCTTTCAAGTGAACTTTATGGTTTGAACTGAATTTGAAGAAAGGTTTATTCTTGCTTCTTTGATATGTAGCCATTACTAACCACTACCAAGAGTATCTATCGATGGCTTATGGAGAAAGCTTGCAGTTACCGCGAGCTCGCACGTCTAGAATATATCATGCTGACGCGATGAAAACTCACCAAAGTCATTTATTCTAGGAACTCGTGTAAATCTTTTCCATTGCAGGGAAACGTTTGAATTCTTGATGACCACTTGACATGAACATTTGCACAATGTTTCACTTGTTGAACATGAACACACCTTGTCATTCTGCAGCTATCCATCTGAACTTTACAAACTATTCTACATGAACTGCTCTATTGTCCACAAAGCCCACGTGGAGGGATTGGAGTCGCCCTGTTGGACCTCACAACTTGTCGTAGGCAACCTCTTATGCACGATGCCGATCAAGGTGGTTGGGTTCATGGTCAAATATGTGCGCACGCAACAATTCAGCGGAATAGTGTTGGCTTTTATCAGCAAACACCGGTCCCGTGGGCTTTTGTCGGTGGTTACGCAGGCCATCAACCTAAAGGATGCCTCCTCATGCCTAGGTTGGGTCAGATCGTATGGCGAATTCGGGAAAGACAGGAACCATATTGTCTCACTGTTTCATCATTTCGTCGTTTCAGCCCTTTCACTGGGACTTCGGAGTGACGTGGGCTGTCATCCGACATAATACCATGGTGTTGGCATCCTAACAGTGTACCATTATAAGTCATCTCATATACTTACTTTGAATTATAGCGCCAGAATCATACCAATTTTCACTACAACATGCATTCTTTGGAGAATCATTAACACAGATCGAGATGGGCACTTGTCAAGGTCAAGGACGTCCAGACCTATATGGATTGGGGATCAGGCTAGGCTTCTACTTCCACTGGTTTGGAGCAATTGTACTTGAGTTTCTGGATGCGGTAGACCTCTCCGAGATTCGACTGCTCGGAATTTTGCTGTCCGGCGCAATTACGCTCTGTTTGATCGTTCAAGCGGCAAGGGGAGACGCCTACGCGGCTGACATCCACATCATGCTTTTGCTCGCTGCGGGAACCACCTACCTTTTTCTCATGCCAATGTATATTTGGCGCGTCCTCGTGTGCTGTAACCCATACTGGGATCCGCTTCGATGGAGTCGCGAGGTTATCTTGCCTGTCTTTGGATTATCTTACTTCGGGCTGCTATTGACAGTGGCATCGTTGGGGATCTGGTTCTATACGACTTACTTGCCTGGAAAGGGAATCCAGTGTGAGCAGTGGGGCTTTTTCTTCAACAAAGTTCAACTTGATAATAAGGCGTTTGACGCAATCCATACGGTCATGTACTTGGTCATCGTTCTGGTTTGTTTGAGCATCGTCCTCAGCCGAGCAGGATACTGGAATGATCCTTTTGGAACGCAAGGGCAGCATCTTCAGCCAGTCAGGTCTGTCCACATCCATATGCTTGTTATGTTTTGACGAGCTTTTACCATTATTGACAAGTTGGATCAGCGCAGAACATATGGATCTTCTCCGAATCATGCGCGGCCTTTCCAACGTCACCGTTTTCGGCCTTCACATTACGGCCATCGAGCTCTGCATCCACTGGAACGAGCTAGATGGCGTAAACAACCTGACAACAAGCGCCCAGACTATTCCATTGTTTTTCAGCGTTGGTACTGTACTGCACGTCGTCTTTTCGCATTACGCAGCTGCTATTACCGACGGCGCATCAACAGTGGCTCTGGCACCTGCACCGACACCGGATCCGGTCCTGACTATGGAAGAGGCCGTTCGCGCAGCGCGGGCGTGGGTACCTGAACCACAGAGATCTCATGCGGGGACGAGAGTTGGGTCACGAACAGGTAGACATTGAAAAGATGGAGAAGATTGCCGGTCATAAAGAAAGAGAGGACAGTGTTAGTTTTGGATTGTGAGAAATGCACAACGGAAATCTGGAGAAAATGGCAGAGATTTGACGATGCCAGTTGCAGATGTTGCAGTTCAGAAAGAATTAGTTCAACGTAGAATTCGGTGAAGTAATCCTTGAAAGCCCAAACGCGTCGTAGTGAGTAGTCAAAAACAAGGCATCGATTTTCCACAAGTAATATAATAGTCGAGAGTATTCACCGAATGCGCTTGTCCGAACTAAAACTACAGGGCAGTAATTTACGTCAATTGAAGGTGGCTCAACGGCTTGGCTTTTGAATGACAGTGGCGGCACAGACGCTGTAACATCCGACCCCGCAACCCGCCCGACCTCAATACCACCCATGCATAGCTGTTCTCCTAAAAGTAAACAAATCATCTACAGCTTTACCGACCACTGATATTCTCGACATCCCCCTTCGGCCGTTTCGCCCCCGGCGCACATCATCATCCAGCCCCTCGACAGAATTGATTTACAAATATGTCTTCAAAACCTACAAAGTCAAAGGACAAAGACAAGGACGGCGATAAGGACAAGTCCAAGGTCCACAAGCTGTCGCTCAAGGGCAGCGCAAGACTAGTGGCCGAGTTTGTGAGTTGCTCGCTCTTTGCCGAGCTCCTTATATAGGGAGCTCTTTTACATCTTACTTCTACGTTACGACGAGTTGAAGCGCTGACTTGGCTTTCTGTAGTTCCAATATTCAATACATACGATTCTGTACGGAACCCTCGAACGAACGCCTATACTGTCCCTCCCATTATCGAGGTCACGAGCTAGTCAATTGACCGCTTCTCTTTCCACAGGTTTCAGCGCGGCGTCTATCCAGCAGAAGACTTCACGGCGTAAGCAAAACTATACTATATGTCGCTCCTGGCACGAAACACTAACAAACTGCTTTGTTGCTACAGAGTCAAGAAATATGGCCTCAACATGCTGGGTACGTCTACTATTCTCGAGTGGTTGCTATCGCGACTAGGCATCATGACCGACAAGCTGATTGGGTATACACAGTCTCTGCCGACGATCAAGTCAAGGCATATATAAAAAAGATCATGAGCCAGCTCGACAAATGGATGGTCGGTGGCAAGATCTCCAGACTTGTCATTGTAATCACCGACAAAGACACAGGCGAACACGTCGAGCGGTGGCAGTTTGACGTACGTCCCCTAGAAACATCAAGAACAGAGCAACAAGCGCAATGCTAACAGTGACGCTTTCCCTCACTTCTAGGTCCAAATCTCGCAACCCCCCAAAAAGCCAAAGTCAAAACCCTCATCCAAAACCGCCGCCACTGCCGCCGACCAAGAAAACGTAGACTCACAAAGCCCTGCGTCAGCGCCGCCCCTCGAAAAGACAGAACTCGAAATCCAGGCTGAAATCGCCGCCATTTTCCGCCAGATTACTGCCTCTGTCACGTTCCTGCCCCAGCTAAGCGGCGACTGCACCTTCAACGTTCTCGTATATGCCGACGCCGATAGCGATGTCCCCGTCGAGTGGGGAGACTCTGATGCCAAGGAGATTGAGAATGGTGAAAGGGTGCAGCTGAGAGGGTTTAGTACTGCCAGTCACCGAGTTGACACTATTGTCAGTTATCGGCTTGGAGATTGATGAGGGTGGGTTGTTATGTTTCACGTATACTTATTCACGAATTATCTGATGCTACCGAAACTTGTGCCATTCATGTCCAGCTAGTATGGAATGGAATCCATTTTGAACAATCTTGCATAGCCGATACACAGTTGCGCACGTTGTTAGGAAATTAAGCCTCCTTTCATTTTGCCCGTCATCACCGGGACCAAGAACATTAAATTAAAAGAGATGATGCGATAGTGTGGACTACAGAAAATCTACACTTTTTTTTCTCTAATTGGTATCATGGCCATCTCGTGCCGCAAGGCATGGCATCATAAAAGTCGCATCATAATCATTCTCTAGGCCTTCTTAAAAAAGTATACGTAGGCAAACTTTCGCATTTCCTCCACATCGTGTGCTTCAACAACCTTTTCATCGTTGAAAAGCACCCAATGAGACGAGTCAGGGCCCCTTTCTGACTGTTCCTTTCTTACAAAAGCAACATAGTGTCTGGTAGGCGGTTAGCAAAGTTGACTTGTGACATAACCGCTGCAAAATCGAGACTACTCACCCTGCATGAATACTTGTTCCCTTATGGCAAACAATTGACTGAAGCTGGAATTTTGCCGGCAAGATGGCGCTTCCTGCGGGAGCTTGGGGCTCAGAAGTCGGTGCGCCATCGTCGGCTCCTTCGAATATGCCTTGATCGTCAGGGTGGCTGAAAAGCCATTCAACCGCCCGCTCCACATCGCCGCCAGTTTCTTTAAGAGCTTTCTTAGCTTGGGGAGCACCAAAGCCCATGGCGCCCAGCATTTCAATCTTCTCGGGGTCAGCCGTTGCTGCGGACGCAGCTCCTCCCAAGTCGAGTGGAGCGTCAATGTCGGGGTCTTCCATATGCCCAAATAGCCATTCCATTGCTGCATTAGCATCGGAATTTCCTGTAGCATGCAAAGCTCTTTCACATCGAATACGGGGAAATCCCATAGCCTCAAGCTGGGCTATTGCGGCCGCATCAGGCACAAAGGCCGGTGCTTGGCCCTCTGGCTCGTCTGGCAAAAGTTCTTCCGAGGGCTGTAGGCCTTTGGAAATGTAGTCGTCTAGAAGGAATGGTTCGTCTGGAACAATCACCGGCACATCGACCTTGATAGGCACCCAGTTGACAACGGCCATCTTTCTCGTGTTGACAGCAAGAGTTTCTGGGAAAGTCTTAAACAAGGACCGTTTGCTGAATCCATCCTTGCTACCACAAGCTGAGCAAGTCAACTCCACCTTCTCTGCCGCAGTCAAGTTGTCTAGGCATTCTTTCAGCGTCACAGGTCTGTATGAACTTGTCGTCTCACCCGAATCTGCTTCTGGGGGTATTTTCTCCAGAGGAACATCCAGAAATATGTTGTCCTGCTCATTAGTGGTGTACTTCACCTTGTTGCAACCCAAGCACTGTAGTCGCTGTTCCAAAACAAAACGGAAACTCTCTGTTGGGTCTTTTAAACCACCTGGATGTTGAGATCTAGTTATGAGCTTGAAAAGATGCTGTAATAGTTCGAAGGCATCTTGTTGCCTCATAGTCGAAAACTCTGCGTGACCTCTGCCAATCAAATGCTTGAGCATGGCCGGCGCCAGTCCCCTCTGGTGGGTGACTCCAGACTCAGGGGCTGCATCTGCATCTGGCTTGGAATAACGGCCGGACAAAAGGCCATCGGCCATTTTTCGAAGTTGGGTCTCTAAGTCGGCTGCCGAATCATCTACCACGGGAAGATCCTCCTGAATGTTATAATATCGCTGCTGAAACGAAGGCATGTCGAAGAGACACTGCAGGGTACTGGCAAGATAGCAACTGTTGCCTAGATTCTTTAGCCCCGTAAGCCCTGGACCGCAAAGAGGCTTCAGCTCCCTGCCGTCCTCCGTCGTCATACTAAAATCCCACTTCAAGTTTTGCTCAATCTGCATTTCTGTCAAGCTCTTTTCGGTTTTCTGGCGCTCGGCCAGTATTATTCCCCAGTGAGCCAAGTGTTGATCAAGGAGATCGTCGACACGCTCATCGTCGCATCTGTAGCAGTATATATCGGCAGTACCCTCTGGTGTGATTGATCCAAGTTTGACTGCAACTCCATGGCCGGCTTCGGTAGCATGAGCCAAGGCGTGTGAGTTCCCATCCACACCACCCATCTGCTTCCTGCCACATCCTAGGTTTCCGCACTCGAGACAAAGCCAGAGGTTTTCCTTCAGCTCACAGCCTGAGCAATGGCCCAGATCACCCTGCTCAATTTTTCGTGAGGGGTGCTGTTGCATTGTCAAGACATGCTCACAGCTGATGAGTTCTTGTTCCCATGCCTTGACCTCCTCCTTTCGTGAGAAAGTGTTTGCCTTCATGATACCATCCACCATAGGAACAAGCTTGGGGTTGGTAATGTCCAACTCAGTATTGCATTCGATACATTTTACTGCCAGAGCCGTGTTGTAGCGATCTTCCTCCCTCTCGGCCGCGATGGCGAGTTTTGTCATCTTAGCAGGAGGCTCATCACGGACGACAACCTTGCGGGATCGGCGAATGTTGAGAGCGAGGGGGTGGTTCCAAAGAGTCGCGTGAAGCTTTGTATGTAATCTTTCGCCTGTGCATCCACCATTAAAGCACTGAAGGCACACATCGAGACCGGCTGGGTCCTCCTAGAAAAAGGCGTCAGCGGTCATTCCAAAGGTAGTGAGACGAACAACTTTAAAGCAGGGGCCAAGACCAGCGTGTTTGAATGTATGACATACAATAGAATCGAAACATTGTGTGCAGTCTTCTCGGTATACTGACTGGGCAGGCGTCGGCGGGTTCAGTCCTGACCAGCGATATGTTAGCTGTTGTCTAGGTCTGGGAGAACCAAGATGGGCGGGGCAATGTCTGTTATGTTCATACCCGCCGACTCCAGATGGGGACAAGACATGCTTTGGATGCTCAAAATATGAGATGGGTTTGCCGAACAAGAAAGAAAAGGCGATGTCCCTCCGCGTTGTTGTAGGAGGGGAGTTGAGCAGCCCTGCGTTTACCTCAGCCGTGCCAGGCAGCCCCACTATGACGGAGGAGGGGTTACCTCCAGAGCTCTCTTCGCGTAGGTAGGCGCAGCTTGCTTGCAGTCCAAGCTCCAATCAATCGTCATCAACTGGCATTGTTGTAGTGATGTAGGTTTGTTACAATGCGTACAAAATGGTCATATAATTAAAATATGTGCATTTCAAACACATCTCCCAATTACGTTTAGCTTGTATGGTTAGGAATTTTTAGATGCCTTGATAATTCCCACACCCCGCCGCTCTAATCGGGATGTGGAAACATCACAATCACTTTTACTCAGGTAGTTAGTTGCCTGCAAGCTGTTGCATATTGTTTATTTTTCTAGATTCCTGTAGTTCTCCCCATTTATTTCATGACCCCTTTTGAGATTAAGCAAACTCGGTTTTTTTACCTGCTCGGTTTACTCAGTCTCCTCTCCTCCGCCGTCTCCGCCCTCCCCTCCCTCTACCTTCACCTCAGTGGCCTCAAGACGATCTGCTGTCCCCGAAACCAGATAACTGACTTTCTGGCCTTCGGTCAAGGTTCTATAGCCGTCACCCTGGAGATAGTTAGGTGCTTGATTCAACAGCGCAGTGTCTAGAGTATCTTGTGGCGGGAAGTTTTGCGGGAACCGGAAGTAAACGTACCACGATGTTTTTATAATGCACAAGAATGTCACCGAGATTTGCATCACGTATAATAAATCCGTATCCTTTATCATTGCTGAACCATTTGACAACCCCCGTTTCTCTGTCGGCTGCTAACACGAGCAGAGAGAGGCATGCTTGTGTGAAAATTGTTGAGAGCTTCATGGTGCTTAAGTTGGAGTGAAGAGTTTTGGTCTTGTGTTGGTGTGTAAAGACGCGGACATCTAGAGGAGGATGCTCAACCCTCATACCTTTTGCATGAACTTTAGTCTCTAGGAATCGCGTGGGAGGATAATGATAGCAATGAGACATAGTAAATAGATGGATTATCGTATCTTACTTTTTTGTAGGCGATGCAACTAAACATGTCGTATACTACGTAGTAGGGTGTGTTCGTGGATAACATCGTGGACCCGGCGATGAAGCTACCTGTCCTAGCCTTTGATCTAATTTTTCTAGTACCTCCTAGCAGTGACAATCTTTATAGTAGCCTTTAGCTCGAAGGCTTGCAAGTCTTGCGGGCCGCTGTTGGAATTTCATTCCGGCACAGACCTTCAAGTGCCGTAGATCCTCTAGACTTGCACTCCCTTGAGCCTTGGGGGCTCAAGCTTCAAAAAGCAAAACTACTAATAAAAAGCAGGTTTCCTCTCTCTTGCTGGTTGATATAAATGGCTCACTGGGAATGGGGAGCTCCGTTTATGAACGATCGATGGCCGTGCAGGCGCCAATCTCTATTCTATACCAGTCAACACGGTAAGTTCTATAAAACAGCACATCCATCTTGGATTCTTCCGTCATATTAGACACACTGCCAAGAAGCGATATGTCATGCTCGTAGCATAAAGTACTTGGGTATTCCTCGCTCAAGAACGTCATGATGTGCCTGCATCTTATCAATCAGGTGTGGCTCTGCGTGTTTTCTCTCTGTCGACTTTTAACTTTCACGTCCATACACATATACCACTCAGGGCACGAATGGAATGATGTGCAGCGGCTATGGATCTCTCGGGCTGCATGACTCGGCCAAAGTGGCGTCTCGGAACCAAGACACTTTGCCACGCGATGTACCATGGATTCGGGGCTGAGTGATGATGTGCTGCTGACAACTCCGGGGTTCTTTCGTGAACAGAGCACCGATTTCGAACAACGAGAGCCGTATAAAGTAGGGGTGAAAGACCATTGACGCCAGATGGTGATAAATGAGGTAGCAATCTTTGCTGGGCTTATCGTACCTTATCCTGCTGCATTACAGTGCAGGCTACAGGGACGTGGTTCAGCGCCTGGGCCTGACCAGCACCTAATCCCTCTATCCGTTCAGGGCTGGGCTCCCCGAAGTCGGGCTGAGTTCGTGAGACCACTGGGAGGCCTACTATCCCGTCGTCCTAGTGGCAGGGCGCCTACAGCCCCCTCAGTGCTGTACACCCAAACCGATCCCCTGCACCTGGGCAGATCGGCTGCTCAACGGCTCGGCCTGACGTAGCCTTTCTGGCGTCTAGCTTTCGGCGCTTTCTGGCGGGTTTTGGGGGTCCATGACTAACTCGATTGCCTACCTGTTAGGTCAGGCGAACTATTATTACGATAATGTCTAATAATAATCGCAAGGTACCCGACTGCTAGTCCGGCGATCCATATTCTGCCTTCCATTCGAGACCCCACGTTGCTGCTTGCCAGGCTGGAACTCTGGTTTGTCTTGTTGGAAGCGCAACATCGCTGCTGACACCTCCTCGACTGAACCCTCTGCCGGCCGGAGGGCGAATCGGTCTCTCCTCCTTCTCATCCTCCTCCATCCCTTGGGCCTTGCCCTCTGCATCTCTTGCATCGTGTTGCATATCCTCTTCCCCTCCTTGCTCTCATCCTCTTCCTTCTCCTCATCCTTGTTATCCGCTTCTTCCGCTTCTGTTCTTGCAATTCTGCCTCCCTTCTGTTCTCTTCAGTTCGCTTCTCTTCTGCTCTCTGGCCTCACCTTCTCCTCCGCCTTCGCTACGATTCTTCGTTTTACTGTCTGGGGCTCCGTCCTTGCAGGTGCCCGCAGCTGTTCGTTAACGCCTCCCAGAACCTTCAGACGCCACCACGCCGCGGCCATGGATAAGATGTCCAAGTTCCGACGCAAGCCTAAACCACCAGCCATCGAGACTTCGATTGATCGCAACATCAGCCAAATTGCAGACAGTGTCAGCGTGGAACATGCCGCCGATCTGACGCAGCAGCCCCAACAAAAACCATTCAAGAAGTCAGCGTTCCGCAACCTGCGCCTGCGCGGGTCAGCAAAGCGGGCACGCGACAGTTCACCTGCAGAGCTACCTTCCAGCCCGCCGCCCCCAGCCGTCGTGGCTCAGGACGGCATGTCCCCTCGCAAAACCCAGCGGTTTGCCGCGCTGTTGGATGGGCTTCCACCAAATAAGAGCCTTGGCCACGATCATCCCGATGCCCCTGCCTTCTTGAACCTATCTCTGCAAGGTATGTTCTGGTCAGGTCCCGGTATCAAATTGAAGCAAGACTATGCCTTGTGCTCTTGTGGCTAACATAGCGATCCGTCCAGATATTGAGAACAAGTTTCAAGAAATCACATGGGCCGAACGCAACCGAGTAGCCCAAGGAATGCGAAACGAAGGCGCTGAGGATTCACAATGGACGCTATACAAACAATCTAATACTCAGGAGAAGGGGGTTATGGATCGCTACGTAAATATAAAGCCATGGATCTACAATCGAATCAAACTTCGAGTGCCCGAAAATGAGTTCGATTATGTCAACGCCTCCTCGGTGACCCTCACATCCCCTCTGGATGCCAACAAGCCCCCGCTATGTTACATCGCTATGCAGGGCCCTACCGAGCTGTCCTTTGACTATGTGTGGCGTATGATTGCGGAGCAGACGGATTCGCCAGCAGTTATTGTGCAGTTGACAAGCATGGTCGAGGCTGGTACTATCAAATGCCACCAGTACTTCCCTTCTGATGAGGAGTTTTCGACTTGGGACCTCAACGAAGATGATTTATGGGCCGATGACTGGAAAGCTCAGCTGAAATTTGACTCCCTGGAGGAGCTTGCTGACGGCGCCATCGAAAAACGCAAGTTGTTGTTACACGTTGTGGGGGAGGAAAAGCCTCGAGTTATTTGGCACTTCCTCTACAAATGTTGGCCAGACTTTGGCGTTCCAACATTGGAAGATTTGGACAGCTTTTTGGAATTGATGATTCTTTCACATCAATACAGCGATCCTTCCAACCCCCGCATCGTGCATTGCAGTGCTGGTGTTGGCCGTACTGGCACTTTCATCTGCCTTGAGCATCTGATAAGAGAACTCGACTCAGGAACTCTCGAAGGATATGACTCGTCAGGGGGAAAATCGGATCTCATCTATGACGCTGTAGACTCTCTGAGGCAGCAGCGACGAGGCATGGTCCAGGGCGAGATTCAGTACCAATTTATCTACCAGGTGATGCGCAAGCTCTGGCAGGATAAGTATGGGCCCCCCGATGAGGATACCAGCGGCTCTGAACCGGCCGCGAAGAGGCTTGAAGTGGCAGATCCATTTGTAGATACCGGCCCTGGGCCAGACATCGGAGCAACCGTAACCAGTGCAGTGAGTTAGCGACTTGGCCAGACACGGAATTTGCGACGTTTCAGGTCGGAAGCGTTGAGAAGAGTTTCGCCAGCCATCCGTTACGCTGGTTGACTTATGATGTTGACTTATGATGCGGGGTCTTTGGCCGATGTCTTGGTATAAAGCGCGGCTGGTTTTGTGGTTGTTTTGCTCATAATACTGCATGGATGGCAAGCCTGGTGTGGCTCGGAAAAGTATGGGATGTTTCGTCTTCTAATTCTAGTTTTGCCAAATTCTCTTTACATCTGTTTTTATTCCTATTATATTCTTTGTTGTCTTTTCTTCTTCTTTTTCGTCGGTGCTTTTTGGCGATTTGCATTGTCGTGTCCGGGAGTAAGGTTACAATACCCAGGATGCGACAAATTAGTATACGACCTTGGCTGAGAATACACGATAGATGGATATAGGGAACAGGCATGGGGAAAATGGGGCTTTCTTTTTAAAAGTATGGGTAAATACAACATTGTAGGGAACTGGTATTCCCACACACAGAAATATTGAATATGGCAACACATTTTTCACTCGCATGCCTTTAAAGTTCCATATAAAATCTGGTTGTCTGTTCGACTACTTATGCATCATAAATCAGACTACCTCCATTCATTCACTTCTAATTACATTCATCACACTGATGACTTAAATGACGACAGCAACTCTAAATTTGCGTTGCATGCGTTCCCCCTTTTCATTGCTGACCGGTACCAAAACTCCCCGAATGCATTTAAAATGACAAGAAAAAAATAAAAAAATAGATCAATAAAGATGTCGCCTGTTTGGGACTAATATCAATATCTCAACAAGTCTGTCTATCCACATCAGAGGCTCTAACTTGGGACAAGAAGCGTCACGGTCTCCCTTTGCTTCTCCGTCACAGTCACTGTAAAGAAAAGGGACACGGTGGGTGTGCCATCGACTACCGCTGTCGTGCGAGCATCAGCAACGGCGGTGCTCGTGGGGGTTCCATCTGCCTCGACGGTGGCATCTGCTGCTGGCACGGGGATGACGACCAGCGTGCTGGGGGCTGCGTCGGGCACATTTGCCGGTGCTGTGGACTGTTCCTGGACGATTGGGATGCTGATGGATGTGGTAGCCGTGGGGGCGTCTGGGGTTTTGATCGTGTTGGTGATGGTGATGAATCCAGAGGCTGGGGTAGGAGTCGAGATAGGAGTCGAGGTAGGAGGAGGTGGTGGTGGAGGGGGGAGAGGAGTGGTTGTTGGAGTTGATGAGGTGGTGGTAGGGGGGGAAGTGGGAGGGGACTCAGGGGTTGGCGGCGGCTGCGGTGTAGGTTGGACAGGTGCATCCGTGATGGTGACAACGGTTGTAATAGTCACACTTGAGCGAGCTTGCTCTGTCGTCGCCGTCGTCGGTGCAGCTGAAGTCTCCTCGGGAGCAGCTGAGCTGCTACTCTTCTCACCAGCCTTACCCAGAATCTCCTCTGCCGTAGCAACATCCTGGCAGCCAACACTAACGCCATCAACGAGCTTCATGGGCAAAGCGAAACACCGCATCTTGGCATCGGGACAGGCATGAAGCACAAAGGAGCCGCGGGTGTTGCATTGAGCGAGCTGGCCGTCGATGCAAGCGGTCTGGGTGCCGACGCAGGCGGACTGTGGTGTCAGGTCGGCGAAGATGTCGTTGTACATCTTGGCCTGGGCTAGATTGGTTGCGTAGACGTGGGCGGGGACAGTTGTGGTTCCAGTGGGTGCGGTGGTGATGGCGCTGGGGACGTCTGGGTCAGCAGCACCGGTGGGCGTGACGGTGGCGGTGACTTCCGAGGTGGTGGGAATGGTGGTGGTAGATGTTGAGGTGAATGTTGACGTTGACGTTGATGTCGTGCTTGTTGAGGTGGAAGATGGGGGTGACGAAGTGGGAGATTCAGTTGTAATGGGAGCGACGGGAGCCAAGGAAGTAGTTGGTGAGGAGTCTCCAGGAGTGGTGATGGATACCACAATAGTTGAGTCAACAGCAGTTGAGTCTGAGTTGTTTCCATCTGTATTGGATTGTGTTGCGGGAGCGCTCGTAGTTGTCTCGGGGGCCGATGTTGTGACTGATGTTGTGATGGGTGGTTCTGAAGTCAGATCACTAGTCGCTGGCAGCCCAGTCTCGGTGCTCAATGCAGAAGTTGACGAGCTACCCGTCTCCGTAGTGCCACCTGTGAACTTGGGGATGGACCTAGTAGTGGTGGGAGGTGTGATAATGCTAGTAGAGACAACAACGGTGTTTGTGGCCTCAGCCGTAGTGGTTGAGGATGCATCCTCTGTGGTAGAGGATGTGGTAGATTGCGAAACCGTCGTAGTTTGAGGGCTGGCTGTTTCCGTGGTGGGGATCTGAGTCTCAATGGCATTGCTGTTTGATTCTGTCGCCGGTGAGGTTGTAGTTGTGACGGGCGAGCTGACTCCGGCCGCAGGAGATCCGGTTTCTGTGGTCAGGGCTGCGGATGTTGAGGATCCAGCGGGACTAGTTGATGTTATCACAGATTCAGTTGTAGACGTCGTCACAGGCTCCGTTGTCGATGTCACAACAGCTTCGGGTGTCGAGGTTAGAGCAGCAGTTGTCGATGAAGTGGTGGTTGTCGTAACTGCGAGTTTACTGCTGGTTGACGACCCTGTCGAGGAACTGGCTCCAGTTGCCGTTGAGGTGACCGGGGTCGGCGTCAGAGCAGTGGTAACAGTAATGGACGAACCAGCAGCAGCACTAGTTGTAACTACTGGGACTTCAACAACAGATGATGTTGTACTTGAGGGCGCCTCTGGTGCTTCGCTAGTGGTGGGTGCGACACTTTCTGGGCTTGTCGTGGTGTCGGCGATGGGAATAACAGTGAGTTGGGGCACTGTTGACGACGTAGAGTGCATCTCGTTTATGATTCCCGAGGCGAATGAATCCGGGATAGATATTGTTGAGCTAGTAAGCGTCCGGAAAATGGGCGATGGAGTTGTGACATCAGGCCTATTATTGTTAGCAAAGCAAGTCATGAGATACTCAACGTTGAGGTAGGAGGGGTGTGCTCACCCTGGCTTATTTGGCATCATGGTGTGGCTACCTGCGACGCTTGATTCGGCTCTTCGACCTCTGTTACGACTCATTATTAGCAGGATGATTGAGGATTTGGGGGATGTTCATAATTTCTAGACTTACACTCTGCCAGCCCAGTTCAAAGGACCTGCCTGTGTTTGCTGGACGGCCAGAAGTAGGCAAAGAGCCGCGGTGGATCTCAAGTCGCAACGCATCTTGCCGAACTAGAAAGGAAAGAAGAATGTTGTGGTTTAGACAGAGTAAAAAGGCTGATGGTCTAAGCACTTCTTGAGACAGGAAAATGAGAGAGAGAAATGGAAAAAAAGAGACAGGGATAGAGAGAGAGATGGTAATGAAATCAATGACGAAACAGTTGTCACAGAAGAGAGAGATTGTTTGCACGCCCCAAGCAGACAAGGGGAGAAATGCGTCGACTTAACAGAGGGCAAACGCCTCGGTCGAATTAAGAGAGACAGAGAGAGTGGAGAGATACAGGGAAAGAAGGAAAGAGATCGACAAAGACGACTGAAAGAAATCGACTGAAAGGAAAAGTTGGAAGAAATGAACACAGAGAGAGAGAGAGGGAAAGGCTGTACGAATAGGAAAACGAAGGAAAAAGAGAAAACCCAAGCTTATTCACTGAAGAAGACACACAGAACAGAGGAAAACTGATTGGGAGAGAAGGGATCGGCACGAGCATTTGTATTCCTGTTGATAGGCATCTAGATCCAAAGAACGTATGTATAACTGCCAGGGGTGTGTATCTGTGTGTGTGTGTGTGTGTGTGTGTTTCCCCTGTACTTTCTACAGAATTAACGCGAACCTGTGGATCTCATTGGTGGCATCCCATACTCGCCGCACCAGAGGGCTTGTCCCATTCTCCATAACCAGGAAACTGAGATGGAAACTTGGAGACGGTCGAGTCGAGCGGGTGTGTGGTTCTCTCTCTCTTCACACGCGCCCGCAACCACCCCGGCAAACTCCACTGTTTCTTTCCTCTGCGGCTACTGAGACGACGGGCTGCCCAGTCCAAGAAAACAGTTCCTGTTCCTGTTGATGGGAAACAAACAAAAGCTGCTCTCTAGCTGGCTGGCTGGCTGGCTGGCTGGCTCCACACCCCCCCTGGAGCCCGTTTCATATGGTCGCTGCACGTATCCGCGCGGCTGGTCGCTGGTCAGTTTAAATTTGGTAGCTGTGGAGCCCTGCGGCGTCTCAACTGCCGCGCGCTGCTGGCCAATCGCCTTTGCTCCACTCTGCGTACCTGGCGCAAAGTCGCCGCCACTATAGTAATTAACGCCCCCCACCCATCAGGTACCGACCGACCGACCGCATGAAGAGAGCTAAAAAAGCTTATCCCCCCAGCGAGCCCAGCATTTCACGATCTTCAGATCCAAGGCAAATTACAATGGCTCAACCATTCATATCTATCGTAGTACTGCACTCCTCATCTGCAAGTGGAGATTATTTCTAAACGAGCTTAGCCCTGGCGCGCTTCCATTGTTTTTTTGGAATCACGTATCCATGGATGGTGGCGGTTTCGTGTCCACAACGTGTAGGCGCGCATCTCCCATGACGTTTCCTTTGAAGCTCCAGTAATAAGACCTGCCTAGTATCAAGGTATTTAGTCGCCTATTGGTAGCCTGTGTTGGTGATGAGTCCAAGTCCATGTTCCTTACTATTTTCCTAATTTCGCTTCTAGGCAGCTTCAGCAGCCGCCAGTAGTTCCAGCGGCTGCGCCATCACCAAACATAGCTGGAAGGAAGATGATTGTGTACATTTGCTCTCTATCATGCCTATTCTAATCTTACATTCGCAGGGTATCACTGGCCATCTGTGAGGCCGCAGTATTGTGCATTATGCAGCCCGTATCCTTGCATGCCCGGTCTATATACACACCCAAATGGTCTCCTCGAATCCCCCCTACTCGCAGAGCAGGCTCCATTTATCCATAAAAAACGCCATTTATCATCACTCTACCCAGCCAACATTCATTTTAAATATATCCCCCATTGACCCTGCAACAATATCTTATCCTGATATTACAACTCCACCTCATCTTGCTGAAGTCTTCGGTTCTTCGCCCATTCGACAATTTGACCAAGCTTGGCTATTGACTCATCAGGTTGCATGGCTGCATACGCGGCCACGGCCTCGTCATCAGGCCAAGTCCAGTCCAGCCGACTCTCTGCCATAGTCTCAACTAAAGAGTCGACCACCTCCTGATCCAACATTGGTTCAGCCAGAAGCCGAAAAGCGCACAAGGTTTCGAGAAAGTCTGTATACGGAGGTGGCTCATCCAGATCCGAAACTGCTTCAACAAGATCCGGCTGTCCCCATTCCCCGATGAGCCAAGTCAGGACCCGAGCCATTTCACCAAATTCGCCCACAAAGGCCAAAGAGAGCATATACTCATGTGCATGCTCGCTCCTGACTGGATCTTTTCTCCACATCATCTGGTCCAGCCCTTCCAAGTTATGCATGCATAACAGCTGACGTGTTTCTTCTTCTTTGCATGTCATCTTATTGAACAACGTTTTCAGATGCGATGCTCCTCGGGAAAGAACAGAGAGAGGCGGCATATTGCCATTATCTGTTGAATGTTTTTGGCTCTTGCCCTTCTCGCTTGGTAGCTTTAGGTCGTCATCCTTCTGTGTCATAAGCCAATCGTAGAGCCGCCTAAGTGAATCACTCTCCTCTGCAAAAAAGTCTTCTTCTGCTGGCTCAATATTAAACTTGTCTAGCTCCCGCCTGGCCATTTTTCGAATGCACTTGCTTAGCTGAACAAGTGTGGCTGCCGATGCCCCATTACTAGTACCAATTCGTTCAACAACCGTCAAGAACAGGTCCATTTGGCCTGCGAGCGATACCTTTAGAGCGTGATGATGCTGTGACAGGTTCTTTAAAATCAAGCCCCAAATAAACCCCACCCAAGGTGAGCTTTCTGGCTCAGAACGTAACCCAGCCATGTGAATAGCCCTCATTAGGTACTTCAAGGACCGTTTTCCTTCCCGTCTCGTCAGTAACTGTATGTAAGCTGCAAATAAGCCAATGTTAACTCTCTGCAATGAGCATGGATCCGCTTCGTCCGATGTGAGGCTGCGAACTATGCTACTATCCTCGACATTTTCCCGCAAATATCGGTGGGCCGTCTCAACAGACTCGGCATTCGCTATCAAAATCTGCAGGCAGTTGTGTTGCACATGGACTCCATCGAGCCGCATTTGCTGGTAAAGCTGAGCAACACTTGGTGGTCGGAGGCGGGCCTTCTCAAACTCAGCCAGATTGGCTTCCCGCTGAGTAGGGAAATTAAGCGCTTTGTCTCCAGGGGAAACTCTAGTGTTTGCGTCGGCTTCCCGAAGAACCAACTTTTCAAACATAGCGGCGTACTCAGACGGGCCAGGTCTTAGGCCGGCCGTGGGCGGATTTCGGAACCTCTCCCATGCCTCTTGTGCGTCTCGGGTTGCTTTTATCGACGACACCCAGACACTCAGTTTCCGTTTTTGAGATATTAGCGACCTTTGCTGGATGGTTGGTGTTCCATCAGGCGCCATGCCCTGAAGAATATCGAGAGCATCATCTCTAGCTTCCTTTGCAAATCCAGCCTCCTGCATCAACACGCCCGCCCGTACAGCCCGACTCCAGTTGTCTTCAGGCTCTGCCACCTCGTCCATACCGTCACCTGGTTGCAAGTACGGCGGCCATGTTGGTGCATGTCGAGCTGAACTATGTATCTCTGTTTGATTCTTAGGGAGACCGGCCAAGACTTCTCTAATAGCTCGAAACCCGTATTGGTCTACCAAAAGCGGTTGTTCGAGGCCAGCAGACATTGCCAGCAAGATTCTCTGGGCCTCCCAAAAGTACGCATTCGGGGATGCCCGTTGAATTGGTTGCAACTGTGACTGGGGCTGTAAAGTCCTCAGGGCATTGTTAAAGACGATGCACTGGGTTTGATATGTCTTGGCTCGGATTTTGGAGACAGCTGCAAGGTTTTGTATGTATTGACCAGTTATCTCGGCTAATCTCACAACAAGACGCGGCTCCAAACGAAGACAGTGATAGGCAAGCAGGCCTATTACAGAGTTGAAAGTAGCCGGGGTAAAGGCCAGCTTTGATGCTAGATCCGGTTTCAAAAGACCTCGCTGGGGGTTCGTCTTGTGAACACTATGATATCCGGGATTATCGCATACATTCCCACAGTGGCTGATAAGTGCATCCAGTGTTGCGATGTTACTAAGCCCTGAGTTGCGCCGTAGAAGAAAACTCAGGATAAACAATGGTTTTGGCGTGGCTCGTTCTAAAAATCGATGGCATCGTACATCGTCCGATTTGCCTTGAAGCACATAAACATAGTGATTCAAATCATCCTCCGTATAGCTTTTTTTGGAAACGACGGACATGGTTCGATCCCACTCCTTTTTATTTGGTAGCAGTTCTGAGAGTTCTGTCTTGATGAGGAGCTGGGATTCGTCTGCTCGAATCATCATTTGGAGCAATAATATTGGAAGCCGAATGCCACGGGCCATTGAGGCTTGTTTTTTCCATTCGTAGCAGTCATCTTTGGCCTCCAGGATCTTTCTGAGCAAAAAGTCCGGAGTTTGTGGTCTCGCGGTGTCCTGATCTCCCGGGGTCTTGGGCACTGTGATTGTCCGTCCAGATCGACGTCGAAGGTCAACCCACCGAGGCGCTTTTATCGACTCATTGATGTGCGCCGTTTCGAATCCATTTCCATATGTAGCCTCGTTGCCTAAGTATCTAGATTTGCTAACCACAGGTGTGTGCCAGCCAGGGTTCGCTGCGTCTCTCTCCAGTCTTGCGTCGCCATCACTGCCGTTGTCTCCTTTACCAGCTGGTTGTAGGGGGTTTCCACGGAATCTAGCCGTCGCTCTACTCTGGGAGTATTGTCGATAGTGTGAGTCGTTGGAGTGAATGTCGGTGTTCTGGTCGCTGGGTGCCTTGGTGGCGCCATGGCCCGAATCGACAATATTTCGAGATGCAAGAGCCCGGTGGACGGTTTGATTTGATATGTAGCGGTTGAAATTCTGCAAAGCGAGCGACTCATGAGCCCATGAGCTTCCTTATAATACGAGATGGTGGTAACAACTTACCAGCAGCCCCCAGAAAGCATTATGAGGTATGCGCCGCTTTCGCTCTAACTCCCGTGTCGCATATTTGAGCATGCCTCCTCATATCTTCAGTATTTTCCCCATGCAAAATTTCGATAAGCCCGTTCACGCGAGTGTTTTGAAGGGCTATGGAAAAGTGTTCCGACAATTGCGAATGCCGAATATCTACAATAGAAAGCTCTGGTAATCCTGGAGATACGAATCGCAGCAAAGCATCCGACATGCAACAACCGGGGCGCGTGCTCAAAAGTGGATCCCACAGCTGAGAGTTTCAGCACGGAGTTTTGTGTGCATCAATGGTCAAAACAGTGGTAGCGTGTCATTCTCAGCATCAAAGATCACACGCATCATTCATATAGGTAATTGATGATATGGCATGTCAAGTTCTTACTTTTCCAACTCTTGATACCACAATTCCAATTACGGTGGGTATTTCCATGTACTTAAGAACGGCTAGTGGTTTGCTAGTCATCAGAGGGGAGTAAAGATTCTCCCCATGTTCTTCATTTTAATCATCTGTGGAAGCTTCAGTACTTTTCAGTTTCTTTCCTTCTTTAGCCTCATCATCTTTCTCTTTCCGCTTTTGTACCACTTCCCAGTTGTATACTCGAGCAATGGCTACCTCCATCGTCTACATGTCCTCTCGTTAGATGACTATCAAAACTGGTGACCTAGAATCAAACGTACCGTTATTTGTTCTCGCAGGAAATCTAAATCCTCTTCACAGTTGGATAAGCTTGTCTTTGCGGCCGACAGCTTTCCACTTAACAAGGTCTCAGCCTCATCTATAGGATACGAGAGCATCACATTGGCCTGTGGCTTGATCAGCTAATCTTTTCGACAATATAGCCCGCCTGGTGGTCTTACTCCCAGCCATATGTAGACTTCTTCTGTTGGTGGCACATTGGCCCTTGCGTAGAGTGTGTCGTTGAGTTCAAATGTAGTCTCAATAGGCTCGATTTCATCCTGTCCGCCGAATTAGCAGGTCATACCTTTATGTAGTACTAATATGAGCACGTACTTGTCTAAGTTTCAAGAATTTGACAGTATCGAGTGTCTTCTGAATATCCGGAATTTTGTCTTTCAGACCTGTCATCCGGCGTTGGAGATTTAGCTCCATAAACTGGTATTTCCTGTTGTAGGCTCGTTACCCCTCGTCCAATCACGCCCATAACTGGAGAGACAGTCGCTGCCGCTCATCCTCCGCAGTTTGGATTTCGAGGAGGCTCACGAAATCATTTCTTGAAAGCTCCTAAGTGTGGGCTCGACATCGGCTCGCGAGGTAACATAGTCCTCAACCTTGTCGACAAAGGGGGCTTGTGGAATACCGCGTGGGTTGGTTGAGGCATCGTCCTTACCGCTATACCCAGTTAGCTTTTATTTTTTGCAGAAAGCTAGGGGTGAGAAATCGACATAGTTTACCTCTCTGCGGGTTGCTTCCCTTTGCTGGCCATGTTTGCAGTCAGCCCTTCCTGCAGTACACGCGTGCTTTAGAAGCTGGTTCATCGATGGCTGTTTGCGACAGTCGATATTTCGTCAGTGGGCCTCACCGAGGTGAGGGGCAGCTAGGCGGGGTTTGTTCACCGAGCAAGTGTCGCTCTTACCTTTAGGGTAGGCTCTCGAATTTTGCGATTGAGCAATGTCAAACTTTCGGCAAACGATTGATTGTTACTTGGAATTGTGTAACGTGTCTTTTTATTCCGGGTTATGTTCAATTTTTTCATCTTATTGTCTTTTGACCGCTGAGTTTGAAATTCTTCGCAGCTACTATGAAATTTGTTTCCCTTTGGTTTCATGGGTGCCATTTATTGACCATGATTCTTGCGGTTATTACAGAACATAGAAAGACACTGCTCCCCACACAAAACTCACTCTATGTTTACCATTTAAATCAATCAAAATCCCCACCAAGCAATGGAAGAACAGGCTAACTGAGGCACTTTGATAAACACTCCAAGTTCCATGCTTCCTAACATCAATATGCACAAGAAAACACAATCTAGTGCAAGTGAACGCCTACGATAACTACGTCATCTGAAATGATTACACGTTCAAATGATAAAACGCTATTTGACGCCGTGAGATTAGTGGAAGCCGTTGACTATCACTAATAATTCAGACTTCCTTCACACGATCATCGTCTGCCTAAATATATGATAAAAAGCTGGTTCGATTGAGGAACATTTATCGAAAGAGAGAGGGAGAAAGTGTACCCTCTAAAGGCGATAAAGTGTGAATTCCCGAGTTAAAGCTAGAGGTAACATATAAATCATTCAGTTCGTTATTACGCCCACCTGAAGCTGTGGCGTAGATATGCCACTAGCACCTTGCCCAGCATCATAAACGCATAAAACATTATTAAATAGAGAACGCTGGTTATCATGCCCCATCAACGCCAAAGTGAAACTCTCAAGGGTTTAGTCGGCTCTCTTTTTGTAATCTCCAACATCAGCAGATTCGGATTCTGAGTCCGGAGCGGGTGCAAGAGGACCCTCTTCGGCGGTATCTTCCTCATCCCAGTTGTCAACTGCATTCTCGTCCCAGGTATCAACCTGCTCCTCAAGGGATCTTTCGCGCCCTGCACTGTCTGTAATGCCATTTTCATGACCATGGCCCAACTCTACATCCTCCTCATCTTCTCCGGGGACAGCGTTGTAGATTTTTCGTTGCCTCTTTCGTTCAAGCATGCGTTTATGATACAATGAGCAGAGGCCCAACCCAACCAGACTGCCCACGATATTTGCTACTATGTCATAGAGGTCGAAGTCTCGATTATTCGGCAGGAAGCTTTGAACGAACTCAGAGCCAACTCCAAGCATAAGTGTGCAGACAATAAGTGTTATGTTGAGGTTTCGGCGGCGGTTGGTATCGATAATCCAGTAGAATGCGACGGTAAGGAGGAAAAAGGTAACGCAATGAAGGACTTTGTCATTGACATATTGCCCAAGCTGGAGAGTTGTGAGGCCGGCATAAGCGGCGAGTAAAAGCAAAAATATGAAGACTCCTGAAAAATGAAAGGATTAGCGCAATTCATTTCCCTAGACGAAAGCCTCAATGATACATCTGGCTGCCTCTGGCACAGATAATAGAAGCTGCCAGACAAAGAGCCGCGATGTGCAAAATGGCGCTTCCCAGCACGAAGTATGTCCAATGACGTACCTGCAAAAGGCAGCCGTATCCGCATATTGACGGTTGCGATATCTGTTCCTGGCGATGAAAGCGAATGCTCTTCGGTGTGTGGCGGTTCCAGGTTTCTTGAGAGCCCTATATTTAAACGATCAAGCTCTCAATAGAGGGAGTGCGATGACAGAATTGAATGTGTCGAATCGTGTGAGAAGGGTGAAAAGCTACACGAATAAGGCCAAAAGAAGCTGGGTCGAAGCTGGGGCTACTGGTGGCGCAGTTACCTAGTACAGGGAGCTTGGGAGCCTACAGATGTGGGTTGCGTAATGTTTGCTACAGGGGTCGTGGGGTGGTTGGCGCTGTGGATTGCTGGCCTTGGGCGTGGAAGTTGGCGACCAGGAACGAGATCCGGTTTAGGGTTATCCAAGTAGGATTTTAACTGAGAAAAGGTTTCGAGGTTTTAAATGCACAGAAGTCCTTGTTGATTCTACTCGACGAGCGCAGCGTATTATCATCACCACTAGTCGCCCAGATGTTGAGATTAGAGTAGTCATCAGGTTCCGTAGGCAGAAGGCATCATCGCGGACACGTGACACTGGTCGTGACTTTCTTCCCCGCGAGATGCCTTCTCCACTCTGGCGCGTGCTACGACACGAGGACAGGCTTCGAGGGGCGATGTCTCCATCGGCCTTGTATCTGCGCGTAAACCACTAAGAATAGGAGTCGGCAACATCTGCAGTTTACACGGCATTCGCAGGGGGCAGGTCGCCGATTTAGTTATCGCACTGAGCGGAAATCAAAACATTTCTCGCACTATATTCTCAGCGACAGCGTTTTCAATCTTCAGGGGGTGAAAATCAGTACTTTGCCCCCGAGTCGCGGTACCACCGACGCCTGGCGTGCAGTGGCCGCAGTGGTCCAGCGGGAAAAGTCCCGCTTCGGAAGGGTACAAGTCTCCCAAATCCTCAACCTCACCTCTCGATCCGCAGACGAAACCGGTCATTTCAAGCCATCAAAGCATCACCACCCCAACTCCGATTGTCGCGAAACTTCTTCTGCCATCTCTCTCGATGTCGCTCTTTTGGTATTCACCGTCCTGATATCTTCATTCGCCTTCGGTCTGGCCGCACGCGAGCGCACTTCTCGGCGCATGGCGAAGACAGCCTTGCTGTCGCTTCCATCAACCGGAGCCCAATATGACGCTTATAAATGGCCAGTCTGCCTGGCCACCACCCGCTTTACATCACACAAACAGCAACAGAAGTTTTCATCATCTTGACGATGCTTCGGCGCGTACCGCGACCCCCGTCGACCATGGTGCATCATTGGTGCCTGAGGCACCCCTAGATGTTGAAGATGAGATCCGACGCGCCCATTTCGCTGATTTGTATCAGCAGACGGAAGACAAAGTCGCGTTGCTATTTGGCGATGATGGATCATACAACTTTAGGGCGATTCAGGCTTTGCAGCGTTACCCCACTGCCACAGCCGTGTCGTTGCCCCCAACCACCGATCACGAGCCCATCAAGGAACCGCCTCTTAAGAAAGCCAAAAGGACCATTGATGAAGATGACTACGATGATGATGACGACGATGACGAAGACGATGAGGCAGAATCTGCGCCGGCCGCGACAAAATTCCAGAACGCAGCAGCGGCAAGCTCGCTTCTGTCTCCCTCGAAATCCGGCAGTTCTCCAGTCCATTCGGTCAACTCCCCGGGAAAACCAACATACAAGCACAAGATACCGGAAGGATCGCAGAACAAGCAAAAGTCTGGCGACGATGCCATTAAGAGCTTGGAGGAGGCCAGGATAGCCACCGAGGAAGCTGCGAGGAGGAGTTTCCATACTATCATCTACACACTAGAGAACGACCGAACAGCAATGCTTGAGCAACAACAGCTAGAAGATTCGGAGAAACAGCTCCAGGCTGAAATGGAACATAACAATAACTCGATTGCGACAGGAACCAACCCTACGAACCAGGGTACCCTGAGCAGCGCAAACCTTGGCGCGTCAAGTCTTACCCTCAAACACCTTATTGCTAGAATAGACATGAAACGAGACCAAGTGCGCGCCTCCGATGCGGAACTCCGACTACTCATGAACGAGGTGCGGAAAAATCGAAGCAAGTGGGCTAGTGAGGAGAACGTCAACCAGGAAGAGCTCTATGAAGCTCTTGAGAAAGTTTTGACGGAGTTGAAGGCTCATACTGAGTATTCGACACCATTTCTGACAAGAGTCAACAAAAGAGACGCCCCTGATTACTACAATTGTGAGTTCTATAGCATCAATAGCCAAGTTCAACCACCCATGCGACTCGATCTAACTCGCATACAGTTATCAAGAATCCCATGGACTTGGGGTCAATGACGAAGAAGCTGAAATCATTAACATACAAATCCAAGGTGGACTTTGTGGCGGATCTTAACTTGATCTGGGACAACTGTCTCAAGTACAACCAGGACATGAATCATCCTCTTCGAAGAATGGCGAATGGGATGCGAAAAGAGGCAGAAAAGTTGATTCCCCTAATACCTGACCTTGCCATCAGATCACGAGCCGAAGTTGAAGCCGAAGAACGGCGTAAGCAGAATGGCGGAGATGACGATGGTGGTGACGATTCCGACGACGAACCTATCATGTCATCGCGTGGTCGCAAAACCACAACGAAAGGAGTGAATAAATCGCGGAAAGCACCAAACGATCAAAAAGAGGACACCCCGCTTATCGATCAGAAACCGATCTTACAATTGAACGGATTACTAGGGAAACAGGGGAGAGAAGGCTCCGAAGTCGATGGCAGTAACGGGTTTGGTACCCCTATCGCTGGATCATTGACTCCAGGCCTTGTCAATGGTCACTCCGGCATGGGAAGCAACGCCGATGCCATGGACATTGATGGCCCGAGTCTTAATGGTATGGCGTTGAATCAAGCATTTGGGGATGCCGTGGAACAGGTGTACGAAGACGAGGAGTACAAGGTATGGAAGCAAACTACAAAGAAAGATCGAGCTTTGGCAGCCAAGGAGCGTTTTCTCCTTTTCAAGGACAAAAAGTTGAGCACAGATGCACCGGCCCTGCTTAGAAGTAAAGTTGGTATGCGACAATTTGCGGCGCGGCAGAAGGAGGCAGAGTCATACGGTCTTGCCAGCCACCCTCAATCCGACCACACGGCAGCTGGCGCAAAGGGGGCTGGAGCGAAGGCCCCCGAAACACTAGCGGACGGCATCGACGAAGAGGCGGAGAAAGTCATACCCGATTACTATAACGCTCTGAGCAACATACCAGACGTGCCATTGAAACTCCAATGGGTTAATGATGGCGAGGGCCAAGTCATTAACCAGCACGAGGAATTTCTTCGTCTCGTACCGCCTGGGTCCTTCACAGCGCCCCAGAGCAAGTTCACAAAGAAAATGGATGACAACATTCACCAAATTCAGGAAACGAGAAAACTAGCCACAAAAATATCCGTCATTAAACAGATGCAAGTCCAGTCTCAGGTAAGACCATTCCGGTTCCCCTTTTGTGCCCCATCTGCGGCAGATAGCTAAATGCAACTAGGTGTACACCAATCAATTCCCTAAGACGAATGGGGAGTCTTTTAGGGAACTTGATATTGAACCGCACTTCATTGCAGATGATGGCCCCGTTATGGCGGCGGAGACATGTCAAAACGCTCTTAAGCGCTCCATCGCAAAAATACTCTACAGTGCTGGATTTGAAGAGTTGCAGCCGTCGGCAGTGGATACATTTACTGGTTTGGCGGCGGACTATTTTCAGAAACTTGTTCGGACATTCAACATTTATCGCGAGGCAGAGAAGAGAACCCCACTTGTTGCTAGTGAGAAACGGACAGAGTCTCGATTCACACCCGAGGAGGTTGTTCTACACACACTTGATGAAAACGGACACGATGTTGCCTCGCTAGAACTATATGCCAGGGATGAAGTGGACAGGCTCAGCTCTAGGCTTGGCGCGCTGCATGACAGGATGAAACTGCATCTTACAGAACTTTTGCGCCCAGCTTTGACGGCAGAAGCTGGGGAAGATGGTGCGGGTGCCTTTAACGATGGTAGCGAACAGTTTACTAGCGGTGACTTTGCCGAGGATCTCGGAGAGGACTTCTTTGGCTTCCGTGCGCTTGGACTGGACAAGGAAATGGGTTTGGACTCTATCGCGGTGCCGTTCCATCTATTGCAAAGCCGAGTACGAAACCAGTATCAGATGCAGACCCAGTCTACGGGCGTGCCAACGCATGATATATTCGAGACTCTTGAAACCTCGACGCCAGTCGACAAAGAGAACATCCAAGCCGAGATAGGACTGGTGAAGAACTTCTTCCTCGCCAAACTTCACGCCAATGGCGACCAACCGCTAGTTGAGGACGAAGACCTTCCTGTCAAGCAACGAAAGCCTCGCCCTCGCTTAGGAGCCAGTGGAAAGATCATTTCGGCCCAGAAGCGGCCACCAAAAGAGCAGCTGGCCCTTGCTAAGAAGAAGAAGAAGTTGGAGGCGGCGGCTGCCGAGGCAAAACTGAACGCCTCTCCTGACAAAGCGAACTCTGCGGCCGCCAAGAAGAAACCAGCACCTTTAGTAAACGGCGCAGTGCCTCATCCTGCAGTGTTGGCTCTAGCACCTAGCATGGAACGCTCGGATAGCATGCAAAGCCAGGGTGGACTGAGTCAGACTGACAAGGACGAAACTACTGGCATGATGAGCCCGGAGAGTATCGCCCCGTAGAAGCGAGTTCGTGGGTTATTTCCAGGATAGCGTTTCAAAGACAATGAGCTCAAAACGAATCGTTGAGACAGCGGTTCAGCAAAACCTATATTTATACCATACACGGATGTACATACAATACCCTATTTTCACATTTCCTTTCGCACCAGCACTACCTGTTACTCTATCTTCGACATTCGTGCCTTGTCACTCGGTCTAACGGGATTCGAACCTGGTACAGCCAAACCACACATTGAATGCCTTATGCATCTCTATCTTGTGCCACTATTGTATTCTCGACACGACGATATTATTTTGTTTCATTCTTTGGTTCGGCAATTTGAATTATCTGAATACTGGGCTTCTTCTTATTCTCTCTTTTCTTTCTCACACCTTTCCCCTTCTAGGCATTGATCTTTACAATGCCTTGCCTCTTTGCGATGCCTGGTCGGTCCTCTTCTTTTATGAGTGGCGTTTTACAGGAAGCGATGTTGAAAGCAAAAAAAGTTCTTCTCAAGAGGATCCGGCCTATCGTTCATGGCATGCTAGCGCAACATAACATTGGGAGGAAGAGCTATACGGAGCTACAAAACACAATCGTATATCTATCTAGCTTACTTACTTGCCCATCACAGAAGGGTAATTCGACAGCGAGCAAAATAGTATGAAGAAAGATGTGCTCTTGGGGAATGGAATGCCTCTCTTTTCATGTTGAGAATAAAATGCAGTCAGAAACAAAGCTTTCAAGAAAAAGGCTCTATTTTGATTCTCCTTGTTGTTGAGATGGACTGTGTGGCTTTGCGCTTTTACTTTGGCTTTTCCCCCCCCTTTTTCTTTTTTTTCCTATTCACTTTTTTGTTTTTAGATATCAAGAGCGTTGTTACTGGTGTTTTTCTTTCAACTATGGCAATTCTTTAGTAGATTTTGTTGGGGAGGATGGAAACGTTGGATGAATGGTAGGTATTGGACCTCTTTGTTTTTGGCGCTGGGCTTTTATTATTTGGGATGGATTAGGATCATGCACATGGGGTGGTGGAGCAGCGGAGAAGCGGCTTACAGGCCATGGATCGGGTTGAAAAAAAAAAGAGTTGGTGATCCACTGGGGCAATGCAGAGCCTTTAATGAACTACTTTTCATGCATGTCATCAGAATTCACGGATGTGAAACGCCAAAGTGAATATTATCAAACAGTAGTTCGTATTACCCGGCCCTGTCCGCCTGTTGAAGCAAACTAGGGCTCATCCTTGGGTTTAAATAGAAACAGCTAGCAGCTGTTGTGTATACTTTTTTTATCTTCCAAATTCCCGCCAAACTCCCACCCTCTTCCAGCCAGTCAAAAATGAAAATGCGCCATCCCTGTTATAGTTGCAAAGTTGTTGAACATTCGCCATTCGTCTTAAAATCATCCATGTTAAATGCGGCAGGCAGCTGTCCTGCATCTCCCTGTTCGCCTAATCCTCCCTTCGCTTTCCTTACTGTGATTCCACACATCCAATTCGCGGCTGAGTGACCGTGATCTAGATAGCAGCATCCATACGCCAGCCCTCAACTGGGAGAGGGAAGGTAACAGTCCAGGCAGAAATCTCCTTCTTCAGTTCATTGATCCGGGCAACCTCGCCGCCAGTGACCTTGGCTTTGAAGTCCTTGAGCTTGTTGGCCTCCTTGGGCAGGGCAGCTTGGGTGTCCTTGCAGAGCTTGATAGCCTCATCAATGTACTTGGCAACACGCTCGAAGTCCTTTTCGCCGAAGCCACGGCTAGTCATGGCTGGCGTGCCGATACGGATACCGTAAGGGGTCAGGGCGCTCTTATCACCGGGAATAGCATTCTTGTTGCAAGCAATGTTGATCTGCTCCAGGACTGTCTCGAGACGAGCACCGTCAAGGCTGTGCTGACGAAGATCGAGAAGAACCATGTGGCTGTCAGTGCCATCGGCGACGAGCTTGTGACCAAGAGCCTTGAAGGTAGTCTCCAGAGTCTTGGCGTTGGAAACAACCTTCTCCTGGTAGGCCTTGAATTCAGGGGTGTTGGCCTGCTTGAGGGCAACGGCCAAAGCAGTAATGGTGTGGTTATGAGGACCGCCCTGATGTCCGGGGAAGACTGAGAAGTTAATAGGGTTCTCAAGATCATACAGAGTCTCCTTGCCGGTCTTGGCATCGACAGAGCGGACGCCCTTGCGGAAGAAGATCATGGCACCACGGGGGCCACGGAGAGACTTGTGGGTGGTGGTGGTGACGATATCGGCGTGGAGGAAAGGAGAAGGAATAACACCGGCAGCAATGAGACCAGAGATATGGGCCATGTCAACGACGAGATAAGCGCCAACAGAGTCAGCAATCTTGCGCATACGCTCGTAGTCAATGAGACGGCAGTAGGCGGAAGTACCGGCGACAAGAACCTTGGGACGGTATAGAGTGGCGTTCTGCTGCAGCTGATCATAGTCGATGATGCCAGTGTCCAGGTTGACCCGGTAGGGCATAGTCTCGAAGTAGGTGGAGACTGCAGAAATCCTAGGAAGTAGCTGTTAGCTTGAAGCTGTCTTGCGTTTTTGACCATGTAGTTACAACATACTTCTTCTGGGGAGTCTGGTAGCC